>CM062816.1:149979209-151254834 GCA_031772625.1 Pinus tabuliformis
AGCTGGAACATAAGAGGCCTCAACAGTAGAGGCAAACAGAGGTATTTAAATGACAGACTGAAAAAAGACAAGCCTAGCATAATGATAGTACAAGAAACAAAAATAATTATTGAGAAAATGAGAGATATTTTGAATAGAAACAAGAATAGATATGAAATGATGGGACAGGATGCGATTGGGAGTGTGGGGGGTTTGGTAATAATTTGGAACCCTGAAGAAATACAATTAAGCAATTGGATAAGCTTTCCAAGAATTCTAACAGGAACTGCAAAGATAATAGGAACAACAGAGGAGGTTATTATAACAGGGGTTTACGGACCCCATACCCAAGGAGAACGGGAAAACTTTCTGCAAAATCTAAAAGCATTGAGGAGTCTAATCCCTGGAAGGCAGTGGATAGTAGGAGGGGATTTCAATCTGATTAAAAGCTTAGCGGAAAAAAGAGGAGGGCTAAGGAGAATGGATAAAGCAATGGAACAGTTCGGAGATATGATAAGGGAGCAGAGACTGATCGATATTCAAACTATAAATGGAAACCATACTTGGAACAACCGAAGAGGGGGAGTTAATCAAATTGCTTCACGACTTGATAGGTTCTTAATTTCCGAACAAATAATGATGAAAGATGTTTTCATAGAAGCCACAATCCTTCCGGTCGCAGGATCGGATCATTGGCCGATTAAAATGGAAATAGATCTCAAGCAAAGACCAAATAACAAACCTTTTAGATTTGAAGCATTTTGGCTCATAAATGAGGAGTTGTTAGAGAAACTTGAAGAATGGTGGAGGAAGAGTGAACAAAAAGGAAAAAATAAAATGCACACCTTCCAACTCAAATTAAAGGAGCTGAAATCCAAAATAAAAAAGTGGAATAGAGAAGAATTTGGAAATATACTGGAAGAGAAACAGCGCCTAGAGCAAAGAATGGAAGAGATGCAGTAGATGGATATTCTAGAAGGTATACAGGAAGAAGGAATTATAATAAACCAGCTAGAAGAGAGAAGGAAACAAGAAGAGATCTTATGGAGACAGAAGTCAAGGGTTCAGTGGCTTAGAGAAGGGGAAAGGAATACTAAGTTCTTCCATAAAGTAATGATACAGCATAGACAAAGAAACATAATTTTTTCCATAAAAAACCAAGAAGGCCAATGAGTCCTCCAGCATGAAGAAATTGAAAAGGTTTTGGTTAATCATTTCAAAAACTTACTAAATGAAACTCAATAAAATAGAACAGAGGTTATAACAAAGATAAGCAGGGAGATCACTAACCTGGTAACCATAGAACAGAATTTGGCTCTGATGAGGAAAATTACAATGGAAGAAGTGGAGGAAACAGTCAGGAATATGGAAAGGAACAAAGCCCCCGGACCAGATGGGTACACGGTAGAATTCTACCAAGCAGGATGGCACTTCCTTGCTGAAGAGGTTCTAGAAGTGGTGGAGGAAGCTAGAATCAATCAAAGAATATGGCCAGGTATAAACTCAACCTTGTTGACTCTCATTCCTAAAACTACCCAAGCGGATCAAGCTGAAGGCTTTCGCCCTATAGCTTTATGTAACGTTATCTATAAGATAGTGGCATCAGTGGTGGCCCAGAGGCTGAAATCTATTCTCCCGAACATAATATCCCCAGAACAAACTGGGTTTGTAGAAGGAAGACAGATTCTGGATGGATTAGTGGTGGCCCAGGAAGTAATCCACACTTTGAAAATGAAGAAGGAAAAAGGAATGCTGATAAAATTAGATCTGTCAAAAGCCTATGACAGATTAAACTGGAGATATCTAGAAGCCATCCTTCAAGCCTTTGGATTCTGTGACAGATGGGTGAAGTGGGTCTTAAGCATGATTTCCACACCGAATTTCTCCATCCTGCTAAATGGAGCCCCATCTATTACTTTTAATGCTTCAAGAGGACTTCGACAAGGGGATCCCCTATCCCCCTTTCTCTTCATAATAGCAGCAGAAGGATTAGGTAGATATTTCAAAAAAGAATTAAGAGAAAGGAAAATCCAGGGTCTGAGACTATGGGGCAATCATACTACTGTCACCCACCAATAGTTCGTGGACGACATCATGATATACTACAAAGTATCCTTGAATGAGGTGAGAAGGATAAAGAGAATTCTAGAGGTGTTTATGAAAGGTTCAGGTATGGAGGTAAATAATGAAAAATCAAGAACATTCTTTTTTAATACAGTGGAACCCATCAAAAATCATTTAACCAGGACCTTGGGCTATAGAAAAGGGGAACTTCCAACAAAGTATTTAGGAACTATGCTAGACTCATCATCCCTTAAAATAGGAAACTGGAAGTCCATCTTGGAAAAGATCATGAAAAGACTGGAAAATTGGTCTTTCCTTACTCTAAATCTTGCTGCAAGGGTCGTTTTGCTCAAATCAACCATTCAGGCAATTCTGATATATCCATTATCAGTAATGGCAGCACCAAAAGGGATATGCAATAAGCTGATAGAGATATACAGAAAATTCCTATGGGGAGGGCCTAAGCAACAAAAGAAATGGGCACTCTGCTCATGGGATAGCCTAACCAAACCAAAAGAAAAAGGCGGACTAGGTCTAAGGGACCCATTGGTCCTAAATCAAGTTCTAGCAGCCAAACTAAGATGGAGATGGATGCAAGGAGGGAAGGACCTGTGGAAAGAAATATGGACAGCAAAATATAATATGCCATCAACTCCTGAAGAAATATTAAGGAAACAAGAAACACCACGAGGATCAGATATATGGAACCTGACTAATCAAAGCAGAGAATTAGTTGATGGACATATATTTTGGGAAATCAGAGGGGGCCAGAATGCGAGATTTTGGGAGGAAGCGTGGCAGCAAAGGGAGAAAATGGTGAATCTACAGGGAATGCAGGATATCTACAGAACAGGGATGGACAAAGAACTCATTTGGGTCAAAGATTATTGGATAGAAGGAAGAGGAAATGAAGAATGGAGGGAATGGAAATCAATGGAAGACTGGAATAGGAATGCAACAGAGGAACAAAAAACACTGTTTAGTAAGGAATTAGAGTCCAGGAAAATAAAAGACAGAGGAGGCAATGATATTCTACGATGGGGTAAAGAAACTAAGGGAAATTTCACTATTAGGGAAGGATATAAAGTAATAATCCAGCAAGAGCAGAGGGAAGATGAGCAGAAATGGAGGAAGCTTTGGAAGAATAAATGGTGGCCGAAGATAAAGATGTTCGTATGGTTGGTAGGGAGAAAACGCATTCTAACCTGGGGTTGAATCCAAAAAAGAGGATTCTCAGGCCCATCAAGATGTTTTCTCTGTTATCAAGACGAAGAAGACCAGGAACACCTCCTAAATGGCTGCAAAATGGCCCAGTTCCAATGTGATAAGAGTAAAGATCTATTTTTGACAACTGAACAAAATCCACAGGATATCATTCAAACTCTATGTAATTGGGGAGAAGGAAAGTTTAAAAGCTCGGTGGTAAGAAGAGCCTGGAACATGGTGGCGGGTTTCAATGTGTGGAATATTTGGAAAGAGAGAAATGGACGAACTTTCCAGGGGAAAATATCAAATCCGGAAGAAGTTTGGCAAAGGACCCTGAGACAAATCAGGGAATCAATCCTTGCAGAAATTTGGACAGAGGAAGATTGGAAGACCTCTGAGGAAGAAGCAGAAATCCTAAAAAGGTTGAACCTGGAACAAGGGATGGTCTTTCAACAAAAAACAAAGCAACAACAACCTATCGTTGGCCAAAGTCTTGCAGTCTTTTGTAGGCCACAGGAAGGGTTTATCAAGCTTAACTTTGACGGAGCGGCTAAGGGGAATCCAGGTCCAGCAGGATATGGAGGAATCTTTAGAAACATACAAGGAGAGGTAGAATGGATATATGTAGAACATGGAGGAACAATGAGTAATAACGAAGTGGAATTTATGGTAGCTTACCAGGGCCTCAAAATTGCTACAAGAAACGGATATAGGAAGATAGAGATCGAAGGCGATTTAGCCCTGGTCATAACCACCATCAGAAAACTAATACAAGGGAAACAATGGGAGCAGGTTGTCAAAAGTTGGAGAACAATGAGCATAGTCCAAGAAATTGAGGAAACATTGAAAGGTATTGAATAGAAAATCACCTCGCATGTCAGGAGAGAAGGAAATAAGCCTGCGGACTGCTTGGCCAATTGGGGAAGTAAGGAATTAATGGGGAAAGTGGATGACAGCTGGACAAATCAAGCAGTGATGACAAGATGGGATAGCTTAAAACAACTCATAGACAACGATAACCATGAATCATCATAATTGTAATAAAAAAACCGTGAAGAGCTGGAGCGGGAAGATAAGGTAGGTTTATTCGGTAGTGTCATGCGGAAAGAGTCAATTTTGCGGACAAAACCGACCTCCCTAGAAGCTAAGGCTTTCTAGTGACAAACAAAACAATCAAGCACTATCTTTCCCTAAATATGCATTTAAAATAAAAGCAACCAGGTGTTTAAGGCTTACCTCTAGTCCAACGCTTGTTTGTAGCAGTCCAGCCTCTTCGATCCAGATGAGCTCCTTCTCCTTGAAGCCTGCATTCACTAACAAGCAAACAATTACATAGCACCTGAATAACTCATATAATAAAACATATTCATCATAAAGACCAAGGAGTATATGAAACAAATTATATATAACAACTTGTTGAGAAAAATGAACTTAATTGCATTAATTGGAAACAAAAGAAACCATTACAACTAGTGCCTTGGTGTTGTGCAGGTCCCTCCCAGGGTCCAGCAAGAGTTCTCCTTTACTTTGATCAGCTCACCCACTTCCAAATGAAGCTAAGAAAGGATTGGAATCTCTCCTCTCAAGCTCTAAAAGGGAGTCCTAATTTTAGCAGCATCTACCCTTAGGAATGTTCAGCTTTCAACCTCCCCTCCCTCTGGCCCAATGCCTGTATTTATAATGCTTTGGAGGAAGTTAATCAGGTCCACCATCAATGGGATAAGCTCCTCTTTCAAAGGGGTAGCTCCCCTCTTCATGGGATAAGTTCCTCTTTCATTGGGATGCATGAACCATCTGGAGGCGCTCAATACACGTCAAACCATCTTCTAGAATGCTCTAGAATCGACCACAAGTAACTGTTTTGAAGTAAAACTTGTGCCTTTTGACCTTTACAAGAGTACGCACCCACCCCTTTACAGACAGAGCGTACAAGTACGCAGGTATTATGAACTTGAGGTGCGTACACGCAGGTAAGGGTAAGAGAAACTGCGTAACCAGAGTTATATTGACTTTTAAAGACTTTTCTCTCTTTTTTGGAGTTTGACATGAGGAGCAGAGGTATAAGACTTGCCAAGGAGGACAGTATGACTATTGATGGAGCCATACTGACTGCAAATAGTCATGGTGACAAATTTTAGTGTAACAGATTGCCCCCTAAAGTGTGAAGCCTGTAGTAGATTAGGGTTTCATATCATCTAGGAAGGGTGAAGCACTTTATCATTTCAAGGATTATCTTGTGGAGAGCCCAGTCGGAAACTGCAAATATTCAACACAAAATACATATATGAGATCATATCATCGCTGAGGTAGGCATTCCCATACTCAGATCAAAAACTTAACTAACAAACCAACTACTGCTCTGATATAGGAATGATTTCGCAGTACATCATAATCATAGACTCATGTAGATGCAGTATGGACGTAGCCATCTATTTATGATTAGTCTACCATATAATGAATACAAAACTCCTCGCAGCCTGGATGGTGGAAACTAGATCCAGGGTCTTCATTTCTACTTCCCAAAATAGTACGATTCTATCCATGCGAATAAATGAGTTGATGTCGAACATGGTAGAAACCACTTGATTACCAATCAATGATGTAAACTGTTAACAAGTGTGAGAGAGACCACCAGTGATGTCAATGGTTCTCAAAGTACCCAGTACAATCCGTGAGATGTGAATGAATGTGTTGATGTCGAACATGTCACAGAATCCTTCGATCGAAAGTCAATGATGTAAACTGTCGTCAAAGGCGAGAAACCTGCCATTGATGCATGCAGATTTCAAGGTACTGACGATTTCTAGATCATCTTTCTAGATAATGTGCTGATGTCGATAGAAAGTGATCCGTTTTAGGCAAGCATACAACACGAAATCATAGATCAAGTTGAAGAAATGTAGCTGTAAGGACTGACTCAGGGATGGTCGAGATGGATGACAGGTATTTTGCAGATGAATGGTTTATTTGCAGTGACCTCTTGAACACATAACGACACAACAGATGGCTTGGTGACAATTGACCCAAAGTCAATACCCGGAAATCGGCTGAAGTATTTCAATGTGGTTTGATTAACTGTTAGGCAAAGGATTTCCCAACCCAGGTGAATGAAAAGTGTCGTGTTCAAGAGTGGTGATAAGGTTTTTCTGAGACAAAGGATAACAAATAGGCTCATTTTTCTCTCTTTTCCCCCACCATTTCTGGCAAGTACCTCTTTATTTTTTAACAAGCTTGAGGAGGATAACATTTGCTTGATTATAAGCTCATCCTTTGGATGAGTCCAACTTAGTTTAGATTCGAACCCTAAGAAGGAGTGGTCCGTTCCTGTTTGTAATCGAACAGGTCATTTACTGTGAAATTTTAATGAGTCCAGTATAGGAGAAACTCGGCGTTTTTCAATTTTAGAGAGTTTGAAAAAACTTAAGAAGACTCCAGGGTTGACCTTTTTCGTAAGTTTGTGTCTCCCAAGCCTGAAAAAGTATAAAATAATACTTGAGAGAACCGCTTGATCTTTACGACCAAGGAGTACTTTCACGATTAGTGTCTCTGATCTGAAAAGTAAAAAGCGATCAAGGACACGTCGTTTTATTTCCAATATCGAATTTGAAACGACAAAAATCCGGCAATATTTTCATGTTTTTACGGTCAGAAAAGGGTTGTAAGAGGACCATCTTTTAATTCCGTTTTAACGAGTGTAAAAGAAACGCTCGACAATATTTTCATGTTTTAGGAGTCAGAAAAGGGCTTAAAGATGACTCTGATGTTTCTGTTTGTAAAAAATGACAATTTTCCCTGAAAATCCTTTATCCTGCACAAAAACCAACACGTTACTCATACCTGTTGAAGATAGATAAAAATACTTTGAAAAATACCTTTTCATGGTGAAAAATAAACAAATTTACCATTCATTTACCCAAAAAACCTATTAAAAGGGCTTTTACCAATTCATTTTTACCATTTTACTGTTGAGGAGAGCAAAAGGGCTTTTGGCAAGAAACTTCCCGTGGACATTGCGGAGAATCCGACCGTCGAAACCGAACGCCATCTCTTTCAGGTATTCTACAACATCCTTCTCTTCATTTTCATCCGTTTAGAATTCGTTTTTAGGCCCAAAATTTCATTTTTTGGAGGTTTTGGGGTTTCAAGAACCGCCTCTCGGGGTACGCAGGTGCCACACTAGGGACCCGCGTACCCCGACATTTTCTCAGTTGGGAAAATGTCGGGCGTACGCACCTTGCCTTAAGGGAACCCGCGTACCCACGCTCTGTTCCTAAAGGCGGGGTGCGTACTCCGCGCAAAGAGTTTTCAAACCCCAAACTCTCCAAATTGGACCAAATTTTTTTGATTTTATGGACTCTAATGGATGTTTTCTAGTGTGTAGATTGTTCACCATGCTTGATTGGTGCGAGAGAGAGCACGAAGATGTTGATTTGGCCGCCATTAATCATCAACCGTCAATTGATGCTTTGAAGGCATGCGGCCTTTATAAATATTGGGCCATACCTGGCATGAGGGCCCAAGTGAGATTTCTAGAGTGGCTGGTCGAAAGGTGGAACGTTCAGGACCAGTGTTTTTATATTGGAGGGAACCAACTCGAGATGGAGCCCGCAGACATTTACTTTCTCACTGGTCTGCCCAAGAGAGGCGAACACTTGACTCTGTTTGGGACTAGGCCGGGTGGCTAGTCCATCGCTAGTCTCCAATTAGAGTGGTGTAACACTCAGACTCAGGAGAAGGGGATAGAGATCAAAACTATATCCCGACCTAAACTTATGGTGATTGCCTTTACAGTTACCAAACTTTGCGGGGCTGCCGCTTTACACATTGCCACTGGATCCCAGATGCGGATGGCGATTGATTGCTATCGAGGTACCATTTTTAACTAGTGTGATGCTGTGTTGGCCAATGTAAAAGGCCAACTGACTAGAGCCAAAAACAGACAGCTGAAGACTTTTGGTTATGGGCCTTTAGTTGTGAGTTTTGGCTTAGAGAGGGTTCCGATGCTGATCCCACAGCAGCTCACTGTTGGTGTTGGGCTACCTCAAGAGCCCAAATTGATGCGATGGATTGCGGTTATGGCCCATCATCCTGATGAGGGAACGGAGGTTGTTCGATTTACTCCGGAGTAATTTCACTGGTTAGAGGACCAGGTCTTTTCTATACAGGATTTTCCTTATGCCGGAGTTGATTTTCGTGGAGATCCGAACATGGTTCTTCCACCGAGAGAACAATGGGATGACACAGGTAACTTCATTTTCCACAAGTTTTTTTTTTTAAACTATCTATTTTTTTTTGTTTTATATCGTCTCAAAACTGATAGTAATAATTTTCAAAATGCAGATGTAGGCCCACGTCATCCAGCCAATCTCTGGCCTTTCAAGAGGAGATTACCAGTTGCAGCGGCACCGGCCCAACAGGACGAGGCCACAGAGACTTTAGCTGAGTTGGAACATGACCTAGAGCGTTTTACAGCAGACATACCGGAGACTACCATAGATGGTATTCCTATCAGGCTTCAGCGCTATGTAGTCGGGGTCCCAGGACCTTTTAGGAGGTTCTTGTGTAGGGTAGCCCGTGCAGTGGTGTCATATAGAGATCATCACCAGTGATTGGATGGTCGTTTTGTAGACACATGTGACATTTTGGTTTTTTGTACTTATCATTTTTGCCGATCATAAGGTGTTTTTCAACCTATGATCGAAGACGATGTATTTTTGACACACTCCTATCTATATATATCATTATTACCGGCTCATCTTGTAAATCATGTTATGAAATGGTTTTAAATTTACATGTATGATTATTGCAAATGTCTATTTAACATTCGAGAAGCAATTGCATCTGCTAATGTATTTAAAGACCTTGGAATATGTTGATATTCAATGTAATCAAATTCACGTTCCAAGAGACGCACTCTCAAAAATAACCTTAATAACACTGGATTTCTAATGGCATACACTCTATTAAGCTGTAATACAACGAGTTCAGAATCTAACCTCACTATCAAACTCCGAATCCCAAATGAGATAGATTCAGACAATAACTCAATCACTGCACTGTATTCTGCAATGTTGTTTGTTGCTTGATCGAGGCTCACCCCATGCATAGATACTAACTCGTCAGAGGGCGAATAGATAACCCAAGCTGCGGAAGAGATATTCCGTGTACTATGACAAGCACCATCAGCGAAACCAATGTACGTTTGGAGAGGCATCGACATCTACATCATCAAGAGTAAAACCAAGATAAGCTAGAATAATGACGAAAAAACACACTCTCTAGGCTAAGCACACTGTTGAAACTAACAAACACACCAGCTAGAAAGAAACACTAACCTAGAAAGAAAAACTAACCTAACCAAAAATCTCCATACCCATCTTTTAAGCATAATACCTCTTTAGGTAAAGTCCATTTCTGGGTTTGCCCAAAGAGTCCCTGTCAAAGTCTACCAGCTCATAGGCCCCTTTTGCTAGCTTTCGCTTGACAATATAGGGCCCATGCCACATAGGAACGAATTTCCCAACACCTAATTTATCATTAGCTTGATCATATAATAACACTAGGTCTCCTTCTGAAAAATTTCGAGGGATCACATTTCGATCATACTGAGCTTTCATACGTTTTGCGTGAGTCTCGATCGCCAATGCAGCATCACGTCGATTCTCATCTAATTGAGTTAAGTACAATAAACGCTTTTCCTCTTCGGAAGTAGCTGGAAGTAACTCGATGGCTATTTGCAGTGACGGGATTTCGCATTCAATGGGTAGCACAGCTTCCAAACCATAAACTAGTTGGAAAGGAGTGAACCCTGTTGATGTTTTCACTGAGGTTCGGTACGCCCAAAGCGCTGAAAATAACATGTTGTGCCAATTCGACCGATGAATACCAATGATTCGTCGGATCATGATAACTAAAACTTTGTTGATGGACTCAACCAGACCATTCGCTTGTGGATAATAAGGAGTTGAACTATCGTGACGCAAACCAAGCTGGCCTGTAAGTTCTGTCATCATAACGTTTTAAAAATGGCGCCCATGGTCAGTGATTATCGCTTGTGGGACACCAAACCTAGAAATTATATGATTGAACACGAAAATTGCAGCTGTCTTGCCATCTGCCTCGAATGTAGGCATCGCCTCGGCCCACTTAGTAAAATAATCTACCGCAAGGATGATATACGCATGCCCCCGGCCAAGTGAGGGTTACATGTAATAAAATCGATACCCCATTTGGCAAAAGGACCAATGGAAATTATAGGGTGGAGAGGAGCAGGTGGAGAGTGCATCTTTCGATCAAACACTTGACAGTCGTGGCATTTTCGGACCGCAATAATACAATCTTTAAACAAGGATGACTAGAAGTAGCCAGCGCACAATATCTTATGGGTTGTGGCATACCCAGACATATGACCGCCACACGTTCCAGAGTGACAGTCATTTAGAACCCTTTCAGCCTCTTCGTGAGTTAAGCAACGTCGAAAAATAGAGTCCGCCCCACGGCGATAAAGAGTATCTCCAATAATTTTGTATTGTTGGGACTGGAATCGAATTTTCCGACGTTCCGACTTTGAAGCTTCGGGCCGAAAGGATTGGGTCTGGAGATAGATGATGATATCCCCATACCATGGATCTAAAGTGCTGATTAGAAACAAAGATTCGTCCGCAATGGGCTCCTCTGCCACAGTTTCCGTGTCAGCACACGGGAAGTCACACATTAACTCTGCAAAAACTAAAGATTTCTTAGACTTAGATTTCTCAAATTCCAAGTCGAACTCCTACAGGATAACAATCCATTTAGAGTACTTGCCCCCTAGCAATTGTTTAGTCAAAATGTAGATCATAAGGTTGCAATCCGAAATGACTGTAGTTTTACGGAGTAAAATGTAGTGACGAAAACGTTGGACAGCTTGAACGGCTGCCAATGCCAATTTCTCCACATGTGAGTATTTTAGCTCAGTTGGATTTAACGTCCGACTAAGGTAATATATCACATGTTCCGTTCCGAATTCGTCTTCCTGAACTAAGACCATTCCAATGGTGGAATGAGCGGCGGCGAGGTACAAAAAGTAATCCTGGTTGTACTTGGGAGGATGCAACAACGGTGCATGGGTCAACGCGTGTTTGAGTGCATCAAAAGATTTCTGAGCTATCTCATCCCAAGAGAATTGAGCGTTCTATTTCAACAACCATGTAAAACCCTTTGTAACCTTGGCGTAGTTAGGAATGAATCGTCGTAAAAAGTTTGCTTTCCCCTGCAAACTTTGGAGTTGGCGAAGACTCGAAGGAGGAGGCAATTTGATGATAGCTTCTACCTTCGAGGGATCGACGCGAATGCCGGCTTTCGAAACTACAAATCCTAGCAATCGTCCCGCTTCTATACAGAAGACACATTTGTGTGGGTTCAACCGAATATGATAATGCCTACACCTCATGAAGATTGCTCGTAAATGGACAAGGTGATCAGCTTGATGTAACGAATGAGCAGGCAAATCATCGAGATATGGTTGCACAATGTGTTTGATGTCATGAAACGCATAAGACATCGCCCTTTGAAAAGTTGCTCCGGCATTCTTGAGCCCAAAAGGTAATTTGCAATAAGCAAATGTCCCCCATGGACAAATGAAAGCCGTTTTTGGTTGATCGGCAGGTAGAATATTGATTTGATTGTAACCGGAAAAACGTCCATAAAGGAAAATATTTCGCTGCCGGCACAATCATCAATGATTTGATCGATATAGGGTGTTGGGTAGTTGTCTTTTGGACAAGCTCGATTAATGTCCCTATAATCGATGCATATTCTTATTGTTCCCTGTTTCTTGTTAACCGGAACAATATTCGATACCCAATCCGTTAACGGGATCGGATAAATGAAACCTGCTTTCAACAGTTTCTCAACTTCTACTTTAATTGCAGCCGCTTTTTGTGGGTGAATCTGACGCAAACGTTGCCGGACGGGTTTAGCATCCGGGTAAGTCTTGATCTCATGAACAACAATCGCGGGATCAATTCCTGGCATTTCCTCATAGGACCAGGCAAACACGTCGTGGAATTCTTGAAATAGGGCCTTGTATGTCTGAATTTCGTCATCTCTACACGAGGCACCTATATGAATGTTCTCAACAATTCCAGGCTTAACTAAAATGTCAATGGGAATAGTTCGAGAGATATTTCCCAAATTCAGCTCTGGATCAGGATGTTTCATGGGATTGTGAGCTTCTTTGACATATTCAGCTATAAAAATTGATGAGAAATCATTTTCAAAATGATCATCCTCAGGTAAAAACGAAGATCTATGATGGAGATCGTCCCATGGTAAATCATCTATACACAGGACTTCACGAAGTTGCTCGTCAGATGACACAACTTCGGGAAACGCTTTTAACTCCGAGGTTGATGTGAAAAGTGATTCCTCATGGACCAAATTCATTTGGTCGATTTTGGTTAAACACAGGTCGGTAAAATACTGCACGGCTTCATAGGCAATTTCATATGGACTCAAAGGCATAGAATTACCAAATGAGTCTATTTCAGATTCAGAAGGAACGATCCAAGGATTGTCATAATAAATAGTGTCTGATGTAATCATATGAATGGTTGCAAATGAAGATAATGCGTTGAGTGGAGGAAAAGGAAAAGTTCCCAGTAAACCGGAATCTTTAACTAGTCCTACTCCAACATCCTTATATGGGATAGTCGTTTTACCGACAGGCTGAATACTCTCTGAAGAGGTTGGGTCGGATGAAAATTAAGCCAGCTGGTCTATTGTTACGATCTTTCCATTATGTGGGAACTTTATTACTCGGAAGACTGATGAAACAACCGCTGTCATAGCGTAAGACCAACTTCGACCCAAGAGAAGGTTGTAGTCTAGAGGGGCATCAACCACCTCCACATCTAGACTAACAGTTTTTCCTTCAACCCCTATAGGAAAATCCTGTAGAATGCCAAAAGGATGAAACCCACGGCCATCAAAGGCCTTAAGAATTGTCGGGGATTGATTTAGTGAAGGAGAACCAAGCGATCTCCAACACTGTATCGACATAATACACGTGGAAGCTCCCTCATCAATTACAGTCCGATGAATAGGCCTGTTTTTTACTATCACTGGGATCTAGAAAGCCATTTGATGAGGTAAACGCGGTGTACTATTTTCTAGATCAAAGATTATTAGGTTCGGGTCTTGAACATCAACAGCTCCTATAGCCGACAAGAGTAATTTGCGTTGTGCTAGACATGATTGCAGCACTTCCAAAGCCGACATTGCTGAGGGTGAAACAGCTAAGTCTTCAACAATGTTGTAATTCTGGGCTGCTCTCGCATGTGGATTTAAAGCAGACCTTCGAAGTACACCCTTGGCGGGCGATTTGATTACTAAGTCTGGGTTAGGCTTCTCGATCTGTAGTGGATCGGAGCCGGGAGCTGAGGTTGATGGATTAGAATGAGAAGATTCTGCTTCTTTGCCATCAACAGGACTTTTACTACCATAATCTTGTGATCGAGTCGCAATCCTTACATGGGACATCATCAATATGGGTTCTTCATTGGCACTCAAGGAAGAACCTATCATTTTTCTATCTTTAGGAAATGGATCCTTCAAGACAGCAGGAATTTGGGAACCTTTGACGATCTTCGCAACCTCTGCTCGATGAGGGCAGTCTCTTGTAAAGTGATCTTCTTCACAAATGAGACATGGATAACGAGGTTTGCGCTTTTCATCATTGGATTCCGCTTTTTCAGTTTTCTCCTTTGGAGTTTTGTCTGCTTTATTCTTCTTCTTCCCTTTCTTCTTTCCACCAGATTTTGATTTAGCAGTAGATGACTCTACAGTGTGAATATCGGCGGAAATTTCAGCAGAAGAATCTCCTGTCGAGGAGTCTGATAAGATTATAATAGGAGAAGAATTCTTTGAGGATTTCTTCTTGCTTTTAGTGTTCACCAAGCCAATCATGCCATCATCGGCATGAGATCCCGAAGGAGCAGCAGTGATTTGATTTGACTTTGGAAGATCTGGGATCTTTTCGTGTAACGTACCTGACTGAGTATAAACTAAGTCAAGGTACTGCGCTTGAGCAATCACTTGCTCCTCAGTAACTACTCCGGCCTTAGCTACGTCTTCAGTAATCTTCGGTAACAATGATTTAACAAACCATTCAGCTAAGATTTGGTCCGGGATAAAAACTTTCACTAACCGCCTTCGACGTCTCCATTCATGGATATGATCGGAAATATAAGTGGACGTCGATTGTTTTAATGAAGTTAGTAACTCCATGCCATTATCATATCTGACAGGCAACTGAAAATGAGTTAAAAACAAGGTAGCTAACTAGCTAAAATTATAAAAAGAGGCCCGTGGTAACTCAATATACCACTTGGCCGCAAGACCAATGAGAGTGCGCTGGAAAAGACGTAAGTGGATCGAATCATCCGAGATGGAATTGGAGGCACACCAGAGGTGGTAAGTCATCACATGATTCGACGGGTCCTCTCCAGACTTACCTTCGAACTTGGGAATGTCACTGGGCAACTTATTCGGCATTGGCGGCCAAAACGGAAGATAATTTATTGGATCATTCGTTAGGCGCGACAAGTCTGGTAAATCCAAAATTGTGATAAACGGTAGCTGCCGATTAGGATTCCTAAAACTATGAGTCATTATACCAGCCCCAGGAGGAGGATATCTAGGATAACTAGGAATGGGAATCGCGTTCGGGGTATTGTATCCTCCTAGAAAACCAGGATTAACCGGACCATACTGGGGTTGTTGTGGTTGTTGATAAGTGTACCCAGGATACGGTTGATACTGGTAAACTGGCTGTTGGACAGCAAGACCGAATTGGTACTGTCCCTGGTACGGTTGATAAGTGAATTGTGGTTGACTTGTGACAACCGTACTTAAACCAGGTTGTCCTACAGGCATCTGAACCGTAGTTTGAATCGTGGATCCAGACGATGGTAAAGATGTCTGAGGAGTAGATACAGGGACAGTAGAAACCGGAGCTGTCGATACTCCAGAAGTAAGTGGGGTAGATTGAACAGATGTTGCGGCAGTTGCAGCAGTCGTTTGAGATGGAGTACGAGGTGAAATAGGCCCAGACTGAGAAACTACCGAAGGTACAGAAGTTTGAATATTAGACTGGACTGGTTGCTGGGGTGAACCAGAAACTAAGGGTTGTCCAGTTTGAGATGACAACTGTACACTTGGCTGCAACACCTGTTGAACTTGCGATGGATCCCACACTATGTTTATTCCGGGGTATTGACCCATAACAGGTTGAGGATATTGAGATCCATAACCGGGTTGAGGGTAGGATTGATAAGTGAAAGGTACATTTCCCGTAACTTGAACATAAGACTGACCTTGGGGTGGTTGGAAACCTTAACTCGAGTACTGACCTTGGGGTAGATACCCTTGAGGCATTTACTGATACTGGGGTTGACCTTGAGGTATAAATTGATATTGGGGTTGACCTTGGGGTACATATTGAGTTTGGGGTTGACCTTGAGGAATGTATTGTACCGTAGGCACGTACCGTCCTTGAGGTTGCCCCCCAGGCGTTAATTGAGGCTGTCCCCCAGGCGGTAATTGGCCACCTTGAGGTTGAGAAGCGAGAATAGAACCTGACATCATAAGAATGTCCTCTACGCTCAACGGCTTTCCACCATTGCTTCCAGTGAATACCCTTTGTTCAATGGGTTGAGGAGATGCTCCCGAAAAAGTACCAGCAAGTGACTGATACCCAGAGGGAACAGAAGGACCACCGTACAAAAAAGATTCAGGCGTTTGAGTAAACATGGACGACTGACCTGACATATTTACGGGAGTATAAATACCTCTAGGTGGATAAGGAGCACGAGGTGGTGAAAAACTTAACCCTGAGTTGTCCAAATAATTAGTTAAAGAAAGATACCAAGTAGTACTTCTAGGTGGACTGTAAAAAATTGATTCACGCTCCCTTAGATCAATAGTAGGTTGATCTTTAGGGATAGGGATGCCTATTTCTTCTTCTGGAGCAAGTTCTTCAATAGCTATCAAACCAGAAGGAAGATTCTCAGTGATGACTCTTTCTACCCTAGGTGAATCAGGAGCACTAGAAGTTGGAGAGACTAACCCCGATGTTGGAGTAACAGGTTCAGATATCTCAGGTTCTTCGCCTATATCACTAGTAGATGAAAAACTACCAGCAAGCTCGGAAACCGAAACAGCTTCAGGATTATAACCTGTTTCTAGAGTTTGGTAATCAGGATGAACAACCAATGACGACTCTCCTTCTTCAGGTGATCCTACTTTACTGCCACTAGGAGTTACAAGGACTTTTAAACCTTCGTAATGGCCCGGGACGTCTTCAGGAGGTTGGCCCCGAAGTCTACGGGACTTCCTCAACAAATCAGCCACGGTTACAACCTCAGGAGACTGGCCCCGAAGTCTACGGGACTGTCTCGGTAATTCAGCCACAGTTAAAACTTTTAACTACTGCACACGCAAACAAAGTAAAATCTCAAAGCAAACTGCCTAAAGTCTCTAAAGAACCAAACAAATTTGAATCACACGCCTAAAGAATCTAGGGCATCAAACCACACACAAACAGTAACCTTCCGGACCGAAAACACTAGTTGGTGATGAAATCCAACATCGCAGAATTCAGTACAGAAGTGGTGGGTGGAACAGTTACCCCGGCAACCTGCTTAATGAATAGACTAGACCAAGCTCCTCCACTTTAACCATCTCAAGTGAAGTGAACCCCCCAGAAAATCCAAGTGAGTCTAGCCGACGTCTGCTCCAGGTACAGTGGGATCTTCCCTCCACCATCACCTTAGGAAGAATCCTAAAGATAATAGTCACTAAGGTCACCAACAACAACAAATATACCTGGGGGAATAGTCTACGATCCGATAGCACGCAAGGGCAGAGTAACAAGCTCAATCCCCTTGCCGGCTCCTTGACAATAATCCAAGGTTTACCGACAAGTGACCCCAGGCTCCTCGACAATGGTTAATCCGAGGTTTACTGTTTGTAGTACGTGCATATCTGGCGTCGTTCCTAATGAAGGAGGATTGATTCCCTCACTGGTTCGGACACGATCTCGTGCTTCTCCTTTAAGAGGAGCTTTCCCAGAGTACAAATGAAACAGTTGGATTTATCCTACCGCAAGATAAGCTACTTGTTTGGTTTTGCTGTCTTGGAGAGTTAATTACTCTCCTACTCCAAGACACTAGCCTGATCTATATTGGTGTTTCAGAGCCCTAGTAAATAAAAAGTTACTACTTTGATTTTACTTTAAGCGTTAATTTTTATGGCTTTTCTTTAGGACAAAAGGTAGTGGAGATGAAACTGATGGTGTGTAGACTCGACTCAAATCCACTAAAAAGATGCACCTAAGATGATTTAAACTATCTTTCCTTTTCAATGAATTCCCTAGCTAAGAGAGTTGGAGAATGCAAAGATGCACCTAAGATGATTTAAACTATCTTTCCTTTTCAATGAATTCCCTAGCTAAGAGAGTTGGAGAATGCAAAAAATTTTAAAGACAACTTTCTTGGCAATGAAAATCAAAGAAACAATCTCTTTATCTTTTCCAAAGCACACAACACATGACCACTAATTATTTCACGAAAACTTCCTTTCTCTTTTCAAAGACTTCAAACGCTACTAAAACAAACTTTCCTCAAAAGAGATTTTTGTATTTTTCCCTATTTTAACAAAGTATGTAAAACTACTTTAACAAAAATCAATTTCAAGATCTATGAAAATCTGAAGAGAAATTTACCTAAAAGCAAATCTAAGAGAAATTTACCTAAAAGCAAATCTAATGAGGTAAAAGCCTACAAAATATAATTCCAGGATGTTTTACTCAGTTACAATTCAACCAAGGACTAATTCATGCAGAATCATAAACCAGTCAAAAACAAAAACGAAAAGCTTTTGTTCTTTTTCTTAAGAATGAAATTCACAGCTTAACCAACAAGCCTTCTCGAAATTCCGCAAAGAGACAACACAATGGTAGGTTTCTCACAAAGGTGGACTTTACGAAAGGTCCGACTCCTAAGAAGACTGAAAAGACCAGGGAGATCCAAGGTGTTTACAACTTCTAAAGCCAGAGTCACTACAAGACCAATACAAAAATCAAACCTAGGGCTAGAACTTCTATGAACTTCACTAAAACCCTTGATGCTAATGAAACAAGCTTAGATGAAAACTTTTGACAGGTAACCAGTGGTTCTGGGCAGCAACAAACAAGCTATAAACAAAATCTAAAAGGTAAAAAGGAAAAAAATTGAAATTTTCTAAGCTTTTGACAGGGTACGCAGGCAGCCTGTTTGCACAGGTGCGGCCACGCTCTGTGTACAAAGCCGAAGTGCATACAGGTACGCACTGTGCTTAACGCAGAGGGTGCGTACTGCTCTCAAAAATAAGAAAAATAAAAACTAAACTCAACCCTAAGCTATTCCACCCAAATTCACAGTCAATCAGTCAAAAACTAGAAAGAAATCAGATTTTCTCAAATCAAAGTATCAATCAAAAGAGAAATCAATCAAATCCATGGATTCCCCAGTGGAGTCGCCATTTTGTCATGTGGAAAGAGTCAATTTTGCGTACAAAACCGACCTCCCTAGAGGCTAACGCTTTCTAGTGACAAACAAAACAATCAAGCACTATCTTTCCCTAAATATGCATTTAAAATAAAAGCAACCAGGTGTTTAAGGCTTACCTCTAGTCCAACGCTTGTTTGTAGCAGTCCAGCCTCTTCGATCCAGGCTAGCTCCTTCTCCTTGAAGCCTGCATTCACTAACAAGCAAACGATTACATAGCACCTGAATAACTCATATAATAAAACATATTCATCATAAAGACCAAGGAGTATATGAAACAAATTATATATAACAACTTGTTGAGAAAAATGAACTTAATTGCATTAATTGGAAACAAAAGAAACCATTACAACTAGTGCCTTGGCGTTGTGCAGGTCCCTCCCAGGTTCCAGCAAGAGTTCTCCTTTACTTTGATCAGCTCACCCACTTCCAAATGAAGCTAGGAAAGGATTGGAATCTCTCCTCTCAAGCTCTAAAAGGGAGTCCTAATTTCAGCAGCATCTACCCTTAGGAATGTTCAGCTTTCAACCTCCCCTCCCTCTGGCCCAATGCCTGTATTTATAATGCTTTGGAGGAAGTTAATCAGGTCCACCATCAATGGGATAAGCTCCTTTTTCAAAGGGGTAGCTCCCCTCTTCATGGGATAAGTTCCTCTTTCATTGGGATGCATGAACCATCTAGAGGCGCTCAATACACGTCAAACCATCTTCTAGAATGCTCTAGAATCAACCACAAGTAACTTTTTTGAAGTAAAACTTGTGCCTTTTAGCCTTTACAGGAGTACGCACCCACCCCTTTATAGACAGAGCGTACAAGTACGCAGGTACTATGAACTTGAGGTGCGTACACGCAGGTAAGGGTAAGAGAAACTGTGTAACCAGAGTTATATTGACTTTTAAAGACTTTTCTCTCTCTTTTTGAGTTTGACATGAGGAGCAGAGGTATAAAACTTGCCAG
This sequence comes from Pinus tabuliformis, assembly GCA_031772625.1. Lineage (NCBI taxonomy): Eukaryota > Viridiplantae > Streptophyta > Pinopsida > Pinales > Pinaceae > Pinus > Pinus tabuliformis. The sequence goes on from CM062816.1 coordinate 149,999,003, forward strand.
GGAGGACAGTATGACTATTGATGGATCCATATTGACTGCAAATAGTCATGGTGACAAATTTTAGTGTAACAGGTAGCAAAGACAGGACAGAAGGACGGTGGTCACACCTCCCTGACATTAGCAATTAATGATAATTCAGAGAAGCAGGTACGCAATCCAAAACAAACCTTGGAAAACACTGAAGAGAGCATCATTCAAGTTGCAAGGGAGAAAGGAAGTGGAGGGAAAAATCATCATAAAAGGAAAGGTTGCGAGAATTCTATAAGGCGGAACAAGAGAAGGATGAAAGAAAGCAAGAAGTTGAAGAAGGTGGCGAGGAAAGGTGAGACCTGGCAGAGGAACCAGAATCAACGCCTCAAACGAATCAAAATGGCAACGAGCTGGGATAAAGGAGTCTAGGCAGAGCGGGAGGAATTTGGAGACAGGCAATTTGAACGGAGCAGAATAAAAATTGAAATCGAAAGCTCAGACGAAATGGAGAATAACCAGGACGAGGGTTTTCAGAGTAAGACTTTTGAAACAGGTCAGAGCAGCAAAGGTGCTAAATGAGGTAGAAAAGATGGAAGAAGGAAAGCTCGCGAACAGAGAGGCAGAGGTAGACCCCGGCAAGCAAACAACGGTGAGGAGGGGAATCAGCCTCAGGGAAGGCGAAAAAGGGGGAAGAAATCTATCCGCAGGACGGTGCATGAGGCAGAACAGGCGTACAATCTAGAAACGAATGAAGACATCCGGAAAATCATTGATGTTATGGAAGACAGAGTCTTGGAGGAACCGTCAGACCCTGAGATGGAAGAATGGACAACCCAGCTGCCTGACCCAGGTAACACCAGAGGCAGATTAACTCTATACCGCCGAGCTCTTCACATGTACTGGGTACTGAAGCATCTTTTGGCCAAGGCCATGGAGCAAGTTGCGGCAGAGATGGTGGAAATGGCTCAGGAAGCGTCGGCAGCGAAGAAGGAGGTGGCGAATGTTGAAGGTATTCTGCGTCAACAGAACGAACAAATTAAGGAGATTCGGGAGATGTTGAAGGAGCTGGTGAAGACCAAAGACAACAATGAAACCAAAAGGGGAAACGTGGAGAATTGAGAGGCTTGTTAACTGTCTTTTTTGATTTTAGATGCTACTGCTCTGTTTTTTTGGAAATTCGTTTGCATGTCACAACAGTAGTAGTAAAGATAGGTCTTTTAGCAGATCTTTGAAAGAACAGTTTTTGGAAACATTTGGATTAAAAGGTTTAATGTCCTGCAAGTTTTTAATGACAGTATGTAGAACGAAAAACAGTATTGAATGTTTGATGAAGAGGAAACAACAGATCCGGTTTCCCATTTGGGCAGATTGAGGTTTCTAAGTTTGTATTTTTAAATTTGATGTAGATAATAGAAATGCAGTAGTTTACAAAAAAAAAAGAGGAAAAAAATTCTTATTAACATATGAAAAACGCAACCAAGTCAGTGACTTCCACATCCCATCCGACCATAGATTGGGGTGAACCAAGGTATTCCTAGGCCCAAGCCCTCATATATATAACCAGGTTTTACGAAAATCCTCCCAACGGATTCCTAGGCCCAAACAAGAAACATACACTACGAGGCTTTTCCACAATCCCACCATATATCGGTCCAGGGATCACTAGGTCTATACAATCATGGATGCCTCCAGATCTCTCCACCAAAACCATGACGAATTTGTTCGTCTCCACCTCCTATGATTTACCGTATATCCCATTATTCACTGTGTTAGCACTCCTTAGCTTCCCAAGGCTGAGAAAGGAAACCAAGAAGGTAACCTTAGACCACTTTGGACTTGGGAACTAGCCCTTCCAAATCAGAGAGGGCTCTCTTTAAAACAACCTCAGAGTCAATGGAAGTGACTAGAAAATATATGGATCTTAGGCTGGGTATTTGGCATAGTAGGGTTTGATTTAGGATTTGTTGGACATAAGCACTAAGTCGGAGAACTAGGTCAAGTATCCCAAATGATCAGTTGCAGATATAGAATGAAGCAAGGTAGGTATAATCAATAGCACAAAGTGAATTTTTCATTGTAGTATGATGAGGGGAAAAGAAGAAGCAAAATGAGAATATAGGTATGAATTCATTTGCTTAGAAGAAAAAATGCTTATATGAAAATCTCAAACAAAACATAGCATATTGATCATGAAATATGCTTTAAAACTTAAGAGATAATCACCAGAAGGATATAGATGGATGCTAGAAATACTTAATCATCAAAGAAAACTAGATAAATATAGTGCCACAAACCACATCACAAGAATCCCATAAAAATAGCTGCAACTGCATACATTTCTGCCAAAATGTTTAGTACACTAGTGCAAGAGATGAGCTTCAAGAATAAAATCTTTTTCACTCTGAAATTATTGAAATATATATAATTAACTCATCCTTTGAATAAGGGATTCGAGCTCAACCATCTCCCTAAAGATAAAAAGAGTTGCATTAAATTTGGCACTCCCTACTAGGAATAAGGACGGAATTTCTGAAAATAGGGGTCAACGATTGACTTGTATATCTTGAATAATGGCATCTATTACAAACATGAAGGAGGTTTTTGTAGAATATCTTGTGTTTGAGAGAAACCTCTATCAATTTTGGCATATTCATCTCCATCTCCTCGTAATATGTGCCGCAAAATCATGACTAAAATAGGAAATTATTAAATGTTTAAATCTGTAAAACGAAGCTGTAAAGATCCAATAAATATTCCAATCCACGAAACCTATGAAGAAACTAAAAGAGATTTTTGATATTTGGCTCGTGCTTGACAAAAAATCCATGGGTTTCCCAAAATTCCTTTCCAACTGTTAGAAAAGCGCGCCAAAAAAATGACTAAAACAATAAAACAAATTCAAAATTTGATTTTTTGAACATAAGCCTCAAATCTCGCTGCATATCTCCCAAATCATAACACCTGTGCATAAAATGAAGGAGTTTTTTGTTCTTTGGTCTGTGATTGACAAAAAAATCTTTCACTTTTGTAAAATTCATGTCCATTACTTCAGAAACTAATTTTGAAGTAAAATTGTCCCTCTGTGCAGCAAATGACCTCAAAAGACCCATGATATTTTCTGATGATACTTTTGATGATAACCATGACCTTAGGCTTGTGATGAGACTAGAATATACATTATAGATTTATACATTGAGTCAAGACCCTTTTCCAACCAAGAGAGATGTCAAATTTAATTTGAAAATATTATAATTTGATCTAAGACTATAACCAATATTGAAAAGAGAAATTTTGATCACTTTGACTATAAGACTCGAAAACATTTGTCGATGATTCCTAGGCCCAACAAGGGAATAAAAAATCATGCTTTACCACAATCCCACCTTAAACACTCTATGGATTTCTAGGCCTTGTGTTTCTCCCATGAGACCACCCCACTCAATTTCAAAACTATCCAACAATCCAACTCAACCAAATAAGAGAAACTCTATCACAACATGGCTATCCAAAAATGGAAAGACAAGGTGAAAAACCACTGTCACACTTGGAAAACCCCATGCCAATGAAAACAAGAGAATGAAAAATGCACATACATGCCAAAACTAGCAAGGAAATCATACATGCAACTAGATACCTACAGGTAATCCCATTGTAGTCTCATGATCCTGCTCTTCCTTGCTTGATCCTTGCTTCCATTTGATTTCTTTTCCTTATGTTTCCTTTTGTTTCCTTTCGTCCTCCAATGCTAGAGTGCTCCAAGAATAGTCTAAGCATATGAGAGTATGAGAGAGTAGAGAGAATAAAGAGAGAGAGATCCAAAACTAAACTGACAAAATGTTAAACTAGCAAAAGGTTGTGAAATGATCCTCATAAGCCTTTTTATCAATGAGGCCTATATTTTCTTCATTTTCCTACTCACATGTAACTTGTGACCTTTCACCTTCACTTTATCCTAATTTCCTTTATTTTCATAAATAAAATGCTAATTAATGCCTCTTGCCTTTTCAAAGCCTCTTCCATTAACTTTGTCAATTTTCTTAGCTATAAAATACCAAATGAGCACCCACACTGTTGTTGGGAAAAGTATCCAATTTGGAATGCCCCTATCCCACTCTAAGAGGTGATAGTGCCTTAGCAACAAACAAGGAAACTTATTCGAGTATTCTTCTTTATGGAATGTAAATGAGGAAGCAGGATCTAACTAACCTGTGTCTTTCGCAAGTTTGTTGATCCAATCGCTCCTCTCTTCAGTAGCTCCCAGCTCCCAGCTTTCTCACCGGCCCAGCTTCACAGAATTCCTGTAAGATCACAAGAGAGGGAAACTACACGAAGATACAGATATACATTCATAAAAAGCTCAAGATCAGATTAAGCTAAACATGTAAGCATAACAAAACATCATTGGTATACAGCATGTAGGAGAAACTCAAATAGTTTATTGATAGAGTAATAAAGTCCAAGAGGAGATACAACCAAGTGAGGCCCGATCCAGCATCTACCTCCCAGGAAAGGAGTCCCTTCCTCTCCTCCAACAAAGCATAAATCACCCAATGTACTAATCTCAATCCCAAACTAACAGCAATTCTCTGCAAATACAAAATTCCAGCCTCCTGAACCTCTGGGTGAGAGATCCATATATAGATGTAAGCAGAGAGGATGAGTCAGCTTATGTTTTGACTTGTGGCTTCCCTCTGTTAGTTCTTGCTTCCACTTGGAGGTTGAGAACCTCTTACTCATCACTAGTCGAATTCATTGAGGCAAGTGTCATTGGAGAAGATTTTGGAAGCTTCCAGGGTCTTTCCACCTCATTGAATGAGCTTGCCATTTGTCATTTCCCGCTCAGCGCACCCTGGTAGTGCTTCTACCTGCGTTGCAGTGCAACTAGCCAGTGTAGACTCTGCATTTCAACGCATGCAGCTAGTGGAGCCTCTGAATTGATCCTGAATTGACTGTTTCTGAGTGGTTTTTGGTGGAGAACTTCTGGGAGAAGCTGTCATTGGTTGACCTTGTTCCTTTAGGAGCTGTAACAACATCATTAGGGACTTTGGATCCCTTGAATTATGGACATTTCATGCTTATAGCTGTAAGGCACAAAAATGTCTATAACAGTTGCCCCCTAAAGTATGAGGCCGTTTATCGGGTGAAATGCTTTATTAGGAGGATCCGAAGTTTTTTCCAATGCTGGGAGGAGACCTGTAATAAGATACAATACAATACATTATTTTTCATACTGCTTTCATGATCTAGCTGAGGTGGGCATTCCCATGCTCAACTTTATAAATTCATTTTTATGTACATAGGACAGACAATTGTCTGATGATAGACCGATGATCCTGCTGAAATCATCATCCTTTGGTAGGATGATTGTCTGTGCTGCAATGCTGTACATGTCAATGTCTTTATTTTTCCTGAATATATATCGCAGCCCGGATGGATGAAACTAGATCCGGGGTCTTCAATCTCGTCCGATCTTCACTCTAAGTACAAGTCGATCCATGTGAGAAATGTTCTGAAGTCGAACATGGAAAGACATCGCTTGATTACCAGTCAATGAGGTAAACTGTTAACAAGCGTGAGAGGAATCACTGATAATGATAATGACCCTCAAGGTACTGTAGTACAATTCACGTGGTGTGAATAAAGGACTTGGCATCGAACACCACGCAAAATCTTTCGGTCGAAGGTCATTGATGTATACCTGTCGCCAGAAGTGAGAAACTTGCCATTGAGGCATGCAAGCTTCAAAGTACTGAAAGGGTTGTTCCTAGATCAACTTCTTGGATAATGAGCGGATGTCGACAAGAAGTGATCCATCAAAGGAGGGCCTTAATGTATCCCACATCAGTGACACGGAACGGAGCAAATGATTTTGATGGAGGTGAAAACGATCTGATGATATATGGTTTAGGGTGGCGGTCATGAAAGGATGAAGGATAATGTATGGTAGTGGATGGGACACGATTGACTTCTCTGGATGACTTCTCTTGAACATATCGGCGACACTTGTGTGATGGATTGGTAGAATTTACCCCAAAGATGGATGGTATGGCGAGACCATGGTGATGTGACCGATGAATGAAACAACCCAACCCAACTCAGGCACGGAGTGGAAGTGTCATGTTCAAGAGCGACTTGCTACCAATAAAGTTCTTTGAGTTTCTTCCCAATTTTTCCCCAGTCATTGCTGACCAGTACCTCTTTATTTTTGTCAAGCTTGAGGAGGATAACATATGCTTGTTCTATAATTTGCCCTTCGGGCAAACCCATCGCTATGTTTTAACGAGCCTAGCGATAGTGAAACTCGTTCTCGTCTAGAGACAAGTTTTTCGCTATTAATGTTTTTAACGAGTCTAACGACAAAGATAACTCGGTCCTTTTCATTTTTAGAGAGTCTGAAAAGGTACGTAAAGTTAACTCCGAAAGTCCTTTTTCGTCATCTAATCCCTTAAGTCCGAAAAAGTATAAAACAATACAGAAGGGATGAATTTTCGATAGTTTTAACGAGCCGAACAAAACAAGCGCTCGATCTTTTTGTGCAATAATCCCTCAGGTCCAAAAAGATTAAAATCTAGAGGAGGGATAGCACTTCCGGTCGCTTTAACGAGCTGGAAGGCCAAAACTCGGCAATCTTTTCATATTTTACGAGTCAGATGAAAAGAGCTTAAAGAAGACTCGTCTTTTGAGGAACGAGTGATAAAACGGGTAGCAGCTGATTCCAGGTAAGGGTTGGAATTTTCCAATCACGGCAGTGTCACAAGGATGGCTAGTGAAATCACTGTTCGCAGCTGTTCCTCAAAATGGGTAAACAATCAAATGGAGATGAATGATCGGCCAATGGAAAAGTGGAGGTGACGGTGCAAACATGACCAAGGCTTTAATGGCTGATAAATCTACATTCACAGTGGTTATTTACCGGAGGATAGTTCATTTTTTAACGAGCTTAAACGCGGATTGAAACACTTGCTCGATCTTATGTTTATTTTTTAACGAGCATGAACTATGTGCTAAAACTGCTCGATAATTTTGCATGCCCCCAGCATAATAACGCAAATCGAGGTGCATGCCCCCCAAGCTTCATTGCATTCAACTCGGTGGTTGGAATGAAGGTTTACCTTTGAGATTTGAAAAGGGGATTTGTTTCATTTTTTAATGAGGTTGACACAGTAAAAGAACTATCCTCATGACTCCTTGTTTCATTTTTTTAACGAGGTTGACACGAGATAAGAACCATCCTCGGAGTCCAAATCCATTAGATATAGAAGGTTTCATATTCCACTGTGGCCACTTCCGCCAGATTACTTGGAGGCGGTAGGGCAAAAGTACCCATTAAGGCAGGGTCTTTTAGGAGACCTACTCCGATATTTTGGAGCGAATGATTGCTTACATGGATCATTGGAATGCTTCCAGTAACTTGAGAACCATTGGGGAGGAAGTGTTGCTGATCAACGATTGTAATCCCTCCTTGAAAGGGAAATGCAATCTTTCTGAAATAGGTCGACACAACAGCTACCATGGCATATATCCATGGTCTTCCTAGTAGGATGTTGTAATCAAGATTCCCGTCTATGACTTCAACATCTATTTCTACTGTTTTTCCTCCTAGTTCAACTTTCAAGTTATTTAGGATACCATATGGGGTATATGTCCTTCCGTCGAATGCTTTTAATGTCGTCGAAGATCGTGACAAGGTTGGAGATCCTAAAGTTTTCTAGCAACTCATCGACATAATACATGTAGATGCCCCCTCATCAATAATCGTTCGGTGAACAGTTTTGTTGAGGGCTTTCACTTGAATAAGGAAAGCTAGTTGGGCTGGCAACTAAGGATCGTATCCTTTGTGGTCAAAGGCCACAAGATTGGAATCCATTGGGCCAATCCCACCTATTTCTGATAATAAAGCTTGCTCTTGGGAGGGGCAATTTTGCGATACCTCAAGTGTCGACATAGCGGACGACGATTGGGCCAGGTCCTCTATTATATTATAATTCTATGCTATTTTTGCACGAGGATTAAATGTCGATTTGTGTACTACTCCCTTTGGCGACTTTATCATTTGTTCAGGAATGATGGGTGGCACAACTTTGGTCAAAGTTGTTGTCGAACTACTAGGTTGTTCATTAGCCTTATTATTTGACACCTGCGGATTCCTGTAATCTTTATTCCTTGCCAAAGCATCATTTTGCTACTTTGAGATAGACAACATAAGCACTTGTGATCGGGAAGCATTTTGATTAGCAACCAGTTGGGTTCCCGGGCTGTGAAATGGATCAGTTAATACTGCTGAGGTTTTTGAACTCTTAAAGAGTTTCTTAACTTCAGCTATATGTGGACAATCTCTCGTCCAATGATCCTCATCGCATATATGACACCTCGCAGGGGGTTTCCTTTTTCTCCCTTTCTTTTTCTTCTTGCCCCCTGGTTGCTTCAGTTGTTTGCCCTTGTCGGTCGACACAGCATTTACTTCCAAGGCAAGAAGTTCCTCATTTGCCTTTTGACTGGAAATCTTACGGGCCTTTTTAGATGTAGCCTTTGTCGATTTCGTGTCTGTCACGCCAATCACGCCATCGATGGCATGAAAGTCATTGTTTGATTTAGGAGGAGGAGGAATTGAGAATTCCGGTCTAGGGGCGTCAGGTATTTTGTCGCAGAGCGTGCCAGACTGAGTATAGACCAAGTCCAGATATTGCACACGAGCGATGACTTGCTCTTCCGTTACGACTCCCCCCTTTGCCACATCTTCCGTGATTGTAGGAAGTAAGGATTTGATAAACCATTCAGCTAATAGCTGAACGGGAACGTACGTTTTTACCATCCTATGACGACGTCGCCACTCATGTATATGATCAGATATGTGAGTGGCCGTTGTCTGTTTGAAGTTGGTTAGGAGTTCCGTTCCCGTTTCATACCTTATCGGTAATTGAAAATGGGTTAAGAAAGTCGTGGCTAAGGTACTGAAGTTGTCGAACGAAGCTCTAGGCAATTCAATATACCATTTTGCCGCTGGACCAGTTAACATCCTCTGAAAAAGGCGAAGCCTAATCGAATCATCGTTTAGGGTGTTTGATGAACACCACAGATGAAATGTCATCACATGATTCGACGGATCTTCACCCGGATTTCCATTAAATTTAGGAATATCTGACGGAAGTTTATGCGGAATCATTGGCCACCAAGGGGCATAAGCAATTGGATCATTCTTCAGGTGGTTTAGATCTGGTAATTCTAGAGTTGCTACAAAGGGCAACTGTTGATTCAGGTTAGGCGAAGCATACCCAGGATAAGATGGAATCGCCTGAGCAGTGGGTCTTTGCATACCAGCATAATGTATTTGATGCTGGCAACTTTGACAAGGTTGATGGGCATAACCATTATAATATGGTTGTTGATAACCGCTTTGGAAATGCAATTGCCCATTACTTACAAAGACTTGTTGCTCAGGTCCTTGATATGATTGCTGGAATGGGGGTTGTTGAGTTTGAACCAGTTCTGGTTGTTGAACCATTTGTTGTTGACCAATACTGGATGATTGACCAAGATGAGGAGTCACAATACTTGTTTGATCCTGAGTCGCTCCAGATAAGGAGGCACTAACCTGAGGTTGTGATTGAGTCGTTGAGACAAGAGGCTGTTGTATTGCAACCTGAGGCTGTTGGGGTTGACATACAACAGGTAGCGCTTGTACTTGCGACGCAGTCACCATAGCAGGTATAGTGGGAATATTCGACACAGGGTGGACTGGTTGCATTGAATATACAACCCTTGGTTGTTGAGGCAGTATTGGTACCCAACCGCTGGATGTAATTCCAGTTTGACCTGAACTTTGTTGTAAACTCCCATATGGTTGTTCTCTGGGAGGGAACAATGAAAAGGCATACTGCCCTCCATATGGTGGCAATCCAGTACTTAAAGGGTAGATTGGCCTTTGAAGACACATTGGATCAATTTGTTGAGTTTCAACATAAGAAATACCAGATGATAATCCGGATGAAGAAATAGGAACTAACCATGTCGTCGAAACAGTCTCTGATTGGACTCCAGCTTGTTGTTGACAATTTTCCGGGACAGATGGTATACCAGCGAACATCGTCGGAGTAGCAGCAGGAGGCTCTGCCACTGCTGCGTCAGATGACATAGTCCTAGATGTCGACGGTTGTTCAGACATATTTAGTCTATCCAAAAGATTTTCTAGCGATTCTACAAGAACTTGCGATGAAAAGAGACTAAATTCGAAGACCAACGAGGGAATGGTGATGATTATTCCGTTTAAAATAAATTTTAACGATGCTTGGACACAACTTGCTTTTTCAATTTTAAAGAGTCGAGAAAAAGCAAAAGATGACTCTAGTCTCCTTCGATGTTTTAACGAGCCCGAAGTGACAAATGCTCGGATGGAATTTTTCCGTTATAGAGTCTGAAAAAGGCCAAAAGGAACTGCTCTGGAGTTCTAGGTAGAGGGTGTGCCAAACTTTTCACAAAACCGCAGAATACTTTTTAAGGTACGGGCGGTCAATCTTCCTGAATGTTGTGTTCAGTGCATTGCGATCAATAGGGCGGCCGACACGGCTTCCTAAGGATAAAGGTTTTATGCCTATAGGGGTCTCCCAATATATACTCGACGGTACGTGGGAGCACAATCCGTACTGGCGCTATCGTCCCTCAGGAGGAATCACCCACCATCAGCGAGATCGACAGTCACCAGGCTTTACGACACCGGAACACGTCTCTAGCCTAGACCTCTATGTTGTGCGTTAAGTTACAAAGCATTGTTAAGTTCATTCAATTTATTTTAGGTTGATCTTTCTTAGAAGTTTGCCTTTTTGGATCACCACGAGATGTATGATACAATTCCTAAATGCAGTCTAAAGATGATAAGCAAGCTTTTATATCTTTTCAACAATGAAAATCCTAGCTACAAAGAGAAAAGGAAGACACAAACTTTTCTCAAAGAGCATAGAGCACACTGTAATGCACTTTTCCTAAATCAACATGCAAACTATCAAAATGAAAATGCACAAATGCATGTGTTTCTTTTCGCTTTCTTAATATTGATGCCTAAAAAGAAAGCTGTTGTACAAATTTGAATTCGATTTCAAGTGAAAACATAAACAAGTTCCTTTTTCAAAATCAAAAAGACGATTACGACACTTTATGATTTACTTATTTCGACACTAGAAATGCATAAATTCAAACCAAACGACAAAAGCAAAAGCTCAGTCAACTGAGAACATCAAACAAACTTACTCCTAAGATCAAAACGACACTTACGACAGGTCTAGATCTAAGGGCGACAGTATGACTAGTTTACTTTTGTAATGGGAAACTACAAATGATGTAACAAATACACAAAGAACAAATACAGTTTCTTTATACAACTGAGGCGGAATTGAGGCAAAGAAAAGGGGTTTCAGATAGGTACACTGACTGATAACAGGCTGCAAAAAACAGAGATAAAACTGAGTAAAAGGAAGCAGGGAACCACAGCTGCACAAGGCAAAGACTGATCAACGCACTCCCAACACAGAGGTTTTGACATTCAGCGCAGGTATCCTTCACGGGACCTACGTTGAAATGCAGAACCTCTTCACAGAGTCTGTGCTGAAGCAGAAACGAGAGTTGTTTTTGGGTTCTGGGTTACGGTTTGCAGTTAAATCTACAGTTTTTGGCCAGATCAAAGCTATCAATTAGGTACAATTAGGAGGATGATTTATAGGAGGACTAAGATCTATCACAAAGGGTTGTTAGAGCACTTGTGGATCAATTTGTTCAGATCATAAAAACAGGCCCAGTGAGTGGACTAGAGTGGCAGATCTCTACTTTGCATTTGAAAATGGCAAATGCATTTCGATTCGGCACTGCTGAGTTTATGAGAAGAACAAGAATAGAAACACAAATAAACAAACAAGATACGATCCCCAGCGGAGTCACCAATTTGTTGTTGGGAAAAGTATCCAATTTGGAATGCCCCTATCCCACTCTAAGAGGTGATAGTGCCTTAGCAACAAACAAGGAAACTTATTCGAGTATTCTTCTTTATGGAATGTAAATGAGGAAGCAGGATCTAACTAACCTGTGTCTTTCGCAAGTTTGTTGATCCAATCGCTCCTCTCTTCAGTAGCTCCCAGCTCCCAACTCTCTCACCGGCCCAGCTTCACAGAATTCCTATAAGATCACAAGAGAGGGAAACTACAAGAAGATACAGATATACATTCATAAAAAGCTCAAGATCAGATTAAGCTAAACATGTAAGCATAACAAAACATCATTGGTATACAGCATGTTGGAGAAACTCAAATAGTTTATTGATAGAGTAATAAAGTCCAAGAGGAGATACAACCAAGTGAGGCCTGATCCAGCATCTACCTCCCAGCAAAGGAGTCCCTTCCTCTCCTCCAACAAAGCATAAATCACCCAATGTACTAATCTCAATCTCAAACCAACAGCAATTCTCTGCAAATACAAAATTCCAGCCTCCTGAACCTCTGGGTGAGAGATCCATATATAGATGTAAGCAGAGAGGATGAGTCAGCTTATGTTTTGACTTGTGGCTTCCCTCTGTCAGTTCTTGCTTCCACTTGGAGGTTGAGAACCTCTTACTCATTACTAGTCGAATTCATTGAGGCAAGTGTCATTGGAGAAGATTCTGGAAGCTTCCAGGGTCTTTCCACCTCGTTGAATGAGCTTGCCATTTGTCATTTCCCACTCAGCGCACCCTGGTAGTGCTTCTACCTGCGTTGCAGTGCAACTAGCCAGTGTAGACTCTGCATTTCAACGCAGGCAGCTAGTGGAGCCTCTGAATTGATCCTGAATTGACTGTTTCTGAGTGGTTTTTGGTGGAGAACTTCTGGGAGAAGCTGTCATTGGTTGACCTTGTTCCTTTAGGAGCTGTAACAACATCATTAGGGACTTTGGATCCCTTGAATTATGGACATTTCATGCTTATAGCTGTAAGGCACAAAAATGTCTATAACACACACTATGATGTTTTTCCTAACATTCAACTTGGATTACATGTCCCATGACCTTGGTCTTATTTTTCCTTTATTATCTTTATTACATGGAATGGTTGTTATATAAAAATTTTACTCTAATTCCAATTTTTTGTCTTTTACCATACTGGCACTAGAAATTTGCTACTCTATGCTATGAAATGACCAAAACCTCTACGACTATAACATTATGATGAGAAAAATCAGCACTAACAAACTATCTAGAGTCAGCGCACCTAGATTTTTTGTGAAAATCTTTAAAAAACTCACAAAAGCCATTACCGATGAAAGTAAAGTGTGATAACATGATATATATTATATCACTTGGAAAAGAGATCTTGTGTTATACACACCATATCACAAAAATTTCTTGATTTTCCCTTTGTCATTTCTCTAAGAATTGGGCCTTTCATTATTATGGAACCCACAAATGTTTCCTCTTGAGTTAATGTAAGCACTTAATTACTAAATCAACTTCTACATTAAATAATCCCAATACCTAAAATAATATTTTGCATGAAATCAATTTTCATCCAAATGAACATAAGTTGAAATTGTGATGCTCTATAGTAGACTCTGGTAACCCCAATGTTGTGACCTAATGTCCCCATATCCCATACTGAGGTAAATTACCACATAAATTTTCTCTAATACAAAAGGTAAATTATTTGTCTACTAAAATCAAATACCATCCTCTAATACCGTTTAAAAATAATTTCATGCAATAAGATGAAATTTCACATGCATCTAATAAAATATTTTAAACTTGTTGATGAAGGTTACTTACACAAACGTAAAAGAATCTAAAAAAAAACGTATACATAGTGGAATTAAACATGTTTAATATAATACACTCTTATTTTTATAAATCACCATCTAGGTGCATACAAGGGACATTCCTACCCACCATAAGCTCTAGTTTTCCATTTCTCTCACTATTAGGCCATCGTTGAGGTAGAAATATGAGTATATAAGAAAGAATGTCTCTCATGGCTGGCCACTATGTGCTCAATAGCCTAATAATTATATCAATAAATCATACAAAAATTATAATCCACCATATTTCTTTCCTCTCAACTTGCACAACCCAAGGAACACAATCTCCTCTATGTCATGTAGTACCTCACACTATCTCACTTACCTCCAGGGTTCCATCATATGTTGTCTAGGGAATCCCTCAACTAGAAACTCCATGTATCATAACATGAGTGATCACAACAACACCCTCAAGGATCTTGAGTAATTTCCTCTACATGAAACACACTTATAAGCATAACATCCTAACTTTCCTTGCAACTATCAACTACAAATTGTTGTTGTTCCATACGTATTATCGTTGGTGCTTTTCCTTAGCACTAATATCTCCATTTCCTACATTCGTGTTGTCCAAAAATCATGTCCCTTTCTCATACTTCAATTTAGTTTTCTTCCATGCATGCATTGATTATCACATTTCCGAAGAAGTGTTTTTTCTCAACCCACATTGTCATAAATTGGTGGGACCAACTTTCCCACCAACCTCTTACATATATTTAATGTCTCCTTTGATTAGTCAAAAGGGGATTATATGGGTAATAAAAGCATGATCTATGCATGTGAAAATTTCCCCTTTGTCCCCTCTTAGCCCCCACTCTTGTGGAGTCATGGCTCCTAAACATTATTCTCCCTGTTATGAAACCAGCTCACAAAAAGACAGAAAAGATAAATCAACACCTTAGAAATAAGCCTCTTCAAGGGGGTAGCCTCCTTTACATTACACAAATGAATAATTCTTAGATGATACAAATGACAAGATCTCCTTTCTATATATAGGAGTCTAAGGGGTCATAATATAATCAGAGCCGACATAACAATAATAATGTAAGGGCACAATAATAACAATATGGGGACTACATGGGCACAACAATATAATAAGGGTGTTGTACTAATAACAATAAGGGGTTACACTAGTAGTATAGGGACCTAACATGCCCCTCTCCTTCAAAAAGTGTTTTCCTCAACGCTTGAGTAGTTCTTGATGCTCCTACATAAAATTCTTGTCCTCCCATGTGGAATCTTCAGCTAGTAAGTTCTTCCACTTGATGAGATACTCTGAAATTGATCGATTTCATAGCTGTCAGGTTCTTGTTTCTATGACTACTCCAGGCTCCAATATGATTTTTCCTTCCTTGTCAACTTCTGGCAATATTGTTTGAACTGGGACCTTCTACCACTTTGGAATGAGTGGCCACACTTCTTTGTCCTTCTTCCATTCATACCTTGTTTCGTTTATCCAATCTGGTTGGATAATAGAAATGGCACACAACAATGCTTCCACATCCTCATCCTTTCTTGAGAGTGCATCTGCCACAACATTTTTCTTCCATTTTTTGTAAATGATTTCAAAGTCATAACCCAACATCTCTGTGACCCATTTTTGTTGCTCTTCAGAAGATAATTTCTGTTCTAAAAAGTATTTAATACTATCATGATCCATTTTTACTTTGAAGTGTCTTCCCATTAGGTAAGGTCGCCATTTCTTAAGTGCATGTAGTATTGCCAACATTTCCTTATCATAAATAGCTTTCTTGAGGGACATTTTTTTTTATGTATGTAACCATAAAAATACCCAATCGCCTACATCAAAACTTCTTTCATTGTGATGTTGATCTACCTGTTGTTTCATTCATTTCTGCATCAAAGTGGCATTATCCTTTAAAAGTTGGAGAACTTGTTGTTGATGTTTGATGTGATCTTTTAGTGCTTGAATCTTTTTCTTCTTGATATGTCCTTCTATATTTAGAGTTTGAGGAGTGGTAATTTCTTCCAGTGCATTACAAGATATGGTTAGATTCATTTCTTGATGCTCTATGTGATCTTTCACTTCTTGAACATTTTTCTTCTTGATATGTCCTTCTATCTTGATAGTTTGAGGAGTGGTAAGTCTAGCCATTTCATTACAAGATATGGTCGGATTCATTTCTTCTTTCTTGATGTGGTCTTTCACTTCTTGAACCTTTTTCTTCTTGATATGTCCTTCTATCTTAAGAGTTTGAGGAGTAGTAATTATTTCCAATGCTTTACAAGATGTGGTCAAATTCATTTCTTCTTTCTCCGGGGTTGGTTCCTGGTGTATATACTCTTATTTTGACATTTCTTGATCCTTTTCTTCCTCCTCTCCACAATCAATGTAAAATAGTTTCTTCTCATCACACTTATGACCTTCAATGTATTTTTTATCACAATTGTAACAAATCCCTTTTTCTCTTTTTTCTCCCAATTGTTGTGGTGTAACCCTTGTAGGTTGTGGAAGGCTAGGAGAAACAACACTTCCATCTTTATAGTTATGAGGGGTAGACTTCCTTGTTGCCATAATTTTTCTATCCACTTTGTAACAAAGCCCTTTTTCTCTTTTTTCTTCCAATTGTTGTGGTGTTGCTCTAAAGAAGGTGTTGCTCTTTGTATCCTCATAATGTGCTATAATTTCCTCCGTGAAAATTGACCACATAACAAGTGGTTTATGAGAACAAAGCCCTTTATACCATCAAAACAGATCTTGTTCTAAATATAAAGATGCAATAAATACCTTTTGTAACAGTGGTACACCATGTAGATCAAAATATTTCTCCATCTATAGTATCCAATTTACGAGATCCTTGCCATCAAACTTCCTCATCTCAATTTTTCTTGATTTTAGGAGCTCGATCTTGAAACGACTATAACTCTTTAATTTTAGATCTCCAAGTTCTGAAATTTCTTCCTTTGGTAGCTCTCTGAGTTCACTTTCTAACCCCACAAGTATGATCACAATTTGATTATCCAAGAAATAGTTATGCCAAATCTCCCACGATGACCTTAGTATAGACTGGTTCAGTAGAGTGAACTTGTATGACATGCTGCGGATCATTGTTTCAACCTTAGGTTCTGAAAATGATACCCAAAAAAGCTACAGTCTGTCCTCTTTCTGTAACTTCTTATGAAAATTCAATCTGATGCTCAGAGCGAAAGTTATGACGATTTTCCCACGGTGACCTGTTTGGGATGTAATTCGAGGGTTTGCAAAAATCCTAAATTCCTCAAATTATATCTCCAAAAATATAGTGAGACAGGATCTGAAATTCGGAGCCGAGATTCAAAACGATTTATTCTAAAAACATTTTTTTTAGCTTCTGAAACATTACAGAAAAAACGGTATAGTGAAAATTCCATGATGACCTGTTTGGAGCAGCGAAACCCTAGAATACAAAGCTCTGATACCAAATGTTATGAAACCAGGACATAAAAATATAGAAAAGATAGATGAACGCCTTAGAAATAAGCCTCTTTGAGGGGGAAACCTCCTTTACATTACACAAATGAACAATTCTTGAATGATACAAATCACAAGACCTCCTTTCTATATATAGGAGTCTAACGGGTCATAATATAATCAAAGCCGACATAACAATAATAATTTAAGGGCACAATAATAAAAATAGTGGGCTTCTTCATACTTCAAAAATCATGTCCCTTTTTCATACTTCAATTTAGTTTTCTTCCATTCATGCATTGATTATCAGATTTCCCAAGAAGTGGTTTTTTTCAACCCACGTTGTCATAAATTGGTGGGACGAACTTTCCCACCAACCTCTTACATATATTTATTGTCTCCTTTGATTAATCAAAAGGGGATTATATGGGTAATAAAAACATGATCTAGGCATGTGACAATTTCCCCTTTGTCCCCCCTTAGCCCCTGTTCTTGTGGAGTCATGGCTCCTAAACATTATTCTCCTTCTCATATCATAACCAATGATGCATTTTTATTAAATCAATAATCATACTAATTACAATGCTAGGCTCTCTATTCTTTGATCACTATAAGCTCTTTGGCGTAAAACATATTGTTTCAAACTCCTACATAACATATGTATAATTACATTACATTTAATGGAAATCAAAATTAGGATGTTGCATTTGACATTGTTGAAGTTGGATTCATCCCCATGGGACACACAAATGAAATCATAAATGTAACCTATGGTAGGTTATTAGCTAATTTTATGTGAAAATACATTTTTGTTTGCAAATATGATAGACATTTATATGAAACATGAGGATCACATCCTATGCCCCATATTTAGTTCATGGATTTTTAACTTCAACAACATTTTGAAACTACACTTTTTGAATGGAAACTCCAAGATCACTAGTATCAAATTCCAGCTCATTGATTATAGATCAATTATGCAATATAAATCCTTTTTTTTTATATGGAAAATTCTCTTCTCTGGAGAGAGGTGAATTCCCTAAATCTAGTGGTTTGATCTAGAAACAACATAAAACAAAGCACTTGTGTTTTACTTAAACAAATTAGAAAATGGAGGAGAAATTTGTTGGTATTTTGGCACAGGTGTGGCCCTATGGTACAGGTGTTGTCCTTAATGGAAACTCACTTTGCTGTCAGATCTCAGTTCAGGTGCTCAGAATGAATGAAATCTTGTATATGTAGGTTCACCTTGCCGAAGACGCGTATACACGCGGGTTATATGTTCAGAAGTCGCGTATGCGTATACATGTACTTTTATGCATAGAAAAGCGCGTACATGGTGGGAAACTTATTTTTGGTCCATGGTTGTTAGTCCTTGGAATTTGAACCTATGGTTTTGGACCATGGTATCTCGTCAGAAGTGTTGACCCCAGGTTTTGGGCCCTTGGTATTGGTTTATTATGGTTTTGGACCGTGGTATTGTGGAAGGCCTAAAACTATAAAAGAGGAAGGAGATCATGTGACAAGGAATCATCTGGATTATTATTGAATATCTGATAATGTACGAGATCTGAAATATTGGTGATTAGCATTGTGGAGTAGATCTGGATCTGAACAAAGGAGGAACCTTAGCGAAAAGAAGGATAAGTTCTATTGATGGGTCATAATCTCTTGGCTTAAATGATAATATCTTTGCATGATTTTTATCTGTTATATCTGGCACATGCATGATCTATAAATCTGATAATCTGGGTTAATCAGTGCCTAAATACTTGAAAGAGTGAATCATGTTTGTAGATCTGTATGCAGTTTCAGTTCAGCTAAGGTGTGTATATACGCAGGTCCAGTGAAGGAAAACAACGTATACACAGGTTGTTCCATACGCAGAAGTGTATGCACACATGTTTCAGGCCATTAAAGTAGCGTATACATTTTGAGTTGTGTTTTTGCTGCTTCTGTTTATTACTGTAGTGTTCTGGGTTCAGTTTTGGTGTGTGGTACTGTTACTGTGATCTGGGTACAGTCGTCAGAGAGGTGTTTATGTTGATTTAGTTTTGATTGGTGAAAAGGTGATTGGTTGATGCAGAAATTCTTGATGGTTAATTGATGTTATTTATGGATCCAGTCTGAAAATTTATGAAACGTGGTCCCTGAAAGAAAGAGAAGGTTGTAGCCTTCTATAGGCCAGCACCTACGTACTAGTATCTTGGCTAGTGCAAGAGCTAAGGGGGTTGTAGCTCCCTTCCAGGAGAAGCTGGAAAATGAGAGAGAGTTGTAGCTCTCTGCAGGTTTCAGCCTGCGTATTGGTAAAGGACTGCACCAGTACATTTGTAAAAAGAAGTTTCTAATGAAAGAAAAGATAGAGACGAATTGCAGCAGGTGGTTTTCACCCACATTGGGTTTCCACCTTATATCTTGTGTTCTTGTGTGTGATTGTCTTTCTGCTCTGTTTTACTGTTTCTGGTTACTGGTTATTTGCTTCTGAATCACAGATTAACAATCAACATCAGAAAGATAAAGTAAATTAAAATTTTGCATTATATACTCGGGTTTTCTTCTTCATTATTGCGTATATACACAGGTTTAATTCACTGAAGTAGCGTATAGCAGTTGATTTTGAAAAAGGAATATTTGAATTAATAATACTGATTCACCCCCCCCCCCCCGGCCCCAGTATTATTTCCAACAATTGGTATCAGAGCAGGTCCTTCAGAAGAAGCTTGATCACTTGAAGGAAGATCATTCATCATGAGCAACTACGAGAGGGAAGCATCAATCAGGCCACCAATTTTTGATGGGAAAAACTTCGTTTATTGGAAGGTAAGAGTTACTGCCTATCTTCAATCTCTTGGTACAGAAGTCTGGGATATCATAGATACTGGGTATACTTTTCCATCAGCAACTCCTACAGATCCGGCTGAAAAGAAGAAATATGAAACAAATGCAAAGGCGGTCAATACTCTATTAGGATGCCTATCTCAATCAGAATTTGTCAAGGTAATGCAGTTTAAATCTGCAAAAGAGATATGGGACAAGATTGTTCTGAGCTATGAAGGAGATGATCAGGTAAAACAAGCAAAACTTCAAACCCTCAGGATTCAGTATGAAAATCTCAGGATGTATAATGATGAAAGTGTGGCTAACTATTTTCTTCATGTAGATGAGATTGTTAATTGTATGAAAATTTTGGGTGAAGAAATAAAAGAGGCTGTTGTGGTTGAAAAAGTTCTAAGATCTTTGTCCCCTAGGTTTGAATCTAAAGTTTCTGCAATAGAAGAAAAAGAGAATCTACAAAGCCTTAAAATGTCATAGCTACACGGAATTCTAACTGCTTATGAAATGAGGAAAGGAGGTCCATCAAACAGGAGAGAAGCTGCCTTCAAGGCTTCAGGCAAAGGCGAGTACTATGAGTCAGGACACGTGTCAGAAGAAGAAGAAGAATCAAATTTTGTCAGAAATCTTCAATGGGGTACTGGGTGGTTCCGAGGTAAGTTACCTTTCAAATGCTTTGCCTGTGGAAGAGTTGGTCACTATGCTGCCAAATGTCCTCACAAGTATAAGATTGACAAAGGGAAGGAACTTGTTAGATGGAACAAGAAACATAATGCAAATAAGAAAAGCTATTACACTCATGAAGATAGTGATGGACTTTCAAATAGTGACGAAGATGAACGAGGTAATAAGTATAAACTTTTAATGGCTTTTGAAGATGATGACTACATGGATGCTATAGATGTAGAGGGTTTTTATAAAGAGATATCTAATCTCAAAATTTGCTTAGAAGAGAAAAATGTGATTATTGATTCTCTGCAATGTCATCTGGCTGAAAGGGAAAAACATCTTGAAATTTTGGAATGTGAAATTGTTGGTCTTAGAAAGGAGATTGAGAAATCAAAAGTTATTAATCTTAAATTTGTTAAAGGATCTGAAACTCTGGATGAGATTATCAATGTGCAGCGTTCTCCACTAATTAAGACAGGTCTGGGATATAATGAAGAAACATCTCAAGCATCCACCTCCAAAAGTTATCTTGATGCAGCAAGGAGGAGCGAGCAAAGGCCTAATAGAAATCACCAGGTATATCAGGGACAGTTTACCTCAAGAACGAACAAAGACAATCAAGAAAATCAGGGGCAAACTACCTTAAGGACAAATAGAAGCTACAATCAGCCTCAGGTAAAATCTTCCCAATTTGCCTCAAGAATGGATGTCAGTAGAAACTACAATCGATTGGATGATAGATTTAATAATCACAGGAGTTTCTTCAATGGCCAATGCTTCTCTTGCCATAACTTTGGTCACAAAGCAGCCCAATGTGTTGCGTATAAGACAATCATGACTAGAGAAGCTCAAAAATAAAGGAATATGACTGGGATCACGAAAAGGACTTATAACAACTTTTCAGCCCTTGAAAATGAAGTTGAATGTTCTATTTGTAATAACTTTGGTCATGAAGATTCTGAATGTAGGAGCAGGTTTTGGAAGACAACTCAGAAGGAACAAACCTCAAGTGCCAGAACATGGAGAATGAAGGAACCACAACCAGAAAGATGTGGGATAGCCTTTTATGTAGAAGGACAAGAAAATCTATGGTATATCGACAGCGAATGTTCGAAGCATATGACAGGTGATAAAGAAAAACTTGAATCATATACTGCATTAGAAAAGGGAAAGAAGGTTTCTTTTTGAAACGATACCCCTGCAGCCATAAAAGGAAAAGGCACTGCTCAGTTGAAAGAAAAGGTCAAGGCTGGAAATGTTTTGTATGTTGATGGCTTGAAGCATAATCTACTGAGTGTTAGTTAGATATGCGATCAAGGAACCGAGGTAATATTTTGATCAACTGGATGGAGTGTTCGTGATCTTGATACAGGAGAAACAGTGATCGAAGGCAGAAGAACTCCAAATAATCTATACATATTTGAATAAGGACAACAACAATGCTATTTAAGCAAGGATGATGAACACTGGTTATGGCACCGGAGGTTGGGGCATCTAAGCTTTTCACAAATAAGGAAATCATGCAAATACCAGGCAGTTTGTGGTCTTCCAGATATCAAAATTCCAGACAACACCATATGCAAATCATGTCAGTTTGGTAAGCAAACTAGAACTAACTTTCCTGAGAAGGAAGGATCAGCTAGCAGGCCTATTGAGCTAGTCCATACAGATGTATGTGGTTCATTTAGGACAAGGTCACCTAGAGGAGAAGAATACATTATATTATTCATTGATGACTTCTCCAGGTTTGTTTGGTTAGGACTTATGAAGCACAAAGACGAAGCATTCAAAAAATTCAAATCCTTCAAAGCCTTGGCTAAAAATGAATCAGATTACAAAATTAAGTGCCTCAGGTCCGACAGAGGTGGGGAATTTACCTCAAATGAATTTTTGATTTCTGTGAAGAACATGGAATAAGAAGGGAATTCTCTACAGCTAGGACTCCTCAGCAAAATGGAGTGGCGGAAAGGATGAATAGAACAGTCCAACAAATGGCTCGTGCTATGCTTGATGAGTCTGGAACTCCTGCAACCTTCTGGGGTGAAGCTACATATGCTGCGGTTGTTATTCTCAACAAAATAAATGTCCGAGTGAACAACACTCAAACTCCTCATGAGCTCTGGTATGGTGAGACTCCTTCGGTAAAGCATTTCAAAATTTTTGGGAGCAAATGCTATATTAAGAATACTGATGAGCTGCTTGGCAAACTTGAACCTAGAGCAGATGAAGGCATTCTCTTTGGTTATTCTCCCTACAGCAAAGCATATAAGTGTTACAATAAAATACTTGGAAGAATTGTTGACAGCATTGATGTAGTGGTTGATGAAAAAGGATACATCCCTAGGCAAGTCAATCATGAAAATATCGATGAGGATGAAGACTACTCTCCAAATCAGAC
This sequence comes from Pinus tabuliformis, assembly GCA_031772625.1. Classification (NCBI taxonomy): domain Eukaryota; kingdom Viridiplantae; phylum Streptophyta; class Pinopsida; order Pinales; family Pinaceae; genus Pinus; species Pinus tabuliformis. The sequence goes on from CM062816.1 coordinate 150,022,086, forward strand.
AGAATCCCAAGAGGCACCAGAGGAACAGATAAGGATAGAATAAAAGACTCCATCCAGGTGCGTTCAGAAGAATCATCCAGAATCTCAAATTTTGGGGCAGAAAGAAGCAGGTATACAAACAAGAAGAACAATAGCAGAAGCTTCAAGCTATTTGGCATTGCTCTCTTCCACTGAACCGCAAAATGTAAAAGAAGCATGCAAAGATGAGTGTTGGGTTAAGGCAATGGATGAAGAGCTTGAGCAGATCGAAAATAATAACACTTGGGAGTTGGTTCCTAGACCAAAAGACAAAAATGTCATAGGAACAAAATGGATCTTCAAAAATAAGTTGAATGAAAATGAGGAAGTGATTAGAAACAAGGCCAGACTTGTTTGTAAAGGGTATGCTCAACAGGAAGGAATAGAATTTGAAGAAACTTTTGCTCCCGTTGCTAGACTTGAGGCCATCAGAATGTTCCTTGCTCTCTCTAGCTTCCAGAAGTTCAAAGTATTTCAAATGGACGTAAAATCAGCCTTTCTGAATGGAGACTTAGAAGAAGAAGTGTACATAGAGCAACCAGATGGCTTTATCCTTGGGAATGATCCAAATATTGTATGCAGACTTAAAAAGGCTCTCTATGGGCTTAAACAAGCTCCAAGGGCTTGGTACTACCGCTTGGACAAATACCTTTATCAACAAGGGTTTTCAAAAGGATCAGTAGATAGCAATCTTTATATAAAAATTGAAAATGACAATTTGCTAATACTTGTTGTGTATGTAGATGATATTATCTTTGGCAGCAACGAAGAAGCTATGAGTCAAAGCTTTTTCTTGGTGATGCAGAAAGAATTCAAAATGTCTTTGATTGGAGAACTGACATACTTTCTTGGATTGCAAATCCAACAAAATGAGGGCGGTATCTTCTTGTCTCAAACCAAGTACCTCAAACAGATTCTGAAGAAATATGGCATGGAAGATTCGAAACCAGTATGTACCCCTATGATTACAGGATGCAGTCTCAGTGCAAATGATGAATCAGCAGCAGTACATCAACCAACCTATAGATCGATGATTGGAAGTCTACTTTATTTGACAGGTACACGACCAGACATCATGCATGCGGTGGGAATAGTTGGAAGATTTCAGACAAATCCAAAGGAAAATCATCTTTAGGCAGTCAAGAGAATCTTCAAGTACCTTCAAGGAACTCAAAACTATGGCTTATGGTATCCTAGAGATACAGATCTCACACTTCATGCTTACACAGATGCAGATTGGGCCGAAAGCGTGGATGACAGGAAGAGCACAAGTGGTGGTGCATTCTTTATGGGTTCCAAATTAGTATCTTGGTTCAGCAAGAAACAGAGTTCGATTGCTTTATCTACAGCTGAAGCGGAATATGTGGCTCCTGCATCTTGTTGCACTCAACTTCTTTAGATGATGCAAACCTTGCAGGATTTTCAAATCACTTGTACTCCACCTGTCTCTATCTTATGTGATAATACGAGTGCAATAAGCATTTCAAAGAATCCTGTCATGCATTCAAAGACCAAGCACATACCTATCAAATATCACTTTCTTCGGGAACAAGTGCTTGAGCAAAAAGTCAAGTTGGAGTATGTTCCTTCTAAGGAACAAGTTGCTGATATACTCACCAAACCTCTACCTAGGGAAACTTTTGAATATCTTAGACAGAGGCTGGGAGTAGTTGATGCTTCATCCTATTGTTGAATCTTGTCTGTTTCAGAGAAAATATGGTGTACGCGAGTTGGATGAGGGGCATCCGCGTACATACGCCGATTTATGCAGGTGGAGTTGCGTATATGGAGTTCTGAAGAAAATCAGCAAGGACAAACTCTGGTTGGAGAGAGTCTGATATGGGTCTGTCAGAGACCATCAGGCACAGTTTTAGGGGGAGCAGATAATATTCTAATAATGCATTGTTGGCATTACCTTAGAAGCTCTTGGTTCTAGTAATCAAGCTGTTTTTGGTTCAGGTGGATCAGCTGCAGAAAGGAGAACAGAAGGAGAACATGGTTGCTGATATATACAGTGATTATCAGATGTTGCTGATAGTAGTTATTGGTGATTTGCATAGTCTTGATATTTCGTCTCTATGTCATGTATATCTTTCTTTTTATCAAGGTCATGTAACGACCTATTTTGGTTTCCCCACTATGCCTGGGATGATTGATGCAATGTGATTGGTTGTCATATGTAAATTTCTGATGTATCCCCACTTGGTTGGGTGATGGTTGTATGTATCGAGTCTTGTGGTGATAGGAAGGTCTTTTATGATAAGTCATGGTTCCTCTTGAAAAACACCTTTTTGCAGATCTTGCCTACAGTCAGGGGGAGTATGTTCAGCAGAGCAGAGATATCAGCATGTACTCAGGGGGAGCACAGCCCTTTGCCCTTGATGACAAAGGGGGAGAATGACTTTGAGGATCTTGGGGTTGCCATCAAGTCCAAAGGGGGAGATTGTTGGCATTTTGGCACAGGTGTGGCCCTATGGTACAGGTGTTGTCCTTGATGGCAACTCACTTTGGTGTTAGACCTCAGTTCAGGTGCTCAGAATGAAGGAAATCGTGTATACGCAGGTTCACCTTGCCGCAGACGCGTATACACGCGGGTTATACGTTCAGAAGTCGTGTATGCGTATACACGCACTTTTATGCACAGAAAAGCACGTACATGGTGGGAAACTTATTTTTGGTCCATGGTTGTTAGTCCTTGGAATTTGAACCTATGTTTTTGGACCATGGTATCTCGTCAGAAGTGTTGACCCCAAGTTTTGGGCCCTTGGTATTGGTTTATTATGGTTTTGGACCGTGGTATTGTGGAAGGCCTAAAACTATAAAAGAGGAAGGAGATCATGTGACAAGGAATCATCTGAATTATTATTGAATATCTGATAATGTATGAGATCTGAAATATTAGTGATTAGCATTGTGGAGCAGATCTGGATCTGAACAAAGGAGGAACCTTACCGAAAGGAAGGATAAGTTCTATTGATGGGTCATAATCTCTTGGCTTGAATGATAATATCTTTGCATGATTTTGATCTGTTATATCTGGCACATGAGTGATCTATAAATCTGATAATCAAGGTTAATCAGTGCCTGAATACTTGAAAGAGTGAATTATGTTTGTAGATCTGTACGCAGGTTCAGTTCAGCTAAGGCACGTATATACGCAGGTTCAGTGAAGGAAAACAGCGTATACGCTGGTTTTTCCATACGCAGAAGCGTATGCACGCAGGTTTCAGGCCATTAAAGTAGCGTATACATTTTGAGTTGTGTTTTTGCTGCTTCTGTTTATTGCTGCAGTGTTCTGGGTTCAGTTTTGGTGTGTGGTACTGTTACTGTGATCTGGGTATAGTCGTCAGAGAGGTGTTTATGTTGATTTAGTTTTGATTGGTGAAAAGGTAATTGGTTGATGCAGAAATTCTTGATGGTTGATTGATGTTATTTATGGATCCAGTCTGAAAATTTATGAAACGTGGTCCCTGAAAGAAAGAGAAGGTTGTAGCCTTCTGTAGGCCAGCACCTACGTACTAGTATCTTGGCTAGTGCAAGAGCTAAGGGGGTTGTAGCTCCCTTCCAGGAGAAGCTGGAAAATGAGAGAGAGTTGTAGCTCTCTGCAAGTTGCAGCCTGCGTACTGGTAAAGGACTGCACTAGTACATTTGTAAAAAGAAGTTTCTAATTAAAGAAAAGATAGAGACGAATTGCAGCAGGTGGTTTTCACCCACATTTGGTTTCCACCTTATATCTTGTGTTCTTGTGTGCGATTGTCTTTCTTCTCTGTCTTACTGTTTCTTGTTACTGGTTATTTGCTTCTGAATCACAATTTAACAATCAACATCAGAAAGATAAAGTAAATTAAAAGTTTTCATTATATACGCGGGTTTTCTTCTGCATTATTGCGTATATACGCGGGTTTAATTAACTGAAGTAGCGTATAGCAGTTGATTTTGAACAAGGAATATTTGACTTAATAATACTAATTCACCCCCCCTCTCAGTTTTATTTCCAACAAAATTCTACCTAGAGATCAACACAATTCTCGCTCTTCTCTTGGCTTGTAAACTTTAGCTCCAACTCCAATTACTATAAATGGAACCTACAAAAAAATTACAACAAGAAATAGAACTATAAGAGATACATAGAATAAACCAATATCTCTAATCAATGAGTTAAGAGGGCATTGAAATACATAAGAATAAAATAGACACAAGTATAGGAAAACAAATATTTTTGTATTATTAAAATGTAGGAGAAGATTAGAACCCTTTTGTAGTTCTTGACTATGTAGATGTCTGCCACAAAAACTTGTCCTTCCTTAGCCAAAATAAAGCCTTGAATCAAAACTCAAGGATGGTAATGGATCCTTACATAAAAGGTAGAAACATCAAGGCATAGCTAAGAGTCTCCCAAATCTAACCCAGAATCCATGGGAGATAATGAATTTTTGGGGTAAATAGGGTAGTTAGGAATTACCAAACTGGGACTTAAATACACATATGAGGGAGGATAAGCTCTAGGTATAAGAGATAAGACCTCTAAAGTAGGAATTTGAGATATCAATCAATAGTAAATGGTAAAAACCACCTTAAAAGTTTCCATAAAAGGAATTTTGTATTTTTTCTTTCATAAATTCTAGAACCATTGCACATCGAGCAAAGGAAACCTGTCTTGGTTAGTGAAGGTGCCTAGTTATGAAACATGAAACCAATACCATTGTCATATAATCTCTCATTCGAAGGCCAATGATGAAAACCTATCACCGAAAGCAAGGAAAATTTCCATTGAGGTACACAAGTTCTAAGGCACTCAAGAGAGTATCTAAGTCAACTTCCCAGATAATGTGCTGATTTCGACAAGAAGTGACCTGTCACAGGAGGGCCTTGATGTATCCCCCATTAATGACACAAAATGGGTATCAAGGTTTGAGACAGAATGTAATGATGAAAATCTATTTTAGGGGTGGTAGACATGAAGTAAGGCTCAAGGGTATTGTAGTAGATTTCAACTAAGGGACTTCTCTTGAAAATATCGGTGAAACTGTATGGAGTTGGTAGCATTGACTCAAAGACCCATAATGAAGGTGTAATCAACATTGAGGAAAGTAGATTCCAAAACCTAAAGTGATCACATATATGAAATGAAAGAGTTTGATGTTCAAGAGTGACTGACTTTCATTAATAGGTATGAAACCCTATTTTCCCAATTTCCCAACCATTTCTAGCTAGTACCTCTTTAGTTTTGACAAGCTTGAGGAGGATAACATATTCTTGATCTATAAGTTCATCCTTGGGATGAACCCTTCTGAGTACTTTTAACAAAACCTAAGAAGGAGTGGTTCAAACGCATCATGCTTGATGAGTCCATCACTGTTTAATAGTTTTACAAGTCCAACGAAGGCATGACTCAACTTCTTTTTCATATTTAGAGAGTTTGAAAAAGAGATTCCTTTTTGTAAATTTAGTCTCTTGAGTCTGAAGATGCATAAAATGTTACTGAGGAAAACCTTTTAATAAAGTTTGACTAAAGTATTCATTTTTTGTAAGTAGTACATCCTAGTCTCGAAAAGGGTTAAAGTTATATTAGGCACACACCTTTACATTTACTTTAACTAGTTCGAAAAGACAAGTGCTCGAAAGTATTTTCATGTTTTTGGAGTATGAAAAGAGCTCAAGGAGGTCTCCTCCTGGAGGAGCAAGTGGTATAAAGGGTAGAAACTGGCTCCAGTCATGATGGAAATACTCAAAATATGTAGAGGTTAAGAGGTAGGCTAACAATACCACTCATCACAATGGTTCCTTAGCAAAGGGTAAAACAACCAAGTGAAAGCGTATGATTTCCAAGCAGATGGTGATGATGGAATGAGAAAATAAAGGCTCATCTTCTAGAAATAGGATGATAAAATGGAAATCATGGGAGGGGGGTTCCTTTTTCATAAGTTTTAATGAGCCCGAAAAAGTGATAAAGTATACTTGTTAAATTATTATCATTTATTTAGGAGCATGAGAAGGAACAAAGACTAAGCTCATAATATGTTTCATTTTTATAGAATCTAAAAACATAGAAAACTATGCTTGAGAGTGAGAGTGGTTTCATTTTTACACAAGCTTGAAACATAGGAAAATCTATGCTTGAGAGTGGGAGTTGTTTCAATTTTACACAAGATTCAAACAAAGAAAAAAATATGCGTGAAATAAGTTTCCATGTACCCAGCATAATGACTTAATTCTAAGGACATGCCCCCCAAGCTTCATTTCATTCCCCTAAGTAGACTACCAATTACAAATAGGAGGATGGAATGAAGGTTCATTTACGAGATCAAGTGAAAGACTTGACTCAACATTTACGAGATCTAGTTAAAGAATTGAGTTTGGGGGATCTGTTTCATTTTTTAACGAGCTTGACACAACAAAATAACTATGCTCAAGGGACGTTGTTTCATTTTTTAATGAGTTTCAAACAACAAAAGGAACTCTACTTCAAACACCTTCATCATCGTCCCCAAATTACCACGGCTTCTACGAGGTTCTCATCAGATGGAAGAACAATGCTCTAGAACGTAAGAAAGGATCTAATGGAAAGACTAGGTTCCAATGCCCATAGTAGATGGTTCATCATATCACCTACCAGATGCAGGTCAAAATAAGTTGATAAATGCATAAGAAGCTCCTCTTCATCGGTAGGTGTGGACATCAGATAGGTTGGCTCATAATTAACCTGATACGAGGGAAATACCACTTGTATATTTGGAACATTTAAGGAAGTTGGATGATTGGCAATCAAATTAGGACCAATGAATGAAAGGTGGTCGATATTTACCATTTTTTCATCATTCAGGAAATGCATCATGCGAAAGAGTGTGTACATGATAACTCTCATAGAATAAACATAGTATCAACCAAGGAGTAAATCTAAATCCAAGGGACCTTGAACTAACATAACATCAATACAGACTGTTTACCCCTCCAAAGTTATAGGAAACTAAGGAAGGATCCCTAAAGGTTCAGACGTTCCTCTATTGAAAGCCAACAAATTCTGAGTAATGAACACAAGTTAAGGGGAAGCCAAAGCTTTCCAACCAGTTGAGGATAGAATACTAATAGAAGCACCTTCATTAATAATAGTGTGATATATCTCCTTATAAAATAAAAAAAACACCCCAATTTCGAAGGGTATGTAAGAAGGAAGTCGAGGTTCTATTAATTGATTCCAGTTAAAACAAATGACCTGATTGCTTAGAGATGGTTCCATGACAACGAGATAAATTCCCACTTGTTTGGTTGGATCTACAAAAACCAGAAGAACCTGAGTGGTATGAACTCCACTCTCTATGGGAAAAGTGCAATTGAATTAAGGTGGAATCAATTAACCACTTTCTCAATGGTTGGGAATGAACTTATGGGATTCAAATTCAGAGAGAGTGGAATTGAATGAACATGGATTAGAGTTAATTATTTTATCAACCTGTGGAGAGTTCGTGGAAATTTTTTGATAGCTAGATGGAAGTTACTGTTTAGAAGTAGTAAGGGTTTCAAAAAGTTTGAATGCTTCACCCAAACAAGGGAAACGGTGAATTGGATGGTTCCATTCACATAACTTATAGGGAAACTTAACTTTACCCTTCTTTCTAGGAACCTTATTATTACTAATAGAATTTTTTTCACTAATATGATCTCCAAAGGCTGATGACAAGGGTTGATATGAACCTGCACAGAACACTTCTAACACATGTGGAATACTAGGAAAATCTCTAAGAACTTGATAACCTTTACAAAGCATGCAAGGGAATTTAATTTTGCAGGGCTTGTTGGAAAGTTTCTCGACATTAGTTTCATTCGTAGAAATGGTTGCTTGGTTCCCCCTTGCTTATTTTTCTTCTTGTTTTTCATCATTTTCTTCTTCTTCTTAGCTTCCTGGTCACTAAAATCAAGAATTTCACTGGGATATGAGGAATTAAGGGATAAAGAAACAATAGGTGAATAAGGCATAGGGTCAACCTTGGGATCAACTTGAGGTTGGTGTTGTTCAGGTGGAGGACTACTTGGTTGAGGAGCAGTTTGGACATTGAGAACCAAAGAGGTTGTAAATAACCAAACAGGTAAACCAATGGTAAATTCGGGAAGGGACAATGTTTCCATATAAGGAGGAAAAGGAATAGGATTCACATTAGAGGGGTTTCCTGTGAAAATTCCTCAATCTAACACTTTAGAAACCCTTACTACAATTACTGGTTTACAATCTCCTACTTGTTATACACAAGTTATTTAATTGCATAAAAATCTAAATAAACACTATTGAAACCTTCACAAATATAAAGATCATGCAATGAAATTAATAGAGACAATAACACAAGGGGCACCATTATTTTTGGGCAATCATCCCCGGAAAAACCCAATTCGGGAAAACGAGTGCAGCATATAGAGCGTTTTTATTATTAAGAAGATTTCATGAATACAACTAGGGTGCCAAAAATGGCTCACTCAAAAGAGAAAATCCTTAGCAGTAGTACCTCTATTCGGAGACAGATATTTCGGCAAATCAACAACCAGATGATCAAACCCCACAGTGACTTCGGCAGTTCCCTATGATGGACAGCGAAAGCTGCTCCAAGCACTGCTCTGGGACTGTGTCACTCCTCTAGGAGCTGTGTCACCGTCTCCTGGCTTAGATTCTGTTGATCTGCTCTCAGTCTTCCCAACAGAATCTACCCAGCATTGCCTCTGAGGCCCAACGTCAGCCTCTATGGCTTCTACGTCACCTACGCTAGCCTTCTCTGTCCTCTATGTTAGCTCTTTGGCCTCTGCCTCAGCCCTTCTACGGCCTGCGCTATCTCTCCTGGCACTGAACTGCCTCTTTGATCTGTATTCTTTAGCCTCGGATGAAAATACCTTACTGAACTGCCCCTCACTAAAACTCTGATCACTAACTCGATATCCTCAGCAAACCTTGCCCTAGAAAATCGAATTCTTTGATCACTTAGTGTATCTCAAACTGAACCTCAAGCCTCCTCCTATACTTTTCCTTTTGATGAATCAATGGTCGTGATCTAATCTCTAATCAATGGCTAAGATTAAAACAGGCTTGATCCTTGTAACTTAGAAACTTCTCACCCATATTTTTATTAATACACATTAATATTTTTATTTTCCTAAGTTTAGACTTAGGAACTCATTAAAAATATTAATTATTTTAATAATTCCACATCTGGGTATAATTATTCCAAATTATTTCTGGGTTCTGGAGATCTCATGTGTTCTAGGCTCTCCACAAAATTTCGTAGCTAGAGCACATCTGATGCTACCTAAAATAAAAAATCCCTCTTAGCCAGGAATGTGCTCTAATAATACTTCTCAACAGAAGTATTACACTGATCCACTGCCTCGGTCCTCTGTGCTACTAACGCTTCGCTTGCTACCCTTCATCCAATGCACTACTACTTCCTGTATTGTTGCCCATGACATTGCCACTACCACTACTACATCTCAACTACAAATCCCTCTCAAAATGCTGCATCATGTTGCCCATAGTAGTGCCACCGCTAACTATTGCACTCCAACTTAGTTACTGAGAAGTAAGTAACTGATACTTCACCCAAAAACTGACATCCTGGTCAGTATGGATCCCTTGTGATCCTGAAGCTACCTTTGCTGCTAATCTGTGCTGACCCTCTGCTGCTACTGCGTTGCTACAAACTGCTTTGTGCCTCTCACACTTCTACAACATCCACTGCACTACCTCAAACTTTGGCACTCTAGCTCTACCACTATCGCTCCATCACACCTCGCTCTAACTGACACCCATCATTTTGGTAGTATCATTAAGGGCTCCCATATCTGGATGCGATCCAAGAGTTTGGGCACCTCAAGGATCCTACCCCTCTTCTATAGTCCTCTTGACTACAACTCCAAGTATCCCCACCTTTTCTTTAGAGGCGCATAAGCACTCATGGCACAATCATCATCAATCCCGACATCCTTCTCTACCTTTATTGGATCATCCTTTGAGTTGGAAGCTTCTCCCTTGCCTCTCTTCCTAGGGCATTGAGAAGTATCATGTCCCAACTCCCCATAGTTGAAGAACTTGACCTTGGAGATGTCTTTCTTCTTCCTCCTATGTAGCCCCTACTATCACGCAGATGTGAGAGCTACATCCTCCTCCTCCTCCTTGATTTGAATTCCCTTACCGCTACTCCCTGCCTTGGTCAATATCCTGAGCTCTTCCTGTCAAAGAGCTACCCACATCTCCTCCCAAATGGGGAGAGTTTCAATGCCTAAAATTCTTTGGACAAATGTCTCCCACTCCTCGGTGACTGCATTCAAGGTAGTCCTGACCATGAACTCTGGGTCTAGTGTAGGCCCCATGAAAGTAAGATGGTCACAAATCCCTTGCAACTTGAGAAGAAAGGGATCTATCTCCTCTCCTTTTTGTGTCTGATACTGTCTTGGTTGATTTTCTAATAGCATTGTCTGTTGCACGAAAGAGCCTTGATACAAGGTGGTCAGGGTCTTCCGCATCTCCCTTGCTATGTTCTCCCCAACAATGTGTGGTACTGCATGGTCTTTGACCCCATATAGGATCATGCACTTGGCCTTATCATGGGCCTCCATGTATTTCTTCAATGGATCAGTGTTGACCGGTTCAACAACAATCTTCAAGGCATAGTCCTTGATGCGATGTTTTTCTAGGATTGCCAGGATCCTCGCCTTCTAGATGACAAAATTGGATTCTCTGTCCAATCTTTCCTAATCCCTCAACTCATTCATTTCCATCTCTGCTCCTCTTCTCTTGACTCCCTTTGAGTCTTGATTTCCCTCTCGAAAATCCTTCGGCCAACTGTCGAATCACTCCTCTCCAATCCTCCTTTTCCTCTAGATCCTCGATCTAGATTTCTTAGCTAGAAATCTGTTGAGGTAGTGCTTCCCTCTACCTTGATTTAGTGTCCTTAGACAAAGTTATGCACCGACAGAAATAGCATCCCACCAGCTCGAAAAATAAAATCTTGCCCGCTCCCTTAGCCCAGGCAACTTGAAGAATCTGAACCCATCAGGCTCTATGTAATCTCTATGTGGGTTGAATTTGCTCCCCTTGGCCAACTGTCTCAATCCTTCCAGGCTTAAAAGGATGACGTGGCTCTGCGTGATCTTGGTCTGCCCTCCTTTGCTTCTACGCTGGCCCTGATGGTTGATGCAGCTACTCCGTCAGTTCCTCCCAGATACTGTGTCTTCCTCTCGTAGCTCAAAAAGTTGACGTAGGCATTCTGTGGGCCTCTACGTCACACTCTCGGCATTGCATCATTCCTCCTCTTGCCTCTTCAGCTCTTGAACATCGTTATCTCTAGGGATGGTTTCTTCTCTACTGAAAATTCTCAAATTTCTCGGCTGGTGTCTTTAGTCACCTATGATCTGCAATCGCCCTAATAACATGTGAAAATTTCTAAATATAACACATCATAAACCCCTATTACAATTATTGGTTTACAATCCCCTACTTGTTCTTTACATTAACAGGTTATTAAATTGCATGAACATTGAAGTAAACACTATTGCAGCCTTCTTCTCAACTATATAGATCATGCACTGAAATAAACAGAAACAATAACACAAGGGACATCATTATTTTTGGACATTTGTCACCCGAAAAACCTAATTCAGGAAAATTGATGCAATATATAAAGGGTTCGTATTATTAAGCAGATTTCATGAATACAACTAGGGTGCTACAAATGGCTCACCCAAAAGAAAAAATCCTTGGCAGTAGTACCTCTATCTGGAGACAAATATTTCGAAAAATCAACAACCAGATGATCAAACCCTACAGTGACTCTGGCTATTCCCTATCATGGACAGTGAAAGCTACTCCAAGCACTACTCTGGGACTACATCACTCCTCCAGGAGCTACATCACCCTCTCCCAGCTCAGAGTCTGTTGATCTGCTCTCACTCTGCCCCACAAAATCTCCCCAATGCTACCCTAAGGCCTAGTGTCAGCCTCTATGGTTTCTATGTCACCTGCATCTGCCTTCTACGTCCTCTACATCAGTTGTTTGGCCTCTGGGTCACCCCTTCTAGGGCCTGTGCTGTCTCTCCTAGAACTATGCCTCCTCTCTGCTATGTATTCTTCATCATCAGATTAAAATCCCTTGCTGAACTTCCCCTCACTACAACTCTGATCACTAACTCGATTTCCTCGCCAAACCTCACCCCAGAAAATCGAATTCTTAGATCACTTGGTGTATCTCCAACTAACCCTCAAGCCTCCTCTTATACTTTTCTCATTGATGAATCAACAGTCATGATCCAATCCCTAATCAATGGCTAATATTAAAATAGGCTTGATCCTCATCACTTAGAACCTTCTCACCCATATTTCTATTAATACACATTAATAATTTTGTTTTCCTAATTTTGCACTTAGGAACTGGTTAAAAATATTAATTATTATAATAATTCCTCATCTGGGTGGAATTTCTGCAAACAATTTCTGAGTTCTAGAAATATCATGTGTTCTAGTCCCTCCACAAAATTTCGGAGCTAGAGCACATCCGATGCTACCTAAAATCAACATTTCCTTGATTTGTAGACTCGAGAATTGTTGCCATTAGTCTCAACCTAATTTCTACTAAGGACTTATTCCGTGGTGAGGATGTTGTTGCATGGTTAATTAATTGATTTTAGCAATTAAAGACACAAAATAAAGCAAAATAGGGGTAACTAGGAAAAAGGGTTTACCAATTCACTTTGAACTGCAATATACCATGTCCAATACGTGAAAAGAATCTCCTCGAATGTTGTGTTCAGTGTATCACAATAAACAAGGTGGGTGACTTGTTTACCTATGACAGGATAACAACCTATATGGGACTTCCAAAATATGCCTAGAGGTACATGGAAGTGAAGTCAATGGTAGTGTTGTCGAATGCATCATATATGGTAGGAAATATTCCAAAATACTCTTCACATGGGGAGCACCATCCGATATACCTGAATGTATGTGGAGAATGATCCAATATACTTACATACGTGGAATATTGACTACCCCTAGAATGTAACACAAATAAATAACAACAACTCCTACATTTAGCGATGATTGACCATGTATCTAGCCTAGACCTCTATGTGTGTTGTTAATGTTCCAAATTCTCCTTAGATTGATTGAATAAATTTTAAATTTGATATTCAATTAAGTTTCAATTTCAAGGTTCATTGTAAGAATTAACCTGAATTTCGTATGATGCAACTAACATGATGAAAAAAATTCTTTCATTTCGATGAAGATATATTTATGAGAAGGAAGAAACAAACAATGATGTAGCAAGTAAAGATGCAACGTCCTAATCAGATCTTTCAATGTACTATCCCAATGTAATTCAAAACCCTATATGCAATGCAAGAAATGAAAAATTTTCTTTTCTTTTCTTTTAAATTTTCAAATGCAATGAAAATAAAAATTAATCTAGATTATTGATTTTAGGCTTCTGCGATCTATATTCTATTTAGTGTTATCTTCCGGAGTCATCGCATTCAAATTTTTTGGAATCGATGTTTCGAACCAACCTCTGTGGTTCATCATCAGGATTAGATCCATGAGTGAATAAGTCAGAACTCAATGAGGTTTAAATAAGGCTAGGGAGGTGAGATCTAACTTCCTCTTTGCAGTCAATGATCTGAATTGTTCTAATAAATGAACTTCTTGTAATTTCATAGAATATAGATCACAGAAGCCTCAAATCAATAATTTTCAACCTGTACGGGAGGGAGAAATTAGAAGAATTTTTTTTATTAGCACGATTCAGATCACTGATTGCAAATAAGAAGTCATATATCACCTCCCTAGCCTTATTTAAACCTCATTGATTTTTGACTTATACACTCATGGATCTAATCCTGATGATGAACCACAGAGGTTGGTTCGAAGCGTCGATTCCAACAAACATGAAGCTAGATTATTGACCAAAATTAGTCATACAAACTAGAACTCTAATATCAAAATCCTTTTTATCCAATCAACAATCAAGCCAGGTGTTCAAAAACCCTAATTGAAAATAAGAAAGTAAAAATCAAACAATCTCTCATCAAAAGAAAATCACACTCAAAGGAAATTAACACATACAAAAATGCAAGAAAAAACACTAAAAAATTGTTACGAAACTGAAACAAACTGTTGAGTAATGACTAAAGGAAATCACACTCAATGTCACACAAATTGCTAATTTTACAAAGACAATGACTAGTTCAGATACTCAAGAAAATTTCGTGGACAGAATCAAAACTGAGAGCAAGGCATAGAAATGAAATTCCTACATCCTAGAGGAAGCAACGTGGTCTAGACACAAGAACCATTGTGAAGCATCAAACTCACAGAGAGAGACAAATGCACTGGGTCACTCTGTCTAACACAAAAAAGAGAAATGGGGCTAATTTTGTTAAAAAGGTGAAACAAAAACCCTACCAAGCTTAGACCAACGTTTCATAAGACTAATTTGTCTACAAACAAGTCAATTTAAGTCAAATTGAAAGGTATAAAATGAATAGGCTAACGAAACCACTAAAGGAACATCTTGTTCCCCAGCAGAGCCACCAAGTTTTTATATGGAAAATTCTCTTCTACAAATAGAGGTAAATTCCCTAGATTCAATGGTCTGATCTAGAAACAATAGAAAATAAAGCACTTATGCTTTGCTTTGATAAATTAGAAAATGTAGGAGAAATCCTACCTCGAGTCCAACACAAGTCCTCCTCTTCTCTTGGCTTGTAGACTTTAGCTCCATCTCCAATTACTATAAATGAGACCTGAAAAATAATTACAACAAGCAAGAGAACTATGAGAGATACATAGCATAAACCAATATCTCAATCAATGAGACAAGAGGGTATTGGAATACATAAGCATCAGATAGACACAAGTATAGGAAAACAAATATTTTTGTATTAATTAAATGTAGGAGAAGATTACAACCCTTTTGCAGTTCTTGACAATCTAGATGTCTCCCACAAAAACTTGTCCTTCCTTAGCCACAAAGAAGACCTTCAATCACAACTCAAGGATGGTAATGGATCCTTAGATAAAAATCATCATCATTAGGACATAGCTAAGAGTGTCCCAAATTGAACCTAGACTCCATGGGAGGTAGTGAATTGATAGAGTAAATAGGGAAGTTTAGGATTTACCAATCTAGGGCTTAGAGCCACATACGAGGGAGGATAAGCTCCAGGGATAAGAGATAAGACCTCTAGAGTAGGAATTTGAGATCTCGATCAATAGTAAATGGTTAAAACCACATTAAAAGCTTCTAGAAAGAGAATTTTCGTAATTATTTTCTATTTTTCTTGAAATTATAGAACCATTACATCTGCAACAAAGGAAAATTGCATTGGTCAGTACCAGTTCCCACTTATGCAACATGCAACTAGTGCAAGTGGCATAGAGGACAATGTGCGATGGGCCGAAAAAATGAGTTTTTAAGATGAGAAGCTCAAAATTATTGGAATTTTTGGAGAGGTGATGCTTGAGGCTTTGCAAAGGGATGATAGCAAGATTTCAAGGATGTTGATTGATCTAGTTTCCAAGCCTTTTGAGCGTACACGAGAAAATGACATGTAGCATAGCTTCATGATGAAAATTAGTCACCTTCTATTAATATGTGTTATTCATTTCCTAATAGTATAAACTTACCAATGAGGCAACCTCAATTGTTAAATGTATATGTAAAAATAACTGAAGATATGGATGAAATAAAAAGGGGATTAGAAACATATATTTCATTTGAGACGAGAATGGTGGAGTAGAACCATATTGTATTCCTAAAATAATTTATTGGGAAATTATATGTAAAGCCTTAGACACTCCCTTCTAAAGAATTGAACACTCAACACATAATGCTTGGCCATCCATAATGCAAGAAATAAGAAAACATGCTCCTATAAAGTCCCTTAATAAATTATGAAAGCATATTTGAAGGAAAATGTTCCCACAATTGCGAATTGCAATGTTAAACCTCTATGCAACAAGTCTAAAGATCCATTTTTTCTAAAAGATGATGTTCTTAAGGGGTAACAACTAATAGTATAATAAGTAGTATTTTCTTAGATCCAAACGCTACTACTGATTTGTAAATCATATTTTTTCAACAAACGAAGGCAATTGAAACATCAAATATCAACAAAGAACTGCATGAAATTGTTTCAGTAAAAAACAACAATTAGTTTTTTTATTGTACATAATAGATGTTTAACGAATAAAGGAAATTTAAACACCAAATATTAACAAAGAAATGTATGAAATTATTTTAAGTAAAAAGAAATAATTGGTTGTTGTTTCAAAAGGATATATTTTCGTTAATTTTAAGAGAATCATATTGGCATCATCACTATTAGGATAGGTTTGTAAATCTGAATGAAATTGATGATTTTCATTAAGAGAATATGTAAATATATACAAGGAGAGGATTACTATTGGGATTCATCTTCTAATGTATCTTCATGTTCTTTATTTTTCTTTTTTTTAGGGTGTTTCATGGACATTGAGTGGCCACTAGACCCATGGGAAAATCCATGTAGATCAACCCCAAGGGATCTACCTTCCAACCAATGGGGTCGAGGATATTTGACCCCATGACATCCCCATAGGCGAGGTACCTAGCAACAAGAACTCGACCAATTGAACTATCCCTTGGGGAACTTATTTATTTTGTTATTTACAATATTTACACCAACTTCAAAATCCCTTAGGATTAGTTTGTCAATCAAAAGAGGAGTTGAATGCACTTGTTTCTCCTACTAGAAGTCGAAATCTAGCATGCCATAAAAGGCTTCGTATTGTACCTTCATCAAATAGGGATTTGTATGCGAAATTTTGTGCATGAGCATAGGTTCCTTGTAGCTTCAAAAGTATTTATTCTTCTATCCTAGTTAGAACAAATAAGTTTTCTAATGCTTTCCTGACCTTAACCTTGCCATCAAATATGTGAATAGAGTGTCCTTGTTGGCATATATGAACCAAAGACAACAAGTTTATCCTCAACTCCTAGAGCTACAAAACATCATGTAGAAGAATGTCTGGAAGACTAGGCAGTTGGAGCCTAATGGTGCCAATCTTTGATGGCTTGAGTTTTGGCTTTTCTGTAGAGTAGACTTCTCATCAACATTGTTAGTGAATTCTTGAAAGAAATATCTTCTGAAATTCATGTGGCAAGTTGCTCTTGAATCAAGTAACCATCCATCTTTCCATCAAGCAAGTGAAGCATTAAATAAGTCTTCAATCACTCCAATATTAGAATGTGCCACAACAAAATGAGCAGATTTGGGTGCTTTACCTTTCCTTCATGATTTTCCTTTCTCTTCATTCCTTTCGTGTCTAATGTTATCCCGTGAGACCTTACATGTGGAAGTATCATGTTCATTTCGGTTGCACCGCGTGCAATGAATATCAAGTCTTACTCCTTGGTAATTTCTACCTCCCTTGCCTCTATTATTATTCCATCGACGTCCTCTTCAACCACCTTTTCCTCTAGAAGAATCATGTTCCTCACTCTTCTCTTTCTATACAAGACATACAACTTATTTAGGATATCGAGAAATTGTCGTCATCTTATATAAGAGAGTTTCTTCGGCGTACATCACAAGAAATTTCATTTGTCGACGCGTTTCGAACCAACAAGTGTGGTTCATCGTCAGGACAAGTTGAATGAGCAGATCAGGCTTAGTATGATTAAATAGATAGAGCAGAAACTCCAACGGCTGTATTCCAAGACCAGGTAATGGCTATATTGACAACGGCTAGATTTGACTGGATTAGGAGAATAACCAATATTTAATTACAAAATTGATTTAGGTTCATTAAAATCTTAAAAGTGAATGGACCCTTTTTAACCACTTATATCTATTAAAATAAATTATAACCTAAATTAATTTACATTAATAATTAGTTATCAAAGATTTTGTATCTAAAAAGTAAGAGTAATTAATAGTTAAATATAAACATTATTAAATATATAAAAATACATAAATATCAGGATATATATAAGTCAAAGGGGCTATTCTATATACCAATAAATAATAAATTAATTATAAATTAAATTATTTTTAATAATAGTTATAAATAGAATTTAAAAAGAATGAAATTAATCAAGTAATAGAGTGTTAAGTTATGGTATGTTCTATGCTTATAACAGTCTACTTCTTTTTCTTATTATATTCCACCGATTAGCAATCACATGTACATAAAGTAAAGTGCAGATAGAACATTAAACGATCGACAGAAAACAAGCCAAGACAAGAGACACAAGATGTGGCGGCTAGCCAGGGACAAACCCCACAATGTGTGGGGAAACCCTTTGATCAAATCTTATTTTATCTTCAATAATTTAGCAGAGAGAAATAGTACAATAAATCTGATTCATATCAGCAGTAGCAAACCCTAGATCAGTAGCATCAGCATTAGCGGCTTCATTATCAAACTAGGGCAGACCATATCTCACAAACCGACAGTCGGATTGACTTCATTCCACCACCAAAAGTTTTGGCTTCCAGAGGAGGTTCAGATGAACCTACAACACAGTTCAGATGAGGAGATCTTCTAGGCCATGCAAGTCAATCTTTACTTCTGCAGTTGCAGCTTCAGTTTCAGCAGTTTCCGGCTTCAAACTAGGGTAGTCAATATCTTGCAAACCGTTCGTCGGATTGACTTCATTCCACCACCAAAAGTTGTGGCTTTCAAAGGAGGTTCAGATGAACCTATAGCACAGTTCCAAAGAGGAGATCTTCTAGGCCACGCAAGTCAATCTTTACTTCTGCAGTTGCAGCTTCAAATTCAGCAGTTTCCGGCTTCACATGTGTGAGAGAGAGAGACCCATTTCAGCGCAGTAGAGAAGAGACTCATATCTGCGCAGTAGAGAGAGAGAGAGAGATGTGATGAGATGAGTGAGTCCAAATGAGGAAAAGTCTTCTTATATTTATACACAACATTGGTGGGTGAATAGATGCGACTGTTGGGCTTCTAAGCCTACATGAGTTGTAGGTTGGCTTGATAATAATTCCATAATCAAAATAAATTCATATCTCCATGAATACTTATCGAAATTGGATGATCTTTATATCAATCCTACACCTCTTGACAAGAGGAATCTAATAAAAATATTATTAGCCATGAATAAGATGACCCACATGAAGTTTTGCCCTAGTTTCCAATTTTAACACTCCCTCTCAACCATGGAGAACTTCATCTGCAATCTGTCTATCGGTCGTTACTATTCATCCATCAAATGCACTACCTTGCATAGCCTGACCCTTGCCCTGCTCTACTCTATTTTGCCTGTTCTGCTTTGTCTTGTTCTGCCCTGCACTGATCTGTACTGTTTTGTTCTGTTCTACTCTGCTCTTGCATTGTTCTGTTCTACTCTGCTTTTGTCCGAATTATGAAGAAGAAGAAATGATCAAGGATGTATCATTCTGACTCAAAGTCAGTCTCAGAGTATGTACCACTGGTCCCAGACCAGTCTCAACCAACCCAAAGTCAGCGTCATAGTGAGTACAACTCCAATGGTCCCAGACCAATATCATCCTCCACTGACTCAAAGTCAGTCTCAGAGTATGTACCACTGGTCCCAGACCAGTCTCAACCAACCCGAAGTCAGCATCATAGTATGGTACAACTCCTACCACTGGTCCCAGACCAGTATCATTGATCCCAGATCAATGGAGGTCATCCTAGTGTAGGGAGTACGGTAGTTACAACGATGCGTCCATCGGTACTACTATGGTCCCTAACCTCATTTCCCTGCTCATTGATCAGATGAGAGGTACTTCCCATGAGTCCCAGACTGCATGGGTAGGATGCCTCGATAGGAGAACTAATCAATCCTGTCCTCACAAGAGAACACATCAATCCAGCTACAATTGCCATGGAGAACACATCAATCCAGCTACAATTGCCATGGAGAACACATCAATCCAGGCCTCATAGGAGAACACATCAATCCTGCTACAATTGCCATGGAGAACACATCAATCCAGGCCTCACAGGAGAACTAATCATCCTGCTACACAGGAGAGCAAATCATCCTGTTCCACAAGAGAGCGAATCATCTTGTCCCACAAGAGAGCGAATCATCTTGTTCCAGTGTGCACCACCAGGGGAGGGTGAGTCACCCTGTGGTCATATGTTGCTCCAGTAGGAACCGCAAGCCCTCAGAGCTCCCAGAGCTCAATGTATGCAACATGCAAGACCCTTGTACAAGGGTTTCTTGCCGACTCCAAGTCGTTTGGGAAAATCACAGATTAGATCTTACCTCGGGGCTTTGACAAGGTGTATCAACTTGTACATAATCTTAATGTGATGGAGCTTCCCTGCTCATCGACTTACCATATCCCAGATGATGTCTGTCTGCTGGAGCAATTGACGAATATGGGATTCCTCAATAATCGAATCCCACCTCTAGTTGTTACAGAGAATCACAGTGGTATCCAATGTAAATCCAAACAGCTCACTGAAGAGCTTTCGCAACCAGACTACCTCACACGAGGTTATGCTAGCAACAATATATCCTGCTCCGGCGGTGCTCAAAGCCACCGACTTCTGCTTCCTGCTCATCCAGGATATCGAAGCAGATCCCAAGGTGAAACAGTACCCAGAAGTGCTCTTACGGTCCACCACACTGCCTACCCAATCAACATCAGTATATACAAGTAGTCTCACATCTCTGGCAATGTATCTTAATCCATGAGAGATTGTGTCCTGAAGACATCTCAGAAGATTCCTGGCATCAATCCAGTGAGGCTCAACCAAATATGAGCTCACAATGCTAACTGCAAAACATATGTTCGGACGGAGGTTCACCAAGAACATCAATGCGAATGAGTTTTTGAAACTCAGAGGCATTTCCCAAGTCTGGTTTTACATCACTACCATATAACTTCTAAAAGTTAAGATCCTCGAGGTAGTCACAGGCTTGCAGTCCATCATACCGAATCTTTCCAATATATTTACCACATATTTTCCTTGAGATAGGAAAATTTCCCTTGGCTTTTGCCACACTTCAAGTCCTTGGTCCTTCATTTCAAATTCAGAAGCCATCTCCCTCTTACATTTTTGAATGAGAGGGTTTGCACCTGTTAGAAAGAGGTCATCCACATACAACACCAGTATGAGAGGCTTGTCATCTTCAACCTTAAAGTAAAGGTTAGGATCAGCTTCACTCCTAGTGAATCCCAACTTCATCAAGTAGCAATCGATCCTCTCATACCATGCTCGGGGTGCTTGCTTCAGCCCATAGAGAGCTTTTTTCAACCTGCATACATGAGATTTTCGATCATAAATCTCAAATCCTTCGGGTTGCTCCACATAGACCTCTTCTTTGATCGAGCCATGCAAGAACGCAGTCTTGACATCCATCTGATGTAGGTTCCATCCTTGTGAAGCCACAAGGGCTATGATCAAGCGGATGGTCGTATATCTGGCAACAGGTGCAAATATCATAGTCTATACCTCCCTTCTGGGATAAACCACGAGCAACAAAATGAACCTTATACTTTTCCATACTTCCATTTGCTACATGCTTTATCTTGTAAAGCCATTTTGAAGTAACAATTGTCTTGTCCAGGGTCTGGGAACTACTTCCCAGACATCATTCTCCATAATAGACTCATATTCTATGGTCATAACATCCTTCCATAGTTAATGCTTGATGACATCTGAGAATGATGAAGGTTCATTTTGTATGATTGTGCTCATGATGGTCAGGTATCCCTGATACTTGTTAAGTTTCTTACTTTGATGGAAGGTTCCTCAGGGTGCAGCATGTCCTTCAGCATCATCAAGCATCCCCCTAAGCCATGAAGGCCTCTTCCTAGAAGAGGAAGGCTCATGTGGATGAGAATCAATCAGATCCATGGGTTCTTCTACATCAGGCATTGATTCATCATCCTTTTCTTTCAGTTCCCTGGTGTCAGCTTCTTGAGAGCTCAAAGTCGGAAGATTGTTCACCTTGCAGTGAACTTTTCTTCAAGAGTCTTGGAACCCAATGCTTGATGAGGGCATCGATTTTGTACATATACGATGGTGATTGTAGTTTCAGCCCATAGAAACTTCAGAAGTCTTTGATCATGTAGCATGGCCCGGACAGCTTCCATCATCATGCGGTTCTTCCTTCCCACCACACCATTCTGCTCAGGAGTATGTGGTGTAGTAGTCTCCCTCTTAATGCCAACCTCAGGTATGCCTGAGTGAACCAATTGTAATATATCGGAGGTCTTGCTTTGGCTTGAGGGGAATGTTCCCCTTTTGAGCTTTCCTTCGGCACATCCTGGATATACACCTTCTTTCTCTACTCAGAATTCGGGCACCCCTGTCACCATTTGTCTTACACCGAGTATAGCTTTATAATGAAGGGGGGCAAACCTCTAATGCCAAAGTTTGGACTGAAGAGATGTGTCATAAGACATGACACCTAGCAGACTTCCATCGACCTGATATAATGAATCAACACTAAACCCAAGAGTAAAGGCATCTTTAACATTATTTTTCCATATACGTACCTTGCCATTGCTGAAGGTTACCTTGTAGCCTTTGTCTTCCATTGCTGAGATGGACACTGGGTTCTTTTTGAGGTCAGGTGCATTTAATACATCCTAGAATTTCTAGACTTCTTGAATGCTTGTCCTCTTCCTTGATTCCCAGCTCTCCTCTTACCTTTGCTGTTGAATTTGTCATTCCTTTGATTTCCATCAGAGGGATTTCAAGTTGCACCACTGCATACTGTACCATGCTTCTCTAATCATGATTATCATCATGCTGCCTATGTCCATGATTTTATCCATCATAATGCTGCTCAAACTAGTGTGCATCATCATCATGCTATCCTATATGTCCATGATCTCATGTTGCCCTTTATGTCCATGATCTCATTCATCATGATGCTCATGATCTCATACATAGTGACTTGCTTTATCGCAAATATAACATCGTCATTTTCTTCTAGTCTTAGGTCTAGCCTTTCCTTTTGATTTAGTCCCGGAATTATTTCTTTTCTTTGCACGAGAAGAAAAGGCAGCAGGAAGACCTTTAGGCATGGGCATTTCTTGCACTTCTTCCCTTGTTTCTTCTTGAATGCATCTAGCCATTAATTCCTCGAAACTAGGAATTACATTATTGTTCAGAAGAGTAGTCCTGAACACATACCATTCAGATGGTAATCCTCCGAGAGTTGTGAGTGCCATTTCTTTGTCAGTAATAGTTTCCCCAATAGATAAGAGATCGTTCTTGATCTCGGTGATTCTTAAGAAGTATGCTTGCATACTTTCATCTTTACCCTTCTTGATTTCCCTTAGCTTATTTCTAAGAAACAAAACTTGATTTGCATCATTAACTTTAAATAAACTCACCAGTCTATCATAGATTTCCTTGGAGGTCTCTAGATCAGAGATGTAGGCCACCAAGCGCTTGTCGATAGAGTCCCGGATGATCTTTTTTGCATTCATTTCTCCGATCTTCCATTTTTTCCAGGCAGCACTAGATGCATTTGATGAAGGCTCAACAATATTGCCTCTTACATGGTCCAGGACTCCTTGATCTTCAAGGGTTAGATCGATAGACATCTTCCATCCGTGATAGTCATCTTTCTCACGGAGCTTGTCTTTGGCAGGAAAGAGTGTTGAAGACCCCATAGTTCTTTTAGGATAGCCTTGCCAATCTTCTCTTCAATGATTGCTCTTGCTCTTGCTCGGGCTTTGTCTTCACCTCACCTCTGATACCATGTTAAGTTATGGTATGTTCTATGCTTATAGCAGTTTACTTCTTTTTCTTATTATATTCCACCGATTAGCAATCACATGTACATAAAGTAAAGTGCATATAGAACATTAAACGATCGACAGAAAACAAGCCAAGACAAGAGACACAAGATGTGGCGGCTAGCCAGGGACAAACCCCACAATGTGTGGGAAAACCCTTTGATCAAATCTTCTTTTATCTTCAATAATTCAACAGAGAAAAATAGTACAATAAATCTGATTCATATCAGCAGTAGCAAACCCTAGATCAGTAGCATCAGCATTAGCGGCCTCATTATCAAACTAGGGTAGACCATATCTCGCAAACCGATAGTCAGATTGACTTCATTCCACCACCAAAAGTTTCGGCTTCCAGAGGAGGTTCAGATGAACCTACAGCGTAGTTCAGATGAGGAGATCTTCTAGGCCACGCAAGTCAATCTTTACTTCTGCAGTTGCAGCTTCAGTTTCAGCAGTTTCCGGCTTCAAACTAGGGCAGTCGATATCTTGCAAATCGTTCGTCGGATTGACTTCATTCCACCACCAAAAGTTGCGGCTTTCAAAGGAGGTTCAGATGAACCTACAACGCAGTTCCAAAGAGGAGATCTTCTAGGCCACGCAAGTCAATCTTTACTTCTGCAGTTGCAGCTTCAAATTCAGCAGTTTCCGGCTTCACATGTGTGAGAGAGAGAGACCCATTTCAGCGCAGTAGAGAAGAGATTCATATCTGCACAGTAGAGAGAGAGAGAGAGATGTGATGAGATGAGTGAGTCCAAATGAGGAAAAGTCCTCTTATATTTATACACAACGTTGGTGGGTGAATAGATGCGACTGTTGGGCTTCTGAGCCTACATGAGTTGTAGGTCGGCTTGATAATAATTCCATAATCAAAATAAATTCATATCTCCATGAATACTTATAGGAATTGGATGATCATTACATCAATCCTACACCTCTCGACGAGAGTAATCTAATAAAAATATTATTAGCCATGAATAAGATGACCCACATGAAGTTTTGCCCTGGTTGCCAATTTTAACATAGAGTAAATTTAATTATGATAAAATAAATAAATAAGAATAAGAATATAAATATAAATTAATTAATTAATAATAATAATAAATAAATAAATAAACAAATAAATAGAAAGTCAACCAAGTTATTAAATCTAAATAATGGAGTAGTTAGTTATAAAAGTTATAAAAATTGGGGTAATACCTAAATAGCAAGTTGTAATATTATTTACATTTATAATATTACTAATAAAATAATTAAAAATAAATTAATTTTAATTCAAAGGTTAGTTCAATATATAAAAACTAGAGTAATTAAATAAATAAATAAATAAAATTAAAGGTCAAAAAATCAAATTAATTTCAAGCTTATTTTCTCTAAGTTAAAAAAAAAAAAAAAGGCTACTACAAACCTTCAGACTAAAAGAACCTCAAGGAAGGAAGGCCCCAAGAAACAAGAAAACCAGGGGAAAAAATCTTAAAAGACCACAGGAAAAAACCAAACAAAGGGAAGGGAAGGCAGGAAGACCACGACTAGGAGGAGAGGGCTGGGACCCAGCAGCTACTGATCTTCCAACCATCCTCCCTATTGAGATTGTTTGGCCTTTTTTCAATCTCAAGCGCTTCCCTAAATTTCCGGTGATGGAAATGGGAAACTCTAGCAATCACACTAGCCTCCTCAATGCAGACATGATGATTGGTTTTCTCCACATGCTCTGCTAAAGCAGAAGACTTGGCTCTTCTATGTTTAAGGTCAGTTGTGTGCTCACTAATCCTTTGATTAATGGAGCGACCAGTCTCACCAATATAGGGAGTCCCACATGAACAAGGAATAATATAAACCCCTTTCATGTCCTTGGGGTCGATAGGATCCTTCACAGATCTGAGGGACTTATGAATGGTATTGAGAGGTCTAAAGGTTGAGGGGACATTATGCCTCTTAAGAATCCTCATAATCCTGTCCATAGTCCCCTGAACAAACAGAAGATGGACATTGGGAATCCTCTCCTTCTTATCTCTTTTAGCTAACGATATTCATCTTCCCAAAATATTTCTCTCTTTTAGCAAACTTCTCCACAAGAGAGTTAAAGGAAATCTCCTTAAGTTATCCACTAGCATGTAATGACTCAAGATATTGAGAATAAGTGGGATATGATGCCTTGAAAAAATGTGAGAGGAACATCCATTTTAACACCAATGACTTCTATATCATGCATAATGGCTCTTATTTCAAAGGCTAAGGAAAGGGGATCATCATCCTTCAATTCTAAATCAAACAACTTGATCATTAATTGAATATCTTGAAGCTCAAAGTGTGAGACATATAAATCCTTAAGATTCCTTAAGTCTTCTAAAGCATTTGTAAATGGTGTAATATAAAGACTCACCTCTTTATTAACTAATTTGCAATTAAGACATAGGCTTTGATGTTCTTGTTCGCCCATATGGCAATCTCTTTATCAGATGTGAGCTTCTCAGGAGGATTGTCTTCTTCTCCTTGACATACTCTTTTTCACAACTTATTAAAAATCAATGCGTGTTTTATCTTCCCGGACAATTTATAGCAGTTCTCTTTGTGAGAGAAAAATACTCCAACTATGAAGATGAGTGAATGCATCATAAAATATAAACTAGACCCAAAATAATTACAATATTTGCAATAAAAACTAATATATCTACAATTGTCTTCAAAATAACACTAAAATTTTACTTCAAATTCTCTTGGTAACCATATATATATGTAATTCATTTCCACTATATAACTACACTCTCTCTCTCTCTCTCTCTCTATATATATATATATATATATATATATATATATATATATATGTAATTATAATTTTGATATACACGACATAGAAAAATGCATACTACACCATACAACTTTCTAAAGGAAGTTAAGACTTAAAAAAAACTATTCAAGGTAATGCATCAGCACCACAAAACACTAACTAAACGCAGGAAAATGCACCATAAAAACCATCCATATGCAACATTGAATTTATGAAAAAATTTCAACACACAAAATATATGCTTGGGTCTCAATTTATGCACCAATTATTTGATATAGGTTGTTCGACGCAAAGTATTCACATTGAATAAAACAACTATAGCAAGAGTTATCAACACACCAACACTTCACCGTATTCATGTTAAGTGTGAAGCCAAATTCATGCAGGATTCTAGATCCTTCTACACCACCATCAGTTTCTAGATCTCCATCTAAATCACATGCGAGATTCTAGATCCTTCTATACCGCCATTAGTTTCTAGATCTCCATCTAAATCACATGTAGGATTCTAGATCCTTCTTCGGCCTCTATAAATTTGTAATTGCTTTGGCCAAGGAAAGAAAGCCAAGGTCCAGGCCTGTTATGTAATGCAAAGTGATGTCTGTTCTCCAGTGATTGTTTTATCTATTCTATTGTTTCTGATTGAGTAATATTGTTGTTTCTCCATTTGTCTGTCTTTGAAATTATTCTTTACTATTTCCATCTAAGTCTCTGGTTATAAATCTGTTGTGTGTGATGTATGCTCTGAAATATCAACTGGTATTAGAGCTAGGGTCACATATCCACTATGTAAGCCGCTTACTGCCATCACCTTACTCTGGCAGCGTTCATTAAAATGTTAGCTGTTACCTCTTGAGCTGTTGAAGGATCTGTCCAGGAAATTGGAAATCGCTGCAAAGAAGAGAGTCCAGGAAAAGGATCTGTTCAAGAAATAGCTGAGGAACTAGCTGAGGAACATTAAGACAGTTGTTGCAAGAAATAAAAAGGTCGTGGGCATATAGTGAAATGTGCCATGAAGCCTAAAACGTGGAGTGTGTAAGTGCTTTACGTGGAGTTCGTATTTTTTTTCATCAAGCTTGCACGTATACAAACCAACATATGTATGTGTGAAATGTGAAAAGTTTAAAACATTATATATGTTTTCATATTTACATAATTATATGTTGGAATTTTGAAAAGTATATTTTAAAAAGGAGCAGGAATTTTGAAAAGGGTATTTTAAAAGGAGGAAGGTCATTATTACTAAATTTTAAAGAGTAATAATTAAAGTTTTATTTTTAAGTGGAGTTTTTTGTTTTTGGGCATCAATATATTGAAAATGGAGATAGTAGTGATAGATATGGAGAAGTTGAGCGGGGCTAATTTTGCCCTATGGAAATCACAGATGGAGGATATACTGATTTTGAAGGATCAATATTTGCCAATTGAGGGCACAACAAAGAAACCCTCATCGATGACAAATGAAGAATGGAATAAGCTAGATAGAAAGGTGATTGCAACAATCCGCCAATATCTAGCAAAGAATGTGTATTTCAATGTGTCTGGAGAAAAGACGGCTGAAGGATTATGGAAGAAGCTCCATGATCTATATGAGAAGAACATGGCATCAAAAAAAGTGTTCTTGATGAAGAAGCTTTATAATCTCAAAATGAAGGAGGGTGCTTCAGTTACTGAGCACTTGAATGCATTTAATATTATTACTAATCAGCTTGCCTCTGTTAAAATCATTTTAGATGATGAAATTAGAGCTATTTTGCTAATGTGTTCTATGCCAGACAACTGGGAAAATTTAATTGTAGCTATGAGCACTTCAACAATTACAGGGACCCTGAAGTTTGATGATGTCAGCAGCAGCTTAATGAATGAGGAACTGCGATGCAAGTCAATTGCGGAAAACCAGGGAGGAGAAGTTCTAGCTCTAGCTGATCGTGGTAGGAGAATGGATTGAGGCCGATCAAAATCAAGGAGAGGCAAGATCATCTACTTTCATTGTGGCAAATCCAGTCACATGAAGAAAGAATGTTGATTCTGGAAGAAAGGACAAAAGGATCAGAGACTGTCCAGTACAAATGACAAGTCATCCAACAAAAATGAAGGTGAGACTACTGCTATAGCCACAGATGGTGATGTGTTGTTTATTGTTTCAGTAGAGGATGCATGTGTATATACATCTAGTAGTAGCTTTGATTGGATCCTTGACTCTGGGGCATCTCCCCATGTAACCCCATCCAAAGATAGTTTTGTTTCATATAATCCTGGTGATTATGGTAGAGTGCATTTGGGGAATAATCATTTTTGCAGTATTGTTGGAGTGGGAGATGTCCAAATAAAAATGAAAGATGGACAAGATATGTTGTTGAAATAGGTCAAGCATGTACCAGAAATGTGAATGAGTTTAATCTCTATGGGACAACTGGATGATGAAGGCTATTCAACAAGATTTGGAAAAGGAGGATGGAAAATTAGCAAAGGTGCATTGGTCATGGCCAAAGGACCCAAGACAAGAACATTATACACATTGAAGACACTAATAGGAAAATCAGATTTGGCTGCTGCCACAAAAGAAGGAAATTCAGCAGATTTGTGGCATAAGCGTTTGGGTCACATGAGCGAGAAGGGCTTAAAAATTGTTGTTGGTAAAAATTTATTGCCAGGTTTGAAATCCTACAATCTTGATCTTTGTGAGCATTGTACATATGGTAGACAAAGAAGGGTTTCATTCCTTAGAGGTGGCCATGACAGAAAGAAAAATGTGTTAGAATTGGTACACTCAGATGTGTTTGGGCCTGTTAACATCAAATCATTAGGAGGAGCATCATATTTTGTAACATTTATAGATGATGCATCCAGGAAGGTTTGGACATATCCTATGAAAGTAAAACTGAAGTGTTTGGAATATTTCAAAAATTTCATGTTGTTGTTGAAAGAGAGACTAACAAATTGCTCAAGTGTTTAAGAACAGGGAATGGTGGAGAATATTGTTCAATTGCATTTAAGGAATATTGTAACAGGTTTGGCATAAAGCATGAGAAGACTGTGCCTGGTACTCCTCAATAGAATTGTGTTGCAGAAAGGATGCATCGCGCCATTATGGAAAGGGTGTGAAGTATGTTGTCCAATTCTGGTTTGGAAAAGAATTTTTGGGCTGAAGCAATCAAGACCACTTGCTACCTCATAAATAGATCTCCAACTACAGCCTTGGATGGCGGTATCCCTGAAGAAGTTTGGACTGGTAAGAATTTGAATTATTCTCACTTGAAAATATTTGGATGTGAAGCATTTGTACATATTCCCAAACAAAATAGAACTAGGCTAGATGATAAATCTATGAAATGCATTTTTTTGGGATATGTGGATGAAGATTTTGGTTATCATCTACGGGATCCAATCAAACATAAAATTATTAGAAGCAGGGATGTTATATTTAATGAGTCAAAAAATTTCAAGAGGATTGTAGGTGAGTTGGAGGTCAAGAAGGTTATTGACAGGTTTGAAGAGTAGCAAGAAAACATACCACCAATACAAGAAAATGAACAGCAAATTCAGGAGCATGAAGAACAACAAGTGGAAAATGATGAACAACAAGAAGAAGGAATCTTGCAGGAACCTTTACAGGAGATTCAACCTGATAATGCACCACCACAGTTGGTTCACAGATCTTCTAGGCCTCATAAGCCTTCACAAAGGTATCCTCCTTCAAACTATATTTTGTTGACTGATGAAGGTGAGCCTAATTGTTTTCAAGAAGCCTATAAAGTTGAGCACAATGAAGAATGGAAGAAAGCAATGGAAGAAGAAATGAACTCTTTGCTAGAAAATAAAACTTGGGAGTTGGTAAACCTCCCAAAAGGTAGAAAGGCTCTACAAAACAAATGGGTTTACAGGATTAAGCATGAAGGTGACGAAAAGAAGGAGAGGTATAAAGCAAGGCTAGTGGTGAAAGGTTTTTCCCAAAAGAAAGGTATTGACTTCATTGAAATTTTCTCACCTATTGTTAAAATGTCATCCATTAGAGTCATTCTTGGTCTAGTTGTTGCTTTAGACTTAGAATGTGAACAGCTAGATGTAAAAATTGCTTTCCTTCATGGTGAATTAGAGGAAGAAATTTATATGGAGCAGCCAAAAGGCTTCATAGAAAAAGGAAAAGAAGGCCTTATTTGTAGGTTGAAGAAGAGTCTCTATGGGTTGAAATAGGCACCTTGACAATGGTACAAGAAATTTGATTCATTCATGTTGGAACATGGTTTTCAGAGGTTGGAAGCTGACCATTGTGTCTATATTAAGAGGTATGATCAAGGAAAGTATATCATATTATTGTTATATGTGGATGACATGTTGATTGTTGGGCATGATAAGAATAAGATCAATAGGTTGAAGAAAGATCTGGGTAGCAAATTTGCAATGAAATATTTGGGACCAGCACAACAGATATTGGGCATGTGGATTATGCGTTACAGGAAAAACAAAAGGTTGTGGTTGTCACAAGAAAAATATATCAAGAAGGTGCTTGACAAGTTTAATATGAAGGATGCCAAGCCAGTTGCTACACCCCTTGCAGCCCACTTCAATCTGAGTACTGAATTATGTCCTAGTGATGACAAGGAGAAAGAAGAGATGAGCAAGATTCCTTATGCTTCAGCAGTTGGAAGCTTGAGGTATGCCATGGTATGCACACGACCAAACATTGCATATTTAGTGGGAGTAGTGAGTAGGTTCCTTTCCAATCTAGGCAAACAACATTGGCAAGCAGTAAAATGGATTTTGAGGTATCTCAAGGGTACTAGTCATTATTGTTTATGTTTTGGTCATGATGAGACTGTGCTTGAAGGATTTATAGATGTAGATATGGCTGGAGATATGGACACCAAAAAGTCCACTACAGGTTATTTGCATACATCTACAGGTACAACAGTATCTTGGGTGTCAAGGCTACAAAGAATAGTATCCCTCTCTACAATAGAAGCAGAGTACATAGCTGCAACAG
Organism: Pinus tabuliformis; assembly: GCA_031772625.1. NCBI lineage: Eukaryota > Viridiplantae > Streptophyta > Pinopsida > Pinales > Pinaceae > Pinus > Pinus tabuliformis. Next base: position 150,053,642 of record CM062816.1, read on the forward strand.
AAGCTTGTAAAAATATGTTGTGGATGTAGCAATTCCTAGGAGAGATAGGAATAAAGCAGAACAAGTATGTGTTATATTGTGATAGTCAAAGTGCCATTCACTTGGCGAAAAACCCAGCCTTTCATTCAAAAACCAAGCACATTGACTTAAGGTACAATTGGATCTGGCATGTGTTGGAGGAAGAACAATTATCCTTGGAAAAGGTCCATACAGATAGGAAACCTGCTGATATGCTCACTAAGATTCTACCACAAAATAAGCATGAGTTATGTAGAGGCATGGTAGGACTCAGTGTGACTTGATTCATGACTCTTATTTGGCTTCAAGTGGGAGAATGTTAAGTGTGAAGCCAAATTCATGTAGGATTCTAGATCCTTCTACACCGCCATTAGTTTCTAGATCTCCATCTAAATCACATGCAGGATTCTAGATCCTTCTACATCGCCATTAGTTTCTAGATCTCCATCTAAATCACATGCATGATTCTAGATCCTTCTACACCACCATTAGTTTCTATATCTCCATCTAAATCACATGTAAGATTCTAGATCCTTCTTCAGCCTCTATAAATTTGTAATTTCTCTGGCCAAGGAAAGCAAGCCAAGGTCCAGGCCTGTTACATAATGCAAAGTGATTTCTATTCTCCAGTGATTGTTTTATCTATTCCACTGTTTCTGATTGAGTAATATTGTTGTTTCTCCATTTGTCTGTCTCTGAAATTATTATTTGTTATTACCGTCTAAGTCTCTGGGTATAAATCTGTTGCGTTTGATGTATGCTCTGAACTATCAATTCAAACACATTCAACACACAACATGGGTGCAAGGAGCAATATACCCACCTCTCCATACATCACACAGAATAATTGCATCTCATACCATACCAACCCATTTCAACGCATGGTACAACCTTCAACGTTGTTGCAAGAGATCACACACCTATCGAAAGAATCAGTCACAACTTGCAAATATTCCAGGCACAATTCAACGATCTTCTGAGGACTTCAAATGAAATCGCGGGAACATAAACCAGCTAAATAGAACATAGGGGGACCAAGTGTGGCAAGGAATATTGCCATGGGATATGGTAGTGAAAATGAGTTACAGGACCAGAGAGATGAATGAGAAAGGTTGCTCAAATATCATGTGAGACTGGTTTGTAATTCTTAATGAAATTGATGATTTTCATTAATAAAATACATAAATATATATAAGAAGAGAGACTATTTTCATTTTTCAATGTCTAGGATGGGAGAAGATGAATGAATGAGAAAAGTTGCTTTGATACCATGTGAGGCTAGGTTTGTAACTCCTAATAAAATTAATGATTTTCATTAATAAAATACATAAATATATATAAGGAGAGAGACTACTTTCATTTTTCAATGTCTTTTCATTTTCTTTATTTTTTATTTACAATATTTACACTAATTTCCCCATCCTTACCATTAATTCTTAACAATAACCAAAAATAAATAAATATTAGAGAAATAAAAATAATTAAGGAAAGCCTTACAACCATTAAAGAAAAAAAAATTAATATAACATGTTGAGAATAAGAATGATGTAGAGAAATAAGGCTTCGTTGGAGGGATATTACTTTAAATATTTATTACACTGACTGATTGTTTTGTCCTTTGTTTTTTTATTTTATTATAATACTTCAGTATTGATATTATTAACAAAAGTTGTTCAATATTATTATAGTAATAACTATATATTAATCTTATATTTTGATATCACATGAAAAAAATCAATTAAATATTAACCTTTTAGAATCAAAGTTTACGTATTAAATATTGGAATTAATATTTTATATTTTTAAAATCTAATAATACCACTTGTCTAATCTATTTTTACAAGTAACACAAAAATTTATACAATACAAAATTCACCATTTTAAGGTCTAAATTCTGTCAAATCAATTCAAATTTAACGTCATAAAGTTTAAAATATCATGAAATAGTGAAAGAACCATCAAATTGAATAAGGTGTGATAATTATGAACAAAGTTATGGTAGTGGAGTTCAATCACAAATAAAATTAAAATGATGTATTAAAAAAAAAAGTATGTTAAGTTATTTTCTTCGATATCTTATTATTACGATTGGCATATTTTAAAAGTATTATCGTATTTTAAAATTTTATTGTAGGGAGAGTATTAAGATGTTTTGAGAAATTATATATAAATATTTATTATATCGTATGGAATAATTTTTTAATATAACAAATTACTACATTATATGAAACTAAATAATTTAGTATTTAATAAATTTAAATTAATTTTAATATATTCTTTTTTTTTTAATAAAGAATATGTTTATAGAACACTAATATATATTTAATTATTCATTATGAATTAAAAATTTAAAATAAATTATTTTAGACACTTTAAATTTTACAACAAACATGTCACCTATATTTCTAATTAGTGTTGGAATTTGGATTTTTCTTTACTCTTCATACAAATTTATTTTGACCTTTTAGGTCTTTATGCATCTCTTCAAGAAACGTTATGTTTAAAATTTTTCCCCTCAAAAGTGATGTTTTGATAATAAATTAACCTTTCATCAATAAAGGTTTTATTAAAAAATTACCCTTTAATAACATAGTTATATTAAAAATTTCACATATTTATCATAAGAAAAAAAGATAACCATAACACACAAATGACTTATTGAATTATGAATCTTGGTTTGAAATTGTATGGAATGCTCACAATAAAATCTCCATAACTCTGAAATCAAATGTCCTTGACCTAGACATGCAATAACATTTGTATATATGAGATATGACTAAGGAGATCTTATGGGACATATAAGATGACAAAAAAAAGAAAACTATAAGATGAGATATCTTCTAGGTCCTGTCCATGATCATAATGACATGTAGTCAATGTGATCATAATCACATGGAATCAATGTGTTTTAATATCACATAAGTGGCAGTAGATGTTGTTCTCCATAAGCAAGATCGTTAAAGCTTTTAAGTAATATGTTGGGATACTAGGTGCACACTGTAGTTGAAGCAACACTTTTACTATTCCATAGGTGACATTGTGACATAGGATAACTTTCATGAGTGAGTGGTGAGTCGATGACATTGCAATAGGTCCCCGACCCAAACAATCCAATAAGGGTGGGTAGCCAATACACTCAAGGAGAGCAAGTGGAAACATGCAAGATTGTGGTCCAAATTCATTATGACAAGGAAGAAGTTTTGTGCTTTCGGCTATATAGGTTCGATGATGCACTAGCACACTCATGGATTGATTGTTTGTTTCATTCATGTGAGATTTTTAATGATGTTTGCATAAGAGATAGATGCATATTCATTGGATTTCAAGGAAACTATTTGGACTTCCAATCCAACTTACCCTGATCAAATGAATGAATTATAAGTTATTGAACGACATTCCTTCCAAGGAGTATGAAATATGTATGTTTCTTCCCCTTGTCACAAAGGTGAACTAGTGAATGTCTAGGTGACACCTATGGGAATTCAATCATACTAGATTGAGCACATGATGAGATCTCATCATGAACAAAATGTTTTAAAACAAGCCAATTTTTTTGTGTTGTGGGGATATATCCACTTCACACACACACATAGAGAGAGATATGATATGATATAAAATCTTTGTAGACTAGTTGTTTATTGATCACTTATTTATGTGGACATTTATTTAAGGAGACTAGGTAATAGTTTGTGTTGAATGGTCTCAGGTCCATTTTTTGTGGTTGTCTCTCCTTATGCTATAGGTGCTTTTGCACAAGTTGGATGGATTTTAATTCCTATAAAAATATGTTTTTCCTTGTGTGTATGTGCACATTCTAGTTCACAAGGGTGCTCTCTTCAATTGGCTTGGTCCACTCACATGTACATCAAGTTTCATCAACAAGGAAGTAAATCAATCAAAGGTGAACAAAGGTCTAAATAGATTTACTCAAGGAAAATTGAAAGCTTGCAATATTCATGGCACAAAAGAAGATAGAGAAAGACTAAGAATGTGAAGCTTGAGAGTAAAATTACACTAAATATTTATCTATAAGTTTATAGTTTCTATTGTAATAATTTCTAAAACATAAAAAGTCCCAAACAAAGGTAATTTCTAAATGGTTTTGTCAAAAAAGTTTCCAAGGTAAGATATCTACATCATTGGTGCGGAAAACCACGAATATAGTTAGGAAGGAGCACTAAAACCAAGAGATTACAGTGATAACAGAGGAAGACAGGAGGGGAGAGATCCCCTCCTATAGAGATGCAGCAGCAGGAGAAGGACTGAGCAATAGGAAACTGGACGAGGAAACGAACATACAGGGACCTGTCCTCGGAGCAAGATGGCAGGCAGGAAGTCGAGGCAAATGCTTACCATGTGCAGTGGAAAAACCGAGATTCATTATTCCTATGTATAAACTCGAGTGCTATAGAAGCTATATGAAGGACCACGCATTAAGATGCAATTTTATTGGAGTATGGCCATCAAAAAAGGACCTAACTAGATGGATATATCAGAAATGGCAACCCTGAGGCCACGTAGAGCTAAAGTTGGGCACATGAGGCTTATTTACGGTAATTTTCTCAAACCTACAAGATAAAGAAGAGTGTTTGAAAACAATCCATATTTCCATAATAATGCAAGTTTATTCATGCGGTATTGGGAGGAGTGTTACAACCCTGATAAAGAGAAATTCCTAGTAGCTCTGATCTGGGTACGATTGTTTGGACTACCAATGAATTTTTGGGACCCTGACATTCTGGAAGGAATAGGAAATACCATAAGAAGCTTTGTTAAAATAGCCAAATCAACAAAGAAGGGAATATACACTTCTTATGCAAGAATCTGTGTCTATATTAACATAGCCGACCCAATCTCAAGGGCAGTCGAGCTAGAATACCATGAGGAGGTGTGGCAGCAAGCACTAGACTATGAGCACATCCCTTTCAGATGTAGAAAGTGTCATGCATATGGGCATCTTTTCAAGGAATGTATGCTTAACATAGAAAAGGAAGAACAGAGAAGCAAGCAATAGAGGAAATATCAAGAAGATAATGAAGGGTTCCAGGAGATAAAATACAAAAAAAGACCTACAAAGGAAAACCCCAAGGAAGGTAGAAAGGAACAACCAACTAAAATGAACAAGTCAAATACATTTCAAATTCTACATGTAGAAGAAGAAGACAAAGAAAATTGAATAAAGAACTATCAGGAAGAGAAAGAATAGTAGGGCAGCCCAAGCCAAGGCGCAAAAAATCTAAAGAGGAAAACCCAAAGTGAAACAACGGAAAAGGTAGAAAAGGAAAAGGGGGAGAATCGGGAAAGCGAAGTAATGGAAATCGATACCAGTGGAGGGGATGATCCAACGTTAGAAAAATAAATCTTGAGGAAACTTCTAGACGAATGGAGACACTTGGGCGAAAAGTTCATCCCAGAAGAGGATAAAAAATTATACAAGGAAACCTTTCAAAAATATAAGGAAAAGCAAGACCATGGAAAGACAGAAATGACGGAACAACTAGGCATCCAACCGGAAAATACCCAATATCAACAAAGTAAAGTGAAAGGAGGAAAAAAAAAGAGGTAGGAGGAATATTTAGGAATCAATACTGATCATGGGGGAAATGTTAGTAAACACTGGAACAGTAGTACTTCTTTTAGCGGTTTTCCACCAAACAAACCCAAACATCTAATGATAATTACATCCTGGAATATACGAGGACTTAATAGCAAAGGTAAACAGAGATACCTAGCAGAAATGATAAAAAGAGAAAGACCCCAAATCATGATGTTACAAGAAATAAAAATAACAGGGGGGATAATGGAGGAGATCTTAACCAAAATCAAACCTACATATGAATGCATGACAATTGATGCAAAAGGCAGTGCCGGGGGAATTGCAATTTTATGGAACCCAGCAAAAGTTATAGTCGACTACTGGATAGGAATGAAAAGGATCCTTTCTAGGAGATTTTGTCTTATAGGCCCTAGGGACTGTTTCCTCATTTCGGCAGTTTATGGACCTCACATACCAATGGAAAGAGGAAGTTTCCTCCTCCAACTGCAACAGCTAGGAAACCTGCACATAGAAAAGTTGTGGCTGATAGCCGACGACTTTAATATGACAACCTCAAAAGAGGAAAAGAAATGGGGATTGCAAAGAGAAGAACCAGACATGGAAAGATTCAGGGACATTCAGTCGGAACTAAAAATGATAGAAATACACACCATTAATGGAAAATTCACTTGGAACAACCACAGAGGAGGAAGCAAGAAAATAGCTTCTAAGCTGGACAGGTTCCTAGCAACATAACATTTCATAGGGAAAGACATATTCTACGAAGTGAAAATCCTGCCATGTTAAGGGCCAGGTCACTGGCCCATAAAATTAGAAATCGCCATGAACAATCAAAATTAGAATAGAACCTTCAAGTTCGAGGCTTTCTAGTTGCAAGATCCAACCTTCATAGAAAATATGGAACAATGGTGGAAGAGAAATGAGATTGAAATAAAAGGATGAAACAAAATGCATACCCTACAGCTAAGATTAAAGGATCTCAAAGGAAAAATAAATAAGTGGAATAGAGAGGAATTTGGACATATCCAAAAAGACCAAGAAAAGATTCAGACAGAAATGAGAAGAATACAACAGAAAATTATAGCAAATGGGAGAACAGAGGAACTAGCAAAGGAAGAAGGAGTGATACTAAACAGGTTGGAGGAAAGAAGAAAACAAGAAGAAATCTTATGGAGACAAAAGTCAAGAATACAATGGTTGAAAGAGGGGCAGAGAAATACGAAATTCTTTCACAAGGCCATGCAATAACATAGACAGCAAAATAGAATATTCTCCCTAAAAGATAACCAAGGTAACAGGTTAACTCAGCAAGAGGAGATGGAGAGTTTGCTAGTACAACACTTCAAAGGAATCTTGACTGAGACGCAAAGCAATAGAGAGGAAGATATAGCAAAAATAAGCCAATATATACCCAGAAGGGTGAATCGAGAACAAAACATGGCACTCCTAAGGGTGATAACTGAGAAAGAAGTAGAAGAGACAGTGAAGATGATGGCAAAGAACAAAGCCCCAGGACCGGATGGATACACCTCAGAATTCTTCCAAGCCACCTGGAGCTTCATGATTCAAGACATTGTAAATGCAATGGAAGAATCGAGATGCACGAAAAGAATGCACCCAGCTTGGAATGCAACCTTCCTTGCCCTGATTACGAAGATGGAAAAGGCTGAAGAACCTCAAGGTTTCAGACCGATAGCATTATGTAATGTGATTTACAAAATCCTAGCCACTATAATGGTGAATAGACTCAAATCTATCCTCCCATAATTGATATTCGAGGAATAGACAGGGTTCGTGAAAGGGAGACAAATAGTGGACGGAATAATAGTGGCTCAAGAAACCATCCATTCACTGAAGAATTCAAAACACAAGGGAATGATGATCAAACTAGAACTAGCTAAAGCATATGATAGGCTAAGCTAGGAATATCTCCAGAAAATCCTAAAAGCTTATGGTTTCGACAACAGATGGATAGAATGGGTAATGTCCATGATATCCACGCCAGTCATGTCCATAATGCTAAACAGAACACCTACAGAAGCCTTTAACCCGTCCAGAGGACTCAGACAATGGGATCCTCTCTCCCCGTTCCTAGTCATAATAGCTGCTGATGGTCTGGGAAGACTAATAAAAGCAAGAGTGAATAGTGGACAGCTGAAAGGACTCAGACTGTGGGGAGAAGAACTACCCCTAGAACATCAAAAATTTGTAGATGACGTCATGATGTATGGACAAGCCAATCTCAAAGAAGCAAAGAAACTAATGGAAATCCTTAGAGAATTTACAAAAGCAACAGGTAAAAAGATAAACAAAGACAAAATGGAAATCTACTTTTTCAATACTCCAATGACTTCCCAATCATTCCTAGCTAGAACCATGGGTTTTTGAACAGGAAAGTTCCCCACTAAATATTTAGGCATCCAACTAAGTGATAAGCAAAACATAATTGCTTACTGGGGAGGCTTGATGGGAAAGATACAAAGAAGAATGGATAACTGGACTTTCAGAGCTCTGAACAACCTGAGCCACATCGTTCTCCTCAAATCAGTCCTCCAAACAATTCCTATTTATCAAATGACTAGCCAAGCTATACCAAAAACAATATGCCAAAAAATGGTGGAAATCTTCAAAAAATTCCTATGGCAAGGGACAAACAAAGCTAAAAAGTGGGCATTGCTATCATGGAAATGGCTTAGTAAAACAGTAACAGAAGGAGGATTAGGGCTGCGAGATCCTTATATCCTGAATCAAGTAATGAGGGAAAAATTGTGGTGGAGATGGATACAAAGAGGAGAAGATTTATGGAAAAAATTTTGGGAGAAGAAATATGAGATGGTGAGATCTCCTGAAGGAAAATTCAAAAGCCAATCAGAAAAGAAAGGATCCGCAAATTGGAACCTAGCAAGATCAAATAGGGACCTGATAAGAGAACATAGTTTCTGGGAAATAAGGGAGGGAGACAAGGCAAACTTCTGGGATGAGGCATGGCAACAAAGAGGAAAACTCCGTCAGCAACCTCAACTCCAAGAAATTCACCAGTTTACCACCCAAATGGAGGAAGACGCAGTCCGGAACTACTGGCTCCCTGAAAGGGAAGGATACTGGAGAAAATGGAAAACACAAGAAGACTGGCAAGAAGCACCAGAAACAGAACAGTGGGCAAACTACAAAAAGGAGATGGAGACAAGGAAAACCATGTTTAAAGAAGGGATGGACATCATAAGATGGGGAAAAAGAATAAAAAGGATGTTTACGACAATAGAAGGATATTACATAAAGGCGGGCAACACTAGCAATCTAGAAACCAAAAAATGGGACAGAATTTGGAAAATGAAAACTTGGCCAAAGATAGCATTATTTACCTGGATAATGCTCCATGGGCGAGTTTTAACCTGGGACCAGCTACGAAGAAAGGGGACACAAGGTCCATCGCATTGCGTACTCTGCCAGGAACAAGAAGAAACGATGTAACACCTGACTAACTCCTATTGAATTAGCAACATCCTGTGGCGACACCACCAGCAGCTTTTCGAGATCAGCGATAGAGATACAGGAAGTATGAAGTTAATAGTAGAAAATTCGAGGAGTAAACCATACCAAAATGTAGTCCTGAATAGAGCCTGGAATCTCTCTATAGGGTTCAGCCTGTGGAACATATGGAAAGAAAGGAATCGATTGATTTTTAAGGATGAAGGTAAAGCAACGAAGGATATATGGAACCAAACAGTTCAGAACATAAGAGAAACCATAATCCTAGAGAAGTGGAACGATGAAGACTGGAAAGCAGACCAAACAAAGACACGAATCTTGAATTTCCTGCAGCTAAAAATAAGCTTAACAGACATGGCTGAAAGAAAATATAAGGCCAAAGAAGTAGAAGACAATGAGTACTACAGGAATCCACAGAAGGTATTCACAAAACTGAATTTTAATGGAGCGACAAAAGGAAACCCAAGGGAGGCAGACATTGGAGGAATATTTAGAGATGACAGAGGAAGAACGCTAAGGATATATCCGATGGACTGTGGAAATGCATCAAACAATGAGGCAGAATTCCATGCAATGAACAGGGGGATAGAAATAGCCATATGAGAATGGTATCAGAACCTCCAGATAGAAGGAGATTGGAAGATCGTGATAGACATACTCAAACAATTACAGCATGGAGCATCAACAGAGAAGCTGAGTCACAGCTGGCAGACTGCATGGATAATCAAAGAGATAAGCAAATAGTTGAGAAGGATAGCATACATACTACCTTCCCATGTGAGATGAAAAGGGAATGCACCAGCCGATTGCTTAGCGAACTGGGGATGTAGGAACGATGACCAGCAACTAGATGTAACTGGGACAGAGCTAAACCAAAAGGAGGAAATGGCACAACTGATACAACTCGTAGAACAAGACAAGAATATGAGCGATCATCTACAGAATTTGAAGAGAAAAGACTGAAGCGGAGAGGGAAAAGTACAGACGTAGGAAAGGACAAGGGAGGAATAGGACAGGGGAAGCCAGATGATCAACAGGGTGACGGAGCAGGGCAGAGGAAGGAAAAACCCCAAGGGTACGGGGGACGAGCCGGCAAGGAATGTTAGAGGAGAGGGCAGGACAGAGAAATAGAAGATGGGCAGCGGTATAAAGACAAGTGGCAGAGTAAAGTCAGAAATACCACGGCAAGAGCAGCCGGGAGAAGAAAGTAGTTAATGTAGGACAACAGTGGATAAGACATGTAGTATACCTAGGGGGAATAATATGGGGTACAAAGGGAGGTACCCAATGGCATAATAATGGGATGGGCAATAGTAATACATAAGGTGGTTAACCCATGTCATGTAAGGGACCACAAGTAGCTAGTAATGATGTAATAAGCCCATGGTATTAGATAGATAGTATTGAGGGAACCATGGTAATGATCCATGGTATTGTATGTACAAGGCCTATATAGAGGCTAGAGACTCCACATTGAGAGATGTCAAGGATTATTGTATGAACAGTCATATGGCTTGTGGAGTGTTCTCCTTCCTTAAGGAGTGAATGTATGGTGTTGCCCTACCTTAAGGGTTTGATCAATAAATAAACATTTCTATATTCAGATCTTGTTATTTCTAGTGTTATTCTTGGGTATACTTGTATTACCATATATTTTCATATCAGATCTATACAGTGAGTTTGCAGTGCAGATCTGTACGTTCTGGTGCAAAATCTATAGAATCTAATTTCCGATATGAGTTTAGTGAAAATATACCCAATTTGAAAAAAAAAATCGGCTGAATTGGAGTCCGGATGAGGGAGATATTGCTGATTTAAAAATCAGTTCGGTTGCAGACACTTTTCATGGCAGCGAGTTGCAGATCAGATCTATACGTTCTGGTGCAAAATCTGAAAAATCTAATTGTCGATCTGGATTTTTTGTGAAAAAATACCCAAGTTCAAAAAAAAATCAGTCGAATCGGAGTCCGGATGAGGGAGATATCACTGGTTTAAATCAGCGATTTTTCAGCAATTTTTTGTGACGGCGAGACAGTTGCAGCGTGGATATGCAATTCCAGTGCCTAGATCGAGATTTCTACCACATGGGAAGATGCAGAATGGTTGTTCCATTTCCGAAAACAGGTCATAATAGGGATTCTAAGAAATATTGACGGAATTGTGGCCATTTAAAATTGTAAGTGAGTTTTTCCCAAACCCTCTTCATGGAGATGCTATATTTTACAGGAAAAGATAATAACCCTACTATTGAAGAATTCATACAGAGACAAAAGTTCAAATATGGAAAATTTTGGAGGGATATGGTACCGCTTAATTTCCAAGATGAGGCATCCAAATGGTTGCGCTCATTTGACAACAAGCAGTGGACCAAACTGTCAGATGAAGAATTTGAAAGAGTCCTTTTAGACAAATGGTCTCATGCTAGAAAACAGAAGAATGAGACATGTAAGGGGTTATTTTCTACTGGTATATCATTATTGCAGGTTCATGGATTGATTCAGAAGGAGAATATCATTGTGTCTATAAATCCTAGTTGCAAGAAAATCTCATAAATGCCAATTTGGCAAAAAAATTGTAAGTGCCAACAAAACACATTGAAAACACACAGGTTAATGATGAGTATGTGCAAGTTTATAAAGATTTGAAGCTTTCGATGGATAAGTATGTGTTGCATTGTGATTTTTACACTTCCGATATAGATAACATGGATGTTGTTTTAGGATATCCTTGGATGGAATCTATGGGTACTGTCAATATTAATGTGCAAAAGAAATTCCTGAAGCTCTGGTATAAAAAGAAGAAAATTATGTTGCAGGATATTTCCATTAAGACCCAAGCAGAGACTATGGAGGCAGAAGCACAAATCTCTAACGACGCTTACACTGCAAATGATGAGCCTTTGATGATCAACAATCAAACACAAACAGAGGTTGAAGCAGAAAAGGTTACAAGCACTAATACATCAGATGAGGACTCAGTGGTTGAAGTAATATTTGAAGATAAGAAACAATAGCAGGCACCACAACATGTATTAGATACCACTCAGGCTCCACTGTTGGTTAAAACTTTAGCATATCACCACCCACATCACCTCACTAGAAAACAACCAACAAGATGGCAACGAATTAGCCACAAGGACAACAACCCCCACATGATAGATAGAGAAGAGCGATGATCCATCTACTACACATCAACACAGAAGAGCCGCCATGGTCAACTTCTATCTCAAACGAGCAAGGAACCAGCTGGATCGAGGGTTCACCTTTCTCTTGGATGGCTAGATGCACGTGCATGGTTCTAGTGGACTACTCTTTTGAGTATATCTTATTATTTGTGTTCTTACCATGTTTCAAGGACAAAACATGTTAAGGGGGGTGGAATGTAGTATACCTAGGGGGGATAATATGGGGTACAAAGGGAGGTACCCAATGGAATAATAATGGGATGGGCAATAGTAATAAATAAGGTGGTTAACCCATATCATGTAAGGGACCACAAGTAGTTAGTAATAATGTAATAAGCCCATGGTATTAGATAGATGGTATTGAGGGAACCATGGTAATGACCCATGGTATTGTATGTATGAGGCCTATATAGAGGCTAGAGACTCCACATTGAGAGATGTCAAGGATTATTGTATGAATAGTCATATGGCTTGTGGAGTGTTATCCTTCCTTAAGGAGTGAATGTATGGTGTTGCCCTACCTTAAGGGTTTGATCAATAAAGAAACATTTCTATATTTAGATCTTATTATTCTTAGGTTTATTTCTATTATCTTATATTTTCAGATTAGATCTATAACAAGTGGTATCAGAACTATAACAGGGCAGGGCAGAGAAATCGAAGACGGGTAGCGGTATAAAGACAAGTACCAGAGTAAAGTTAGAAATACCATGGCAAGAGCAGCCGGGAGAGGAAAGTAGTTAATGTAGGACAACGGTGGACAAAACATGAGGGAAACATCCCAAGGCAAGAGGGAAGAGATGCGTGCTAGGGAGAAAAACAAGACAGTTGGCGGTAAAGACAAGAGTCGGGAATGAAAAAGAGATAAATCTCAAGGAAAAGAGGAAAGGGGCATTATGCATATAGATGAGAACAAAGAAAGGTGACGAGAAAGGAAGAGATGGCAATGAGAAGATGCAGAAGGAGGAAGAAAGACGAAGCTTGGTAAGTGGGTATGTAAGACCTCTAGCCTTAACTCCTGAAACCTTAAAATGTTTGAGAAGTAGGTTAGGATATTGGTATGATAAGCAAGCCTTGTATAGTCACATCAGTTGCTATAGCAATCTCAGGGGAATGAAAGAAGACAAAACTAAATAGATCTCGTCTGCTCTAGACGAAGAGAATGAGAAGAGAGGAAGAGAATTTAATGAGATTGAGGGCATACTTAAACAAAATTTCAACAATTCCCACCTCAGAATATGGGTCCTAGCAAGACTCATGGGAGTGAAAGGTAGAATGCCTGTAGCTCGGAGAGAAGAAAGCTGGGAAAGGATAACCAGAGCTCCAAGGAGATGACACTGCATCCTAAGGGGTGGGGAGAGAGAGAAGCCAGTAGAAAACCTGCTGAAAAGACAGAGAAAAATGGGTTAAGGGGAGACCTATTCTACTGAAAAATAAACAAGGGTAAGGCCCTGGGAGAGAAAAGGAAAAAAAAAAAAAGCAAGAGTGGAATTCCGGCGAGGGATGGGAAAAGAAATGTAACCGAAACCCCATGACCCAGAGAATTAATAAAGAGGGAGCCAAATCTAGTGAGGTAGGAAATCAGATGCCAGGAAACTCACGAAGGAGGGAGGGGGGGAAAACTAGGGTAAAGGATATAAACCAATACAATATGGCTGATATATGCTTTGATTCTATGATAGGTCTAGCAACAAAATAAGAAAGGCACGTGGAACAGGGAGAACAAGTTTATAGGCTCCGACCACCAAGCTGAAAGCATAATGGTTCCTAGAAGAAGCAAGAGGACAGCTAAGAAGGATGAAGGAACAAGCAGCCAAGGAAAGAAAAGAGGAAGGAAGCAAGATGGAGACCAAATGAAGACGATTATTGATTCCTACATGGAAGGAAACCTGAAGGAAGTAAGGGACCAGATTAATAGTTAGGAGCGAGATCTAAGAGACAATCTTAGATACAGAGACATATCCATGGAGGAATGGGAAGAAATGGTGCAAGACCCTGGGACTACGAATGGAAGACAATCCTTGTTCAAGAAGACCCTGCACCAGTACTGGATCATGAAAAATGTAGTGGCACGGGCCATGACCCTCCACCGCGAGCATATGGAAAGAGAAGTTTTTGACAAACAGGAAGACAAAAAGGAGAAGGACCTAGTTTGAGCTGAACTTCTAAGGGAAATAGCGACCATACAGATACAGACTTACCAGAACAATCTTGCCTTCGGTAAGATCGAATAGACCCTTAAAGAGATAAAGTGGAAACTGGAGCAGAGATGCGAGATCCCAGAAACCAGCGCTAGGCACCAGCTCCGATAGTATCCTCAGATGAGGGATGATCTTCTGCATCAGAATGTTTTGATTTTTGAATTTTGATATTGATGAAGAAAACAAGTATGTTTATTTGGATCTTTAGAGATAGCAGTAGAGACAGTCAACATAGGAACAGTGGATGGCTTCTTATGCACTTATTCAAATTTTGGACTGGATTTAACGCTGACCAATGGTCACCTGGTTTGCTTCGGGCAGGTGACTACTCGGAGCATATGGATGTACAAAACTTTCAAAAATAGATAATACATAGAGATCTGCCAAGTTTACAAAAAAAAAAAGATATCTACATCATTATAGTGTTTACAATTGAGTTCCTGAACACCATTTCTACTTTTAGTTAGTATACAAACATTATACAATCATAATTTAGTAAAAGAACAATAAAATAAAATAGCAATTTGTTTACACAAAATTAATTAAAATTTGTTGTGATTTGATTAGGCCATAGACTATTTACAAACTGTTATGCTCTTAACCTGCAAAATGATACCCAAAGACAGAATATGCGAAGAAAAGATACCCAGAACACAGAATAGCAATGATTTTATTATTCAGAGAGTAATGTTCACTTGCCTCTTCGAGGGGGCAACCTCCAATAGAGCAGAGCTCGACTACAAAATAAGACACAATGTTCCTCGCAAGGAGTCTCTATCCTTTATATATGACTCATACATGCAATACCACGGGCCAATACCGTGGGTTTTATTAATACCATATATCTAATACTACGGCCCATTTGCAACTAACTGTGGTTCCGTCATTAATTGTGGATTAACCACTTACAATTATTAATATGGGCTTTATTGACTCTCGACTATGACGTGATCCCATTACATAAATAAGGGGGTTAGGATGGGACCCTAACACAAACCATTTGCTAATATTGATTAGAAAATTTGCATTAACAATTTTTTTTTTTTTTTTCTGAATAAAGACTAATTCTATTAAGAAAAGAAAAGTATAGTACAATCAAGCTTGCAAGCAAGCGAAGCAGAAAAGCAAGGGAGCCATCGGTGAAAGGCTAACCACCTCGCGCTAAAAGACATTCCATGAAAGGAATAAGTAGACAAAGGAGAACAAAAAGAAAGAACTCGGCTCAGAGAACTACCCCGAGGAGTCATTTCCAGCCACACGACATTTTTTGCCTTTTTTCTTGTTTACTTTGACCCACCCAGTGGAGTTTGGCTGAGCCATGACAATCTGAAGACTATTCTGCATTGGCGGCAGAATCTCCTTGTCAGAATCTGAGGAAGAAGACAAATGAGTACGTTTCTGAGAAAGCTGTGGGTCAGAGGATGCTGCTGGAGCACCCGAGGGAGTGTCCATCGGAATCACATCATTCTTCACATCTGCTACTGTAGCCTCATCATTCTGCAAAACATCTTCAGTTTCCTCCTCCCCCGAGCTAGAGAAATCTAGATCGTACATTGAACGGGGAGGCTCACAAGGATTCCAGCGCTTGGATTTGGGTTTGCGATTTAGATTCTTCTTTTTTTGGAGGAACTGAGAACATGTATTTTGGAGGTGCCCGTTTGATGGCAATGGCAGCATCTGAAGGCTGTGTTCTCGTAATCTAAGGTTTGAGTCCAATGGAAATCTCCAATCTTGAGATTAATCTGATCCGGTAGTCCTTTACTGATGTCTATTTCTGCACAAAGTCTGCCGTAGGTGTAAAGACCATTTTCATTTCTTGAGCTGTCTACAGCCAGGTACCGTCCCAAAGATTCTGCAATGGCTATGAAAACAGATGCATGCCATAGATGAGCTGGAAGATTCGGGAGCCTGACCCAAATGGGAAGCTTGGTGATGACTGTTGTAGAAGGGTCAAAATCTGGAAACCAGGGGGTGAGAAAGAGCCCAGCCGCACCCCAGAACCAAGGTCCTTCCATTAAGGCCTTCTGGTAATCTTCATTTGAGTCAAAAACCACAATGAAGAATCCTTTTGAACATAAGTAAATCTTGCTTTTTTTGGTCCAAGTGGAGTCGATCCATTGGTAAAGATCTGCTGTGCGTGGCCAAAGCCCATTAAATCTGCAGATGAGTGCCGATTCTGCGAAAATCTGTAAACGATTTTCAATCTCAGGATGAGTGAAATTGAGGGAGGGAATTTCCTCTGAGTTATCTACCAAAAAAGGCTTTGGAGCCCCGTTTGGATGGGCTGTTTTCGAAGAAGACTGAGGTTGGGCAGCGTCTTTGCTAGCTGCATCTTTGTAAGAGAAAAAAGGGGCAGAGGAGGTCTGCCCAAAAGAACCACCTCTTAAACGAAAAGAAGCCTCGATGGAGGCGTCCTTATGAATGCTGTAAAAAGAGAGAGGTTGGGGATTCAATAGTTGCTTACCCTTATATAACAATCTGATGAGGGAGGAGGGGATCCCCAGCTGGCATTCCAGTTTTTGCAGTAGATCCTGGACTAGATCTGTTGCTCGAACCCAATGCATCCTTGTCTTTCCCAGTAGTTTGACTTGGATTTGAAATTCCTGAGATTCTTCCAACAGATCTGGCTGAATCAAAAGAGGAATCTCTGCAAGCAAGTCTGGCGAGAGTGAGGAGCAGATTCGCTGCTTGCTTCCGGCCAGAAGTGCCTTGTCCATACAGTCCTTCTGCGCATGTCCTGTATTCATGGTAGTTGAGTCTTGGGAGTTAAGCCGGAGACTTAATACCTTACCAGCGCATTCCGTTTGAGCTGAAACAGAGAACAGGCCCCTGTTTGGGATAAAATCTCGAAGGGGCGTTTTGTCAAACATATGCCCCGCATCCTCCTCAAATTTGGCGACCTTTGCAACGGCAAGCTTAAATGCTTCCGCTTTGGTCGTCTCGTTCACATTAGACCACCAATCGACGCAGGCTTTCTTCCTCCAGAACACATTTGAAGCAAACGCTGCCAAATCTCTTCCATTTTTGTGCACTTCATGGCTATTCGCCGTAGAATTCATCCTGGAACTCCGTTTCTTGCCGTGAGAATGAAGCCACGAGAGCCTCAACGAGAGCTCCAGCTTGTTGCCCATGAAAGCAGCGAGGCTGTAATAACCCTTGGCCTTCAGCCATGGCAGCTCCTCCCACTTGCAAGCCGACGGAGGAGACTTCGCACTTTTCAGAAAATCACAGTTGGAAATCGCGTCCATGTCTGCGAGAAAACTGTCACACTTGGAATTCCTGTAACCAATTTTACTAGACAGCGCCTGGCCATCTCTTACAGCGCCGACGACAGACGGATTTTGAACGGCGGCCATGGTTGTCGAAACCCTCGTTTCAGACCTCATCTTTTTGTCTTGTCCGCTTATCTTCAAATTCCGAAGGATGCGTTCGCATTAACAATTATTAACTAAAAGAACCAATTTAAATTTATATTATTGTTTCTTTCTATGTCAAACCACCTATAATGTAAGAGTTATCATAGTATAAATGTCAATAGTAAAGAATCAAATAACCAATTCTGCAAATTTTAAATGATCATTAAAAAAAACATAAATCACATTACTTTATCAATTTCCATTACAAAACTAAAATTAAAATTGAAATATAAATAAATCAAAGATAATTACAAAACTAAAACTAAAATTGAAATACCTGTAAATGTTTTGACCAGAATCACAGTGCCACGAGAAAGCTTGGAGAAACCCTTTTTAACCTGAGTAAAACCAATAGATTCAACCGAATTATTAAAAGAATTATTAGAAGAATTGTTAAAGACAAGTCAATTAAATCATTTTGCAAAAAGAATGTGAATGACAAGACAAATACTATAAATATTATTAATGTGTCTTCACCTGATCCAACCTTTTAATTGAAATTTGAAATTACACGAATCAGGCCATGCACCAACAACTTTAACGAGTATTTTGGAAGCAACTGTAAGTTGGAAGTATTTGGTGGTGTACAAAGTTTGGGATTGAAAATGGCATCCTATCCGTCAATTGAATAATATGTTTTCTGTGTTTCGTGGTGTACATAGTTTGAGGGTAAAAATGCCATCTTATTTGTCAATTGAATAATATGTTTTCTTGGGCAGTTTATGCTTCATAAAATATAAACAAATTGATTTGTATGCAAATTGATAACAATGTTGTCTCTTCATAAAGTGTAAGTGCAAACCAATCCATTTATATGGAGTTTATTCATCCTAAAAGATCTTAAACTATTACATAAAATATAAACGAATTAATTTGTATGAAAATTGATAACAGTGTTCTCTCCTCATAAAATCTAAATGCAAGCCAGTCCATTTATATGGAGGTTATTCAACGTGCAAGATCTTAAACTATCACATTTATTTTTGATTAAAAACAACTCCCACTCAAAGTATGGGACAATCAACACATACTTCAATTTCTAATTGAGGATGGAGACTTATATTATATTCGAAGATCACAAAGTTGCCAGGCTTATACTGACACATTCTTCTTATTCTTCTATACTAGAGTTGCATGTGCTTTTAAATGATAGAAATTCTTCCACTAAACTGAATATGCTTTTAAATGATAGAAATTCTTCCACTAAACTGATGATTAGGATTTTTCTTAATCCTTTTCCCTGCAATAAATTTGAAAAATCAACTCTACGATTGAAAGTACAGTACAATTAAAATTAATTCAAGTGGTTACTAAGAATACATACACACATGCCCTATTTATTCGTTGGTTATTAAGGCTATAATTGAAAGAATAGAATAAGGAGTTTGTGTTATTGTGAAGATATAATTAGAGTTCAAAGCACATCGAATAAAGCAAATTATTCGAATTTCAAAGTTAGGTTTTGTAATAACACACTTGTTTGAATTCCAAAATTTTGTAGTAATAGATTTGTTGAGATTTGGAAATTGTTGGCAATACCATTATTGGCTTATTATAGTACTTCATCTTTTCCATGTTGGAAGTGAAGGAAAACTTCAGCTAATGGAAAAATGGCAATATTAATAACGTTTTGCGGAAAAAATAAGAAATCAAAAATACCCCTTCAGAATACATCATCCAAGACGGTCGTCATTTCAAAATAGCCATCAAATTCCACCGGCCTTCTAACTTGAAACAAGGGGAGAAAGCATATACGCTTCCATAATTACCGACTGAAACAACATTTTCAAGGCACAGGGGCACGTGACAAGGAAAAGTAGAGGCAGGATATTGAAAAGGTGTAACGGGTTGGACGAGGAATATGTATTCAAATTTAACTCCGAGTTTTTCGGGGAATCCTACGTTGATTGCAGATACTCATCCCACAGCATACGTAACGTCCATTATTTATTTAGATTTATTTATTATTTTAAAATTATTTTGTAATTTGTTATTAACGTAAAGTGTATAAATTTATAGATAATATTGAATAAATAAATAGATATTAGATATAAGTTAGAGATAATTTTGTGTAAATAAATGAATAATAATATGAGTTTTTAGCATAATTTAAATTGTTTTTTGATTGGTTGAAAATTCATTTTCCTTTAATGTAAGGAAATATGTTAATAGTCCAAAACGAGAAGGCATCTAGCAGGAGTGACTAGTAAATACCAATATTATTAGCGAAACCTTATAAACTAGCAATTGCACCACATGTTGCAATGGGAACACCGTAAGGCAAGAGCATAGGAAAGAGAGAAGATGGAAGTCAAAATTCTATGCAATTTTATTTATTTATCAATTTTTTTGTGAGAAAAACTTCCAAATTTAAATTTTGCATAATATAGTTATATCATGGATTATAATTGCAAGATGGATTCATTACTAAAATCACCATTTGTAGAATTAATAGACTATTTTATTGAATGTTTCATCATTTCAATAAAAAGTAGGATGATGACCATGCAAGTGAGAGTTAGGTCAACACAACTTGCATTTTTCAAACAATCCTCTAACTTGGCAATATATATGGTAAAAAATATACAAGGCACATAACAACCTTACTTAACTACTATATTAATATTAATTTCTTTTAAATAACCCTCCATAATAGGGGTGCGGACTAGTCTACGTTGAAGTGGTTTCTCTTAAACTGTCAAAACTTTCTCGACTTCTTCATTCATGGTTTCTTTGCGGGGTCTATAATTCTAAACATTCGCATCGTATTAAGAATTAGCATTAGCATCATTAGACAAGAACTCTAAAATCTACGGGCCTGGAAGTCAAGTCGTCAATCACTGAACCAAAGATATAGATCCTCTACCGTACTGCATGTCTACACAATAAGAAGGGACATGGAGAGCATCAGGATCATGGGAGAGGACATCCACTTCGGGGACGATTACAAATTCCCCTCCAACATCAAGACAGCCTACAGATCCAAACATGGTAGTCTCTACACTCTTGAATGCCTTGTTTTCTTTCTGAAAAATGCCCATCTCAAGCACACTGAGTACATGCAACAAGCCCGAGCGCATAAGTTCCGGAAGCTCCAGACTGTCATTTACACGAACAAGAAGCCATTGCTGGACTACCTAGAAGGAAAAATCAGTACCACCGATGCCATTGAACTCGTTGCCCCTGCTGGCCCTCATGCCCCCCCGGAAAAACCCATTAAACGACATTGGGATGAGGCGGCGGACCATGTTGAAGAGTACAGGCCTGAGGACCCAATTCTGGGATTGTATGATAATAACAATAATAGTAACAGTAACAAAAGGATTAGGATTGATACAAAAGATGGGAACATAGTGGGTTCAGAGATTGATCCAAAAATTACAGAGATGGTACTTCAGATAGACCTAATAAGGGCCAAAGAGAGGCCTCTCAATGGCAGCATTATTGCCTACTCATGATTCTTGTCACAGAATCGAATCCTAAAAATGAACAAAAACCTTAGAGAAAGCTTCTGGAAAGATGTTAGCAATCTTCTAGCTCATATGTGTTTTTGGCAAGATGCTAGCAATCTTCTAGCTCATATGTGTTTTGAGAAGAGGTAGTTAATACTTAAGTATTATTAACTATTAACTAATTTTTAACATAAAATTATTATTAACTATTAATATGACGGTTGACTATTGTTCAATCATCTAACATTAATTCTAAAGGTGGATAATAGTGCAAGGTGGCACTTAGGAGAGTTGATTTTAAAGAGGAGTGCCTTACCGCGTAATGACTAGTAAATGTAATAATCTTACTAAATCACTTATTTCTTAATGCATTTTACTTACTAAAAATGAAAAAATCATAAAAATTAACTAAATTATAATTTATTTTAAATTATTATTATCATTAATGATAAAAATGCTAATATATAAGTTAGACATATACCCTAGATATATATATATATATATATATATATATATATATATATATATATATATATATATATATATATAACAAGATTCTTAATCATGGAAATTAAGCTCCATTTTATCATAGATATTTTTTAATATGTAAATAGACTTTGTTATGATGCTTATTAATGCCATATGCCCAACAAATTATAACTTATTTTATATGACATTCGTTCACATGCCTTATTTTTAATTAATTGATTTAATTAAAATGACATAATTATTTTAGATATAAATGTGAACTTTGATGTGTAAATACTATAAACAAATATTCTTGTGGAGGTTAAATCCCTACCATCCACTTAATATTAACTAGGTTTGATCCATATTAACTCTAGAGGCATCAAATCTCTTTTAGAGTGAAAAGAGATTTGATCCCTCTCAGTGTTTGGTTTATCTATAGTTAAAATAGATCTATGTTGGTTTAATTATTAGCTTTTAAATAGACAACTTTAGAGAATAATACCATGGGTTAAGAATACTATGGTAGAAACCATGAGTTGGGTTCCAAAAATGTTAAATCAAACATTACAGCATTATATAAAAACACAAGAAAAGAATAGGATAAGAAAAATAAGATGCATTAGAGAAAAATACCATAAAAACAAAACATAAATTAAGAATACCAAAAACCATTTTATTTTTATGTAGTTTTATTTTTATTTTGAACTCAAAATCTTAAACATTGCAACATCTACTATCTTTGAATAGAGAACCCTCTCCTATACAACGATCTTAGATCCATTTAACATCGGATCTATCATGCATTAAGAGGGATCAAATCCATTGAGGTAAAAACATTATCTTTGGACTGTAGAACTTGAGGAAATGTTTGCACCTAATTGAGTGATTTGATCCCTCTCAGCGCTTGATACATATGGTGTTAGATGGATTGAAGCTCGTTCGAGTTGACGGAAACATTGTCACATTTTTAGATTATTAGTATTATATATATGTTTGAGATTACCTTCAAAATTCACACTATATTTTATTTGCTTGGCATGACGCATACCATATCATTCTCTTCTTTAATTTAGTTTATGTTGCTTGCCTTGAATAGTTTGTACATCTGCGCTTGGATGCTTTGAGTGATTTGCGTTTTTATGTGTTTGGATTGGGATGATACTTTTTTTGAATGGGATTTGGATGATAATTTTTTTGAATGTTACAGTTATTGTGTTATATTTTTGTATGTCTATCTAATTATCTATTATTAATTATTTGGTGATGAAGAAGGGATACAATCATGTCAATAGTTTGCACGAGGATTGATACTACACATCTATTTCATTTAATTTTAGGTATCACAACTTCTGACAACTAATTATCCAAGTATTACTAAATATATCTTGAAGAGTAGTTTTAATAATTTATTGCATCAATATTACTCTTGATTTTTCTTCTTTACTAATGTTTGAAATAATTTATTTCCTTCAAGAATATTTTGATGATTTTAGTATCTATATTCTATTCAACAAAGTCAAGAAATAATGTATCTTTGATTTTTTTTAATGAGTGGCTAGAATTATAAAATCTTTACATTATTCATTTCTCCAAACAATTATCACATCTCCTTTAAGAATATTTTGATTTGTTTTAAATGTTTATAAATATATCTTTTCCTCTTACAAATATTATGAAGATATTATTTTATGAAATTATCTATTAGTAATTTTGAATATATTTGAATATATGTAATCATCTATTAGTAATTAGTTGATGATGTAGAAGGGAGACAATCTTTTCAAGATTAATTTCCACTTTGTAGGAGGATCGAATCCGCACATCTATTTTATTTTAATTCTAGGTATTGCAACTTTTGACAGCTAATTAATTCTCACTAGTGTCCTTTTAGGTATTAATAAATATATCTTAAAAATATATTTTCTTAATAATCTACAATGTCAATATTAACAATATCTAATGCATCTAATGGAAGAAATCAAATAAGATTAGAAAACAACATCTACATTGAAATCAACGCATCTAATGCAAGCAATCAAATGAGATTAGAAATCAACATCTACAATGAAATCAATGCATCCAGCTAAAAAAAATCAAGTAGGACTGGAAATCCCAATCTACATTAAAATAAATGCATCTAGTGCAAGGAATCAAATAGGATTAGAAATCAACATCTACACTAAAATCAATGCCTCTAGTGCAAGCAATTGAATAGAATTCTAAGAAAACATCATCTACTTTGAAATCAATGCATCTAGTGCAAGAAATATTCTCCTCTCTCTCTCTTCTCCATCTAATCTTGAAAAATGTTTTTAATAATTTACATTATCAAGAGTAACATCTAATCCATCTAATGCAAGAAATCAAATAGGATTAGAAAGCAACATATACAATGAAATTAATGCGTCTAATGCAAGAAATCAAATAAGATTAGAAATCAACATCTAGAATGACATCAATGCATCTAGTGCAAGCAATCAAATTATAATTAGAAATCAACATGTACAATGAAATCAATGCATCTAGTGCAAGCAATTAAATATGATTAGAAATCACCATCTACATTGAAACCAATGCATCTAGAGCACACAATCAAATAGGATTAGAACTAAAAGTCTACACTAAAATCAATGCATCTAGTGCAAACAATCTAATATAATTGGAAATTGACATCTACAACGAAATTAATGCATCTAGTGCAAGCAATCAAATATAGGATTATAAATCATCATCTATTTGAAATCACTGCATCTTGTTCAAGAAATCTTCTTCCCTCTCTCCCCCCCTCCATCTATATCTATATCTCCCTTCATCTCTCCTTCTTTGTCTCTCTATCTCACCTCACCCAAACACACATGCTCTCTCTCCCCCCCTCCCTCTTTCTATCTCTCTCTCCCCCCCTCCCTCTTTCTATCTCTCTCTTCTTCCCTCTCTTCACCTCCCATCTATAACTATATCTCCCTCTGCTTCTCTTTTGTCTTTCTATATCACCCCCAAAGAATATACACTATTTGTCCATATTTATCTAACTCTCCCACCCTCTTCCTCTCCCTCTCCCTCACGCTCTCTCCCCCTTATATTTCTCTTCCCTCCTATTCTCCTCTCTCCCTCTCTCTCTCTGCCTTATCACTCCCTCTCTCTCTCTCTCCACCTTTATCTCTCTATGTCTTTCTTCTTACCTACTTCTCTCTCGCCCTCCAACCCCATCTCTCTCCCTCCCTCTCTCCTCTCTCTCATGTCCTCTCTCTTCCTTCCTCTTTGTTCCTTTATCTCCCACCTCACTCTATCTCACCCCCTCTCTTCACCCTCCATCTCTGTCATTATCTCCCTCCCTCTCTCCTTATTTGTCTCTCTATCTCACCCCAAAACATGCACACAGACTCTCTCCATATCTCTCTTGTCACTCCACCTCTCTCTCTTCTCTTTTCTCTCTCTATGTGTTTCTTCTTCAATCCCTCTCCCCCCGTCCTACTCTGTTATGAAACCAGCTCAAGAAAAGATAGAAAAGATAGATCAACGCCTTAGAATTCAGCCTCTTCGAGGGGGCAACCTCCTTTACATTACATAAATGAACAATTCTTGGATGATACAAAAGAAAAGACCTCCTTTCTATATATAGGAGTCTAAGGGGTCATAACATAATCAGAGCCGACATAACAATAATAATGTAAGGGCACAATAATAACCATAGTGGGTTTATATGGGGCACAATAGTAACAATATGGGCACTACATGGGTACATCAATATAATAAGTGGGTTATACTAATAACAATAAGGGGTTACACTAGTAGTATAGGGGCCTAACATGCCCCTCTCCTTCAAAAAGCATTGTCCTCAACACTTGAGTAGTTCTTGATGCTTCTGCATAAAATTCTTATCCTCCCATGTGGAATATTCAGCGGGTAAGTTCTTCCACTTGATGAGATACTCTGAAATTGATCGATTTCGTAGCTATCGGGTTCTGTTATGAAACCAGCTCAAGAAAAGATAGAAAAGATAGATCAACGCCTTAGAATTCAGCCTCTTCGAGGGGGCAACCTCCTTTACATTACATAAATGAACAATTATTGGATGATACAAATGAAAAGACCTCCTTTCTATATATAGGAGTCTAAGGGGTCATAACATAATCAGAGCCGACATAACAATAATAATGTAAGGGCACAATAATAACAATAATGGGCTTCTATGGGGCACAATAGTAACAATATGGGCACTACATGGGTACATCAATATAATAAGTGGGTTATACTAATACAATAAGGGGTTACACTAGTAGTATAGAGGCCTAACATCCCCCTCTCCTTCAAAAAGTGTTGTCCTCAATGCTTGAGTAGTTCTTGATGCTTCTGTATAAAATTCTTATCCTCCCATGTGGAATATTTAGCGGGTAAGTTCTTCCACTTGATGAGATACTCTGAGATTGATCGATTTCGTAGCTGTCGGGTTCTTGTTTCTGTGACTGCTCCAGGTTCCAATATGATTTTTCCTTCCTCTTCAATTTCTGGAAATATTGTTTGAATTGGGATCTTTTGCAACTTTTGAATAAGTGGTCATACTTCTTCTTCCTTCTTCCATTCATCCCTTTCTTCGTTTATCCAATATGGTTGGATAATATAAATAGCACAAAACAATGCTTCCACATCCTCATCCTTGAAGAGTCTTCCCATTCGGTAAGGTTGTCATTTTTTAAGTGCATGTAGTATTGCCAACATTTCCTTCTCATAAATAGCTTGCTTGAGATGTAGCAGTAAAAATACCCAATCACCTACATCAAAACATTTTTCACTACGATGTTTATCTACCTGTTGTTTCATTTGATTTTGCACCGAAGTGGCGTTATCCTTTAAAAGTTGGAGAACTTGTTATTGATGCTCGATGTGATCTTTCACTGCTTGAACCTTTTTCTTCTTGATATGTCCTTCTATCTCTAGAGTTTGAGGAGTGGTAATTTCTTCCAATCCTTTACAAGATATGGTCGGATTCATTTCTTGATGCTCGATGTGATCTTTCACTTCTTGAACATTTTTCTTCTTGATATGTCCTTCTATCTTGATAGTTTGAGGAGTGGTAATTTCGAACAATGAATTACAAGATATAGTTGGATTCATTTCTTCTTTCTCGATGTGATCTTTCACTTTTTGCACATTTTTCTTCTTGATATGTCCTTCTATCTTGAGAGTTTGTGGAGTGGTAATTCTTGCCAATGCTTTACAAGATATGGTCATTCATTTCTTCTTTCTATGGGGTGGGGTCCTGGCGTATATATTCTTGTTTTGATGTTTCTTGATTCTTTTCTTCCTCCTCTTCATATTCTATGTAAAATAATTTCTTCTCAGCACACTTATGAACTTTAGTGCATTTGCTATCACAATTGTAACAAAGCCCTTTTTCTCTTTTTTCTTCCAATTGTTGTGGTGTAACCCTTGTAGGTTGTGGAAGGCTAGGAGAAACAACACTTCCATCTTTATAGTTGTGAGGGGTACGCTTCCTAGTTTCCATAATTTTTCTTTCCACTATGTCACAAAGCCCTTTTACTCTTTCCAATTGTTGTGGTGTTGCTCTAAAGAAGGTGTTGCTCTTTGTATCCTCATAATGTGCTATCATTTCTTCTGTGAAAATTGAGCACGTAACAAGTTGTTTACGAGAACAAAGCCCTTTGTACCATAAAAATTGATCTAGTTCTAAATATGAAGATGCAATACATACCTTGTCTAATATTTGTACACCATGTAGATCAAAATATTGCTCCATCTGAAGTACTCAATTTACTGGATCCTTTCCATCGAACTTCCTCATCTTGCTTTTTCTTGATTTTAGGAGCTCGACCTTGAAATGACTGTAACTCTGTACTTTCAAATCTTTAAGTTCTGAAATTGCGACCTATAGTAGCCCTCTGTGTCCTCTTTCCAATGCCACAAGTATGATCCAAATTGGATTCTCTAAGAAAGAGTTATGCACAATCTCCCAATATGACCTGATTATAGACCTTTCGAGAAGAGCGAACTTTTATGAAGTGCCACGTGTCACTTTTTCGACTTTTGGATCTGAAAAATGCATACAAGAAACTACAGTCCGTCCTCTTTCTGCACCTTCTTACGAAATTTCAATCTGATCCCCAGAGAGAAAGTTATGACGATTTTCTCCAGGTAACCTGTTTGGAATGTAATTCAGGAGTCTGCAAAAAGACCAACTTTCTCAGATCATATCTCCCCAAATATCACGCAAAAAGCTCTGAAATTCGGACCCGAGGTTCAATGCGATTTCTTCTCAAATGGGTTTTTTTTGCGACTTCTGAAACGTCCCAGAAAAAAAGTTATAGTGAAAATGCCACAATGACCTGTTTGGAGCAGCGAAACCCTAGAATCCAAAGCTCTGATACCAAATGTTATAAAACCAGCTCAAGAAAAGATAGAAAGATAGATCAACGGCTTAGAATTCAGCCTCTTCGAGGGGGCAACCTCCTTTACATTACATAAATGAACAATTCTTGGATGATACAAATGAAAAGACCTCCTTTCTATATATAGGAGTCTAAGGGGTCATAACATAATCAGAGCCGACATAACAATAATAATGTAAGAGCACAATAATAACCATAGTGGGTTTCTATGGGGCACAATAGTAACAATATGGGCACTACATGGGTACATCAATATAATAAGTGGGTTATATTAATAACAGTAAGGGGTTACACTAGTAGTATAGGGGCCTAACATACTCCATATATTTTTCCATCCCTCTTTCCTCCTTTATCTCAAGTCCTCTTTTTGGTCCTTCCCCTCTCTCCCTTTCTCTTTTACCTCCGTTTCTCTCCCCTCATCTCTCTCTGCCCTCCAACCTTGTCGCTATCTCTACCTACCACCCAATCCCCCCTCCTCTCTCTCTCTGCCCTCCAACCTTCTCACTTTCTCTCTCCCCCTGTGCCCCTCCTCCACCCCCCCTCCATATTTGTGCCTCTCCCCCTCTCTCTCTTACCCTTCTCTCCATCTCTTACTCAACTCTTTCTCTCTCTCTTCATTCTTGCTCTTCTCTCTCCTTCATTGTATCCCCTACTCTGCCTTGTCACTCCCCCTATCTCTCCACCTCTATCACTCTATGTCTTTGTTCTTCCCTCCATATATATCTAGAGTTACTATATATCATGACATATATATATATATATATATATATATATATATATATATATATATATATATATATATATAATTATAATATAATAAATTGAATCTCATATTCAATTTAACATTGCATTAATCCAAAGTTATTAAATTTAATAATATTAATATTATAATATATTAATATTAATATTAAATATAATATTAGATTTAATGATTCTTTTTTGCATGGCATGATAACAAGATTTATAATAAAACTACATCAAAAAAATTTCAAATATTACAAAAGATTTTAATATATCTCTAAAATGTGACTTTTTCTTTTAACGATTAATTTTAGAAATGTTTAGTTAAAAGAAATATTAAAAGATTTTGTAACAAAAATTTTTGTTCTTTGTGTTGGATTACCTTTTACCTTTTGGTTTAGGAAACTACATTAGCTTTCGTAAAGAGTAAAAATATTCAAAATTTTTACCTAATTTAAAATTTGAATGTGGTAATTTTTTTTGTTAAACATAAATTTATGATGCATTCCATCACTTACATGATAAAAGAACTATTAAATACATCAAATAATTTACTATCTATTCAAATAGATAATACATGTATGAGCTCAAGAAAAACAAAAAAACAAAAAAACAAAAAAACAAAAAATCAAAAACCAAAAACCATATTCGCATGCCTATCATTGACTTACTATTACTTGAATCATCAATACCACACGTATGAGCTCAAGAAAAACTGAAAAACAAAAAAAACAAAAAACAAAAAAAACAAAAAAACCAAAAACCATATTCGCATGCCTATCATTGACTTATTATTACTTGAATCATCAATACCACAACAGAGAAGCATCATTTTCCTTATGGAATCTGATGTCGTCCAAAAATATTACAGATTCAACTACCCTCTCAGAACATAATTGTTAGATTGGGATTTCTGTTCGTAAATGGTTGGTTCACTGGTTCTGTCTTTGATCAACGTACGCAAGTTTTAGAATTCTATAATGTAATGTCTCGCGGGGCCAGACGTGACTTTCCACTTTGCTTTCCAGGATTCTTTCTCGTGGTGAGGAAATATTGAACTCTGGTTCTATTTTCGTTGCGGCCTCCTTTAGCTGCATGCGTTGAGTATTGGCTTGCAAAGTCACCATCTTTAATCGTTTGAAGCAGTTTCATTTCAGTTTCTCAATTCTCAGTGTTTTGTCTAGATGCACGCGACGAAACATCATTTCTTTGTCTCGACTTTTGGATGTTTTAAATTTTAATGGAGAAACTTCATGGACAGATACACCATGTCAGTAAACATATTTACCGTTTTATGATTTGGAGCAGGTGGTGTGAATCCTAACTCCTGAGACTTCTTTTTCGAGGTTGAGTACAAGCAAAGCACCCTCCCACTGAGCTGCCATGTGAGTAATACCTTTTGAAATGTTCAGGATCTGAACCGTGGGGATATGCACCAAACAACCGAATATTCGTAGGGTTAGATTAACTCAAAGTTCTCTGTCCACAAATCATGAAGATATTTCAGCTGAATTAACGTTCGGAAGGAAGTGTATCTCAAATCCAGATCAAAGAAAATCTGACGTCGTTTGGTATCTCCAAGCGTTTGAGGCAGGTTAGGTTCATCCGGAGGACCACACTCCGTTACATACTAATAGGTCTATGATTTTTTTATGGCAAGGTGTTTTACTTATAAGATCTGGACCAATTGAGCTAATTTTCGGGGTTTAATGATAACATTTGTTAATATGATTGTTTTTTTTTTTTTAAATATATGGGGAATGGGTGGGGCCTAATCCCGAGGGATCGAAGAGAAATGAATGCATGACCTTCCAATAACAAGGTGCTTTAGCAGCAAGACCTCCACCAATTAAGCTAACCCTCCGAGCTTAATGATAACATCTTATATGATTGTTTGTTTTTTTTTTTTCAAATATATGTGGAATGGGTTATTAAGACAAGAAGGGGTAGATTATGTCCATTACCACATACCTGAGTTTTTTACAATAGATAAGGGAAATTTTAAAAGCTAATAGTTATTTATATACTTTTAATTTTGGTGATTTAAATAATGGTGTAAAGTTATAGTAGTTGGTATAATGAATTTAACAATGTTTACATATATGGGTTGTAAGTTTGATCTATTTTTTCATAAATAAATTACTTTACCTTGTTTGGCCTTATGGATGTTTAGTAATACAATATCAAGGTATTACTCCATAAATTTTTGGTTGTGCAAGATAATTATCATCTTTGTGTCATTATTTCTCAAAAAGTTATATTTTATATAGGGTGCAAATACCAACAAACGGTATCAAATCTAAGTTAAAGGAGGGTATGAGTCTATCAAAAGTCTTGTAGAGGAACTAGAGCCATGAAACGAAGGAGTCCAAGATGCAAAAAGATCAAGCCATGCAAAGAATAGGATGAGCCATATGACATGTAGCCTTCTACAAAGCCAAATTGTATAATAAAAGAAAGGAGGGTTGTAGTCTTCCCCTGGATGGAGGAACCCAAGATGGTTTGTGGAGCGGTATAGAGTAGAAAGCCACTAGATATTCTAGTGGAGGGGGAGCCAAAATAGTCCTAAAGTTGTTTGTCTAGTGTTTAGAGGAGATCGAGAAATAGGAGGAGTTGGAGCAATGCAACCCTTAACCTGTTTGTGTTGAGACAGCCTAAACTATAAGATTATTGGGATTCTTACCCACTTTTGGGGTTATTGACTACAGTTCAAAGAGAAAACCAAGGTAGTAGTGGTCCCATTCTTTTACAACCTCAACAACAAAGGAGGAGCCACATAATCATATAGGGTGTAAGTTATCCAAGGGTACAAAGAGGAGAAGTCATTCACAATGCAAAGAAAAATCCCATTGAGCCACGAGTGGCCGTAAGTGTTGTTGCAAAGGAGTGAAGTTTGCATAAAAAGTTGAGGTCAAACTAGAGTTTCATAGTAAAATGTGTATATATATTAAAAAAAATTAGTCATTTTTTAGGGATGACATATAGATAAGTCTATGGAGATATGATTTTTTTTAAAAGTCAATAATGGTGAAGGCCATTAAATCTAATTCTTTTTTTCAAAGTTCTCTCTCTCTCTCTCTCTCTCTCTCTCTCTCTCTCTCTCTCTCTCTCTCTCTCTATATCTATATATATATATATATATATATATATATATATATATATATATATATATATATATATATATATATATATATATGAATTGCCATCTATTTGAAAAAAAATAATTTGAAGCAAGGTTGCGTGTTTAAATTAATAGCAAAGATGATGAATACCCAATTTGAGATAGAGAAATTAAATGATTAAAATAATTTTGAATTACAAAATCTTGAAATGTAATATTTATTGAAATAGAAAGGATTGCATAAGACATTAGATGACAAGAGGGAAAAAAACCTGCAAATATGATAGATGAAGAATCAAAAGATATAGATGCAGGAGCTATTAATACCACTTGGTTATGTTTTGTATATGGTGTCCTATTTAACATTATTGGAGAAGTAACAAAAATGTTCTTGTGGAGAAATATGGATGTTTTTTATATGACAAAATCTTTAAGGGACTTAGTCTACTCGAACAGGAAACTATAAAGTTAAAAAATGAAAGAAGCTACAAAAGTTGTAGATCATTTCAATGTTCTTAATATTCTTATATCCCTATTGACTAGTATGGATGTTAAAATCGATGCATAAGATATCATAGTTAGATATTGTGTTTATTTCTTGAATCGTGGAATGATTTAATCACTTTCATTAGTTTTAGTACAATTGATACTCTTGAATATGATTGTCTTGTTAGAACATTTTTTCTCAAGGAGGTGTATAAGAAATCTTGTGTTTAAACTTTCACACTAAAAGCAATAGAGGCTAGAGGATGATCCAAAGAGGAAGAAGAAAAGTTGAGAAGTTTACCTAGGTCAAAGTCAAAAGGAAAGAAGAATAAACTCAAATGTTAGTATTGGAATAAGTCTGAGCATCTCAAGAAGGATTGCTAGAAGAGGCATGAATCCAAGAAAGACACAAAAAAGAAGGAAAATATGGGTAAATAAAGTATAGGTATAATTGATGAAGTTTTGTGTATTTGTAATGTCCTTCAATACTATCAAGAAATGTTGTGTCCACCTAGAAGCTAGTTTTCTTCATATCAGATTGTTGATAGTAGAATTTTTGTTAAGAAAAATAATGTTTCTTATAAGGCTATTGAGGTTGGAAGTATACAAATTATAATTTTTTATTGTATTATAAGGAAATTGATAGATATTATACATGTGCATAAACTAAAATAATTTAATTTCTTTGTGAGATTTTGGTTTTCAAGGTTACAAATTTACAGGTCAAGGTGAAGCATTGAGGGTCTCCAATGGCACATTAGTGGTTAGGAAGGCTACAAAGATTAGAAACCCTTACAAAATGGATGGAAGTACTCAAATTAATAAAGAAATGATGGAATATGAGGAAGTGAATGAATCCACTCATTTCATATATAGATGAATAGGCCATATGAGTGAGAAAGGGCTAGATGTACTCATGAAATGAAAATTACTTTGAAATTTAATTTAAGATTTGAATTTGAATTTATGAACCATTGTATATTTCCAAAACAATGTAGAAAAAATTTAAAGTAGGAAGCCATACTAATAAACATATTCTTTGATTATTTCCTTTCAGATGTTTGGGAGCCAACCCCTAATATTGATTTTGAAGTATTGTCATATTTTTTACATTTATAGATGATTTCTGTAGAAAAATATGTCTCTTTGCCTTGGATAGAAAAGTTGATTTGTTTAATACATTTAAAAATTTATAGTTTGGTAGGAAAGAGAAATATAACGACAATGAAATGTTTAAGAATAGATAAGAGATGCAAGTTCATGTCTTTAGAATTTGAAAAATATTTTAGAGAAGCTTGCATTGAAAGATACAAAACCATTGCACATAGTCCACAACAAAATGGAGTGTCAGAACATGTGGATGTGATTCTTTTGGAAAAAGAAAGAAGTATGCTCAACAATGTCGAGATGTTGAAAAGAAATATCTACCACTTGTTATATTGTAAATCAATCACCATCAATTGCAATAGAATGTAAATTTTTTGAATAGGTATGGACGTACCATCCTTGTAATTATTTAAATTAAACAAAATAATAGTTGTGAAGCTGATATGCTCTTACACTTAAAATTCAATGTTCTAATTTAGACCCCATATTGAAGAAATATATCTTTGTTGGTTATGATGAAGTAACCAAGGGATATAGATTGTGAGATCCTATTTACCAAAAAAATCATGATTAACAAAGATCCAATATTTTATTAATCTTCCATCATTAAATCAGATATTGTAGAAGTTGACTTGAAACAAGAAAAAATGCCACTAATTAAGAAGTTCTAATGGAGACTCACGTCTAAAAAAACTTGGAAGCATGAAGAAGCTTCCAAGGATAAATAATTTGTGGATGTTTAATATATTTAGGAAAATGTGGAAATTTCACAACCAATAAGGGGAAGATTTGCACGAGAGAAAAATCATCTTAAAAAGTATATCAATTTTGTTTCATCTATTTCTTTGATTATTGATGATGGGGAACCTTCTTATTAGCAAGAAGAAATAGCTAATGTCAATAATTCTAAATGGAAGATACCAATGAAAGAAGAGATGGACTCCATGGAGAAAAATAAAACATGAGACTTGGCAGAAATTCCTAAAGATAGAAAGGTTGTTGGGTGTAAGTGATTCTACAAATTAAAAAATGGAATTGATAGTAATGTTGAAAGTTATAAACGTAGGCTGGCCATAAAGGGGTACTATCAAATGGAACATATTGGTTTCTATGGCATCTTTTCACTAGTTGTTAAACTTGTTTCTGTTAGACACCTAATCCTTGGAGATTTGTTGAAAGTCTCTTAAATATGTAAATAAAAGGATTATGAACAATTAGAATAGGAAGCAACCTTAGAGGATGAAAATCAAAGGTCACCCATGTATGTTCTATAACTTTATTATCACCAATGCAATCACACATTTGGGAGTCATTCCTTGGCTTGACCTGGTATTAGAGAAATGTTTAATTGCCACTTACTGTAACTTATTTACCCTTGCTCAAACCTACCTCTCTGATTTTTCTACTATTCTGGTTTGTTAGAGTTAAAACCCTCGCACTTGTTGTGCATTACACTCCCTTTAGACTTTAATGTTCTAGTCCCAAAAAATTAGTGACCATATTCCTTGTAACCTCATTGATTTTCATGTGAAGTTACTCCTAAAAAGTATAAACAAAATTGGTCTATTCTCCCATATGGATTCTCTTGTCTGTGACCATTTCTGCCTCTACTTCAATTTGAAACCCTAACATTTCACTCATTAGGGATCAATCCACATTTGAGTTCCATTGTTGGATAAACTCACATGGTTTTTCTTGTGTAAACTCCCCTCTCTCGACATTCGAGTTTGAATCCCATTTATCTTTCAATCCTAACATTATGGTTGTAGTTGAGATGAGTTATTTCAGAGGAGATCTCTCCACTTAATCACATATTCTCCACCTTATGCAGTTAAGCATGCTTGCAGCCTATGCATTAGCCTAATGTTTTATCCAGTTTTGACACATATTTCGAATTCTCTTATAATGGTAGTTTGAATGACATTGTTGGTGTTAGTTATGTTATTCATTTGATGTTGATATTTCTAGTTAATATCATTCTCCCCCCTGTCTCAATATTGATGGTACTAAATTTCCATCTACACACTCCAAATTTTGAGATTCGAAGATATTTAATTTAACCAAAACTAGATTGATAGGTTGCATTTTCTTGAGGGAAAAATTTAACCCCAATATCTAGGATGAATTTCAAATTATAGGGGCTACAATAACAAACTGTGTTGGATCTATCTTTCAAGGCTCTAATTCTATAAGAGATGGCCATGGGTCCTTAGTATTTTAACATAGCCTATTGGAAATAATGTTCATGGATTCACTACACCTGCCATAATATAACCCAATTTCACAATTAAGATAAATTTTATATGTTCTATACTTCATTGAATTTTATAAGGCATTGAAAAACTAAAAGATTTATATGACTCACACTCGAAATCAGGATTTGTTTAGTTAATTGTAGAAACCTTCAAGCTTGAGTTGAAAGACAATGACCACCTATCCCTAGCCTCAAAAATTAGATTAATCATACATGATGTAAATTCCTCTAGAGTTTAGATGGATATTCCTCTCACAGCCATTATTAAGGCCCTCTATACCAGATACTCTCACTATCATGAATCTCCATAAGATAGCACAAAACTCAAGATCATTACTTTTGAATCTCTTATGGAGAAGTTTTTCGAATGGGAGAAATATTTTGGTAAAATGAAGATATAAATTTAATCCTCTAAATAAATAGTGTGCCTTTCTCAAAAAGGGAAGAATCGACCACATGATTATCTTAAAAGAAGAGGCAACAAAAGAGGACATGGAAGGAAATTTTTTAGAAGGGTGGGGGGTGGGGGGGAACACCATCACGGAGAAAGATATAATCTCCATTGCATTCACTATGATAGAGATGGAAATGATGCATCCACGTGCAAAATTCCTGGGACAGAATCAAGAAAGAGCACAAGGAAGATAGGTAAAGCACCAGATCCAACAAAAGGTAAAGCACCTAAATCTGCATTGTTTATCATTGTAATATTCAAGTAACTAAGGATTTGTTTCATACTTCACTTCCTTCTTGGAAATATGCATGGTTTCTTGATACAAATGCAACATACCATATGAATTTTTGAAAATACTTTGTTGAAGACCTTAGGGACAATGTAGATGGAGTAGTGTACTTTGTAGACAAATCAAGTCACATGCCTTCAACACTTGTCACCATTAGTCTTAAACTACATGGGCTTCTTGATTTTCTTCTACATGATGTACTCTACCTTCCAGAACTATGAAGAAATATGTTGTCTCTTGGTCACATTCTCCAGTAAGGACACTCCATTAATATGTTTGATGGAAAAGTAGAGATAAGGAATGGCTCTAACAACAAAATTGTCATGAATATAGTAGAGAAGGAAAGGTTACTAAAGTTGCAAAGAACATCTACTTCTTCAAATAACTCTACCTGCCTCTCTCTATACAATGAAGGAATTTTTCATCTAGTCTTTTATGACATGCAACATGTGCACATATTAATTATGACAATCTATGTTTGTTGAAAAAAAATGGTGTTCCTAATTTTCCAATTATTCCAAGGAAACTAAAGCAATGTGATTCTTGTATCCTAGGACAACATAGAAAAAAACTAGAGCACATAGAAAACTTGCATTGATTCATTCTAATTTGTGTATCCCTATACCTATTCCTTTTACAAATGGAAATACATATATAATGAATTTTATTGATGATTACACCATGATGTATTGGGTATACTTGTTGAAAAGAAAATAAGAAGCTTTTGAAACATTACAAAATTTTCATGCATGGGTTGAAAATGATGAACAAACACATATTGGCTCACTTTACTTATAATGGAAAATAATATAATTCCAATGAGTTTGAAAACTGTTTTCACCAACATGGGATTCAACATCAAGCCAACGCTCCATATAATCCTGAAAAAAATGGTGTACCTAAAATACTTAACATGACTATTTTAAATATGGCTCACTCCATGATGATTTTCAAAAATGTGAAGTTGATGTTTTCCATTGATGCAATTCTATGTGCATTGTATATCAAAAACATATTTCTATCTTATGCTATAGGAAATAGGACTCCTTATTAAATGTGGTATGGCTACATTCCGCCAGTAAGGCATCTTAGGATA
Organism: Pinus tabuliformis; assembly: GCA_031772625.1. Taxonomy (NCBI): domain Eukaryota; kingdom Viridiplantae; phylum Streptophyta; class Pinopsida; order Pinales; family Pinaceae; genus Pinus; species Pinus tabuliformis. The sequence continues at coordinate 150,091,382 of CM062816.1, forward strand.
TTTGGTTCCACTTGCTATACCTTAATTCCTATGGTTCAAAAAGAAGCAATCTTGATGCAAGGATTTGCAAATGCATCTTTTGGTGTATACATATACCATCAAAGAGGGTTTTCCTTATGATGAGGTAAATAAGAAGTTTGTATTTTCTATAGATGTGATTTTTCTTGAATATGCCAAGGCTGAAAATTGTATTGAGAGACATCTTGATTGTTTGGATAGATTCAATTATTAAAAAATTATCATGAAATTTGATAATGAGATTCCACATCTTGAAGAGGGGATACCTATCTTGCATCATTGTATGGAATCTCCTTTTGAACCATTGTCTCACCCCAAGAATTTATGTCGACTCCTTTAGATCAGGAAGACACTTTGAGTGATGTGATTGAGAGGATTTGGAATTCAAATCATGATGCAACCCATATCAACCAACAAAGCATTCTGGACCATCTCAAAAAGCTCCCTCAAAATGACTCACAAAAATACTCAAAAGTGTTCACCTTGTTGAGGTTAGAAATAGAAGAGCTAGGAGTTCCACCAGAAAAAATAGAAGTAATGGAGATGCTTATAATTTAGTTAATGCTATGGATGTTTCGTATGGATGGAAATTGAATTTATCTATTGATTTTGCACATAATACTTCAAATCAGATTCTTCTCTTTATGTATGGAAATAAGCAATGCAGAGGAAGCATAATTCTCTCATAAAGAATACAACATGGAAGTTGGTAGATCCTCCATTTGAAACCGAACCAGTTAGTTGTGAGTGGGTCTACTAGAGAAAATACAAATCATATGGTTCACTTGAAAAGAACAAAGAAATTCTCATGACAAAAGGACATAGAAATAACTTGTCAATTATGAAGAAACCTTTCCCCCTATAGCAAAATGGGCCATCATCTAGACTCTATTTTCCTTTCCAGCTCAGAATAGATTGAAATTTCATGAAATGTATGTGAATACTACATTCTTGAATGTAGACTTAAAAGAAGTTGTGTTTGTGTATCAATTAGAAGGTTTTGTTGTGAATGGGAAACAACAAAAAGCATGCAACCTCATCAAATACTTATATGGCCTAAAACAAGCACTCTAAGCCATATTATACATTTATTGAGCATCTTCTATAATTAAATTTCAAACACTTTAATCTTGATGTTTTAACTCTATTTCTTAACAAATTTTGTAAAACTATAGTCTATATTGTGTTATATATAGATGATTTGATGATAGTAGGGAACAATGAAAACTATATTGCATCCATAAAGAAAGAGTTGAAGAAAGGATTTGAGATGACAGATTTGGGACACCTTCACTACTCCTTGGGCATTGAAGTGACCCAAAATCCAAGGTATGTATTCCTTTATCAAGGGAAGTACTTTGGAGAATTATAGAACACGTTTGGCATGGCTAAATACAATCTCTTGTCTACTTAGGTGGAACACAATATGAAGCTCACATCTAAAGAAGTGAATGAATTTGAGGATGCAACTAATTATAGATAGCTTGTGGGATGTCTTATCTACCTCACCATTAATAGACTAGATAACTCATTTGTTATGGAATTATTTCCATATCTATGCAAAATCGATATGAAGGACATTGGTCTACTGCAAATAAAGTTATGAAGTACTTGAAAGGAAATCAAGGATTTAGACTCAAATATTCATAGGTGGATGAACTCAACTTGATTGCATATCCTGATTCATAATTTGATGGAGATAAGGAAAATGGATTGTCTATATTGGGCTATCTTATGAGTTTTGTATCATGAGCTATCTCTTTGAGAGCATGAAAATAGTCAATTCCAGTAGATTCCACAATAGAGGAAAAATATATGGTGGTTGCAGAAGTAGAAAAGGAGATTTTGTGGCCCATAAAAATTCTTGAAGACTTCTGGGAGAAACAAGTGAACTCTAATCCTCATGTGATTGATAATACTTCTGCAATTAATCTGGCTAAAAATCATAAATTTCATGATCAAACCAAACATATCCACACAATGTATCATTTGATTCGATATCATGTAGAGGTCACGACTATTCATTTAATACATTGTTCCACAAATCAAAAGCTTGCAGACATCTTCACCAAAGCACTTGGAAGAGAAAATTTTGAAATATTCAAAATGATGCTTGGACTCAAAACCACCTCCTCAAACTAAAGCGGGAATGCTAGACACCTGATCCTTGGCGATTGGATGAAAGTCCTATAAATATGGAAATAAAATAGTATGAACAATTAGAATAGAAACCTACCTTGGAAGATGAAAGAAAAAAGGTCCTCCATGTATGCTATATAACTCTATTTTCATCAATGCAATCACACATTCATGATTCATTTCTTGGTTTGACAGTTTCTATTGATATTATATAGACGCTAGTTCCTTTAAACAACATTTTTACATGGAGATTAGATGAAGAGATATTCATGGAAAAACAAAAAGGATTAGTATAAAATAGAAACAAGGTTAGTTTAATGACTTAGGAAGTCATTATACGACCTAAAATAATCTCTCAAGCAATGGTATAGAAAACTTGATTACTTCATGATGAGCCATAACTATACTTGAAGTGAGTATGTCCAACATGTTTACTTCAAAAGTTTGAATGCTATGTTCATTACGTTGGTGTTATTTGTTTGCAATATGTTTGTTAAAAGTAAAAGTATATACCGCATCAACAAGTTGAAGACATATATGGATAGGACCTTTGGTATGAAGGTTCCAGGAGAAAAAAATAAATATTGGGCATAGAAATACATAAAGATAAGAAAAATGGTAAGCTCAGGTTTTCACAATAGAACTATGTTGAGAAAATACTTGTGAAGTTGGAATTCATAATGTGAAACCTGTAAATATCCATTTAGCTTCCCATTTTAATATTTTTTGAAGTTTATTTCCTTGTAGTGATGTAAAATGTGATTATATGTCTCATGTTCTATTTGCTAATGCAATAGCAAGGTTGATGTGTGTGATGATATGCACTAGAGTAGATATTGAACATTTAGTAGGTGTTGTTTGTATATACATGGTAAATCCAAGAAACGAGCATTGGGATGCAATGAAATAGGTATTTCAGTATCTTAGAGGAAAAAATACTTATCGAATCACATTTAATAGTTGTAATGATTGTATATGCGATATGTTCATTTAGTTTTTGCAGGTGGTTTGGATAGGAAGGGATCTACTTCAAGTTATCCCTTGTCTCATTAGGGGAATATTGAGGTAAAATATAGGCCTCAAAACAAAAATGTACTAACAAAATCAACTTTAAAAGAACAAATAAGATTCAAGATGGTAATGTCGTTTGTACGGGTAAATATTTTTGTAGGGAAAATAATGAGACTATTTTTTTTTGCATTTTATTTCTCACTTATGAGTACTCAAATGTCAGTTTTAGGAACTTCTTGGATGCAAAATTCAATTCCAAATCCAATGAGTACCTACTTTTCATACTTTTTACTAGACCCACATTGAAAAAAATGAAAATATTTAAAAATGTGTGCGTAATTTAATTCCAAATCCAACAAGTACACAATCTGCATACTCTTGATTAGACCCACACTTAAAAATATGAAAATATATGAAAAATATACTTATTCCAATGAGATACTACGAATAGAGTTTGAGTGAACCTATAAGGAGATAATCAAAAAATAGAGTTAAAAAAAAATAGTTTTTTCTTCTTCATCTAAAAATTCATAACTTATATTTTATTAGATTATTATTTTCTTTAGAAAACCAATTTTAAGCCTCAAATTCCCCTAATGCTTGAAAAAGTATCTATTATTTGGATCTCAAAGTTTTAATAAACAATTTCTTTATTCGTTACTAAGGTAGAATATATTATTATCACATATCTCTATAATGAGGTAATTTTGTTGAAGGGTCTTTTAGATGAGCTTGGAAGAACTCGAGCCAATGTAACTATATTAGATGGTAGTGAAAGTGTTATTTGTTTGGATCAAAATATAGCTTATCATAGTAATACTAAAGATACTCATATTAAGTACTATTTTGTAAGTCACGTAATTGATGGATATGGAGTAGATCTTAAAAATGTCTACACTCAAGAAAATTATGTAGACATGCTTACAAAACGCATATTGATAGAGAAGTTGCAATAGAGTTTAGCTTCCCTTGGGTTGCAAAAGAGGTTATGAAAGGGATTGGGAAAGTTATCAGTTAAATTGTTGCCATGGTGGAGATTGTTAAAATTCATGAAAACAAAATTATATTTTTTTTTGTAAAAGCCAAAATTTACTTTATGTAATTGTTTTGTTAGTTTGAATAACAACGTTGGTTTATGAAGCTAATATTAGGTTATATAATGAATGTAATGGTGCCATGATAGATATATCAAGGCATCCTGAGAGATATGTGGAGTGGGCTGTAAGCTTGATTTTCTTCTTGATAAATAAAATACCTTATCTCTCTTTGGATATTTCCTTAACTCACTATCAAGATTTTTACCACAAATTTCATGTTGTGTGAGTTTTTCATCATTTTCATATTATTTTTGAGAAACTATATTATACACAGGTTACAAATATCAACATATTTATATTGTGTCACACAGGGTACACAATGAAAATTGAAATTTAAACCAACTACATGGCAGAAAATAACTTAACAATACACTTCATTATCAACTTATGTACACCTCACGAAATATCTATTAATATAATAACTTTTATATTCTATTCAATGTGAAGCCATAAATTCATATAATATCTTTTATGTTCTACCAATAATTTACTTATTGAATTTAAAAAATATTTTATAATTATATTATGGAAAGATGTAATCATTCAACTTTTGTATATATACATACTTTAAACTTATTAACTATATTTAAATGGACTATATAAAGGTGCGAGTAAGGTATATAAAAACAATATTCTTTACCCAATATTTATCGATTCTCACTCTCATCCTCGTATGAGAGCGAAGGTGAACACCCGACCTATTTTGTTTAGAAAACAATATACATATAGTTAATATACATTTATCATACCAACTAGTTTAAATTTTTTTTTTTTTTTTCCGAAGGTGGCAAAACCTATCAAACTCAGGTGTCAAACCAACAGTGAGGACAACCATCTCTGGCTGCTATCCGCGAATGTCGATTTGACTCATCACCGTTATCAAGGAAAACCATGCCACCTGTAATAACCCGCTGGTGGTCCGTAAGGGAGCAGGCTTTCACTCCTGCCAGATGCCTCTGGGTCTTGGGCCGTTAACCTGTTTCCTTACGTCCGAGGAAGACGAGCTCTTAGCCAAGCAGAAGCAGTTTTACGGCATACTCCAGGCCGAAGTTTAAACCTTTTTTAATGTAAATAATATTCTTAAATTTATAGTATATTTTGAATAACATAAACCAAAATACAAATTATTAAATGTGTATATAATTATTAATATTTTAAACTTCCATATAAAAATTCTAAAGCATTTATCTAAATACATGGTGTAGGTGTGGTCACTATACAAAAAGGTGTAAAATAAATTCAATGAAGACACGTTATGTTCGCCTACAAATCTATACTTAAAGGTACAAGTAATATATGTGAGGCATATCAAATATGTTGGGTATATTTTGGTTATTGGTATTTCTCATTTGATGTATTGTTTGGGTTTTCTTTAGTTACTCGTTTTGATTGAGTAGAATATCCAAAAGGGTTTTGAAAATATCCAATTTTTTTTTGGGTGTATTAGTTAAGGATAGCTATGTGATCAAATAAAAGGAAATAAAAGAACTCGGATTTAGTGTTATTGAGTGATGATTTTTTTTGTTTGATTAGAAATTAAATAAATGAAATATTTAATTAAAATTTAAAACAATTAAAAAATAATAATATTATTTTTTAAAATTTCACTTTTACGTATTTTTATTTATTACTTATTATTTAATTTGCAAAATAAATATTATGTAATAACTATTATATTTTTTTTATCATTTTTCTCTCAAAACATAATAGTAAACCCTTAAATTATTATGTAATTAGACAAATATTTTCTTTTAAATATATTGATGTGAAATAAGAAATTTTAAACCTCTCGAGACCTGGTTATCTTTGCATCAATCTATACATGGAATATTTTGAATGTTAGCATTGCACGACTCATTAATGAGAAGAGTTGGGTGGAAATCATTGTGAGGAAAACAAAATCTCGTCATGCAAACAAGACAAGATCTCTCTAGATTCAATGGTTGAATCTAGTAACGGATAAATAAAGTAGTAAATCTCTCCTTGAGTAAATTCCTATTGAAGTAAAAGCAATAATGTTGGAATATGAAATCCATACCTTGCAAACAAAATGCTCGATGAAGATCCTCGCTATGGTTTGATGCAACTTTCCAATGCTTAGAATCCATACCTGGAAACACATTAACAACAAAGGATCAAAGGCATAAGATAGATAAATGACTCAATCAAAAATATACGAGTGATCAAGAAAAATAGTACGTAATATCATTATCAATGGAAAAATAGAAGTAAAAAAGCAATACATGAGCTCCATTGAACAATATAGTGAGAAATAAACACTCTTTTGTATTATAAATGAATCAAAAGGAGAAATACAACCTTAACCTTGATGTTACAAACTTCCTTCCAATAGTCTCCAATCCTCCATTAGATGAAAAGCTTCTAATCCTCAATTTGACAACATAACTTTACATTCCAAAAGTCCTCCTTTTCCCTCTGGTCTATGTTGAATTTACAGGCCAAGAGGAGGAGGTTTGAGATCCTCTTCGCAAGGGATGAGATCCATAAAGATAGGGATTAAGCTTCCACAAAGAGAGGGAGTTTGATCCATGAACAAAGGGATGAGGCCCAAGTAAGTAGGGGCTCAAGGTCTTAAGTTGGGAAATATTCCTCCAAGAAAGCTTCTATAAATTGCATTTTATTTCTTACCTACGTTAAAAGTATTGCACATTTTTTAATGGAGAAGAGAGTACAATATTGTGTGGGCCTAATGGTCATAACTATGTTTGCATAGATAATGACTAGGAAAAGTGCACAAATGCTTGAAAATAAGTTTTAAGCAATGTAATCGAGGATTCTTGTTATCTTTGGGATTTTTTGCTTCTAACATTGTAGGGGATTTCTTTCGAACACTTCATCAGATAGCAAGATATCTAGATTGCCAGTCATTTTTCTAATGGTGATAAAATGGCATGTAACAATAATTCTCTAAGCACACTGAAGGTTGCATTCATTGTAGGCAGGTTATGGGGGATAAGATGAGGATGAGGACGAGGAATTTATTGGTAGTGATAAACATAAATTTGACCATTAACACACATAATGGCATTCATTCCCTTATTTTCTCTTCTACATGAGTGGTTGGCTGCTATGGTCTTGGTAAGGCTAAGAGATTCATGGCGTTGCAAGTCAGAAATAAAGTATTTTTGAGTTTTTTCATCATGGTTTGTGAAAGAGTTCGATCTAATAGAGGTGCCAAAGGACGCGAGCGTCAACTTCTCCCTCTTTGGAATGGTTAAGGATAATAATAATTTGATGAGGACTTGTGAATGCACATCCGCTACTTAGTCACTCCCATTGAGGCATTGGAGTGAAGGAACAAAAGAAATGGCTTTGGTTCATTTGGAACCTATTAGGTAGAGATATATGGGAACATGAAGAAGCTAGGGAGAGAGAGGAAGACCGAATTACAAATATTAATTCCTAATGGTTCATACACACACAACCTTGTGAAATTTGTCTAGAGTATTGGAAATTCCTTCCCCCCTCCTACCCCTCCTCCAACCTCCTCTAATTTGCACGACAGGACATAATCAATTGATTATACTCATCAGGGACACATACCCTTCAACATTTCTCACCTAAAGTGTCAAACTAATCAACTAAATCTCACTAGATACCACTGACTCCTATATAGGGACAATGTCTGTTGAATGGGAGTGCCTTTCATGGTTTCTTGAAATATTCAATGACCCATTCATTAACCTAGAATAACAGAAATAGGCTCGGAGGAAAAAGCTTCAACAAGACAAGGCTTAAAGGGAGCAAGCTCAATACAACCATGTCAAGAATGACTAGGCAATGGACCAACTCAAATGGGCTCACTAATCTAGGGAAACGTTTACTCAGTGTCTTAGTTTTCCATGCTCTTTTGATGTTCTTGTCTCCTTAATGTCAATCATATTCACTTCATTATGGAGCAACACAGTTTCAATTTTGGCTCAGAACTCCCTAGGAGACCACCCGATTTCCATGTCATGGGCATATGGTCCCTCCATACTCTCCTTAGGCCATACATGCTTCTTGTAAATAGCATGTCATCATGGACATTGTCTACCCCAGTTTTTCTATGATTGTACTTTATGTAACTTTCTAAAAATATAAATAATTTTGGCTTTCTTACAAAAAATAATAAATTTCGGGAGACCACCCGATTTCCTTGTCATGGTCATATGGTCCCTCCATACTCTTCTTAGGTCAGACATGTTTTTTGCAAATAGCATGTCATCATGGACAATGTCTACCCTAGTTTTTCTTGTAATTTATGTAAATTTATGAAAATATAAATAATTTTGGCTTTCTTACAAAAAATAGTAAATTTCAAGCAACTTTATTATTATACATTTGAATTCACGTGTTAGGTTCAAATTACTAGTTATACAAATACAATCCTCTTTATAAAGAAACCAATTAAAACATGATAGTCCCTTTTTACATATTGTTTATTCCGATGTTCAAGAAAGCCATCCTAACAAAGATAAGGGTCAATTTGTGAATATCAAGCTATATTCAATCTACATTCTTAACTACATTATACAATACTTTCTTCAATATTTATACAATAGTTATTTATTTTTCTGAAGAAATAATCGTAATTTTATTCATAAAATAAAATTACATTCTACATATGCTTAAAAGAAATCAATCATACTAGCCCAAACAATTGGTGCTTGTAAAAATTATAAAAAAAAAAGGAGAAACCAAAAAATATCTTAACTATATTTACATTGGGGTTAACTGTAAAGACCCTTAAACACCCTTTTCTACCTTTATTTTTCTCTACTTTTCACCACCCTCCATGATTGGGGGTGGAAATTACAATTTCAATTTGATTATCTTTCTCCTTCAAACATGCCTCTTTATTTGAGTCCAATCTTTCATATGCATGGGATCTTTTTGTGGCCCCCATCACCTTTTCAATGGTAATTTTTTGGATTTGTTGCATTGGAATTTTAGTTTTTGCTAGTTCTATTACTTGTGGGATTTGAATCATCATTCCCTTCAGCTCAACCCCTTCATCCACAAATATTCCTTGTGGATTATGGGCAATCATAGGATTCTTCATTACGTCATCGTTCTCTTAATCTAAAGAAATCTACTCTTGAAACTTCTAAGCCTTAGGCTTTTTAGGATGTTTCTTTTTTCTTTTCGGATATTTCTTTGTCTGTGGGCTTATACATTATAACTTTCTAGTTTGATGATAGATACAATATCAAAAAGTCATATTTTCAAAATATAAAGGTTGGGTTCAGTGAAAACTGTTGCGAATAAGGTTAGTACGATCAGGTAAACCTTTATTAAGGTCTACCTCTACACAAATTATGGAAAAGGTGAAAACTCCCTTTGAAGGTTTGTTCAAATCCATCTTGAAAATCTTCCCTAATGTATTACCAATTACTTCTCAAACTTGGTGGTGCCAGAAAGGAAGGTGAAGGTTGTGTACTCTAACCCAAATCAGCATTTTGGAAACCACCATTGTATTGGTATCAAACACTAGAAACCATGGGGTTAAGAAAATGCCAACGCTACCCCAAAACCATGACCCTTAATTTTTGGAAAATTTTAGATCCTTCAATGTACCAAATTGCACCAAACAAAAGTCCCTAGAGCACAAATGTATTTCACAATTTGAGTTCTAGTTTGTACATATTCATTGATAAAGATCCCCAAATTTTGCCAAAATCCATTAAATGTGCAAATGTATACTGAAAATTAATACTTTCCTCATTATACAATATTTTTTTCAATATTTATATTACTTTTTTCATATTCCAATTTTTACTATAGATACACATAAATTTGATTCTCAAAAAAGCTATTAAAAAAAGCATTTTTACTTACATTTAATAAAATTTCTACATATAATAGATTATCAATATTAATATTAATATTTTTATATTCAAACTTATTTATTCTTTAAATATTCCAACATTCTCAATTTATCTCTTTTCTTTTCCATTGTAAATTTCTTTCCTATATTTTCATTTTTTTCTTTATATTCAAATTTATTTCTATTTAAAATATTCAACCTCTTTTCAATTTCCTTATTTTCTTTTCCATTATGAATCTCCCTCCACAACTCAATATTTTAAAGTTATTTATAACTATTTGGTTCAATTTGAGTATAAGAAGCTGAAAGGAAATATGGACACAAAGAATTTCGACCATTCTTGGTTGACCTTAGTGTTGGACTTGATTTTTATATTTCTAATTTTAATTTAGTCTTGGACATGGTGTCATAAATGTACTTAGCTTTAGACTTGAGAAATAAGTTATTGGAGGAAAATTTAGACCCACCTCAACTGAAGTTACACAAAAATATGAGTGAGAAGAACATTGATGCCATTTTATGATATACATTTCCTGTTAGGCCCCTATACTACTAGTGTAACCCCTTATTGCTATTAGTATAACCCACTTATTATATTGATGTACCCATGTAATGCCCATATTGTTACTATTGTGCCCCATAGAAGCCCACTATTGTTATTATTGCGCCCTTACATTATTATTGTTATGTCGGCTCTGATTATGTTATGACCCCTTAGATTCCTATATATAGAAAGGAGGTATTTTCATTTGTATCATCTAAGAATTGTTCATTTATGTAATGTAAAGGAGGTTTCCCCCTCGAAGAGGCTGAATTCTAAGGTGTTGATCTATCTTTTCTATCTTTTCTTGAGCTGGTTTCATAACATTTGGTAGCAGAGCTTTGGATTTTAGGGTTTCGCTGCTCCAAACAGGTCATCGTGGCATTTTCGCCATAACTTTTTTCTGTGACGTTTCAGAAGTCGCAAAAAAAACCCATTTGAGAAGAAATCGTGCTGAACCTTGGGTCCGAATTTCAGAGCTTTTCGCACTATATTTGCGGAGATATGATCTGAGGAAGTTGGTCTTTTTGCAGACTCCTAAATTACATTCAAAACAGGTGACCTGGGGAAAATCGTCAAAACTTTCTCCTCGGGGATCGGATTGAAATTTCGTAAGAAGGTACAGAAAGAGGACGAACTGTAGTTTCTTGTATGCATTTTTCAGATCCAAAGGTTGAAACAGTGACACGTGGCACTTCATACAAGTTCGCTCTTCTGGAAAGGTCTATAATCAGGTCATCTTGGGAGACTATGCATAACTCTTCCTTAGAGAATCCAATTTGGATCAGACTGGTGGCATTATAAAGAGGACACATAGGGCTACTATAGGTCGCAATTTCAGAACTTAAAGATCTGAAAGTACAGAGTTACAGTCGTTTCAAGGTCGAGCTCCTAAAATCAAGAAAAAGCAAGATGAGGAAGTTTGATGGCAAGGATCCGGTAAATTGGATACTTCAGATGGAGCAATATTTTGATCTACATGGTGTACAACTGTTACAAAAGGTATGTATTGCATATTCATATTTAGAACCAGATCAATTTTTATGGTACAAAGGGCTTTGTTCTCGTAAACAACTTGTTATGTGGTCAATTTTCACAGAGGAAATGATAGCACATTATGAGGATACAAAGAGCAACACCTTCTTTAGAGCAACACCACAACAATTGGAAAGAGTAAAAGGGCTTTGTGACATAGTGGAAAGCAAAATTATGGAAAGAAGGAAGCATACCCCTCACAACTATAAAGATGGAAGTGTTGTTTCTCCTAGCCTTCCACAACCTACAAGGGTTACACCACAACAATTGGAAGAAAAAAGAGAAAAAGGGCTTTGTTACAATTGTGATAGCAAATGCACTAAAGGTCATAAGTGCACTGAGAAGAAATTATTTTACATAGAATATGAAGAGGAGGAAGAAAAGGATCAAGAAACATCAAAAGAAGAAGATATATGCCAGGACCCCACCCCAGAGAAAGAAGAAATGAATCAGACCATATCTTGTAAAGCATTGGCAAGAATTACCACTCCTCAAACTCTGAAGATAGAAGGACATATCAAGAAGAAAAAGGTGCAAGAAGTGAAAGATCACATCGAGAAAGAAGAAATGAATCCAACCATATCTTGTAATTCATTGTTTGAAATTACCACTCATCAAGCTATCAAGATAGAAGGACATATCAAGAAGAAAAATGTTCAAGAAGTGAAAGATCACATCGAGCATCAAGAAATGAATCTGACCATATCTTGTAAAGGATTGGAAGAAATTACCACTCCTCAAACTCTAGAGATAGAAGGACATATCAAGAAGAAAAAGGTTCAAGCAGTGAAAGATCACATCAAGCATCAACAACAAGTTCTCCAACTTTTAGAGGATAATGCCACTTCGGTGCAAAATCAAACGAAACAACAGGTAGATCAACATCATAGTGAAAAATGTTCTGATGTAGGTGATTGGGTATTTTTACTGCTACATCTCAAGCAAGCTATTTATGAGAAGGAAATGTTGGTAATACTACATGCACTTAAAAAATGGCGACCTTACCGAATGGGAAGACTCTTCAAGGATGAGGATGTGGAAGCATTGTTTTGTGCTATTTATATTATCCAAACAGATTAGATAAACGAAGCAAGGGATGAATGGAAGAAGGACGAAGAAGTATGGCCACTTATTCAAAAGTTGCAAAAGATCCCAATTCAAACAATATTGCCAGAAATTGAAGAGGAAGGAAAAATCATATTGGAAGCTAGAGCAGTCACAGAAACAAGAACCCAACAACTACGAAATCGATCAATTTCAGAGTATCTCATCAAGTCGAAGAACTTACCCACTGAATATTCCACATGGGAGGACAATAATTTTATACAGAAGCATCAAGAACTACTCAAGCGTTGAGGACAACACTTTTTGAAGGAGAGGGGCATGTTAGGCCCCTATACTACTAGTGTAACCCCTTATTGCTATTAGTATAACCCACTTATTATATTGATGTATCCATGTAATGCCCATATTGTTACTATTGTGCCCCATAGAAGCCCACTATTGTTATTATTGTGCCCTTACATTATTATTGTTATGTCGGCTCTGATTATGTTATGACCCCTTAGATTCCTATATATAGAAAGGAGGTCTTTTCATTTGTATCATCTAAGAATTGCTCATTTATGTAATGTAAAGGAGGTTGCCCCCTCGAAGAGGCTGAATTCTAAGGCATGGATCTCTCTTTTCTATCTTTTTGTGAGCTGGTTTCATAACATTTCCATAATTGATGACTTTTCATATTACACATTTTCTTGGGATACTCATCCTTTATAAAAATGATAAAATCAAGTGAAACAATCACAATTTACATAATTGATTACTTTAATTTAGTCTTGGACTTGGTATCATAAATGTACTTACCTTTAGACTTGACAAATAAGTTATTGGAGGAAAATTTAGGCCCACCTCAACTGAAGTTACGCTAAAAAAAATGAGTGAGAAGAACATTGATGCCACATTATGATATACATTTCCATAATTGATGACTTTTCATATTACACATTTTCTTGGGACACTCATCCTTTATTAAAAGGTCAAATCAAGTGAAACAATGACTCTTTTTTATATCGAATTTCAAGAATTGTTTTTTTTACTCTCTTCTTAATAGCTAGTGAAAATAAATTCTTCACTTTTTGGATGGAGCCTTTTTTAAGTCTCATTTTATACGAATATAAAATTCTCAAATATGCAAAGTCAAGTCTCCTAAAATTCCATTCATATTATCATGGACAGTTCTTCACTTCTAATGTATGGACATAATTAAGAATTTACATAGTTGTATGTAAAAAGACACTTGCATAATGCTAGTGGTAAAAAAAAGCGGTAATGGGTAATTTGCGAATCCAGTCATATAAAAATGTGATTTTATTATTTAATATGCACAGAAATTATTTTTAAAATATATTTGGTGCTTTTCAAACTACCATATAAAAAGTGGTAATGGGTAATTTGCGAATCCACTCATATAAAAATGCAATTGCATTATTTAATATGCACACAATTTTTTTTTTAAATATATTTGGTTCTTTTCAAACTACCATATAAGTCACTTTGAAGCTTGCCAAATAATAATGTGAATAAGAATGTGAATAAACTTTAGCTTACACACCAGGAGAGATAGAGAGAGTAATAACATGTACATATACAAAACATACACATATTATTTTTAATACAAAATGATTCTTTTATTATTTTTACCATAACTTTCTACCCGATATAAGTTTTTGAAGTCATTTAGCTCATTGGAAAGTTCTTGAATTGCTATACATATTTATATTTCTGTATAAATAATTACTTATTTCCAAAAAATTATCAAATGAATTTGTAGGTCATGATTGATACATTAAATCATCATCTAGTTCTTCTAATGTGTATATCTAACCTCTAATGTTAATATGGGTATTCATAGGTGGTTTTACATAGGAGGAGAGAGTATTAGGGACTTAACCATTGTAATGGGAGGAAAGTAAGGAAAATAGGATTTGATTGAACTGGATTCTTGTAGCCTTGTGTGTTCTCACCTTACTCATTTATGCACTATTTTTCCCTTAAAAACCTTCTATCCATGTCTTACTTTTCCATCTTGTAATTATGGCCATATATCATATTTTCATTGTAACCCTATTAGCAACAACCTTTAATTAGGAAAACTTTTGAAACTTTGTTTTTCCATACTCTTCCAACATATTATAAGTGTGTAATTTATATCATCTCATCATCTTAATGTTGTAGTAACTTCCAACTAGCTTAACCATTATATTTATGGAATCCCTTGCCATTATTACTTATTGTTCATTGGATTTGCTTAGTTTTTGAATAATTCTTTCTACTTGATTGATTGATTCCCTGTGAAGCCTTATTTTTTACACTCAAAACTAATTTTGTCTCTATGGAATGATATATTCCTCGGTGGATACTTTCAAAGTGAATGAAACTTCCCTATTCCATCCTTTTAATCCTTTACTTGTATCTTACTTCAACTATGCACTATGATAATGGAAGTGGATATCCTGCTCTAAATACTTTTATATAGGTTTTTTTGGTTCATGGATTCCAACTCTTTTCCAAGAGTTCTTGTGCTTGAACATAAAGATGATTCACTAATCTCATCATTAACACATCACGTCATGAGATCGTTGTTCTCCTTTGCATCAAGATTTTAGCCATTAATACACTATTTTCTCAGATAAGGAGTCTTCACTATCTTCCTATGCATATTAATTCCATTCTTCCCCTATTGTCTTGATCCATTCTTGTTCTTATTGTAGTTGTTTGGTTTAACTTGTCAACTAACTACAAAGGTCCTAACCTTCACAACCATTATCATGATGATTGTTCCCTAGCGTTATATTATGGGATGTGCCTACAACATTTTCCTACATATCATTTGATCATATTATTAATGAACACTTGATGTAACACTATCTTCTTGAATTTTCCCCTTCTAATCAATAGATGTTATTATTAAAACTCAACCTCTTTACATTTCAAGGTGGTTGCATTTTTGAACATGCCTCATCTATATTTTTTTTTATAAAATTAACATTGTTTTAGCTGTTTTTTATGGAATCGAATTGTCCATTTTTATACTACTTTTTGAAACAAAATTATAATTCCTTAGATAACTTAATCCTTCCATCATGTTTCTCTATAGAATTATTTTTCAATGACTAAACCCATGCTTCAATATGATTTTTGTGCTAAATGTTATTTCTTCCTTAATTTGTTGTTTCTATAAATTATTCCCTTTTCCAGTGGTGTAATCTGGCTCAAAGACCAACTTATACCACGTATAGAAGAAAAACTAATAAGAACTAGAGAAAATTTTATATTTTTCAGAGAAAATATATTTTATTGATAATGAAGGAACCTTCATGTCGGTAATTTGAGACTCCCTTCAAATTCTACATCCACTTAGATTTGTCAACTTTGTCCTTTTTGCGTTTTTTCTAAACTTGGAACTTCATAATGACTATGTCCCAACTAGAGCAGAACGAAAAGAAATTTAGAAAGACACCTTTGGATATATTGCTAAATATATAAAATGTTGAGTAAATAATTTTTTAGGATTTGTGATTCAGGGTTCTTTCGCCCCTTTGGAGATCTCAAAGATCACCCCAGCTCCACTAAAACATACGAATAAAATGGCATCGAATAATACCTTTTTCTCTTTTTTTTTGCCACCCGCATTCTAAACCATTAGTAATTTAGTAAAATGTTCAATTGGGTATATTAGTGTCTTTATTTTGGAGTCCTTGTAAAGAGTTCATTAATAGTAAGGTTTGTGTCGATGAGTTCCAACATGTATTTAAAAACTACTAATTTTTTATTTCCAACAATTTCGAGTTGAATTGGCCAATGACTCTCAATGACACTTTTGTAACCTTGAACATTGTGTAACTACTCTTTAAATTTAATATAATTCTAATTTTTTTACTCTTTATATGGCCAAAATAATTTTTTGGCTCTAGAGTTTTCATCCTCATCCATCTTACTCTTTTCCTTCTCTTATCCTTTACTTTTTCCTTCTTTTCTTCTCTATTCTTCTCTTCTTCCCCTTTGATTTTGTTATTATTCTGTTTCTTTCATTTATTTTCTTCTCTCCTATGATGGGTTACAAAAAAGAAATTTTGTTCAACAAAAATGAGGGAATTACGCCATTTTATTTTCTTATATGAATGCCTTATCACTCCTTTAGATCTTTCTACTCTGATTGTATCACTCTTTGAAATTTTCCTCCTTAAGTTGTATCTCTCCTTTTTATTTTATTTTCATGTTATAAGGGTAGTATTTCCCCTTTGTATACTTTATCACATCTAAAATTCATCTTTTTGTGTAATAAATATGTTAGGTGAGATATGTTTTTGATGTGACATAGTACATATTTAATTTTTCATTTTTGTGTCATAAAGAGAATTTTGATTCCTTCCTTTATAGCATTGAGAATTTTTTATTTCACATGGTGTATCACTCAATTTTTTTATCTTGGTACAATACATCACACCATTCTTCTTTTCATCTTTACAATACAAGGACATTTTCTTCTTTCCAAAATTTCTCTAGTATTGAACAATTATTCCTCGCTTCTTCGTAGCACCAAATTATTTTCTTTCCATTTGATGTATCACATCAAAAGTTATCTTGGTGTGGTACATTACAACACAAGAAAATAATTCCTTGCAATATACACAATTTCCCTCCATGTCTTTTAAATATTATCGATCTTTCTTCTTTTATCTAATCCTTTTTCATCTTAAAATTATATATAAATTTTATTATGTTGCATGCATTATATCTTTGGTGTGACATATCCCATCTCTCAAAAGTATTTCTCAGAAAAAAAATCATCTTCCCCCTTTATCAGACTAAAATATTTTATTTTCTTGTGTCTCACACCAAAACAAATATCGTGGTGTAATACATGACATAAGAAAAATATATAATTTTTTTGAGAATTCTGTTAAGTCTTAAGTCTTTTATTTCTTAGCTATAAATATTATATGGCATGGAAATTTTTTCTATATGATACACATTGTGTCACAAAAATATTTTTTCTCCCATGATGCGCACTACATTCCACACATAAAAAAATCCTACGGTATACATAACATATCAAACACAAAAAAATCATGTGTGATACACAATGCATCACCAAACTTTCTTTATTTTTCCTTGGTAATTTCTTTAAGATTTGGGCCTCTAATTCTTGTGAAATGAGTGGGACCACCTAATTACCAAAAAAAACTTTATATTAAATAAACTCAATACTTAAAACAATATTTGGGTGTATTTTGACACTAACATTTTCATGCTGGGTGAAATCAATTTTCAACCAAATCCACACAGGCTGAAACTATGCCTCTGAAGTAGATGCCTATAAATCGAGTATTACGATCTAAGCTCTGATATTAACTATAATGTACCCATATCCCATACAAAGAAAACCATTAAAAAAAGGTTCTTTGATAAAAAAATTAGATTATTTGCATGCTAAAACCAAGTACCATCGTCTAATACCATCTAAAAATAATTACATGCACTAGGATGAAACTTCACACACATCTAACAAAATAGTTTAAGCTTGTGAATGCATACTACTTATCCACACATCAAAAAATCTAAACAAAAGCATATTAAACAATTGAAATATAATATAGTACTTATCTTTTGATACATCAACATCTAGTTGCATACAAAAAGACATTCTTCCCACCGTAGGATTTGTTGTTCCATTTCGTTCAAGAATATGCCACCTTTGAGTTTCAGCTATGAGTCTATAAGAAATAATGGCTCTCATTGTTGGCCACTATGTGCTTAGTAGCTTAATATCTATATCACTAAGTCCTGCAACAATTCTAATCCTCCATCATTCTTTCCCCTCACTTTGAACAATGCAAGGAACGAGATCCCCTTCTCTACCATACAATCCCTTAGGCTATCTCATTTCTCTGTAGGGCTCTAAAATAGGTTGGCTACAAAATCTCTTAACTAGGGACTTAAAGTATCATACTATGAGTGCTCATAACAATATCCTTAAGGATCTTGAGTAATTTCCTAAATAGAAAACACACATATATGCATAACATGCTAACTTTCCATGCAATTATCAATTTCAAAAGTTTGTCATTTCATATGCAGTATAGTTGACGATGTTCCTTAGCAACAATCCCTCCTTTTCGTACATTCTTGTTATTCGAAAATTATGTCGCTTTTTCCTAGTTGAATTTACTTTTCATCCAGGCATGTCTGGATTCTCACATTTCCTAAGAAGTGGTTGTACTCAACCCACGTCGTCATAAATGTTGGCATTATAGTGTGCATGGTTATAGCTAGCTAATGTTGGTATTGGCTTCATGATGGAAACTAGCTCATGTTGGCATTGATGGCAACCATATGTAGACTAGTTGATGTTTGGATGTCTTCCTTGTAGCATGGGTGCAACTAGTTGAGTTGGCATTGAGATGGTTACATTGGCATTGATGTCAACCTTATGACATCAAAATTATGTTGGTATTGATCATGTACTTATGTCAGCCTCTTGATGATGTAAATTGTTGGTCTTATGGTGTTCATGGAGTAGTTCTCTTGTGTTGGCATGTGCATTGATGTCAATTTTATGATTCCTTGTTATGGATTGATTGTAGGAATTGGAGATGCTACTATAGGTGGATGATGTATATCTATAGGTGTTGGAGATGATGTCTTATGTGTCATTCATGTTGTTGGGTTGGCACACTTGATGAGTTGGAAGTCTAAGTCTTCATCTAGCTCTTCATAATAATGGTCATGGAGTTGACTTGTTGCAGCAGTGTCTTGGCTTGATGAGGATGTTGTTGAGGTCGTACAGTGTGTTGCAGGTTTGTCCAGATGTATTGCAACTTGTGCAAGCATGGGAGGAGAGTATAGGACTTATTGGCACTCATGCCAACCCTTGTTTTTTAGTTTCTAGGTTCATTTAACTGTGACACTTGGGAGACATGTTTCGGATATTTACAGAAAGTGTTGCAGAGGTGACAATGGCTTCCATAATTCCTATAGAGGTTTGTCAAGCTTTGGAAGAAGTTTGACTAGGATGCGAGGTATTTTGATTGGTGTTCTCCCATCCTCTACCCTAATTGCATCCATGCAGGCTTGTTTGTGTGGTTGAAAGACTCCAACTGCATGGAGAGGAGCATATGTGTGCATTTTCAGCCATGATTAGGCAGTTTTATGTGTGCGGTTGAGCTTCTTCATGAAAAAATATTTGGATTCCTCATGCACATTGGATGTAATTCGAATTGGAAATATCGGGAGGCTTCTAGATGAATTGAAAAATGTTGAAACTGGTTTGAAAAGTATTCCAATGGGTGTGAATACATTTACTATACAAGTAGTGATGGTTGAGGATTGGTTTCATTAATTTTTTACACTCTTAATCCTATGACAAAGGTGAATTTCACCCAGGATATTTTATATACTTCATTTAGGAGTTAGGTGAGGTTTATGAAGTTAGTATGTGAGTGAGAAGGCTACATAAAAGTAGAGAAATTCTTAAGACCTAGTGGAGAGCAATGATAAATTGTGTATGAGTGTTAATGGCAATGGAATGAGAAAATATATTTGTTGAAGCATAATATTGATGTAGAGTTTCATATTGTAGATCAAAGATGCAGAGAGTTGTAGCAAAGTGTGTTGGTAGAGATGGAGAGCTTGGTATAGCTCCATTTTTGTGACTCTCACTTTTGTTTGGTAGGTGTTGCTAATACATTTGGCAAGGAGCCATTGTGTTTTATGCCACTCACTATATTATGCAGTAATCATATTTTGGAGTGAGGGTTTGATGCTATGGTTGATTTGAGATATGTTTATGTTTCCGGTGACTTTTTTATTCAAATTTGATGCATGTATTGTGGCCACCATTTTTCTTGAAGTGAAGAGCATATGATTGTGGTGATTTTATTTGTTTTGTTAATGGTGTATTGTTGCTGAGGTATGATTGCACAACTAAATCGGAGTTGAGTAGAGTGTCTTGGATCAAGTGTGAAAATATATTAAATGATGTCCGTATAGTGTAGAGGAGAAATAACTTCATGAGAATGGAGTAGTGATTTCAAAAATTCAACGAAAGGAACATTTTCTCCATCCAATATGAATTGGATAGTCCAATCAGAGTTGGTTGAGGATCATTGATCATGGTCTCTTTTAGTGGATGGTAGTCCCTAGATTCATGTGAGAACATAATATTCCGAGTTAATTAGTAGAATTGAGTCTCCTGGCTAATAGGGGTCAATTGATTGTATTTTAGGTCAAGTCTCGTAGCTAATGGGAGTCATCAAGTCTATGTAAAAGACATCTTTTTCTTAATAGAGACTCAGAGCAGTGAAATAACAACAAGGGTGGTTTCTTTCTTGGAGAATGGTTTTCCACTAGATATCTTGTGTCTCTTGTGTGGATGTGTTTTGATGTGTTGTTTACTGTTTCTCCCATGGTTATGTTTTTTTAGCTACTTATATGGTTTATATTTATGAGATAATCTAATGTGTTGTTCGTTAATGTATGCATGATTTAGTTGAGAATTTTAAATTGGTGAAAATTGATGACAGGTCACACTACTGATTCACCCCCTCCCAATAGTGCTCAAAGGTTTCCAACAATAAATTTGTAAGACCTTGCCCAATATCCTCTTAATCTATTCAATGCCTTCTTTGATTAGTTAAAGCAAGATTATATGTGTAATAAAAGCATGACCTAGGTGTGTAGAAATGTCCCCTTCGCCCCCCTTTTGCTTTTTCTCTTGTGGAATCAGAGCTCCTAAACATTATTGTCCTTGTCATATCATAACCAATGATGCATTTTTATACAATCAATATATGTATATTACAATGCTCAGATTAATGACCTTTGATCATTATAGCCTCTCTGGCCTAAAACATATTGTCTCACCCTCATATTCAAGGTGTGTTCAAAGACATTACATGTAATGAAGCTTGAAACTAGGATTATACATTTTTCATTTTTGAAGTTGGATTCCCCCCATGGGATGCAAAGATAAAAACATAGATGGAATTTATGGTATATTAGATATCATTTTTGGTATATTGTTAACTGAATTTGTGTGAAATTCCATATCTTTGTTACCAGAGATGATAAACATTATAGGACATATGAGGATCACAATTCCTATCCCCTTATGCTCCATATTTAATTGACCAATTTTTGAACTTCAAGGACTTTTTCAAAACACGCCTTCTAAATGAAAAGTCCAAGATCATTACTATTCATCGATGACATTTCTTCAAATTCTAGCTCATTGATGATGGATCAATTATGAAATATAAAGATTGACTTCATGATGAAAAGTGGAAACCTCCTATTAATATGTGGTGTTTTTCTCTTTATAGTATAAACATACTAACGAGGTAGCCTCAATTTCTAAATGTGCATGAAAGAAGACATGATGATATGGATGAAATGAAAAGGGGATTATAAACATATATTACTTTCATGAAGAGAATAAAGGTGTGGAACAATATTGTCATGCTAAACTAATTTATTGGGGAATTATATATAAAGCTTTAGATACTCCCTTCTATAGAATTGAGAAATCAATAAATAATTTTTGGCTATCCATAGTGTAAGAAATAAGAAACAATGCTCCTATAAACTCCCTAAATGGAATTGTGAAAGAATACTTGAGGAAAAAAAATTCTACAATTTAGAATTGTCGTGTTGAACTTCTATGGAACAAGCCTAAAGATCCATTTTCTCCAAAGGATGACGTTATAAGGGGTTATGACTCATAGTATAATTATCATATTAATATTGTGCAATGTGGTTGAGTACAACAAAGGGAAGTGTTTTCCTAGATCCAAAAACTACTATTGATTCATGCAAAATAAATGTTAAATGGTTGAAGGTAATTGAAAGATCAAATATTAACAAAGAGTTGTATGAAATTATTTAGGTAAGAAGAAACAATGGGTTGTTAGTTCAAAAGGAATTGTGTTCATTAATGATAATAGCATCATATGGACACCATCAACAAAGATAAGATGAATAGTAGATAAAATAAAAGTAATTGAGAAAGAACTATTTTCATTAATGATAATAACATCATATCGACACCATCACCAAAGATAACATGAATAGTAAATAAAATAGAAGTAATTGAGAAAAGTCTCGTAGCTATTAAGGATAAAAACCTAAATAGTATAATGTTGAAAATAAAAAAATGTTGAGTGATATTACTCTAAATAACTATAATAACTATTAAAATAAGTGATTTCTATTTTGTTTTTAATTTTATTCTAACTCTATAATCTTGATATTATTACAATGGATATCGTAATAATATTACGCATGAATATATAAATAATAAATAATAACAACAATTTTGCATTTCAAATTACCTTTTATAAAATTTAATATTCACATATTTTAAATCTAAATTTAACCTAATTAATTCAAATTCAATAAAATAAAAGTTAAAATAAGGAAAGAACAATGAAATTAAATAAAAAATAATAATGACGAGGAAAGTTAGGAGAGTTGAAATCAATCACAAATAAACTTAAAATTATGTATTCAAAAATTTGTTGTGATTTCAATGTTAAAGGCATTAATATTGATTTTTGTTTCTCTGAATATTTTTAATGGTATTTGATCAGATATTGATCCGGGACCTTAATGACAGCTCAAAATTCAAATTGTTCAAAAG
Source organism: Pinus tabuliformis (assembly GCA_031772625.1). Classification (NCBI taxonomy): domain Eukaryota; kingdom Viridiplantae; phylum Streptophyta; class Pinopsida; order Pinales; family Pinaceae; genus Pinus; species Pinus tabuliformis. The sequence goes on from CM062816.1 coordinate 150,114,751, forward strand.
AGTGTTAAACCTGAGCGATCGAAAAGATCTTGTCTTCCTAATTCCAGCATTGCAAACGGTTCAAAAAACCGATACAGTATGAAGGAGTTATCGCAATTTGAAAAAGTCCAGTAAACTACAAATTATGGACATTTCACCAAGATTAATTTGGTTTTAAGCACTAAACCTTTCCTTAAGCACCTTTCTTAAAAGTGTGAATTAAGCACGTGGGTAGTATTCAGAAAGTGGAAACTGGTATCTTGTGCGCCCTAAAGGTGGGAAGAAATATTCCTAAATTTCACGCGATTACCCTTAGCGGATGACACGTAGCACGAGAAAACCACTTTTCTTGCACGCTTTCGGTGTGATATCGGTCATTCAAGATTTCACGTGAGATGGCGTGATAGTCGTTTGATTAGACGGGTCACATCGACGGTGGAGATCAACCAAGCTAGTTGGCGAGCAGGTGACACAATAGCCGTTGGATCGGGCAGATCGTCTGGGTTAGTTGGTAAGCGGATGACACGATATCCGTTGGATCTGGAGAAGTGAGATAAATGGCGCAGATTGAAGCGCTTGACAAAAAGGAAAGTCAAAGAAGGATCAAGCGGGATACATAACCATCGGTTGCAAATGCTTGAAACATAGTCAGATGCAGCTGCATGTTACCTGACCACCAGATCTACGTGGGATTCTCCCTAACCACCAAGGATTAACCACTCCATATGCATGCCCAACAGTTATTCTAACAGTCACCTCGGATGGTCAACTGGATCTAGGTGCAGTTCACCAAATTTGGTGGAGTATCCCTAGGGGATATTGATTAAAATGCACTTCAGGCGCAATTTTCGACGAGAGAGCCAAAGAGCCAGAAAGAGCCAAAGAGCCAAAGAGATAGAGCCAGAGAGAGAGAAAGAGAGTGAAACAAGGGGCTAGCTAGACTAATTGGAGCCTTCTGAAGCCAATTGAATAGTCCAGATTAGTTGAAGAAGTCATCTTCATGGAGTTTTCATCCAGGGAGATTTTGGAGCTGAGGGCCACTAGGAGTTGGAGGCAATTGCAGGAGCTAGCAATACTTGTTCTCAGTGAACCAACAGTCATTCTTGACTGTAATGTGCCTTCTGAATCCATTGCAGGTATTTGTAGAAGCATTTAGAGACTTCTAAAGGCCGAGATGCTACAGGGAATTTTTAGGCAGCCTAGTGCCAACCATGGAGGAAGGCCTAGTTTGGGGATGCAGTGCTCATCTTGAGCAAATGTTCTGTCTATTTTCAATGTCTAATAAGTGCTTGAGACAGGAGATGAGGTTTCAATGATAGTTAAAGAATTCTGAAGGAGTTAGTGCCATCAATAAGCTCAGGGTAGCTCAAAGCACTGATTGAAGGAATCAAGTCTAAGGGAGCTTAGATCTATTTGTAGAGTGATGACAGCCATGATAGGGATATAGAGGGTATTCTAAGTCCATTGGTTCAGTTTAGTAACCTTTGGATTTAATTTTGGAACTTTTAAAAGAAACTTTACCATAATCCCAAAGAGACAAGTCAAGATGACAAAAGCTTAAGGAGACGTAGCCCACGATATTCGGGTGAACTCCTAGATTAAATTTGTTGTTATGTGTGGATGTTTATTTGTTGCATCATATGGCTATTATATGTGTTTAATATCAGTAGAAACAAATAGACTTAAAGAACTTAAATAGTTAAAAGTAAACATACCCCTGTTTCAAGTATTTAATTCCATAAATGTCATATATAAGCTAGATCATTTATTTGTTTAACTGAATGGGACGTTCTTGTAAGCATAACAAATTATCAAACCCCCATTTCAAATTAGGTGGTATTAGAGCAAGTTGCTTGATTTATATAGCAATAAGTTTCTTGATTGATAGAGCAATAGGTTGCTTGTTTGACTTGAAAGGTGTTTAAACAGTATAAAGAATTTGACTATTTCACTGTTTGTAAACTGACTGCTATTTGAGTTTGCAAAGGTGAAGGGAAAGCTACTGATAGATAAGTCTAAGAAAGGACAAGAAGGAAGAAGGGCTGAAGGCATTCCTATTACCCAAAGGACCTCAAGGCAACCCTTGAAGCACAAGAGGGTTTGTTTGAAAAAGGTTGCTTGAATAAGAGTTTGAATCTACATCCATTAGTTCATTGAAAGCTTTCTGAATTTTGTTCAAGTTCTTTTGTTCATTTTGATAATGAAAACTTCTACAAATGAGTTTTCAAAATCCTCCTCCTTCACAAGATTATTTGATGAAGACATGAAGCAATATTTGTTCATCGTGATGGATATGGTGAAACAAATGTATGAAGATAAAAGGAAGAACAACAAACTTCGAGAGCAATTGAATTCCATGAAGGAAGAGAAGTAGTTGCTCTTTGACAAATTGTAGGAAATGGAGAACCAACTTCATATTGCAAATATGAACCTAGAAAGGATGCATGAGTTGGAGACACAGCTCCTTGTTTCCAAAGAAGCCTTAGTCAAGCATCAATTTGAAGAAGATGTAAACAATTCTAGTTTGTCTTCAATTTCCTCTAAGAATATTTCTTTTGGTTCTTTTGAAAAACATACAAGAGGTATAAGGTCCAATTTGATGTCAAAAATGGGCTATGAAGGAAAAGGATTGGGAAAACATGCACAAGGCATTGTTGAGCCAATAATGGTTGAGTAAATTCCCAAGTATTTGGATCTTGGCTATGGACAATCTTATGGAGAAAGTTCCAAAGCAGCCATGAAGGCAATTCAAACAGTTCCTAGAAGGAGTTTCATTTTAGGTTCTCTACCTCAAATCTGTAAAGATTGTATTCATGGGGAATGAAATTGTTTGAAACATACTTTGCAAGAAGAAAGTGTTCATAAGCATGCACTTGAACAAGGGAGTTGTGAAAGCTCTAAAATCATTGAAGAGATTGATGGTTTTATGAAGGGAGCCACTTCTTCATTTGATTCATCTTCTCATAAAGGCAACAAAGGTGAAAGTGAAATGTATAAATCTGATTTCAATCACATATCGTTTGATTATGTTAAGCATGGTAAATCTCCACATAAGCATTGGAAAAAAAATGCATTTTCCTTTTGTGGTTTGGTTAACCATAGTGTTTCTAGATGTTGGAAGAAAATGGCCACATACAGGAAACTTTTGAAGAAAATGAGGTAAGAAGCCAAAGGTCCATTGGACAAGGAAAATTATGTTGTAAAGAGGATGAACATGTGTTGCAATTATTGGTATAAGCAAGGACACATTGCTGAAAAATGTTGGATTTTGAATCCAACAATGCTTCCATGAAATTTGAAGAAGGTGGAAAAAGAGAATGGCAAGAATGGAAAGGAAGTTTCCATAATGGATGTGTTTCTGGATGGCTCACATGTTGATGTCAATATGAAATTAAAGGAAGTTCCTTTTATGTGGATTGGTAAGAAATGGTTAGAGTTCTTATTTAAATTAAAGTTGCATGGTTTTACCAAAAAGGTGAATGAAAAATTTGAGTATGAGACTGTTGGGAATGGAATCCCCCCAAGGCATGTTTTTGGGCTTAAAGCCCAAGTTTTGACCAAGTCCTTTGTAAAGGCTCCGTGAATTATGGGCGCGGAGGGTAAAGTTATAATAGAGTCATAAGGTTGTCCGCCCTTGTTTTTGTAATGTAATGTCGGCTTGATAGACCTACCCATGGTGCACGAACCATGGGATTGTATAAATAGAGTGAGGTTATAAGTGTAGAAGATAATGTAGCAAGAAGAAGCATGATGAGTCTAGGAGATTGAGTTGAAAGGGTAAAGTGTGTCTTTGGGTCATAGAGTAGGAGAAGGCTCTACAACTGAGTGCGCAGAGGCCTAGTAGTCTGCAGCTGAGTGCGCGGACCCCTGCAGCTGAGTGCACAGGGCAAGTCGAGTCTGTAACTATTGGAACAATTAATAAAGAGAAGTTTACCATATTTATGTGTATCTTTTCTTGTTTTAATGTATGATTGGGTATAAATCGCAAGTGTACTATTTAATTGCTGCACAAACTCACATGAATGTGTTGTGTAAATAAATATACTGTAAGACATCCATTTATGAGAAGATAATTGACTGGCATAGGATGATAATTAAGATCTCATGTATGACTTAAGGGAATAGCGCAGAGTGCTACTCCAGCAGCGCGGAAGCCCCACAACCCATGGTTAGGTCTACACGAAGGCAAGTATATCAGGGCGCAAAGGCCTGGGAAGTGCGCAAAGAAACCTACGCGAAGAGAATCATAGTTGGACCAGTTCAACCTCTCAGACATCTCAAGGGTGTGGAAACCTGGTTCCAGCACCCGCCCATACTACTTCAGGTGAGACCTCAGTCCGTGCTCCGCAGATTGTTGCCGAAAGGTCCAGTAGTACAGGGATTTGTTTGGCTAATTAACTCTGAACCTGCGTCAGACCCCAACAAGCCAACAAATGGTTCCGTTGCTGGGATCGGGATCTGCATAGAGATGTCTAATGTCGTATCACTCGAATTTGACAAAGAAAGTAATTGAAGACTAGTTGGATAGGAAGATTCATGAGCTGGCGGCAAAGGAAAAAAGGAATATGCGACTATCAAAAGAAGAGTGGTTAGAATGCTACTTATGCACAAAGATCCACGAAATTTTCTTCACATCTTTCCCCACTGAGTTATACGAGTGGATCGTGAAGCTAGCAGATAGCCAAGGAAGGTGTAAGCTCGACAGACCTATTATGTGGGCTCCAGTATTGGTGCGCAGATTGGAAGCATCAGAGGATAATATCATGTGCGTTGTTGATCACTGGCTCGATCGAATCATAGGAGGATTCATTACTGAGTTCGCGGTAGATACTTCAGTCAGTTATAGCGAGGCAGAATGACGCTTCCTCAAAGGGCTGTGTGGTAAGTATGTTAAATCTTTGAACACTTGGATTAAAATGCTACTGTGCGAAAAATGGGGCTACACGAAGTGGGAGAATCTACAGAAACGAAGGTAGTACACAACTAGAAACTAGCCCCTTAATTTCACCTTCGCGACGAGGTGAGGAAGAGATCGCGAAGGTCTCACCAAGAAGTGCGATCAATTTGATAAAACAAAGGATTCCATGCATACCAACCACACCCACACCGGCCCCAGTTTCACAGTCTTCACCCCCATATTCGCCCATACCACCTCCACTACCACTGTGAATCAATATGGCGAGTGCGATAAAGTTTCCAGTGTTCAAGGGAGTAGGGAATGAAGATCCAGACTAGTTTTGGTTCGTGATAAAAGCTGTATGGGAAGCGTAGGGAGTCACGGATGACAATATAAAAAAGGAAATGTTGGTTAGCGCTCTGCAGGATCGCGCATTGACCGGGTACATTAAGCATTCCAATAACAATCCAAATGTGTGGATCGCAGATATCCAAGTTGTGCTAAACAAATAATTTAGCAAGCCAATGTCAGAGGTGCAGTCGATTATTGGGTTTAAGGAAATCACAATGCTACCAAGTGAGACCCCTTGGGAGTTGGATCAGAGACTGAAGTGCACAATTCGCGAAGTTAACATGACGTTGAAAAATGGACAACACCGCGAATGGTTTGTAGCATCATTAACGCCACATCTAAGGAACGCGCTGTCACAACAGAGGCTAACAACTTAGGCTGAGGCCTTGGAGGTCGGAATGAGATTGCACGAAACCCCGATACAGGATCCCAAACTGGGAGTTCAATAGATTCATGCATAGTTGAAAAACTTGTGTCTTGAGATGCAGAGTTTGAAGCAAGACAGGACAGCTTGCCCAGAAGTGTGCGATGAGGTATGGTGTGTAAAGTGCAAGGGTCAGGGACATGACAAGGACCACTGTGCAATGTTCGCAAACTACCTCGCTAGAGGAGGACCAATGCCATTGAGACTAGAGGCACAAGCAGGACCAAGCGTGATGCCTACATTATGGTGTGCGATTTGTCAGATAGGAGGAAAGCATGCTACATATAACTGCCATTTATTGCAGTAGTACATGCAGAACTCACAGTAGTTGTTTTGTCATTTCTGTAGATTAGTGGGACATGATAAGCGCACTTGCAAAAGTTATGAGCTGATGACGGATCAGACTCCTACCTACAGAGTTCAGGCCGAAATGTAGCCCCTTAGCCAAAATGTAGGGATGGCGCGAATCGAATTTCAGGGGCACGGACGAGGCCGAGGCGGAGGAGGACCAAGAAGACGTCATGGACAACTGTTATGTTACAACTGCAGAGGGCTAGAACAATATGCCCACGATTGTACGAATCCAACGCGACCATCATGCTTGTATTGTACATTGTTTGATCATGAGATGGAGGATTGTCCCACACTGATAGCGAGGTTGCGTGATAAAGGAGGACTCCAACCTCTCCTGAATCAGAACCTGCAAATGATAAGGTTTGAGCTGTGCGAGGAAGACCCTAATGTAAATATTGTGCTCCGAAGTGGAATTATGACAAGGGATGACCAAGGAAAGTAGCCTGAAGAAAATACTTGGGTTTGCAAGGCTCCAACAAAGGAACCAGAGTTTGATTTGGAGCGCGCTAAGGAAACCTTCATGGAAGCCAAGAAGAGCTTTGCTGATGCCTCCACTTCAGGAAGTAAAGACAGACCGGAGCTGGAAATGGACCCATCAATGCTCACATCGTTCCTCGAAACATGGATGAAGTTGTTGCATAACAACAAGGATGTAAAGGGGCTGCAAGAACTCATAAATCGATGCGCTGGGATCACGCAAGGAGAACCACACGTAGTTTGGAAGCTCAGAAAGCATACAACGCGAATGGCAAGGGACATGAGATTGACCACATAGATTGGAGAATATGAGATGGACCAAGTCATTCTGGATCTAGTATCGGATGCGAATGTCCTGCCAAAGCAGACATGACAGTGCATGGGAAGGCCTACACAGCAATGGTCTCCTATCCAACTGTGAATGGTGAACCAGAAAAAGATCCTACCTATGGGGAGGATGTAGGGAATCATAGTAGATATCGAAAGAGCAAGTGTGCTAGTAGATTTCAAAGTGATAGAGATTGTTGATGACAGTACTCCCTAGCCTGCGCTATTAGGAATAGATTGGGCCACTGACATGAATGGGGTGATAAATTTGAAGAAGCGCAAGATGATTTTTGAGAAAAAGACTCTACTCGTAGTTGTGCCTTCAGACCTTGCAGAAGGATCGCGCTACACGGAGCCGGTGCGCGACTACGACAACGATGATGGCTTGGACTACATTTACAAGATAACTGTGCGAGAGCAAGACTGGGTGAATCCGACCACGGATGGATGAATCTCATGGGAACACAAAAGCTCCTGCACTTCGGATTCGAACGAGGAAATAAAACGATGGCAGAAACAGTTACACGAGGTACCACACTGAACTGTAACACGATGACAAGATCGTTGCGCTGCGTATTGATGGTGGTGAGGGATCTGCCTACATACGATGGGTTAAGTGAGATGGATGACTTCCTGAGCAGATTTGAAAAAGAAGTGCCAGAATAGCAATGCTTCGAAGCTTTGAAATGGGTACTGCGCGCTACGCGCGCGAGGTAGTGGGGTACGCACCAAAGAAGTTTTGAGGATTGGCGTGAATGCAGAAGGATGATGCGCATGTGGTTTGGGAAGCCTTAGATGATTGACAAAAAATATTGCCAGATGAAATGGTTCACACACCCACCTATCTAGATGGATAAATGCATATGGTGTGAAACCTGCACATAGTCTTCGTGTCAGGAGACACAGTCAGTAAGCAGGTGCAAGAAAGACAATGGCACAAACAACCCGTTCGGTTGGAACCACGAAGTATGGAAAAACCAAGTGCGCAAAAGGTCATCCATGCAGAAGCCTTTAACAAAGTATGCGAAGTGTTGAACAAGGTCCATAATGCGAAGTGGGCTGATTGGGACCTGCGTGTACTAGTGGTTCTATGGGCTTATAGGACTGCATACAAGAAACTAACGGCGCAGGCAACACCAAGGCTAGAGTATGAAGCGAACATTGTAAGCCCCATATCACATGAAATACCTAGTCCATGCGTGACAGCACTGGTAGATACGACGGTGTGCGAAACCTTGGAAGAAGAAATCCAACAAGGCAATTTTAGGCTCCAAGAACTTGAGAGAGAAAGGATGCGATTAAGGAAGAAAAGCACTCTGGTAGAAGCGGAAGTCAAGAAGCTAGAGGATGAGATAAAGGAATATTTTCTCAATAAGAAGACCAGGGTGATAAGACAGGGTGCGCATGATCACGCTGACAAGTTTGAGGACTATCGCTGCGAATTGATCAGTCTGATGCCTTGGTTTGGACTGCATATTACTAAGTGAATCAACTAGGGTGGTGTGTTGAAGATGATAAAGTGCGCGACGCCGCTAGTAATAATAAAAGGTGGGTATTTTCCAGGAAAAGTGATGGATGACCATATGACACCCTATACAGGTGACACAGCCACCTAACTAGCTGAGGGAAGTATAGTCTTAGCGCTCTAGGTAGTTGAAAGGAGGTGCAGGACTATAAACTACTCTGCCTAGTAGTTACGTGATGTTGGAGCTGCGTGCAGATGCAAAGAGTCACAAGGTCCGCAACCGCACAAGGGGGGTTGCGTTGCTGCGCAGGTTAACCCTAAAGTGACCATTGGAGTCACTATTCACGATGGGATGCTTGACTTGAGACCAAATGGAGCAGGTGACAGGAATTTAAGACGCGATTTATGGGCAAGATTTGGAAAAATTTGCCACCAAGGGAGCATTAATGATCTGTATTTTGGGGGAGCAGTCGAATTCAAATTCAAAAGGCGTTATAAATTACAAAGGGCTGCCCAGCAAACAACACTTAGCCATTTGTAAATTGAGCAGTTGTATACCTCGCATAGGCTGAGCAGAGCCCTGTTTCGCCTGTGCAGAGTGTTCACTAAGCCCCTGAATACGCGAGCCATAGATTTCTGGTCGGACACGATGACAACATCTGAGGAAGTTATGGATATCATAGAGATGACCACCGAAGAGGCCGCGCAAGCCCTGACTGTAGGGGATACCCCTGAAGGCGTCGAGATTGTGGCAGAAATCCCTAAATCACCACACACACCAAGACCAAAGAAAGACAAACAAGTGATGGTTCTCGTACGTGTGTCCCCGCAAAACCCATTGCACACCAGGCTGACGATGGAGGAGAAGGGGAAAGTTGTTAACATAGAAACCGACGAGGAGGAGGAAGACCTGGAGGACCTTATCATCGAAGAAGATGAGGACGAAGGCATGGAGGAGGAAACTGAGCCTGTGCACCCTCCAACAAAGCTGCCCACCTATATCCCCCCATGGAAGGGGAAGGCTAAAGTGCCCAAGGATCTTGATGAGAGCAAGAGCTCTCTCCAGACCCCGCTCCTCCCAGACAACATCATTTTTGAGGGCACGCACCTGGGATAGGTGCCTAGCTTAAAATTTGAAGATTGGGACCTCGCTGACCATGAGAAGTTCCCTCACCTAGAGACCGCGCAGCTCACGAAGCCTAAACAGATGGTAGAGAAGAGAAGGAAGGAGGTAGTGGTAGTAGAGGTGTAGGAGGCACGGGACGCTGCACAAACAACAACTAAATAGAAAAAGGCTGCAACAGCAACAACAACAGCGTAGGAGGCAGCCGTGAAGGCATGCGAGGGCCAAAAGTTTCCTTCGCATGGGCAGGAAGTAGAGGAAGAGGAGGGAGGCACAAACCCACAAACTGCGTCAACACAGCTGAAGCACCAGCACCCAACCGAGCAGACAGGGCCACGAAAGAAGGTCAAGGCATTGAAGTTGTCTATTGACCCGATCACCCTTACCGATGATGATCTGCATGACATCAGCGAGACAGTGTGCGATGTCACCTCCGAGGCCCTCCAGAATTTTATGCAGGAGAACCAAACTATGTTGGGGGCCCTCAAAGCATAGCTACAAGAGTTGCAGGTGCGTAGTCCTCAAGATGGTACCCTTTTGACCAGCCTTGTAGTTGAAAAAACTGCAGCAAAGCAGATGCTGTGCGTTCGGGTGACAAATACCATAGTGCTGTCGGAAGGGGCACTGGTGATAACAAATGAGGCCGATAGGCCTATGATTAGTGCATTTGATGGTATCGAAATCAACATGGCTACACTCCCATAGGAGACATTATACGTTTTGCAGGATGGGATTACTGTAGAACTGCGGGCTAGGGAGAGCTGCGCACTGCAAGTACTAAGTGAGTATAAAATCAACATGGAACAGTTGAGCTTGTAGCACAACGAAGTGGTGTCGTAGAATCGTCAACTGGTACAGGTACTAGACGGAGCTTGTCAAAGTGTCCCTAAGCTAGCCATCCCAGCAGAGACACCAACAGAGGCGCACATCCACAGGCTAGCAGCAGGGGTGCGCAAGGTGCAGGAGGAAATGACAAAGGTTCAACTAGATCTAAACCTTCAAATCGTAGAGTTGCGGTTCAAAGCGCAACCGTCCACCCCTTTGGAAGTAAGAGAATAGCACGCCAGTGCTATTACAGCGGGACTAAATGAGATTGGCAGTGCAGTGAGAGACTGCACCAGAATGTTGGGGGAGTCATTTGAGGTCCTCATGATCCTGTAGGAGGACCCCAACATCCAGTGCTTAGAAACAGAGGCATGATAACCCCAGGAGCAGTATGAAAATTTGAAATGAACTACGCAGACGGTGGCCCTCACTCAGAGGCTCACGTGGATGCAATAGGCCAAAGCACTGAAAGAACAGGTGGACGCGGCACGACAGAAGGAAGCAGTCTTGAAGACATGCATTCAGCCTTGGATCGACGAGGCCTTCACCATCACAGCAGCAATTGAAGGCAAACTCCAAGAAATGCAGGGGACACAGGCACAGATGCAGGGAAGCAGTTCCGACACCGCAGTCTCAGAACAACGCGTCTAGGAGATCTAGTAGGTAGCCGCTTAGTGCGTTGCCGACTTTGCAGCAGTTCGAGCAGAATTGGAGGGACTCTGCGCCAACAGAGTGACTCAAGGGCGAGTTACGATGTTTGTGTTGGGGGCCTGTTAGGCATGGAATCCCCCCAAGGCATGTTTTTGGGCTTAAAGCCCAAGTTTTGATCAAGTCCTTTGTAAAGTCTCTACGAATTGCGGGTGCGGAGCGTGAAGTTATAATAGAGTCACAGGGTTGTCCGCTCTTGTTTTTGTAATGTAATGTTGACTTCATAGACCTACCCATGGTTCGCGGACCATGAGATTGTATAAATAGAGTGAGGCTCTAAGTGTGGAAAATAGTGTAGCAGGAAGAAGCATGATGAGTCTAGGAGATTGAGTCGAAAGGGTAAAGTGTGTCATTGGGTCATAGAGTAGGAGAAGGCTCTGCAACTGAGTGCGCAGATGCCTAGTAGTCCACAGCGGAGTGTGCAGGGTAGGTCGAGTCTATAACCATTGGAAGAATTAATAAAGAGAAGTTTATCATATTTCTATGTATCTTTTCCTGTTCTAATGTATTATTGGGTATAAATCACAAGTGTACTGTTTATTTGCTGTGCGAACTCATATGAATGTGTTGTGTAAATAAATATAACATAAGACATCCATTTACGCGAAGATAATTGACTAGCATAGGAAGATAAGTAAGATCTCAGGTGCGACCTAAGGGAATAGCGCAAAGTGCTGCTCCAGCAGCGCGGAAGCCTCATAACCCCTGGTTAGGGCTGCGCGAAGGCAGGTATATTAGGGCGCGAAGGCCTGGGAAGTGCATGAAGCAACTTGCATGAAGAGAATAACAGTTGGACCAGTTCAACCTCTCAAACATCTCAAGGGTGCGAAAACCTGGTTCCAACACCCCCCCATACTACTTCGGGTGAGACCTCAGTCTGCGCTTTGCGGACTATTGCCAAAAGGGCCAGTAGTACAGGGATTTGTTTAGCTAATTAACTCTGAACCTAGGTCAGGCCCCAACAAGCCAACAAAGACTCACTTTATTGCAGCAAAATTGTATTCATTCCAGATTTGTAAGTATATTTTCATATGATTGAGGATCTTGCACTGAGGATCTTATACTTATGATTGTGCTTGAGAGAAAGTTGAAGAATGGAATACATACATGAGAATGGTATGTATGAACAAAGGAATCTTCATGATTTCATTGTATTTGAACATGTATGTGTAATTGACTTGATGGTTGATTACTTTGTTTAAACATGCATGCAATGTCATATTGACTTGGAAAATTTGATTTTGTCTCCAAGATTGAAAAATGGAGATAGTGATGAAGTGTTTCACACGAGGTGGAATTCTTTCTACTTTGAAAAAGAATCGTCAAGTTCTTTTTGTACATGCTTGACTTGAAGAGTCAGTTGTTTGAAAAGGTATGTTTTTGTCGGCTTGTGATTTAGTCAAACATTTGTACACAATATGTAAGAGACATGATGATGATTCATGGTGGGCTCCAGTATTGTAGCAATAATGCTACAACTCCTGGACCTTCCTTCTCTAATTTTATCAACCCGGTAGTTCGTAACAAACTTGGAAGCGACGGTGCTGTATGCACAAGTACTAGCTCTTGTCGCAGCTGTCACTTGGTCAGCTGGCACAAGTCCGCTAGGGCTCAAGCCAACTTCTATGAGTTCTCAGAAGAATATTTTTAACTGATGAACGAAAGCTATCTCAAAGGAAATTAACCTACTGTAGGAAGGAACTGAAAGCCAACAAGAATCACAAACCCTAGCAAACCCTAATTCTACCAGCTAGTCCTACTGATGCAAAGGTGGGAATGCAAACTACTGAAAGAGATGCCATTACTTCTAGGAAGGTGAGATGCATGTGTCTAGACTACTTTGATCTAAAGAAAACATATTTTTGCATTTTTGCTCAAGTTGTTGGAATTATTATGCATGTGCTTCTAACTGGGTCTTGACTGTGCAGGGATAGATCAAGGAGGGAAATGCTTGGAAAAGGTCAGGAAGGCTCAGAGAGGGTCTAAGGGATCCCTAACATCCTTTTAGAGAAGTTCACAAAGTTTAGATGCCAAGCAACCGTGTTTACGAGCTTCTGCAGGAAGTCTGCAGGGGTTCTACATGATGTTCAGGATTTCTACAGGAAGTTCAGTAATTCCTACAGGATGTTCTGCAATCGGATTTTTGGGTGGTGGATGAGTGGAAGAGGCTGTATGGATGGATAGGGAGGTAGGAGGGGAGCTTGTGATGGCTTATGGACAGAGAGATGAGATGAAGAGGGGGTGTGCAAAGCTGGTTGGTCTAGAGGAGGGTAGAGGGAATGGAAGGCCGAAAAGGTAGAATCCCGTGGGTCATAGAAGAGTTAGGAGGTAAGTGGTCTAACTGGGAGATGAGTAGATGGCCTAGGCACGGCTTAGAAGGATAAGGGAGTGAGGGAGTAGTACTGCACAGTGTAAATGAAACAAATCATCCATGTCTTGCACATAACCGAAATTTCATCAACTTATTCTAACTGTTTTAATAAAAACCAAAGAACAGCAACGTGATTTTTAAGGAAAATCATGCATGGTACTGAAGCAAAGAATCATTCCACAAGATCTGAATGCATGGACACTGCTACAAACGAGAACATTGCATCAAAGCTTGCATGAACATGTAAAACAGTGTTTTTGGTGGGTGGCACGGTCTGCAATTCCAGTCCCTAAATAGAGGTGAAAGTGAGTATGCAGTCAACCCTTTTTGGAACTCTGATTAACTCCAATCTCCTTACTCTAATCTAAACTACTGAAGCAACTCTGTTCATAAAACTAACCTACTTAACCACATCAAGAAATTCAACTCAGCAAACTACGTTTCCAAATGCATGTAAAGGAAAAGAAATACAATGCTGAAAGAAAGGTAACAATAAAAAGGAAGGATGCCTTTTGCTCTCAGGTTGGGCCCAACCCCGAGAGCTATGGCTCCTTTAGGAACTCAGAACTAAACTCAAATCTGCCTGCTTTTCATTAAAAGATAATAGTCATAAGTCAAATAACATGCCAAAAATGGCTTACAAAAGCAAAACAGAGCTATCAGCTCGTAGTTCAGAATATGCAACAAGGTTTCAAAAGTCCCCCTCAAAGGCTACAGCCTCATCATTTATACATTACGAGGGCCAAGCTGGCCTCCTAAATTAGTGGGGTTTGGCTGACCAAACTAAGAGTAATCTGTTGCTTCCTCAAAATTCGTTTGGCTGCCTCCTAGCTCGGTGGTGGTGGCTGTTGGAGCTCGGATTTGGGGGTGGAGATCACGAGGAAGGCCATTCAATGCTGTGGACAACCTTCCTACAAAATCTCAATCCCATCTTGGCTGTCTCCTAGCCCTCATCTGCGTGGTTTTGCTCCATTAAATGTCAAAAAACCTGAAATAAACATGTGTTAGCCACCTAGGAATAGTGACTGCCCTCATTCGTACAAATGACATAAATATACTAAAAAATGATGCATAAGTTATGAAAAATGAAGGGTTGAGAAAGGGTAGCTAGGCCAAATGAGCCCAAAATGTTACCAAATTTGGGGCTCATCATCACCCCCCAGCTAAAATGATTGCTCATCCTTGAGCAACTAATCCAGCTCCTCGTCCTTCATTGCCTTTACTGCCACCCTCACATCCCAAGCTTCTGCAGTAGTGTCCTCCTTACTGACATGGAACCCAGCCTTTCTTTCCACCTCTTCCCACTGTTCATGCTCATCTTTCTCTGTACTGCCTTCCATCAATCCTAACAGCAGAGGTGGGCTTAGCTTGAGGCCAATCCAGCTGGCCTGGAGGTTCTGCATAGATTTCTTATAGAGGGGCACCCATACTAGAGCTTCCCTCATTCGAGTTGGAGTATGATATTCTCTGATTTTTAGACTGTGGGCCAATGTGTTCCATCGGCGGGTGCAAGCTTGAACACAGTTGTCCCCTAACAGTCTCTCCATATCCTCGAAATGCGCTATGGCCTGGGCCTGCTGATCCATATATTTCAATGAAGCTTGAGGGTCGGTGGATAAGTGTTGGTGTGCTGATATTAATGCAGTTGGATCCCCCGGTTCTGCTCTAATTAGTAATGGCTCATTCAGCTCTCGGTTCATGACCGCTTTGGCTTCTGCTGCTCTTTTGTCTTCATGGTTCAACCATGAGGCAAATGCCATTAACTGCATATCCCCTAAGACCGTGTTGGGATCCCATGAAGTCACATTAGGAAGGGCCAAATTATGGAGGTAGAACTCCGATAGTTTGGCCTTATCCTCTGATGAACTGGTATTGCATAATTCAGTGAACTGCTGCGGGTCTTAGAGCTGAGAGATACCCCTTTGCACCAAGGTATTGATTTGAAATTGCAGCCACTGGTCTCTCAGGTACAGGCCATAGGATTTGGCCGGCTATCTGCATTGTATAGCATCCATGGCCCAACTGGCCACGCAGGCCAATTGTGCCTCTTTCTGCTGCAGTTGTTGTTTGAGAGCTTGCACCTCAATTTGTGCTTGCAGTTCCGTTTCCTGTAGATGCGTGGTTGGCTCCCCAAGACCGATTTGCAGTTCCTTTCTGCCTTGTTGTTCTGCTGTGATGTCCCCTGAGGATGTGCCTGTTCCTCTCCTCAGCTCCTGTAGCTGCATTCTAAGTTTTTTGTTTTCTTCCTGTAGGAACACCCGCTGGAAATTTTCCACGTGTTTAGCCATAGCTAATTCCTTTCTTGCCTCCTTCAGTTGCTCCTCCAAGGGGCCTATGTCCGCCACACCTTTTGATTTGGCGATTTTCATCCACGTGTGGGTTCATACTCTCTCTTCCTCCAATGCAAAGAACAGCGGCACAGTGAATTTTTGTGGTATAATTTTGCTAGCTTCTAAGAAGTTATAATAGGAGCTCAGACTTGGCTGAGGGCTAGGCTCCGGAATATGCTCTTTCTCTTCTTCTCTTGGTGGCTCTACTTCGTCCTCCCTCGGTGGTGATGAGGGTGCTTCTCCTTCCATCCTCTCTGTCTCCTTAAGCCGGGCTAAGGTTTCCTGTAGAGCACCCTCAGCATCCTGTAGCCAGGCTTTTGAGGCCAGCTTGTCCAACCTCTCTTTCCAAGTAGTTGTTTTCGGGCTCCCCCTCTCATACGTGACTGATATCTTTGAGGGGGACCTCTCCCTGGGCGAAGTAGGGGCATCCTCTATAGTGATTACGCTGCTGGATGGAGGCTGTGGCTTGCCCGTTTTTATTCTCACACTTCTCCTAGCTTTAAAATATAGAGGGGCCTCCCTCTTTCCCTTTTCCTTTGGCTTGGGAGGTGTACTAAGGGTGGCCAGCACGGCTGCTGCCTCCCTTGCAAGAATGTCGGCTTTCTTTTCCTTGGGTTTTCTTTTCTCAGGGCTTCCTGTAGAAGGCCCTTTTTCAGCTGATTTCTGGCTTCTTGTAGAAGTCGGTTTTGGTTTTCCTGTAGAAACAGGTGGCACCGTTTTAGTTTGTTTTGCTGAGTGGGTTTTGCTTTTTGACTTGGTCGAGGCTGCTGTCGAGGTGCCTTTACTGACGTGGACCTACTTAGTCTTGTCCACCCTGCTTTGTAATCTTTTCTCTCTCGCCGTCAACATGGGTGTGTCATCCTTCTCTTTGGCACCCTTTTTCTCTTGTTTCTCCTTTTGCTCTTTCTTCGGTGCTTTGGCCGTGGGTCTCTGGCCTTTTTCTTTCTTCTCTGCGGGTACTGACTCCTTCTCCTCACTGCTGGAGGAACCAAGCTCTTCGGTCAACATTTTTATATCGCCATCCTTAGTCAAATTTCGGAAGGCTTCCCACGAGAGAGGGACTTTGTATTTGTGGAGTGCATCCTCCAAGAGGAGCTTAATGAGCCCGTGATGAGCTACCTGGTCTGGTGTGCCTTCTCTCAACTTGGTGGCACATTCAGTCATAGACTGCAGTAGAAAGTGGGGAATACTTAATTTGTTCTCTGCAGGTAGGTCCATCTGATGCCTTAATTCTGTGAGTAGCCGAAAATGGTACCCATACACAATGCTAAACCAACCTTCGCAGGTGATGTATTTCATAATTTGGAGGCTGACTTCGCTCCAAAGCGGCAGTAAGCTAGTTTTGCGAACCCCGTTCTTATCTTCTGAGAATTGCTCCTCTGGTGGAAAGAATTCCTTCTTAGCCTTCTGGCCTAATTTCCTCTCTTCTTTGTCCCATGGTACCCCCATTGGGAGCTCAGTAACTCGGCTGATGAACTGTGGGGTGAGTCTGAGACTCAAACCCCTGAAATTGACGGTGGCCAATGTCTTTGATTTTGGCTTTAGAGCCCGCAAGAACTCCTCTGCCACCTCATCATCATATCCTTGCAATTTGTCGCAGAACGACATCCATTGCGCGCGAGTGAACAACTCTACCACCTCAGGGTTCTCTCTTAGTTTCTTTGAGTCGGTCAGTTCCTTTCTGATGAATCCACCCGGCATGATGAAAAACTACTACGTTAGCTGGAGGTGGCGGGTGCGAAAAAACTAGCCTTTTGGGACAAAGCGTAGAATTACGCCTCTGCCACGCATACAATTCACGAAGACTATCTCTAGATGAGCCTTAACGGGGCTTAATTACAAATCATATCCTGTAGGAAACCTTACATACACTTCGACGACAATTCATGCAAACGGCAGACAACACTTGCAATTTTTATGATCAGACTGTAGAACGTCGACTTCGCCATCCTCGAAACCAATTGCATGGGAGGCACAGGTTCAGGCTTACCTTCTTAATTCGCCACCTTTGACGTGAAGAGCCTAATTTTCTTCGTGGCAATGAGCTTCCTATAGCGGAGCTTTCCTGTAGAAGCAGCGCACGGGTTTTGGAGAGCACTGCAGTGGCTCTGCGCCTTCTGTGCTACTATCAGACGTTCGAACAGGTCGAAGACTTGGAGTGTCGCGCTTCAGAGGAATTCAGATGCTCACTCGACTTCTAAATGGCTGATGATAAATGCGTGGGGTGGCAATCTAGCCGATAGATTTGAATCCGGCGGAATTTGTGGCGTGGGGGTGAGCTGTCCCTGCCGGACCGTTGGACGACGTCATCTACTCATTCCACTGCAATTTCCCTGACTGTTGCATCATTCTCCGCAGATCCGCCACCGCCATTTATGTTAAAACGCGCTTCTCCTCGACTGGACGGTTCTCACGTGTCCACTACCCGTTCTTTTTGCCACAACCACCATTCTACACATCCGACTAGACCATCTGACTGGTCAACGTGGCCAGTTGAATGGCCATATGACTGATCAACCCGTTCATTTCATACTTGCAAACATTTCAAATTAGTATTCATGTAATTCGACGAAAGAAAGGGTGAGGCACTTGCCTGTGTGGCTGCGACATGATTTTCCAGGCTTCAGGACGACGATGACTAGATTTACTTGCTGCTGCTATCTGCACAGGCCCGGAGGTTCCTCTTCGCAGGCTGCTGATGATGAAGCTTGTGACTCGGCTGCATGTGCCCGCTTTATTATTGCATGTTGCAGGCGATTGAATGGTGTACACTCTAGTTGGCTGAACTGCTACGGGATTCCTGTAGGATGTCCTGTAGCAGTTTTTCCTCCTCGGGTGCATGCTGAACATGAAGACAGTGGCATCACGATCATGCTCGCAGGGCCCTTGGATAGCTGTGATGAGTATTGCATGGCATCTCGGCATATTTTTTCATTTAAGAATCGCTTCCTCTTGATAATTCAATGATCTTGGTCGTTAGATCTCCCCACATAATTAGTTCTGGGCTGTCCAAAACTTCTACAGGAAGTTTCCTGTAGAAATACAGAACTTCCTGTAGAAAGTCTGTAGCTTCCTGTAGAAGACTGAGCTGTGATGAAATCGTGCCCATACCTCGGAGAAGATGAGTTTTTTTGGAGGGGGTGCTGGTGAGGTCACCTGGTAGCATGATAAGGACCCTTGACCTTGAGTTGAGAGACCTCCTCTCCTTCATAGAATACCTGCAACCTGCATGCATTGCCACATTGTGAACTTGTTGTCCCTGTTTTTTTTTGTTTATTGTTTTTTTCTCTTTTTCCCTTCTTTTTTTTTTTTTTTTTTTTAAAAGACAATAGGGGTGCCTCAATGGGGTTTTCACCCTTGCCATCTGCCTTAAGCGCCTCAGAGAGGTTTTCACTCAAGGGTCTTTTTCAAATCTCTTTTTTTTTTTTTTGAAAGATAGCAGGGGCGCCTCAATGAGGTTTTCACCCCTACCATCTGCCTTGGGAGCCTCAGAAAGGTTTTCACCCAAGGATCTTTTATTTTTTCTTTTTTTTCTTTTTTTTTCTTTTCTTTTTCCCTTTTTTTTTTCTTTTTTTTTTTAAGATCTTTCAGGGTATGCCCAAAACAGAGGCAGAACCCTTCTCTATGACCAACACTGATTTCTCCACAGTTTTGATGAACTCTTGTCTTGAGAGAGGTTTCCTGTAGATCTTCAGTTGATGCCCATTGACAAGCATGGGGATGGCCTCCTCATCAATGGTCCGAATAAGAACAGATCCATTGTCATGACACTTTTCCACTGCATATGGTCCCAGCCATCTGGTTCTCAGCTTCCCCTTGAAATCTTTATGCC
Source organism: Pinus tabuliformis (assembly GCA_031772625.1). NCBI lineage: Eukaryota > Viridiplantae > Streptophyta > Pinopsida > Pinales > Pinaceae > Pinus > Pinus tabuliformis. Next base: position 150,134,214 of record CM062816.1, read on the forward strand.
TGGAATCATACAACAGCGCCCAATCTCCTGGCTGAAATTACTTGTCATTGAGGTGTTAGTCATGCCACACCTTCCTCTGAAGTTGAACCACTTCTGAGTGAAGAAGGGCCTGTATTCGATGCTCGTCCAATCCATTCAGCTGCAATAACCTTTCTTGTTGGGCATGGTTGAGATCTAGGTCCAGCTGAGCTGCCATCCTCAAAGTGTTGTATTCAAATTCAATTGACATCAAAGCTCTCTTCCCATAGACCAGCTCATAAGGTGTGAAGCCGGTTGTGGTCTTCCAAGTGGTGTTGTAAGCCCATGTGGCCTCAACCAGGCGATCTGCCCAATCTTTCCTGCTGCTGCTCACCACCTTAGTCAATATCCCTTCCAATGCTCTATTGGTGACTCCCACCTGCCCATTTGCTTGAGGATGATAGGGGGTGGAATTCCTATGCTTGATTTTGTGATGAGCTAGTAGGTCTTCAATTAAGTTGGAGGTGAACTGGCTTCCTTGATCAGTGACTAACTCTCTTGGGTAGCCAAATTTGTAGAAGATGTTTTCTCTTAAGAACTCAGCCACCTTTTCTTCTGTCGCTGCTTTGATTGCCTTGGTTTCTGCCCACTTTGTCAAGTAGTCGGTGCACACAATGATGTAAGACCTTTGCCTCGAAGGAGGGTTGATGGGACCCACAAAATGCATACCCCACTTCTCAAATGGCTCAAGAGTCACTTGAGGTTGGAGAGGCATTTCATCCCTTTGAGTCGGTTTCCCCATCCTTTGGCATCGGTCACATTGGCTGATATACCTTCTGACATCCTGATGAAGTGTGGGCCAATAGTAGCCGGCCTGCAGGATTTTGAAGGCAGTCCTCTTTGCTACAAAATGTCCTTCACAAGGCCCATCATGACAGGTGAGGAGGATATCAAAGACTTCCTCCTCCCTTACACAACGCCTTAAGATCTAATCTGGGCCAAGCTTAAATAGGTTGCCCCCGATCCAAGTGAATGAGGCACTTTTTCTGACGATTCTTCTCTTCTCTCTTGAGGATAGGTGCGGAGGGAACTGTGCTGAAACAAGGTAGTTTTCTATATCAGCAAACCATGGAGAGAGTACTGAAATAGCAAACAGATGTTCATCAGGCATCTGGTCATCCACCGTTCCATCCTCATCTGCAGATAAATCCAATCTAGACAAAAAGTCAGCAACAACATTTTCTTTACCTGGTTTGTCAACGATAGTCAAATCAAACTGCTGCAACAAAAGTAACCATCTAATAATACGAGCATTCACATCTGGTTTGTTCATTAAATATCTAATTGCAGCATGATCAGTATGTACAAATGTTTGATAGCCAGTGATATAATGTCGGAACTTGTTCAGTGCATGGACCACGGCCAAAAATTCTTTCTCAGTTACAGTGTAGTTCAGTTCCGCTTTGGATAAGTTTTTGCTAACAAAGTAAATGGCATACGGAAGTTTTTGTTCAACTTGTCCTAAGGCTGCCCCTATGGCTTTGTTTGAGGCATCAATGTGGATGTGGAAAGGTAGGGCCTAGTTTGGACCTCTCAAGATTGGGGCAAACACCAACTTGTCCTTTAATTCATTCAGAGCCCTCTGACAATCGTCAGTCCATTTAAACTCCACATCTTTTGCCAAGAGGCCAAACAATGGCGAGGCTAGCTTGCTGAAGTCTTTAATGAATCTCCTGTAATACCCTGCTAATCCTAAGAAACTTCAGACATCTCTTACCTTTTGAGGAGGTGGAACCTTCTTGATGAGAGCAATTTTGTTAGGGTCCACCTGTAACCCTTGGCAAGAAATGGTATGGCCTAGCACGGTCCCTTCAGTCATCAAGAATTCACATTTTTCAGGACTAAGGGACAGGTTCATCTCAATGCATTTGGTTAGGACTTTTCCCAGATTGGACAATGCTTCCTGGAAGTTGGACCCATTAGGAGTGAAGTCATCCATATAGATTTCCACCGCATCATGGACCAGCTCAGAAAAGATGCTCAAGACGGCTCTCTGGAAGGTAGCAGGAGCATTGCATAGTCCAAAGGGAAGAACTTGGTAGGCAAAGGTACCCCAAGGACAAGTGAAGGTGGTCTTATCTTGGTCTTCCGGGCTGATTTGGATTTGGTTGTACCCGCTAAACCCATCTAGGAAAGAGAAAAACTTCTTTCCTGTCAGTCCATCCAACACTTGATCTATGAAAGGTAGAGGAAAATGGTCTTTCTTGGTAGCTTTGTTCAGTTCTCGGTAGTCCACACAGATTCTCCACTTCCCATTTTTCTTGGGAACCAACACCAGAGGGGACACCCATTCGCTATCTGAGATGGGGTAAATGAATCTGGCATCCAACAGTTTTTGCAATTCTTCCTTGACGATGTTCTTAAGGGCTGGATTCATTCTACTCTGGGGTTGTCTAACTGATTTACAATCCTCTTTGATGTATATGTGATGGGTACAGACCAAAGGATGGACTCCTTTCATCTCCTTATAGCTCCAAGCAAAAGCATCTAGATGACTGGCCAACAGACTACACAGCTCCTTTTCCTGGGAAGGAGATAGGGAGGAGCTGATCTTTAACGTTCTCTCAAGGCTGAACTCCACATTTTTGACTCTGGGAGTGACAGGGTTGGTCACACAAAGGTCCACTAAGGTGCTGGCTTGGGCATCCTCCACCAATTCCTCTAAGGACAGTGCACTGGGAGGTGGATTCTGGATCAAGGTCTCAATCAAATCATCCTCGGTTGGGGGATCTCCCCTAGTGGTGTCTAGGGTGCACAAAGGTGCTGAGTACACCTCATCCTCTTCTCCTTCCTCCAACCAAAGTGGTAAGTCATGCTCTAATGAGGGTTGGGCAGGAGGGTATAGGACTAGCTGCTTGGACATAGGACCATTTTTGATGGTCATGTTTCCTGCACGGCAGCTTATGTAAGCATCTGCAGTGGCTAACCAAGGCCTTCCCAAAATAAGAGGGTATCCAGTAAGCTTTGCCTTTGGTTGCAGAACCAAGAAATCTGCAGGGTATTCCCAAGAGTCAACAGAGACCAAGACATCCTCCACAATGTAGGAATTTACAGGGTAAGTTCCACAGAAGAATACCAAAAGGACACCGCTCACAACCAGATCTCAAATCAATACACCAGTATTTTTGACGTGGTTAAAACCCTCAGAGTGCAAGGAGGGAAACAGTCCACGGCCTGTCCCAACGTGGGTACAGACAATTTATTAATCAAAGAATGAAAATTTACATAAGCTTCTCTCATGCACGGATTACCCGAACAATGACCCTCCATGCGCTTTAAATAGAACTCATGGACCAATCGGGTGTCAAGCCACGGATCAAGTGTCGGTAATACCGAGGTGAGAGTGAACCGTCGGATCACTACATATCGTGACCGTCGGATTGTAAGTTACAAAATGTACAACGGTAAAGAAACACACTTTACCTAACTCTAACCTAACTCTATACTAGACCAAGTTGAACTTAACTATATCCTATGTGTCGGAATATCCTAACATCCCCCCTTAAGAACAACTTGGGATAGGATTGAAGGATTTACAAATATGACACAATAGGAGAAGGAAGGAGGCACTAGAGCCTATCCCCCCTTAGTGACAACTTCCTGAACTCCAAGCATATATCGAAGTTTAGTGAACTTCGCCTCTGTGAGAGCCTTTGTGAAGATGTCTGCAACCTGATCATCCGTTGGACAATATTGCACTTCAAGAACATGGTCATGAATGAGCTTTCTGATGAAGTGCATGTGTAGTTCAATGTGTTTGCTGCGCTGATGCTGGACTGGATCTTTGCATAGCTGAATGGCACTTTGATTATCACACCAAAGTGTGGTTGGATGCTGCTGCTCAAAGCCAAACTCTGATAGGATCTGACGAAGCCACAAGGCTTCCTTACTAGCTTCCACGGCACCACGATACTCTGCTTCTGCTGACGAAAGAGAAATGGCAGCCTGTTTCTTACAAGCCCATGTAATAGGTCCTGAACCAAGAGTGAAGACATAACCGGCAGTAGACTTCCGATCATCAAGGTCACCAGCCCAATCAGAATCAGTGAAACCAACTAACAGAGGAGCTGCTTTGGCACTGTAATGAATCCCAAACTGTATTGTACCTCGAACATAACGAAGTATTCTTTTAGCTGCTTTCCAATGACTTTCACGGGGGTTTTGCATAAAACGAGCAACAAGGCCAACAACAAAGGAAAGATCAGGACGAGTATGGGTTAAATACAAGAGTTTTCCGACAAGTTGACGGTATAAGGTAGCATCAACTTCAGGAGAAGTACAAGAGACTGAAAGTTTGACTCCAGACTGAAAGGGAGAAGGGGCTGGCTTACAGTCTTCCATGTGAAAATGACGAAGAATATCACAAGCATACTTGGACTGGGAAAGGAAAATACCCTCTTGGGATTGCAAGACTTGAAGACCGAGAAAATAGTGTAAGTGTCCTAAGTCTGTCATTTCAAATTTCTTTTTAAGGCTGGACTTCACATGGTTTATAAGGTTGGGATCACTACCAGTAAGAATAAGATCATCAACATAAAGAACAAGGATGATGAGAGAGTTGCCCACTTTCTTGGTGTAGACAGTATTGTCAGAATGACACCTAGAAAAGCCAGATTCTAAAAGAAAGCTATCCATTTTGGCATACCAAGCTCGAGGAGCTTGCTTGAGGCCATAAAGGGATTTCTTAAGGCGACAAACGAGGCTGGAGTCTGTTTGTATGAAGCCAATGGGTTGTTCCATATAGATTTCTTCCTGCAAGTCCCCATGCAAGAAGGCAGATTTAACATCCATTTGATGTACTTCCCATTTTAAAGAGGCAGCAAGGGAAAGAACAAGGCGGATAGAGTTCATTTTGGCAACTGGAGAGAAGGTTTCAGTGTAGTCAATGCCTTCAACCTGTGAAAAGCCCTTAGCAACTAGACGAGCTTTATGTTTATTAACTTTCCCATCTGGTCCATACTTGGTTCTGTAAACCCATTTGCATCTAACAAGTTTGCGTCCCTTTGGTAGAGGAACAAGATCCCATGTATCATTTGTCATCAATGAATGATATTCTTCATTCATAGCTGTTTCCCAATGTGGATGGCCTGAAGCTTCTGCAAAAGTGTCAGGATCATGATTCACTGGAGCTTGAGCCAGTAAAGAAGAGGCTCTTTCAAACTGAGAACGTGTACGTCGCTGATCTGTAGGATCACCGGCAAGATCACCTGCTGCATCCCGAGTAGCACGGACCCATCTTGGAAGTTGAGGATCCTGAGAAGGTGGGGAAGGATTATCATCCTCGCTTTCATCATCAGAAGAAGAAATGTTTTCAAAGATAGAAGAGATGGGAAGAGGTGGCACATCCGCCGGACTAGGCTCGCAGGCCGATTTATTTTCATCAAATTTTACATCTCTTCTAATGATAACATTTTTGGACTTAAATGGAATAAGTCTATAGCCTTTTACATCTTCAGAATATCCAACAAAAGTACATTTCTCACTCTTAGGTTCTAAGGCTTTATGCTTTTCATCTGGAATATGGGCCCATGCTTCACTTCCAAACACACGAAAGTGACTTACATCTGGTTTAATGGAACTCCAAGCTTCTTCTGGAGTGATATTCTCTAGAACCTTAGTAGGAGTGCGATTGATTATATAATTTGCACAATTAATTGCTTCGGCCCAAAAACTAAGACTGAGTCCTTTAGATTGCAGCATACAATTAGCCATTTCCTTTAAGTGCGATTTTTCCTTTCAGCTACACCATTTTGTTGTGGAGTGTATGGAACAGTATGTTGCATTTGAATTCCATTTTCGGTGCAAAAGTTGATGAATGCATTTTTAACATATTCTCCACCATTATCAGTTCTTAGCTTAAGAATTTGATGTCCAGATTGTTTTTCAACGAATGCTTTGAAGGCCAAAAAGGTGGTAAATACTTCGCTCTTGAGTTTTAAGAAGTATACCCAAGTGCGTCTAGAGAAATCATCAATGAAAGTTAAGAAGTACTTGCAGCCAGAGAATGAAGCAACAGGAAGAGGACCACATAAATCACTGTGCACAAGCTGTAAAGGGGCTGAGGCGTGCCAAGAGGCACGTTTGTCAAAACTGTCCCGATGATGTTTTCCGAGTACACATCCGGAACAAACACCATCTTTGCAAGATACCATAGGAAGACCTGTCACCATGTTTTCTTTACATAGATGCTGAAGGGAGCGATAGTTTAAGTGACCATACCGCTCATGCCAAAGTTTGCTCACTTCATCATTATGAGCAACAAATACTGAGGGAAGATGGGATGACCCAAAGTTGTGAAACTTATACAACCTTTTGGAATCATCAGCAAGACCAGTAGCTAGAATCTGTTTAGGATCTTTTAGATCCTTGATTACAACATCATGAGGTGAAAATTCAACGATTTTACCTTCACCTGAATGAGTTATCTGATAGACAGATAGAAGGTTGCAGGATAAGTTTGGAACACATAATACATCATTGAACTGACCATTGTCTAGATGAACAGTTCCAGTCCCTACAACATTAAGAGATCTATCATCACCAACATATATATTTTTGGTGTTACAATCATTTAAAGAAGAAAACATGGCTTGGTTTTTGGCCATGTGACAAGAGGCTCCAGAATCAATGAGCCACTCATGAGAATGAGAAGAAGAAGAAGATACATTTAATGCATAACCAGACTGAGATGATTGACGATGACATGCAGAAAATGCCGTTCCGGAAGTTGAAGTTGAAGTAGGCTCCAGATGGATGTTATGTTTCTTCATTGCGGCTTCCAAGGCTTCCATCTTCTTAAAGCATTTAGATTCTAAGTGGCCATCTCGATTACAAAAGTTACAATGTCTTTCAGTCTTCTTCCATTTGTTTTTATTGGTCTTATCATATTGCTGAAATGATCTTTCATCTTGAGGCTGAGTTGGTTTAGGACCATTCCTTTGAGGATAAGACTTCTTAGGATTCTTTGAATTTGGTTGCTGCTGGGCGGCTAACGCTTTTGTGGAAGAGTTTCCAAGATTAAGAAGACCAAGGTGTAAGAGTTTTTCTTGTTCTCTTATTAAGGAATCACAAAAGGAGTCAAAGGAAGGGGGCTTGTAGTCTTTGCCTTGACAAATGAAAGCTTCCCTGGTAGAATGGAAAGTGGAAACAAATACAGAGTAGGCTGGCCCTAACTTAGTAAGGATGGAATAAATAAGGTTACCATCTTCTTTCTTAACTTTAACACCTTCCAAGAGATATCTAAGGTTCTTGAATTTTGACAAGAAATCTTCAATGCAAGAAAAATTATTAGGATCCAAAGTAAGCAGCTCATTTTCAAGTTGATGGGATCTAATTTCATTTTTAATCCCAAAAACTTTAGCAAGTTTTTCTAATGCTTCATGAGGAGTTTCAATTTCTGCAATGTGGAATCTAAGATCAGGAGAAACAGACATTCCTATCAAGCCACGTGCTTGATCTTGTCGATTTTCCCATTTTTCGGCCTTGTCTTCATCTTTGGGTTTCTTCTCTTGGTCTGTGGCTATTCTGAAGAGACCTTTACTTCTAAGTAAATCTCCCATGTAGGCGACCCATTGGAAGTAGTTAGTGCTGTCAAGAATGACTTGGCATGGACTTTCCATTTTTGAAAAACAACTGAAGCTGAAGATGCTGAAAGTGAGTGGTCCAATGGATAGATCTCGAAAAAATAGGCGGTTTTAAAAAAAACGGCTCTGAAAAAGGCTTCCGGATGAAGAAGTTATGGCTTTTTGAAAAAAAATTGTTGACGTTGCCGGCAAAGTGCGCGAATGTGCGGGAATGAAAAAATCCGCCCCCACAAAATGGAGACTTGAACCCAAGACCTCTACTCTCTTAAAAGGTCTTTGAACCAATTGATCTATACAAAAGATTTGAGAGAGAGAGAGAGAGAGAGAGAGAGAGAGAGAGGGGGGGGGGGGGGGGGGGGGCCTCGATTTGCGTGCTTGCCTTGGGAAGACTCTTTTCCCCTACAAAACACAAAACACAAAACCCAACACGAATATCCAAAGAAAAACGAACCTTACGGCTCGAAGTTAGCTTTAGCCAAAAAACTAGAAATTTTAAAAAAAATCTCAAAGTTAGCTTTTAACCGAAAAACTAAATATTTTCCTCAATGTTTCTGATTTTCCGAGATCACACTAAGGTGCAGGGAAAAGAGCATACGCATGAGAAAAATCCTTTCTTTCTGTTTCTGATTTGCCCAGATCGCACAGAGTCGCAGGGCAAAGAGCATACGCAGAAATGAAAGGTATAGATCCGGGAAAAAAAAAAGGCTAAATAAACCGAAACCGAAATAAGCAGAGAGAAAATGACAGTAAACTGCAAAAAAAACACTGTATACCTCCCGATCTGAAAAATGACGCAGCTAGGGCTACCGGAAACCTTTTCGCGTGAAACGAAAGGGGTTCCTCACTGAAACAGATGCTCCGAATGCAACAGAGCAGTCCTCTCGGCCCGAAAGCAGTCAGAAACAGCAGATCTAGGAAACGACAGCCGCATGCAGTTCTACCGGCTTCAGATTTGGATCACCAACGGACGCGGCCCTCAAATAGCTCTGATACCATGTAGGAATTTACAGGGTAAGTTCCACAGAAGAATACCAAAAGGACACCGCTCACAACCAGATCTCAAATCAATACACCAGTATTTTTGACGTGGTTAAAACCCTCAGAGTGCAAGGAGGGAAACAGTCCACGGCCTGTCCCAACGTGGGTACAGACAATTTATTAATCAAAGAATGAAAATTTACATAAGCTTCTCTCATGCACGGATTACCCGAACAATGACCCTCCATGCGCTTTAAATAGAACTCATGGACCAATCGGGTGTCAAGCCACGGATCAAGTGTCGGTAATACCGAGGTGAGAGTGAACCGTCGGATCACTACATATCGTGACCGTCGGATTGTAAGTTACAAAATGTACAACGGTAAAGAAACACACTTTACCTAACTCTAACCTAACTCTATACTAGACCAAGTTGAACTTAACTATATCCTATGTGTCGGAATATCCTAACACACAATCCCTTCGGGAGTCACGGTGGAGCGATCTGCTAGTTGTAGGACTGTCGAGGTCTTCCTCAAGGAACCCTGGAGGTTGAGTTTGAGCATGGTATCTCTGGTCATCACATTAATGGCAGCCCCTAGATCAATCAAGGTGTGAGGTATGATGGTGCCATTGATGTGGACATCTACTACAGGACTCCCAGGATCTAGATACTTTGGGCAGATGACTTGTCCCAACATAAGGTTAGACAGTTGTCCTATGACATTGATGGTTGAAGCATCTCTCTTTCGCCTGCCTGGGTGTCTGAAACACTTTTCCTTAACCAGTTTGTTGTATATTGGTACATCTTTGATGGCTTGGAGAAGTGGTATTTTCACACACAACTGTTTGAGCTCTCCCAAAATCTCATCCTCCTCTGGGTTGGGTTGTGTGGTGGCCGTTAGTCTCTCAGGAAAGGGTGGAATAGCCTTTAGTTCACTTTCATGTTTATCTTCCTCGTCCTATGGGGGAGGAGGTTGGCAATCCAGAAGAGTCTTTTCAGATCGTAGATTGATCTCCTGGATCTCCACAGCATAGGTAGGGCATGATGTTTCCCCAGTATATACCTATTGGGCCTATCTGTTGTTGGGGTTCGGGTTCGGTTGAGCAGGCATTTGAGGTTGCCTTGGAGGAGCAGGAGGTAATGGTTGTGGTTGAACTGGTGGTGGAGGCAAAATGGCGGGAGGAGTGTTGTACTGGGGCCTCCACCCCGATTGAGGTGCATTCCACTGAGGCTGTGGCTGGGCGTGTGAGTGATATGAATGAGTAGTGGGTTGAGTATGGTACTGAGGTGGGTAAGACCATGGAGGAGGCATAGACCAGGAAGGATGAGCAGGGGGACCCTAGGAAGGCATAGGAGTAAATTGGTTGGGGCTGTAATAAGCTTGGGGTGCCCCTTGCATCCCCTGCTTGTAAGGTCTAGGTACTTGTGGCCTCCTTTGGTTGAGGAAATAGAGAGGTTCGGTGGGGGCTTTTGTCCCTTGATACATGGCTTTAAGCCCAGGTAAGGTTGGACATTGGTTTGTGGGGTGGTCCTCCTCACAAACAAAACATACTTCAACCGAATGTAATGGGCATTCGTTCTTAGGGTGTTTCCTTGTACACCTAGGGCAGAAGATAGCCAAGGCCCTCTCAGCTTCTTCTTTCTTCTGTTGGATCCTGAATGTATCAAGTTGCATGGCAATGGTCTGTCTCACCTCACTCTTGAGATCCTCTAATTGATTTGCAAACTCATGTTTGGAGAAAGGAATACCAGCTGAGAGGAGGTTTCCTCTACCTCGTTTCCGGGCTGCCCTAGAGTGGTTTCTAAACACAGTCTTTATGTCCTCATAAGGTAGTTGGTAAATATCTCCTCCAGCTAACATGTGAAGGGTATCTAAGAGGTCTTCAGGGACTCCTCGGAGCAGAACCAACTTGAGGGATTCAGGGTCAAGTGTGCATCTGGCCCGTTTATAGCTAAGTTGGAACCTTTCCTCGTAATCCTCTAAGGATTCATCATTTCCCATGGTCATCCGAAAAATTTCTCCCTTGGTTTCCTTGGACCTACAGTAGTCCCGGTATTTGGTATTGAAAGCTTGCTGCATCTGAGCCCAAGTGGTGATACTGTTCCCAGGTAAGCCCATGAACCAGCGTAATGCTGCATCCTTAAGGGTTGAGGGGAAGAGTTTCAGCTTCTGCTCATCTTCAGTATAGTCATAGGTTTGACAAAGGACAACAAACTCAAACAGGAAGGTATCAGGATCTTCAGTAGTCAATCCATTGAAGTGAGGTAAAGCAGAAGGGCTTATGTTCTTCATTTTCATGTCTCCATTGGTCTCTCGGATGGGGAAGGCACCTTCTATTCTCTCATCTTCTCCCCTATTGTCAGCCATAGCTTCAGATGGAATGGTCTCTAACTCTTCTTCTGTTATAGGATCTTCGTATATCTTAGGAGGTTCACCTATAGGTTCTTCTGGATCACTGTCACCAAAGAAGAGAGAAGGGTGACTCAGTGATGTGGTGGGGTTGTTGGGTAAGAATTTGCCTGTTTTATCTCGATTCCTACGAGGCATGAAATGAAAAGACTTTTGATTGCTTTTTTTTTTTTTTTTTTCTGGTAACTGCAAAAACTGAAACAGATTGATCTACAGCTAACTATCTTGCTAAAATGAAAATGCAGAATTGAAATGAAAGCAGGAAAGAACTAATCTACTTTGCTCAAATGAAATTGCAGGAATGGAAATGCTAGTCTACGCTTGCAGAATTGAAATGCTAATCTACGCTTGCAAAAATGAAATTGCGGAATTGAAATTTTAATCTATGAAAGCAGGAAATGTCGATGCTACTTTTGCAGAATGGAAATGAAATAAACTACTTAGCAGAAGGCGAGAGTAGAAAAATAGAAGAAAAGAAAAAATTACTAATACGGCGCCAAAAAGATGGTGGGCTCTAGTATTGTAGCAATAATGCTACAACTCCTGGAGCTTCCTTCTCTAATTTTATCAACCCGGTAGTTCGTAACAAACTTGGAAGCGACGGTGTTGTATGCACAAGTACTAGCTCTTGTCGCAGCTGTCATTTGGTCAGCTGGCACAAGTCCGCTAGGGCTCAAGCCAACTTCTATGAGTTCTCAGAAGAAGCTTTTTAACCGATGAACGAAAGCTATCTCAAAGGAAATTAACCTACTGTAGGAAGGAACTGAAAGCCAACAAGAATCACAAACCCTAGCAAACCCTAATTCTACCAGCTAGTCCTACTGATGCAAAGGTGGGAATGCAAACTATTGAAAGAGATGCCATTACTTCTAGGAAGGTGAGATGCATGTGTCTAGACTACTTTGATCTAAAGAAAACATATTTTTGCATTTTTGCTCAAGTTGTTGGAATTATTATGCATGTGCTTCTAACTGGGTCTTGACTGTGAAGGGATAGATCAAGGAGGGAAATGCTTGGAAAAGGTCAGGAAGGCTCAGAGAGGGTCTAAGGGATCCCTAACATCCTTTCAGAGAAGTTCACAAAGTTTAGATGCCAAGCAACCATGTTTACGAGCTTCTACAGGAAGTCTGCAGGGGTTCTACATGATGTTCAGGATTTCTACAGGAAGTTCAGTAATTCCTACAGGATGTTCTGCAATTGGATTTTTGGGTGGTGGATGAGTGGAAGAGGCTATATGGATGGATAGGGAGGTAGGAGGGGAGCTTGTGATGGCTTATGGACAAAGAGATGAGATGAAGAGGGGGTGTGCAAAGCTGGTTGGTCTAGAGGAGGGTAGAGGGAATGGAAGGCCGAAAAGGTAGAATCCCGTGGGTGATAGAAGAGTTAGGAGGCAAGTGGTCTAACTGGGAGATGAGTAGATGGCCTAGGCATGGCTTAGAAGGATAAGGGAGTGAGGGAGTAGTACTTCACAGTGTAAATGAAACAAATCATCCATGTCTTGCACATAACCGAAATTTCATCAACTTATTCTAACTGTTTTAATAAAAACCAAAGAACAGCAACATGATTTTTAAGGAAAATCATGCATGGTACTGAAGCAAAGAATCATTCCACAAGATCTGAACGCATGGACACTGCTACAAATGAGAATATTGCATCAAAGCTTGCATGAACATGTAAAACAGTGTTTTTGGTGGGTGGCACGGTCTGCAATTCCAGTCCCTAAACAGAGGTGAAAGTGAGTATGCAGTCAACCCTTTTTGGAACTCTGATTAACTCCAATCTCCTTACTCTAATCTAAACTACTGAAGCAACTCTGTTCATAAAACTAACCTACTTAACCACATCAAGAAATTCAACTCAGCAAACTGCGTTTCCAAATGCATGTAAAGGAAAAGAAATACAATGCTGAAAGAAAGGTAACAACACAAAGGAAGGATTCCTTTTGCTCTCAGGTTGGGCCCAACCCCGAGAGCTATCGCTCCCTTAAGAACTCAGAACTGAACTCAAATCTGCCTGCTTTTCATTAAAAGATAATAGTCATAAGTCAAGTAACATGCCAAAAATGGCTTACAAAAGCAAAACAGAGCTATCAGCTCGTAGTTCAGAATATGCAACAAGGTTTCAAAAGTCCCCCTCGAAGGCTACAACCTCATCATTTATACATTACGAGGGCCAAGCTGGCCTCCTAAATTAGTGGGGTTTGGCTGACCAAACTAAGAGTAATCTGCTGCTTCCTCAAAATCCGTTTGGTTGCCTTCTAGCTTGGTGGTGGTGGCTGTTGGAGCTCGGAGTTGGGGGTGGAGATCACGAGGAAGGCCATTCAATGATGTGGACAACCTTCCTACAAAATCTCAATCCCATCTTGGCTGTCTCCTAGCCCTCATCTGCGTGGTTTTGCTCCATTAAATGTCAAAAAACCTGAAATAAACATGTGTTAGCCACCTAGGAATAGTGACTACCCTCATTCGTACAAATGACATAAATATACTAAAAAATGATGCATAAGTTATGAAAAATGAAGGGTTGAGCAAGGGTAGTTAGGCCAAATGAGCCCAAAATGTTACCAAATTTGGGGCTCATCAATTCACATGATGTGAATTTATGTCAGCAAGTTGTTTTTTGCATTATGTTGTTTTTGACAAGATGTCAGAAGAAGATTTTCAGCAGCAAAAGTTGCCATAGAAGTGGCTTGGTAAGAAGTGGTTTGACTTCTTGACACAGTAAAACATACTTTCATTGGTACATATGCAAATTTCAGTTAAGTATGCATATATTTATGATGTAATCTTTGAGCCACCTTGGATCGATGATCAAGGAACCGATGTTCAGCTTCCTTCTGTAAACTTCTCAATAGAAATTCTGAATGAGTTCAAGGTAGACAATTCTTAACAGGAGGACAAGCACATCCAGGAAGGGAAGTGTCGACTACCTTCGATTTTTGTTTCAAAGGAACTAGCCATGCAGGCAAGTGTATGGAGGCTGAAAGAAGAGGGTGATGTACTCTCATCTACTGTACAGATCAATATATTAGTCTTTTGGGGTCCAAAAGATTCCTAATGGGGAGGAGTGATCAGATATTGATCCAAGACCTTAATGATAGCTCAAATTTCAAAGTGTTTGAAAGATTGTCAAACTTGAGCAAATGGATATATCTCGTCTTCCTGATTCTAGCTCCACGAATGGTTTAAAAAACCGATATCGAATGAAGGAGTTACCACAATTTGAAAAAGTCTAATACACCGCAAATTATGGGCATTTCACCAAGATTAATTTGGTTTTAAGCACTAAAGCCTTCCTTAAGCACGTTTCTTAAAAGTGTGAATTGAGCATGTGGGTGGTATTCAGAAAGTGGAAACTGGTATCTCATTCTCCCTAAAGGTGGGAAGCGGTATTCCTAAATTTCACGTGATTACCATTAGCGGGCAACACGTAGCACGAGAAAACCACTTTTCTCACGCGCTTTCAATGTGATATCAATCGTGCAAGATTTCACGCGAGATTACGCGATAGCTATTCGATAGGACGTGTCACATCGATAATGGAGATCGGCCAAGCTAGTTGGTGAGCGGGTGATGCGATAGCCATTGGATCGGACGGGATAGATCGATGGTGGAGATCGTCCGAGTTAGTTGGTAAGTAGATGATGCGATATCCATTGGATCTGGAGAAGTGAGATCAATGGCGCAGATTGAGGCATTTGACAAAAGGGAAAACCAAAGAAGGATCAAGCGGGATACATAACTGCTAGTTGCAAACGCTTGAAACGCAGTCACATGCGGCCGCATGTTACCTGACTGCCACATCTACACGGGATTCTCCCTAACCGCCGGGGATTAACTGCTCCATATGTGCGCCCAACAGTTATTATAATAGTCACCTTCAACAGTCAGCATGGTGGAGTGGATAAACTTAGGAGGATATGCTAAGCTGAACTGGAGCTAGGTGAAATTCACCAAATTTGGTGGAGTATCCCTAAGGGATATTGATTAAAATGCACTCTAGGAGCCATTTTGACGCGAGAGCCAAAGACCCAGAAAAAGCCAAAGAGCTAGAGAGAGAGAAAGAGAGTGAAACAAGAGGCTAGCTGGGATAATTGGATCCTTCTGAAGCCAATGGAATAGTCCAGAGAAGCTAAAGAAGTCATCTTCATGGAGTTTTCATCCAGGGAGATTTTGGAGCTGAGGGCCACTGGGAGTTGGAGGCAGTTGTAGGAGCTAGCAGTACTCATTCTCAGTGAACCAACAATCATTCTTGACTATAATGAGTCTTCTGAATCTATTGCGGGGATTTGCAGAAGCATTTAGAGACTTCTAAAGGCTGATATGCTACAGGAAAGTTCCAGGGAGCCTAGTGCCAACCATGGAGGAAGGCCTAGTTTGGGGATGCAGTGCTCATATTGAGAAAATATTCAGTCTATTTTCGATGTTAGATATGTGCTGGAGACAGGAGATGATGTTTCAGTGACAGTTAAAGAATTCTGAAGGAGTTCGTGCTATCAATAAGCTCAGGGTAACTCAGACCACTGATTGAAGGAATCAAGTCTAAGGGAGTTTAGATTTGTCTGCAGAGTGATGACAACCATGACAGGGAGATAGATGGTATTCTAAGCCCATTGGTTCAGTTCAATAACCTTTGAAGTTAAGTGTGGAACTTGTAAAAGAAACTTTACCATAATCCCAAAGAGCCAAGTCAAGATGACAAAAGCTCAAGGAGATGTAGTCCACGATATTTGGGTGAACTCCTAGATTAAATTTGTTGTTATGTGTGGATGTTTATTTGCTGCATTTTATGGTTGTTATATGAGTTTAATATCAGCAGAAACAAATGGACTTAATGCACTTAAACAGCTAAAAGTAAATATACACCCGTTTCAAGTATTTAATTCCGCAAATGTCATATATAAGCTAGATCATTTATTTTTTTAACTGAGTGGGAGGTTCTTGTAAGTATAACAAATTATCAAACCCCCATTTCAGATCAATATTTATTATATTTTGAAATTTATTGTATTAATATTATTAAGATGTTTTTAAAAGATAAAAAATATATAATATGTATTCAATTAGATATATATATATATATATGCTTGGAAGGAATATATGTTTTTATCATGTTTAATATCTCACTTTCATTTAGGCAGGGAATTGAACCGATGACTTCACATCAAGGAGTGCCTTAATAAAGCCTCGATCAAGTGGGAATTGGACCAATGACTCTACATCAAAGAGTGCCTTAATAGAACACCCAATTACTATCTATCCAAAACCCATAAACATATCTAACAACATTTAAAAAACAAATCAATATAAATTTATTTTAAACTTAAATTTATCAAATATTAAAAAATCAATTTTCTGAATACTTAATTTTTTTTAATTCTTTAATATAAAAAAAATTTAATACATAACATAGAATTAAATAATTATTTTAATTTAATTTTTCATAGATTTAACTTTAAAATAAATCTACATAAATTTTAATTTATAATTATTACACTTCAACTTTAAACAATGGGAACGCATATACAGGTTCTCTCCCTGAAAGGTACTCGTGAAAAAATATTTTCAAAAAGGAACAGGGGCACGTGGCAAGCGGAGGGATCTGAAGGGGCAGGGGATTGAAGCGGGGTAACGGATTGGATGAGGAATATATATTCAAGTTTTGACTCCGGGTTTTTCGTACAGTCCTGGCATGGATGGCAGATTTATAGGTAACGTCAGTATGTTAGTATATTTTATTGGTGGGGGAGAGAATTCTCGTCGAAGAATCATAATACATCATATATCGCCGAAGCGATCAGATTTCATCATACAATATTTATCGTGAAAGCGAGCAGAATACGTCAACATTGGAACACATACATCATCATCGTAGCAGAATACGTCAACATCGGAACACATACATCATCATCGGAGCAGAATACATCAACATCGAAACAGAATACGACATCATCGGATCAAATGCTGCTGCAGCAACGGGCAGCTGCCTGCAGGAATCGAACATGACTGGGGGTGCAAAAGCCAACCGCCCCAACCATCGCATCATGCACTCACGTGCAAAACATAAATATATATGCAATCAATATAGATTTACAATAACATGGAATAATTAAATTAGATAGATAAACCAATACCACTATGATTATCATTACTAACTGCATTCTGGAACCATCATTACCTCGACAGAGAAGCATTATTTTCCTTGTGGCAGCTGATGTCGTCCAAAAATGTTATAGATTTAATTCTGTCAAGAAATAATTGTTAGATTGGAATTTTCGTTACCAAATTTTGGTGTATTAGTTCTGTGTTTAATCGAGGTACGCAAGTTTCAAAATTTTATGACGTAATGTCTCCCAGGGCCAGACATCATCCTTCACTTTGCTTTCCAAGATTCTTCCCCGTTTCGAGACAATCTTGGAACTTTGATTCTATTTTCGCCGGGGCCTTTAGCTGCATGCGTTGAGTATTGGCTTGCAAAATCAGTGAGTCACTGTCTTTAATTAACGGAATTAGCAGTTTTATTTCAATTTGTCAACTCACAGTGTTTGTATAGATGCACGTGAAGAAAGAAAGAGTCAGAAGCGACGCCATTTCTTTGTCTCGGCTTTTGGATATTTTAATGGAGAAAATTCATAGAGAGATATAGTTGGTAGCACCATTTACCCTCTGGTTTGATTCTTTTTTTACATGATCAATCATTTCAGTAACCATATTTGGTGTTTTATGATTTGGAGCAGGTGGCGTGAATCCTAACGGCAGTTCCTATTTCCACCTCCATACCAAAGTTAATGCTATGTCTTTACACCTTCTGACACCCTCCTTGATGTCATGGGGCTCTTCCATGTTCGACCATGCATCATAGCATGCATCCCTCTCCGGTGATTACAGGGCACGCAACTCCAGCGACTCTGCCATCTGCCGTGCTCCTGCCCATCGACCCTGCCCGCCTCCACTTTGGCCTCCACTCTCGTGTATTGAT
The DNA here is from genome assembly GCA_031772625.1 of Pinus tabuliformis. Taxonomy (NCBI): domain Eukaryota; kingdom Viridiplantae; phylum Streptophyta; class Pinopsida; order Pinales; family Pinaceae; genus Pinus; species Pinus tabuliformis. The sequence continues at coordinate 150,152,188 of CM062816.1, forward strand.
GAGGCACATTTACGGCACATTTACGGCATTTACGAATGGTACCAACCATCCTCCAGGCAATTCAAACTCCAAGACAATTCACGCATTGAACTCCGGCGAACAGAGCAGAGGTTACAACCATTGAACTTCGGCAAACAGAGGAGAGGTTACAGAAGGTGATTCAGTGCATGCAGTGCTTCGAGGACAGAAGATTTCAAACGCTCTTTCTACCTCTGTCTCGCGTATACAGGTATTATCGTATACCCCTGCATACAACCATAATATAGAAATCATGAAACAGCTACTGAAAAACGCGGGGCTTTCCCCTTTGCGGTTCTGTGAAAAGGGTTGATACAATGAAAATTATATGTTCAGGGTGTTACAGGTACTCTTGTTTGCATTTTATGAATTCCTATCAGATGTATTTCAGATCCCATACAGTCGAACTTTGATAGTCATGAATATAAGCACTCTTGAGTTTAAGTTCCAGCAAATTGATAGCCCAGCAAATTGTTTACATAAATATATAAAGACCACAAACAAGCACAATGAAAAGGTGGTAGCATACACAAAATTAAAGACGTTACTGATGTGAAGCCAAGAATCTTGCATTACCCCATTTATGCTCTCAATTGTAAATCCAAATATCTATATGCTATATATCATTACAAGTATTCTATTATTGATACCAAAATTTAAGAGGTAAAAGACGTCAATATTAGGGTCAGGAATTGTTGTCTGCCGCTGTTCAAGTCATTGATCAACAATGCCTTCAATTCGGCGTCAAAAGTTTCAGCCATTTTCTTCACTTCTCTGGTGACCTCTTTCTTCACTTCTCTGGTGACCTTAGCCAACGTATCCATGATTTCCTTCATAATTGGCGTCGATGAAACTGGGGGCTTGATAGCGATTGAATTCCTATTAGATGTATACAGCTCAGAATTTCAATAACAGAGGCGCTTTTACTGAAAGTTTGAAACTATATGCAGCTGGCCATTGGTGATCGAAAATTTCTTTTCGCAAGGTTAGTGCACATCCTTTTCATGCCTCAAAGCTGTATTTTAAAAATCCATATGTAACGCGACAAAGCCCTAGCATTTCCAATAGATTCCCAACGGCATTTCATGTTTTATGAACTCTTCCCTGGTTAATGATCACAGATTCCAAAACACGTTTCGATTGATTTAAAGATTTAAATATATTTTAAAGATTCAGAGATTACAGCTCGATTTTCTCACTCCGCCAAACTGTCTCATAAAAGATAGCAAATTTATTCTGGAGCAGTAATATATGGCCAAATTTAGATCGCAACTGGACTCACAGTTCAGAATAAATTTTATTTGACTCCTCAAGAATGCAGTGCCATGAAGAATCTTGTTCATCATTCTCACAAGCGTCGGTCTTGGTCATGGTTAATTATAAGGAGTATTCCCAAGCCAAATGGCTCTGAAAATCTTATTTTGGTTGGAATTTGATTAATAAAAGGTTCAAGTTTCATTGGATTAGATGAATTTTAAAAAAATTAGGGTTTTGATGAAGTCAGCGCTTAAATGCAGTAAGCAAGCATTTAAAGATTCTAAATAGATAGAAGTTTTTCCTCGCTCAAATATTTTTATTAATTTATTTTTTCCAACCTGATAAAAAAAGATTTAAATTTTTTAATATAATTATAATTTTGTTACGATTCAAATTTTTCTCCTAATGACTTGTTTTTCTCAAAAATCTGCTTTAGGATCGTAAAAATTTTCAATTAAATGTTTGATTAATAAGTATTCGTGTTTCCTATATCCGCAAAATCTTACAGCAAATCATCTATCCTCATTTCATTCAATTTTATATTATACAAATGATCCTCATTTTATTCAATTTTATATTATACAAATGAATTATGAATACTGTAGGTATATTATACGCAGTGGAATCGGTAGATGAATCTGGTGTCATCTGTTTGGATGGAGAAATGGAAAACCATAATAAAAAATCACAAAACAATTGCATAGTCTAATAAATGTGGAATATTGTTGTTAAGGAATTTGTTTAGTTATTAACACTGTGAGTATATATACACAGTGGAAACAGTAGATAAATTTGATCTAATAAGTATAAATGAAGAAATAAAGAAGTGAGGTACACATGGAAACAGCAGAAGGATCTGATGTCATAGGAAGAAATGGAGAAGTAAAGAAATGAGAGTTGACATTATTTACATTAAATATTAACACTTTAGATATTCAGACTAAAATCAGTTGATGAAAGCACTTACAGACTTTGTCCTTGCCGGATGTGCAACAGTAAGGTGCTCAGAATTTAAGTGCCAACAGACCAACCACCGTATATTTAGCTTATATCTATTCACTTTGTTAACTGGAAAAATATATATTTATGTGTTGACATTATTTAACTCTTTTCATTATTTATGTGTTGAGTTTTTATCATCTACAGAAAAAGTTGAGTTGCAACAAATAGATATGTTTTCTGTCCAGTAACATATTATATACAACTTTTTAAATATATCATGGATTTAAGAACATTTTATTCTATTCCAGTTTTCAAAATTTTAGTGTTTAAAATGGATTTTAGTGTTTATTCTATTATGATGTTGTTCTTTTTAGATTATGGTCTATGGAGAGCATTAGTGTCTTTACTCTCCTGGTTATGTTCGCAGGGAAAAATATGTCTTGTAAATAAATGGCATCCTATTTTGCCTTTGTTGAAGAATCCATAGAGCCCTCCCCCATGGAGTGTGCGGGTTACGAGCAGTATGTGCATCTCCCCGAGCTCAGTGCCATGTGGAAATTCAAGGAATGGCCTGGTTGGTCTAGAGAGGGGTTGGTAAAGGCTGCCTTATAGTCATTGGAGATTACTTTTCGGTTTGTTTCGTCTGTCCTCTGTGACACAAGGACTTACATTGACAAAGAGGAATGGAAGAGAAGGCTTGAATCCTTAATTAGTTCCCAGATTGAGTTGATTTCAATTATTTGTGAAAATGACAAGCAGGTTCCCACTCTTCAGTTGTCAGTAAGTAGTGGTGTTCTCTCATGGAAAGTTTTCCATGAGGTATGGCAGAGACCTGGTGCTTTACCTGTGGTTAGTAGAACAAGTGAAGAGAGCTTACTTCCGCGTTTGGGTACATGGAAAAGCGCTGAAGCTATGGTTTCTAGAATATGGCTTGCCATTGAAGGCCATATGCAGAGGACTCCCTTCACTTTAGGTCTGGGGGAACCAAATATGTCAAGTAAGCCTCTTCTTGAATATGATAGAATCTGCAAGCCAAGATATTTGCACTCTTTAAAACAACATAAACAGTTTCATAATCCAGAAGATGCCAAACTTTGCAATGTCCTCCAGATCTTTGAGGCCTGGGTATTTGTAGGCCAAGAATTGTTGCACAGAGTATATGAAAGAATAGATTCTGGGGATTTCGTAGGAGCATCCACAAACTGTTGGATGGTTGAAAGGGTGTGGAACATGCTCACAGAAATTGTGAATTTGATTCTAGTGATGGACCCAGATGATTTCCTTTGCCTTAAACACCAGTTGGCAATTAGCAGCAATAGTACGCTTGCAGGTGCATATTGCCTTCGGTCTGCCCCCCTTAGAGACCTTACAAATGCATGCAAGGAACTAAGGCATCTGGTGCCCAAAGTCATGGGTGTTGAGGCTGATCCAAAGGGTGGACCAAGGCTCCAGGAGGCACTTATGCATTTGTTTCATTCACATGGACTTCGCTCACATAACACTTCAGGTGCTTATCATGTTGCAACAATACATGTTTTGTTGGCCTTCCAGGCAATAGAAGCCGCAGTGAAAAGGTTTTTCTTCTCATATCAGCAGCTGGTAGTAACAGCCATGGGTAGCATTGAAATGAAGGGTCCATCATATCTAGGTGCTTGTGATGCCCTGCGTCAGATATATTTTGAACCACCTTATTTCCCTAGTGTGGATGGTGCAAAGACATTTTTGGGTTACTATTGGCACTAGAAGTCTACAACTATGGTGGATGGTACACTGGAAGATCTACAGACAAATCAAGTTAAGTTTACAAGACAAAGAACAATGCGTTCAGTTTTTCAAAGTACTACCCCAAATTCATACATACACTTCTTACATTGACAGTTTTGAGTACTATACATAGAATTATATTGGATATAGGATTAGACTCATTTTTGTTCATCCCCATCAGTAGGACCAATCAAAAAAACAGTGCTAGAAATTTGGAAAAAAAAAAGAAAAAATTTCCCTCTCCAACATGGATAGGATACTAAGGATTCATAGTGTGCAATTCCTCCTTCGTTAGTTAAATACTGTAAAAGATTGTCCAAAATTAAAAGGGTAATTATTAAAATTATTAAATTTTACGAGTTGTTTCTTTTTTTAATTTTTTATTTCTTTACCTAAATTCTATGATGAGTTTAATGATATTTATATAATTCATTATAAATTTTAATATGAAATGTAGTTTAATGCTGTTATTTTTTTAAGATTTTTTAATTCAGTGTGTGAAACTGAGATAATTATAATTTTAAATTGTTAAGTTTATTTAATGGAATGCATCATAATTTTTTTGATGCATTATTTTTTTTTATATTTAATCAGATTTTTTGTTTTTTAAGATTTTTTAATTCACCGTGTGAAATTGAGATAATTATAATTTTAGATTATTGAATTTATTTAATGGAATATATCATAAAAAATTTAATGTATTAAATCTATATCATATTTAAATATATAATTTAAATGATGGAACGAAATTGAGATAATTATAATTTTAGATTATTGAATTTATTTAATGGAATATATCATAAAAAAATTAATGTATTAAATCTATATCATATTTAAATATATAATTTAAATGATGGAACATTACAATTTCATTACGGGTCATACTAAATAATTATCTCTTTAAACTAGGCCTAAAAAAATATAATTCTTTTATTTGAATATTTTCTGCTTCAAAATTATGAGCACAAGCATAAGTATGCGACTCATTTCCAAAGTTTTGAGAAAAAATATTAGATAATGCATTTTGGATTGACTAATAACATATAATTAGTATAATTTTTTATCTCTACATTTATTTTACAAAGTACTCTGATACTTCTTTATACTCTACTTTAATTTTCTTGCACATGGCCTTGTGTTATTGCTTAGGATGTCATTTAATTTAATTTAATTTATGGTAAAGGTATAAATTTTGCCTTTAGTTCTTCAATACTAATTTGTTTTAGTGAGATTGTAAATTTTAGTCAAATTATTTCTAGTATAGTATCATTTATAAAATACGTTGTTCTTTAATCATATAAGTTTAAATTTAGAACATTGATAATGCATATTGCTTATAATCATTCTCACTCTTAATATCTATAATTTGGATTAACACTTATCATTTTCTTGCAGATTGACACACGGTTCGCTCGCTTGTGCAGAGCCTAACCCCACAGTTTACAAAGAACAAAAACAATCATTGTAATTTTTCTTTCGTGGGTGACTGGCAACCTTTAGTGAATTGCCTTCACCTCTGCAATTTTTTTCCATATAGTTCAGATTGTTTTAATAATCAGTATTAGAAGGGCAATTACTTAGCCTTTACTTTAAAATTTTTACATTTCACACATAGCTTAATTAAGGGGAAAAGTAAGTGGCCATAATCCACACATTTTTTCAATTTGTTTTGCTATTTTACCCAAGTCACATAGCTTAATTAGCAAAGGAGTAAGTGGCCCATAATTCACTCATATTTTTTACTAACCAAAGCATCTTTACTTCATTAGCATTGGGACTAGGAACTGGTGTTATTAAAGAAAGGGAGTAGCCCCTGCTTCCCTTGCGTCTTTTAGACGATCCTGGGCTCGCATCTGAAATCTTTCTCAAAGCACTCAGTGTTTCATCTCCCTTTTTAGGCTCACATAGTGTAATAGGAAGGAAGTAAGTGGCCCATCAACCACACATTATTTTATTTGCAGGTAAGGAACAAACATAATTTAGTGTAAGTAGACGAATTTGAAAAGGATCATCGAATATCCACATGACTACAAACTTTGTATGTTCACTCTGTCACTTACACACACATTTCACTACACACACTAAGCTACTATAAACTTTGAACAAAGGGAATCAAGTGTAAAAACCTTTTGTACTTAGTTTATTTAAGCTTAATTTTTCACACCATAAGTGAAGGAAGACACATAAAAGCAATCATAGCTTGAACAAACTAAATTTCCCCACATGGGCCACAAAATAATTTATAGTTTAGGTTAGGACTGTTGGGGGTAGGCATCCAATAAGCCGCCATGGTCATGTTACATTTTGAAACATAGAAGTTGTCTTTTAGGGTGCTTCAAATCCTTCAATCAGTGCACGGAAAAGACAACCCAGGCAGCACAGAGACCCAATTCAGAGGGGGTTCGACTTAGGCTTAGTGCGTGCGGTACTATATGGGGCTACCCAACCTGTATAGTGCTCGGTACTGATAATCGATTACCAAGAAGCTAAAGACTCGACTGCCTCCGTGAGACGAAGGTATCCTACTGGCCAAATTTTAGGGCATCTTTCCCTATAGGTGGAGGTGTGGGAAGCACTAAAGCCTCATTCAATACCTTGGTTGATTCTTTTCGTTGCTGGAAGCGTCACCAGTTCTTTCGGGACGTAGCCCCAGTACTCGTCATTTTTTGGCTGCTGGAAGCGTCACGAGTTCTTTCGGAACGTAGCCCCAGTACCCGTCATTTTTTGGCTGCTGGAAGCGTCACCAGTTCTTTCGAGACGTAGCCCCAGTACCCGTCACAAAAGATATCTCCGCAAGGCCCAGTTACTTATAGAGTGGAAAGGACGAATAGGTCTTCATAGGACCTTTTATCATACGCAAAACAAACTAAAATATTTTCCTTGTTTGATCGATCACATAGCTTAACTTAAAGGGAAAGTAACACTTTATTTTTCATTTTTCTTTATGTATGTAATTTATTTTTATACACATTCCTCTCCTCACCACAAAAGTGACACACATTCCATTTTAAGAATACATAAATACTTTACTTTTTCATATTAAGAATAACAAGACAATGCTACATAAAACATTCCAATTCTTGTTTCACCTTAATATACATTAAAATAAATTCTACAAATAAAAATTGAAATGAAACATTTTTTTTAACTGATTTAAAATGAATTATTGGATAACTTGTTATTTATTTTGATATTTTTTGTGTAGAAAAATTGGAGGAATTATCTTTTGTGACATATTTTATGATATGTCTTAATTTTGAGATTTAGAATTTAAAGCCCTCTAAAGTTATTTTGGGATATGAAATGAGTGAAACCTTTGTGAGAATAGCTCTCTGCCTCTTGATGTCGTTTTACAAACCAATTCTAGGTTTCAAACAATGTGAAAATCACTTTAATCAAATTTAATATGCAGAAGCTATGCCTCCCACAAGTTCAGCTAACTTGTTCATACGGTGGTACCAAGTGGACGCTGCATCAACACCATTACTTAGATATGTGGAGTTAGTCACGTGTGGACATTCAAGAAGATCCTAAAAGGTCCAAAACCTTAACACTAATAGTGGCTTGAAAAATGTGAAAACCCTAAACCTTAAATAGTTTCCAAGCTATGTTAAATACTACGTCACTAGGAAGAGAAGGGGTTCCATCTTTTTAGGATTGTATTAAAACATAGTTGAGCACAACATCTAGGAGTGGGATTTGAGATCAAAACAAAGGAGAAAGATAATTTGCAACAACCATATAGACAACAATGTCATAGGCAAATCGATCGTAAATACCCCTTTCTTTGTATTTGTATTTCCATAATTAAATAAAAAAGAGTAGAGTATAAGCCTCACCTTCTAATTAGGTTTTCTTTTATATGATATCCCCTGAGTTATATCTTATATTAAATTATATGATTTTTATATTCACTTATATTTTTTTCTTTTATGGGTTTAAATATTTATATGTATTTAACACTAACGAAGTGTTGAGAGATGTGAAAACCCTAATCTGAAATCATTATCAAACTATGTTAAACACCAGGTCACTAGAAAGAGGGGGTTCCATCTTTCTAGCATTGTATTGTCTCGTGGTAGAGTAGAGCATCTAAGAGTTAGATTTAAGAGCATAACATAAGAACCATTTAGAATACAATGTCAAAAAAAACTCTGTAATAAATACTCGTTTTTCTGTATGTAAAGTTTCATAATTAAATAAAATATAATAGAATATAAGTCTGCTTTTTAATTAGATTTCTCTGATATCATATTTTATAAATTACATATTTTATTAAATCATATAACTAATATTTCCATTTACTTATTATTTTTTTAAATTATTTTCAAATATTTGAGTAATAAAATAATAAACAAAATTAAAATTCAAAAAATAAATTAAATAATAAAAATTCAAAAATGACATTGTAGGCTATAATAAATTACTTCGGGTGAATATCTACAATAATTTATATATTGTTCACAATAACTTAAACTTAATATTACTTTTTGAAAAATTCACTCTCAACTTTCAATACCATGACATCTCATGGTGAAGACCTCTCCAATCTACTTATGTAAAATACGAAAAAACGAGGGGTATTATTAGACTCGAGAAGCCTCAACCTATGCTTTTACACTTAAAAGTTACCTTTCTCAATGATGCATTATCATCTATAACCACATACCTTGAGATCTGGTAAAGGACTCTCCATAATCTACTTAATTAAAAAAGAGGGGTGTTATTAGGCTAAATAAGCCTCTAACTTATGCTTCTAATAAAGCAAAGATGCGGGGTGCATCAGCTTATGTTAAGTTGGTTCATTGTTTAATATTAAGTATGTAAGCTAGGGTGAACAATGATATTATGGGGACGACTAACTTAAATTCTTTTTTTTGCTAAAGCAAGATTCGTACCTTCTATTCATTAGAAACAAAGAAACAAATTACATATAATACAACTACCCAAAGAGACCTGAGGGACATAGAGTCAACTATCCACTCAGGGCTTGGGTACCAAGCCAAAAGCTTAACATCCGGGCCACGGGCCCACAAATTTAACTGTGAGACCTTCAAAATACAAACAAAAGCCTAAACTGGCCAATCCGTTTGCAAAGTTCTGACGGATGAGACGCAAATCGGAGCCAAAAAAGGCATATTCTTAGATTCCAAAAACGGACCCGATGAAATAATAGAAACCACACTAAACGGATTTCGAGTCCGAATGGTGGAATAAACTTCGCGCATGTGAATCTCCCGAAATCCACCAATTCCAACCTCAAGGCTCAACATGCACAGAAGATAACAGTGAATCCGAACCCGAATTCAAAATAACCCAAAATTGCCACTCGCCCCTAGTAGCCCGCGAGATCTCCCGCAATTCTGTCCCCGGCAGAGTCCCTTTGACACGAACAATCTTGACTGTTGATCCACATAGAGAAATCCAATGGAAGAGCATAATATCGCACCGAACAAGCGGACCAGACGTTAGTGTGCGATGGAGGGCAGTTTTCCAAACCCTCTATCTGCCACATGTAGGTTGTTGGATGGGATCGCTGCAAAATCGCTAAAACCGTTTCCCACTTTAGAGCGATGCGAACATCCAAAAACCACCAAGGAAGCGGTTTTACTCTACGAGGCCCAAAAATGTAAAGATTCCGGTTGCCGGTAAAACAAGGATTCCTTCCATGCCTGCTCAACTTTTTTGCCTGAACCTAGATCCCAGAAAAGAAGAGAGGCTCTCCATTAATTAAGGAACTATGGTATCCGCTGTGCTCACGCCAATGAACAGTGATGTTCATCTGACTGACTCTAGGTATTTTAGCGGCCAGCCTGTGATTTCCATAGAAACAACTGTTGTATTTTATTGAGTTCTTGTGGTAACAAATCTACTCCTCCCGTGGTTCCCTGTATCAAAAACCCTTCCAGATCTAGGTTTTCTTTATCAAGAATTTCTTGTAGTTCATGATCCTCCAGGTCCATCTCATTTTGGGTCATTTCCTGATCCATCTCTAGTTCTGCATCACTCATTATGGCTTCCTTCTGATAATCGATGTCCTGTGTGTTTTCCCGGTTTTCTTCAGATTCCTTGTCCGCAGGACTTCCTTCCATTGCTTGATCTTCTTTTGAGATCTCTTCATCTTCCTCAAGCACTTGGAATTTGTTCTGACTGATTTGTTGACCTTCATCTTGATGTTGTTTTGGTCCTCTTTTGCTGCCCTTTCCACGATTCACCACTTTGTGAAAGCTGTATGTTTCCTTCATTGTGTTATTTTTGCTCTTGCTTACTACTTTACTGAGTGGACAATCTCTGAGAAGGTGTCCATGTTCATGACATCTGCGACATCTGAATGGAATGTGCTCATAATCTACTGTTTGCACCCATTCTTCATCAAAAACTTCCAAGATCACCTCATCCAGTAGAGCTCCCGATAAATCCATTTCCACATATATTTTGGCAAATGAAGTATATTTTTCTTTTCTTGTGGCTTCAGAAGCTTTAACAAAACGACCTAATTTATTGCCGATAGCGGCTAACAATTCATTTTGCCAGTAATCAAGAGGTAGAGAATAGAGCCTTACCCAAACCGATACTGAAGTAAAAGTTTCACGTTCTGGAACAAAATTCATCATCCATGGCCACATGTAGAGTCTAGCTGCTGCATAGAAGTAAGGTCCTCCTTCAAAAACTCTTTGATCAATATATATGCAAATCAATGCCACCCTTTATTCTTCAAGGACGATGGTTATAGGCTTTGGCTTTTTAGCTAGAGGAACTAGATTGCAAATTGAGGTGTGGTTTGGTGAGTCTTGTCTTTTCGAGCTAGTTGATCCTATTATATCCTAGTCGAGTCCCTATCCTACTCTATAACATTACTAAGTCACCACCACTGTGTATTTTTTTCTCAAAGAAGATTTAATAGAGGGGATTTCCTCTTGTCTTAATTCACAAAAATTTTTAGTGGTTTTACTCTTGATATTGGGGGTTTGTTGGGGACAGGTTTTATGTCTCTCCCTTTCATCCCTATTTGAAGGGACCCATTAACGCACCATCTTATGTGTCAGTGTTAGGCAGTTCCCTTTCACCAATTCCAGCTCAGCGACCCATCACAAGTCGCCCCTCGACAATAACATGGTGGCCCCACCTCCAGAAAGAATTCATATGTCATACATGGGTTAGTCTAAATTTGTCAGAGATATTTAAGCTTATTAATGACCCAATTTCTTATGATCTTAGTTATCGTACAATGTCATCTAAGATCCCCTGAATATTACTTAATCCCAAAGTGGTTTACGTGGAAAGTATAAAATATTTACTAAAAAATGAGACTTCCATGCTTAGTACGCTATGCATTGATCAAGACCATATTATTTACTCAAACTAAATTATTTTCAATGCAATTTGTACAGGTATTTTAAGAATGAATAAGTGGGGGAGGATTAACGAGTTGGAAGTTGAAGACCCGGAAGATATGATACAATTTTCAGCAGAAGACTTAACATGGACAGAGATTGAGGGGGACCAAGTTGCAGTTATTCCATATTGTCGACTTGATGATTTCATAAGTGGAGAGGAATCAAATGAAAGTGCACCCACTCAATTTCTTCTTAAGAATCATCGAAGTAACAAAATAGAGGATATCAAACACACCAATTACTCAACATTCCTGGAGTACAGTGTGTGAGTCTCTATATGCTTTTTCAAGATACGTATAATTTTTTCAATATGCATAAATATTATATCTAATTTGTAGTAATTTTTTTACGTACAGTTATTGGTGTTCATATGGTCCACAGTCGACAAGGAGAATTAGGAGTGCATCATCAGATCCAAAGACAACCCGCAATCGACATGAAAGTATTAAAGTTGGTTGCCAATGTCACTTCTTTGTGCGACGACTTCAAATGAGACGCGATGATGCTGTAATAATATATATTGCATGTAGACATATTGATAAATCCAATGTTATTTGTCATGGGACAGATGCAATCGGTAGGTCCATGAGATTCAATCATGCACCACATTTAAGTTGGAATATGCGATCTAGTGTCTAACATTTCGTTAAAAGAGGTTTTAATGTTACAATGATATGGGACAAGTTCATCTCTGATGTAAAGGATGGATCTGGTGAGTTATACACAGGGATACCTCGAGATACCTACATGACAAAAAAAGATATAAGTAACATTTACAATGATATCATAAGGCTAGAGTATGTTAAAGATCAAAGTGATCCAAAGAGTGTGGAGTGCTGGTATAAGGAAAACCCAGAGAGTTTTTTCTTCTACCAAAAACAAGATCTTGTTGAAAATATCCCTTTTATCATAGGCATACAAACAAAGTGGATGTGTTCAATGATGCTGAAATACTCTCACAATAATATTATCTCAATGGATTCAACCTTTAGTACAAATAAGTACGGGGTGAGTACATATTTATCCTAAATTTGATTCATTTATTTAACCTCATATTAATGCATGTATCTTATATAAATATAATTATGCACATTTTTTGTAATGCAGTATCAACTTTACACCTTAATGGTTTTCGATGAACATCACAATGGGGTTCCAATAGCTTGGGTGATATCATCACGCAATACTATAGCTGATCTTTCTAAATGGATGTTGGCCTTACTTGCAATTGGAAACAAAGAGCGACCAGATTGGCATGTTCTTGCCTTCATCACAGATGATGCTACTACTGAAATTGAAGCATTGAGGTGATGTGTTTATTATTTTTATAAGAGGCATAAAAAATATTGTTAATGTATAATCTCTCTAAAAATTATGTTATTGCAGGTCTTCAATCAAGTGCAAAGTATTATTATGTGTGTGGCATGTTCGCCGTGCATGGTTGAAAAATGTTGGAAACAAGGTCAAAGGGAGGGAAAACCAAATACGCATTTTTCGCGGTTTAGGAGAAATCATGCACATGTGTAAAGATGATGAATCTGTGAGAAAGAAAGTTGAAAGCTTATTTGAAGAATTCAGTGAACAAAAAATATTTTTGGAATATTTTAGAAATACTTGGTTGTCCAACGACAAAATATGTAAGCTTCTTATTGGTGGTTTTAATGACTCTATTTTTCATGTCATATGTATACTTATTAATATATAACTAATAAATTTCTTTCTACAGATATGTGGGCAAAAGCATACAGAAATTTTCCACATTCAAATCAAGATACAAACAATGCCATTGAATCTTACCATCGGTATATCAAGGAAAGGTACCTATGTGAGAAGAACAATGCATGCCACAGAAGGGTTGATTGGTTAATCTATGTTTTGTTGACAAAGGTTGTATTATATTACAATCATATGCACCGTTTAAAAGAAGCTGGTTTTGTACGACCCAGAAAAATACAGGAACAATTGAATTCATTCAAGTGTAGAGCTAAGAAAATCCCAAATGAAGATTGTGTGCCTGATGAAAAGAGTAATGACTACTGGGTTCGTAGCCAAAATAAGGATACTCGTGACATTTGGTACAATGTCATATATAAGGATTCTAATTTACACTTCTGCAATTGCAATTGGGCCCTAAATGGAAATATCTGTAAACATGTATTGAAAGTTGAGATGTTAGTGAGTAACACTATTTTGGGTGAAAATGTAGCACCTGGTGTCACTAATCCCATGACAGAAAGGCCTAGAATTTTATTTGATTTGAATGAAACACCTATATTGGTCCCAGAAATCCAAACAGAGCTTTCGTCATGCTTTGATTCTCCTCCCAATCTGAATTATCATAATGAAACAAGCATTGATAATTTAGAGAATTTCTCATACAATGTTGAATCGACCAATGTACGACAAGATAGTGCATTCTTTGAACATGATGAGATGAAAATTGTTAACTCATCAACTCTTGAGAAATTGAGATCCATAATACCTACAAATTTGGAACATGCATATGCATTGAACAACTTGGTAGACAAAGCATGTCAAGAATACAACAAAATGTTTTTCAATACTATAACTCCATCCAAGATCACTACCAAGAGAAAACATAGTTTCTTGAGTCCAGTAAATAAAAAGAGGCGATGTGGTCGCAAGTCAAAATCAGGGACAGATATACTACAATTTGAAAGGGTTGGACTAGTTCATGCAAGGAAAAAAAGAATGGATGAACAATTGGAGTCATCTTCTCAAAAACAAAGAAATGTGGACCACGCGCCTGAGATAATGCAAGATTCTATTATACCCAATATTGGTATGGAAATTTCATGTTATGCATTGTTTTATGTTAAATGCGATATATTAGCATGTTCAACACATTTGCATGACTATATGAACCTTTTTTATTGTTACAGCTGAGGGACCCACATCTCACAACATTCCAAATTGTCGAATTCGTTTATTTGATGAAGACACTATTGAAAAAAGATCCAGCATTGGGAACACTGCTTCAGCCATTAACACCCCAATATCCTCCCCAAGGGTGCTCCCCCTATTGTTGAACCAATTAGGATGTATCATCGCCCACACCCACCACCTTTTTCCTCCATAAATTCTTCCATGCCTATAAACACCTCTGTAATACCTTCCCAATGCTCACCCTTACCCTTCAATCATCCACCATTCTCATTTTTTCAATCATCCACCCTTAACATTCCAATTTCCCCCCCTAGGTTAATCCCCCGGCCTACAGTGATTCCCACTATCGTACAACCGGTGGGGGTGTATCGTCGCCCGCACCCACTACCTTTTCCCTATTTCACATCCACCATGCCTTTATCCAGCGCCCCTGAACCATGCCTATATCCGTCACCAAGTGCTTCGCCATCTACCCAGGAAGGGTTGTTTTCTCCATTGCCTCAAATCCTCACGGTGAGAATGAGTATTTGATCAAAATATCATCATGAATTAATGAAATTGATTATATGCCTTTCAATTTTTACAACTAATTGATTATTGTAATTTTTTGCAGAGATATCAATTTGGAAATCCACCTGGGAGTGCCAAGAGGGACGAGGGTGACTTATAGACCCATACTTTAGATCAATCATGATGTTGTTTTTCCATTATGTCATTTATGGGCATGAGATTCCATTATTTATGTTGGAAATGAAGTTCTATTTTGTAAAAAAGAAACATGTATAGTTGGACCTATTTTGAATAAAAATACATAAATTTATATTTGTGTTTATGACAACATCTTCATTGAATTTTAAATCCTTATGTGGATGCAATGTTGTATTCTATCAATGTTACATTACTTTTGATGAAAAGTTGTAACGGATTTTGTTTTTATTATTTACAAATTATCAAGTTTATAAGTTAAGTTACTTTTATATTTATATCTTATTTGATGTTTAAAATGTAATCTTAAGACTTATACCTCGCACCTCAAGATTAATCTGTCTAAAAATACATATGCCTTTCAAACTTGATACTAGATAAAAAAACAACCACACATTACAATCCAATATCACTTTAAAAATATTCTTACCAAGTCTCTTAACAAATATGTAACCGTAGATATTTTTATCATAAGCTACCATACAACAACGACTCTTAAGTATAAACAAAATATATATCGAAAAAAATGTGAAAGCTTAAATATATTTTCACATCCTCAGCCCTAGAATATTCATTTATTTCTTTACATATGAATTATAGTTTATAGTTTATGTTCATATTCCGTAGATTTTACATGTGAGAATCAACCCATTTAATAAACATGTACTTGTTATTTAACCTCTTTAACCTTTATTGATTTTTTTTTGTTTTATGGGGTTAAGGGTGTGATTGGAGAAGAGGGAATATTAAGATTACCAAAATAAAAGTACAATTGAAATAGTAAGGAAGTATAAAGTTAAAAGTTGTAAATTTAAATTTTGAAATGGTTAATATTCTAAAGTGAAATGTTGATTTTTGAGAGTGGAAATATCGATGGATAAAAGTATATATTTGGAATCCAAAAATGTGAATTCCATTAATTTCAAACCTCCAAACTGTGAATTTTGATTTCTAAAGCGTTAAGTGTTATGTTTTGGTTTCAAAAATATAAATTTTGATTTCAAAGTTGTTAATTTAAATTAAAAAATAGTGAATTTCACTATCAATTCCCTAACTTTCCTGTATGTGCACATCTTCCGTATATGCACGTCGTTCATGTATCTGCATCGCAGATGCGTAGATTCCATATACAGGAATTGCGCATATACGGAAACTGTGCATATACGGAAGATATGCGCATATCTTCCGTATATGCCCAATTTCCGTATATGCGCAATTTCTGTATATGGAATCTACGCATCTACGATGCAGATACATGAACGACATGCATATACGGAAGATGTGCACATACAGGGAAGTTAGGCATATACGGAAGATATGCGCATGTCTTTCCGTATATGCCCAATTTCCGTATATGCGCACATCTTTTGTATATGGACAGTTTCCGTATATGCGCAATTCCTGTATATGGAATCTGCACATCTGCGATGCAGATACATGAACGACATGCATATACGGAAGATGTGCACATACAGGAAATTTAGGCATATACGGAAGACATGCGCATATCTTCCATATATGCCCAATTTCCGTATATGCGCACATCTTCCGTATATGCACAGTTTCCGTATATGTGCAATTCTTGTATATGGAATCTGCACATCTGCGATGCAGATACATGAACGACGTGCATATACGGAAGATGTGCACATACAGGAAAGTTAGGCATATACGGAAGACATGCGCATATCTTCCGTATATGCCTAATTTCCGTATATGCGCACATCTTCCGTATATGCACAGTTTCTGTATATGCGCAATTCTTGCATCTACAATGCAGATACATGAACGACGTGCATATACGGAAGATGTGCACATACAGGAAAGTTAGGCATATACGGAAGACATGTGCATATCTTCTGTATATGGGCACAGCTTCCGTATATGCACAATAACTGTGTACGGAAATTGGGCATATACGGAAATTGTGTATATACGGAGGATATGCCCATATACGGAAATTGGGCATATACAGAAGATATGCGCATATCTTCCGTATATGCCCAGTTTCCGTATATACACAATTTCTGTATATGGAATCTGCGGATTTGCGATGCAGATACATGAACGACATGCATATATGGAAGATGTGCACATATAGGAAAGTTAGGCATATACGGAAGACATGCGCATATCTTCCGTATATGCCCAATTTCCGTATATAAGCAATTCTTGTATATGGAATCTGCGCATCTGCGATGCAGATACATGAACGACGTGCGTATACGGAAGATGTGCACATACAGGAATGTTAGGCATATACGGAAGACATGCGCATATCTTCCGTATATGCCTAATTTCCCTATATGCGCACATCTTCTGTATATGCACAGTTTCCGTATATGCGCAATTCCTGTATATGGAATATGCGCATCTGCGATGCAGATACATGAACGACATGCATATACGGAAGATGTGCATATACAGGAAAGTTAGGCATATACGGAAGACATGCGCATATCTTCCGTATATGCTCAATTTCCGTATATGCGCACAGCTTCCGTATATGCGCAGTTTCCGTATATGCGCAATTCCTCTATACGGAAATTGGGCATATACGGAAATTGTGTATATAAGGAGGATATGCGCATATATGGAAATTGGGCATATACGGAAGATATGCGCATATCTTCCGTATATACCCAGTTTCCGTATATGCACAATTTCTGTATATGGAATCTGCGCATCTGCGCTGCAGATACATGAACGACATGCATATACGGAAGATGTGCACATACAGGAAAGTTAGGCATATACGGAAGACATGCGCATATCTTCCGTATATGCCCAATTTCCGTATATGCGCACTTCTTCCGTATATGCACAGTTTCCGTATATGCGCAATTCCTGTATATGGAATATGCGCATCTGTGATGCAGATACATGAACGACGTGCATATACGGAAAATGTGCACATACAGGAAAGTTAGGCATATATGGAAGACATGCGCATATCTTCCGTATATGCACAGCTTCCGTATATGCGCAATTCCTGTATACGGAAATTGGGCATATATGGAAACTGTGCATATACGGAAATTGGGCATATACGGAAGATATGCGCATATCTTCCGTATATGCGCAGTTTCCGTATATGCACAATTTCTGTATATGGAATCTGGGCATCTGCGCTGCAGATACATGAACGACATGCATATACGGAAGATGTGCACATACAGGAAAGTTAGGCATATACGAAAGACATGCGCATATCTTCCGTATATGCCCAATTTCCGTATATGCGCACATCTTCCTTATATGCACAGTTTCCGTATATGCGCAATTCCTGTATATGGAATCTACACATCTGCGATGCAGATACATGAATGACGTGCATATACGGAAGATGTGCACATACAGGAAAGTTAGGCATATACGGAAGACATGCGCATATCTTCCGTATATGCGCACATCTTCCGTATATGCACAGTTTCCGTATATGCGCAATTCCTGTATATGGAATATGCGCATCTGCGATGCAGATACATGAACGACGTGCATATACAGAAGATGTGCACATACAGGAAAGTTAGGCATATACGGAAGACATGCGCATATCTTCCGTATATGCCCATTTTCCGTATATGCGCACAGCTTCCGTATATGCACAGTTTCCGTATATGCTCAATTCTTGTATACGGAAATTGGGCATATAAGGAAATTGTGCATATACGGAGGATATGCGCATATACGGAAATTGGGCATATACGGAAGATATGCGCATATCTTCCGTATATGCACAGTTTCCATATATGCGCAATTCCTGTATATGGAATATGCGCATCTGCGATGCATATACATGAATGACGTGCATATACAGAAGATGTGCACATACAGGAAAGTTAGGCATATACGGAAGACATGTGCATATCTTCCATATATGCCCATTTTCCATATATGCGCACAACTTTCATATATGCACAGTTTCCATATATACGCAATTCCTGTATATGGAAATTGGGCATATACGGAAATTGTGTATATACGGAGGATATGCGCATATATGGAAATTGGGCATATACAGAAGATATACGCATATCTTCTATATATGCACAGTTTCCGTATATGCGCAATTCATGTATATGGAATATGCGCATCTGCGATGCAGATACATGAACGATGTGCATATACGGAAGATGTGCACATACAGGGAAGTTAGGCATATACGGAAGACATGCGCATATCTTCCGTATATGCCCATTTCCCTTATATGCGCACAGCTTCCGTATATGCACAGTTTCCGTATATGCGCAATTCCTGTATACAGAAATTGGGCATATACGGAAATTGTGTATATACGGAGGATATGTGCATATACGAAAATTGGGCATATACCGAAGATATGCGCATATCTTTTGTATATGCACAGTTTCCGTATATGCGCAATTCCTCTATATGGAATATGTGCATCTGCCATGCATATACATGAACGACGTGCATATACGGAAGATGTGCACATACAGGAAACTTAGGCATATACGGAAGACATGCGCATATCTTCCGTATATGCCCATCTTCCGTATATGCGCACAGCTTCCGTATATGCACAGTTTCCGTATATGCGCAATTCCTGTATATGGAAATTGGATATATACAGAAATTGTGTATATACGAAGGATATGCGCATATACGGAAATTGGGCATATACGGAACATATGCGCATATCTTCCGTATATGCACAGTTTTCGTATATGCGCAATTCCTGTATATGGAATATGCGCATCTGCGATGCAGATACATGAACGATGTGCATATACTGAAGATGTGCACATACAAGAAAGTTAGGCATATACAGAAGACATGCGCATATCTTCCATATATGCCCATTTTCTGTATATGCGCACAGCTTCCGTATATGCACAGTTTCCGTATATGCGCAATTCCTGTATACGGAAATTGGGCATATACGGAAATTGTGTATATATAGAGGATATGCGCATATACAGAAGATATGCGCATATCTTCCGTATATGCCCAGTTTCCATATATGCACAATTTCTGTATATGGAATCTGCGCATCTGCGATGCAGATACATGAACGACATGCATATACGGAAGATGTGCACATACAAGAAAGTTAGGCATATACGGAAGACATGCGCATATCTTCCGTATATGCCCAATTTCCGTATATGTGCACATCTTCCGCATATGCAGAGTTTCCGTAAATGCCAATTCCTGTATATGGAATCTACACATCTGCGATACAGATATATGAACGACGTGCATATACGGAAGATGTGCACATACAGGAAAGTTAGGCATATACGGAAGACATGCGCATATCTTCCGTATATGCCTAATTTCCGTATATGCACATCTTCCGTATATGCACAGTTTGCTTATATGTGCAATTCCTGTATATGGAATCTGCGCATCTGCGATGCAGATACATGAACGACGTGCATATACGGAAGATGTGCATATACAAGAAAGTTAGGCATATACGGAAGACATGCGCATATCTTCCGTATATGCCCAATTTCCGTATATGTGCACAGCTTCCGTATATGCACAGTTTCCGTATATGCGCAATTCCTGTATACGGAAATTGGGCATATATGGAAATTGTGTATATACGGAGGATATGCGCATATACGGAAATTGGGCATATACGGAAGATATGCGCATATCTTCCGTATATGCCCAGTTTCCGTATATGCACAATTTCTGTATATGGAATTTGCGCATCTGCAATGCAGATACATGAACGACATGCATATACTGAAGATGTGCACATACAGGAAAGTTAGGCATATACGGAAGACATGCGCATATCTTCCGTATATGCCCAATTTCCGTATATGCGCACATCTTCTGTATATGCACAGTTTCCGTATATGCGCAATTCCTGTATATGGAATCTGCGCATCTTCGATGCAGATACATGAACGACATGCATATACGGAAGATGTGCACATACAGGAAAGTTAGGCATATACAAGAGGCATGCGCATATCTTCCGTATATGCCTAATTTCCGTATATGCGCACATCTTCCGTATATGCACAGTTTCCGTATATGCGCAATTCCTGTATATGGAATATGCACATCTGCGATGCAGATACATGAACGACGTGCATATATGGAAGATGTGCACATACAGGAAAGTTAGGCATATACGGAAGACATGCGCATATCTTCTGTATATGCCCAATTTCCGTATATGCGCACAGCTTCCGTATATGCACAGTTTCTGTATATGCGCAATTCCTGTATATGGAAATTGGGCATATACGGAAATTGTGTATATACGGAGGATATGCGCATATACGGAAATTGGGCATATACGGAAGATATGCGCATATCTTCCGTATATGCCCAGTTTCCGTATATGCACAATTTCTGTATATGGAATCTGCGCATATACGATGCAGATACATGAACGACGTGCATATACGGAAGATTTTGAGCATATCTCTATAGAAGTTTGGAGCATGCAAGACTTTATCTATACAATTACAAATCCAACCAAGGGACCAACTAATTGGTGAAAGGTATTCTTCCCTGTCCATTATTTATATCTTTGGCATAATAACTTAATCTTAAAAGTTGAGTAATGAGTCTTCTTATTTTCTTTGTCATTAAATTGACCATGATAAACTAGGGATCATTCTCTGTCAACCACCCCGGACTTTCCCAAGAAAAGTTTCTTTGTATTTTGATTTGTTTGTTATATATATATATATGCTAACTTTCATTTTAATGTTGTTCGTTAGTTCTTCAATGTATCTATGTGAATGAGAAGCACCATTAATGACACTCTTAGCCATCCATAGTAACACTAAAAGAGGTGCTACTATTACATGACAATGCATTACATGACTTACAAAAAGAAAAAAATGGGATGGTGGTGTGTTTCTCTAGTAAAGTAGCAACACCTACTGTGTTATACCCTAATTATCCCATGTCCATCACTATGCACTTCTCATTCACTTAGTGTAGTTATCAAAGATGTGTGATACACATTATCATATGGGAGTATTGCAATAAGTGCTCCCATCCATTTGTTAATGTACGAAAGAGCATAGTAAATTTATGCACATTTCATATATGACTATTTGATGCACTTCAAACGATAGTGAGTTTTGTTAATTGATGTGACCTATGTACATGTTTAAAGTTAGCATGGTTTGAATTCCAAGGTGACACTATCAAGAACTTTTTAAAAGAAAAAGAAAGAAATTAGAAATGTAGGCTAATTTTAAATGTTTAGCTAGTTAAAACAACTATCAATATATGGTATCTATGTAGATGAAAACTATAGATTTATATGTTTGCCAAAATTCTAAAAATAAATCAAATATATTATGGAATAGAAGGAATAATGAAATATAACAATTCAATAACACATGACAAAGAAGTGCTCATACTAGAATATAAAGCATCGGTGCTTGTATGTGTGTGGTGCATTATATACAATTTAAAATGAAAAGTTCAATGCGATATATCTTTTTAAACCATACCATGGTGCCCCACTTATTATATTGAAGGTACAATAAATATTATTTTATAAAATAACTTAACCTACCTTAGTGCACATAGGAGGGTAATACATGGCTATGATGGTATCTTTCATATATAACATTGGCCAAATTTTTTGAAACCTTTACAACATACCATAGAACAATCTACATTAATATAACTCTATTTAACACATTGAAAATAATTTATTAAATTTTTCTTTTTTATATTAACATGAATAAGCACCAACAAAAATATATTTAGTAAAACTTTTACCTAAATTTATTATTTAAAAATATAATATAAATAAACTAATTTTACTAAAACATTTTAAAATTAATATTTAATATTTTTTGAATAAATTATGTATTAAATTTGAAACAAAACATTATTTAAATCTAAATTGAAATTGTTGTAAACTTACATTTGATAATAATTAAGTTTTCACAATTATCAAATTTACCTTAATCTTAACTAAAGTATTTGATTTCAATTTTGTTAAAATTGGTGAAAAGTGCATATGCAAATAGATGACAGATACACAAAATGCTTTAGATAATTGCCATTATTATAATATACGGAATCGAATATACATGAGTTTGGATTGTACTAAAGTTCATTATCGCCCTTACATCGAGGTGTTAATGTACGAAAGAGCATAGTAAATTTATGCACATTTCATATATGACTATTTGATGCACTTCAAACGATAGTGAGTTTTGTTAATTGATGTGACCTGTGTACATGCTTAGAGTTAGCATGGTTTGAATTCCAAGGTGACACTATCAAGAACTTTTTAAAAGAAAAGGAAAGAAAATAGAAATGTAGGCTAATTTTAAATGTTTAGCTAGTTAAAACAACTATCAATACATGGTATCTATGTAGATGAAAACTATAGATTTATATGTTTTCCAAAATTCTAAAAATAAATCAAATATATTATGGAATAGAAGGAATAATGAAATATAACAATTCAATAACACATGACAAAGAAGTGCTCATACTAGAATATAAAGCATCGGTGCTTGTATGTGTGTGGTGCATTATATACGATTTAAAATGAAAAGTTCAACGCGATATATCTTTTTAAACCCTACCATGGTGCCCCACTTATTATATTGAAGGTACAATAAATATTGTTTTATAAAATAACTTAACCTACCTTAGTGCACATAGGAGGGTAATGCATGGCTATGATGGTATCTTTCATATATAACATTGGCCAAATTTTTTGAAACCTTTACAACATACCATAGAACAATCTACATTAATATAACTCTATTTAACACATTGAAAATAATTTATTAAATTTTTTTTTTGATATTAACATGAATAAGCACCAACAAAAATATATTTAGTAAAACTTTTACCTAAATTTATTATTTAAAAATATAATATAAATAAACTAATTTTACTAAAACATTTTAAAATTAATATTTAATATTTTTTGAATAAATTATGTATTAAATTTGAAACAAAACATTATTTAAATCTAAATTGAAATTGTTGTAAACTTACATTTGATAATAATTAAGTTTTCACAATTATCAAATTTACCTTAATCTTAACTAAAGTATTTGATTTCAATTTTGTTAAAATTGGTGAAATGTGCATATGCAAATAGATGACAGATACACAAAATGCTTTAGATAATTGTCATTATTATAATATACGGAATTGAATATACATGAGTTTGGATTGTATTAAAGTTCATTATCGCCCTTACATCGAGGTGTTAATGTACCAAAGAGCATAGTAAATTTATGCATATTTCATATATGACTATTTGATGCACTTCAAATGGTAGTGAGTTTTGTTAATTGATGTGACCTGTGTACATGCTTAGAGTTAGCATGGTTTGAATTCCAAGGTGACACTATTAAGAACATTTTAAAAGAAGAAGAAAGAAAATAGAAATGTAGGCTAATCTTAAATGTCATATATGTACCAAGGAGCATAGTTGATATTAACATGAATAAGCACCAACAAAAATATATTTAGTAAAACTTTTACCTAAATTTATTATTTAAAAATATAATATAAATAAACTAATTTTACTAAAACATTTTAAAATTAATATTTAATATTTTTTGAATAAATTATGTATTAAATTTGAAACAAAACATTATTTAAATCTAAATTGAAATTGTTGTAAACTTACATTTGATAATAATTAAGTTTTCACAATTATCAAATTTACCTTAATCTTAACTAAAGTATTTGATTTCAATTTTGTTAAAATTGGTGAAAAGTGCATATGTAAATAGATGACGGATACACAAAATGCTTTAGATAATTGTCATTATTATAATATACGGAATCGAATATACATGAGTTTGGATTGTATTAAAGTTCATTATCGCCCTACATCGAGGTGTTAATGTACCAAAGAGCATAGTAAATTTATGCACATTTCATATATGACTATTTGATGCACTTCAAACGGTAGTGAGTTTTGTTAATTGATGTGACCTGTGTACATGCTCAGAGTTAGCATGGTTTGAATTCCAAGGTCACACTATTAAGAACTTTTTAAAAGAAAAAGAAAGAAAATAGAAATGTAGGCTAACTTTAAATGTCATATATGTACCAAATAGCATAGTTGATATTAACATGAATAAGCACCAACAAAAATATATTTAGTAAAACTTTTACCTAAATTTATTATTTAAAAATATAATATAAATAAACTAATTTTACTAAAACATTTTAAAATTAATATTTAATATTTTTTGAATAAATTATGTATTAAATTTGAAACAAAACATTATTTAAATCTAAATTGAAATTGTTGTAAACTTACATTTGATAATAATTAAGTTTTCACAATTATCAAATTTACCTTAATCTTAACTAAAGTATTTGATTTCAATTTTGTTAAAATTGGTGAAAAGTGCATATGCAAATAGATGACAGATACACAAAATGCTTTAGATAATTGTCATTATTATAATATACGGAATCGAATATACATGAGTTTGGATTGTATTAAAGTTCATTATCGCCCTTACATCGAGGTGTTAATGTACCAAAGAGCATAGTAAATTTATGCACATTTCATATATGACTATTTGATGCACTTCAAACGATAGTGAGTTTTGTTAATTGATGTGACCTGTGTACATGCTTAGAGTTAGCATGGTTTGAATTCCAAGGTGACACTATTAAGAACTTTTTAAAAGAAAAAGAAAGAAAATAGAAATGTAGGCTAATTTTAAATGTCATATATGTACCAAAGAGCATAGTTGATATTAACATGAATAAGCACCAACAAAAATATATTTAGTAAAACTTTTACCTAAATTTATTATTTAAAAATATAATATAAATAAACTAATTTTACTAAAACATTTTAAAATTAATATTTAATATTTTTTGAATAAATTATGTATTAAATTTGAAACAAAACATTATTTAAATCTAAATTGAAATTGTTGTAAACTTACATTTGATAATAATTATGTTTTCACAATTATCAAATTTACCTTAATCTTATCTAAAGTATTTGATTTCAATTTTGTTAAAATTGGTGAAAAGTGCATATGTAAATAGATGACAGATACACAAAATGCTTTAGATAATTGTCATTATTATAATATACGGAATCGAATATACATGAGTTTGGATTGTATTAAAGTTCATTATTGCCCTTACATCGAGGTGTTAATGTACCAAAGAGCATAGTAAATTTATGCACATTTCATATATGACTATTTGATGCACTTCAAATGATAGTGAGTTTTGTTAATTGATGTGACCTGTGTACATGCTTAGAGTTAGCATGGGTTGAATTCCAAGGTGACACTATTAAGAACTTTTTAAAAGAAAAAGAAAGAAAATAGAAATGTAGGCTAATTTTAAATGTCATATATGTACCAAAGAGCATAGTTGATATTAACATGAATAAGCACCAACAAAAATATATTTAGTAAAACTTTCATCTAAATTTATTATTTAAAAATATAATACAAATAAACTAATTTTATTAAAACATTTTAAAATTAATATTTAATATTTTTTGAATAAATTATGTATTAAATTTGAAACAAAACATTATTTAAATCTAAATTTTGAAATGTTGATTCTGAGATAAATAATACTTATTGACATAACTAGAAATTACTCTGAAATAAACCACACCTATTGACATAACCAAAGATTACTCTGAAATAAACCACACCTATTGACATAACCAAAAATTATATGTATAGAAGTTTTTTGCCATTTGATAGCTATATGTTTTTTCCTTACTGGTTGCATCACTGAGCTATATAAATGATATAGTATGTATTTTTTATTATTATTTTTACTTGAATAACTAAAAAAAATGGTCTATTTTCGGTAGAAAAAAGAGAGTTGTCTTTAGTGCTACTTTTTGGAAGCTTTTATGGTGGGTTTTTCTAATCAAATGTCTCTAAAATCTAGGAGGAATTTATTGAAATCACAAGCTTCATGGTTAATCCTGTGCAATAGAAGTGCCCTAGGGTTTTTTCCGTCAAATTTCTCTAAAATCTAGCAGAAATTTATTGAAATCACAAGCTAGATGGGTAATCTTGTGCAAACGAAGTGCCCTAGGGGTTTTCCAGGGTGATGAAAAAAAATAGTTTAAATAGCACAAATCAAGATTTCACCTCAGATTTTTCCACCGGATTTCACACTAGAAAATCCAAAAAATTGCACTAAAACCAACTACGAAAAAAAAGGGAAAAAAAAATGAAAAAGAAAGATAAGATTGAAATCTGCAACATCTTTATGAAGTATTTATATTTTTTCTTTAAAAAATAAAAAATTTGAAAGATGTATTCTAAAATAAACCAAATAAAACACTAAAAATTTAAAGTAGAAATAAATCACACCTATTCATATAACTAGATTAAACTACACCTATTCATATAACTAGATTAATGTGAACAGAGATAATGTGAACAGAGATATCGTTGAAATCTATAACATTCATAATTTTTCTTTAAAGAATGAAAATTCTGGAAAAACTTATTCTAAAATAAACCACTAAAAATTAACAGATATATAGTTGAAATCTACAACATTATTATTTTCCTTTTTTAAAACTAAAATTATGAAGACCTATCACACCTATTAACATAACCAGAAACTATCTACGTGAGGAGAGGGATGATTGAAATGGGTGCTCAGAAATGCGGTCACATATGGAGATAATGACGTCTTGGAGCGGTTTACTGCATTAATAATTAATAACATTAGATTTTGTTAATTATGCTTTGATAAGGATGCCAGGAGACTGAGCACTGAATCATTCAGGAATATATTATCTTGTTTTTATTCCTTTGTATATATTTGTGTGCATTATTTCACCTTTAAAGTCACGGATTCACTATTTCTTGGATTGATGCGATAGCAGCTGGGATAAAGTTGGACAGATAAGGGAAAACGTAGCTAGTGAAGGGCAGTACTTCAGAGGAATATCATGCAAATATATTTAAAATATTTATGATGTTGGCACTTTAAAGACATACTTAGCACCTGGAAACAACTTTTGGAAAAAAAAATGATGTATTGAAAAGTCTAAAGAATACAGAGATTACATATATTGAAACTGTCCTTGTAGCTCCTTTATAGACAAAACAATGGCTAAAGTTATATTATTGTAGCCTAAGTGATTTAAACTTGCTGGAATTTTTAGCCTTCAAAGTAGCAAACCTAGTGGGTTTAGTGAGAGCAATGGTAGTTGAGCATATATGCTCTATGTATTGTTTGCATGACTTGAACCCACGTGCTTTCAAGTCCTTTGGCGTGATTTTGGTCCTTTTAACCATAGCATCAACATTTATCTTTTTTGTTTTCTGTGGAAATTAAAACATTATCAATAAATATCAAAATCCACATAGATATAATGAAAATATGTTGACCATGTAACGAATATGAAAAGACAATTCATTGACTAGCTATCAATAAATATTAAAATCTATATAGATATAATGAGAATATGGTGAAAATGTAATGAATATGAAAAGAAAATGCATTAACTAGTCATAAAAAAATATGTCAATGTTATTATGAGCTAAGATATGTAGTATATAACTTACCTCTCTTAATTTATCTTGAAGTCTAGGTGAATGCCGCAATGGTTGAGGAGAATGTGATTTTTGTTGAGTATCATGTCCACCATCATACATGTGCAAAGGTGTTTTAGGAGATGTATATTCGTTACTCTGAACATTAGATTATACATAGATATAAGTATGTGACTCAAAAAGAAATAAATGTAAAAATATGATAAAATTATAAGAGTATAAATAAATATAATCTTACCTTGCATTGTGACATTGGAGGTGAAGATGGTTGTAGCATTTGAACCATTTCATTTCCATTCTTCTTAAGGCTTCGACAAGGGGTTTTCATTGATTGTGATGGTTCCAAAGGGAACACCTGCACCATAAATAAGAAATAACACACACACACACAATAAAAAAAATCAAAGATAACGATATATAATATAGAACATCCATTTCTCATCCCATCATTATGGTAAAACATAACAATTTATGTATTAATGTTTTTAGTGGAATAGGTTATATGGATTAAAAACATACTGGCCCAGTAACCCCTTGAAAACCTTGAAATCTAGGTGAGCGTCGTAATGGTTGGTGGCTTGAATTTGGGGAATTTTGTTGATTAGGCTATGCATATCAATAACAATGAGAAATTAGTATACAATTATAATAAATATAAATATTATTTAATGTTAAAATGTCTAAAAAATTAATATATGCAAAAAAATGGACTCAATTGTGTTGTCATTGTCTTGATTAGTTTCATCAAAGTTTAATATATGGTTGTGCTCATCTAATCCTTCTTCCCCCACATCATCGGGAACCTCAATGCTTGCTTTCTCTTTTAAAGCAATATCTATGTGCTTCATTGTCTCCATGCATCTACGAGGTAGACTCTGATCCCAACGTTGAATTTTTTCACAAATCCTTTGCTTTGAAGTATCATTAAGCTGATCAAATGTAACAACTGACTGTGAAAACAAGTTTCAATGAATTTAGTCCACAACAATAAATTAATATTAATAGAAAACATATACAGATAAATACTAATAAATACTTACAGCTGAAAGAATTTCTTCATTGACAATATTAATAAAAAATCATATACAAATAAATACTAATAAATACTTACAGTTGAAAGAATTTCTTCATTGACAAATATTTTATATGCTTGTTGCCGTGCACGACACAGCCTTGCATCTAAATCATATTGTATTTTGACATTTTTCCTTTTAACTGCACTTGTTGATTTGACCGCCCATGTAGCATTTGCATCTCTTACTCAACCTCTTTGACGTGCAGGAATTGGTGGGAGATTGTGGGTGGTAGCGCGATGAGGATTAAGGCCAGATAGCGTAGATCGACTCAAATTCCCCGCACAGCCACCAACAAGACAAGTGAACACTTGCTTGGTGCCTTTGATAGTTACCTCCCATTCATGTCTAATTGCCTCCATTTTCTTACTTCCTTATAAATGAATATGTAAACAACAATGTTGTTAAAAACATGATAAAAACACATTAAAGTAAAAATCAATATTCATATCTATTTTTTTTTGGTTACCATAACTATCCGACTTATCCCAGCATCATCATTCCACTTAAAATTAGAAAGGAGAAGAAAAGCTTGGAAAGCCAACGCTTGTAAGCCTCCAGCAATTCTAAGCACATTACTGTTGCACATCCGACAAGGACAAACTCTGTAAGTGCTTTCATCAACTGATTTTAGTCTGAATATCCAAAGTGTTAATATTTAATGTAAATAATGTCAACTCTCATTTCTTTACTTCTCCATTTCTTCCTATGACATCCGATCCTTCTGCTGTTTCCATGCGTACCTCACTTCTTTATTTCTCCATTTATACTTATTAGATCAAATTTATCTACTGTTTCCACTGTGTATATATACTCACAGTGTTAATAACTAAACAGATTCCTTAACAACAATATTCCACATTTATTAGACTATGCAATTGTTTTGTGATTTTTTACTATAGTTTTCCATTTCTCCATCCAAACAGATGACACCAGATTCATCTACCGATTCCACTGTGTATAATATACCTACAGTATTAATAATTCATTTGTATAATATAAAATTGAATGAAATGAGGATAGATGATTTGCTATAAGATTTTGCAGATATAGGAAACACGAATACTTATTAATCAAACATTTAATTGAAAATTTTTACGATCCTAAAGCAGATTTTTGAGAAAAACAAGTCATTAGGAGAAAAATTTGAATCGTAACAAAATTATAATTATATTAAAAAATTTAAATCTTTTTTTTATCAGGTTGGAAAAATAAAATTAATAAAAATATTTGAGCGAGTAAAAACTTCTATCTATTTGGAATCTTCAAATGCTTGCTTACTACATTTACGATATTTAAATGCTTTCGGTCACAAGATATTTGACTAAACATGCAGAAAAAAGATTCTTTAAAAATTTAACATTCTGTCAATGGGAAGAAATTTCAATTTTCCTTAACTAAAATTCCGGAACACGGTTCTTCATTGCCTCATAAAATTTTGCGAGCGCTGACTTCATCAAAACCCTAATTTTTTTAAAATTCATCTAATCCAATGAAACTTGAACCTTTTATTAATAAAATTCCAACCAAAATAAGACTTTCAGAGCCATTTGGCTTGGGAATACTCCTTATAATTAACCGTGACCAGGACCGATGCTTGTGAGAATGATGAACAAGATTCTTCATGGCATCGCATTCTTGAGGAGTCAAATAAAATTTATTCTGAACTGTGAGTCCAGTTGCGATCTAAATTTGGCCATATATTATTGCTCCAGAATAAATTTGCTATCTTTTACGAGACAGTTTGGCGGAGTGAGAAAATCGAGCTGTAATCTCTTAATCTTTAAAATATATTTAAATCTTTAAATCAATCGAAACGTGTTTTGGAATCTGTGCTAAATAAATTACAGATCATTAACCAGGGAAGAGTTCATAAAACATGAAATGCCGTTGGGAATCTATTGGAAATGCTAGGGCTTTGTCGCGTTGCATATGGATTTTTAAAATACGGCTTCGAGGCATGAAAAGGATGCGCACTAACCTTGCAAAAAGCAATTTTCGATCACCAATGGCCAGCTGCATATAGTTTCAAACTTTCAGTAAAAGCGCCTCTGTTATTGAAATTCTGAGCTGTATACATCTGATAGGAATTCAACCGCTATCAAGCCCCCAGTTTCATCGACGCCAATTATGAAGGAAATCATGGATACATTGGCTGAGGTCACCAGAGAAGTGAAGAAAGAGGTCACCAGAGAAGTGAAGAAAATGGCTGAAACTTTTGACGCCGAATTGAAGGCATTGTTGATCAATGACTTGAACAGCGGCAGACGGCAATTCCTGACACTAATATTGACGTCTTTTACCTCTTAAATTTTGGTATCAATAATAGAATACTTGTAATGATATATAGCATATAGATATTTGGATTTACAATTGAGAGCATAAACGGGGTAATGCAAGATTCTTGGCTTCACATCAGTAACGTCTTTAATTTTGTGTATGCTACCACCTTTTCGTTGTGCTTGTTTGTGGTCTTTATATATTTATGTAAACAATTTGCTGGGCTATCAAGTTTTTGGAACTTAAACTCAAGAGTGCTTATATTCATGACTATCAAAGTTCGACTGTATGGGATCTGAAATACATCTGATAGGAATTCATAAAACCGCAAACAAGAGTACCTGTAACACCCTGAACATATAATTTTCATTGTATCAACCCTTTTCACAGAACCGCAAAGGGGAAAGCCCCGCGTTTTTCAGTAGCTGTTTCATGATTTCTATATTATGGTTGTATGCAAGGGTATATGATAATACCTGTATACGCGAGACAGAGGTCGAAAGAGCGTTTGAAATCTTCCATCCTCGAAGCGCTGCATGCACTGAATCACCTTCTGTAACCTCTCCTCTGTTCGTCGGAGTTCAATGGTTGTAACCTCTCCTCTGTTCGCCGGAGTTCAATGCGTGAATTGTCTTGGAGTTTGAATTGCCGGGAGTTTGAATTTCCTGGAGGATGGTTGGTACCATTCATAAATGCCGTAAATGTGCCGTAAATGTGCCTGAGGTTGGTGAATGTGCCTCATCAATATGCGAGAGTGGAGGCCAAAGTGGAGGCGGGCAGGGTCGATGGGCAGGAGCACAGCAGACAGCAGAGTCGCCGGAGCTGCGTGCCCTATAATCGCCGGAGAGGGATGCATGCTATGATGCATGGTCGAACATGGAAGAACCCCATGACGTCAAGGAGGGTGTCAGAAGGTGTAAAGACATAGCATTAACTTTGCTATGGAGGTGGAAATAGGAACTGCCTAACTCCTGAAACATCGTTTTCGAGGTTGGGTACATGGAAACCACCCTCCCTTGTGAGCTGATTTTCCATGTGAGTAATAGCTTTTGAAAGGTTCAAGATATCAACCGTGGGGATATATACCAAACAATGGAATATTCGTAGGGTTTGATTAAGTCAAAGTTCTCTCGACAAATCATGAAGATATTTCAGCTCAATTAACATTAGGATAAAAACAACTCAAATCAAATAAAAGAAAACTTGGGATTGAATATATTTTTAATATTTGTTAACTCCATAGACATTTAAGAGCAGTTGTGTATAGGTTATAGGTATTTGAGAGTGGGTATGCATAGGCTATATGAAAGGGTGAAAGTCAAAATTATAGTTTTAGCCGAAAGTTTTAAAAGTGATATCGGTGTCAAATAAAGTTGTCCATTGTCTACTACCTTTTATTTATTTAATTATTTACAAGCTTGAAGAGTGCATAAATTCGCAAGGGGATGATTGTATCTATTTGAGTGAGTTTGTTATAAGGTTTTTTGTATGTGTATGCCCTTTATTTTAATTGCTAAATATGTTCTTGGTTTGCAAGAGCACTTACTTTCCCTTGAGTATTTTTGTAAAAGCATAGGGATGCAAATCAATATTAGCAAAACGAAAGTAGTGGTTTTCTCTAACAAATCAAAACATAACCAACATAAGTTCTACTTTGAAGGAAACACTCTAAAAGAAATTGCAAATTACAAATATGTCGGAATTGACTTCACCAAAAATCTAAGCTAGGACAATTGTAGAAAGAAAATAACTTTGGAGGGTTGGAAAACATTTTATGTTTTTCAAAATAGGTGTAGAAAGTGAGAGTTATGGGACTAAAAGACCACTCAAACTATTTTCGGGCTTTTAGTGATTCTGGTGATTCTCTACGGTTGGGAACTGTGGGCAACATTACATCTCACATGCAGAGGAAATAAATTGAGAAAATTCAGAAGCACTTGATTACAAACAAGTTCAAAATTCAAAATGGTGCAGTTCCTTATGGTATCTTGTTAAGTGAAACAGGGGTCGCTCGTATTGAAGCAATCACTATGGTGCGAGTCATAAGATATTTAAAACAAAATCGAGCAAATGGAAGAGGGTGGAATGCCTAAGGTTGTCTTTAATGACATATTGTGCAAAAGAAAGAAGGCTTGGATGTATCAAAATAACAAATGGTTTACTAAATGGGGTATTTGCTTGAACATATGCCCCACATATAGTACATAGATAAAATATTTTATTATGGATAAGTTCCACAAGATGACTTATGATAAGGAGTTATGGAGAAAGGAAAAGTACTATATTGAAGAGTATAATTCCACTCATAATCATCGACAAAAAACTTACATAGGGGCCGATATTTATGGAAAGCCAAAATTCTCATTGTACAAATTCCCACAGTAGATCACCTGATAATGCAATATACTAAAGCAAAATAATTGATCTACTTCTACAAACAAACTTGCAGAAGCTTAATCGATTTTGAACAAGATCAATTAGAACACATATAATAGAGAATGAGAAATCAATCACACATGAACACAGAAGAATACTCTGGGGAAAGCCTCATCTAAAAACCCTGCTATCTGTATTATCATAAAAGTGGAAATATCTCCAGATTACACAAAGCTTTAGCTCACAAGCTATCAAGCTCTCAGTACAATCCCTCAATGTTGCTCATAGACTGAATAGACACAACATATTCCTTCCTTTAGTCCTCCAAGCCTCTTATTTCCTTGTGCAGTTTCTCATGGGTCCTCTGGCTGCCACCTGTGTGAATTGACCTCTCACACAACTCACCAAACTCAGAAGTAACTGCGCAATCTCCAAGGAATGAATTCCTTCTACATGCAAGAGATATCCTCAATGGAATATTCCTACAACTGATAGTACATTGTTCCATCATCTGATCTCAACTGGGTCTCTGATTGAACTGACATGCATGAGTTATTTATGAGAGAATATTCAGTTATCTGAAGTACAGTAGTTACATGCATGCATGCATTAACTGACTGAACTCACAATTAGTTCCATAAACTGTTGGAACTAATCTAACCGGACTTAACTCAGTTAACTGAGCTATCTAATAACAACTCAAAGTACAACTCATCATGATCTCCTTAATTAAGGGATAACTTCCTCAATCAAAGGGAAAACTATTGCATATCTTCACATATACTTCATGTTTGATTTTCTCTAACTAATTAACTTAAGATAAATTAATTAATTATTTTCCAAACAACTACTAAGATCAAATTCAAATTTTAATTCTCAATTTTAGTTCAAGGACTAATTAAATTTGGAATGTATCCCGAAATGCTATTTATAGCAATGCTATTTTTATCACTTCTATATTTAGCATTTCTTGTTGCTATTTTCAAAATTCCCTCTCAACAAGAAAGGGATTATCTGTCAGCCCAATCCTATCTCTATGGAACTCAAATTTGCATTTTGACAATGCCTTAGTCAAAATATCTGCATCTTGCTCCTCGGTCGAAACATATAGCAACAACATAATCCTCTTCACCGCACAGTCTCGAAGATGATGATACTGGATATCGATGTGCTTGGACCTGTCATGAAATACTAGATCGTCAGAGAGTTTGATACAACTCTGATTATCGCAATATATCACAATTGGATCCATCCTCTGATCAAACAATCCAACTATAATTTTCCGCATTGAAATGGCCTCACATGCTACCTGACTAACAACCATGTGTTCAGCCTCTGCTGAGCTAAGTGCAATTGAACTCTGTTTCCTGCTGTACCAAGAAACTACAGCTAAACCAAGGTTGAAAATTCCTCCTGAAGTGCTTTTTCAATCTGATGGACTCCATGCCCAATCTGCATCTGTGAAGCCCTGAAGCTTTACTCCCTCTGTCCGCCTGTACCATAATCCATACTGAGATGTGCCTATGAGGTACCTTAGCACATGCTTCGTTGCCTTCCAAAATAGCTTGGTAGGTTGAACCATAGCTTGACTCAGCTGGTTAACCACAAAGCACAAGTTTTGTCATGTGTTCACTAAATACATCAATGAACCCACAAGCTGTTGATAAACAATAACAGCTACTACCTCACCTGAAGTAGCATCCTCCTTCCTCTAGTTACTAGCTAGAGGAGTCTACATGGGCTTGTATTTCTCCATGTGGAATCTCCTGAGTATCTCATTGGCATACTTGCCTTGAGACACAAACACTTCCCTGGCATCCTTTTGCCACACTTCCATGCCTAGAAAGTGGTGCATAAGATCCATGTCTTTCATCTTGAATTCTCTTGCAAGGTTCTCCTTGCAAGACTTGATCAACTGATCATCACCTGTCAATATCAGATCATCAACATAAAGAACAACGATCAATGGCTTACCTTCTACCATGATGTGGTAAAGGTTCGCATCTACTTCACTCTTTGTGAAGCCCAACCTGGTGAAATAGTTGTCAATCTTGGTGTACTAAGCACAAGGTGCTTGCTTCAGCCCATACAAAGCTCTCTTGAGTCGGCACACATGCAACTCACGATCGAAGGTCTCAAATCCTTCTAGCTGCTCTATGTACACCTCTTCCTCAATCTTGCCATTGAGGAACGCAGTCTTCACATCCATCTGATGGATCTTCCAACCCATTTGAGCTGATAGTGCCAACATCGATCTGATAGATGAGTACCTTGCTACAGGAGAAAAAGTCTCATCATAGTCGATCCCCTCAACCTGTGAGAAACCATGGGAAACAAACCTTGCCTTACGTTTCTCCACACTGCCATCAGCTACTTGCTTTACCTTCTAAAGCCATCGGGAACTCACAACTGACTTGTCCTCTAGTCTTGAGACAACATCCCAAACACTGTTTCAAACTATGGAGTTGTACTCCTCCACCATAGCATCAACACAAATTGGCTGCTGCACTGCTTCCTCAAAGGAAGATTGTTCGATCTCTACACACTCCCCAATCAGGGCCATGTAACCAGTGTACCGCTCTGGTGATCTTCTCTCCCTATGCTAAGAGGATGGTTGTCCCACATTCTCTCTCGCATCCATCACCAATCTGTCAGCTTCCCTTGAGCTTTTCTTCCCATCTCTGGAAGACTCTGCATGAGTGGATGTCTCCACTCCTGGATCCTCTACATGCAGCTGCTCTGCATTTGTCTGAGGCTCCTCCTCCTTAGGAATCAAAAGTTCCTCCTCTGCATGCAACCTGAGCTCTCTCTCAAGGGAAACTCATAAGGCCTTCTGCTCGTCGAACTTCAGATCTCTGCGTACCACTATCCTCTGACTGGTAGGCAAGAACACCCGATAGTTGTGGGGTGTATCAGTGTACCCCACAAGTATCCCCAACTCAGCTATTGGCTCTCACTTCTTCTGAGCATCTTTGGTCACATGGAAATAAACCAATGATCTAAAGATCCTGAACTGACTCACATTTGGTCTCTTCCCAGAAAAATCCTCCACTGGTGTCTTCATCTCCAGTATATGATGAAGGCTTCTATTCTACAAGTATATTGCTATATTTCATCCCTCGGCCCACAAATGAAGTGGTAGGCTTTGGTCATGCAACATCACCCGAGCTGCTCCCACAATCAATCTGTTCTTCCTTTTGGCCACCCCATTTTGTTGTGGTTTATGGGGTGCTGTCAAATCCTATTTAATTCCTTCTGCTGCACAAAAGTTCTTAAACTATTGGGAGACATACTCTCCACCATTGTCGCTTCACAAGGCTCTTATCTTCTTTCCAGATTCTTTCTCAACCAAGGCTTTGAACTCACAAAACCTTGAGAAGGTTTGATCCTTCTTCTGCATGAAGTAGATCCAACATCTACGAGAAAAATCATCAATAAAAATAACATAGTACCTTTGTTTAGCAGTGGAGGCTGTAGAGAATGGTCCACACACATCTGTATGAACTCGCTCTAGGATTTCTCTAGCTCTACTGTCTCGATCATGAAAGGAATATTTTGCATACTTACCCAAGGTACAACCTTTGCATGTATCCACTTGCTCCAGTTTACCCTTGGGAAGTTCGGTATAAATCTACTGCATGATCTTCAAGGCCCCATGGTGTAAGTGGCCCAATCTTCTATGCCATAGCTGATCACCAACTTCTTGGCTTTGTACCAACTCTTCTTTGGAACTCAATGCAGCACAGTCATCTACCTCCAGCTTGTAGAGATTCCTTACTCGAATCCAAATCCTCTTGGTTTTTCCAGTGCCGATATGCCTCAGGAATGCCTTTCCTTTACTAAAGACTACATCATAGCCTTTGTCTTCCAACATAGCAATGGACACAAGGTTCTTTTTTAGACCAAGCACATACTTTACATGAATCAGGGTGAGAGGACCTCCATGCTCCCTCTGAAACACAACCGTACCTTCACCTGAGACACGGTACTTTCCATCATTGCCCATCTCTATGCACATCTCGAGGTCCTTCTCCTCCAAGGTACTGAATAGACTCTTGTTGCCAGTCATGTGGAATGAGGCTCCACTGTCTAGGTACCAAACACATCCCACCATCGATGAAACCATGCATGCGATGAGGGTAAAATTCAATTCGAACTGTGAGGCCAGTGCCTCACCATCTAATCCCTTCTAGGATCCCTTCTTGGATTTATTTTGTGGATAATTCGTAGCATAATGGCCCACCTCATGACAATGAAAGCATCACACTTTTGATTTGTCAATCTTCTTCCCACCATGGCAAGAACTCGATTTGGAATGGGAAGCCTTCCCCTTTCCTTTCCTTGCCTTACTCACTAAGGCTAGATTTTCTTCATCATCTTGCTTTGATGAAGATCCATCTCTGATGCTTCTCCTTATCTCCTCCTGCATCAGATCCGACCAAAGTCGTTCCCAATCTGGCAGTTTCTCTCTTCCATTTACTGAGTCTTGGTAGCTATGCTAGACAGAAGAGAGAGCAAGACTCACCATGTCATCATCGGCTATTGTGATTCCTACACTTCTAAGCTCATCCCTACAAGTGGTGAGCTTGTTCAGATATGTAGAGATCGTGTCGCCCTTTTCACACTTGATTTTCCAAAGCTTGTCTTTTAGCACCAGCTTCCTCTGATCGTTGTTGTTCTGATATAGATCCTTCAATGTTTTCCACATTGAAAACGATGTCTCCTTCCCATGGGGAATCAAGACAATGTGGTCTCGAACTCCCTCCAGAAGAATCCTCTTCGCTTTAGCCACACATTTCTTCCATTTCGCCAATTCTTAGGCATTAACAGCTGTTGGCTTGGGAACTTCTTGATCAATGAAGTCCTTCAAACCATTGTCCTCTAATACCACTTCCATGCGATTCTTCGAGGCTATATAATTCGAGCTGCCATCTAGGGCATACTCAAGTCTCAAACCGTTGAACGCCATTGGTGAAATTTGAGATGTGATAAGAATTTGATTTCTATAATCAGGAACTTCAACCTTCGAACTTCTCCCTTCTTTGTATACTATTGTCCACTTTGATCACCTTTGTTTTGATACCATGTAGAAATTCCCACAGTAGATCACGTGATAATGAAATATACTAAAGCAAAATACTTAATCTACTTCTACAAACAAATTTGTGGAAGCTTGATCGATTTTGAGCAAGATTAATTAGAACAAATATAATAGAGAATGAGAAATCAATCACACATGAACACAGAAGAATACTCTGGGGAAAGCCTCAGCTAAAAACCCCACTATTTGTAATATCATACAAGTGGAAATATCTTCGGATTACACAAAGCTTTAGCTCACAAGATATCCATCTCTAAGTACAATCCCTCAATGCTGCTCATAGACTGAATAGACACAACATATGCCTTCCTTCAGTCCTCCAATCCTCCTATTTCCTTGCGCAGTTTCTCCTGGGTCCTCTAGCTGCCACCTGTGTGAATTCACCTCTCACACAACTCACCAAACTCAGAAGTAACTGCGCAATCTCCAAGGAATGAATTCCTTCTGCATGCAAGAGATATCCTCAATGGAATATTCCTGCAACTGATAGTACATTGTCCCATCATCTGGTCTCAACTAGGTCTCTGACTAAACTGACATGCATGAGTTATTTATGAGAGAATATTCAGTTATCTGAAGTACAGTAGTTACATGCGTGCATGCATTAACTAATAGAAATCACAATTAGTTCCATAAACTGTTGGAACTAATCTAACTGGACTTAACTCAGTTAACTGAGCTAACTAATTACAACTCAAAGTACAACTCGTCCTGATCTCCTTAATTAAGAGATAACTTCCTCAATCAAAGGGAAAATTATTGCATGTCTTCACATAGACTTCATGTTTGATTTTCTCTAACTAATTAACTCAAGATGAATTAATTAATTAGTTTTCAAATAGCTGCTAAGATCAAATTCGAATTTTAATTCTCAATTTTAGTTCAAGTACAAACTAAAATTGGATTGTATCCCAAAATGCTATTTATAACAATGCTATTTTTAGCACTTCTATATTTATCATTTCTTGTTGCTATTTTCAACACTCATTAAGAACTAATTCTCATTGCTCAGTTAGAAGTGATACCATTTCTTTGTCTCAGCTTTACGATATTGTAATGGAGAAAATTCATAGAGAGATACAGTTGGTAGCACCATTTACCCTCTGGTTTGATTCGTTTGTTTGATGATCAATCATGTCAGTAACCATATTTGGTGTTTTATGATTTGGAGCAGGTGGTGTGAATCCTAACTCCTGAAACTTCGTTTTTGAGGTTGGGTACATGGAAAACCACCCTCCCATGTGAGCTGATTTTCCATGTGAGTAATAGCTTTTGAAAGGTTCAAGATATCAACCGTGGGTATATGTACCAAACAATGGAATATTCATAGGGTTTGATTAAGTCAAAGTTCTCTCGACAAATCATGAAGATATTTCAGCTCAATTAACCTTCGGATAAAAGCACCTCAAATCAAATCAAAGAAAATTTGGGGTTGAATATATTTTTAATATTTGGTATCTTCTATGAATTTGAGAGTAGTTGTGTATAGGTTATAGGTATTTGAGAGTAGGTATGCATAGGCTATATGAAAAGGTGAAAGTCAAAATTATAACTTTAGCAGAAAGTTTTAAAAATGATTTGGGTGTCAAACAAAGTTGTCCATTGTCTACTACCATTTTTTATTTATATATTGACAAGCTTGAAGAGTGCATAAATTCGCAAGGGGATGATTGTATCTATTTGAGTGAGTTTGTTATAAGGTTTTTTTGTATGTGTATGCCCTTTATTTTAATTGTTAAATCTGCTCTTTGTTTGCAAGAGCACTTACTTTCCCTTGAGTATTTTTGTAGAAGCATAGGGATGCAAGTCAATATTAGAAAAACGAAAGTAGTGGTTTTCTCTAACAAATCAAAACATAACCAACATAATTTCTACTTTGAAGGAAACACTCTAAAAGAAATTGTAGATTACAAATATGTCAAAATTGACTTCAACAAAAATCTAAGCTGGGACAACTGTAGAAAGAAAAGAACTTTGGAGGGTTGGAAAACATTTTATGTTTTTCAAAACAGGTGTACAAAGCAAGAGTTATGGGACTGAAAGTCCACTCAAACTATTTTCGGGGTTTTTTGGGCTTTTAGTGATTCTCGTGATTCTCCACGGTTGGGAACTATGGGCAACAATAAATCTCACATGCAGTGGAAATAAATTGAGAGAATTCAGAAGCACTTGATTACAAAAAAGTTCAAAATTCAAAATGCTGCAGTTCCTTATGATATCTTGCTAAGTGAAACAGGGGTTGGTAGACATTTAAAACAAAATTGAGCAAATGGAAGAGGGTGGATGACCTAAGGTTGTCTTTAATGACATATTGTGCAAAAGAAAGAAGGCTTGGATATAGCAAAATAACAAATGGTTTAATAAATGTCGTATTTTCTTGAACATATGTCCCACAAATAATAAATAGATAATTTTTTTTGTTATGGATAAGTTCCACAAGTGTACTTAGGATAAGGAGTTAAGGAGAAAGGAAAAGTACTATATTGACGAGTTTAATCCCACTCATAATCATCAACAAAAAGCTTACATAGGGGCCAATATTTAATAGAGAGACAAAATTTTTATTGCTCAGTTAAGGACTAATTCTCATCAACTCTGTTGTGAAACAAGACACTGGAAAAGGCAAAGATAATTGTGGGAAGAAAGAGTATGTATTTTTTTCTCTTCCAGAAAAGTGGAAACAAAAAAGAATTTCATTTTAGATTTCGAAGCCTTCAAAGACAAGAAGGAAAATTATGCAGTTATTCTAGCAACTAACCCTTGGGATAATTTATTCATCAAGGGGTTTGTCGAGAATCTGAGAGCGTTTATTGTGAGGCTTCATAGGAAAAAGGTTGAATACAGGAATCAGATGGTGAAACAATCAATCCCATGGTTGAATACAGGAATCAGATGGCGAAACAATCAGTCCCATAGGCTATGTTTAGCCTCGTGAACATTAAAATAATTTATTCCTTTCTTTGCAATAATTTTTTTCTTGACTAAGCCATCAGTTCGATAGGCTATGTTTAGCCTCGTGAACATTAAAATAATTTCTTTCTTTCTTTCCAATATTTTTTTTCCTTTCTTTCTTAAGTCAATTGCATATTCACGTTTAGCCTCGTGAACATTAAAATAATTTCTTTCTTTTTTTCCAATATCTTTCTTGCTCTCTTTCTTAAGTCGATTGCACATTCTCGCAACGTCAATATTTTAGAATGTACAATTAACATGAATTTACAAATAATATGGAATAAATAAATAGATATCATTTCATAATAGATATAAGAATGGGCCTTGAGTATATTCTAAAATTGTTTTTGTATTTTTAAGATTTAAGGAAACAAGTTAACACCTTAAAACCACATTAATCAATGTAGTAGTTTGACTAACCTAACTACATTAATAAAATGGTTAATATACACCTTCGCATCAATTTAATATATGAATCAAATATTAATATATTAATTATATATTAAATAAGTGTGGTATAAACTTTACATACTTTAACTTTTCCAAACAGAACTCCACAAAAATAAAAACCTTAAATAAAAGTACAATAATTATTATTTTATACAATAAAAATTTAAAATATACCTATGTAATCCATTTCCCATTAATTATTAATTAAGTGGAATTTTAATAGTTGAGTTTATAAGAGTTGGTAGAACGATTTGCCCTCTGGTTTGATTCGTTTGTTTCATGATCAATCATGTCAGTAACCATACTTTTCCGTTCTAAGATTTGGAGCAGGTGGTGTGAATCCTAACTACTGAAACTTCGTTTTCGAGGTTGGTACAACGAAACCAGCTGAATTAACGTTCGGAAGGGAGTACAACTCAAATCAAGATCAAAGAAAATGTGGCGTTGACTGTATTCCCAAAATTTGGCATCTCCAAGCGTTTCAAGCAGATAGAAACTTGACGTTATTCTCGCGTGATGAATGGACCCGAATCTGTCCAAGTTGTTTCGCCCTCATGACCTAGGATCAAACCACTTGATTTCTATTGTACTTTTTGTCCATACCGATAGCATCGGTTGATATGATTGGTTTTTTTTGAAGTGGGAATGGGTAACTAAGACGGGAAGGGATAGATTCTCTCCATTATCACATATTTTTTATTTTTATTTTTTTATCTTAATGTTTTGTTAGAAAATTGTTACAACAAAATAGGGAAAAAAATTAAAAAAAACTAAATTTTATATAATTTTGTTTTTGGTATTTTAAATAACATGTAAGACACATAGTAGTTTGTATCATGAATGTAACC
Organism: Pinus tabuliformis; assembly: GCA_031772625.1. NCBI lineage: Eukaryota > Viridiplantae > Streptophyta > Pinopsida > Pinales > Pinaceae > Pinus > Pinus tabuliformis. The sequence goes on from CM062816.1 coordinate 150,195,775, forward strand.
ATGTTTATATGTATGAATTGTGAGTTTGGTTTTTTTCTTCCTAAATTGATTGCTTTACCTTGTTTGGTGGATGTTTCCTAACACCTTGTTTCGTGGATGTTTAGTAACACGCTGTCAAGGTATTATTAAAATTTTGTTTGGTGTGAGATATTTATCATCCTTGTGTTATTATTTCTCAAAAAGTTATATTTTATACAGGTTGTAAATACGAACAAATGGTATTAAAGCGAAGTTAAAGGAGGGTGTGACACATTGTATATCTATCAAAAGTCTTGTAGAAGAAACTGAGTCATGCAATGAAAGAGGCCAAACTGCGTAAACATTGAGCCATGTAGAGTAAACATTGAGTTGCACATGTACACATCTCCAAAGCCAAATTACATGGTAAAGAAAAAAAGAGGGTTCTAGTCTCCTCGTACATGGAGGAACCTAAGTTGGGTTCTCATGCTATCATACAAAGGAGAAAGCCACTAGAGAGGCTTGTGGAGGCAGAGACATAACATTCCTAAAATTTCCGAATTTAGGTTTTTGTGAGCCATATTACATTAAGAAGAGCCTTTTTGATAGAAATCACATAGGAGAAAATTTTCCCGGCGCATTTCGAATCAGCTAGTGTGGTTCATCATAAAGAAACATAAGCAGTTGGGGCTAGGAAACCCTCAACTTGTTCGTCATGAGGAGAGTGTCAGATCTACAAGATTATCATAAGTCCAACCCACTTAGGGGCTATTGATTGCAGTAAGGAGAAGACTAGGGGAATAGTGGTCCCAGTTTTTTAAAATCCTTGCAGCGAAGGAGGAGCCACAAAACCATAGAGGGTATAGGTTATCCAAGGGTACAAAGAGGTGAAATCATTCAGAATGCAGAGAAAAATCCCGTGGAAGCATAAGTGGCCCTAACTATTATTCCAAAGGATTCCCATCCACATAAAAAGTTAAGGTAAAACTAAGGCTTCATATAAAGTGTGTATATAAATTTAAAAAAATTACACTAATTTTTTATTGGAGACATATATATAAATCTATGGAGAACTGCAATTTTTTTAAAAGAAGCAGAGAGTGGTGAAGGCCATGGAATCTATTTTTGTTTTTTTCTCCAAAGTATATATATACATATATATATAGATATATATATATATATATATATATATATATATATACATATATATATATATATATATATATATATATATATATATATATATTCAAATCAACACATATTAATAACAAAGATGACAAATATCAAATTTGAGCTAGAGAAGTTAAATAGTAAAAATAACTTCAGGGAAGGTCAAAATGAAATATGTATTAGTATAGTAAGGATTACATAAGGCATTAGATTGAAAGAAAAAAAATCAGCAAATATGATTAATGAAGAATAAAAAGATCTGGATAGAAGAGCTATCAACACTATTTGGTTATTTTGTTAATGACATCCCATTTAACATTATCAGAAAAGAAACAATAACATACTTATGGTGCAGGATGGATGGATTTTATATGATGAAATCCTCGACAAATTGGATCTATTGGAAGAAGCGATTGTATAGTCTAAAGTTGAAACCAAGTACACAAATTGCAGGTCATTTAAATGTTTTTAATATTCTTATATGCCGTTGACAAGTATGGATGTTAAAATCAATGCAGAAGATAGGGTGGTTACATTTTTGTGTTCATTGTTTGAATCGTGGGATCATTTAGTTATTTTCATTAGCTTTAGTATAATTGATACTCTTAAATATGATTATATTGTTGAACTATTATTCCCGAAGAGGTGCGAAGGAAATCTAATATTGTTTAAGCTTCCACACTAAAAGTAATAGTGACTAGAGGATGTGGCAAAGAAAAAAGAGTTAAGTTGGGTGGTATATCCATGTTAAAGTTAGAAGGAAAGAAGAGTAAACTCAAATGTTGGTACTATAATAAGTTTGAGCATCTCAAGAAAGATTGCTAGAAGAGGTAAAGACACCAAAAAGAAGTAAAATCTAGTTGAATCAATTCCAGGTATAATTGATGAATTTTGACTATTTGTAATGTGCCTGAATACTATGAAGAATGATTGTTAGATTCTATTGCTTCTCATAACATGTGTCCACCTAAAAGTTCATTTTCTTCATATCAAGTTGTTGATAGTGAAATTGTTCTTATCTAAAATAACGTTTCTTGTAAGGTTGTTGAGGTTGGAAGTGCATCAAATGAAATGTTCAATGGAATTAGAAGGACATTGATAAAGGTTAGACAACTTCTTGCACTAAAGAAGAGCTTAATTTACGTATGAGCTTTGGATTTTGGAGGCTACAAATTTATTAGTCAAGGTGGAACACTGAAGGTAAAAATATGATAAAATTATAAGAGTATAAATAAATATAATCTTACCTTGCATTGTGACATTGGAGGTGAAGATGGTTGTAGCATTTGAACCATTTCATTTCCATTCTTCTTAAGGCTTCGACAAGGGGTTTTCATTGATTGTGATGGTTCCAAAGGGAACACCTGCACCATAAATAAGAAATAACACACACACACACAATAAAAAAAATCAAAGATAACGATTTATAATATAGAACATCCATTTCTCATCCCATCATTATGGTAAAACATAACAATTTATGTATTAATGTTTTTAGTGGAATAGGTTATATGGATTAAAAACTTACTGGCCCAGTAACCCCTTGAAAACCTTGAAATCTAGGTGAGCGTCGTAATGGTTTGGTCGCTTGAATTTGGGGAATTTTGTTGATTAGGCTATGCATATCAATAACAATGAGAAATTAGTATACAATTATAATAAATAGAAATATTATTTAATGTTAAAATGTCTAAAAAATTAATATATGCAAAAAAATGGACTCAACTGTGTTGTCATTGTCTTGATTAGTTTCATCAAAGTTTAATATATGGTTGTGCTCATCTAATCCTTCTTCCCCCACATCATCGGGAACCTCAGTGCTTGCTTTCTCTTTTAAAGCAATATCTATGTGCTTCATTGTCTCCATGCGTCTACGAGGTAGACTCTGATCCCAACGTTGAATTTTTTCACAAATCCTTTGCTTTGAAGTATCATTAAGCTGATCAAATGTAACAACTGACTGTGAAAACAAGTTTCAATGAATTTAGTCCACAACAATAAATTAATATTAATAGAAAACATATACAGATAAATACTAATAAATACTTACAGCTGAAAGAATTTCTTCATTGACAATATTAATAAAAAATCATATACAAATAAATACTAATAAATACTTACAGTTGAAAGAATTTCTTCATTGACAAATCTTTTATATGCTTGTTGTCGTGCACGACATAGCCTTGCATCTAAATCATATTGTATTTTGACATTTTGCCTTTTAACTGCAATTGTTGATTTGACCGCCCATGTAGCATTTGCATCTCTTACTCAACCTCTTTGACGTGGAGGAATTGGTGGGAGATTGTGGGTGGTAGCGCGATGATGATTAAGGCCAGATAGCTTAGATCGACTCAAATTCCCCGCACAGCCACCAACAAGACAAGTGAACACTTGCTTGGTGCCTTTGATAGTTACCTCCCATTCATGTCTAATTTCCTCCATTTTCTTACTTCCTTATAAATGAATATGTAAACAACAATGTTGTTAAAAACATGATAAAAACACATTAAAGTAAAAATCAATATTCATATCTATTTTTTTGTGGTTACCATAACTATCCGGCTTATCCCAGCATCATCATTCCACTTAAAATTAGAAAGGAGAAGAAAAGCTTGGAAAGCCAAGGCTTGTAAGCCTCCGGCAATTCTAAGCACATTACTGTTGCACATCCGGCAAGGACAAACTCTGTAAGTGCTTTCATCAACTGATTTTAGTCTGAATATCTAAAGTGTTAATATTTAATGTAAATAATGTCAACTCTCATTTCTTTACTTCTCCATTTCTTCCTATGACATCAGATCCTTCTGCTGTTTCCATGTGTACCTCACTTCTTTATTTCTCCATTTATACTTATTAGATCAAATTTATCTACTGTTTCCACTGTGTATATATACTCACAGTGTTAATAACTAAACAGATTCCTTAACAACAATATTCCACATTTATTAGACTATGCAATTGTTTTGTGATTTTTTACTATAGTTTTCCATTTCTCCATCCAAACAGATGACACCAGATTCATCTACCGATTCCACTACGTATAATATACCTACAGTATTCATAATTCATTTGTATAATATAAAATTGAATGAAATGAGGATAGATGATTTGCTATAAGATTTTGCAGATATAGGAAACACGAATACTTATTAATCAAACATTTAATTGAAAATTTTTACGATCCTAAAGCAGATTTTTGAGAAAAACAAGTCATTAGGAGAAAAATTTGAATCGTAACAAAATTATAATTATATTAAAAAATTTAAATCTTTTTTTTATCAGGTTGGAAAAAATAAATTAATAAAAATATTTGAGCGAGTAAAAACTTCTATCTATTTAGAATCTTTAAATGCTTGCTTACTGCATTTACGATATTTAAATGCTTTCGGTCACAAGATATTTGACTAAACATGCAGAAAACAGATTCTTTAAAAATTTAACATTCTGTCAATGGGAAGAAATTTCAATTTTCCTTAACTAAAATTCCGGAACACGGTTCTTCATTGCCTCATAAAATTTTGCGAGCGCTGACTTCATCAAAACCCTAATTTTTTTAAAATTCATCTAATCCAATGAAACTTGAACCTTTTATTAATCAAATTCCAACCAAAATAAGATTTTCAGAGCCATTTGGCTTGGGAATACTCCTTATAATTAACCGTGACCAGGACCGATGCTTGTGAGAATGATGAACAAGATTCTTCATGGCACCGCATTCTTGAGGAGTCAAATAAAATTTATTCTGAACTGTGAGTCCAGTTGCGATCTAAATTTGGCCATATATTACTGCTCCAGAATAAATTTGCTATCTTTTACGAGACAGTTTGGCGGAGTGAGAAAATCGAGCTGTAATCTCTGAATCTTTAAAATATATTTAAATCTTTAAATCAATCGAAACGTGTTTTGGAATCTGTGCTAAATCAATTACAGATCATTAACCAGGGAAGAGTTCATAAAACATGAAATGCCGTTGGGAATCTATTGGAAATGCTAGGGCTTTGTCGCGTTGCATATGGCTTTTTAAAATACGGCTTCGAGGCATGAAAAGGATGCGCACTAACCTTGCGAAAAGCAATTTTCGATCACCAATGGCCAGCTGCATATAGTTTCAAACTTTCAGTAAAAGCGCCTCTGTTATTGAAATTCTGAGCTGTATACATCTGATAGGAATTCAATCGCTATCAAGCCCCCAGTTTCATCGACGCCAATTATGAAGGAAATCATGGATACGTTGGCTGAGGTCACCAGAGAAGTGAAGAAAGAGGTCACCAGAGAAGTGAAGAAAATGGCTGAAACTTTTGACGCCGAATTGAAGGCATTGTTGATCAATGACTTGAACAGTGGCAGACAGCAATTCCTGACACTAATATTGACGTCTTTTACCTCTTAAATTTTGGTATCAATAATAGAATACTTGTAATGATATATAGCATATAGATATTTGGATTTACAATTGAGAGCATAAACGGGGTAATGCAAGATTCTTGGCTTCACATCAGTAACGTCTTTAATTTTGTGTATGCTACCACCTTTTCGTTGTGCTTGTTTGTGGTCTTTATATATTTATGTAAACAATTTGCTGGGCTATCAATTTGCTGGAACTTAAACTCAAGAGTGCTTATATTCATGACTATCAAAGTTCGACTGTATGGGATCTGAAATACATCTGATAGGAATTCATAAAACCGCAAACAAGAGTACCTGTAACACCCTGAACATATAATTTTCATTGTATCAACCCTTTTCACAGAACCGCAAAGGGGAAAGCCCCGCGTTTTTCAGTAGCTGTTTCATGATTTCTATATTATGGTTGTATGCAGGGGTATACGATAATACCTGTATACGCGAGACAGAGGTCGAAAGAGCGTTTGAAATCTTCCGTCCTCGAAGCGCTGCATGCACTGAATCACCTTCTGTAACCTCTCCTCTATTCGTCGGAGTTCAATGGTTGTAACCTCTCCTCTGTTCGCCGGAGTTCAATGCATGAATTGTCTTGGAGTTTGAATTGCCGGGAGTTTGAATTGCCTGGAGGATGGTTGGTACCATTCATAAATGCCGTAAATGTGCCGTAAATGTGCCTCAGGTTGGTGAATGTGCCTCATCAATACGCGAGAGTGGAGGCCAAAGTGGAGGCGGGCAGGGTCGATGGGCAGGAGCACGGCAGACGGCAGAGTCGCCGGAGCTGCGTGCCCTGTAATCGCCGGAGAGGGATGCATGCTATGATGCATGGTCGAACATGGAAGGGCCCCATGACGTCAAGGAGGGTGTCAGAAGGTGTAAAGACATAGCATTAACTTTGCTATGGAGGTGGAAATAGGAACTGCCTAACTCCTGAAACATCGTTTTCGAGGTTGGGTACATGGAAACCACCCTCCCCTGTGAGCTGATTTTCCATGTGAGTAATAGCTTTTGAAAGGTTCAAGATATCAACCGTGGGGATATGTACCAAACAATGGAATATTCGTAGGGTTTGATTAAGTCAAAGTTCTCTCGACAAATCATGAAGATATTTCAGCTCAATTAACATTAGGATAAAAACAACTCAAATCAAATAAAAGAAAACTTGGGATTGAATATATTTTTAATATTTGTTAACTCCATAGGCATTTAAGAGCAGTTGTGTATAGGTTATAGATATTTGAGAGTAGGTATGCATAGGCTATATGAAAGGGTGAAAGTCAAAATTATAGTTTTAGCCGAAAGTTTTAAAAGTGATATCAGTGTCAAATAAAGTTGTCCATTGTCTACTACCTTTTATTTATTTAATTATTTACAAGCTTGAAGAGTGCATAAATTCGCAAGGGGATGATTGTATCTATTTGAGTGAGTTTGTTATAAGGTTTTTTGTATGTGTATGCCCTTTATTCTAATTGCTAAATCTGTTCTTGGTTTGCAAGAGCACTTACTTTCCCTTGAGTATTTTTGTAAAAGCATAGGGATGCAAATCAATATTAGCAAAACGAAAGTAGTGGTTTTCTCTAACAAATCAAAACATAACCAACATAAGTTCTACTTTGAAGGAAAAACTCTAAAAGAAATTGCAAATTACAAATATGTCGGAATTGACTTCACCAAAAATCTAAGCTAATACAATTGTAGAAAGAAAAGAACTTTGGAGGGTTGGAAAACATTTTATGTTTTTCAAAATAGGTGTAGAAAGCGAGAGTTATGGGACTAAAAGACCACTCAAACTATTTTCGGGCTTTTAGTGATTCTGGTGATTCTCTACGGTTGGGAACTGTGGGCAACATTACATCTCACATGCAGAGGAAATAAATTGAGAAAATTTAGAAGCACTTGATTACAAACAAGTTCAAAATTCAAAATGGTGCAGTTCCTTATGATATCTTGTTAAGTGAAACAGGGGTTGCTCGTATTGAAGCAATCACTATGGTGCGAGTCATAAGATATTTAAAACAAAATCGAGCAAATGGAAGAGGGTGGAATGCCTAAGGTTGTCTTTAATGACATATTGTGCAAAAGAAAGAAGGCTTGGATGTATCAAAATAACAAATGGTTTAATAAATGGGGTATTTGCTTGAACATATGCCCCACATATAGTACATAGATAAAATATTTTATTATGGATAAGTTCCACAAGATGACTTATGATAAGGAGTTATGGAGAAAGGAAAAGTACTATATTGAAGAGTATAATTCCACTCATAATCATCGACAAAAAACTTACATAGGGGCCAATATTTATGGAAAGCCAAAATTCTCATTGTAGAAATTCCCATAGTAGATCACCTGATAATGCAATATACTAAAGCAAAATACTTGATCTACTTCTACAAAAAAACTTGCAGAAGCTTAATCGATTTTGAACAAGATCAATTAGAACACATATAACAGAGAATGAGAAATCAATCACACATGAACACAGAAGAATACTCTGGGGAAAGCCTCATCTAAAAACCCTGCTATCTGTATTATCATACAAGTGGAAATATCTCCAGATTACACAAAGCTTTAGCTCACAAGCTATCAAGCTCTCAGTAAAATCCCTCAATGTTGCTCATAGACTGAATAGACACAACATATTCCTTCCTTTAGTCCTCCAAGCCTCTTATTTCCTTGTGCGGTTTCTCATGGGTCCTCTGGCTGCCACCTGTGTGAATTGACCTCTCACACAACTCACCAAACTCAGAAGTAACTGCGCAATCTCCAAGGAATGAATTCCTTCTACATGCAAGAGATATCCTCAATGGAATATTCCTACAACTGATAGTACATTGTTCCATCATCTGATCTCAACTGGGTCTCTGATTGAACTGACATGCATGAGTTATTTATGAGAGAATTTTCAGTTATCTGAAGTACAGTAGTTACATGCATGCATGCATTAACTGACTGAACTCACAATTAGTTCCATAAACTGTTGGAACTAATCTAACCGGACTTAACTCAGTTAACTGAGCTATCTAATAATAACTCAAAGTACAACTCATCATGATCTCCTTAATTAAGGGATAACTTCCTCAATCAAAGGGAAAACTGTTGCATATCTTCACATAGACTTCATGTTTGATTTTCTCTAACTAATTAACTTAAGATAAATTAATTAATTATTTTCCAAACAACTACTAAGATCAAATTCGAATTTTAATTCTCAATTTTAGTTCAAGGACTAATTAAATTTGGAATGTATCCCGAAATGCTATTTATAGCAATGCTATTTTTAGCACTTCTATATTTAGCATTTCTTGTTGCTATTTTCAACATTCCCTCTCATCAAGAAAGGGATTATCTGTCAGCCCAATCCTATCTCTATGGAACTCAAATTTGCATTTTGACAATGCCTTAGTCAAAATATCTGCATCCTGCTCCTCGGTCGAAACATATAGCAACAACATAATCCTCTTCACCGCACAGTCTCGAAGATGATGATACTGGATATCAATGTGCTTGGACCTGTCATGAAATACTAGATCGTCAGAGAGTTTGATACAACTCTGATTATCGCAATATATCACAATTGGATCCATCCTCTGATCAAACAATCCAACTATAATTTTCCGCATTGAAATGGCCTCACATGCTACCTGACTAACAACCATGTATTCAGCCTCTGCTGAGCTAAGTGCAATTGAACTCTGTTTCCTGCTGTACCAAGAAACTACAGCTAAACCAAGGTTGAAAATTCCTCCTGAAGTGCTTTTTCAATCTGATGGACTCCATGCCCAATCTGCATCTGTGAAGCCCTGAAGCTTTACTCCCTATGTCCGTCTGTACCATAATCCATACTGAGATGTGCCTATGAGGTACCTTAGCACATGCTTCGTTGCCTTCCAAAATAGCTTGGTAGGTTGAACCATAGCTTGACTCAGCTGGTTAACCACAAAGCACAAGTTTGGTCATGTGTTCACTAAATACATCAATGAACCCACAAGCTGTTGATAAACAATAATAGCTACTACCTCACCTGAAGTAGCATCCTCCTTCCTCTAGTTACTAGCTAGAGGAGTCTACATGGGCTTGCATTTCTCCATGTGGAATCTCCTGAGTATCTCATTGGCATACTTGCCTTGAGACACAAACACTTCCCTGGCATCCTTTTGCCACACTTCCATGCCTAGAAAGTGGTGCATAAGATCCATGTCTTTCATCTTGAATTCTCTTGCAAGGTTCTCCTTGCAAGACTTGATCAACTGATCATCACCTGTCAATATTAGATCATCAACATAAAGAACAACGATCAATGGCTTACCTTCTACCATGATGTGGTAAAGGTTCGCATCTACTTCACTCTTTGTGAAGCCCAACCTGGTGAAATAGTTGTCAATCTTGGTGTACTAAGCACAAGGTGCTTGCTTCAGCCCATACAAAGCTCTCTTGAGTCGGCACACATGCGACTCACGATCGAAGGTCTCAAATCCTTCTAGCTGCTCTATGTACACCTCTTCCTCAATCTTGCCATTGAGGAACACAGTCTTCACATCCATCTGATGGATCTTCCAACCCATTTGAGCTGATAGTGCCAACATCGATCTGATAGATGAGTACCTTGCTACAGGAGAAAAAGTCTCATCATAGTCGATCCCCTCAACCTGTGAGAAACCATGGGAAACAAACCTTGCCTTACATTTCTCCACACTGCCATCAGCTACTTGCTTTACCTTGTAAAGCCATCAGGAACTCACAAATGACTTGTCCTCTGGTCTTGAGACAACATCCCAAACATTGTTTCAAACTATGGAGTTGTACTCCTCCACCATAGCATCAACACAAATTGGCTGCTGCACTGCTTCCTCAAAGGAAGATTGTTCGATCTCTACACACTCCCCAATCAGGGCCATGTAACCAGTGTACCGCTCTGGTGATCTTCTCTCCCTATGCTAAGAGGATGGTTGTCCCACATTCTCTCTCACATCCATCACCAATGTGTCAGCTTCCCTTGAGCTTTTCTTCCCATCTCTAGAAGACTCTGCATGAGTGGATGTCTCCACTCCTGGATCCTCTACATGCAACTGCTCTGCATTTGTCTAAGGCTCCTCCTCCTTAGGAATCAAAAGTTCCTCCTCTGCATGCAACCTGAGCTCTCTCTCAAGGGAAACTCACAAGGCCTTCTGCTCGTCGAACTTCAGATCTCTGCGTACCACTATCCTCTGACTGGTAGGCAAGAACACCCGATAGTTGTGGGGTGTATCAGTGTACCCCACAAGTATCCCCAACTCAGCTATTGGCTCTCACTTCTTCTGAGCATCTTTGGTCACATGGAAATAAACCAATGATCTAAATATCCTGAACTGACTCACATTTGGTCTCTTCCCAGAAAAATCCTCCACTGGTGTCTTCATCTCCAGTATATGATGAAGGCTTCTATTCTACAAGTATATTGCTATATTGCATCCCTCAGCCCACAAATGAAGTGGTAGGCTTTGGTCATGCAGCATCACCTGAGCTGCTCCCACAATCGATCTGTTCTTCCTTTTGGCCACCCCATTTTGCTGTGGGTTATGGGGTGCTGTCAACTCCTATTTAATTCCTTCTGCTACACAAAAGTTCTTAAACTGTTGGGAGACATACTCTCCACCATTGTCGCTTCACAAGGCTCTTATCTTCTTTCCAGATTCTTTCTCAACCAAGGCTTTGAACTCACAAAACCTTGAGAAGATTTGATCCTTCTTCTGCATGAAGTAGATCCAACATCTACGAGAAAAGTCATCAATAAAAATAACATAGTACCTTTGTTTAGCGGTGGAGGCCGTAGAGAATGGTCCACACACATCTGTATGAACTCGCTCCAGGATTTCTCTAGCTCTACTGTCTCGATCATGAAAGAAATATTTTGCATACTTACCCAAGGTACAACCTTTGCATGTATCCACTTGCTCCAGTTTACCCTTGGGAAGTTCGGTATAAATCTGCTGCATGATCTTCAAGGCCCCATGGTGTAAGTGGCCCAATCTTCTATGCCATAGCTCACCAACTTCTTGGCTTTGCACCAACTCTTCTTTGGAAGTCAATGCAGCACAGTCATCTACCTCCAGCTTGTAGATATTCCTTACTCGAATCCAAATCCTCTTGGTTTTTCCAGTGCCGATATGCCTCAGGAATGCCTTTCCTTTACTAAAGACTACATCATAGCCTTTGTCTTCCAACATAGCAATGGACACAAGGTTCTTTTTTAGACCAAGCACATAATTTACATGAATCAGGGTGAGAGGACCTCCATGCTCCCTCTGAAACACAACCGTACCTTCACCTGAGACACGGTACTTTCCATCATTGCCCATCTCTATGCACATCTCGAGGTCCTTCTCCTCCAAGGTACTGAATAGACTCTTGTTGCCGATCATGTGGAATGAGGCTCCACTGTCTAGGTACCAAACACATCCCACCATCGATGAAACCATGCATGCTATGAGGGTAAAATTCAATTCGAACTGTGAGGCCAGTGCCTCACCATCTAATCCCTTCTAGGATCCCTTCTTGGATTTCTTCTGTGGATAATTCGTAGCATAATGGCCCACCTCATGACAATGAAAGCATCGCACTTTTGATTTGTCAATCTTCTTCCCACCATGGCAAGAACTCGATTTGGAATGGGAAGCCTTCCCCTTTCCTTTCCTTGCCTTACTCACTAAGGCTAGATTTTCTTCATCATCTTGCTTTGATGAAGATCCATCTCTGATGCTTCTCCTTATCTCCTCCTACATCAGATCCGACCAAAGTCGATCCCAATCTGGCAGTTTCTCTCTTCCATTTACCTAGTCTTGGTAGCTATGCTAGACAGAAGAGAGAGAAAGACTCACCATGTCATCATCGGCTGTTGTGATTCCTACACTTCTAAGCTCATCCCTATAAGTGGTGAGCTTGTTCAGATATGTAGAGATCGTGTCGCCCTTTTCACACTTGATTTTCCAAAGCTTGTCTTTTAGCACCAGCTTCCTCTGATCGCTGCTGTTCTGATATAGATCCTTCAATGTTTTCCACATTGAAAACGATGTCTCCTTCCCATGGGGAATCAAGACAATGTGGTCTCGAACTCCCTCCAGAAGAATCCTCTTCGCTTTAGCCACACATTTCTTCCATTTCGCCAATTCTTAGGCATTAGCAGCTGTTGGCTTAGGGACTTCCATATCAATGAATTCCTTCAAACCGTTGTCCTCTAATACCACTTCCATGCAATTCTTCGAGGCTATATAATTCGAGTTGCCATCTAGGGCATACTCAAGTCTCAAACTGTTGAACGCCATTGGTGAAATTTGAGATGTGATAAGAATTTGATTTCTATAATTAGGAACTTCAACCTTCGAACTTCTCCCTTCTTTGTATACTATTGTCCACTTTGATCACCTTTGTTTTGATACCATGTAGAAATTCCCACAGTAGATCACCTGATAATGAAATATACTAAAGCAAAATACTTAATCTACTTCTACAAACAAATTTGTGGAAGCTTGATCGATTTTGAGCAAGATTAATTAGAACAAATATAATAGAGAATGAGAAATCAATCACACATGAACACAAAAGAATACTCTGGGGAAAGCCTCAGCTAAAAACCCCACTATTTGTAATATCATACAAGTGGAAATATCTTCGGATTACACAAAGCTTTAGCTCACAAGATATCCATCTCTCAGTACAATCCCTTAATGCTGCTCATAGACTGAATAGACACAACATATGCCTTCCTTCAGTCCTCCAAGCCTCCTATTTCCTTGCGCAGTTTCTCCTGGGTCCTCTAGCTGCCACCTGTGTGAATTCACCTCTCACACAACTCACCAAACTCAGAAGTAACTGCGCAATCTCCAAGGAATGAATTCCTTCTGCATGCAAGAGATATCCTCAATGGAATATTCCTGCAACTGATAGTACATTGTCCCATCATCTGATCTCAACTAGGTCTCTGACTGAACTGACATGCATGAGTTATTTATGAGAGAATATTCAGTTATCTGAAGTACAGTAGTTACATGCATGCATGCATTAACTAATAGAAATCACAATTAGTTCCATAAACTGTTGGAACTAATCTAACTGGACTTAACTCAATTAACTGAGCTAACTAATTACAACTCAAAGTACAATTCGTCCTGATCTCCTTAATTAAGAGATAACTTCCTCAATCAAAGGGAAAGTTATTGCATGTCTTCACATAGACTTCATGTTTGATTTTCTCTAACTAATTAACTCAAGATGAATTAATTAATTATTTTTCAAATAGCTGCTAAGATCAAATTCGAATTTTAATTCTCAATTTTAGTTCAAGTACAAACTAAAATTGGATTGTATCCCAAAATGCTATTTATAACAATGCTATTTTTAGCACTTCTATATTTATCATTTCTTGTTGCTATTTTCAACACTCATTAAGAACTAATTCTCATTGCTTAGTTAGAAGTGATACCATTTCTTTGTCTCATCTTTAAGATATTTTAATGGAGAAAATTCATAGAGAGATACAGTTGGTAGCACCATTTACCCTCTGGTTTGATTCGTTTGTTTGATGATCAATCATGTCAGTAACCATATTTGGTGTTTTATGATTTGGAGCAGGTGGTGTGAATCCTAACTCCTGAAACTTCGTTTTTGAGGTTGGGTACATGGAAAACCACCCTCCCATGTGAGCTGATTTTCCATGTGAGTAATAGCTTTTGAAAGGTTCAAGATATCAACCGTGGGGATATGTACTAAACAATGGAATATTCATAGGGTTTGATTAAGTCAAAGTTTTCTTGACAAATCATGAAGATATTTCAGCTCAATTAACCTTCGGATAAAAGCACCTCAAATCAAATCAAAGAAAATTTGGGGTTGAATCTATTTTTAATATTTGGTATCTTCTAGGAATTTGAGAGTAGTTGTGTATAGGTTATAGGTATTTGAGAGTAGGTATTTATAGGCTATATGAAAAGGTGAAAGTCAAAATTATAACTTTAGCAGAAAGTTTTAAAAATGATTTGGGTGTCAAACAAAGTTGTCCATTGTCTACTACCATTTTTTATTTATATATTGACAAGCTTGAAGAGTGCATAAATTCGCAAGGGGATGATTGTATCTATTTGAGTGTGTTTGTTATAAGGTTTTTTTGTATGTGTATGCCCTTTATTTTAATTGTTAAATCTGCTCTTTGTTTGCAAGAACACTTACTTTCCCTTGAGTATTTTTGTAGAAGCATAGGGATGCAAGTCAATATTAGCAAAACGAAAGTAGTGGTTTTCTCTAACAAATCAAAACATAACCAACATAAGTTCTACTTTGAAGGAAACACTCTAAAAGAAATTGTAGATTACAAATATGTCAGAATTGACTTCAACAAAAATCTAAGCTGGGACAACTGTAGAAAGAAAAGAACTTTGGAGGGTTGGAAAACATTTTATGTTTTTCAAAACAGGTGTACAAAGCAAGAGTTATGGGACTGAAAGTCCACTCAAACTATTTTCGGGGTTTTTTGGGCTTTTAGTGATTCTCGTGATTCTCCACGGTTGGGAACTATGGGCAACGATAAATCTCACATGCAGTGGAAATAAATTGAGAGAATTCAGAAGCACTTGATTACAAAAAAGTTCAAAATTCAAAATGCTGCAGTTCCTTATGATATCTTGCTAAGTGAAACAGGGGTTGGTAGACATTTAAAACAAAATTGAGCAAATGGAAGAGGGTGGATGACCTAAGGTTGTCTTTAATGACATATTGTGCAAAAGAAAGAAGGCTTGGATATAGCAAAATAACAAATGGTTTAATAAATGACGTATTTTCTTGAACATATGTCCCACAAATAATAAATAGATAATTTTTTTTGTTATGGATAAGTTCCACAAGTGTACTTAGGATAAGGAGTTAAGGAGAAAGGAAAAGTACTATATTGACGAGTTTAATCCCACTCATAATCATCAACAAAAAGCTTACATAGGGCCAATATTTAATAGAGAGACAACAATTTTATTGCTCAGTTAAGGACTAATTCTCATCAACTCTGTTGTGAAACAAGACACTGGAAAAGGCAAAGATAATTGTGGGAAGAAAGAGTATGTATTTTTTTCTCTTCCAGAAAAATGGAAACAAAAAAGAATTTCATTTTAGATTTCGAAGCCTTCAAAGGCAAGAAGGAAAATTATGCAGTTATTCTAGCAACTAACCCTTGGGATAATTTATTCATCAAGGGGTTTGTCGAGAATCTGAGAGCGTTTATTGTGAGGCTTCATAGGAAAAAGGTTGAATACAGGAATCAGATGGCGAAACAATCAATCCCATGGTTGAATACAGGAATCAGATGGAGAAACAATCAGTCCCATAGGCTATGTTTAGCCTCGTGAACATTAAAATAATTTATTCCTTTCTTTGCAATAATTTTTTTCTTGACTAAGCCATCAGTTTGATAGGCTATGTTTAGCCTCGTGAACATTAAAATAATTTCTTTCTTTCTTTCCAATATTTTTTCTCCTTTCTTTCTTAAGTCAATTGCATATTCACGTTTAGCCTCATGAACATTAAAATAATTTCTTTCTTTTTTTCCAATATCTTTCTTGCTCTCTTTCTTAAGTCGATTACACATTCTCGCAACGTCAATATTTTAGAATGTACAATTAACATGAATTTACAAATAATATGGAATAAATAAATAGATATCATTTCATAATAGATATAAGAATGGGCCTTGAGTATATTCTAAAATTGTTTTTGTATTTTTAAGATTTAAGGAGACAAGTTAACACCTTAAAACCACATTAATCAATGTAGTAGTTTGACTAACCTAACTACATTAATAAAATGGTTAATATACACCTTCGCATCAATTTAATATATGAATCAAATATTAATATATTAATTATATATTAAATAAGTGTGGTATAAACTTTACATACTTTAACTTTTCCAAACAGAACTCCACAAAAATAAAAACCTTAAATAAAAGTACAATAATTATTATTTTATACAATAAAAATTTAAAATATACCTATGTAATCCATTTCCCATTAATTATTAATTAAGTGGAATTTTAATAGTTGGGTTTATAAGAGTTGGTAGAACGATTTGCCCTCTGGTTTGATTCGTTTGTTTCATGATCAATCATGTCAGTAACCATACTTTTCCGTTCTAAGATTTGGAGCAGGTGGTGTGAATCCTAACTACTGAAACTTCGTTTTCGAGGTTGGTACAACGAAACCAGCTGAATTAACGTTCCGAAGGGAGTACAACTCAAATCAAGATCAAAGAAAATGTGGCGTTGACTGTATTCCCAAAATTTGGCATCTCCAAGCGTTTCAAGCAGATAGAAACTTGACGTTATTCTCGCGTGATGAATGGACCCAAATCTGTCCAAGTTGTTTCGCCCTCATGACCTAGGATCAAACCACTTGATTTCTATTGTACTTTTTGTCCATACCGATAGCATCGGTTGATATGATTGGTTTTTTTTGAAGTGGGAATGGGTAACTAAGACGGGAAGGGATAGATTCTCTCCATTATCACATATTTTTTATTTTTTATTTATTTTTTATTTTTTTATCTTAATGTTTTGTTAGAAAATCGTTACAACAAAATAGGGAAAAAAATTAAAAAAAACTAAATTTTATATAATTTCGTTTTTGGTATTTTAAATAACATGTAAGACACATAGTAGTTTGTATCATGAATGTAACCATGTTTATATATATGAATTGTGAGTTTGGTTTTTTTCTTCCTAAATTGATTGCTTTATCTTGTTTGGTGGATGTTTCCTAACACCTTGTTTCGTGGATGTTTAGTAACACGCTGTCAAGGTATTATTAAAATTTTGGTTGATGTGAGATATCTATCATCCTTGTGTTATTATTTCTCAAAAAGTTATATTTTATACAGGTTGTAAATACGAACAAATGGTATTAAAGCGAAGTTAAAGGAGGGTGTGACACATTGTATATCTATCAAAAGTCTTGTAGAAGAAACTGAGTCATGCAATGAAAGAGGCCAAACTGCGTAAACATTGAGCCATGTAGAGTAAACATTGAGTTGCACATGTACACATCTCCAAAGCCAAATTACATGGTAAAGAAAAAAAGAGGGTTCTAGTCTCCTCGTACATGGAGGAACCTAAGTTGGGTTCTCATGCTATCATACAAAGGAGAAAGCCACTAGAGAGGCTTGTGGAGGCAGAGACATAACATTCCTAAAATTTCTGAATTTAGGTTTTTGTGAGCCATATTACATTAAGAAGAGCCTTTTTGATAGAAATCACATAGGAGAAAATTTTCCCGGTGCATTTTGAATCAGCTAGTGTGGTTCATCATAAAGAAACATAAGCAGTTGGGGCTAGGAAACCCTCAACTTGTTCGTCATGAGGAGAGTTTCAGATCTACAAGATTATCATAAGTCCAACCCACTTAGGGGTTATTGATTGCAGTAAGGAGAAGACTAGGGGAATAGTGGTCCCAGTTTTTTAAAATCCTTGCAGCGAAGGAGGAGCCACAAAACCATAGAGGGTATAGGTTATCCAAGGGTACAAAGAGGTGAAATCATTCAGAATGCAGAGAAAAATCCCGTGGAAGCATAAGTGGCCCTAACTACTATTCCAAAGGATTCCCGTCCACATAAAAAGTTAAGGTAAAACTAAGGCTTCGTATAAAGTGTGTATATAAATTTAAAAAAGTTACACTAATTTTTTATTGGAGACATATATATAAATCTATGGAGAACTGCAATTTTTTTAAAAGAAGCAAAGAGTGGTGAAGGCCATGGAATCTATTTTTGTTTTTTTCTCCAAAGTATATATATATATATATATTCAAATCAACACATATTAATAACAAAGATGACAAATATCAAATTTGAGCTAGAGAAGTTAAATAGTAAAAATAACTTCATGGAAGGTCAAAATGAAATATGTATTAGTATAGTAAGGATTACATAAGGCATTAGATCGAAAGAAAAAAAATCAGCAAATATGATTAATGAAGAATAAAAAGATCTGGATAGAAGAGCTATCAACACTATTTGGTTATTTTGTTAATGACATCCCATTTAACATTATCAGAAAAGAAACAATAACATACTTATGGTGCAGGATGGATGGATTTTATATGATGAAATCCTCGACAAATTGAATCTATTGGAAGAAGCGATTGTATAGTCTAAAGTTGAAACCAAGTACACAAATTGCAGGTCATTTAAATGTTTTTAATATTCTTATATGCCGTTGACAAGTATGGATGTTAAAATCAATGCAGAAGATAGGGTAGCTACATTTTTGTGTTCATTTTTTGAATCGTGGGATCATTTAGTTATTTTCATTAGCTTTAGTATAATTGATACTCTTAAATATGATTATATTGTTGAACTATTATTCCCAACGAGGTGCGAAGGAAATCTAATATTGTTTAAGCTTCCACACTAAAAGTAATAGTGACTAGAGGATGTGGCAAAGAAAAAAGAGTTAAGTTGGGTCGTATATCCATGTTAAAGTTAGAAGGAAAGAAGAGTAAACTCAAATGTTGGTACTATAATAAGTTTGAGCATCTCAAGAAAGATTGCTAGAAGAGGTAAAGACACCAAAAAGAAGTAAAATCTAGTTGAATCAATTCCAGGTATAATTGATGAATTTTGACTATTTGTAATGTGCCTGAATACTATGAAGAATGATTGTTAGATTCTATTGCTTCTCATAACATGTGTCCACCTAAAAGTTCATTTTCTTCATATCAAGTTGTTGATAGTGAAATTGTTCTTATCTAAAATAATGTTTCTTGTAAGGTTGTTGAGGTTGGAAGTGCATCAAATGAAATGTTCAATGGAATTAGAAGGACATTGATAAAGGTTAGACAACTTCTTGCACTAAAGAAGAGCTTAATTTATGTATGAGCTTTGGATTTTGGAGGCTACAAATTTATTAGTCAAGGTGGAACACTGAAGGTGTTCAAGAACAAGTTAGTGGTTATGAAAGCTAAAAAGACAGAAAACCTTTACAAGTTACAAATAAGTACTCAAATCAATGAAGAAATGATGATGCCTGAGGAAAATGAGTCCACTCATTTATAGCATCAATCACTAGGTCATATGAACAATAAAGAGCTAAAGGTACTCATAAAAATGCAAATTAATTCTGCATTTAGTATAATTTTTTAATTTGAATTTTTGAAGCATTCTATATTTGGAAAAAAATGTAGACACAAGTTTAAAGTATACAATCATATTAGAAAATATATCCTTGATTATATTCGTTCAGATTTTTTGGAGTCATCCCCTGCAATATCATTTGGAAGATTGTCATGTTTTGTTACATTTATAGAACATTTCTCTATAAAATCCTATTTGTTTAATACATTTAAGCAATTTAGAATTTGGAAGAAAATAGAATTGGTAAGACAATAAAATGTTTAAGAATAGATAATAGAGGAAATTTCATGTCTTAAGAATTCCAAAAATATTGCAAATATGATGGTATTAAAAGAAATAAAACCATTAAACATACTCCACAATAAAATGGTGTGGTAGAACACACAAAGGAGACTCTAGAAATAGAAACAAGCATTCCCAATAGTGGCAATTTGCAATAAGAGTCGTGGGAGAAAGAAATCACTACTATTCATTATATTATAAATCAATCACCAACAATTTCAATAGATTATAAAACTCTTGAAGAGATATGGACAATTAATAACTTGAAAATATAACTTATTAATTAAGGGTATTAATAAATAATGAATTAGAATAAAATATGTCTAAATAATAATTAGGCTTAAATAAAAAGTGATTATTCACCTTGAACTGGTCGGCTCTTCATCTTGGTAGCACAACATATCATATATATAGCCCTATTTCTCTTCTTTGTAGATTCAGTCCTGAGGGTGAGTCTTGTTCTAGACTCGAAATGTAGACATAAAAATGTAGACTATGGAATATCCGAGCTCACAATCTCAAAAACCACACCATAGAAATCTCCTCTCCATTATCGATATGGACAAGCCATCCTTTCAATTATTCACAAAAAAAAGGAAAAAAAATAAAAATTGGTTGTGAAGCTTATGCTCTTACTCCTAAAATTAATGTTTTAAAGGTGAAATCATGGAGCTGGATTACACTTTTTGGCAAGAGAGGACACTTTTTGATGGAAAAAATGATGGCTTGATTGAACCATTTTTAAGTGCTCGATCATGCTCCTCGGGTGCTAAAAAAGTATCTTGATCAAGCTTTAAAGCTCAATCAAGCCATTTTTTTATTACTAAATATCACACCCACAGTCTACTCGTGCCATTTTCACATATCGCCAGAAATTTAGGAGCTCGACTGAGACTATTGGAGCTCAATCGAGCAATTAAAGATTGGAGTGTTCAAATTAGTCTTTCCAACAACCCCGCCAATGTACCAAAGGCTCAAGCAAACGTAGGTATTCTATCTATTTGTATTTCTTATTTATTTTTTTGCAAAATTAACAACTTAATTTAAAAAACAACAACCATATAAAAACCATGAAAGCCAATTAATTAAAAAAAACAACCATGCAAAAACCATAAAACCACCAAAAACCCTTCAAAAGAACTTAGAACATCACAAAACCAACTAAGGAAATCACAAAAAACCATAAAAGCACCATTCAAAAAAACATAGAAAACCACAAAACCAACCTACAAAACCATAAAAAAACCCTTCAAAACAACCTAGAAAACACTCTCAAAGCACAAAAAAAACTATAATTTAGGTTTTAATTTTTTTGTTCTCTTGCAATGTTTTGTTTATTAAATGCATATTTTATTTTTTTTTGAATGGTAAAAACGCATTTTTCTAATTATTTTAGGTTCTAAAGTTTTTTTTTCTTATGAATTTTATGAAATAAATTTTCAAATTTGTTTTATGTTTTTGTTATTTAAAATGCATTTTAAATTTTTAACAAATTTGATGGAAAATTTACTCCAAAAAACTCCAAACCAGAGAACAACGAAACTATTACCAATAAATAAGTAAATTAAGAGCTTGAAATTGACATGATGAATATGGTTGCTCATGATAAACCTATATTTATAGAATAAGACATTTTATTTTATTTTATTATTTTAAATTCGAATTAATTTATATTTTAAACATTTTTTAACAATAAATAGAGTAAGATTCTAATTTTAAAAATTTAAAATATTAATCTTTAAAATTAAAAGTCTAAAAGTAATAATTTCTTATTCGATTATATATATATATATATATATATATATATATATATATATATATAACTATTATTTAACTATAACATATATATTATAATTTTATATTAAAAGTATAACATAATATAGTTGTATAACTATTTAAGATAACATAAGGTTATAACATAACAACATAATTATAGCTATAGTTCATAGTTTATAACATAACTATATAACTATATAATTATATATATTTAAGAAATTATAACTTAGTTATAACATCACATAGCTATATATTATAATTATATATATTATTTATAGCATAATATAGTTCTATAATTATTTAGTTCATAACATAAAGTTATTTAGCATAACATACCATAATGTAACATGTATTGTGCATAAAATATATAAAATAATTCTATAACAATTTATCATAACATAAAGTTATTTCATATATATATATAACAAAATTGCATTTGGTCTCGTGAATAAAAAATTTAGACTTTTTTCTAATTTGCACCACATTGTTTCATTATGTAGTGTGTTGTACAAGAAACATTCTCTTCACGGGCTTGCATTTAGTACATGTCATGTGTTAAAGTCAAACATTAAGAAATTAAAGTATATTGGAGTATTTGGTTGGCATGGAATTTTATTACTTTTGTAAATACACTTATTTCATATATATTATTGTGCTATGAATAAAATGCATTATTTAGAAATGAGAAAAAGTATGAAGGTAGATTTGATCACTTCTTCAATTGTGTTTACATGGAACTTAATACTTTGGTTGATAAATTATTAAAAAATGGACTCTAAAGTTTAGGACTTTGGGCTAGATTATTCTACTTGAGTTTAGAAATGGTTTTTTGTCAAAATTCTTTCTAAGACAACAATTCTTTTTTGGATTTGTTTATATGTATTATATGTGTTATATGTAATATGTTGAGGAATCCCATATATGTGGCCCAACTACAAGACATCATAGTGCGAGGGGTTTTGTTATACGTGGTTAGGTTCATGATAAATCACGTAGCCCACTAAGAGTTCATTTTCCACTCACAGATCCTGCCTCCGACACTAGTTGAAGTGTCAGAGGCAATGTTTTTGTCCCTACTGATGATCATGCTACCTGTAGTGGACCTTCTTCACCTATTTCAGCTACACCTCTTGTATTTTGAAATCACCTTTAAACTTTATGTGTAAACATATGTCATGAAATTGTGTTTAATTTTCAAATTGTCTTCAACGGATGTGTTGAATTTAATGTATATGCTATTATGCTTCTAGTTTGTTAATTATATATGTTAAATTATTTTTATGATTTGCAGGTCCTTAGCAGGTCAAAGCTGAGCATCAAAGTGCAACATTGATCTGTCATGGGATGATGCTACATCTCATATCACATTGGATGATGTTATGACGTGTCATATGTGGATCACATAAGAGATACATAACATCCCTACTAATTCACCTACACAATGTAGTTTTCCTTTGATGTTGGATAGAGTCAATAGGTTGATCGAGACATACCGGAGGTCAGGCCCATAGAGCCACATCCTATAGTCCATACAGAGGATTAAGAGCTAGAAGCTTAGAGGCCCAAATGCTTTGGAGGTGGTGAAAGAGGCCACCAAGGACATTGATGTTCGTGGGAAGTTGTTTGACATCCCTTCAGATCGCCTTGTTAGACATAGAGGTATGATTCCAGTGAAATATTTTAGGAATGTTGATGCAGCCCATTTTTTGTATGATAGATTCATTGGAGATTGGGGCAAGTTCCACCAACACAACTAACTCAACATTTATTTTGCCAAGAATTTATATGCAGATTTCATGTTACATATGAGGTCGGATTACACTGATAGTGGATCTCATTATTATGGACCTGACTTATATATAAAAAAACATTTAACACACACATAACTATTATTTAACTATAACACACACACACACACATAACATAGTTCTATACTTATTTAATTCATAACATAAAAGTATTAATTCTATAATTATTTAACATGTATAACATAAATCTATTTAACATAACACATATATAATATAGCATGTAATATAATTATAACTATTTCATAACTATATAAATATATAATTATTTAAATATAACCATATATATTTAACTATTATAAAGTTATAACATATCACATAGCTAGATATATTATAGTTCTATATATATTGTTTATAACCTAACATAGTTCTATAAATATTTAACATAACTATAGCTAAATATTTCACACACACACATATGTTTGACATAATATGTGTAACTCTCTCTCTCTCTCTATATATATATATAACATAACACAACAAAACATAGTGTAACATGTATTGTGCATAACATATATAAAATAATTCTATAACAATTTATCATAACATAAAGTTATTATATATATATATATATATATATATATAAAATAAAAGTTAATTTTTCAACAATGTATCATTGATAGATACATTAAATCTATCATGTGAAAAGTGCATTTGGTCTAGTGAATAAAAAAATTTAGACTCTTTTATAATTTGCACCATATTATTTCATTATGTAGTGTGTTGTACAAGAAACATTGTCTTCAAGTGCTTGCATTTAGTACATGTCATGTGTCAAAGTCAAAGATTAAGAAATTAATGTCTATTGGAGTATTTGGTTGGCATGGAATTTTTTTACTTTTGTAAATACACTTATTTCATATATATATTAATGCGCTATGAATAAAATACATTATTTATAAATGAGAATAAATATGAAGGTAGATTTCATCACTTCTTCAATTGGGTTTACACGGAAATCAATACTTTGGTTGCTAAATTATTAAAAAATGGACTCTAAAGTTTAGGACTTCAAGCTAGATTATTCTACTTGAGTTTATAAATGTTTTTTTGTCAACATTCTTTCTAAGTGAATATTTTTTTTTTGGATTTGTTTATATGTATTATATGTGTTATATGCAATATGTTGAGGCATCCCATATATGTGGCCTAACTACAATCCATAATAGTGTGAGGGGTTTTGTTACATGCGGTTAGGTTCATGATAAATCACGTAGCCAATTGAGAGTTCGCATTCCACTCACAGATCATGCCTCTGACGCTAGTTGGAGTGTCAAAGGCAATGTTTTTGTCTCTGTTGATGATCATGCTACCTCTAGTGGACCTTCTTCGCCTATTTTAGGTACACCTCTTGTATTTTTAAATCACCTTTAAACTTTATGTGTAAACATATGTCTTGAAATTGTCTTTAATTTTTGAATTGATTTCAACCGATGTGTTTGAATTTAATGTATATGTTATTATGCTTATAGTTTGTTAATTATATATGTTAAGTTATTTTTATGATTTGTAGGCCCTTAGTAGGTCAAAGTTGAGGATCAAAGTGCAACATCGATCCCTCTGTGGGATGATGCTACATCTCATATCACATTGGATGATGTTACAACCCGTCAGACGTGGATCACACAAGAGATACATAACATCCCTACTAATTCACCTACTCATCGTAGTTTTCCTTTAATGTTGGATAGAATCAATAGGATGATCGAGACATACCAGAGGTAAGGTCCATAGAGCCACATCTTAAAGTCCATACAGAGGATTAAGAGCCACAATCTTAGAGGCCCAAATACTTGGGAGGTGGTGAAAGAGGCCACCAAGGAAATTGATGTTCGTGGGAAGTTGTTTGACATCCCTTCAGATCAACCTGTTAGACATAGAGGTATGATTCCACTAAAATATTTTAGGAATGTTGATGCAACCGATTTTGTGTATGATAGATTCAATGGAGATTGGGACAAGTTCCCCCACCACGACCAACTCACCATTTATTTTTGCCAAGAATTTATATGCAGATTTTGTGCTACATATGAGGCCAGATTACACTGATAACGGATCTCATTATTATGGACCTGACTTGGGACATACCTATGAGCACGATGGGGCTTGTAGGGACCTTGGGCATGTACCACCACCTTCGAGATTCGTGCAACTGTCATATCATAGCTTAGTATTACCAAAAAAAACCAGAGGAGCTATCACAACTCGGTGGTGAGTCCAGGGAAACTATTAGAGACAACATGAGAACATCATTGGCTGGTGCACATGTTGCATTGGATGGAGAGATTAGGAGACCACCACCATTTCCTTGTGACCAGAAAGTGCCCTTATAGAATGATGCATTTATCATGAGTTTACCCTTTGACCACAGAGGCTTCACTGGGGAGCAATACCATACCACATGCATTCATATTGTGGGATATAATTGAGGAAAATATGACATAATATATTGAGCATATAATAGGGAGTAAAGGGTGTTTATATTTTTAGGTATAAAAAATGGAGCTCAAAGATAATGGAAAAATGTAAAGGGGTATAAAATATGTTAATGAAAAAATGGATATGTACAATATCTAGTGAAAGTGGAGGTTTTTCAAATTGGGAAGGTGTATTGGGTTCATATTGGTAGGGGGTTAAATAATGTGATTCTTAGAGGTATTTTCCAATATGTAGTCAAATTATGGGTATTGTTTATTATGTCGTGAATGCATGTGATATGTCAAAGGTTCATTGAGTGAAGCCCCCATGCCTTTGACCAAAATTTGACATATACATGCATTTATTGCGATGTCACTCATGAGACTTGGAGGGTGCAGGAACTATGTGACATGGACTAGGTACATATATATACAAAAATTATGACTCTTATTATCAAATTATGCATAATTATTTATATCAATTTCTAGTTTGTATTAAATTTAATTTATATTAATAAGTTCACGATAGCATGTAGACACAACCCACCTACATGGATGAGATTCTAAGATCATCCGAGAGGGAACTTGATCAGCCAAGCCATCCTCGACCAGAGCATGCTTCAATGGATTCTCCTCCACCTCATATGTGTGCAACCATATAGACCAGTAGTTGATGTAAACTTTTTTATTCCTAATATTTCATTTTTTTTTTTTTAAGTTACACATATATGTTAATTAATTTGAAAATTAATTATAATGTTTCCTTGCCATTGTGTACATAGGCACATATGTAGAGTGTTGTTGATGTCATTGTTATGTGGAGACATTAGTGGGGTGCTGGGATTAGAGGAATTGATGATGTGAGTCCATAAATTCAAGCCCCAATCATTGAGCCACATGCAAGGGAGCACCAAACCCAAATTCGTCACACCCCTTTCCTATTTGAATTTCATTTAGACTCGAATGAGGTTAGTAGATTCAGATATATGTAATTAAAATGTGGTTCAAAATCATTTGTTTCAAGATTGTTTATTTTTTACAAATAATGATCTAATTAATTTTAATTTGAATGTTTTATATTGCAGTACGAGCTTATAGACACTTACTTTGTGCAACAAAACTCACATAGGAGTTCTAGTGGTACATCAAGTGGATAGTTTGAATATTTTCATGCTAATTTCATAGGGCACATTGACATGTGATACAAACTTTGTATATTTTCATACATGGATGATTTATGGATGTACATGGACATTATTTTAGTTCATGGATGTTTATTATGTTAGTTTATGGATGTTCATGTGATATTTGTAATTTGTATATATTTTCATATCGATAGTTTATTGATACATGTATTCACTATTTCAATTTACGGATTTGTATTAATCTTGTTTATGGATGCTCATTAATTTTTCAAGTTTATGGATCTGTTAAAATTATTTTGCTAATTTAAATTTTTTCCATATATTACAACTTTTATTAGTAAAATATAATAATTTTCATTTCCAGTTTCATAGACAAAGAAAATAAGTACAATCTTAAGTTATGATCCAAGTCACTTTGATATTTAAAATGAACTAAAATATATCACGTATCAATTTAATATTGAACATGGAAATAATTACAATCATGCTTCATATTGGCTTGTAGAAAGTCTTTTAGTGCAATGGACATGTATATTATTACAATTCAATTTTAAAAATAAATTATTTGAATTATAAAGTCATCCATATATATATATATGTATATATATGTATATATATGTATATATATGTATATGTATATATATATATGTATATATATATATATATATATATGTATATATATATATATATATATATATATATATATATATATATATATATATATATATGAAAATTTTTGTGACCCCCCTATATACTATTTCATGGACAACTTTTTAAAGTATGTCAATCAATTTCTTATCTCACGGTTCAAATAAAAAACACAAATAGGATGGAAATAAGTTTTATTCAATTTTAAAAGATGTCATGTAAACAACAAATAGGATTTATTTGTCATTATTTCTTTTGAGATTATCTACAAGAGCTTAATCATAACGTGATATAAGTCAATCGTATTGAAATTTAATATATAGGTCAAAAACTTTATATGACAACATTTCTAAAATTTTATAAGATGTTATCAACTTTCCTAAATTTACAAGTAGTTATCTAAGTATTTCAATGAATTCTTTATGATTGGAATAATTTTTATTCAAACTTTAAAAACTCAAATGTGATTGAAATAAGTTATATTCAATTTTAAAATATGTGGAGATGTAAATGTTACAAATACAAGATTTATTCAATTTTATTTCATATGAGGTTATCTACAAAATATTAGTGATAATGCACATCGTCAATATTTTTTTTTGTGTTTACACTTAAATCAATGCACAATGCTAAATTAAGTACCTTGAAATTAATGTACACCATATATATAGTTACATCAAATAAAAAATCAACACCTTCACTGAAATCAGTGCATCTAATGCAAGCAATCAAATAGGATGAGAAATAAACATCTACACTAAAATCAATGCATCTAATGCAAACAATCAAATAGGATTAGAAATCAACATCTACACTGAAATAGATGCATCTAATGCTGGAAGCAATCAAATAGGATTAGAAATAAACATCTACATTGAAATCAATGCATCTAGTGTTAGTAATCAAATAGGAGGAATCAATATTTACACTGAAATCAATGCATCTAATGCAAGCTCAATAAAACATGATTAGCAATTAACATCTTTAATGAAATTAATGAAAACAATGAAATAGAATGAGAAATAAACATCTACACAAAAATTTATGCATCTAATGTAAAAAATCAAATAAGATTAGAAATCAACATTTGTACATTGAATCAATGCATCTAGTGCAGGCAATTATCTTCCCTTTCTCGCCCCCCATATATATTGATATCTCTCTCCATCCCTCCTTATTTGTCTCTCTATCTCACCCCCTAAGACACGCACACTCTCTCCCTTCATATCTATCTATCTATCACTCCCTCCGTATATCTCTCTTTTCTTCCCTCTCCCCCTTCCATCTATATCTCTATCTACTTTGTCTTTCCTTCTTCATCTCTCTATATGACCCCACAAACATACACATTGTTTCTCCATATCTATATATCTTCCTCCCTCTCCCTCTCTCTCTTTCTCTTCCCCCTCTCTCCCTCTGTCTCCCCCTTTTTCTCTCTTCCCTCTTACTCTCCTAACTCCCTCTCTCCCCCTCTCTTTCTATGTCTCGCATTTTATCTCTCTTCCCTCCTACTCTCCTCTCTCTCCACCTTTCTCTCTCTATATGTCTTTCTTCTTACCTCCCTCTCTCTCTCCCTCCCTCTCACATCCTCTCTCTCTTCCTTTCTCCCCCACCTCTCTCTATCTATCCCCCACATCTCTCTCTCTCTCTCTCTCTTGCCCGCTTCATCTTGAAACTCTGTTGACTATCTCACTACATCTCTCATTCTCTCTCCACCTTTTCTCCATCTCTCATTCTTTGTCTTTTTATCTCACCCCCAAACAAACACATTCTCTGTCTATCTCTCCATTGTCACTCTGCCTATCTCTCTCCACCTTTCTCTCTCTTTATGTATTGAACTTCTTTCTTCCCTATATTTTCCTCCAACTCCATCTCTCGAGCTCCCTCTCTCCATCTTTGTGTCCCCCCCTTCTCTCCCACTCACTTTCTCTATATTTCAAAAACTTTAAAACACTTTGATAATTTAAATATTACGTTTAAATATAAATATAAATATAAATATATATATATATATATATATATATATATATATATATATATATAGATATATATATATATCTATATATATATATATATATATATATATATATAGATATAGATATATATATATATATATATATAATTTTGACTTCGTACAACAGTTTATTTTTTTATATATAATACATATTTAAAATGAAGGATTTCAAATGTGTGTTGTACATTCACCTGGAGGGAAAATTATAATTTTGTATGGAAATATTATCTAAAATTTTCCAAAATATTTCCTAATACCTCCATCAGAGATACATAGAGCACTTTGTGCCTTCCAATTGAAACTATTTAGGTTTTGTTTCTTTAGGTAGCTTTAGACTATGACTACTTCATGATTTTAAAAATATTATATATTTTATTATGTTAGATTTATAAAAAAATTAGGTTCAATAAAATTAACATATTGAGTGAGCTTGTATGACTCTTTTTTTGTTAATGGCTCTTTTGCTATGCCTACAATATATATCATCCACATTTATTAATGTGGTTGTGCTAGTATATACTATAACATAACAAATTTATATTATATTAAAGTTAATAAAATTATATTAGTCCAAAATTAATAAATTTAATGTTAACATTAAATTATTTATATTAATATCATATTTCATAATTTAATATAATAATAATAATAATTTTTTAAATATTAATATTTAATTTAATAATGTTTTTGCATGACATGATAACAAAAAATATAATAAAATTTGGAATTTTAAAATGTGGTAAAAACTAAAGTTTAGAGCTTTATTTTTTGTAAAATCTAAATTATGAGATTCAATTTCTTTTTTATAAAGGCTCGATTGAGCATAATAGCTCGATCGAGCCATAGTGCCTGACCGAGCCCCTGTTAACCATGTATATGACTCGATCAAGGGTTTATGAAACCCTTGATAGAGCTATTTGAATTTGAAAATTAAATGCTCAATCAAGCACTTTAAGGACTCGATCGAGCCTCTGAAGTCCTAAAATCCACAATTTTAGCATCCCTTCTGCAAAATTTCCTGCATCACCATTTTGTACCATAGCAGACTTAGGGAAAAATTTGTCCATAGGTGGTAGAGTTGATCATGTCGCATTCATGAAGGAATCCTCTATCCAATGGCATATGAGTTTGACATTTTAAAATTCATATGATAATTTTCATCTAATTTCTTTTAAACATAACGCTTGAAATATTTTTGAACAAATTTATAGAGGTTGAATAAAAAATGATTATCATATAATATACAAAAAGAAAAATATTCAAAAAATACCACTATATTATTTTACGAGTCCTCTTCAAAAGGGTACTCTTAGTTTTTCAATTTATTTAAATAGTTGAAAAAAAACTTATGCAAACACGTGTCTACAAAATTCAATTGAAATATTACTTCGCCAACTTTGAAAAATAATAAGAAATATAGTTTTGCATAAAAAAAAAATTAATGTGAAAATTTAGCTCTGTGTTTGTAGATCATTCTCATATATATATATATATATATATATATATATATATATATATATATATATATATATATATATATATATATATATATATATATATATATATATAGATATATATATATAAAATTACACATTTTAGACTAAGTTATGCTACATGAACACATGCATACCTCTTAAGATGGGTGAAAATTTGTAAGGAAAAGCATTTCATTTAATGGAAAAGTGACATTTTATATGACACTAAATATTTTTGTCAAAAATATAATTAGTATAGCAACATAATTCGCCACAATTTGTATTTTTACTCCGAATCAAAATTCACAGTTCTTATATGAATTTTGGGGCTTCAATTCAATAAAAGAGGGGAAATTTTGAAATTTCATCGCCATATTTGGGCCAAAAGTGTAATCCATCTTCATGCATTCACCCTTAAGTTAGACACCATGTTGAAGAAATATGTCTTTGTGAGTTATGATGTTAGGCCCCTATATTACTAGTGTAACCCCCTATTGTTGTTAGTATAACCCACTTATTATATTGATGTACCCATGTAGTGCCCATATTGTTACTATTGTGCCACATAGAAGCCCACTATTGTTATTATTGTGCCCTTACATTATTATTGTTATGTCGACTCTGATTATGTTATAACCCCTTAGACTCCTATATATAGAAAGGAGGTCTTTTCATTTGTATCATCGAAGAATTGTTCATTTATGTAATGTAAAGGAGGTTTCCCCCTCGAAGAGGCTGAATTCTAAGGCGTTGATCTTTCTTTTCTATCTTTTCTTGAGCTGGTTTCATAACATTTGGTATCAGAGGTTTGGATTCTAGGGTTTCGCTGCTCCAAACAGGTCATCGTGGAATTTTCGCTATAACTTTTTTTCCGTGACGTTTCAGAAGTCGCAAAAAAAACCCATTTGAGACGAATTCTCGCTGAACCCTGGGTCCGAATTTCAGAGCTTTTTAAGTGATATTTTCAGAGATATGATCTCAGAAAGTTGGTCTTTTTCAGACTCCTGAATTACACTCAAAACAGGTGACCTGGGGAAAATCGTCATAACTTTGTTTCTGAGCATCGGATTGAAGTTTCATAAGAAGGTACAAAAAGATAACGGACTGTAGTTTCGTGTGGGTGCTTTTCAGATCCAAAGGTCGAAACAGTGACTCGTGGCATGTCATACAAGTTCGCTCTACTGAACTAGTCTATAATCAAGTCATTGTGGGAGATTTTGCATAACTCTTCCTTGAAGAATCCAATTTGGGTCAGACTTGTGGCATTGGAAAGAGGACACCGAGTGCTACTGCAGGTCACAAATTCAGAACTAGGTGATTGAAAAGTACAGAGTTACAGTTGTTTCAAGGTCGAGCTCCTAAAATCAAGAAAAAGCAAGATGAGGAAGTTTGATGGCAAGGATCCGGTAAATTGGATACTTCAAATGGAGCAATATTTTGATCTACATGGTGTACAACTATTACAAAAGGTATGTATTGCATCTTCATATTTAGAACCAGATCAATTTTTATGGTATGAAGGGCTTTGTTCTCGTAAAAAACTTGTTACGTGGTCAATTTTCACGGAGGAAATGATAGCACATTATGAGGATACAAAGAGCAACACCTTCTTTAGAGCAACACCACAACAATTGGAAAGAGTAAAAGGGCTTTGTGACATAATGGAAAGAAAAATTATGGAAACCAGGAAGCATACCCCTCACAACTATAAAGATGGAAGTGTTGTTTCTCCCAGCCTTCCACAACCTACAAGGGTTACACCACAACAATTGGAAGAAAAAAGAGAAAAAGGGCTTTGTTACAATTGTGATAGCAAATGCACTAAAGGTCATAGGTGTGCTGAGAAGAAATTATTTTACATAGAATATGAAGAGGAGGAAGAAAAGGATCAAGAAACATCAAAAGAAGAGGGTATACGCCAGGACACCACCCCAGAGAAAGAAGAAATGAATCATACCATATCTTGTAAAGCATTGGAAAGAATTACCACTCCTCAAACTCTCAAGATAGAAGGACATATCAAGAAGAAAAAGGTGCAAGTAGTGAAAGATCACATCAAGAAAGAAGAAATGAATCCAACCATATCTTGTAATTCAATGGACGAAATTACCTCTCCTCAAACTATCAAGATAGAAGGACACATCAAGAAGAAAAATGTTCAAGAAGTGAAAGATCACATTGAGCATCAAGAAATGAATCCGACCATATCTTGTAAAGGATGGGAAGAAATTACCACTCCTCGAAAGATAGAAGGACATATCAAGAAGAAAAAGGTTCAAGCAGAGAAAGATCACATCGAGCATCAACAGCAAGTTCTCCAACTTTTAAAGGATAACGCCACTTTGGTGCAAACTCAAACGAAACAACAGGTAGATCAACATCATAGTGAAAAATGTTTTGATGTAGGTGATTGGGTATTTTTACTACTACATCTCAAGCAAGCTATTTATGAGAAGGAAATGTTGGCAATACTACATGCACTTAAAAAATGGCAACCTTACCGAATGAGAATACTCTTCAAGGATGAGGATGTGGAAGCATTGTTTTTTGCTATTTATATTATCCAACCAAATTGGATAAACGAAGCAAGGGATGAATGGAAGAACGTCGAAGAAGTATGGCCACTTATTCAAAAGTTGCAAAAGATCCCAATTCAAGCAATATTTTCAGAAATTGAAGAGGAAGGAAAAATCATATTGGAACCTGGAGCAGTCACAGAAACAAGAACCCGACAGCTATGAAATCAATCAATTTCAGAGTATTTCATCAAGTGGAAGAACTTACCCGCTGAATATTCCACATGGGAGGACAAGAATTTTATACAGAAGCATCAAGAACTACTCAAGCATTGAGGACAACGCTTTTTGAAGGAGAGGGGAATGTTAGGCCCCTATATTACTAGTGTAACCCCCTATTGTTGTTAGTATAACCCACTTATTATATTGATGTACCCATGTAGTGCCCATATTGTTACTATTGTGCCACATAGAAGCCCACTATTGTTATTATTGTGCCCTTACATTATTATTGTTATGTCGACTCTGATTATGTTATAACCCCTTAGACTCCTATATATAGAAAGGAGGTCTTTTCATTTGTATCATCGAAGAATTGTTCATTTATGTAATGTAAAGGAGGTTTCCCCCTCGAAGAGGCTGAATTCTAAGGCGTTGATCTTTCTTTTCTATCTTTTCTTGAGCTGGTTTCATAACATATGATGATGTAACTAAGGGATATAGATTGTGGGATCCTATTTCCCACAAAATCATCATTAGTAGAGATGTAATATTTGATGAATCCCTCATCATTAAACTAAAATATTATAAAAGTTGATTTTAAACAAGAAAAAATTCCACTGAATTAACAAATTCAATTGGACATTCAAATCTACAAAACCGCAAAAACATGAAGATGCTTCTAAGCATAAAGATTTTGTGGATTCTAAGGATATTTAAGAAAAAATGGAAATTCCACAACCAACATTGAAAAGATCTACATGAGGGACAAATCCTCCAAAAACGCATATCGAGTATGTTTCATCTATTACTTTTGTTGCTAATGATGGGGAACCTTCTTGTTATCAAGAAGAAATAGGTGATATCAATAATTCTAAATGGAAGATGACAATGAAAGAAGAGATGAATTCCTTGGATAAAAAGAAATCATGAGACTTGGTAGAAGTTCTTGAAGATAAAAAGGTTGTTGGTGTAAGGGGGTTTATAAATTAAAGAAAAATATTAATGGAAATGTTGAAAGGTATAAATCTAGATTGGTCACAAAGGGGTACTCTCAGATGGAAGATATTGATTTCTATGAGATCTCTTCACTAGTTGTTAATTTTGTTTTCTGTTGATATTGTATATGCAGTAGTTGTTTTAATAAACATTTTTACATGGAGTTTTGGATGAGGATATATACATGGAACACCAAACGATTCTTTTAAACATCACAGAAGAAGGTTAGTTTCCAAGCTTAGTAATTCATTGTACATCTTGAAGCAATCTCCCAAGTAATGGTAAAAAATGATTGATTCCTTCATGATGAGCCATAATTATACTAGAAGTGAGTATGACCAATGTGTTTACTTAAAATTTTGAATGGTATTGAAAGATTGATGTAGGAGCATAAACAAACCAAGACCATTTTTGACCTTTTAGGTCAAAAATCATTTACTAAGTGAGTTGGTTCCCTAATTTGTGCACTATGGGAAGTTGGGTTCCCTAATTGTTGGGTCCTTCATTTTTGTGAAAATATTTTGGTTGAAATACAACTAGGGAAAAAACATAGTGTAAGCTAGGAAAGTGAATGGTTAATCTAGCTAGAAAATATCAATGGAAAGAAGGAAGCGGAAATTGGACAAAATCCATTTCAAATGGATAATTCTGATCAAAATAGAGTAGCGAAAAGGGAAAAAGTGACCACCTACAAAGTTAGTTGGAGCCTCAGATGATCCGAGCTTAATCAAGAATGAAACAACTTACATATATAATCATAAACACAGAGATGCATCACAAAAACACTTCATTTCATTAATAGAAAAATACTAAACTATGCTTACAAACAAAATGGAAATAAGATAGCTCGGGTGATGGTAGCTTATCTCTGAGAAGAGATGTGGTGGCTACATGCCTCTAAACTATGTTACAATCAGGCTCAAGGGCCTATTTAATATTGGCAAACATGAGAGAACCCTAAACAACCAAAACCCAAACCCCAAGAGATGTAACACCAAGAGTTTGTGGGCCCCATTGGGATTAGTTGGGCAGCCAACTTCCTGGGGTCATAACTTTGTCACATTGTCTCCATTTGGCGCGTACGATACCTTGTTGGAAAGTTCTTGCCGAGTACTACATGTTTTGCCATGGGCCATGAAAAATTTTAGGGGCTAATGTTCGCCCAATGGGCTAATTTTCCATGATTTTTCCACAAAAAAGATTCGCCAATTTCCAATTTTATAAAAGACGATTCGCCCAAATTTTAGGATATAAAATTATTTTACCTTAAAAATCGCCAACATTATATAGAGACTATATATAAAATAATTATAAATTTGAATAATTTTACAAATATATCAATAAAGATTTATAATTTGCATATTAGGGATTAGTGAGATTCGCCAATGTTTTAAACTTCAAGAAAATTTTCCATCCTTAAAATTTTCCTCGCCATGGGCCCTTGCCTATGGTTACGGTCTTGTCGCAGATGCGAAAAAAACGTCGTTTAGTGGGTCAAAACTACTCCAGAAGTTTAGAACCCGAAAAACTGCTAAAAATAGTAGAAGCTGAAATGAGCAAATAAATGGATGTAACTGATTGGGGGGTCTAGGTGGAATAGGTGGGTGGCCACCAATGTCCACCTGGATAATTAGAACTTATCAAGAAAGCGCAAAGTAATCAAGCGTTAGGTGGTTTTGATCTCATAAAAAAGATAAAAGTTGAAATTATTAAGCACATGAAGAAGCTAAGTTAGATTGGATCAAAGGGTTGAAGGCTGAAGCTATAAAAAAAATGCACAAGGAAAAATTGAAAGGGAGATAATAGAGAAGGGTTGAAATGTTGTTGAAATATAGTCTTAGTTTGTGATTCTCCTTCAGTTGTGTTTGAATCTAATGATCTATTGAGATATGTTGTGATGGTATATTTATTCTCGACCCAAATGTTGAAGATTGTATTATGAGATTTCACTCCCTGATGATATAATAAAAGGGTCTATTACTGGGAATTTTTTTTTTGTTTTATGATTTATGAATGGATGCGTCTATATTTATGTGCTCTCTTAAAAATTTTGAGATTCTATGTTAAGCTCTGTATAATGTATCTATTTGGTTCTTGTGCAAAGTTTATTCAGTTGATCTATGAATGTTGATGGATGCAATGTATGATATAAAACCTAAGCATAATACACACGTCTCAACATTTCTCAGGTAAGAATTTCTTCCTTTGCAGAAGATCAAATATGTCAGCTTTATTCTAGACTACAAAGGGCTCTTGGTTGGCATCCTACAATGGAACCCTAGATCTCCATAATAAATATTTTCACCAAAAAATTGTTCTATTACTAGGACATGAAGATCAATTCGGGTTTTCAATAATGGTGACTAGGATCATCAAGAGTAGTGTCTGAAAATGGTGGGAAGAGAAGATTGATTCCTTCATTTATGAATAAGAACAACTAGGGTAGAAAAACCTAGATTAGATCAGTGGTGAGATATTATTTTTTGGGCCTGGCTATGATCAATATGAGATATTTCGGTAAAAAATCCTTGAATAATTCTATCATTGGCTAAGAAAGTTGCAACATTCTTTGGGTGTTGGGAGTGCTAGTGAGATCTTCAAAATTTAGACTACAATTGATCTAGCTTTTTTACATAAGCTAGATCATGAACTTACTAGAGTCTTCAAATTTTGGCTACAAGCCACATTGGAAGGATATATCATTGGGTTTGCTATAGAGAATCACTAATCATTTTCTAAAGAGGAAGAGGAATATAGGTTAAGAGGATGCTTCCCTAAAGAAATTCCTAGATGTATTAAAGTCTTCATGGTAGAAGGAAGATTGCTATCATTTCCTCAATCTGATATTGCAACGTAAAACCCTTGGTGGGAGGGTCATTGGGGGAGATGCTAACCAGTTGTGGAAGTTGAAAGAGAGTTGTGATGGATGGGAAGGAGTTGTAGAAGGCATGAGACGTTAGAGAAATTAGGAGGGTGAAAATATTAGATGAATGGAGGGAACAAAATTTATGTGAAATTAGGAGAAGGTGAAGGTATTTGCAGCAAATAAGAGACGTTTTGAGTAGTCAGAAGTTGTGGAGAGGAGAGATGAGCAACCCGATGTTATGGAATGATGTAGTGGGAGAATGATTGAGATTTAGCTGAAGATAGGGAGATAGAGGAAATGAGTTAGAAAATCAATGTAGAAATAGTGAAACCCATTAGGAATCAGATGGAATCTGAACACCATAAAAACCAAGTTAGAAGATGATGAGGTCTACTCCAAACACTCCTGTTGATGAAGAGATGAACTTTGTTATGAGAATATTGTTTCATGAGGGTGATTCTTCCGCAACGTTTAATAGTATGTAAGGTAGTAGTGTGGTTAGGTCTCTCCTTGCTCTTCCCCTTGTACCCTATCAAAACCCTATAAGTTTCATTTCCAAGTTAGTTAAGACTATAAACTTTTGTAATATTCATAAGGTGAATTCGACTAGTAGTTCTAGTAGCAGTAGTCAATCACATTTTGAAAATTATTCACAACTTGGTTTTAGAGGATTTATCTTAGTTCCACCTGGACATACTCCAATGGCTAGGATTGTAGCTAGATCATTTACTCAATGTCTTTAATTTTTAGGCCGAGGAGTTGAAGATGCAACGCAAGGCTGACATCTGTGTGAAGTTATCTAGAGAGCTAGATAAACTCTAGATGATTCTAGAGTAAATGATTTTTAGACGACATTGAGAAATAAATCCCTTTTCTAGTTCGTTAAATGGTCAATGATAGTTCAGGATCCCCTTATGGATATGGTTAGACAAGAATTCATTAAGGAATTTAAACTACCTTAGACCGAGTAGCAGGGATTGGCTGAGTTGTGTGATATTAAACAGTGAGAAGAAAAAATTGCATGGGAGTGTATTCAACAATTCAAAGATGTTTCTTTGAAGCTAACTTATCTTGTTCATCTACACCATAAAAAGGAATGGCTATCAAAGCATTGTTTCCATTGAATAGGATCCCTCTAGTGCAACTAAATATTGATACTATATATGATGCATTACAACGAGATATAAATATTGAAGCAATAGCAGGGTGTCCTGATGACTTTAGAGGAAGTTCTGCTTCTGGCGATCCTACTATAATCAATTTATAACATAAAATTGCTGATTTAACCAAAAGCATCAAGGACATGAGTACTTCCAAACCCAATTGATGAAAATTTTGGTGTATAGTTTGTCACATTGAGGGAATCATGCTACAAAGTTCCTAGGAGTACGATGTATAGGACCTTCTAATGCACCACTAGGACCACCTCCTCCTTATGCAAGTTCTTCTAGAGGGTTGTGCAAGTCTCAACAAGTGTTCCTTTTCAGGGACATACCTAGTGCCATGCATTTCTAAATAAAAAAGGTATGTCTTCTAATGACTATTGTGAATTATTCCATAGCTATGGCCATTTTCCTTAACTTTTTCCTCTATTACAAAAATATTCAAATGTACCTAATAATATGTTTTGTGATTTGTGTGGGTCTCCTACTAACCATACTAACCATTGCAGAGCCTTGGATGATTTGACTGATCGATTAAACCATACTACTTTTCTAGTAAATGAGTATCCTCGAGGGAGAGGAGGTGGAGGATATACAGGAGAGAGGATTGGAGGAAGACATATTGTTTTGTATTATAACTATGACTAAGAAGGTCATGTTGCTCGAGATTATCTTTTACGTAGAAGACCGTGGTGTTCACATTGCTAAGTGAATGCCCATGCAACAAAATGCTGCATTGAGTTGATTGCCTCATGGGAGGCATACAAAAAGAAAAGGGAGGATAACTTGATTAATGCAGAGCCAAGAGAGCCAAAACCAATTTTGTAGCCTAATATTAATATAATTACCGAAGGAGGTAACCAGTCTGCAGCTCATAAAGATGTGCTTGAACAACCTGCCATAACAAAAGTCGTGTCCCTAAGAAAACCATATGATCCCCACCAACAAAAGGAATATTATAAAGAGTTTTTTATATATATTTAAAAATTTAATCTCTTCTTGCAATCCTAAAATCATAGATCAAGAGAAAAGGCAAGCAACTACTTCTTAGTTCTTCCAAGGAACATCACAACCTATCATGGAGTGGTTCAAGTTGTTCTTGCATATTTTGGGTGATGAGTAGGTGTTTGGTCAATTGTAGAAGAAGCTAAAAAGTGTTATAAAAGATGAGGAGCTTTCAAATTTCCCTTTTTTAGTGAATTTACCAAAACGCCACAATAGACATGTTCACTACAAAAAGTATAAAACTAGGAGGGGATTTTGCATCGATGCTCAGATTGCAGGATACCAAATTAAAGATACTATGTTGGATTTGGGCTTTGATGTAAAAATTTTACCAAGGAATACTTGGGAGGTGTCGGAAAACCCAAGTTGGTATTTTCTTTGATCCAGGTGTGCACGACTAGCCAATATTACATTCTCTCTATTGGTTATCTAGAAGATGTAGAAGTAGACATTGTTGGAGTTAAGACTCATGCTGATTTTGAATTCATTGATATTATTGGGGATAAATAACCATATTGAGCTCTATTGGGAGTGGATTAATCTTTTTAGAATTCTTATGTCATTGATATGAAGTGGAAGACTATGAATTTTGTGGTAGATGAAGTTTAGGTTATTCAACCTTTGGATCCTTATCAAGGCTCTAGATTCACGGAGCCCATTGATGATGCAAAGGAAAGTAATTTCTTGGATCATATATATCAACTAATTAAAGAGAAGAGGGAGGATTCAATTAATTCTACAACATATTGTTCTCTTAGTTGGAGAAGTGTTCAACATACTGAATCTGGTTGAGAGGTTTCTCTAGAAGTGTGATACCAAGGGGATCACAAGTTATATTGTAGGCAATGCACAACCATCTGATGTACTCTATGAATTGGTATTGGGGTAAGGTATTATCCCACTTTTAATGGTATTAGTATTGTAGTTTATTTTATCAAATAAGTTGAATTGAATATTGAATAAAGTTAGAGACTTCCTCCAATAGATGTTTCCTTCAACCTACTCCTGCCCATTGCTGGGGAGATCACCGCAACCAATTCCAAACTTGGGATTCTGTTAAATCTTCCATGTTGTGTCAATTCATTGTATATGAGTTGGGAATGAGTGTAATTCCTCTTTTTCAAGGTATACTAGTCGGAAGAAGCATGTTCAAACCTATAGTGCTATTTGGAAGGAAGTTGTATTTCCTACTAAGTCGTCAGTACATCAAGTCATCCACACTTTGGGCGCACTTCCTCAAACATGGTTCCTAAAGGAATAAATGAAAAATAAGAAAACATACTAGGATGTCTTAGTATCTCGATACTACATTGGTTTCAAATTTTTTGACAAGGATACATGGGTTGCTAAAGCCCTGCAGGTAATAAAGAGTATATTATTCCCTACTAGGAAGTTGTTTGTTGAATCCTTTAGCACTTTAAGTCATGGAATTCTACTTGAATCAATATTCCAAGACACAGTTGCATTAGAGAAATTTTGAGGTAAAAAATGGGCCTAAAAAAAATTTACAACCAAAATCAACTTTAAAAGAAACAATATTAAAAATGACGATTTCAACCATGGGGGATGATTCACCTTTTTTGGAGTAAAAAGTAGAAAGAGTAAGAAAACAAACTCTACATTTTTCATCTTGTATTTTCAACTTATCTCCCTATCATTTTACTCAAGTTTCAAGCAAGGGCACTCGTTGGATGCATAATTTGAATTCTCATCCAAGGAGTACCCATGTTACATACTTTCTATGGACCCTACTATATGAAAAATTTTAAATACATGAAAAGCGTGAAAACATACAACATGGGTACTCCTTGGATGAGGAATTAAATTCCACATCCAATGAGTGCTTCCACTAAAAATTTGAGTAAAACCACATTGGGATATAAGTTGAAAATACAAGTTGAAAAAGTAGGTTTTTCCTTTCTCCTTCTAAAATTTGATGATGTAATCTATTATTATTTTAATTTTTCCACTATTGTTATATAATATTCCTTAGGATGCCCATTTTAGACCTCGAC
Organism: Pinus tabuliformis; assembly: GCA_031772625.1. Classification (NCBI taxonomy): domain Eukaryota; kingdom Viridiplantae; phylum Streptophyta; class Pinopsida; order Pinales; family Pinaceae; genus Pinus; species Pinus tabuliformis. Next base: position 150,237,794 of record CM062816.1, read on the forward strand.
GTTTCTCTAATGCTTGTGTAAAAGTATACAGAGTACTTGAGGATGATGATTTAGAAGAGATAAGGAACTTATCCTTTAAAGAATCTGAAGGGGAAAGAAGCGTTAAGGATGATGTTGTGAAGGATTCCCCTTATCTAAATCATTTGAAGTTGCGCAAGAATAATATTGGTTATGAAGATAAACCCAAACTATTATCTATCAGTGACTATTGGGATGAATAAACCACCAAAGAAATTTTTTATTTTCTAAAGGAGCATGAGGATTTAGTCCCTACATCATTTTTAGAGTTAAATGGAATTAAGGGAGATTTGGGAGAGATGAATAGTGTTTGGAAATATGATGCTAGACTAATAAGGCATTACGCCTATCGGTTGAACCCAACAGTGGAAGAAAAGGTTAAGGATGAGATTGATAAAATGTTAGAACATGTTAACACCAGGAATTATTTCTCTTCTTGATGAAGCTAAATGGAGTAGCCTCATAGCTATTCAAGATAAGAAATATTAAAATGATAAATGAGTCTAAGTGTACTACAACAACCTCAAAAATGTCTATATTCATTATCCATTCCCTATGCCATTCAATGATGAAGTGTTAGATAGAAGCTTACACCTCCACAAATGGGTTCTTAGAATATCATAAAGTAATGATTGCAGAAGAAGATAAGAAGAAAACTACCTTCACCACTAAATGGGGGTCATATGCCTATCATGCAATGTCATTTGGTCTTAAAAATACACCTAATGTTTTTTCTAGAATGGTTATTGCATCCTTCCATGAGTATATACATAAATTCCTTGAGGTATGCATGGATCAATGGACATTTTACAACATCTTGAAAAACACTCCAATTTATGAGAGTAATGTTTGACCAATTCAGGTAGTTGCAGATCTCCCTAAATTTGAAGAAATGTATCTTTGTTGTGCCTTTTGGAATTTTGTTAGGATATATCAGATGTAAGGATGATGTATCAATGGATCCTACCAAATTTAGAGTAATTATCAATATGTCACCTCCTACAAGTATAAAGTAGTTGACATCTACATTGGGGCAGATGGGTTGTTATTACAGATTCATCCATAACTATTCTCTAATCACTACTCCATTGGATAAGTTGCTAAAGAAGACTAAGCATTTGATATGGACCTCTATAGGTGATGCTAATTTTAATACTCTAAAGGAAAAGTTCGCAATTTATCTTACTCTAATGTATCTTGATTGGAACAAAAAATTTCATGTGCACATTGATGCATATAGTATTTCTCTTGGCACCATTTTTGTGCAACCTAGAGAAGGAAATCTGGACCTTACTATATACTTTTCCAACGGTACACTCTCTAATATAGAACAAAACTACAACACAACTGAGCATGAGGATGTAGCCATGGTTTATTTGTTGGAAACCTTTGAGCACTACTAATATGGGGGTGAATCGGTAGTGTGACTTCTTAACACTTTTTAACAATTAAAACTTCTCTATCAAACCACAAATGTATTAACCAACAACACATTAGGTTATCTCATCAACATAAACCATATATGTAGCTAAGAAATAAAACAAAGAGAGTAACAATAGTCAACACATCAAGGCACAATCATATAATCACACATGAGAAATGATATATCCAGTGGAAAACTCTTTTCTGTGAAAAAAACCACCATTACTACTGTTGCGCTACTCTGAATCTTCTTTTAAGAAAAATGTGTCTTTTACATAGATTTGTTGACTCCCATTAGCTAGGAGTCTCAACCTCATATATAATATGCCAACATCAATTATCCAAGAGGCTCAATTCTACTAATAAGCTTAGACGATTATATTCTCACATGGATAGACAGACTACCATTTGCTAGAATCCACCATGAAAAACGATCCTTGCCCAACTCCAATTGGACTATCCAACTCAGATTGGATGGATAAATCATTCCTTTCGTTGAAGCTCGAAATAACTACTCGTCTACACCATGTGAACCTTGTTTCATATATTTTAAAATGGATCCAGGACTCTCTGCTCAACTAGACTTAGCTCTACAATACAATCTCCAGTAGCAAGATGTCATCAACACAAATAGAAAACCACAAACATATTCTCTCCACATTAGAAAACGAGTGGTCAGAATGCATGCATATAATTTGAATAACATAATCACAAACATCTAAAACAAACTCACACCCAGCCATAACATCAAAACCTCACTCCAAAATATGACTACTACATAATACAATTAGCAGCATAAAACACAAAGTCCATGTGCCAAATGCACCAGAAGCTCCTATAAAAACAAATGTGAGTCACAAATATGGAGTTATACCAATCTCTCCAACTCTACCAACACACTTTTCCACAACTTTCTACATCTCTGGTCTACAATCTAAAGTTCTGAATAAATATTCTCCTTCAACAAACATATCTGCTCATTCTTCTACCATTAGTAGTCATGCACAAGGTATTATTTCTCTACACTAGGTTTGAAGAATTCCTCTACTTCTTTGTAGCCCTCTCACTGACATACTAATTTCATCAACCTCACCCAACTCCAAAATGAAGTATATATAATATGAAGGGAGAAATTCACTTTTGGACAGGGATCAAGAGTGCACAAAGTTGACGAGATCAAGGCATTAACATCACTACATGCACTTAAGGTGTTTACATCATTGGAGGACTTTTTCAAACATTCTAAAACTTTTTCGATTAGTATAGAACCTTCTTTGAAATTTGAAGTCGAAATACATCTAATGTGTGTGAGGAATCTGAAGAATATTTCGAGAAGAACCTCAGATGCATATACAAAACTACCTAATATTGATTGGGACCACATGCACAGGCTTGTCTCCATGTAGCTAGATCCTTTCAGCCGCATGCACAAGCTTGCATGGGTGTGGCCAGGGAAAAGCCTAACAAAAAACATGAAAACTCAGCTCAGAACTGATGCCACTTTATTGGTCACCTTCTCTTGCTCCTATACAAGCCTCTAAACCTCTGTCATAGCCTTTAACACCTTTGAAAATAAAAAAAACAAGTATCCCAAGGGCCATTGCCAAATGGACCTAGACACCAACAAACAAGGGTTGACAAGACTACCAACAAGTCATCCACTCTCCACAAACACCTACACAAGCTACAACATATTTGTAAAAACCCTATAGCACATCTACAACATCATCATTATATCAACATATTGATGCAACAAGTCATCTAAATGAGCATAGATGAAGACCTAGTATGCCAACTCAAATAGTGTTCCATCTCAACAACATGAATCACATTTGAGCCATCATCTCCAACACCTATAGATTAGCATCATCCACTTGTAGTTGCATCTCCAATGCCTCCAATCAATGCACATACCAACCAGGGAAAATTTTAGGGGCTACTATTTGCAAGTGCACTAATTTTCCATGTTTTTTCCAATTTTTTTTTTGCCAATTTCCACTATTATCTAAAAGTTATTCGCCCAAATTTTACAATATAAAACTATTTTATCTAAAAATCTCCAAAATTTTATATATAATGTTATAAAATTATTATAGATCTAAGTATTTTTACAAAAAATATCCCCAAATATTTTTCAATTTTCATACTAGGCACTAGTAAGATTTGTCAATGCTTCTAAACTTTAAAATAAATTTCCATCCTTAAAATTTTCCTTGATACCAACACATGCCAACACAAGACAACTCAAGGAACATTAGGGGAATTTTGAGGTCTAAAATGGGCTTCCTAAGGAAATTATAAAATAATAGCGGAAATAATAAGATTAGATTTGATTACATCATCAAATTTTAGAGTGAAAAAAGAAAAAAACTATTTTTTCAACTCGTATTTTCAATTTATCTCCCTACGGGTTTACACACATTTCAAGCGGAAACACTCATTGGATGAAAATTTTGATTCTTCATCCAAGGAGTACCCATGTTACATTCTTTCTATGGACCCTGCTACATGAAAAATGAGAAATACATTAAAAACGTGATTGCAATCACGTTTTTTCATGTATTTCTCATTTTTCATGTAGCAAGGTCCATCGAAGGTATGCAACATGGGTACTCTTTGGAAGAGGAATTAAATTTTGCATCCAATGAGTACTCCCTCTTGAAATTTGAGCAAAGAATTAGGGAGATAAGTTAAAAATATGAGTTGAAAAAATAGTTTTATTATTTTATTATTTTTTAATATTTTTACTTTTTTACTCCAAAAATGGTGAATCATATTGGCATCATCAACTTGAATCCTATTGGTTCTTATAAAGTTTATTTTGTTTGTACATTTTTCTTAGGAGGCCCATTTTAGACCTCAAAATTCCCCTAATGACACCTCCATGAACACCATAATGAAAACACACCTACATCATCAAGGTTGACATCAATGCCAACATAATCATCTCAATTTCAACACAACTAGCTGCAACCATACTACAAGGAATGCATCCAAACATCAACTAGACTACATAGGCTTGACATCAATGCTAGCATGAAGTAGCTGATATCATGAAACAATGCCAACATAAGCTAGCTATAACCATGCACACAATAATTCCAACAATCTCTTCCTTTGGCATTAATGGAAAACATACAAACTCTAGACCAATCTCCTCTATCACTCCCCGTTTGACATCAATGGAAAAGGGTCAGCTCAATTTGATAAGGAAGCAAGACCTGAATCACAATCACTAGAGAAAATGATATCTACATCCATGGTTGAAGAAAGATACATATCCATACTCTTTGAAATCAACAACAAGCATCATATGAAGCAAGTAACATTCAGAGTAACATGTCAGACCAATCACCTCTAGTAGTAGTAGGAATATGCACATTAGGAAACCATATAAGCAACATCAATGGGCATCATCATAATGATCAACAACATGAAACATTATGCACATAAGGCACTAACCCATAACTCTCCATAGCATCAACACATGTCGGCAACACCAATGGCTATCATCAACCTCTCTACTCATATAATTAGGTCAAGAACCCCAATAGTCAAAGCATAGCATGAGGAACACATGAACACCTTCAAGAAGATCATAATGCCAACAATGTATGGTTGAAGCAAACAAGAAAAAATAATTCTCCCCTAAACACGTGCCATATCTAACATCATCTCAAGGCTGTAGTGGACTGCTTTCGCTGTAAACAATGCTTCCTCGCAACAAATAAAAGCACCACACTGACCAAGGCTCCATATGACCATGATTAAATGACATATAAAATGAAAATAAATGGTTGTAGAACCGATATAATACCTCATACATACTCTCATATAACCATAACTTCACCTCATGACTCATGACCATATGATATAGGTACATGACTTCATTAGCATTTTACATGAATATATTAATCAAGACATGGCTGCCATGATCGTCACCTATGGACTTGTTAGGTCACACAAATACTATATTTTTACAACCCTTTCACTTCAATTTCACTTCACTTTTAAACCATATTTCTCTTTCCCATACCCTTACATTAAACTATTTGCATGATTACATCGGGTTTAGACTTATTATTTTCCAATGCATATGTTTTAGTGTTTTTGACTGAATTTATGATTAAATTTTGGAAAAATAACATGTTTTCACTTATATATGGAAGCGGGATGAATTTCATGATGTTTGTAGGTATATTTGAAGACTTCAACAAATTCATATTTGACCACCAAGCCTCAAATTCGAATTTCTTCTTCAACCCCTTGAAGATTTGATGAATATTTGGGAGATTCCTTCAAGCATACTTTATGGAGAAGAATCATGGAACTTTTGATAAGATTTCTTATCAAAGATATTAGATATTTGTGAGAGGATTTGTATAGATGTTACTTGCTAAGTGTTAACACATGGTTGTAACCACATGAGACATTTGTGGATTTAGCAGAGATTTGTGGATCTCAAATATTTGTTAGTTATCACAGTTTTATGTATAAATAGGAGTGCCTCCTCCATTCCAAGAGGAGGAATCTTGGAGCATGTATCCAACTTATGATGGAATAGAATAAAGATTCATTTTACATAAATTTCCATTCTATATTTTTAGATGTAAATTTCTCTAATAATTTATATTTTGGAATTGATCTCTTTTCAGTGACTAGTTTGAGTAAGGAAGGACAACCCAGGTCTCCAAGTTGGAGCCTCTTCCTTGTGAACTAAGAATTGGACTGAAATCTCTTTTTATGCATTCATCTTTTCTTTCTTTCTTAAATTTCTCTAATCATTTAGATTTTGGACTTGATATCATTTCATTGATTAAGTTTGGATAAAGAACAACAACCCATGCCTCCAATTTGTAGCCTCTTCTTTGTGGACTTGGAATGAAATCTTTTTTCATCTCCTCTTGTTTTCTTAAATTATTATTTTCTTTCTTAAATAAGTGTCTATGCTTTATGGTGTGTTTTGTTTTATTTGAAAAAGAAATCAGAGGAAGGACAACCAAGATCTCTAGATATAGAGTCTTTTCTATGTTGATTTTGATTTAGTTAAAATCTAATTTTTCTTATTTATGCATGTATATAAAGTTTCATGGATTTACGGAATAGTTTGTCACTTTGATCTTAGGAGAATTGAGATCACTCCAAATGTGTATCAACGAAGCATTTTATATCATTATGACCAAGTTTGATTAGCTTATAGATAATTTCCAACTCCTGCATATATTTTTTGGCATCATCACAAGCATAATGAATATCCTTGGTTGACAACTTAATGAAAGAAATTTAAGCAATTGAAATGCCCAACATTTTTGCGTTGTTGCCATGGATGGTGCTAAGCATTAGGAATTTAATTTAGTAGGAATATTTTTCTTTGGTTTGATTCATGGAAAAGCTAACTCATGTTGAAAGGATGACATGGTGATAGCAAGATCTTAGTAATATGGGAAAATTTACATAGGAGTTAGCTTTGAATCTAATTTTCAGTTGCATATATAAAGCATGATAACTAGGATGCATAAATTTAAATCAATGTTTTCACTATAAGAGTTTCAAACTAATCCATTTAGGGACACGAGATCTAGAATGATATTCAATCATTTGGAGGAGAGCCAAGAGAATGAGGACTGCATTAAAGAGTGGTTTCGAAAGGTGACTAGGCCACAACATTCTTCCATTCTTCAATGGATCCTAGCATTTAATCCAAATGTACAATTGATCTCTCATGTCATGGTCAACCATGGTTAAATCCTTAGATTAGCAAACTCAAGGGATTGATATTATAAACCTAAGGGATTAATAGTAAAACCCCAAGGAATAATATTAAGGCCAAGGGATCAATATTATAAACCTAGGCTATATAAATCCTAAGATAAATATTGTAAACCCTAAAATAAACATGGTTGACCATGGTTACCGTTGGTTGATTTTCATATTGAGACAATCCTTATCACAATGTGACATTAAGCCATGATTAATTTTATAAAGCATGGTTAACCATGGTTGACAATGATCGACCATGGCTGACCATGGTTGATCATGGTTGACCATGATTGATATTATAAACCCAATGGATTAATACTAAAAACCCAAGGGATTATAAATCCAAGGGAATAATATTAAAACCAAGGGAATAACATAAACCCATGGTATATAAACCCCAAGATAAATGTTATAAACCATTAAAAAAACATGGTTGACCATGGTTAATTTTCATATTGACACAATCTTTGTCAAAATGCGACATGGGACCATGGTTGACCATGGTAGATCGTTAGTCTGGGACAATATTTGTCACAAAGTGACATTGGACCATGGTTGACCATGTTCAAACATGATTGACCATGGTCAATTTTCATAATAACCATGATTGACCATCCCGAGGTATATAAACCATAAGATAAATATTATAAACCCTAAAATAAGCATGGTTGACGATGGTTGATTTTGATATTTGTGACAATCAATGTCACAATGTGATGTTGGACCATGGTTGACCATGATTGATTTTTCATATCAAGACAATATTGGTCACAATGCGACATTGGAGCATGGTTGACCATGGTTGATTTTCATATTGAGACAATCTGTATCACAATATTACATTGGACCATGGTTGACCATGATTGACAATGGTTGACCATGGTTGATTTTAAAAAACATGGTTGACCTTCATTCAACATGATTGACCATGGTTGATCATGATATTATAAACCCAAGTGATTAATACTAAAATCTCAAGGGATTATAAACCCAATGAAATAATATTAAACCCAAAGGAATAATATTATACCCTCGGAATATGAACCCTTAGATTAATAAACCCAAGGGATTGATATTATAGACCCAAGGAAATAATAAACCCAAAGTATTAATACTAAAACCCCAAGGGATTATGAACCCAAAGGAATAATATTTAACCCAAGGGATTAATATTAATGCCGGGTCCCATCAATAGGTACATTTTTAGGTTCATTGTGCTATCCTCCAGCCCTTAAAACTCTCCTTTTGTCACATTAAGTCACATTTGTAGCCATAATATGCTTAGTAGGAACATGAAAGGGTGTTTTTCATATTTTATGGCATAATGTGGTTAATATGCATGAAAAAGAAGCATTTTTTGAGATATTTACCATGCATAGGCTTGATGGTGACACCTAGAGAGAATATAGGGGGCTTGTCCACCTCATTAACTCTCTAACTATCTTGAGATCATAGAAGCCTCACCAAAAACTTAAATTCACTAGCAGTTGAGGAACTCCAAGTTTATGACAAGTTCAAAGGGAACCAAATCCACAAATCACGAGATTTTGGAGGGGAGTAGGGGTGATTTTAGGGGCGAATGTTCGCCCTTTGGCGAAATTAAGGGGTTTTAAATTTTTAGTGGGCGAATATTTTGTATCATAGTACATTTTTACAAATCACCTCAAATAGCCCACCTTATTTTAAGGGAGAGGGTAAAAAAGGTAAATTTAGCCCTTGAAATTAGGAGTTACAACCTTCCATTCGCCCATTTTCAAGAATAGGTTTTATTTAAGTGAATCCATTTGCCCATTTTCAAGAATAGGTTTTATTTAAGTGAATCCTATGGGCCAAAGGCCCAAATACCATATTTATAAAAGAGGTGTGGTAAATTAATAAAAATATAAATAAATGAGAGGTATGGTAATTAAATAAAGCATTTTTTATATTTACTCCATAAGTCACCTTATATACATGCAAGGGTGTAAACAAATAAAAATATAAGTAAAGTGGAGGTATGGTAAATAAATAAAATGTCTTTTTATACTTACTCAAAAGGTATGGTAAATAAATAAAAATATAAATAAACTAGACGCAGGGTAAATAAATAAAACCTCTTTTTATATTTAGTCCATAACCCTCATTCTATTTATGAAGGCTCAAGAAAGAGGTTTTATTTAAGTGAATCCTATGGGCCAAATACCATATTTGTAAAAGAGATATGGTAAATTAATAAAAATATAAATAAGCGAGAGGTATGGTAAACATTTTTTATATTTACTCCATAAGTCACCTTGTATTTATGAATGGTATGGTAAATTAATAAAAATATAAATAAACAAAAGGTATGGTAAACAAATAAAACATTTTTTTATATTTACTCCATAAGTCACCTTATATTTATACTATGGGACAAATACCATGGACTAGATTGTTATTAATACCATGCAAAAAAACATTATCAACCCTAATATTAGTATTAATAAAAATAAAAATGGCACATGGTATTGACCCATGGTATTCACCAAAATGGCACATGGTATTGACCCATGGTATTCACTTGGAATGTAGCTTATTTAAATGGGGGAATTAAACCAACATAGAGCCATCTTTACTCTGGATCTACTAACCCCTGAGAGGTATCAAATATCGTGAAATGCAAACTAGCATAGAGTGAAAAAATATTTGATTCGATCAAGAGTATAAATGGATGTTGTAATTTAATGTATGTTAAACATTTTAGCTTGGTTAAAATAAAAAATAAAATAAAAATCAACTATCAATTTTATTAATTTTTATAAATTACTAATAGTAATTTTTAAGCTCTAGGTTTATGATAACCCATGGTATTGACCCATGGTATTCATGTGAGCATAGACTATTTAAAGGGGAAATTATATCTTAGGTCCATCTTAATTCTGGGTCTACCAAGTGCTCAGAGGGATAAATAGATTTCATCCCCTAAGAGTGGTAGATGTGGAGTTAAGATGGATATAGGTTGGTTTTTATGATAATGAATTAAATAGACTTAGGAAATTATATTGTAAAAACATCTTAAGGTGAATGGTTAAAGCATAGACATTGGACAAGTATATTTGTATACTTCTGTTTTAAACTGAAACAAATCCAGGGCTAAAAGGAATGGATTGATTGCACTAGTCATCCTTCTATAACTTTCCAACATATGCTGGAGTAAACAGATTGTAATTTGGGTAATTTTTCTAATTGCAAACGGGAACATACTTGTGTATTGGCAAGGTGGTTACAAGGTCCCTAGAAGTGGAGTAAACAGATTGCAATTTGGGTAATTTTTCTAATTGCAAACAGGAACATACTTGTGTATTGGCAGGGTGGTTATGAGGTCCCTAGAAGTGATGAATTTGAATTTTTCTTGGTTTTATATATAGTATTAGGTGTTTTCTCATGCTTTCTGTGAATGGCACGGGTGAATTTTATCCTCCACCCACTAGGTTATCGATATGTAATTTTGGTAATTTTGATTTCAATAGATATTTTAAAGAAATGCAATGATTTCATTTGTGTATTCAATAAACATAAGATTTTATAATTGAGTAAAATATTCGCCATGCCTGGTGAGAGATTCGCCAAAAAATTATATATACATATCATATTATTGATAAAATCGCCTTCCATTTTTCCTATATACCATGGAGATTCGCCCATTTATTATACATGTAAATATGGGGGGATTCTTAAAATTTTCCTTGGAGGGGAGCATTCTTCCTTTCAAGGGAGATGCTCGTCAATTACTTTTGTATAAATAAACTAGTTTAAAGTATCATTCAGATTCAAATTTTGGTTGCAACTAGGAGTAGCTACTGAGAGCCTAGTGCTTGATGTTATAGGCCATTTTGTCACATCTGGTCAATAGGCCTTCAACTAGATCAATCAACATGCTTTGACCCTTTTTAATCATCCTTGCACAAATCCCTAAGCAAGACTCATTATAATCCCTTAGTTTCTACCTAAAATCACCTTGTTTTAGTCATTTTAAGGACCAAAAAACCTTGGCCCCTTACTAGACATCGTTGACTACCGGGTTGCCCTACTCTACACCTACATTGATCATCAACAGTTTTCTCAGTCTTGGGGGTGGGATGATTCTAGAAATTTGGGAAAACAAAAAAGAATCCTTATTCTCCCTCTTCCTGAAGCTTTAGGATATGTTGTAACTATTTAACAAATATAAAAATATCGAATCCTATCTTATCCTACCTTGGAGTTTTCATCCCTTATCCATTGATCTCATCCTCCCATCAAGAGTGGATCTCAAGACTAGATTGGTAAAAGGATAATAATTCATGAACTACCTCCACCTATATATTTACGACCATCCATAGGTAAGGGGTTGGCTTTTGGAGAGTGATTCTACCATTATGCTATTATTATCAGAGATATATTTCCATGCATTAGGGTGATTAGAAGTGCACTTTGTTACAAGGAGAGGCCAACTTAGAAGATCTCTTGTAGAAGATCAACACCTAATTTTGGTTGTAACTCACTCCATTTATATTAATGAAAAGAGTTATTTGTCCTATATGTGATGTTATGATTTCATATATTCCAATACCATGTCGACCTATTGAATTAAGTGATTAGATGATGCTGCATAGATTTCGTGGATTTTTGGCTTCTGTTATCTGACTGTGCAAGTTCTAATTATAACAATCAGCTATAGGGTTGGATCATTCACGACAAGGAGGAAGCAAAGCATATGACAGATTCCAGGTAGGCTTCATCTCGTTATATTTTTACTTTAAGGAAAAAAGTAGTCCCTTATTGTTTCTTTTGTTCTAGGTTAGTCCACCAGGACTAAGGAAGATACTTCTGTATGTAGTCATAGATTCTGCATAACAAATTGGTGACCATATTGGGGAGTTGTGTATTCCCTTGGTGGTTTCCTTTTCCATTTTTCTTTTCTTACCTCTTCTTTAGACCTTTACTATCTTATTCATTCAAGAACATACCTAGGAAGACATTTAATTGACTCGCAATTGCAATCCTTGTGTCAAAACTTTTCATCCCTAACCAATGCATCCTCTGGTCTTGTGACATAGAATTCCACCCCAGCTGATCTTTTTTTGTGCCTGCATTTCATAACACCGTTGCCTCCTTTGAACCTCTATTGGCCTCTGTTCATGGACAATTTAGCTTTTGTGTTGGCCTCTGTTCATGGACATTTTAGCTTTTGTGTTGGCCTCTGTTCATGCACATTTTAGATTTTTCCTCTGTTCATGTTCAAGCACAATTTAGCCTTGTTCTAACTTCTCTTCCTCGAGTCTTTTAGTGTCTCGTCATCCCTTTAAAGCCTCCATTTGGTTTTATTTCATCTTAGTACCTTTGGTAAGGATTTTTTTAAATATTTTCCTTTGATATTATCATTATGTTGTTTGCAAACTAATTTTGTTTGATCATTGAGTGCTTAGATCAATTGGTGTTCTAGTCATCGTTCAAAAAATCTTGTTTGAATTAGTGATTAGACATTGCATCTTATTTTTCTTCATTTTTGAAAATTAAGTGGTTTGAAAAGAAAAATCGTTGCATTGGCATCTAGGGTTGTGTGTGTGAAACTGGAATTCACTAGTGTGAAATTGTGTGTTTTTTCTTTCATTTTTGCAAAAACAACCCCCCCTCAATCACCGGGGAGGATGAATTATGTATGAGCACTAATCGCCTTTAAGTGTCATCTCTTTTGATTTTTGAAATTTTCACCCAATTTCAGTTTGAGTCCTTTATTCATAAAATCTCATATTATGTTTGATTTCAATGGAATCCTCTTCTGTTTGTTTTGAAGAATTCTCTTGCATAGATCATAATTGTAGAGTCATAATTCTCAATTTTACAGCAGGAAAGGAAATTGTGCATAGATTACATTTTCATAGTTTTCATGGGAATCGTGCATAGATTACATTGCATGTTTTGGAATCTTTTAATACTTTGAATTGAATTTGAATAGTGAAACTGAAATATCTAGCTAGGAAGCTCTTGTTTTCTCTATATTTGATTGTTGCATCATTGTTTACACCTCTTCCCACACTAGATAGCTTTCATAAAAAAATGAAAAGTGTTATTTTTGTCATGATAGTGTCATTATAGGCATGTTCAGGTGAAATCAAGTTTTGAGCCTTGAAACTAAAATCTAATTCAAGATAAACTCTAAAATTCACTTCAATTAGCCTAAGGAACATTTGAAACTTAATGATGCACATAGAGGTCTAGGCTAGAAATGTGTTCTGACATATTTAAACATAGGGGCTTTCATTGTTTTCCAGTGTTTCATTCTTGGGGTCATATCCCATTCCATGTATGTAACTGTATAGGATTGTTCTCCACATCCCTTCAGGTATATCGGATGGTGCTCCACCCATGATAGATACATGAAAATGCTCTCATCATACGATTACACATTAGACAACACTACTATAGACTGCACTTCCACATACTATCAATTATATTTTTGAAGTCCCCTATAGGTTTCTATCCTCACCATAGGTAACCTAGTTGGTCGCCTTGTGGACCATGATACACTGAACAAAAATTTTTGGGAGATTTCCTACAAGTACGTTAAGTCCTTGGTTTTCCAAGGTGTATATTGCAGTTCACATTTGCTTGGTAAACCTTTTGCCTAGTTTGCACCTTTGATTTATTTTGTGTTATTAATTTCTAAAATAAATTAATTGACCGTGGAACAACATCCTTAGTAGATCTTAGGTTGAAAATAATGACAATAGTTCCCGAGTCTAACATTCAAGGAAACTCGTCTGATAGGAATCCTAGTCTTTTTCCTTCTTTTGGAAATATTGATGCTTCTTATATGGCAACGTTGTCCCTTCTCGGATTTACCATTGGTTTGCCAATTTGGTTTTTTTCAACCCCTATGGTTTCAAATGTCTAAACTACTTCTCAACTAATTTATCCTCCACCTAAACCATATCAACCTCAAGTTGATCCTAAAATTGACCCTTTTCCTTCTTCACCCGTTGTTTCTTCATCCCTTTATTCCTCCTTGTCTGGTGAAATTCTTGATTCTAGTAACTAGAAAGCTAAGAACAAGAAGAAGAGGATGATGAAGAAGAAGTAAAATAAGCAAGGGGGCAACCATTGCTACTGTCACACGGAATGAGTCGATCTTGCGGACAAGATAGACCTTCCTAGAATCTAACGATATCTAGTGACAAGCAAGCCAATCAAAAACTATCTTTCTCTAAATATGCATTTATAAACAAAGGCAAACAAGTGTTTAGGCCTACCTTGGGTCCAATGCAAGTTTGTGGAAGCCTCGCTCCTTTGATCCGAATGAGCTCCCTTGTTGCGAATCTGCAAACACAAACAAGCAAACAAATTAAATAGCACCTGAAAAGCAAATATCATAAAGCATACTTAACATGATGATCAAGGAATTCATGAAACAAATGGCATAAGACAATTTGTTGAGAAAAATGAATCTGATTGTATTAATTCAAATCAAAGAAGAACTTTACAACCTGTGCCTTGATGCTGTACAAGCTCCTCCCAGGGTCCAACAAGAAGTCTCCTCTACTTTGACAAGTTTCACTCTCTTCCCAATGAAGCCCAAAAGGGTATGTGATCTCTCCTCTCAAGCTTAACTAGGAAGTCTCAATTCCACCAGCATTTACCTTAAAAAATGTTCAGCTTCTAACCTCTCCAGCAACCAGCCCAATGCCTTAATTTATAGTGCAATGGAGGGAAGTTACTAGGTACTCCTTCAAAGGGATAGCTCGTCTCATCAAGGGATTAGCTCCTTCTCTTTTGGGATGCATGAACCACCTAAGAGCGACCAATCCACGTCAAAATTCCTTCTAGAATCATCTAGAATTAACCCAAAGTGAGTTTTTTAGAATAAACTTGCGCCTTTTTGACTTTCACAGGGGTCCGCACCCACTCCTTTAGGGACAGAGCGGGCAGGTCCGCAGTTTTTGTGAACAGGAGGTGCGGGACCACAGGCAACAGTGAGAGAAAGTGCGGAACCAGAGCTTTGTTGATTTTCAATGTATTTCTCTCATTTTCAAAGCTTGACTTGAAGAGCTAAGGTCTGAGACTTGCTTAAGAGGACAGTACAAGTGATGATAGACCCATACTGACTACAAATAATCATGGTGATGATATTTTTGTGTAATAGATTGCCCCCTAAAGTGCGAAGTCTATAGTAGATGAGGGTTTCATTTATCATTTAGGAAGAGTGAAGTACTTTATCATTTCGAGGATCATCTTTTGGAGAGCCTGGTCGGAACCTGTAAAAACATTCAATGCAAGATATATATATGAGATCATATCATCGCTGAGGTAGGCATTCCCATACTCAGATCAAAACTGACTAGAAAACTAACTACTACTCTAATATAGGAATGATCTTGTAATACATCACAAGTATAGACTCATGTGGACACAGTATGGACGCAGCCATCTATTTATGAATAGTCTACCATATAATGAATACAAAATTCCTCATAGCCTGGATTGCGGAAACTAGATCCAGGGTCTTCATTTCTACTTCCCGAAACAGTACGATTCTATCCATGCGAATGAATGTGTTGAAGTCAAACATGGTAGAAACCACTTGATTACCAGTCAATAATGTAAACTGTTAACAAGTGTGAGAGAAACCACCAGTGATGTCAATGGCTCTCAAAGTACCCAGTACAATCCATGAGATGTGAATAGATGTGTTGATGTCAAACATGTCACGGAATCCTTTGATCGAAGGTCAATGATGCAACCTGTCATCAAAGGCGAGAAACCTGTCATTGAGGCATGCAGATCCCAAGGTACTGACGATTTCTAGATCATCTTTCTAGATAATGAGTTGAAGTCGATAGAAAGCAATCCGTCGCAGGCAAGCCCACAACACGAAACCATAGATCAAGTTGAAGAAATTTAGTTGCAAGGACTGACTCAGGGATGGTCAAGATGGATGACAGATATTTTGCAGGTGAATGGCTTATTGGCAGTGACCTCTTGAACACATAACCACACAACAGATGGTTTGGTGACAATTGACCCAAAGTTAATACCCAGAAACTGACTGAAGACTTTCAATGTGGTTTGATCAACTGTTAGGCAAAGGATTTTCCAAACCAGGTGAATAAAAGTGTCGTGTTCAATAGTGGTTACAAAGTATGACAAACAGGCTCATTTTTCTCTCTTTTCCCCCACCATTTCAAGCAAGTACCTCTTTATTTTTTACAAGCTTGAGGAGGATAACATTTGCTTGATTATAAGCTCATCCTTCGGATGAGTCCAACTTAGTTTAAATTCGAACCCTAAGAAGTAGTGGTTCGTTCCTGTTTGTAATTGAACAGGTCCTTTACTGTGGAATTTTAACGAGTCCAGTATAGGAGAAACTCAGCGTTTTTCAATTTTAGAGAGTCTGAAAAAACTTAAGAAGACTCCAGGGTTGACTTTTTTCGAAAATTTGTGTCTCCCAAGCCCGAAAAAGTATAAAATAATACTTGAGAGAACCCCTTGATCTTTACGACCAAGGAGTACTTTTCATAATTAGTGCCCCTGATCCAAAAAAGTAAAAAAGCGATCAATGACACGTCGTTTTATAACCAATATCGAATTTGAAACGACAAAAAACCGACAATCTTTTCATGTTTTTACGGTCAGAAAAGAGCTGTAAGTGGACCGTATTTTTAGTTCTGTTTTAACGAGTTTAAAAAGAAAAACTCGGCGATCTTTTCATGTTTTAGGAGTCAGAAAAGAGCTTAAAGGTGACTCTAAATGTTTTTCCGTCGAAAATGATCGATTTCGCCTGAACAATCCGTTATCCTGAACAAAATTTGCAAACATTACTCATCCCTGTTTGAGATGGATAAAAATGCTGCCAAAATTACCTTTCTAAAGTGAAACATAAACAAATTTACAATTCATTTATTCAAAAAACTTATAAAAAGGGCTTTCGTCAATTCATTTTTACCGTTGAAGGTTTGGGTGAGAAAATAGTGCTTTTGTTCAGAAACTTCCCGTGAAGATTGCAGAAAATCCATCCGTCGGAATGAAACGCCGTCTTCTCCAGGTAATCCACATCATCCTACTCTTTAATTTCAACCATTTAAATTTGTATTTTAGGGTTTTATTTCATTTTTTAGAGGGTTTTTAGGCTAGAAACCCGCGCGTGGGGGCCCGCAGGCATAACACTGGCAACCCGCGGACCCCGACTTTTTCTCAACGGGGAAAAAGTCAGGGGTCTGCACCTTCCATGAAGGCAAGGTGCGAACCCACACACTGTCTCTAATAGAGAGGGTGCGGTCCCCGCAGCAAGGGTTTTTTAACCCAAAAATTCTCAAAATTGACACAAACAATTTAATTTCTTACATTTTAATTTTCCTTTTTATTGGATGTAGAGTGTACATCATGCTTGATTGGCGAGAACGGGAGCATGAGGATGTGGATCTTGCCGCATTGAATCACCAACCTTCGATCGATGCATTGAAGGCATGCGGCTTGTACAAATTCTGGGCCATACCTGGCATGAGGGCCCAGGTGGACTTCTTGCAGTGGCTGGTAGACAGGTGGAGCATACAGGACTAGTGCTTCTTCATTGGTGGCCACCAGCTCAAAATTGAGCTGGCAGATATATAATTTTTGACTGGTTTGCCTAAGAGAGGCGAAGAATTGACTCTATTCGGGACTAGGCCAGGTGGCCAGTCTGTTGATAGCCTCTGGCTAGAGTTCTGCAACAACCAGGCTAGAGACAAAGGGATAGACATTAAAACCATATCCTGTCCTGAACTCATGGTGATTGTGTTTACTGTTACCAGACTTTGCGGGAGTGCCACACTACATATTACCACCGGATCCCAGATGCAGATGGCAGTTGACTGCTTTCGAGGCACCATCTTCAACTAGTGCGATGCTGTGTTGGCTAATGTAAAAGGCCAACTGACCAGAGCCAAGAATGGACAACTGAAGACCTTTGGTTATGGGGCTTTGGTTGTGAGCTTTGGTCTAGAGAGGGTCCCAATGTTGGTCCCGCAGCACCTTACTGTTGGAGCTAGGCTTCCTCGAGAGCCCAAACTAATGCGATGGGTTGCAATTATGGCCCGTCATCCAGACAAGGGGACAAAGGTCGTTCGATTCAAACCTGAGTATTTCCATTGGTTGGAAAACCAAGTTTTTTCTATTCAGGACTTCCCTTACGCTGGGGTAGATTTTCACGGTGACCTAGACATGGCTCTTCCACCAGGAGAGAAATGGGATGATTGAGGTAAAATCATTTTCAACATTTTCCTATTAAGTTTTTTTTTTGTTTTTATGTCGTCCCAAAACTGATAGTAAAAGTTTCAATGCAGATGTGGGTCCACAGCGACCAGCCGCTCTCCAACCTTACGAGAGGAAACAACCGGCTACAGCGGTGCCAGCCCCATAGGATGAATCAGTAGAGACCTTGGCCGAGTTGGAGAGTCATCTAGAGCACTTGACAGGGGACATTCCAGAGACCGGCATAGATGACATTCCTCGTCGACTACAGCGCTATGTGATTGGGGTCCCAGGACCTTTTAGGAGGTTCCTTTGTAAGGTGGCCCGTACAGTGGTTTCTTATCAAGATCATCACCAGTGATAGGATGATCGCCTATTGTAGACACATATGACATTTTTGCTTTTTGTACTTATCATTTTTGCCAATCATAAGGTGTTTTTCAACCTATGATCGAGGACGATGTATATTTTGACACACTCCTATATATATCACTATTACCGGCTTATATTGTAAATCATGTTATGGGATGCTTTTAAATTTACATGTATGATTATTGCAAATGTCTACTTAACATTCGAGAAGCAATTGCATCTGCTAATGTATTTAAAGATCTTGGAATATGCAGATATTCAATATAATCAAATTCACGTTCCAAGAGACGCACTCTCAAAAATAATCTCAATAACACTGGATTTCTAATGGCATACACTCTATTAAGCTGTAATACAATGAGTTCAGAATCTAACCTCACTATCAAACTCCGAATCCCAAATTAAATAGATTCAGATAATAACTCAATCACTGCACTATACTTGACAATGTTGTTCGTTGTTTGACCGAGGCTTACCCCATGCATAGATACCAATTTTTCAGAGGGCGAATAGATAACCCAAGCTGCGGAAGAAATGTTCTGTATGTTACGACAAGCACCATCAGCGAAACCAATGTATGTTTGGAGAGGCATCGACATCTGCAATATCAAGAGTAAAACCAAGATAAGCAGGAATAATGACGAAAAACACTCTCTAAGCTAAGCACACTTTTTAAACTAAAACACACCAGCTAGAAAGAAAACTATCCTAACTAAAAATCTCCATACCCATTCCTTAAGCATAATACCTCTTCAGGTAAAGACCATTTCTGGGTTTACCTAAAGAGTCCCCGTCAAAGTCTATCAATTCATAGGCCCCTTTTTCTAGCTTTCGCTTGACAACATTGGGACCATGCCACATAGGAACGAATTTTCCAGCGCCTAATTTATCATTAGCTTGATCGTACAATAAGACTAGATCTCCTTTCAAAAAATTTCGAGGGGTTACATTTCGATCATACTGAGCTTTAATACGTTTACGTGAGTTTCAATCGCCAATGCAGCATCACGTCGATTCTCATCTAATTGATCCAAGTATAACAAACGTTTTTCCTCTTCGGAAGTGGCTGGAAGTAACTCGATGGCCATTTGCAATGATGGAATTTCACATTCAATGGGTAACACAGCTTCCAGACCATAAACTAGTTGGAAAGGAGTGAACCCTGTTGACGTTTTTACTGAGGTTCGATACGCCCAAAGCGCTGAAAATAGCATGTTATGCCAATTCAACCGATGAATCAATGATTCGTCAGATCATGATAACTAAAACTTTGTTGATGGATTCAATCATACCATTAGCTTGTGGATAATAAGGAGTTGAACTATCGTGACGCAAGCCAAGCTGGCCTGTAAGTTCGGTCATCATAATGTTTCGAAAATGACACCCATGATCAGTGATAATCACTTGTGGAACACCAAACCTAGCAATTATATGATGGAACACGAAAATTGTAGCTGTTTTGCCATCTGCCTCAAATGTAGGCATCGCCTCGGCCCACTTAGTAAAATAATCTACTGCAAGGATGATATACACATGCCTCCTGGCCGAGTGAGGGTTACATGTAATAAAATCGATACCCCATTTGGAAAAAGGACCAATAGAAATTATAGGGTGGAGAGTAGGTGGAGCGTGCATCTTTCGATAAAAAATTTGGTAGTTGTGGCATTTTCAGACCGCATTAATACAATCTTTAAACAAAGACGGCCAGAAGTAGCCAACGCGCAATATCTTTTGGGCTGTGGCATACCCAGACATATGACCTCCACACGCTCCAGAGTGACAGTCATTTAGAACCCTTTCAGCTTCCTTGCGAGTTAAACAACGTTGAAAAACAGAGTCCGCCCTACGGCGATAAAGAGTATCTCCAATAATCCTGAATTGTTGGGACTGGAATCGTATTTTCTGACGTTCTGACCTTGAAATTTTTGGCCAAAAGGATTGGGTCTGGAGATAAACGATGATATCCCCATACCACTGATCTAAAGTGCTAATATTAGAAACAAGGATTCATCCGCAATGGGCTCCTCCGCCACAGTTTCCGTGTAAGCACGCGGGAAGTCACACATTAACTCCGCAAAAACTAAAGATTTCTTAGACTTAGAGTTTTCAAATTCCAAGTCGAACTCCTGCAGGATCACAATCCATTTGGAGTACTTTCCCCCTAGCAATTGCTTGGTCAAAATGTAGATCATAGGGTTGCAATCAGAAATTACTGTAGTTTTATGTAGTAAAATGTAGTGACGAAAATGTTGGACAGCTTGAATAGCTGCCAATGCCAATTTCTCCACATGTGAGTATTTTAGCTTAGTTGGATTTAAAGTTCGACTAAGGTAATATATCACATGTTGAGTACCGAATTCATCTTCCTGAACTAAGACCATTCTAATGGTGGAATGAGAGGCGCGAGATACAAAAAGTAGTCTTGGTTGTAGTTGGGAGGATGCAATAACAGTGCATGGGTCAACGCGTGTTTTAGTGCATCAAAAGATTTCTGAGCTATCTCATCCCAATAGAATGGAGTATTCTATTTCAACAACCGGGTAAAACCCTTTGTAACCTCGGCGTAGTTAGGAATGAATCGTCGTAAAAAGTTTGCTTTCCCTTGCAAACTTTGGAGTTGGCGAAGACTCGAAGGAGGAGGCAATTTGACAATAGCTTCAACCTTCGAGGGATCGATGCGAATGTCGGCTTTCGAAACAACAAACCCCAGCAATCGACCCGTTTCTATACAGAAAACACACTTGTGTGGATTCAACCTAATCCGATAATGCCTACACCTCATAGAGATTGCTTGTAAATGGATGAGATGATCAGCTCAATGTAATGAATGAGAAGGCAAATCATTGAGATAGGGTTGCACAATGTGCTTGATGTCATGAAACGCATAACACATGGCCCTTTGAAAAGTTGCGCTGGCATTCTTGAGCCCAAAAGGTAACTTGCAATAAGAAAATGTCCCCCATGGACAAATGAAAGCCGTTTTTGGTTGATCGGCGGGTAGAATATTGATTTGATTGTATCCAGAAAAACCATCCATGAAGGAGAATATTTCGCTGCCGGTACAATCATCAATGATTTGATCGATATAGGGCATTGGGTAATTGTCATTTCGACAGGCTCGATTAATGTCCCTATAATCGATACATATTCTTATTGTCCCTTGCTTTTTGTTAACTGGAACAATATTCGACACCCAATCCGTTAACGGAATTGGATAAATGAAACCTGCTTTGAGTAATTTTTCAACTTCTGCTTTAATAGCATCAGCTTTTCTTGGGTGAATCTGATGCAAACGTTGCCGGACGGGTTTAGCATCTGGGTAAGTCTTGATTTCATGAACAACAATTGCGGGGTCAATTCCTGGCATTTCCTCATATGACCAGGCAAACACGTCACGAAATTCTTGAACTAGGGCCTTATATATTTTAATTTCATCTTCTGTACACAAGGCACCTATATGAATGTTTTCAACAATTCTAGGCTTAACTGAAATGTCAATAGGAATAGTTCGAGAGATGTTTCCCAAATTTAACTCTGAATCAGGATTTTTCATTGGATTCTAAGGTTCATTGACATATTCAGTCATAAAAATTGATGAAAAATCATTTTCAAAATGATCATTCTCGGGTAAGAACGAAGATCTGTGATGGAGATCTTCCCATGGTAAATCATCTGCACATAGGATTTCACAATATTTCTCATCAGAGTGAACAAGTTCGGAAAACGTTGTTGCATCTGAGCTTGATGTGAAAAGTGATTCCTCACGGACCACATTCATTAAGTCAATTCTAGTTGAAGATGGGCCGGAAAACGATTGCACGGCCTCAAATGCAATTTCATATGGACTCAAAGACATAACATCACCAAATGAGTCTATCTCAGATTCAGAAGGTACGATCCAAGGATCGTCATAAACAGTGGTGTCTGACGAAATCATATGAATGGTTGCAAAAGAAGACGATGCGTTGATCGAAGGAAAATGAAACGTTCCCAGTAAACCGACATCTTTAACTAGTCCTACTCCAACATCCTTATACGGGATAGTCGTTTTACCGACATGCTAAATGCTTTCAGAAGAGGCTGGGTTGGATGAAAAGTAAGCCAGCTGGTCTATTGTTATGATCTTTCCATTATGAGGAAACTTTATAACCTGAAAGACCGATCAAACGACAGTTTTCATAGCGTAAGACCAACTACGACCCAAGAGAAGGTTGTAATCTAGAGGGGCATCAACCACCTCCACATCTAGATTAACAGTTTTTCCTTCAACCCCTATAGGTAAATCCTGTAGAATGCCAAAAGGATGAAACCCACGGCCATCAAAGGCCTTTAGAATCGTCGAGGATTGATTTAGTGAAGGAGAACCAAACGATCTCCAACACTGTATCGACATAATACACATTGAGGCTCCCTCATCAATCACACTCCTATGAATAAGCCTGGTTTTTACTATCACTGGGATCTGGAAAGCCATTTGATGAGGTAAGCGTGGTGTACTATTTTCTAGATCGAAAATTATTAGGTTCGAGTCTTGAACGTCAACAGCTCCTATAGCCGACAAAAGTAATTTACGCTGTGCTGGACATGATTGCAGCACTTCCAAAGCCGACATTGCTGAAGGTGAAACAGCTAAATCCTCAACAATGTTATAGTTCTAAGCCGCTCTCGCATGTGGATTGAAAGCTGACTTTCGAAGTATACTCTTGGCGGGCGGTTTGATTACTAAGTCTGGATTAGGTTTCTTGATCTGTAGTGGATCGGAACCGGGAGCTGAGCTTGATGGGTTAGAATGAGAAGATTCCGCTTCTTTACCATCAACAGGACTTTTACTACAATAATCATGCAATCGAGTCGCAATCCTAACATGGGACATCATCAATGTGGGTTCTTCATTGGCACTCGAGGAAGAACCTATCATCTTACTGTCTTGACTTGGAAAAGGATCCTTCAAAACAGCAGGCGTTTGGGAACCTTTGACAATCTTCGCAACCTCTGCACGATGAGGGCAGTCTCTTGTAAAATGCTCTTCGTCACAAATGAGACAAGGATAACGAGGTTTACATTTCTCATCATTTGATTCCACTTTTTCTGGTTTCTCTTTTGAATTTTTATTCGTTTTATTTTTCTTCTTCCCTTTCTTCTCACCACCAGATTTTGATTTGGCTGTAGATGACTCTACAACATGAATATCGGCGGAAATCTCCGCGAAAGAATCTCCTGTCGGGGAATCTGGCAAGGTTATGATAGGAGAAGAATTATTGGAAGACTTCTTCTTACTTTTGGTGTTAACCGTACCAATCATACCATCAGCGGCATGAGACCCTGAAGGAGCTGCAGCGATTTGATTTTGCTTAGGAAGATCGGGATTTTCTCGTGTAACGTACCTGACTGAGTATAAACCAAGTCAAGGTATTGTGCTTGAGCAATTACTTGCTCCTCATTAACGACTCCAGCCTTAGCTACATCCTCAGTGATCTTTGGCAATAAAGATTTTACAAGCCATTCAGCTAAGATCTGCTCCGGAATAAAAACATTCACTAAACACCGTCGATGTCTCCATTCATGAATGTGATCTGAAATGTAAGTGGACATCGACTGCTTTAGTGAAGTTAGTAATTCCGTGCCATTGTCATATCTGATTGGAAACTGAAAATGAGTTACAAACAAGGTAGCTAACTGACTAAAGTTATAAAAAGTGGCTCGCGGTAACTCAATGTACCACTTGGCCGCAAGACCAATTAGAGTGCACTGGAAAAGCCTTAGACGGATTGAATCATCTGAAATGGAGTTAGATGCACACCAGAGGTGATAAGTCATCACATGGTTCAACGGGTCCTCTCTTGATTTGCCTTCAAACTTAGGAATATCACTAGGCAACTTATTCGGCATTGGTGGCCAAAACGGAAGATAGTTAATGGGATCGTTTGTTAGGTGTGACAAGTCAGGCAAGTCCAAAGTTGCGATAAACGGTAACTGACGATTAGGGTCCCTAAAACTCTGGGTCATGAAACCAGCCCCAGGAGGAGGATATCCTGGATAACTAGGAATAGGAATTTCCTTTGGGATTGTATCCTCTCGGAAAACCAGGATTAACCGGACCGTACTGGGATTGTTGAGGTTGTTGATGTGTATACCCAGGGTACAATTGATACTGATAGACTGGCTACTGCACAGCAGGACCGAATTGGTACTGTCCCTGGTACAGTTGATAAGTAAACTGTGGTTGACTTGTGACAACCGTACTTGAACAAGGTTGTCCTACAGGCATCTGAACCGAAGTTTCAATTGTGGATCCAGACTGAGGTAAAGATGTCTGAGGAGTAGATACAGGAACAGTAGAAACCGGAGCTGTCGATACTCCAGAAGTAGGTGGGGTAGATTGAACAGATGTTGCAGCAGTTGCAGCAGCCGTTTGAGGCAGAGTACGAGGCGTACTAGGCCCAAGCTGAGAAACTACCGAAGGTACAGAAGTTTGGCTAGTAGACTGGATAGGTTGCTGGGGTGAATTAGAAACTAAGGGTTGTCCAGTTTGAGATGACAACTGTACATTCGGTTGCAAGACTTGTTGAGTTTGCGATGGATCCCACACTAAATTCATTCCGGGTACGCACCCGTAACAGGTTGAGAATATTGAGGACCATAACCGGGTTGAGGGTAGGGTTGATAATTCGAAGGTACATTTCCCGTTCCTTGAACATATGATTGGCCGAAGGGTGGTTAGAAACCTTGGTTCGAGTACTAACCTTGGGGTTGATACCCTTGAGGCACGTACTGATACTGGGGTTGACCTTGAGGTACATATTGATACTGGGGTTGACCTTGAGGTACATATTGAGTCTGGGGTTGACCTTGAGGAACATACTGTCTCGTAGGTATGTACTGTCCTTGAGGTTGTACCCCAGGTGCAAATTGGGTACCTTGAGGTTGCCCCCCAGGTGATAATTGAGGATTTTGAGGCTGCCCCCCAGGCGATAACTGGCCACCTTGAGGTTGAGGATTAGGAATAGTGCTTGACATCATGAGAATATCTTCTACACTCAACGACTTAGTACCATTCTTTCCAGTTAATAACCCTTGTTCAATGGGTTGAGGAGATGCTCCTACAAAAGTACCAGAAAGTGACTGATACCCAGAGGGAACAAAAGGACCGCCGTACAAAAATTATTATGGCGATTGAGTAAACATGGACGACTTTCTTGACATATTTAACGGAGGATAGTAACCTCTAGGTGTTGGGTGATAAGGAATACGAGGTGGTGAATAACTTAGCCCTGGGTTTTCCAAAAAATTAGTCAATGAAAGATACCAAGCACTGCTCCTAGGTGGACTGTAGAAAATTGATTCACACTCCCTTAGTTCAATAACAGGTTGATTTTCAGGGATAGGGATGCCTAATTCTTCTTCCGGAGTAGAAAGTTATTCGATAGCTATAAGTCTAGAAGGAAGATTTTGGGTAAT
Source organism: Pinus tabuliformis (assembly GCA_031772625.1). Taxonomy (NCBI): domain Eukaryota; kingdom Viridiplantae; phylum Streptophyta; class Pinopsida; order Pinales; family Pinaceae; genus Pinus; species Pinus tabuliformis. The sequence continues at coordinate 150,264,047 of CM062816.1, forward strand.
TATTCTTTCTACCCTAGGTGAACCAGGACCACTAGAAGTTGGAGAGGTAAACCCCGATGTTGGGGTAGCAGCAAATTCACTTTCAGGTTCGAGTATTTTAGGTTCCTCACCTATATCACTAGTAGATGAAAAGCTATTAGTAACTTCGGAAACAGACACTGATTGTGGATTATAATCTGTTATTAAAGCTTGAAAATCAGGATGTACCACCAAATAAGACTCTCCTTCTTCAGGTGACCCAACTCTACTGTCTCTAGGAGTTACGAGGGCTCTTAACCCTTCAGGCTAGCTTGGTGAAAACTCAGGAGGTTGGCCCCGAAGTCTACGGGACTTCCTCGGTAATTCAGCCACGATTAAAACTTTTAACTACTTCACATGCAAACAAAGTAAAATCTCAATGAAAACCACCCAAAGCCTCTAAAGAACCAAACAAATTTGAATCACACGCCTAAAGAATATAGGAGATCAAGACACACACAAATAGTAACTTTCCGTATTGAAAACACTAGTTGGTGATGAAGCCCAACGTCGTAGAGTTCAATACAGAAATGGCGGTTGGAATAGTTACCCCAGCAACCTGCTTAATGAATAGACTGGCACAAGTTTCTCCACTAAACTGTCTCGAGTGAAGAGAACCCCGCAGAAAATCCAAGTGAGTCTAGCCGACGTCTGCTCCAGGTATAGTGGGATATTCCCACCACTGTCACCTTAGGAAAAATCCTATAGAATATGGTCACTAAGGTTACCAACGGAAACAAATATACCTGGGGGAACAGTCTACGATCTGATACGCACACAAGGGCAGAGTAACAAGCTCAATCCCCTTGAAGACTCCTTGACATAATCCAATGTTTACCAACAAGTGACCCCAGGCTCCTCGACAATGGTTAATCCGAGGTTTACTGTTTTTAATACGTGAATATCTGGCGTCGTTCCCAATGAGGAAGGATTGATTCCCACACTGATTCGGACACGATCTCGTGCTTCTCCTTTAAGAGGAGCTTTCCCAGAGCATAAATGTAACAATTGGATTTCTATCCTACCGCAAGATACAGCTACTTGTTTGTTTTTACTGTCTTTGAGAGTTAATTACTCCCTACTCCAAGACACTAGCCTAAGCTATATTGGTGTATCAGAGCCCTAGAAATAAAAATATTACTAGATAGATTTTACTTTAAGCGTTATTTTTATTGGTTTTTGTTTAAGTCAAGAGGTGCGGAGATGAAACTCGTGGTGTGAAGACTCGACTCGAAATCACTAAAAAATGCACTTAAGATGATTAAGCAATCTTTCCCCTCAATGAACTTCTAGCTAGGAAAGAGTTTGAGAATGCAAATACTTGTAAACACAAATCTTTCTTAACAAACAAATTAAAAGAAGAGCTTTTTGTCTTTTCCAATGCACTCAAAACGAGGCAACTAGTTATTTTCACAAAAATTTCCCTTTTCTTTCAAAACACTCAAAGACTACAAAAACAAACTTTTTTCCAAAAGAGATTTTTTATTTTTTATAAAACACTCAAAACTATGGAAATGACTAATCTTGTGATCTATAAACTATAAAAACCTATTTGAAGTCAAAGCTTACAAGATGTCTTTTTCAAGGATGTTTTACTTAGCTACAAGCAAACTAAGGACTAATTTGTCCAAAATCACAAATCAGTCAAAAAACAACCAATTTTTGTTTTCTTTTCTAAAAATGAAATCCAAACTTTTAACACAAGCTTTTTCGAAGTTTCGTAAAGAGAAAACACAAGGTGGATTCCTCAACAAAGGTAGATTTTTCAAATGGTCAGACTCATAAGAAGGCTAGCAAAAACCAAGGCGATCTGAGGTTTCTACAGCTTCTAAGCTCAGAGCTACTACAAGACCAAAATGAAAACCAAACCCAACAATCAAAACTTCTAGTAATTTCACCTAAAACCCTAACACCAATGGAATTAACCTAAGAAAAGCTTCTGACAAGTTATATGCAGGTTTGGGCAAGGGATAATAACATCTAAACAAAAACTAAGCTGACTAACAGAGAAAATATTAGGTTTTCCAAAATTTTGACAGGGTCCGCAGGCCCACAGTTAACAGAGGTGCGGTACCGCTCTGTGCTAAAAGCAAAAGTGTGGATAGGTCCGCACTGTGTCCCAAGCCTAGGGTGCGGTCCTCTCCCAAAGTTATGAAAAACAAAAAATCCACACACAACAAGCCAAAAATAGAAACAAAAACACAGTTTCTCAAATCAAAGTAAAAACAAGGAAAAAATCAAGTCCCCAGTGGAGTCGCCATTTTGTCACACGGAATGAGTCGATCTTGCAGACAAACTAGACCTTCCTAGAATCTAACAATATCTAGTGACAAGCAAGCCAATCAAAAACTATCTTTCTCTAAATATGCATTTATAAACAAAGGAAAACAAGTGTTTAGGCCTACCTTGGGTCCAATGCAAGTTTGTGGAAGCCTCACTCCTTTGATCCGAATGAGCTCCCTTGTTGCGAATCTGCAAACACAAACAAGCAAACAAATTAAATAGCACATGAAAAGCCAATATCACAAAGCATACTTAACATGATGATCAAGGAATTCATGAAACAAATGACATAAGACAATTTGTTGAGAAAAATGAATCTGATTGTATTAATTCAAATCAAAGAAGAAATTTACAACCTGTGCCATGATGTTGTACAAGCTCCTCCTAGGGTCCAACAAGAAGTCTCATCTACTTTGAAAAGTTTCACTCTCTTCCCAATGAAGCCCAAAAGGGTATGTGATCTCTCCTCTCAAGCTTAACTAGGAAGTCTCAATTCCACCAGCATTTACCCTCAAAAATGTTCAACTTCTAACCTCTCCAGCAAACAGCCCAATGCCTTAATTTATAGTGCAATGGAGGGAAGTTACTAGGTCCTCCTTCAAAGGGATAAAGTCCTCCTTCAAAGGGATAGCTCCTCTCATCAAGGGATTAACTCCTTCTCTTTTGGGATGCATGAACCACCTAAGACCGACCAATCCACGTCAAAATTCCTTCTAGAATCATCTAGAATTAACCCAAAGTGAGTTTTTTAGAATAAACTTGCGCCTTTTTGACTTTGACAGGGGTCTGCACCCACTCCTTTAGGGACAGAGTAGGCAGGTCCGCAGTTTTTGTGAACAGGAGGTGCGAGACCGCAGGAAACAGTGAGAGAAAGTGCGGAACCAAACCTTTGTTGATTTTCAATGTCTTTCTCTCATTTTCAAAGCTTGACTTGAAGAGCTGAGGTCTGAGACTTGCTTAGGAGGACAGTACAAGTGATGATAGACCCATACTGACTGCAAATAATCATGGTGACGATATTTTTGTGTAATAGCTACGAATGAAACTAGTATGGAGGAATGTTCCAATCAACCCCACAAAGTTAAATTCCCTTGTAGGTTATGTAAGGGTGACCAACTTCTTAGAGATTGCCTTAGTATTCCCAAGGTGTTAGAAGTGTGGTCCACAAGCTCACATTAGCCTTTGTCATCATCCTTTGGAGATAATGTTGGTGATAAACCATCAACCAGTGATAGTAATGTCCATGGGAAAAAGGGTAAAGTCAAATTTCCCTGTAATTTAAGTGAAGGTAATCATCCTATTCACCTTTATCCTTATATGGATGAAGCCTCAAAAGTGTTGGAAACCTTACATCTGCTTAGCTTTGTCTTCCCACTAGTTATCGAAAGCTTTCCCTAATAAACCACTAGTTGATGAATTGATTGATCATAATATAAGTCAAACCAATCCCACTCTCTCTGAGAGTGAATCCCATGAGCCGGTTCCCTACCAACCATTGGTTGAGAAAATGGTTGACCTGATTCCACCTTCAGTCGATTTTACTTTTCCTGTAGAGGGTGGGGATCATGTCGCTAGGGTTCTTCTCGTTTCTTCAAGTTCCAATGATTTGGGGGATAGTTCTCTAGTTCCCATGACACTGGAGAGAAGTTATCCCATTCCCATAACACAAGTGGGTAGTTCTCTCATTCCCATGACACGCCCTCCAAGTAGCATGGCCACTTTCTTTGATTGGAGTCGATTGACAGGATATAGTCTTCCTCTTTACATGCCCTTGCAAATCATAGTACGAACTTATAATATTGGCGCACCTAGAACAATGATAGATTAAGGTGCATCTGTTAGTATTATGTCTTCAACTACTTGGCAAGATTTAGTTTCTCTATAGCTTGTTCCCTTTACCCAGAATCTATTGGCTTTTAACAGAGGAATGAGTCAACCGTTAGGGATCATTCCCATGTTTCCTATTACTTTGGGAGGAAAGACTGTTTATATCGATGTGATGGTAGTCCAAGCCCCTTTGGATTTTAATTTACTCCTTGGGCATGACTATGTTTATGTCATGGGAACTCTTATCTCTTCACTCTTTCATGTGATGTATTTGTCGCATCAAGGAAGAATCATGACTGTTGACCAATTTTCATTCATTAGTCCTAATTTGACTCCCAATAAATCAACTTCCATAAATGGTCCTTATATGCAAGTGGTATCTTCCCCGCCACAGGTTAATTATGTGGTGACCTATTCCATGCCCGTGTCTACTGATTATCTAGTAGGTGATATAGTACATCATTTACTGGAGGCATTGGAGTCTGATTTTTCCATTAGATCCTTTGATATGTATCCTTTTAGAGAGTTGTTCTTCCATATGATGATAACCTCTTGATGGCCATGGCCTCTTATAGGTCATAATCAAGGTTCCTTGAGCAGATTTCCTTTTTCTTGTGTCATGGTCCTTAAAAAATGAAACAAGGTCATGAGAAAAGTTTCTTTTATTGTGTCAATCCTATTAAAAAATAAAACATATCTCCCTCCAATTCTAATATTTGATTAGATCTCATAAATTTCCAGTCGAGTATTTTACTTGATCTCATAAACGAACCTTCATTCCATCCACCTATTAGTAACTAGTAGTCTACTTAGGTGAAATAAATGAAGCTTGGGGGAATGTACCTTGAATTGAGTCATTATGTTGGGGTAATGAAAACTTATTTCAAGCATAGCTTTTCTCCATTTCAAGATTGTATAAAAATGAAACCATCTTCAAGTATTTTCAAGCATAGTTTCCCATGTTTCAAGCTTGTGTAAAAATGAAACCATTCCCACTTTAACTCTTGTGATTTTCATTTTTTCATCAGCCTGTTTATGCCAAATGAGCCTTGGTTTTATCATTCCATCGTCACCATAAGCTTGGAAAATCATATGCTTTCACTTGATTTTTACCTTTTTCTCAGGAACAGTTGCAATGAGTCCTCTTATTAGCAAGCCTCTTGAATTTTGTGTGTTTTGAGCAGTTCCATCATGAGCAAAACCAGTTTCTACCCTTTATATAACTTATTCCTTCAGGTGTAGTCCTATTTAAAATATTTTTAGACTCCCAAAATATGAAAAGATTGTTGAGTACTTGTATTTTTGAACTTGTTAAAGTAAATGAAAATAAGTCTACTCAGTATATGTTTAACCCTTTTCCAAACCGAGATAGACTACGTCACAACCCTGGTAAAAATTCCATGTAATAAAAGTTAAAAAAAGTAACCACAATCGATGGGACACTTATTCCAAGATGAATGTTGGGCACATCTATTATCAAAATAATGGAAATTAGGAGAAAAAGGAGGTGAAAGGTCAGATGTTGCATGTGAAGACTAAAATGAAGGAAAATAATGGAAAATGAAGAAAATAGAGGCCTCATCCATAAAAAGGAATCTGAGGATCAGTTGGTAACCTTTTGTTAGTTCAGTGTTGGAGTTCTCTCTCTCTCTCTCTCTCTCTCTCTCTCTCTCTCTCTCTCTCTCATAATATTGGATACTTAGACTATTCTTGGAGCATTCTTGGAGGGTGTGGCATACTTGGATTCTTGGAGCAAGAAGGCAAAGGAAGAACAAGAAAGTGCAAGAAGGAATCAACATCAGATTTTCTTCTAGGTACAGAGTTGCATGCATGATTTCTTCACTAGTTTTGGCATGCATGGCATATGCATGTGGTTTCTTGGTTGTGATCTATCATTGGCATGGAGGATTGCCTGGATCGACAATCGATTGCCTAGCCTTGCCATTTCTTGGATAGACATGGTGATTGTGGGTTTAGTTTCATTGTTTGTTTTAGTTGGTTGTCATGTTTTATTAGCTTTGGGTTGAGTTATTAGTCCTGGAATCCTTGGTTGGACAAATGCTCTAGAAGCCCTGTAACAGCTTGCATTGAGTTACTAGTCCTGGAAGCCTTAGCTGGACAAATGCTCTGGAAGCCCTTGGTAGGTTGAGTTACTAGTCCTAGAAGCCTTAGTTGGACAAATGCTCTCGAAGACTTGGTTGGACAAACACTCTACAAACCCTAGAATTCTTGGATGGAGACCAATCTGATGATGATTTTGTGATGTCCGACTGTGAGGTGGAACCACTGGTTGATGAATTGAGGTGTATGGCCTCTAGAAGCCCGCGATGAGTTTTGATTAATGTCTTCTATGATATCCCATATTCATTCTTGGAATATGGCATGAGGGTGAATGGATGAAGAGAGATTTGACTCAGCCATTCTATGGTTGGATGGAACGTGGTAGTCCCACCTCTGGTTGGTTTATTGCATTCATTATTGAGAAATTCATTCCATTGATTTTCATGTGAAAATGTACTGATGTATATATGTATTTTGATAGCTGATATGCTTATGGTATTTTTGTTCCTATTATGTTGGTTATATGTATATTTTGTGACAACAGTTATGTATGGCTCTCAACATGTTTTTACTTGTAAATGAATGTATAATGTGTCTATGACCTAATAGATGATAATGTAACAAATGGCATGAGGGAAAAATGGTTCATAGTGATTCTTAGATAAGTATGAGATCCCTACACTTAATTCTATTTTTTACACCTATAGGTTACATGTCGATGATACGTTTGATGAAATTCCTATCATGGCTAGTAGGGGTCTGGTTAAGGAATTTTTGGGCTTATTGCTTTTGGTCCATTTTTTCCCTGTACTTTTCTTGATTTCAATCTATAATTCCATTATGGGGAGTCGCCTAGGCTCTAGGCTTGAAAAAGTGGCTTAAATCCTAGGCTTGCAGGCACATAACTAGTAAGCTTTGTCCACAGTCGCTCACATGCAGGCCTATGAGAGCGACTTTGGTTTTCTGGTCATTCCCTTGCCCATAGAATGAGAGTGGCTATGGTCTAAGAGGTCATAATAATAGTGGGACCTAGGGACAAGTTGTCACAGTGGATGACTTGTCTCCTAAAGGTTTTGTTGATAAGGTTGGATGACTATATGAGATGTTCCATCGATTCCACTTCCTTAAGGTCACATAGGAGGTCAAATCCGATCACAGTAATCTCTTGTCTCATGTTCACCCTACTTGGCACGGTTACTTTGGGTAGGCCTAGAAGGAGGGTGTTACAGAGTGGTATTAGAGCATGGTTCAACTCTTAGACTGGATGGGTTGAATGTGTTGGTCATGTATGCATGTGAATTGTGTTATCACTCAGAATTTTCCTTAGAAGTTATCAGAAGAAGGAAGAAATTGAGGTAACCACAAACCAATATTTTAAGTATAGGCTCTAGCCAACCTATGACTCAGAGAGGGCACTCTCTATATAATTTAGCTTTGGTTCTTATGGGATTTTAGTCTAGTTATTAGTGTTCTTTGGGGTTTTGGTTTTGATTTGAAGGTTGGGTGGTGGAATTCTTAGGGCAGATGGATAGAGCTAGGTCTTCAAGCCATTGGGTTATGGAGTCAACAAATGGATAGCAGGACTAGACCAAATCATTAAAGGGAATGTTCATAGGGCAAGCTAGCAGAGGAAAATGCGAATCTTTAGGTGTAATGGGTGAAGTAATTCTAACTAGGGTGAAAGGGCACTCAAGAATCCTTGGACCAGGATCGGAATGGAGAACATAGGATAATCATGAACAAAGGGAAACTAAGAATCCTTTGCTACAGATCACAAGAAGTCACCTAAACTAAGGAGCAATCAAGAATTCCTTAACTTAGATTTCTGAAGAAAACATGTAATAATGCATAACAGTCAAGACAGAGTGCATTTAAACAATTTCTGAACTATCATTCTATGTTATAACATTTAGATTTTGGAGATACATAAAGATTATGGAAAACTTTGAAAGAAAACAACATTGAACATGAGAGAATACTTATTTTTATTTCACTTTACACAAGAATCTTGTAAAATATCTTATCTTTATTCCTTGATCTAGTAAGCCAATCTAGTCATTGATACAATAGAATTTCCGATTCAAGAGAAAACGTCTATAGAAATGTTTTGGGATCCACCCTACATAATTTAAATTGTGAAGTATTTATACAAAAAAATATTATAAAATATCTCAAAACAACTTGAGATTTATTATAGGAAATACAAATATCTTCTAGCAAGAAGATAGAGATAGCTAATGAACTGTTTCTTGCTGTCCCCTTTATTGTGGTTGTGTTGGCTTTTATAGTTGAATTAGAACCTTTTAAGCTGGCTGATAGTTGTGGCATTTTCACGCTGGAGTCTTCTTTACTTTGATCTTTCATCTGATACTCTTTGACCCTGTTGTGCTGTTTTTACCTGTTTCATCCTGCTGCCTTCATATTTACTGTGTGGTAACTTTTAGCTGTTAATTTATCACAGTAAGTCAGTCACAGTTCCCCACCATTCTGCATCTAGTAATTTCACATTTATCATCCTCCTGTAAATCTCATCAGCCTCAGTATACTTTGCAAAATTGGGCTTGGTGAGGAACAAATGTTTTACCTCATGCTCAAGGAAAAACAAGTTCTCAAATGTGTCATATAATACTTTGCCCGTTGGCAAGGATTTAATGGATGAGGAACTGGCTTGATCCTTAGCCAATTTCCTAAGTTTATCCCCATATTCTGAGTGTGTCATGATTTTGTCATTGATGACCATAGGACTGGGCAGACCTTTCTCCCTGAAAATCTGAAATTTAGCCATGAACATATTAATGGCTACCTGCATATTGTGGCACTTTTCTTCAAAATTAAGCATAAGATTTATTTTGGGAAAAACCTTATTTCTAAAATGGTGGCAGTTTTGTCTTCAATGTTCAACTCTTGTAGCTCATATCTATTTTTGCTATTAAGGAAATGGATGACTCTATTTGCATCCTCAGGCTTATTTCCCAATTCCTCCTTCACTTTTTGGATAGCTTCAGTAGCTATCTTTACTAGCTCTGTTTACTCAAAAATAACTTGGATTGATGGCCAAATATCATTGACAGAGTCAATGATATTGGCCCACAACATTTCCTTGGTTTGTCCAAGTGGCTTCTCAAGTGTCAAATTCTTTTCCAGGATTTTGATCCTCTCGCCCATTCTCTGGGCCCTTTGTGTTTCTTCTTTCTATTTGAGTTCGGAAAGTTTGCAGTCAGTTTCCAAACTTGCCACCTTTTCCTTCAACCTTTTCATCTCTGTAGCTTGGATAGACATATCTTCCATGGCTTTCATGAGTTTTGTTGCTTTGTCCCCTGGTGCTCCTGCTATTGTAGTAGATTTTGCTGTTACTGGTAATTCTGTTGCAGGTGGAGTTGTGGGTGCCAGTGTAGAAGGAACTGCCATGGATACCATGGGGATGACAGTTCTAGACGTTGTGAACAAGTCACTTTGCTTCGATTGAATTAAAGTGTCCAAATCCTTCTCTGTCTTGCTAAGTTGGTCATTCATCTTCAGGACCAGGTCCATGAGCTCTTCATGCCCTTGCTGGGCTTCTAGGACCTATAATGTTTGTGGTTGATGCAACTGGGATATATTTAGCTACTTCTTGAGTGTAGCAATATCATCATTTTTCTTCTTAATTAGCTACTTTGTGGATTTTATATCCTTGGGATCGTGTCCCAATTCAGTTACTAAGTCTTCTAAGGACTTGATTCTTGTGTCCTTGGCCTGTGAGGAGGCCTTTTCCAACTGGAATTGTGCAGATATGTTGTTTAAGGAATTCTATAGTTGGTGGGCAGCTATGGCCTTTCCAGTCAAAGTGGGGTATATCATCTCCCCTATTTGCTTGTGTAGCTCGATCTGGTCTATGGGATGGATATCCCTTGACAGCATTTCAAAATCTACTTTCTTGAAATCTGAGGTTGTTCTTGGCTGTTGAGTTGTAGGCTTGATAAAAGTCATCTGCATTTTCCCCTCTTTGATATCAAAGGCTGAAATTAGCCTTGTTTGATTGGTAGGGGTCATATTAAGATATTGGGCATAAGTTTGGACCTTAAGCTTCTCATTCCTTGCTTTTATTTCCCTGTACCTTTCCTTGATGTCTTGGTCTTTGTCAGAAGGCATTCTGAAGGAAGATACCTCAAGACTGAGCTGCCTTTCCATTGGGTTTGTTATGTGGAAGGTGTGCTTTCTGATGGGGTGATGGGCCTACTTCTGTTTCCTTTTGTGCTAGTGACTTCTGCTATCTCCTCTGTGTATTCCTGTTCAGAGACAAGATTCGCTCTCTATCTTTTTGCTTGGCTTGTCGCTGCATAAGTCTGTGAAGTGGCCCTTGCTAATGTGGTGGCTTCCTCCCTACTTCTTTCTAGGCTCTTATCCTCATTTAGAGGAGTCTGCACAATTGAGGGGGTACTCATGGCTATCTCTAGTTTGCTTGATTTCTTTGGCCTGTCTGACTGCTCTGGCACCTACAGGAAAGAACCCTCATCAAGTTGTTTTTCAAGATCAATTAGAGCGTTCTCTATGTCTGTTCTGGTGCTGTCTTGATCAACTAGGGTTCCTTCCACCCTGTCTGATTGGTTAGAATAAGATTCAATCTCAGTTATGGATGGTGAATAAAAGGTCGCAGCTTGACCTTTTGCCTCTTCTTGGTGATGAATTCCAAAGGGTCATATCTCCAAACAAAACTTCTATGGAACTTCATCTTCTGTATTATCAACTCTGCCTCTGTCCCAGCCTCCCTAGAGTTACATATGAAGGGGCCTAGTTGGTATTTTATTTTTAAATTGGCCTTTTTATTAGCATTCAAAAATTTTATCTCGTCTTCATTGATGATTTGCCTGTAATATTAAAATGCAAACAACCTCATAGGGAGGTATCTTGGAAATTTGTATGGTGCAAGCATGCAACCATATATCCTGATCTTTGTGTGGTTCTGGTAAAGGTAGTAGTCACCCACTTTGGTTTTCTTTGACAGTTGAAGGACTCTCTTTATTTCTGGATTGATTCTTGGAGGAGGGTTTCCAGTCAACATTGTCATATCTGGATGTAGAAATAAGTCAATAAAGTCTGAATAAGAGTATGGAGATTGATACTCATGGATTAATGGGGTCCAAAAACTAACTGACCTTGGTTGACCCTTGGTGTCTAGTTTTTGGAGGGTTGTTCTCTTATATGGGCTTGACCCAGGTTCGGAAGAATTATTTAGCCAAACAAATCCTGCAGCTACCGACCCTTTAGGTAACATCCCGCGAAGCGCAGACTGAGGTCTCACTTGAGGTAGTAGGGGAGGGTGCTAGAACCAGGCTTCCACACCTTGGGGATGTCTTGGATGTGGTTTGGGGCTCGCATGCTATTCTGCAGCCTCATGCTATGCCAAATCCACGTAGATCGGAATACCCTTATCGTGCTTATTACAAATGGAATCACTTATTACTGGTCTGATCTAGTTAAAATGGTCTTTAAGAAAACATTTATTACTTTTGGTTACTTCGCGCATCAAGATTAACCTATTTCACATGTATTCAACTGTAGAAATTGCAGAATTCATAATAGTTCATTTATCATAAAAGAGTGAAGTCGCAATCAACACAGAATTCAGAAGAAACTTATCTTTATTATCAATCTTCAATAATACATCCAAATCCACCTTGTGCACTCAGCTGCAGTGGTCCGCACACATAGCTGTGGACTTTCCAGGCCTCTACGCACACAGCTGAAGAGCCTCTACCTTCTACCCTACTCCCTCGACTAGGACTTACAGACGCTTTCAAGCTATTTCCTTTTAGAACCCATTACATTCCATCTTCCAAAAGAGCTACTTTTCCCTCATAGAGCCACGCTATATTTATACTCTCCCTTGGCCCGCAATCCCTCCACGGGCCAACTCTATTACTATTATTTTTGGGTGGACTACCCTTTGGTTCAACCTACTATAGTTTGCACTCCGTGCTTTTCACGGAGTCTTTTACCCTAATATTACCCAAAATTCTGGGCTTCGCACTCCATACTTGTTCCGCGTGTCTTGCGCTACCCAATAGTCCCCCAACACAATCATCGTGACTCATTCCGAGTCACTTACTAGCATGGCTAGACACACAGTCATGGCTTTGTGGTTCGCCTTTCGTTGAGTGGTGCTCGTCATCCGGCTGCTCCTGCTTTGTCTCCTACAATGCTTTTCCAGCTTTAGTGTTTCTACCATATCTCGCAACCAATGATGCTCATTCTGCTCTACTTGGTTAACACAGAACACCCCCTCCAAGGACTTTACCGCGAGTGGGGGAGCAGCATACAGGATCTCCTGGTACCGCCGTAGCCTTTTCTGACTGATGTAACTTCTCTTCACACCATCCGCTACAACCTGTGTTGCAATTTTACAAGACCTTGGCTATTGTCTGCCGGATCCCACTCGTCAAGAACCATCAGAGGCAACCTATTGACTGCATCTCCACCCATGGTCGCCGTTTGTCCATCCTTCTGTTTTTCTATTGCAACGTGCCATCCTACCCCTAGGCGGGGCGATGGCATCCGGACCAATTCTATTTCACATTCCCTTTTCTCCGGTACATCCCCTGTTAGTGATGCTACAGCTTGCGGGATACTTGCAGCTGTCAATACCAGACTCCTTAGAGAGTCTTGCCCCTGCTTCGACCAAATTACTACCTTTGGGCACATGCCGGGTGCAGAGATGATGAACAACACCATCTGCATTTTGAAAGTGTAGGTTGCCTAGTGGATTCCCCATGGTGATTTATAAGCCATGCAAACTTCAAATGCCCGAATTGCTGCTCATTCTAGCTTGTGTAACCTTCCCGTGTGAAATCTGTGGTCGATCATTTCATATCTGGCTCATACTATGACTCTTAATTGTCTACCGCCCACTCCCTTTTTCCATAATGCAGCCATATTGTCATGAATAGTTGTATTAATGGTCATCATTCCTTGGAGCAGTGCAGCTGCGTGGCTCTGTCCTTGGAACCATGCTCCTGATTGTTGGCCAATTGTACACGTACCCTAATACCGATGCATCTTTTCCCCAGACTGCTTTATCGTCCCTCGCTCTCTTTCAACTGGTCAGAGTGGTGAGACTCTCCGTGGAACGGTTAGTCAGGTGGTCGGCCTGCCCATATAGAGCTTCAGGCGACTACCATTCACTCTTCCCGGGAAGGGGTCTCCGTTGAGCTTAGCCAACTGAACTGTGCCCCCATCAGTTACTTCTTTAACGACATAAGGCCCCAACCAATGCATACGGAGTTTACCTGGGAATTTTTCAAACTTACTGTCATATAATAATACGAGGTCATCCTTCTTGAACGTGTGCACCTTGATATGGTGATCATGCCATGCTTTCTCGCGCTGTTTTTGTACTTGCTGATGAAATCCCGCCAGAAATCATTCTTCATCCAGTTCGTCGAGTTGTGCGAGCCTTTCCTCCAAAGCCCCATGATTTTCCATTCTTGTAGCTGCTGCAATCCGTAGGCTGGGCATGATATATTCCATAGGCATCATGGCCTCCTTACCATAGATTAGTCGAAACGGTGTCTGGCCTGTCAACTTTTTGCACGTGGTTCGGTATGCCCATAGCATAGTAGGGATGCACAAGTCCCAATTGTTCCGTCGCGCATTGTAGATGATTAGTCTACATAGACAATGAATACAAAACTCCTCGCAGCCTGGATGGTAGAAACTAGATCCAGGGTCTTCACTTCTACTTCCCGAATTGGTACGATTCTAACCATGTGATTAAATGATTCGATGTCGAACATGGTAGAAACCACTTGATTACCAGTCATTGATGTAAACTGTTAACAAGCGTGAGAGAAACCACCAGTAATGTCAATGGTTCTCAAAGTACCAAGCACAACCCGTGAAATGTGAATAGATGTTTTGATGTCGAACACTTCACGGAATCCTCTGATCGAAAGTCAATGATGTAAACTGACGTCAAAGGCGAGAAACCTGCCATTGATGCATGCAGACTTCAAGGCACTGTCGATTCCTAAGTCATCTTTCTAGATAATGTGTCGATGTCGATAGAAAGCGACCCGTTGCAGGCAAGCCCGCAACACGAAATCATTGTTCAAGTTGAAGAAATGTTGCTGTAAGGACTGACTCAGGGATGGTCAAATGGATGACAAGTATTTTGCAGATGAAAGTTTTTTCTTGCAGACCTCTTGAACACATAACGACACAACAGATGGCTTGGTGACGTATAACTCAAAGTTAACCCCTGGAACCCGGTTAAAGACTTTCAAAGTGATTTGGTCAACTGTGAGGTAAAAGATTTCCCAACCCAGGTGAATGAAAAGTGTCGTGTTCAAGAGCGGTAATAAAGTTTCTTCTGAGACAAAAGGTGACAAATAGGTTCATTCTTCTCTTTTTTCCCCCACCATTTCTGGCAGTACCTCTTTATTTTTAACAAGCTTGAGGAGGATAACATATGCTTGATTATAAGCTCATCCTTCGGACGAGTCCAACCTAGTTTAAATTCGAACCCTAGGAAGGAGTGGTTCGTTCCTGTTTGTAATTGAACAGGTCCTCTACTGTAAAAGTTTAACGAGCCCAGTATAGGAGAAACTCGGCGTTTTTCAATTTTAGAGAGTCTGAAAAAACTAAAGGAGACTCCACGTTGAACTTTTTCGTATATTGGTGTCCCTCAAGCCCGAAAAAGTATAAAATAATACCTGGGGGAACTGCTTGATCTTGCGACCAAGGAGTACTTTCATAATAGTGTCGTTAACCTGAAAAGTAAAAAGCGATCAAGGACACGTCGTTTTATTTCCTTATCGAGTTCGAAACGACAAAAACCCGGCAATCTTTTCCTGATTTTGCGGTCATAAAAGAGCTAAAAGGGGACCGTCTTTTAATTCCGTTTTAACGAGTGAAAAAGAAACACTCGGCGATCTTTTCATGTTTTAGGAGTCAGAAAAGGGCTTAAAAGATGACTCTGAAATTTTGTTTGTGAAAAATTACAATTTCCCTCGAAATCCCTTCGTCCTGCACAAAAGCGACACATTACTCATACCTGTTTAAAATAGGCAAAAATACATTCAAAAACATCTTTTCATGGTAAAAAATGAACTAATTCATCCAAAAAACCTATAAAAAGACCTTTTACCATGTCATTTTTACCGTTTCACTGTTGAGGTTGAAAAAGGAGCTTTTGACAAGAAACTCCCCGTGGTTGCTGCGGAAAATCTGACCGTCGGAATCGAACGCCGCTTCACCGAGGTATTTTACACATCCCACTCTTCATTTTTATCCGTTTAGTTTTTTGTTTTTGGTCTCTGTTTCATTTTTTGGGGGGGTTTTGGGTTCAAAATGCGCCCCTCGGCGGACGCAGGTGCCCTTCGGGTGACCTGCGTCCCCCGACTTTTTCTCACACGGGAAAAAGGTCGGGGGACGCAGTCCGCCTTCAGGCGAGCTGCGTCCGGACGCCCTGTGCTACAAAGCCGGGGTGCGTCTTCCGCCAAGGGCGCATTTCAAAACCCCAACTCTCTCAAAAAACCACCAAATTTGCTCAAATTAATTTCTAATTGACTCTTTTGATGTGCAGGACCTTAAACATGTTAGACTGGAGAGAGAGAGAGCACGTAGAGGACGATGAAGCTGCGATTAACCACCAACCCTCTCTGGATGCCTTAAGAACATGTGGATTGTACAAATATTGGACCATACCGGGCATGAGGGGCCAGGTAAGATTTTTGGAATGGCTGGTTGAGCGATGGAACGTTCAAGATCAATGTTTTTACATTGGAGGGCACCAGCTCGAGATAGAGCCCTCGGATGTATACTTTCTCACTGGCTTGCCAAACAGAGGTGAGCAACTCAACCTTGCGGGGACCAGGCCGGGTGGCCAATCCCTTGATGATCTCCGCGAGGAGTGGTGCAGACCAGGGACTCGCCATAAAAAAGGCGTGGAGATAAAGCACATCGCTCTGGCGGAACTTAGAGTTATTGCATTTACGGTCACCAGGATTTGTGGCGCGGCCGCCTTGCACATTGCCTCCGGATCCCAAATGCGGATGGCAGTTGACTGTTACCAAGGCACCATCTTCAACTGGTGCGAAGCTGTGTCGGCTCATATGAAGAGCCAACTAACCAAGGCAAAGAACGGACGACTAAAAACTTTTGGATATGGGCCTATAGTCGTGAGCTTTGCCTTGGAGAGAGTTCCTATGCTGATCCCTCAGCAACTCACTGTTGATGACTTGGGTCCTCGGGAGCCAAAGCTTGTTCGATGGGTTGCGGTGATGGCCCGGCATCCTGACGAGGGTGCTGCAGTGGTTCGATTCTCAGACAGTTACTTCGACTGGCTAGAGGGCCAGCTTTTTGTGATACAAGACTTTCCATATGCCGGAATGGATTTCAGAGGTGATCCGGACATGGTTCTTCCACAGGGAGAACAATGGGACGACAGAGGTACTTTCATTTTCACAAGTTTTCTAATTATGTATTTTTTATTTTTCATATATATCGTCTCAAAGTAACAGTAAAACTTTAAAAATGCAGATGTTGGACCACAGCGTCCAGCCAATCTCCGGCCTTACGACAGACGACATCCAGCTGCACCGGCACCGGCCCCACAGGACGCGGCAGCAGAAGTACTAGCTGAGTTGGAGCATGATCTAGAGCGTCTCACGGCAGATATACCTGAGACTACTATGGACGACATTCCTATCAGGCTTCAGCGTTTCGTAGTCGCGGTCCCTGGACCGTTTAGGAGATTTCTGCGCAAGGTAGCCCGCGCAGTGGTGTCGTACAGAGAGCACCACCAGTGATTGACTAGTCACTTTTGTAGTCACATGTGACATTTTTGACTTTTTGTACTATCATTTTGCCGATCATAAGGTGTGTTAAACCTATGATCGAAGACGATGTATATATTTTTGGACACACTTCTATCTATATCTATATATCACTATTACCGGCTTATCTTGTTTAACATGTATGATGAAATGTCTTTAAATTTACTTGCATGATTATTATAAATGTCTGTCCAACACTCGAGAAGCAATTGCATCTGCTAATGTATTCAAAGACCTTGGAATATGTTGATATTCAATGTAATCAAATTCACGTTCCAAGAGACGCACTCTCAAAAACAACCTTAATAACACAGGATTTCTAATGGCATAAACTCTATTAAGCTGTAATACAACAAGTTCAGAATCTAACCTCACTATCAAACGTCGAATTCCAAATGAAATAGATTCGGATAATAATTCAACCACTGCACTGTATTCTGCAATGTTATTCGTTGTTTGACCGAGGCTTACCCCATGCATAGAAACTAACTCGTCAGAGGGCGAATAGATAACCCAAGCTGCGGAAGAGATATTCCGTGTACTACGACAAGCACCATCAGCAAATCCAATGTATGTTTGGAGAGGCGTCGACATCTACAATATCAAGAGTAAAACCAAGATAAGCCAGAATAATGACGAAAACCACACTCGCTAAACTAAGCACACTGACTAAACTAACACACTTGCTAGCTAGAAAGGAAATCTAACCTATCTAAAAATTTCTCCATCCATCATTTTAAGCATAATACCTCTTTAGGTAAAGTCCATTTCTGGGTTTGCCCAAAGAGTCCCCATCAAAATCAACTAACTCATAAGCCCCTTTTGCTAGCTTTCGCTTTACAATGTAGGGCCCATGCCACATGGGAACGAATTTTCCGGCACCTAGCTTATCGTTAGCTTGATCATATAATAGTACTAGGTCTCCTTCTGAAAAACTTCGAGGGGTTACATTTTTATCGTACTGAGCTTTCATTCGTTTCGCGTGAGTCTCGATAGCTAAAGTAGCGTCACGTCGAGTCTCATCTAATTTAGCCAAGTATAACAACCGTTTCTCCTCTTCGGAAGTAGCTGGAAGTAATTCGACAGCCATTTGAAGTGATGGGATTTCGCATTCAATAGGTAACACAGCTTCTAAGCCATAAACTAGCTGGAAAGGGGTGAAACCTGTTGAATTTTTCACTGAAGTTCGATATGCCCATAGCGCCGAAAATAACATGTTATGCCAATTCGTTCGATGGATACCAATGATCCGTCGAATCATGATGACTAGAACTTTGTTGATTGACTCAACCAAACCGTTGGCTTGCGGATAATAAGGTGTAGAGCTATCGTGGCGCAAACCAAGCTGGCTTGTAAGCTCAGTCATCATGACATTTCGAAAATGGCTCCCATGGTCAGTAATGATTGCTTGTGGGACACCAAACCTAGTTATGATATGATTGAATACGAAAAGTGCAGCTGTCTTGCCGCTTGCGTCGAATGTAGGCATCGCCTCGGCCCATTTTGTAAAATAATCAACCGCGAGGATGATATACGCATGCCCCCCGGCCGAGTGAGGGTTACAAGTAATAAAGTCAATGCCCCATTTGGCGAATGGACCAGCGGCAATTATAGGGTGGAGAGGAGCAGGTGGAGCGCGCATCTTTCGATCAAACACTTGACAGTTGTGGCATGTTCTGACAGCAAGGATACAATCTTTAAACATAGACGGCCAGAAATAGCCAGCGCGCAACACCTTCTGAGCTGTGGCATACCCAGACATATGACCGCCACATGCTCCAGAGTGACAATCATTCAAAACTCTCTCAGCCTCTTCGTGAGTTAAACAACGTCGAAAAACTAAGTCTGCCCCCCGGCGATAAAGTGTATCTCCAATAATTCTGTATTGCTGGGATCGAAACCGAATTTTTCGACGGTCTTCCTTGGAAGCTTCAGGCCGAAAGGTTTGGGTTTGGAGATAGATGATTATATCCCCATACCACGGATCTAAAGTGCTAATAAGAAACAAAGATTCGTCCACAATGGACTCCTCTGCCACAGTCTCTGTGTCAGCACTCGGGAAATCACACATCAATTCCGCAAAAACTAAAGATTTCTTAGACTTGGACTTCTCGAACTCCAAGTCGAACTCTTGCAGGATAACAATCCATTTAGAGTACTTGCCCCCTAGCAGTTGTTTTGTCAAAATATAAATCATAGGGTTGCAATCCGAAATAACTGTAGTCTTGCGGAGAAGAATGTAGTGACGAAAACGCTGGACAGCTTGAACGGCTGCCAGGGCCAATTTCTCCACATGCGAATATTTTAACTCAGTGGGATTTAAGGTTCTACTAAGATAATATATCACATGCTCTGCTTTGAATTCATCTTCTTGAACTAACACCATTCCAATGGTGGAATGCGAAGCTGCGAGGTATAAGAAGTAGTCCTGGTTGTAGTTGGGAGGATGCAATAACGGTGCATGGGTCAACGCGTGTTTCAGTGCATCAAAAGATTGTTGGGCAATCTCGTCCCAAAAGAATTGTGCGTTCTGTTTCAACAACCGTGTAAAACCTTTAGTGACCTCGGCGTAGTTTGGGATGAATCGGCGTAAAAAGTTCGCTTTCCCTTGCAAACTTTGGAGTTGGCGCAAACTCGAAGGAGGAGGCAATTTGATGATAGCCTCGACTTTCGAGGGATCGACGCGAATGCCGGCTTTTGAAACAACAAATCCCAGCAATCGACCTGTTTCTATACAGAAAACACACTTGTGGGGATTCAACCGAATTCGATAATGCCTACACCTCATAAAGATTGCTCGTAGGTGGACAAGGTGATCAGCTCGTTGTAAAGAATGAGCAGGCAAATCATCGAGATAGGGTTGCACAATGTGCTTGATGTCATGAAACGCATAAGACATCGCCCGTTGAAAAGTGGCTCCGGCATTCTTAAGTCCAAAAGGTAATTTGCAATAAGCAAATGTCCCCCATGGACAAATGAATGCCGTTTTTGGTTGATCGGCAGGTAGAATATTGATTTGATTATAACCTGAGAAACCATCCATGAAGGAAAACATCTCACTTCCGGCACAATCATCAATAATTTGATCGATATAAGGCGTAGGATAGTTGTCTTTTGGACAAGCTCGATTGATATCCCTATAGTCGATACAGATTCTTATTGTTCCTTGTTTTTTATTGACGGGAACAATATTCGATACCCAATCCGTTAACGGGATCGGATAAATGAAACCTGCTTTCAACAGCTTTTCGACTTCTGCTTTAATCGCAGCCGCTTTTCGAGGGTGAATCTGACGCAACCGTTGCCGAATGGGTTTAGCATCCGGGTAGGTTTTGATTTCATGAACAACAATGGCAGGATCAATTCCCGGCATTTCCTCGTAAGACCAGGCAAACACGTCGCGGAATTCTTGGAATAGGGCCTTGTAAGTTTGGATTTCTTCTTCAGTACATGCGGCACCTATATGAATGTTCTCCTCGATTCCGGGCTTCACTGAAATATCAATGGGAATAGTACGAGAAATATTCCCTAAATTCAGCTCTGAATCAGAATGTTTCGTTGGATCCTGAGCGTCTTTGACATATTCAGCGGTAAAGATAGATGAAAAATCATTTTCAAATGCATCATCCTTAGGTAAAAACGAAGATCTGTGATGGAGATCTTCCCATGGTAGATCATCTACACTTAGGATTTCGCGAAGTTGTTCGTCAGATGACACTTCTTCGGGAAACGTTATCCGTTCTAAGGGTGAGGTGAAAAGTGACTCTTCACTGACCACATTCATTTGGTCGGTTGAATGAAAGTCGGTAAAAGACATAAGAGCTTCATAAGCAATCTCATACGGACTCAACGGCATAACATCACCGAGTGAGTCTAGCTCAGAGTCAGAGGGAACATACCAAGGATCATCATAAATAATGTTTTCTGACGTGATCATATGAATTGTTGCGAACGAAGGGTCTGCATTGAGTGGAGGGAGAGGAAAAGTTCCCAGTAAACCGGAATCCTTAACTAAACCTACACCAATGTCCCTATAAGGGATTGTCGTTTTACCAACATGCTGGATAGTTTCTAAAGAGGTTGGGTCGGATGAAAAGTATGTCAGCTGATCAATAGTCACGATCTTACCGTTATGTGGAAACTTAATGACTCTGAAGACCGATGAAACGACCGCTGTCATAGCATATGACCAACTTCGACCCAAAAGAAGGTTGTAGTCTAGAGGGGCATCAACCACTTCCACATCCAGACTAACGGTTTTACCTTCGACCCCTATAGGCAATTCTTGTAGAATACCAAACGGACGGAACCCACGGCCATCAAAGGCCTTAAGGATGGTGGGGGATTGGTTCAACGAAGGAGAACCAAGCGATCTCCAACATTGAATCGACATAATACACGTAGAAGCTCCCTCATCAATCACAGTCCGATGAATAGGCCTGTTTTTGACTATCACTGGAATTTGGAAAGCCATTTGATGGGGGAGACGCGGTGTACTACTTTCTAGATCAAAGATCATTAGGTTCGGGTCCTGAACATCGACAGCTCCAATAGCCGACAAAAGCAATTTTCGTTGCGCTGGACATGATTGCAGCACTTCGAGTGCCGACATTGCTGAAGGTGAAACAGCTAAGTCTTCAACAATGTTGTAATTCTGGGCTGCTCTCGCATGTGGATTGAAAGCAGACCTTCGAAGTACACCCTTGGCGGGCGGCTTAATCACTAAGTCTGGGTTAGGTTTTTCGATCTGTAGTGGATCGGAACCAGGAGCTGAGGTTGATGGGTTAGAGTGAGAAGATTCTGCTTCTTTACCATCAACAGGAGCCTTACTACCATAATCTTGCGATCGAGTCGCAATCCTGACATGAGACATCATCAAAATGGGTTCTTCACTGGCATTCGAAGAAGAACCTATCATCTTATTCTCCTGCTCTGGAAATGGATTTTTTAACACAGCAGGAGTGGGAGAACCTTTGACTATTTTCACTACCTCGGCCCGATGAGGGCAGTCTCTCGTAAAATGATCTTCTTCACAAATAAGACAAGGATAGCGAGGTTTGCGCTTTTCGTCATTGGTTTCCGACTTTTCCGTTTTCTCCTTTGGAGCCTTGTCTGCTTTAGCCTTCTTCTTTCCTTTCTTCTTTCCACCGTTTTTGGATTTGGCCGTAGATGACTCTACAGCGTGAATGTCGGCGGTAAGTTCAGGAGGAGAAGACTCTCCTGTCGGAGAATCAGGCAAAGTGATAATTGGAGTATTGGAGGCCTTGGAAGACTTCTTCTTACTCTTCGTAGTCACGATACCGATCATACCATCAGCGGCATGAGATCCCGAAGGAGCAGCAGCGATTTGGTTTGACTTTGGAAGATCCGGAATTTTCTCGTGTAACGTACCCGACTGAGTGTAAACTAAGTCAAGGTATTGTGCCTGAGCAATGACTTGCTCCTCAGTAACTACTCCGGCCTTAGCTACATCTTCAGTAATTCTTGGTAATAATGATTTTACAAACCATTCAGCTAAAATTTGGTCCGGGATAAAAACTTTCACTAATCTTCTTCGACGTCTCCACTCATGGATGTGATCAGAAATGTACGTGGATGTCGATTGTTTTAGCGAAGTTAATAATTCTGTACCATTATCGTATCTGACTGGTAACTGAAAATGAGTTAAGAATGAAGTAGCTAACTGGCTAAAGTTGTAAAAAGAAGCCCGTGGCAACTCAATGTACCACTTGGCTGCGAGACCAATGAGTGTACGCTGGAAAAGACGTAAGCGGATAGAATCATCTGAGATGGAATTTGATGCACACCAGAGGTGGTAAGTCATCACGTGATTAGACGGATCCTCTCCAGACTTACCTTCGAACTTGGGTATATCGCTGGGCAACTTATTTGGCATTGGCGGCCAGAACGGAAGATATTGAATTGGATCGTTCGTTAGGCGCGTCAAGTCGGGTAAATCTAAAGTCGCAATAAACGGTAACTGCCGGTTAGGATCTCTAAAACTCTGAGTCACAATACCAGCCCCAGGAGGAGGATATCCAGGATAACTAGGAACAGGAGTCGCATTTGGGATATTATATCCTCCTGGAAAACCAGGATTAACCGGACCGTACTGGGGTTGCTGAGGTGGTTGATAAGTGTACCCAGGATACGGTTGATACTGGTAAACCGGTTGTTGGGCAGCTTGCCCAGGTTGATACTGTCCCTGGTACGGAGGTTGAACAAATTGAGGTTGAGTAGTAACAACCGTACTTGTACCAGGTTGGCCTGCAGGCATCTGGACTGTGGTTTGAACCGTGGGTCCAGACAACGGTACAGATGTCTGAGGAACGGTTACAGGGACAGTAGAAACCGGAGCTGCCGATACTCCAGAAGTAAGCATGGTAGATGAAGCGGTAGTTGCTGCAGCCGTGTGAGGAGGAGTACTAGGTGCAATTGGCGGCTGAGTAACTACGGAAGTTACAGGGGTCTGAACACTTGACTGGACAGGTTGCGGTTGCTGGGGTGGACCAGGAACTGCAGGTTGTCCTGCTTGAGGTACCGACTGTATACTTGGTTGCGACATCTGTTGACCCTGTGACGGATCCCATGTTAACATTCCAGGGTATTGACTCGTAACAGGTTGAGGATACTGAGATCCATAGCCGTATTGAGGATAGGGTTGATAACTGTAAGGTGTAGTCCCATATGATTGCCCTTGAGGTGGTTGATAACCTTGACCAGGGTATTGACCCGTAGGTTGATAACCTTGAGGTAAATACGAATACTGGGGTTGACCTTGACCTTGAGGTTGGTATCCTTGAGGTTGATACCCTTGGGGTTGATACCCTTGGGGTTGCCATCCTTGAGGTTGCCATCCTTGAGGTTGATATTGATACTGAGGTTGACTTTGGGGTACATATTGAGGATGGGGTTGATACCCTTGAGGTTGCCCCCCAGTCATGAATGAAGTACCTTGAGGTTGCCCCCCAGGTATTAACGGAGGTTGCCCCCCAGGCGGTAATTGGCCACCTTGAGGTTGGTTAATGGGAGTTGAACCTGACATCATATAAACGTCACCTATACTCAATGGTACATTACCACTGTTTCCAACTAATAACCCATGATCAACAGGTTGAGGAGATGCTCCCGCAAAGGTACCAGAAAGTGAGTGATACCCAGTAGGAACAGAAGGACCGCCATGTAAAAATGATTCAGTACTTTGTGAAAACACAGATGACTGACCAGACATATTTACAGGAGAATGAATTCCTCTAGGTGGAACTGGAGTACGAGGTGTAGAAAAACCTACTGAGTTGTCTAAAAAATTGGTTAATGCAAGGTACCAAGATTCACTTCTAGGAGGACTGTAAAAGATGGATTCACGCTCCCTTAGATCAAGGGTAATTAGATCTTCAGAATCAGACACGCAGGGAAAATTTTAAGAACCCCCCCTAAATTTATAAATATAATAAATGGACGAATCTCCATGGTATATAGGAAAAATGGAAGGCGATTTTATCAATAATATAATATGTATATATAATTTTTTGGCAAATCTCTCACCAGCATGGCGAATATTTTACTCAATTATAAAATCTTGTAAGATCTTAGCGAGTCTTTCACTAAATAATAAAACTTTGTAAAGTCCTAGTGAATCTTAGCATAGGCTGGTTTAATTCCCCCATTTAAATAGGCTACATTCCAGGTGAATACCATGGGTCAATACCATGTGCCATTTTGGTGAATACCATGGGTCAATACATGTGCCATATTAATTCTAATATTAGGGTTAATAATGGTTTTTTGCATGGTATTAATAACAATCTAGTCCATGGTATTTGTCCCATAGTATTTTGGCCATAGGTTTCACCTAAATATAACCCATTTTTTGAGTGTTCGTAAAATGTTTTATTTGTTTACCATACCTCTCGTTTATTTATATTTTTATTAATTTACCATACCTCTTTTACAAATAGGGTTATGGACTAAATATAAAAAGAGGTTTTATTTATTTACGATACGTCTAGTTTATTTATATTTTTATTTATTTACCATATCACTCATTTATTTATATTTTTATTAATTTACCATACCTCTTTTATAAATATGGTATTTGGCCCATAGGATTCACTTAAATAAAACCTATTCTTGAAAATGGGCGAATGGATTCACTTAAATAAAACCTATTCTTGAAAATGGGCGAATGGAAGGTTGTAAGTCCTAATTTCAAGGGCTAAATTTACCTTTTTTACCCTCTCCCTTAAAATAAGGTGGGCTATTTGAGGTGATTTGTAAAAATGTACTATGATACAAAATATTCGCCCACTAAAAATTTAAAACCCCTTAATTTCGCCAAAGGGCGAACATTCGCCCCTAAAATTATCCTTGCAGACACGCCTATTTCTTCCTCTGGAACAAGTTCTTCTATAGCAATTAATCCAACAGGAAGATTTTCGGTGATAATTCTTTCTATTCTTGGTGAATCAGGAACACTAGGAGTTGGAGTAACAGGTTCGGAAATTTCAGGTTCTTCGCCTGTTTCACTGGCAGATGAAAAACTACCAGCAAGCTCGGAAACTGTAACAGCTTCGGGATTGTAACCTGTTTCTAATCTTTGGTAATCTGGATGGACTACCAAAGAAGATTCTCCTTCTTCAGGTGAACCTACTTTACTGCCACTAGGAGTTACAAGGACCTTTAAACCCTCTAAATTACTGGGGTCGTCTCGAGGATGTGAACCCCTAAGTTCACGGGATCTTCTCAACAATTCGGCCACAGAAACAACTTCAGGAGACTGGCCCGCAATGCGACGGGACCGTCTCGGTAATTCCGCCACAATTAATGATTTTAACTACAACACACGAAAACAAAGTAAAAAATTTCAAATCAAACCACCTAAAGTCTTCTAAAGAACCAATCAAATTTGAAGCACACGCCTAAATAATCTAGAGCGTCAAACCACACACAAACAGTAGTCTTCCGGACCAAAAACGCTAGTTGGTGATTAGGCCCAACCTCGCAGGATTCAGTACAGAAATAGTGGGTGGAACAGTTACCCCGGCAACCTGCTTAATGAATAGACTGGACCAAGTTCCTCCACTTTAACCGTCTCGAAGTGAAGCGAACCCCCCAGAAAATCCAAGTGAGTATAACCGATGTCTGCTCCAGGTACAGTGGGACCTTCCCTCCACCGTCACCTTGGGTAGAATCCTAGATATTATGGCCACTAAGGTTACCAATCACAACAATTACACCTGGGGGAACAGTCTAAACTCCGACAGCACGCAAGGGCAGAGTAGCAAGCTCCAATCCCCTTACCGGCTCCTTGACAACAATCCAAGGTTTACCGATAAGTGACCCCTGGCTCCTCGACAATGGTTAATCCGAGGTTTACCGTTTGTAATACGTACTGCCTGGCGTCGTTCCCAACGAGGGAGGAATGATCCCCTCACTGGTTCGGACACGAGCTCGTGTTTCTCCTTTAAGAGGAGCTTTCCCAGAATGTAACTGAAACAATTGGATTTGTTCTACTCAAGATAGACTATCTGTTTGGTTTTGTAGTCTTGGAGAGTTAAGTACTCACCTACTCCAAGACCCTAGCCTAAGCTATGTTGGTGCTTCAGAGCCCTAGAAAAATAAAGATTACTAGATTGATTTTAATTTAAGCGTTACTTTTAAGGTTGTTTCTTAAGTCAAAAGGTGATGGAAGTGAAACTAGTGGTGTGTTGACTCGACTCGAAACCACTACAAAATGCACCTAAAATGATTTATCCACTACTTTACTTTTTCGATGAATTGCTTAACTAAAAAGTTGAGAGAATGCAATCTTTATAAAAGCAACTTCTTAATTGAAGACAATCAAAGAAACAATTCGTTTTTCTTTTCCAAGCATAAAAACATAACTTCTCTTTACATACACGAAAAAACTCTTTTCTTCTTTTGAAAACAAAAAGCTACTTGAAACAAGACTTTTTAAGAAGATGTTTTTGTATTTTTCTTTTAATAAAGCAAGTAAATCTAATATAACCAAAAATCAATCTTAACAACTCTTAAAATCTATGAAAATGCACTCATAAGCAAACTAAAGGCAAATTTATTCTAAGCAATCTTAGCGAGGCCAAAACTAACAATGATTATTCTAAGGTGTTTTACTTGATTATGAACGAATCAAGGACTAGCTTATCGCAGAACCAAAAACTAGTCAAAACAAAATTCTAATCTTTTTGTCCTTTTTGAAAATGGAAATCAATACTTTAAAAACAAGCAATGCGAAATTTGACCCAAAACAACTCAAATGACAAGTTGCTCAAACAAGGAGACTTTACGACAGGCTCAACTTCTAAGAAGGTTGACTAACCAGAGATATCTAAGGCTGGACAACTTTCTACTATCAAAGTCACTACAAAGCCTTTCCAAAAATCAAACCCTAGGTCTAAACTTCGTTGAAAACCACTAAAACACTCAAAGCTCACAAAACTAGTTCAGGTGAGAATTCTTGACAGGGTACTAAAGGATCTAGGTAGAAAACACTAAGGAAAAACAAAATCTAAAAGTAATTTAAAGCAAAAATGGAATTTTCTTAACTTTTACAGGAAGACGCAGGCCACCCGTTGTCACAGGTGCGGCCCCGCACTGTGCAGTCGACAACAGCGCGTCCAAGGACGCACTGTGCAACACACAGAGACTGCGTCCTTCTGGAAAAAGGAAGAAAAACTAAAGCCAACTAAATCTAAAGCTAAGCCACCCAAATACTAATTCTCACAGTCAAAAACCAGAAAATAAAAATGATTTTCTCAAAGCAAAGTTCATATAAAGGAAAAGACTCTCTCATTAATGGATTCCCCAGTGGAGTCGCCAATTTGTCACACGGAATCTGTCAAGGGTGCGGACACGACTGACCTTCCTAGAAGTCTAAGACATTCTAATGACAAACAAGACAAAATGGAGTGATCTTTCTCTAAATACACCTTTTACAACATGAAAACTACAAGTGTTTAGGCTTACCTTATTCCAAAACGCTGTTGTTGAAGTCCGTTCTTGACGATCCGGATGAGCTCCTCCTTCAAGTCAATTCCTGCAACCACAAACAATCAAACAATTACCAAGCACTTGCATTTCATATAATAAAACATATATTCAACATGCAGACCAAGGAACACATGAAATAACTCATTAACACAAGCTATTGAGAAAAATAAACCAGTTTGTATTAATAACGAAACAAAGAAACTCTTACAACCTGGCCTTGGTGTTGTGCAAGTTCCTCCCAGGGTCCATCAAGGGTTTTCCTCTACTTTGACAAAGCTCACCCTCTCCCAAGTAGAATCAAGTGAAGACAATCTCTCCTCACAAAGGCTCTAATGGAAGACCTAAATCCTGCAGCATTTACCCAAAGAAAATGTATAGCTCCAACCTCCCTCCTTCTGGCTCAATGCCTTTATTTATAGTGCTGTAAAGAGGTTATTCAGGTCCACTATCAATGGGATCATCCCCCTCTATGGGTGGGATAGCTCCCTTATTGATGGGATAAGTTCCCCCTTAATAGAGATACATGAACCAACTGGAGGCGCATCCATTTCATCAAACCGACCTCTAGAATGTTCTAGAAGTAACCACAAGTAACTTTTTCAAGATAAAACTCGCGCATTTTGCCTTTTACAGAGGGACGCACCTGTCCCTTAACATACAGAGCGTCCATGGACGCAGATTTTGTGAACATGGTCAGCGTCCCCGCAGGTAAGGCTAGAGAGAACCTGCGACCCCAGAGATAAACATATTTTTTACAAGACTTTCTCTCTTCTTTGAGTTTGAGATGGATAACAGAGGCATGAGACTTGCCTAAGAGGGTAGCATGACTGTTGATTTGAGCCATACTAACTGTAAGTAGTCAAGGTGACATTTTTTAGTGTAACAGATTGCCCCCTAAAGTGCGAAGCCTGGAATAGAATAGGGTTTTGTAATTCTAGGAAGGGTGAAGCGCTTTATCATTTCAAGGATTGCCTTGTGGATGGCCTGGTTGGAACCTGCAATTTTCAACACAAAATACATGGATAAGATTATATCATCACTGAGGTAGGCATTCCCATACTCAGATTCAAAACTTTAACTAATGAACTAACTATTCTGATACAGGAATGATCTTGCAGTACATCATTTTTATAGACTTTTGTAGATACAGTATGGACGCAGCCATCTGTTTATGATTAGTCTACATAGACAATGAATACAAAACTCCTCGCAGCCTGGATGGTAGAAACTAGATCCAGGGTCTTCACTTCTACTTCCCGAATTGGTACGATTCTAACCATGTGATTAAATGATTCGATGTCGAACATGGTAGAAACCACTTGATTACCAGTCAATGATGTAAACTGTTAACAAGCGTGAGAGAAACCACCAGTAATGTCAATGGTTCTCAAAGTACCAAGCACAACCCGTGAAATGTGAATAGATGTTTTGATGTCGAACACTTCACGGAATCCTCTGATCGAAAGTCAATGATGTAAACTGACGTCAAAGGCGAGAAACCTGCCATTGATGCATGCAGACTTCAAGGTACTGTCGATTCCTAAGTCATCTTTCTAGATAATGTGTCGATGTCGATAGAAAGCGACCCGTTGCAGGCAAGCCCGCAACACGAAATCATTGTTCAAGTTGAAGAAATGTTGCTGTAAGGACTGACTCAGGGATGGTCAAATGGATGACAAGTATTTTGCAGATGAAAGTTTTTTCTTGCAGACCTCTTGAACACATAACGACACAACAGATGGCTTGGTGACGAATAACTCAAAGTTAACCCCTGGAACCCGGTTAAAGACTTTCAAAGTGATTTGGTCAACTGTGAGGTAAAAGATTTCCCAACCCAGGTGAATGAAAAGTGTCGTGTTCAAGAGCGGTAATAAAGTTTCTTCTGAGACAAAAGGTGACAAATAGGTTCATTCTTCTCTTTTTTCCCCCACCATTTCTGGCAAGTACCTCTTTATTTTTAACAAGCTTGAGGAGGATAACATATGCTTGATTATAAGCTCATCCTTCGGACGAGTCCAACCTAGTTTAAATTCGAACCCTAGGAAGGAGTGGTTCGTTCCTGTTTGTAATTGAACAGGTCCTCTACTGTAAAAGTTTAACGAGCCCAGTATAGGAGAAACTCGGCGTTTTTCAATTTTAGAGAGTCTGAAAAAACTAAAGGAGACTCCACGTTGAACTTTTTCGTATATTTGTGTCCCTCAAGCCCGAAAAAGTATAAAATAATACCTGGGGGAACCGCTTGATCTTGCGACCAAGGAGTACTTTCATAATAGTGTCGTTAACCTGAAAAGTAAAAAGCGATCAAGGACACGTCGTTTTATTTCCTTATCGAGTTCGAAACGACAAAAACCCGGCAATCTTTTCCTGATTTTGCGGTCAGAAAAGAGCTAAAAGGGGACCGTCTTTTAATTCCGTTTTAACGAGTGAAAAAGAAACACTCGGCGATCTTTTCATGTTTTAGGAGTCAGAAAAGGGCTTAAAAGATGACTCTGAAATTTTGTTTGTGAAAAATTACAATTTCCCTCGAAATCCCTTCGTCCTGCACAAAAGCGACACATTACTCATACCTGTTTAAAATAGGCAAAAATACATTCAAAAACATCTTTTCATGGTAAAAAATGAACTAATTCATCCAAAAAACCTATAAAAAGACCTTTTACCATGTCATTTTTACCGTTTCACTGTTGAGGTTGAAAAAGGAGCTTTTGACAAGAAACTCCCCGTGGTTGCTGCGGAAAATCTGACCGTCGGAATCGAACGCCGCTTCACCGAGGTATTTTACACATCCCACTCTTCATTTTTATCCGTTTAGTTTTTTGTTTTTGGTCTCTGTTTCATTTTTTGGGGGGGTTTTGGGTTCAAAATGCGCCCCTCGGCGGACGCAGGTGCCCTTCGGGTGACCTGCGTCCCCCGACTTTTTCTCACACGGGAAAAAGGTCGGGGGACGCAGTCCGCCTTCAGGCGAGCTGCGTCCGGACGCCCTGTGCTACAAAGCCGGGGTGCGTCTTCCGCAAAGGGCGCATTTCAAAACCCCAACTCTCTCAAAAAACCACCAAATTTGCTCAAATTAATTTCTAATTGACTCTTTTGATGTGCAGGACCTTAAACATGTTAGACTGGAGAGAGAGAGAGCACGTAGAGGACGATGAAGCTGCGATTAACCACCAACCCTCTCTGGATGCCTTAAGAACATGTGGATTGTACAAATATTGGACCATACCGGGCATGAGGGGCCAGGTAAGATTTTTGGAATGGCTGGTTGAGCGATGGAACGTTCAAGATCAATGTTTTTACATTGGAGGGCACCAGCTCGAGATAGAGCCCTCGGATGTATACTTTCTCACTGGCTTGCCAAACAGAGGTGAGCAACTCAACCTTGCGGGGACCAGGCCGGGTGGCCAATCCCTTGATGATCTCCGCGAGGAGTGGTGCAGACCAGGGACTCGCCATAAAAAAGGCGTGGAGATAAAGCACATCGCTCTGGCGGAACTTAGAGTTATTGCATTTACGGTCACCAGGATTTGTGGCGCGGCCGCCTTGCACATTGCCTCCGGATCCCAAATGCGGATGGCAGTTGACTGTTACCAAGGCACCATCTTCAACTGGTGCGAAGCTGTGTCGGCTCATATGAAGAGCCAACTAACCAAGGCAAAGAACGGACGACTAAAAACTTTTGGATATGGGCCTATAGTCGTGAGCTTTGCCTTGGAGAGAGTTCCTATGCTGATCCCTCAGCAACTCACTGTTGATGACTTGGGTCCTCGGGAGCCAAAGCTTGTTCGATGGGTTGCGGTGATGGCCCGGCATCCTGACGAGGGTGCTGCAGTGGTTCGATTCTCGGACAGTTACTTCGACTGGCTAGAGGGCCAGCTTTTTGTGATACAAGACTTTCCATATGCCGGAATGGATTTCAGAGGTGATCCGGACATGGTTCTTCCACAGGGAGAACAATGGGACGACAGAGGTACTTTCATTTTCACAAGTTTTCTAATTATGTATTTTTTATTTTTCATATATATCGTCTCAAAGTAACAGTAAAACTTTAAAAATGCAGATGTTGGACCACAGCGTCCAGCCAATCTCCGGCCTTACGACAGACGACATCCAGCTGCACCGGCACCGGCCCCACAGGACGCGACAGCAGAAGTACTAGCTGAGTTGGAGCATGATCTAGAGCGTCTCACGGCAGATATACCTGAGACTACTATGGACGACATTCCTATCAGGCTTCAGCGCTTCGTAGTCGCGGTCCCTGGACCGTTTAGGAGATTTTTGCGCAAGGTAGCCCGCGCAGTGGTGTCGTACAGAGAGCACCACCAGTGATTGACTAGTCACTTTTGTAGTCACATGTGACATTTTTGACTTTTTGTACTATCATTTTGCCGATCATAAGGTGTGTTAAACCTATGATCGAAGACGATGTATATATTTTTGGACACACTTCTATCTATATCTATATATCACTATTACCGGCTTATCTTGTTTAACATGTATGATGAAATGTCTTTAAATTTACTTGCATGATTATTATAAATGTCTGTCCAACACTCGAGAAGCAATTGCATCTGCTAATGTATTCAAAGACCTTGGAATATGTTGATATTCAATGTAATCAAATTCACGTTCCAAGAGACGCACTCTCAAAAACAACCTTAATAACACAGGATTTCTAATGGCATAAACTCTATTAAGCTGTAATACAACAAGTTCAGAATCTAACCTCACTATCAAACGTCGAATTCCAAATGAAATAGATTCGGATAATAATTCAACCACTGCACTGTATTCTGCAATGTTATTCGTTGTTTGACCGAGGCTTACCCCATGCATAGAAACTAACTCGTCAGAGGGCGAATAGATAACCCAAGCTGCGGAAGAGATATTCCGTGTACTACGACAAGCACCATCAGCAAATCCAATGTATGTTTGGAGAGGCGTCGACATCTACAATATCAAGAGTAAAACCAAGATAAGCCAGAATAATGACGAAAACCACACTCGCTAAACTAAGCACACTGACTAAACTAACACACTTGCTAGCTAGAAAGGAAATCTAACCTATCTAAAAATTTCTCCATCCATCATTTTAAGCATAATACCTCTTTAGGTAAAGTCCATTTCTGGGTTTGCCCAAAGAGTCCCCATCAAAATCAACTAACTCATAAGCCCCTTTTGCTAGCTTTCGCTTTACAATGTAGGGCCCATGCCACATGGGAACGAATTTTCCAGCACCTAGCTTATCGTTAGCTTGATCATATAATAGTACTAGGTCTCCTTCCGAAAAACTTCGAGGGGTTACATTTTTATCGTACTGAGCTTTCATTCGTTTCGCGTGAGTCTCGATAGCTAAAGTAGCGTCACGTCGAGTCTCATCTAATTTAGCCAAGTATAACAACCGTTTCTCCTCTTCGGAAGTAGCTGGAAGTAATTCGACAGCCATTTGAAGTGATGGGATTTCGCATTCAATAGGTAACACAGCTTCTAAGCCATAAACTAGCTGGAAAGGGGTGAAACCTGTTGAATTTTTCACTGAAGTTCGATATGCCCATAGCGCCGAAAATAACATGTTATGCCAATTCGTTCGATGGATACCAATGATCCGTCGAATCATGATGACTAGAACTTTGTTGATTGACTCAACCAAACCGTTGGCTTGCGGATAATAAGGTGTAGAGCTATCGTGGCGCAAACCAAGCTGGCTTGTAAGCTCAGTCATCATGACATTTCGAAAATGGCTCCCATGGTCAGTAATGATTGCTTGTGGGACACCAAACCTAGTTATGATATGATTGAATACGAAAAGTGCAGCTGTCTTGCCGCTTGCGTCGAATGTAGGCATCGCCTCGGCCCATTTTGTAAAATAA
Organism: Pinus tabuliformis; assembly: GCA_031772625.1. Taxonomy (NCBI): domain Eukaryota; kingdom Viridiplantae; phylum Streptophyta; class Pinopsida; order Pinales; family Pinaceae; genus Pinus; species Pinus tabuliformis. The sequence goes on from CM062816.1 coordinate 150,297,921, forward strand.
TCAACCGCGAGGATGATATACGCATGCCCCCCGGCCGAGTGAGGGTTACAAGTAATAAAGTCAATGCCCCATTTGGCGAATGGACCAGCGGCAATTATAGGGTGGAGAGGAGCAGGTGGAGCGCGCATCTTTCGATCAAACACTTGACAGTTGTGGCATGTTCTGACAGCAAGGATACAATCTTTAAACATAGACGGCCAGAAATAGCCAGCGCGCAACACCTTCTGAGCTGTGGCATACCCAGACATATGACCGCCACATGCTCCAGAGTGACAATCATTCAAAACTCTCTCAGCCTCTTCGTGAGTTAAACAACGTCGAAAAACTAAGTCTGCCCCCCGGCGATAAAGTGTATCTCCAATAATTCTGTATTGCTGGGATCGAAACCGAATTTTTCGACGGTCTTCCTTGGAAGCTTCAGGCCGAAAGGTTTGGGTTTGGAGATAGATGATTATATCCCCATACCACGGATCTAAAGTGCTAATAAGAAACAAAGATTCGTCCGCAATGGACTCCTCTGCCACAGTCTCTGTGTCAGCACTCGGGAAATCACACATCAATTCCGCAAAAACTAAAGATTTCTTAGACTTGGACTTCTCGAACTCCAAGTCGAACTCTTGCAGGATAACAATCCATTTAGAGTACTTGCCCCCTAGCAGTTGTTTTGTCAAAATATAAATCATAGGGTTGCAATCCGAAATAACTGTAGTTTTGCGGAGAAGAATGTAGTGACGAAAACGCTGGACAGCTTGAACGGCTGCCAGGGCCAATTTCTCCACATGCGAATATTTTAACTCAGTGGGATTTAAGGTTCTACTAAGATAATATATCACATGCTCTGCTTTGAATTCATCTTCTTGAACTAACACCATTCCAATGGTGGAATGCGAAGCTGCGAGGTATAAGAAGTAGTCCTGGTTGTAGTTGGGAGGATGCAATAACGGTGCATGGGTCAACGCGTGTTTCAGTGCATCAAAAGATTGTTGGGCAATCTCGTCCCAAAAGAATTGTGCGTTCTGTTTCAACAACCGTGTAAAACCTTTAGTGACCTCGGCGTAGTTTGGGATGAATCGGCGTAAAAAGTTCGCTTTCCCTTGCAAACTTTGGAGTTGGCGCAAACTCGAAGGAGGAGGCAATTTGATGATAGCCTCGACTTTCGAGGGATCGACGCGAATGCCGGCTTTTGAAACAACAAATCCCAGCAATCGACCTGTTTCTATACAGAAAACACACTTGTGGGGATTCAACCGAATTCGATAATGCCTACACCTCATAAAGATTGCTCGTAGGTGGACAAGGTGATCAGCTCGTTGTAAAGAATGAGCAGGCAAATCATCGAGATAGGGTTGCACAATGTGCTTGATGTCATGAAATGCATAAGACATCGCCCGTTGAAAAGTGGCACCGGCATTCTTAAGTCCAAAAGGTAATTTGCAATAAGCAAATGTCCCCCATGGACAAATGAATGCCGTTTTTGGTTGATCGGCAGGTAGAATATTGATTTGATTATAGCCTGAGAAACCATCCATGAAGGAAAACATCTCACTTCCGGCACAATCATCAATAATTTGATCGATATAAGGCGTAGGATAGTTGTCTTTTGGACAAGCTCGATTGATATCCCTATAGTCGATACAGATTCTTATTGTTCCTTGTTTTTTATTGACGGGAACAATATTCGATACCCAATCCGTTAACGGGATCGGATAAATGAAACCTGCTTTCAACAGCTTTTCGACTTCTGCTTTAATCGCAGCCGCTTTTCGAGGGTGAATCTGACGCAACCGTTGCCGAATGGGTTTAGCATCCGGGTAGGTTTTGATTTCATGAACAACAATGGCAGGATCAATTCCCGGCATTTCCTCGTAAGACCAGGCAAACACGTCGCGGAATTCTTGGAATAGGGCCTTGTAAGTTTGGATTTCTTCTTCAGTACATGCGGCACCTATATGAATGTTCTCCTCGATTCCGGGCTTCACTGAAATATCAATGGGAATAGTACGAGAAATATTCCCTAAATTCAGCTCTGAATCAGAATGTTTCGTTGGATCCTGAGCGTCTTTGACATATTCAGCGGTAAAGATAGATGAAAAATCATTTTCAAATGCATCATCCTTAGGTAAAAACGAAGATCTGTGATGGAGATCTTCCCATGGTAGATCATCTACACTTAGGATTTCGCGAAGTTGTTCGTCAGATGACACTTCTTCGGGAAACGTTATCCGTTCTAAGGGTGAGGTGAAAAGTGACTCTTCACTGACCACATTCATTTGGTCGGTTGAATGAAAGTCGGTAAAAGACATAAGAGCTTCATAAGCAATCTCATACGGACTCAACGGCATAACATCACCGAGTGAGTCTAGCTCAGAGTCAGAGGGAACATACCAAGGATCATCATAAATAATGTTTTCTGACGTGATCATATGAATTGTTGCGAACGAAGGGTCTGCATTGAGTGGAGGGAGAGGAAAAGTTCCCAGTAAACCGGAATCCTTAACTAAACCTACACCAATGTCCCTATAAGGGATTGTCGTTTTACCAACATGCTGGATAGTTTCTAAAGAGGTTGGGTCGGATGAAAAGTATGTCAGCTGATCAATAGTCACGATCTTACCGTTATGTGGAAACTTAATGACTCTGAAGACCGATGAAACGACCGCTGTCATAGCATATGACCAACTTCGACCCAAAAGAAGGTTGTAGTCTAGAGGGGCATCAACCACTTCCACATCCAGACTAACGGTTTTACCTTCGACCCCTATAGGCAATTCTTGTAGAATACCAAACGGACGGAACCCACGGCCATCAAAGGCCTTAAGGATGGTGGGGGATTGGTTCAACGAAGGAGAACCAAGCGATCTCCAACATTGAATCGACATAATACACGTAGAAGCTCCCTCATCAATCACAGTCCGATGAATAGGCCTGTTTTTGACTATCACTGGAATTTGGAAAGCCATTTGATGGGGGAGACGCGGTGTACTACTTTCTAGATCAAAGATCATTAGGTTCGGGTCCTGAACATCGACAGCTCCAATAGCCGACAAAAGCAATTTTCGTTGCGCTGGACATGATTGCAGCACTTCGAGTGCCGACATTGCTGAAGGTGAAACAGCTAAGTCTTCAACAATGTTGTAATTCTGGGCTGCTCTCGCATGTGGATTGAAAGCAGACCTTCGAAGTACACCCTTGGCGGGCGGCTTAATCACTAAGTCTGGGTTAGGTTTTTCGATCTGTAGTGGATCGGAACCAGGAGCTGAGGTTGATGGGTTAGAGTGAGAAGATTCTGCTTCTTTACCATCAACAGGAGCCTTACTACCATAATCTTGCGATCGAGTCGCAATCCTGACATGAGACATCATCAAAATGGGTTCTTCACTGGCATTCGAAGAAGAACCTATCATCTTATTCTCCTGCTCTGGAAATGGATTTTTTAACACAGCAGGAGTGGGAGAACCTTTGACTATTTTCACTACCTCGGCCCGATGAGGGCAGTCTCTCGTAAAATGATCTTCTTCACAAATAAGACAAGGATAGCGAGGTTTGCGCTTTTCGTCATTGGTTTCCGACTTTTCCGTTTTCTCCTTTGGAGCCTTGTCTGCTTTAGCCTTCTTCTTTCCTTTCTTCTTTCCACCGTTTTTGGATTTGGCCGTAGATGACTCTACAGCGTGAATGTCGGCGGTAAGTTCAGGAGGAGAAGACTCTCCTGTCGGAGAATCAGGCAAAGTGATAATTGGAGTATTGGAGGCCTTGGAAGACTTCTTCTTACTCTTCGTAGTCACGATACCGATCATACCATCAGCGGCATGAGATCCCGAAGGAGCAGCAGCGATTTGGTTTGACTTTGGAAGATCCGGAATTTTCTCGTGTAACGTACCCGACTGAGTGTAAACTAAGTCAAGGTATTGTGCCTGAGCAATGACTTGCTCCTCAGTAACTACTCCGGCCTTAGCTACATCTTCAGTAATTCTTGGTAATAATGATTTTACAAACCATTCAGCTAAAATTTGGTCCGGGATAAAAACTTTCACTAATCTTCTTCGACGTCTCCACTCATGGATGTGATCAGAAATGTACGTGGATGTCGATTGTTTTAGCGAAGTTAATAATTCTGTACCATTATCGTATCTGACTGGTAACTGAAAATGAGTTAAGAATGAAGTAGCTAACTGGCTAAAGTTGTAAAAAGAAGCCCGTGGCAACTCAATGTACCACTTGGCTGCGAGACCAATGAGTGTACGCTGGAAAAGACGTAAGCGGATAGAATCATCTGAGATGGAATTTGATGCACACCAGAGGTGGTAAGTCATCACGTGATTAGACGGATCCTCTCCAGACTTACCTTCGAACTTGGGTATATCGCTGGGCAACTTATTTGGCATTGGCGGCCAGAACGGAAGATATTGAATTGGATCGTTCGTTAGGCGCGTCAAGTCGGGTAAATCTAAAGTCGCAATAAACGGTAACTGCCGGTTAGGATCTCTAAAACTCTGAGTCACAATACCAGCCCCAGGAGGAGGATATCCAGGATAACTAGGAACAGGAGTCGCATTTGGGATATTATATCCTCCTGGAAAACCAGGATTAACCGGACCGTACTGGGGTTGCTGAGGTGGTTGATAAGTGTACCCAGGATACGGTTGATACTGGTAAACCGGTTGTTGGGCAGCTTGCCCAGGTTGATACTGTCCCTGGTACGGAGGTTGAACAAATTGAGGTTGAGTAGTAACAACCGTACTTGTACCAGGTTGGCCTGCAGGCATCTGGACTGTGGTTTGAACCGTGGGTCCAGACAACGGTACAGATGTCTGAGGAGCGGTTACAGGGACAGTAGAAACCGGAGCTGCCGATACTCCAGAAGTAAGCATGGTAGATGAAGCGGTAGTTGCTGCAGCCGTGTGAGGAGGAGTACTAGGTGCAATTGGCGGCTGAGTAACTACGGAAGTTACAGGGGTCTGAACACTTGACTGGACAGGTTGCGGTTGCTGGGGTGGACCAGGAACTGCAGGTTGTCCTGCTTGAGGTACCGACTGTATACTTGGTTGCGACATCTGTTGACCCTGTGACGGATCCCATGTTAACATTCCAGGGTATTGACTCGTAACAGGTTGAGGATACTGAGATCCATAGCCGTATTGAGGATAGGGTTGATAACTGTAAGGTGTAGTCCCATATGATTGCCCTTGAGGTGGTTGATAACCTTGACCAGGGTATTGACCCGTAGGTTGATAACCTTGAGGTAAATACGAATACTGGGGTTGACCTTGACCTTGAGGTTGGTATCCTTGAGGTTGATACCCTTGGGGTTGATACCCTTGGGGTTGCCATCCTTGAGGTTGCCATCCTTGAGGTTGATATTGATACTGAGGTTGACTTTGGGGTACATATTGAGGCTGGGGTTGATACCCTTGGGGTTGATACCCTTGAGGTTGCCCCCCAGTCACGAATGAAGTACCTTGAGGTTGCCCCCCAGGCATTAACGAAGGTTGCCCCCCAGGCGGTAATTGGCCACCTTGAGGTTGGTTAATGGGAGTTGAACCTGACATCATATAAACGTCACCTATACTCAATGGTACATTACCACTGTTTCCAACTAATAACCCATGATCAACAGGTTGAGGAGATGCTCCCGCAAAGGTACCAGAAAGTGATTGATACCCAGTAGGAACAGAAGGACCGCCATGTAAAAATGATTCAGGACTTTGTGAAAACACAGATGACTGACCAGACATATTTACAGGAGAATGAATTCCTCTAGGTGGAACCGGAGTACGAGGTGTAGAAAAACCTACTGAGTTGTCTAAAAAATTGGTTAATGCAAGGTACCAAGATTCACTTCTAGGAGGACTGTAAAAGATGGATTCACGCTCCCTTAGATCAAGGGTAATTAGATCTTCAGAATCAGAAACGCCTATTTCTTCCTCTGGAACAAGTTCTTCTATAGCAATTAATCCAACAGGAAGATTTTCGGTGATAATTCTTTCTATTCTTGGTGAATCAGGAACACTAGGAGTTGGAGTAACAGGTTCGGAAATTTCAGGTTCTTCGCCTGTTTCACTGGCAGATGAAAAACTACCAGCAAGCTCGGAAACTGTAACAGCTTCGGGATTGTAACCTGTTTCTAATCTTTGGTAATCTGGATGGACTACCAAAGAAGATTCTCCTTCTTCAGGTGAACCTACTCTACTGCCACTAGGAGTTACAAGGACCTTTAAACCCTCTAAATTACTGGGGTCGTCTCGAGGAGGTGAACCCCTAAGTTCACGGGATCTTCTCAACAATTCGGCCACAGAAACAACTTCAGGAGACTGGCCCGCAATGCGACGGGACCGTCTCGGTAATTCCGCCACAATTAAAGATTTTAACTACAACACACGAAAACAAAGTAAAAAATTTCAAATCAAACCACCTAAAGTCTTCTAAAGAACCAATCAAATTTGAAGCACACGCCTAAATAATCTAGAGCGTCAAACCACACACAAACAGTAGTCTTCCGGACCAAAAGCGCTAGTTGGTGATTAGGCCCAACCTCGCAGGATTCAGTACAGAAATAGTGGGTGGAACAGTTACCCCGGCAACCTGCTTAATGAATAGACTGGACCAAGTTCCTCCACTTTAACCGTCTCGAAGTGAAGCGAACCCCCCAGAAAATCCAAGTGAGTATAACCGACGTCTGCTCCAGGTACAGTGGGACCTTCCCTCCACCGTCACCTTGGGTAGAATCCTAGATATTATGGCCACTAAGGTTACCAATCACAACAATTACACCTGGGGGAACAGTCTAAACTCCGACAGCACGCAAGGGCAGAGTAGCAAGCTCCAATCCCCTTACCGGCTCCTTGACAACAATCCAAGGTTTACCGATAAGTGACCCCTGGCTCCTCGACAATGGTTAATCCGAGGTTTACCGTTTGTAATACGTACTGCCTGGCGTCGTTCCCAACGAGGGAGGAATGATCCCCTCACTGGTTCGGACACGAGCTCGTGTTTCTCCTTTAAGAGGAGCTTTCCCAGAATGTAACTGAAACAATTGGATTTGTTCTACTCAAGATAGACTATCTGTTTGGTTTTGTAGTCTTGGAGAGTTAAGTACTCACCTACTCCAAGACCCTAGCCTAAGCTATGTTGGTGCTTCAGAGCCCTAGAAAAATAAAGATTACTAGATTGATTTTAATTTAAGCGTTACTTTTAAGGTTGTTTCTTAAGTCAAAAGGTGATGGAAGTGAAACTAGTGGTGTGTTGACTCGACTCGAAACCACTACAAAATGCACCTAAAATGATTTATCCACTACTTTACTTTTTCGATGAATTGCTTAACTAAAAAGTTGAGAGAATGCAATCTTTATAAAAGCAACTTCTTAATTGAAGACAATCAAAGAAACAATTCGATTTTCTTTTCCAAGCATAAAAACATAACTTCTCTTTACATGCACGAAAAAACTCTTTTCTTCTTTTGAAAACAAAAAGCTACTTGAAACAAGACTTTTTAAGAAGATGTTTTTGTATTTTTCTTTTAATAAAGCAAGTAAATCTAATATAACCAAAAATCAATCTTAACAACTCTTAAAATCTATGAAAATGCACTCATAAGCAAACTAAAGGCAAATTTATTCTAAGCAATCTTAACGAGGCCAAAACTAACAATGATTATTCTAAGGTGTTTTACTTGATCACAATCAAATCAAGGACTAGCTTATTGCAGAACCAAAAACTAGTCAAAACAAAATTCTAATCTTTTTGTCCTTTTTGAAAATGGAAATCAATACTTTAAAAACAAGCAATGCGAAATTTGACCCAAAACAACTCAAATGACAAGTTGCTCAAACAAGGAGACTTTACGACAGGCTCAACTTCTAAGAAGGTTGACTAACCAGAGATATCTAAGGCTGGACAACTTTCTACTATCAAAGTCACTACAAAGCCTTTCCAAAAATCAAACCCTAGGTCTAAACTTCGTTGAAAACCACTAAAACACTCAAAGCTCACAAAACTAGTTCAGGTGAGAATTCTTGACAGGGTACTAAAGGATCTGGGCAGAAAACACTAAGGAAAAACAAAATCTAAAAGTAATTTAAAGCAAAAATGGAATTTTCTTAACTTTTACAGGAAGACGCAGGCCACCCGTTGTCACAGGTGCGGCCCCGCACTGTGCAGTCGACAACAGCGCGTCCAGGGACGCACTGTGCAGCACACAGAGACTGCGTCCTTCTGGAAAAAGGAAGAAAAACTAAAGCCAACTAAATCTAAAGCTAAGCCACCCAAATACTAATTCTCACAGTCAAAAACCAGAAAATAAAAATGATTTTCTCAAAGCAAAGTTCATATAAAGGAAAAGACTCTCTCATTAATGGATTCCCCAGTGGAGTCGCCAATTTGTCACACGGAATCTGTCAAGGGTGCGGACACGACTGACCTTCCTAGAAGTCTAAGACGTTCTAATGACAAACAAGACAAAATGGAGTGATCTTTCTCTAAATACACCTTTTACAACATGAAAACTACAAGTGTTTAGGCTTACCTTATTCCAAAACGCTGTTGTTGAAGTCCGTTCTTGACGATCCGGATGAGCTCCTCCTTCAAGTCAATTCCTGCAACCACAAACAATCAAACAATTACCAAGCACTTGCATTTCATATAATAAAACATATATTCAACATGCAGACCAAGGAACACATGAAATAACTCATTAACACAAGCTATTGAGAAAAATAAACCAGTTTGTATTAATAACGAAACAAAGAAACTCTTACAACCTGGCCTTGGTGTTGTGCAAGTTCCTCCCAGGGTCCATCAAGGATTTTCCTCTACTTTGACAAAGCTCACCCTCTTCCAAGTAGAATCAAGTGAAGACAATCTCTCCTCACAAAGGTTCTAATGGAAGACCTAAATCCTGCAGCATTTACCCAAAGAAAATGTATAGCTCCAACCTCCCCTCCTTTTGGCTCAATGCCTTTATTTATAGTGCTGTAAAGAGGTTATTCAGGTCCACTATCAATGGGATCATCCCCCTCTATGGGTGGGATAGCTCCCTTATTGATGGGATAAGTTCCCCCTTAATAGAGATACATGAACCAACTGGAGGCGCATCCATTTCATCAAACCGACCTCTAGAATGTTCTAGAAGTAACCACAAGTAACTTTTTCAAGATAAAACTCGCGCATTTTGCCTTTTACAGAGGGACGCACCTGTCCCTTAACATACAGAGCGTCGATGGACGCAGATTTTGTGAACATGGTCAGCGTCCCCGCAGGTAAGGCTAGAGAGAACCTGCGACCCCAGAGATAAACATATTTTTTACAAGACTTTCTCTCTTCTTTGAGTTTGAGATGGATAACAGAGGCATGAGACTTGCCTAAGAGGGTAGCATGACTGTTGATTTGAGCCATACTAACTATAAGTAGTCAAGGTGACATTTTTTAGTGTAACAATCACTCATAAGAATCTTAGGACACCCAAACCTAGTCAACACATTCTCGAACAAGAACTTCGCTGCTATCACGGATGTGCAATCTTTAACTAGCTGTGCTTCTGCCAATCAAGTCAAGTATTCAGTTGCAGTGATAATATAGTGCGCGCTCACCTTCCCTCATGGTTCAATATGTCCGACAAAGTCGATCGCCCATTTCTCAAATGGCTGTAGTGTTACCTGTGGCTGAAGTGGCATTTCATCCCTTCGCGATGACTTGCCTATTCATTGGCATACATCGCAGGCCCGATAGTATGCTTTTGAATCTTGATGTAGGGTGGGCCACCATAATCTGGCACGAAGAACCTTCTGGGCTGTGGCGTGGCCCGCATAATGTCCGCCAGCAACCCCTCCATGTGCTTCGGCAAGGATCTGTTCTTGCTCAAACTCTGGTACATATCAGCATAATATCTCATCATGGCCCATGTTGTAGAGATGGCCGACAATCACAGTGAAATTTGTTGCTCGTGTCACCAATTCCTTCTTTTGTTGCACCAAATACCCCTATGGTGTAGTGTCCGTAGTAAAAAAATAGATTATATCCTCAAAGTGGCTGTTCGCAATGCGCACTACATACAACTGGGCGTCCGGGAGTCCTTCTAGATTCGTGCGTTCCTCACCTGTCTCAATCCATGATAAGTGGTCTAGACCCACATTCAGACATCTTGGCTTTACAACAACCTCAAAATCATAATCCTAAAAAAACAACAACCATCGACAGATGTGGCCCCCCAACACAGGATTATTCACTAGGCATTTTAGTGCAGAGTGATCAACATACATCATAAAATGTCCTCCAAGAAAATAGTGACGATACTTCTGGAGTGCGTACACCATTGCCAATCCCTCTCACTCAGTAGTAGAGTAATTTTTCTCAGCTTTTGACAAATTTTGACTTGCAAATGCAATCAGGTGGTCAACTCCCTCCACACCTTCTTAAGTACTACTCCTAACATGATACACGATGTGTCGACATGCACGTGGAACTCCATGTCCTATTTTGGAAAGATCAAGATAGGGGCAGATGCCATTTTTTCCTTCAGCAATTCTAGGCTTTTGTTACATTCCTCGTTCCAGCAATACGTGGCATCCTTTTTTAACAATTGTTCCATTGGAGCCTTGATCTGGGCGTAACCTTTTATGAACTTCCGATAGTACCCCATGTGTCCCAGCATAGTGTGGAGATGTTTGACACTGTGCAGTGCTTGCAGACCTAATATGACAGCGATCTTTGTCAGATCCACCATCAGGCCCTGCCTACAAACTATGTGACCCAGCAAGTTCCCGAAAGGAACAAGGAACATACATTTCTTTAGATTGAGCGCAACCTGATGTCAACGGTAGGTATCCAGCATTAATTGTAAGCTCTCAGTATGTTTCTTAACTAGGCCAAAGACAGTCCAGTTGTCAAGATAGACTTCCAAGAATTTATGTATAAATTCCTTGAATGCAGCTACCAGAATGCGGGAAAATATTGTCGACGCATTATTCATCCCAAATGGCATCACCATATACTAAAAACAACCCCATTCCGTAGCAAATGTTGTCTTGCTTTGATCCTCCAGTGTGATCTTGATCTGATGGTATCCAGAGAACCCATCCGTAAAGGAATATGCTTCCTGCCCGCCCACATTTTCTAAAACTTCATCGGTAGAAGGTGTGGGAAATGGATCGTTAACACAAGCATCATTGAGTTTCCGTAGATCCAAGCAGATGCGGATCTCACCCTTCTGTTTCTTCTCCTGTACCACCATCGGACTTACCCAATCAGACTCCTTGATTGGTTCAATGATCCCGACTGCCAACATCTTGTCTAGTTCTTCTCGTACTTTTGCCTTATATTTTGGATTCAATTCGTAAGGTCGTTGTTTTACTGGTTTCGCATCAGGCTTCAAAGTTATCTTCATCATTCCTAGATTGTCTCGAATCCCTTTCAGCTCCGTAATCTTGTTAGGGAAGAGGTCTCGATGCTCTTAGAGCAGCTCGATGACCTTTTCCATTGTAGTGTCATCCCAGTAATCTCCAAGCATATCATACTTCAGTTCCTCCTCTGTTCCAATATTCACTTGCTTCATTTTTAATGGCATTGCGATGTCTGGATCTTTTATTTTGGGGCTGCGCACTTCTCAAATTCCTTTGGATTTTGGTATATTGTTGTTGCGCGGATCATCCTCGTCCACTTCTGCTTTTACATTGTAACATTCAAAGGCCCGGCTCAGCTGTCGCAACTAGTTTGGTTGCACGACTTCTTCCGATTCTAGTGGCAGCGTGAAAATTGTGGTCTTTACTAGCTTTAAGGCATCGTCCACTGTATCCATCCATTGATCCTCAAAAAGAAATGTTGACAGAAAGCTTTCACGAAAGATATCCAACTCACTTGTGCCATTTCAGAGCTCTGTTTCAGTATACCAATTCCTTGGGATGACATCTAAGGTATAAAAAACAAGGTGTACCCATTATGGTTGCGGATCCTCGCCATAGGCTTTGGTCCATTTGCTTAGTTGTATGTGCGGATTCTCTCGTCCGTCATATTTCTCCGTTAGTTGGAGTGCTGGCTTCCCAAATCATATCTGCATCGTGTGCTTACAACTTCACCAATCTGCGAAAGTTCCTTCATGGGTACACCACCATTGCGCCAGTGTCACGCGTAATGCCCATTTGAGCGCATCAAATCACTGGTACTTTGGTACTACGCACTCAAACTTCATCAAGAATTCATTTACTATTGTGAGCCTATCACACCGGCAGGTCGTGGTCCTGAGCTTTAATGCAATATACGGATTTTGTCAGCATATTGCAGCTTAAAGTAGTTTCCTCGTTCATTCTGCTCCGCCATTGCTCGTCTTCTTCCTCCGAATCATCGATGTATGGTTCCATGTAACCCTGAAAAATTCTCCGTTCCTCCATTACGTTACCCTTTATTGACCTTTGTGCCACAATTTGGTAGATGCAATCCAAGGCTTCGTCCTACTCGTCGTCACGCATAGGTTCCGTGTAGTGGGGTCCCTTGGTTGGATCTAGCGGAACAACTATGCGGCACAACTTTTTCTCAAATATCATCTTCCTGTGCTTGAAATTAATAATCCCATTCATGTCGATGGCCCAGTCTATTCCCAACAATGCGGGGTACGGGCTTTTCTCGTCCACTATCTCAATAACTTCAAAATCTGTTCTAGTGCTTGCACCATCCAGGTCTACGGTGATTCCTTGCAGCCTACCCAGGGGCAAGATCTTCTGCTGATTTTCCATCCGTAATTGGATCGGAGACCATTGGAGTGGGGGCTTGCCGATACGCTCCCATGTCTGCTTGGGTAAGACATTTGCATCCGAACCGAGGTCCAGAATGACCTGATCCATCTCATAGTCACTAATCTGCGCTGTTAACCGTATTTCTTGTCTAGTCTACGACGTAAGGTTCCCCATTTGTCAAACTATGTGAGGTTCTCCCCATCTTGGGTATTTGTTAATTACCTCCTGAAATCCTTTCACTGCCCTATTATCCCGAAGTAACTTCATGCAAGTTTCTATGAAAGTTGTTAACATCGAGGGACCTTTATACGGCTCAGACTGATCTCCTTCTAAGATTGCACCACTCCTTAGTACCATATTTACTTTAGGTTCTTCATCACGTGGTTCGGCCCTTATCATCTGGACATTCTGTGTCGTTGTAAGAGGTGTTGTCCTTTTTTCGTGAATCTGTGCTAGCAGCATAGGGCAATCTAGTAGTTCATGGTCGAATTGGTCACAATAGGGACATGATACTCAAGTTGGATTTGTGCAATCCCACGCATAGTGTCCTAGTCCTCCACAATTGTAACAAATTAGCTGTCCTCGACCCCTTCCTAGTCCCATTCCGCCCCATCCTCGACCCTGTCCTTGGAATCCACTGTGCACAAACATTGCAACTAGATTTTGACCTCATCCCGCAATCTGTATTCGATAGGCAGATGCTTGATCCACCAAAATTCGGCAATCTCTGTCCTCGTGACCTACCGATCTACAAAAGTTTCAAAAGAGCTGTTGTGGGGTCTGATTGTATTTCGGCAACAGATGGCAATTATCCGTGTTGTGTTTTCCCCCTACTTGACAGATTGCGCACCAGAGCAGGGCGATCACGCTCGGCCCTGCTTGTGCCTTTGGTCGCAAAGGTGCTGGTCCCTCCGTGACCACCAAGTTTACCACGACTGGAAAATGGTCTTTATCATGTCCCTGGCCCCTACACTTGATGCACCAAACTTCTTCCCAAACTTCCAGCGGCTAGTCTTGTTTTAACTTTTTTATTTCCAAACACAAATTTTGGACCTGCACTTGGATTTGCTAAACTCCCAACCCTGGGTCCTGTACCAGGGTTTCGTGCAGTTGCATTGCTGCCTCTAGCGCTTCTGCTTGGGTTGAGATCTTCTGCTGTGATAAAGCCAATTTCAGATATGGCATTAGTGATGCAATGAACCAAGCGCAGTGTTGTGCATCCATCAGGGTCATGTTGGCTTCGTGAATAGTGCTTTTCAACCTCTAATCCAAATCCCGCAGGATCTCCCCAGGCATCATCGTCATTTCTTTGAAACCTATGACCGACTGCAACTCTGATTTTGGCCGGCTGAACTCCATTTTTAACTCCATGTAGATGTCCTCTATCCCCGTCATTGGGTTGATGCTCGAATACTTCATATACCATGTTAGCGCTCGGTCCTGCAGTGTGCTGACTAAGACGACTTTCTTGATATCATCATTTGTGATCTGCTATGCATTCCATACTGAATTCAATACAAACCAAAACTTTTTCGGATCTTCACTTCCTGCTCTCTTGAATATTGGTAACTAGATGGCGCTTGCCATTACTACCATCCTGATCCTTCGTTGCTCTTTCCTCTAGCATCCCCACCTTTCACACCAGACACCCCTTAGGCAGATCCTGATCCTAGCAATGGAACCATTTGTTGGCTTATATGGGCTTGACCTAGGTTCGGAAGAATTATTTAGCCAAACAAATCCCGCAGCTACCAACCCTTTCGGCAATAGCCCGTGAAGCACGGACTGAGGTCTCACCCAAGGTAGCAGGGGAGGGTGCTGGAACTAGGTTTCCGCACCCTGGGGATGTCTTGGATGTGATTTGGGGCTCGTGCGCTGTTCTGCAGCCTCGCACTACGCCAGATCTGTGCAGATCGGAATACCCTTATCGCGCTTATTACAGATGGAATCACTTATTACTGGTTTGATCTAGTTAAAACAGTCTTTAAGTAAACATTTATTACTTTTGGTTACTTCGCGCATCAAGATTAACCCAATTCACATGTATTCAACCGTAGCAATTGTAGAAATCATAATAGTTCATTTATCATAAAAGAGTAAAGTCGCAATCAACACAGAATTCAGAAGAAACTTATCTTTATTATCAATCTTCAACAATACATCCAGATCCACCTTGCGCACTCAGCTGCAAGGGTCCGTGCACATAGCTGCAGACTTTCCAAGCCTCTGCGCACATAGCTATAGAGCCTCTACCTTCTACCCTACTCCCTCAACTGGGACTTACAGATTCTTTCAAACTATTTCCTTTCAGAACCCATTACATTCCATCTTCCAAAAGAACTATTGTTCCCTCATAGCGCCACGCTCTATTTATACTCTCCCTTGGCCAGTGATCCCTCTACAGGCTGACTCTATTACTATTATTTATGGGTGGAATACCCTTTGACTCAACCTACTATAATTCACACTCTGCACTTTTTGTGGAGTCTTTTACCCTAATATTACCCAAAATTTCAGGCTTCGCACTCCATACTCGTTCTGTGGGGCTTGCGCTACCCAACAAGGGTGAATGGGAACTTATCAGGCTCATAATATAGGAACATATGGTATAACACTAAAGAATATTTGAAGACCCTTTCATTTCCCATTCTTGTGAACTGCTCATGCATCCTCTCAACTATGAATGTGGCAAAGTCATAAATAGTTGCAAGAGGCTGTCTTGGGGTATAGATGGACATGGAAGTGAGGATAATTTCATCAATATACTCACTTGTGGAGTAACCCAAAACACAAGATATCATGGCTACAATATTTCAGCCCCAAGGGGAAAATATAGTTGCTACATATGGACGGGGGTTGTTAGGGATATGCTTTTCTTCTATGATGAAGGTTTAGAATAGTTGGGCCAATTTGGCAGAGCTGATTTTGGGATATAAGTCTAATAGGTCTCCAATTGAGAGGGGAGTTAGTTTTCGTCCTGGTTGGAGCTGCAACATTTCATTGATAGATTTGGTAGTAATGGTGAAAAGGACCTTCTGGTCATGAGACATGATGGTTCTGTGACTGGGGACATAGCAAGCATAGCACATATGCACAACTTCTAGAAAAATGTGGACTTGAGGGAATTGGTACTTGGGCAAATTTGATTCCCAAAGGCCAATTTCATCAGCATGGTTCAAGAACTTGTCCCTACTTTGGCAATGAACTTCAAGCAGGAGCTCTATGATAGTGGTATCTTTTATCTGGAAGTCTCTGTCAGCCAAGGGAAGGTGATCTAGGTCTAAATGAAGTGTAGTGATGGGCATCACATCCATTGCAATAGGGGCAGCCATATTCAGGTCTTGTGGATTTGAGTGTGGGGAGGGATTCAAAGTTTTTAGGGCAACGATGTTCCACAGTGATTTAGGGCTCAAGCTCTTGAGTATTTTTAATTAATTTGTAACTTAACTAAACACTCAACAACTAGTTACTTTGAAATTGATAGGGTATTTGGTGAATCTTGGTTTAACTACGTGGAACTAGGGTAAATTAGTTCTGAGCAGGGTGGCTGGCGACTGCAAGTTGTTGAATGGGCTTTGTATAGGCTGCAAGATCGTCTGGGTTGTTTGCAGCGTCTTTGGAGTGAAATTGTAAGTGGGTTGACGACTTCGACGTTTGTAGGTGTCGTGCATGCATATAGAGGCTTGCTGATGAAATTTTAGTGAAAAGAAACAATTTTGGGGCTTTTGGCTTTTATACGCGAAAAGCTATTTTTTGGCGCGTACATATTGAATAGTGGTTAATTTGTCGCATAGCAGGAGTGCGATAAGTAATTTATTTCACACTGCTTTTGAGCGCTCGGTGGTATTTTGGAGGGGTCGCTCGATTCCACTCATCGGATGACACGTAGCACTAGGGGCCAGGGGGGGAACGACTTTATCGGGTGGGTACAAGATGAACGTCGGGTTGGCTCGATATGGATAAGGGCCATCGGATGAAGAGGGGGGATGATCGCATGGTGATCAGGTGGAGAAGTTATGCGGAGGCTAGTGGGGGGCTTGGCGGGCGCTTAATTATGGTGGTATCAGGGTTAATAATGGCTTAAAGTGAGATTAGGTCATCGGGGTAATTAATGGAGGGTTAAAAGGGGGCTTAATTAACATGATCACAGATCGACTAGTTAAAGGTTTTGGTCGATTTTTAGATGAAAATCTTAGTTTATAATTAAACTGGGGTGTAGGGTTAATTAATGCATAGGAGTTAAATATATACGGGAAATTGGGTTTTTATCGGGATTTGATGTAATAAAGTTAGTAATTAATATGAAAAATGGGCAGAAAAGGGAAAAACACTAAGCCAAATGCTTTTTCGTAAAACATTTTTGTGGGTTTTTGGTATGAAAAGTGTTTTATATGGGGGGATAATTTCTTTTTCCTAGGTAGAAAGTGTTTTAACCTGAGGAAAAGGAGTATTATTAAGAAAATGAGTGAAGTTACTAAAGGGGAGGGTGAACTTTCACGAGGGGAGTCTAGTACTTGATATCCATAAGTCTTTGAGCTGAGGGTCTGGTCCCTCCAAAAGTTAGAGAAATGTTATGAGCCTCTTTGACTTAAAGGTTTTTGAGTACTTTGAACTTTATTATGGGAAATTAGTTAAGCAAAGAGGTGAAATAAATAAGGAAGTTAATTAATTGACTTTGAAATCCATTTGCATGCTTGATTGTCCATTCATATTTGGAACAATATGATTAAAAATGACAAATATGTTGTTGTCTAATCAATCACCATACTTTTGCAACCTTTCTTCTACTTACCCATCTACTCATTCTACCATTTTTTCTTCACTTTATTAGGGTGCATTTAAGCTAGCAAACCCTTATCAATATTTTCTTTTCTTTACATAGAAAACTATCTAAATCAAACCTTATTTCATCCATGGGCTCAGTTTAAATAGTTGAGCTCCTTTATTTACTCTACCTATCTAATTATCTGCCAAGATTACACTGTTTGGTTAGATTTTATTCTCTATCTATAGACATGAAATTGAAAACATGAAATAGCCAAGTTTAAACATTTTGACTATTCATGGATTGTGGCATAAGTAACAAGTTGCACACAATCATTCATTAAGCATAAAAAGTAAATAGTAGTGGCATTTTGACTTGCACACTTTCATGGTCTTTTTGTTTTCTTGGGGTTCATATTTTTCATTTTTTTGTGACCTATTTTCATTCTTTTTGTCCTTTGATTATTCTTTTAGGACATACTCTCTTTACATTTTTAAATTTTTTTACTATGGAAAACATTTGCAGAAAGAAAAGGTATGTACACTATTACAAGGCTTAACCTTAGTCAATCAAAATTATGACTCCTATTCGTATAGGAACCTAACAGTGGCTCCACTTGGGGATGGAATTTCGTAGTGAAATGTTAAGAACTTTGTAAATTAGTAGACTTTGAATTGTTGTTGATGTTTCCTTGCAAAATTATCCTCTATGGCTCTGCATTATTGATACCTATGATAGTGAATCCTTTGAAGCTTAGGGCCTTCTCTCTGGGCTTCAACTTCTATGACCACCATCCAATCCAAACGAAACTTTTTTGAAAAAAAAGAACGAAATATGTACAATGGAAAGTAAAAATTAGTAGTTAGGTTTAAAATAGTGTTTGAGCATCCGACCATTCACTGGTCCAACCTCTACTTCAGTACCATCCATTTCTTTGAGGAAGAAAGCATTATTACCTCTGAAAGCATAAATGACATACGACCCTTCCCATAGGAAATCAAATTTCCCATGTTTACCTTTATCTTCCCTCCTTGAATCCCATCTTAGGACTTTGTCACCAAGGTAGAAATTCTCAGCCTTGGTCCTTTTATAAAAAATCTTCTTGATCCTTTCCTGCACGACCTGAGATCTGATGTACACTTGTTCCCTAGTTTGCTGTAAATGAATTGTTTGGTTGATTCTTCTTTGGATGTCATTTGGTTCAACCTGCAATTCTTGGAGCAGCTTCATTACTGGTGTTCCCAAGGAAGATGGGAAAACAACTTCCATCCCATAAACTAGTTGGTAGGGAGAGGTACCAATTGATTTCTTTGTGGTTAGTCTATCTGCCCATAAGGCATTGACTAGATTTTTATTCCATGTTTTCTTATTGTCCTCCAACAGTTTTTTTATGATGTTCACCAGGCTTTTGTTTGAGGATTCTGCCAGTCCATTTCCTTGAGGATAATAGGCTGTGGAATGGCCCAAGGTTATATGATACTTGTTGCAGAAATCTATCATCCTTTTAGATTTAAAGGCTACTGCATTATTAGTAATGAGCTTAGTTGGACATCCAAATCTTGATAGAATCTTGGTTTCAAGGAAGGTTATGATAACAGTGTTAGTGGCTTGCCTTGAAGGTATGGCCTCTATCCATTTGCTGAAATAGTCTGTGGTATTGAGGATCCATTTGTGTTGGGTAGAGGAAGGTGGGTGAATCTCACCAATGAAATCTAACCCCCATTGTTGAAAAGGTGTTTCAACAGAAATTGGTTTTAGGAGTAAAGGTAGAAGCTTTTTCTTTCCCTCAAAAAATTGAAATTTGTGATAGGAGGTCACATGTTTCTTTACATCGGAAAACAAAGTTGGCCAGTAGAAACCAGCTCTAAGAATTTTATCTGTAGTGGTTTTCCAGTAAAGGTGTCCTCCATAGTCACCTGCATGAAACTCTTGTAATACTTTGTCAGACTCATCTTTTAATAAACAGTTGAGAAGAATACCTTCATGATTCCTCCAAAACAAAGCATTGTCTAATATGCAAAATTTTAAGGACTTCATCTTCAAAAATCTACTTTTGGTCTTAGATAATCTAGGAGGATCTTGTAAATTTTGTAAAACATAAATGATATCAGCATACCATGGTGATTCAATAAAGGCCTGGCTGATTAGTGGAGTCGCCATCTCCTCTTCATTATCTATTTGTGCAATAAAGTTTATATCCAGGGCCTGACAGTTTGACTCAGCCATAAGCTTGGCTAAACCTTGGCCCTTGATTAACTTAGTTGGTCTGATTTCTATATCATATTCTAAAATAGTAGCAATCCATTTTCCCCTCTTTCCATCTAGACCACCCTGAGTTAGGATGTCTTTGACAACTGAATTGGGAACATAGGCTATTATATGAGAATATAAAATATATACTCTAAAGTCCTTGATAGCTTTGACCAAAGCAAAAGCTTGTTTTTCCATTATATTATATTTAAGGGAGGCATCTCTCAGGGCCTTGCTAAAGAAAGCAATAGGTTGTTCATAGCCCTGATCATTTTTCTGCAGTAAAACTGCAGCAATTGTGTGCTCAGAAGCAAAGGAAAATAAGATGAAATCTCTATTGAATTTTGGAATGATCAAAACTAGTGTTCTTGTTAAGGCCAGTTTAATGTCTTCAAAGGATTTCTTGGCCTCAACGGTCCATTTTATGGTCGAATATTTTTTCAACATATTGTTTAGTGATCTAATTAATTCTACTAAATTAGAAATAAATCTCCTAAGAAAGTTAATTTTCCCTAATAAAGCTTGTAATTCTTTGATTTTCCTTGGATGTTGTATCTATAAGATGGCTTCTATTCTTGTAGGGTCTATTCAGATACCATCTTTTAAAATTATATGACCTAGTAACTTTCCTTCTTCTAATCCAAACAATGACTTCTTAGGGTTCAAAGAAATTCCATATTTCCTACATTTAATAAAAACCTCCCTTAGATGATCCAAATGTTGGTTGTCAGATTTTGAAAAGGAGCAATCAAGAAGTCACCTAAACTAAGGAGCAATCAAGAATTCCTTAACTTAGATTTGTGAAGAAAACATGTAATAATGCATAACAGTCAAGACAGAGTGCATTTAAGCAATTTCTGAAATATCATTCCATGTTATAACATTTAGATTTTAGAGATACATAAAGATTATGGAAAAATTTGAAAGAAAACAACATTAAACATGAGAGAATACTTATTTGTATTTCTCTTTACACAAGAATCCTATAAAATATCTGATCTGTATTCCTTGATCTAGTAAGCCAATCTAGTCATTGATACAATAGAATTTCTGATTCGAGAGAAAAAGTCTATAGAAATGTTTTGGAATCCACCCTACATACTTCAAATTGTGAAGTATTTATACAAAAACTTATTACAAAATATCTCAGAACAACTTGAGATTTATTCTAGGAAATACAAATCTCTTCTAGCAAGAAGATAGAGACAACTAATGAACTGTTTCTTGCTGTCCCCTTGATTGTGGTTGTGATGGCTTTTATAGTTGAATTAGAACCTTTTAAGCTGGTTGATAGTTGTGATATTTTCACGCTGGAGACTTCTTTACTTTGATCTTTCATCTGATACTCTTTGACCATGCTACTCTTTGACCCTGTTGTGTTGTTTTTACCTGTTTCATCCTACTGCCTTCATATTTATTGTTTGGTAACTTTTAGCTGTTAATTTATCACAGTAAGTTAGTCACAGTTCTGCACCATTATGCATCCAGTAATTTCACATTTATCATCCTCCTGTAAATCTCATCAGCCTTAGTATACTTTGCGAAATTGGGCTTGGTGAGGAACAAATGTTTTACCTCATGATCAAGGAAAAACAAATTCTCACATGTGTCATATAATACTTTTCCTATTGGCAAGGCTTTAATGGATGAGGAACTAGCTTGATCCTTAGCCAATTTCTTATGTCTATCCACATAGTTCGATTGTGTCATGAGTTTGGCATTGATGACCATAGGACTAGAAAGACCTTTCTCCCTCAAAATCTAAAATTTAGCCATGAACCTATCAATGGCTACCTACATATTGTGGCACTTTTCTTCCAAATTAAGCATAAGGTTCCTTTTGGAAAGAACCTTCCTTATTTCTAAAATGGTGGCAGTTTTGTCTTCAATGTTCAGCTCCTGTAGCTCATATCTATTTTTGCTATTGAGGAAATGGATGAGTCTATTTGCATCCTCAGGCTTATTTCCCAATTCCTCCTTCACTTTCTGGATAGCTTCAGTAGCTATCTTTACTAGCTCTGTTTGCTCAAAAATAACTTGGATTGATGGCCAAATATCATTGACAGAGTCAATGATATTGGCCCACAACATTTCCTTGGTTTGTCCAAGTGGCTTCTCAAGTGTCAAATCCTTTTCCAGGACTTTGATCCACTCACCCATTCTCTGGGCCCTTTGTGTTTCTTCTTTCTACTTGAGTTGGGCAAGTTTGCGGTCAGTTTCCAAACTTGTCCCCTTTTCCTTCAATCTTTTCATCTCTATAGCTTGGATAAACATATCTTCCATGGCTTTCACAAGTTCTGCTACTTTGTCCCCTAGTGCTCCTGCTGTTGTAGTAGATTCTGTTGTTACTGGTAATGTTGTTGTAGGTGGAGCTGTGGGTGCCAGTGATGCTACCAATGTAGAAGGAATTGTTTTGGATACTGTGGGGATGACAGTTCTGGAAGTTGTGGCCAAGTCACTTTTCTTCGATTGAATTAAAGTGTCCAACTCCTTCTCTATCTCCTTGAGTTGTGTTAGAGTCGGTCTTGTCAGTCCTTCGTCAGAGATCAAAACTCTTTCTGCATTTCAATTTTAGGTGTCTTGCTCCATTCACTCAGCTACATTCCGCTAGGGGCATGCCATAATCTGACGAAAGGGCCTTATCATTCATTCCCCTCATGTCTTGTACCTGCTGGCTTAGGTCTTTTCATCAATGTGTATTAAAGTCCATGATAGTCAATGTTTGATCTTTTAATGGACAAGAGTCATTTCGGTCATTAAGACTAGGGATTAGTCATTTGGTCTTCAAACAATGTCCAATAAAGCCAGCAAGGCCAGAGGGAGGCTCTTATAAAGTTGTGCAAGGCCGAAAAGGAACATGCATTGCTGAGACACATGGATTTCCACTACATGGCGCGAAACAAAGTGTGCAAGCCCCGAATCAGGAATTTGAAGGCGAAATTAAGGAAGGCAATCAAGAAGCAAAAGAGGCAAAGGGAGTTCAATCAAATTCAAATATTGGCTGAAGAATCTTTAGCCTAGCATAACACTTGATAAGGAAGCTCCGGCCCAAATTTCAAGAAATTTGGGGCATTTTTGGTATTTTTGTAAATTTTTGTGCAAAAAACAGGGGTTTTCCCCCTGTGCGTCGCGCCTCCGGTAGGGAGCTCCAAATGACAAAAAGTTTACATTTTTGGATTTTCCATGGAAAATCGTGACTGTTGGTGCATGGCCAAGAAGATTGGGCCAATTTTGAGTCCTCAGGAGGTCAAAAACACCCAAAAAGTGAACTCTTTGCCCCTATTTTGACACACAGGAAGCAGTCTTGGGAGATTGCAGTTTTGGAGGGGGAAATGGGCACCAAATTCAGAAATTTTACTTGGGCTCAACTTTGACTTTAGAAATTTCCTCAAACCCAGCTCCAAAGTGGCGCGATGCATATAGTTTTTGCCACGGCGCATAGAGACCCAAAGGCCAAAATCACTCCCGCTTCGCGAAATTTCGATTCGCAACTATCTCCAAGTTGGCCCACTCATTTACAATAAATTTTTCCCGACATCAAAGGAAAAGTTTAAAAAACATTTTCGGCTTCTATCCAAGTGGCCAAATGAAGGCGAACAGCCACCAAAAAATCTACGCTCATGTTTGCTTTTTTCTAATTGGTCCTCATAGAAAATTAAATGTAACTATTGATGGTTGGCTCTTCATTTCCTGGGTTGATCGACTTTCTCATGGCAAAGCTTATTTATTGTATTGAGAGTCATTTTGTAAAGGGTTGGAATTTCTGGGAAACTATGGGAGAGAAACCCAGTCACTCACTGTACATTTTGACAGAGAATTAATGAAAGGTTGTAGCTCTGGTTCATGAGATTCCTGTGGTGTGAGTTTAGCATATGTATTTTCTTTATGTTTCATATTTTCATTCATATTCGTTTCCAGTGAAAGCTTTCTAAGTAAGAAAAGGTAGAATTCAGTGTACTACTCTGCCTTGGGATAGTTTTCACGTTCTATGTTTTCTTCTATTGAAAAGGATTCATGTATTTATGCCCTTTTCACACTCTTAAACAATCTCTCCACTTCATATTATTTCAAATCTAATTGCTAGACTTTCCGCCTGTCTTGCCTCACGAAATAATCTGCATCTTTGAGTTAAATTCTCTGCTCATGTTGTTCCTTGGCCCCACACATCCCAAAAAACTCAGTCATTCATCAAAATACCTCCATCATATTTATTTACCTAGCCTAAAATCAGTGTTCATTTTTGAGTCATCTCAGACACTATTGTTTATTTTCCTGAGTGTGACCCGGAGAGAGCCCTCTCCTGTTCTAGTAGGGCTAGCTACCGGACTGAGCGTGGTTTGTGGTTACCCTGAATTTTGCCTTCCTTCAGCCTAAGGCAAATTTAGGTGCTAACAAGTTGATCATTCAGCTTCAGGACCAGGTCCATGAGCTCTTCATGTCCTTGATGGGCTTCCAAGACCTCTAATGTTTGTGGATGATGCAGCTGGGGTATCTTTAGCTGCTTCTTGAGTGCAAAGATATCATCGTTTTTCTTCTTGATTAGCTTCTTTGTGGCTTTTATATCCTTGGGATCATGTCCCAATTCAATTACTAAGTCCTCCAAGGACTTGATTCTCATGTCCTTGACTTGTGAGGAGGCCTTTTCCAACTGGAATTGTGCAAATATGTTTTTTAAGGAATTCTGTAGTTGGTGGGAAGCTATGGACTTTCCAGTCAAAGTGGAGTATATTATCTCCCCTATTTTCTTGTGTAGCTCGATCTGGTCTATGGGATGGATATCCCTTGCTAGCACTTCAAAATCTACTTTCTTGAAATCTGAGGCTATTCTTGGTTGTTGAGTTGTAGGCTTGATAAACGTCATCTGCATTTTTCCCTCTTAGATATCAAAGGCTAACATTAGCCTTGTTTGATTGGTAGGGGTCATCTTCAGGTACTGGGAATAAGTTTGGACCTTAAGCTTCTCATTCCTTGCTTTTATTTCCCTGTACCTTTTCTTGATGTCTTGGTCTTTGTCAGTAGGCATTCTAAAGGAAGATACCTCAAGACTGAGTTGCCTTTCTAACCCTTGGGTTTGTGATGTGGAAGGTGTGTGTTGGGTAGCGGAGGCCCCACGTAACGGTTTTGGGGCTCAAAGACCACAATTTTGGGTAAGAGTATGGTAAAGGCTCCGCGAGGTGCGCGGAGCGCGAATTATAATGAGTCAAGTCAAACGGTTGTCCACTCAAAAAGAATGTAAGAAAATAGAAAGTGAGTTGGCCTACCCATGGTCCGCGGACCATGGGAATGTATAAATAGAGCAAGGATCTATGGTTAGAAGTCATTTTTTTCTTTGGATCTTAATGTTATGGGTTTATGAAGGAAATATTCTCTCTGCTCCTGTAAGTCCGAGTCAAGGGTGTTGGTAGATAGATAGAGGCTCTACAGCTGTATGCGCAGAGGCCTGGTAGAGTCCGTAGCTATGCACGCGGACCCTTGTAGCTGATTGCGCAAGGCGGATCTAGTTGTACTAAAAGGGGGATCAATAAAGATAAGAATTTCTGAATCATTGTCTATTTTATCGCGAATCTATCTGTTGCTTATGTTATGAATCTATGCATATTTATGATTGCGTGCACTAGTGGTTACTGTTAAATGTTTGCTTAAAGACCTTAAGAGTTAGATCAGATCTATAATAAATTCCTCAACAAGAAAGCGCATCTGTGCAGATCTACGTGGAAGCCCGACAGTAGTACAGAGTGGCGCGAGGTCGTAGAACGGTTCGTGACCCCTCCAGACCACATCAAGACATCCCAAGGGTGCGGAAACCTGGTTCTAGCACCCTCCCCTACTACCTTGGGTGAGACTTTAGTCCGCGCTCCACGGGCTATTGCCGAAAGGGCCGGTAGTGCAGGATTTGTTTGGCTAATAACTCTTCCAAACCTGGGGCAAGCCCCAACAAGCCAACAAATGGTTCCGTTGCCGGGACCAGGATCTGCCTAAGGGATGTCTGATGTCGGAACACTGGAACCCTATGAAGAAAGAACTTGAAGATTGGTTGGATCAGAAGCTTCATGAGTTTGTGGTACAGGAAAACAAGAATCCATGGATATCAGAGGAAAGGTGGCTGGATTGCTACATATACATAGAGATCCATGAGATATTCTTCGCATCCTTCTCGACAGAACTGTATGAGTGGATCGCGAGGCTAGTCGATAGTCAGGGGAGGTGCATACTGGATCAGCCCATTGTGTGGACTCCAAAGTTGGTGCGTAGGCTAGAAGCATCTAAAGATAAAATCGCACAAGCAGTAGATCACTAGTTGGATAAAATAATAGGAGGGTTTATCACCAAATTCATGATAGACACCACTGTGCGTTACAGTGAAGCAGAAAGGCAATTTCTCCAAGGACAGCTTGGTAAGTACATCAAATTGTTGAATACTTGGATTAAAATGTTGTTATGTGAAAAATGGGTTATGCGCATCCATTTATGTCTGGGGTAACGAGGAGTGGAAGAGGCTATCGAGGGACCGAAGGATTAGAAAACAGTCCTCTAATTTCACTTTCATGAGAAAGCAATGAGGAGCTCGCAGGGTTCTCTCTGAGAAGTGCAGTCCAATTGATAAAGCAACGCATTCCACTGATACCACTTCTATCCACGCCATCACCTACTTCACCTACATCAAACCCATCTTCACCTACCCCACCTCTACCACCACTGAGAGTTGGAATGGCAAGTGCGATCAAGTTGCCGATATTTAGAGGCATAGGAAATGAGGAACCAGATTAGTTCTGGTTCGTAGTAAAGGTTGTATGGGAAGCCCAAGGCATAACGAATGATAATATCAAAAAGGCTACTCTAGTTAGCACATTACAGGACTGCGCATTGACATGGTATATAAAGTACTCAAGCGATCACCCGAATGCATGAATAGCGGCGATCCAAGATGCATTGAACAAAGAATTTAGCCGGCCAAAATTAGAGACGCAATCGATCATCAGGTTCAAGGAGATCGTGATGTTACCTAGTGAAACCCCGTGGGATCTGGATTAGAGATTGAAGAGTACAATTCGTGAGGCTAACATGATGCTGACGGATGCGCAACACTGCGCATGGTTTGTGGCGTCTTTGACACCACATCTAAGGATGGTGCTATCACAGCAAAAGATCTCAACCCAAGCTAAAGCATTAGAGACAGCGATGAGGTTGAATGAAACTCCAATACAGGATCCGGGGTTGGGAGTTCAGCAAATCTATGTGCAACTACAAAATCTATGTTTAGAGATGAAAAGTTTGAAACAAGATAAGGCACCCTAGTTAGATGCACGAGCAGAGGTGTGGTGCATAAAATGTAAAGGCCAAGGCCATGATAAGGATCATTGTTCGATATTCGCAAACTATCTGGCAGGAGGGGGACCAATGCCATTGCTACCAGAGGCACAAGTGGAGCCAATCACGGTGCCCACACTCTGGTGTGCGATCTTCCAGGTGGGAGGAAAGCACACCACAGACAACTGTCATTTATTATAGAAACTTATACAACCCCCTCAGCAGCTATTTTGCAATTTTGTAGAACGATGGGCCATGATGAACAAAATTGCCAAAGTCATGAGTTGTTGATGGATCGGACACCTGATTATAGGATGCAGATTGAGGCACGAGGTCAGTATCCAGCTGCAGTAATAGCGCAGGGTGGATTCCAGGGACGTAGATGGGGACGAGGAGGAATGGGACCCGAACGAGGGCGGGGACAATTAATCTGCTATAATTATGGAGGACCTGGGCACTACATGTGTGATTGCATGAACCTGACTAGAACATGTTGCCAGTACTATTACTAATTTTATCATGAAGCAGTAGATTGCCCCACACTAATTTCATAGATGTGGGAAAAAGGGGTGCTTCAGGCTAATCCCACTTAGAACATCCAAATGATTAAGGCAGAACCACACGAGGAGGATCCTAACGTGAACATGATGCTTAGAAGTGGTGCAACTACAGGAGAAGATAAGGGGAGGCAACTTGAGGAGGATGCATGGGTTTGCAAGGCCCCTACAAAGTAACCTGAATTTGATTTGGAACATGTGAAGGAAACATTTATGGAAGCAAAGAAGAGCTTCGCGGAGGCTTCTACTTCGGGTAGCAAGGATCAATTTGAGCCGGAGATGGATACTTCTATGCTAACTACCTTTTTAGAGACATGCATGAAGCTACTACGGGACACTAAAGCAATGAAGGGATTGCAAGAGTTGATAACTAGGTTTGCAGGGTTGGATGAAACCCACATGGTTCGAAAACAAGGCAAGCATGATTTGCACACCGGGCGGGAAATGTAGTTGACTGCCCAGATTGGTGACTATGAGATGGATCAGGTCGTTCTAGACTTGGATTCAGATGCGACTGTCCCACCTTAACAGACCTGGGAGCACATGGGCAGGCTCGCACTACAATGGTCTCCTATCCAATTACGGATGGCAAACTAATAGAATATCTTGCCTATGGGGAGACTGCAAGGAGTTACAGTAGACATGGAAGGTGCAAGCACACAAAACGATTTTGAGGTAATAGAAATTGTGGATGACAGTAACCTTTATCCTGCATTGTTAGGGATAGACTAGGCCACAGATATGAATGGAGTCATCAACCTACAGAAATAAAAAATGATATTCAAGAAAAAGTCTCTCCGTGTAGTGGTTCTGCTGGACCCAGATGAAGGGGCATGCTACACTGAGCATGTGCTTGATGAGGATAGTGACAATGAACTGGACTATATCTACCAGATCACAGCACAAGATTAGGATCAGGTGAATCCGATAGCGGATGGGAGAATCTCATGGGATCGCGATAGTTCCTGCACATCGGATTCAGATGAGGAGATCGAACGATGGTAGAATTGATTGCATGAGTTAACAATGCTAAATTGTAATATGATGATTAGATCACTATGCCGTGTAACGATAGAAGAAAGGGAGCAGCCAACCAATGAGGGTGCAATGAAAATGGAGGAACTGGTAGACCGCTACGAAATGGCAAGTCTGGAACAAAAGCAGCAGGGAGCGCAAACGGGGGCGCCGTGCGCAACAACTACACAAGGGTGGAGTACACGCCAAAAGACTAGGGGGCCAACACGCATACGGTTTGGAGGAAAAAATGGGGTGAGCATCCATTAGTGGCGTAGGGTGCAGGTGTATGTTGTGCAGACGCCTAACCAAATAAAAATAAAAAATTCGAATTCACTGCGGCAATGCAGTCCGCCAGCTCTTCATGACAAAGTCAGCAGGAAAATAGGGGGGAGCACGAATAGCGTCCACCTAATAAGATGACCCATTGGGAATCTGTGGAAACCAGGGGTTTGATGGGCCTATAACAGGAGGGGGGTGAAGGTGATCTTATCAATGGTGAGACAAGAGGGAACCCAAAAGGGGCACGGTAGTAGCAGGCTTCACGAAATCAATGAAGAATGGGCGCAGTTGAGAAGGAAAAGCGTGATGTTAAGGGAAGGAATCAGCAAAATGAAGAGTGGCGTCACCCCAGTGGGCCGCACGAATCTACACATAAGGGAACCAGGTCTGGCCAGGTCTACCTTGGTAATAGAGCGAGCCGCAACCCTGCTATCATGGCTGCGACCGCACCAACAGAGGAGTGTAACCCATACAACAACACCTATGGAGCTAACGTATACAAAGGCACTCGAAAGGTGCTCGTAGCCCAGGCTAGTAGGAATGCTGAGACCTTGCACCTAGGGTGCGACCACCTGACTAGCTGTGGAAAGCACAGTCTCAGTGCCCCGAGCAATTAGAAGAGGGCATGGGACTATAAACAAGGTTGCGGAAGGCCATCACGGAGAGAAGATTCTATGCAGGGCCATTCAGTCAACAAGATCATGACTACACCAAAGGGGCTGTACTACTACGTGGGAAGGTTGGGAGGTGACCGTTAATGCCACTATTCCTGACAAGGATTTCGAGTTACCGTAGAGAGGAGTGGGCGACGGGTCATTAAGACAAAAGTTATGAATTAGATACGAAAATATTTGCCACCTAGATGATACTAATGAACTGGAAGTGGAGGGAAGGGATACATCCAAATTGGCAAACCCATGGACAACCCTGGGATATTTGAGATTTGAACTAGTAAAGACAAGCAAACACCCAGCGACCAGGAACCCCATGAGTACCATGGCGAGAACCCGAGCATGGTTCGTTGAAGACTTGAATCCAAACCAGGAGGAGCTAGATGAATCGGCTATGGCCCCCAAGGTTCCAAAGTCCCCATGCACACCACGGCCCCGGAAAGACAAGAATATGATGGGGCCAGTCAGGTTATCACCGAGATTCAGTAAATTATCAGTAGCCGAAAAGGGCAAAGCAATCTCCACCGAACTTGAGGAGGACGAAGAAGATTTACAAGCCCTAATTGCTTAGATTGAAGCACAGGATGAGGAAGAAGAGGATGCTTTCCAAATACCTTCACTACCCCCATATGTCTCTCCATGGAATAGGACAGCAAAGATACCGAAGGACTTGAATGCTATGAAGAGTGCGCTCCAAACCCCGCTTCTTCTGAATGGGATAAGGTTTGATGGTTTGCCGCTGGGCCGAGTACTGAGTATAAAGTTTGAATATTGGGATCTTGCAGACAGTGAAAAGTTCCCACAATTGGCCAAAGACAAATTACAGCCACAGAAGTGGTTACTAGGTGTGGAAAAGGCAGGTTTACTTAATCTGAGGTGGATACCCCACTATCACTATGCGACCATCACCATTTTTGTTATTTGACAATTACTCTGTCTAGTACATGATAGGTATCTCTGGTTGGAAGAGCCGATTCCTATCACAGCTGATTTAGTACACCGGATTACTCACCAACATATTAAAGGGAATGACCCCACAAACATAGCCAGAACAAGTAGCGATGTGGGTCTCGCAGAAGCAATGAAGGTTAAATATAAGCTGGACAAACGAAAGCGTGGGTACGTAATAGCAAGTATCAAAGATAGAGGGATGCGACTCACCACCTAGCTACTAGCCAGTAAACTCATGAGGAAATTCCATGCAGATGAGGTGCCAGCCTTTGACATTGCGCTTGCGGCGCAGTGTGCAGAAGGGGTTCAGTTCAACTGGGTGTAGTTCTTATGTTTCAAATTTTTGACAAATTGTGAGGAAGCATAGGAAAAAGGTAAGACTTTCCATTATGCATGTTTTCTACTATCAATCCTTCTAGTTGCAGGAGAACTACCACAGGGTAGCCAGTTTCCCAGCATTGAGCACAACCTACCTAAAGCAGTGCGGTATACCTCGCTCTAGGCTACAAAGGACACCACAAGGGTTCATGAGATCAAGGTATTTTGGATATTCATGGAGGTAAGTATCTAGACATGGATCACTCGCAGACCGTGGATGTCCCCAACAATATACAACAATTTACAAAGCATGGCTGAGTTCAAAGTGGACATGCACAACCTATATATCCGGGCGCGGAAGGATCCAAAACAAACATGGGTCAAGCTTCCGTTCATTGCAATGGACGATGCAATTTATGAGGTATTGGCAGCATGGCCTCCAGAGTGGCGCACCCCGGACATGGCTGCATTAGAAAGGATGGCAGCACAACAATGAAAGAAGGAAATCCAGCTGCGACTCACTAAACTGGCGGAAAGGACACGTCAGGGAGAAAGGGCCTCTTCATAGCAGGTGGCGACCCAGGAAGTAATAGCCGAGGAGATCACGGAAGACCAGGAAATATCCTCGAAACAGGACATGTAGAGGGAATCAGAGACACAGGAATGCACAGACTTCACCACAAAATTGACCCAAGGCAAGCGGCTACGCAGCAAGGAATTGCCACATACACTCAAAAAGTCAAAAACAGCAAAGACTTTGGAGGAAGAATTTCTTGACAACAACGAACCGGCATGCAATGTCACTATAGGCACATTAGAGGAGCTGATGATAGAGAAGACAACTGTGTTGGGGGAGCTCAGAGCGCAGCTGCAGGCATTACAGGTGCGACCCTCGGGAGGGATGATACCAAACCTAGCAGATGACAGATCCGCAACCGAGCAGATGGTGCGTACTCACACAATGAACACGTTAGTGTTGCCAGTAGGCATTGTCCTAGCCGAAGCCGAGGGTGACAGGCAAAGTTGGGGGTTGAATTTGGCCACTCTGCCTAGAGAAACCCTCCACCAACTGCGGGATGGGTTAACTGCTGAGCTGTGTGCCAGGGGAGGCCACGCCCTCCAAATCTTGATGGAGAATAAGGAAAATCTGGAGCAGGTCAGTCTACAGCGTGATGACTTGGTTGCACACAACCAGGAAGTGGAACAGGCCATGGCGGAGGCTTGCAGGAAGGTACTAGAATTGGCTATCCCAACAGAACTCCCAATAACTGACAAGATTCATCACATGGCCGTAGGATTCCATACAGCCCAAGAGGAGGCTACGAAAGCTTAGTGGGAATTGAATTTACAAATTGTGGAGCTAAGACTAAAGGCGCAACCACCCACACCGTTGGAAGTTCAAGAGTAGCACCGCAACGAAATTCAAGCAGGATTGGAAGTAATAAAGCACACTCTCCAAGATTTCTTGAGATTGTTGGATCAATCCCTCCTTATGCTCACATCCCTACAGGACGACCCAACGCTACAACAGGTAGAAACAAAAGCATGGGAGTTACAGCAAGCTTATGAAAAAGTCTAGGGGACTGTGTAAACGGTCACCATCACACAACGACTAGCCAAAATGAGGGAAGCTAAGGTTCTCAAGGCACAAGTTGATGCCACTCAGTAGAAGGAAGTAGTGCTTAAAGAACGCATCCAGCCTTGGCTTGATGAGGCATTCGTGGTCTCCACCAACATTGAGGGAAAGTTAGCACACATGCGGGTAGCATCTGAACCTAGGCAAGCAACTGAATCTGATACTGATGCATCGGTGACTTGCGTAGAACGGGTAAAGAGGATGGTAGAAGATTTTGTTGCGAGCGTAAGCGAAGCATAGAAGTTGCTAAAGGACCTCCATTCAAAGATTTTGGCACCAGCTGAATGACTTGGGATGAGTCACAATGATTGTGTTGCGGGCCTGTTGGGTAGTAAAGGCCCTGTGTAATGGTTTTGGGGCTCAAAGACCGCAATTTTGGGTAAAAGTATGGTAAAGTCTCTGCAAGGTGCACGAAGCACAAATTATAATGAGTGACGTCAAAGGGTTGTCCGCTCGAAAAGAATGTAAGAAAATAGAAAGTGAGACAACTTGCCCATGGTCCGCAAACCATGGGAATGTATAAATAGAGCAAGGTTCTATGGTTAGAAGTCAATTTTTGATTTGGATCTTAATGTTATGGGTTTATGAAGGCAATATTCTCTCTGCATCTGTAAGTCTGAGTCAAGGGTGTTGGTAGATAGATAGAGGCTCTGCAGCTGTGTGCGCAGAGGCCTGGTAGAGTCCGCAGTTGTGTGCGCGGACCCCTACAGCTGAGTGCGTAGGGTGGATCTGGTTGTACTGAAAAGGGGATCAATAAAGATAAGAATTTCTGAATCATTGTGTGTTTTATTGTGAATCTATCTGTTGCTTATGTTCTGAATTTATGCATATTTATGATTGTGCGCACTAGTGGTTACTGTTAAATGTTTGCTTAAAGACCTTAAGAAGTAGATCAGATCTATAATAAATTCCTCAATAAGAAAGCGCATCTGTTCAGATCTACACGGAAGCTCGATAGCAGTACAGAGTGGTGCAAGGCCGCAGAATGGTTCGCGACCCCTCCAGACTGCATCAAGACATCCCAAGGGTGTGGAAACCTGGTTCCAACACCCTCCCCTACTACCTCGGGTGAGACTTCAGTCCGCACTCCGCAGGCTGTTGCCGAAAGGGCCTATAGTGTAGGATTTGTTTGGTTAATAACTCTTCTAAACCTGGGGCAGGCCCCAACAAGCCAATAGTGTGTCTTCTAATGGGTTGATGGGCCTGCATATGTTTCCTTTTGTGCTAGTGACTTTTGCTGTCTCCTCTATGTATTCCTCTTCAGAGATAGAATTCACTCTTTGTCTTTTTTCTTGGCTTGTCTCTGCATAAGTCCGTGAAGTGGCCCTTGTCGATGCGGTGGCTTCCTCCCTACTTCTTTTTAGTCTCTTCTCCTCATTTAGAGGAGTCTGCAAAAATAAGGGGGTACTCATGGCTGTGTCTAGTTTGCTTGATTTCTCTGGCCTGTCTGAATGCTTTGTCCTGTCTGACTACTCTAGCACCTGCAGGAAAGAACCCTCATCAAGTTGTTTTTCAAGATAAATTAGAGCGTTCTCTATGTCTGTTCTGGTGCTGTCTTGATCAAGTAGGGTTCCTTCCACCCATTCTGATTGGTCAGCATAGGCTTCAATCTCAGGTATGGGATGGTGAATAAAAGGTTGCAGCTTGACCTTTTGCCTCTTCTTGGTGATGAATTCCAAAGGGTCATATCTCCAAACAAAACTTCTCCGGAACTTCACCTTCTGTAGTATCAACTCTGCCTCTGTCCCAGCCTCCCTAGAGTTACATATGAAGGGGCCTAGTTGGTCTTTTATTTTGAAATTGGCCTTCTTCTTGGCATTTACAAAGTTTATCTCATCTACATTGATGATTTTCTTGTAGTATTCTACTGCAAACAACCTCATAGGGAGGTATCTTGGCAATTTGTATGGTGCAAGCATGCAACCATATATCCTGATCTCTGTGTGGTTCTAGTAAAGGTACTAGTCACCCACTTTGGTCTACTTTGACAGTTGAAGGACTCTCTTTATTTCTGGATTGATTCTTGGAGGAGGTTTTCCAGTGAACATTGTCATAACTGGATGTACAAATAAGTCAATAAAGTTTGAATAAGAGTATAGAGACTGATACTCATGGATTAATGGGGTCCAAAAACTGATTGACCTCGGTTGACCCTTGATGTCCAGTTTTTGGAGGGTGAATGGGAACTTATCAGATTGATAATATAGGAACATATGGTATAACACTGAAGAGTATTTGAAGACCCTTTCATTTCCCATTCTTGTGAACTTCTCATGCATCCTGTTAGCTATGAATGTGGCAAAGTCATAAATGGTTGCAGGAGGCTGTCTTGGGGTATAGATGGACATGAAATTCTAGATAATCTCATCAATATACTCACTTGTGGAGTAAACAAAAACACAAGATAGCATGGCTACAATATTTCAGCCCCAAGGGGAAAATATAGTTGCTACATATGGACGAGGGTTGTTAGGGATGTGATTTTCTCCTACGATGAAGGTTTGTAATAATTGGGCCAATTTGGAAGAGCTGATTTTGGGATATAAGTCTAATAGGTCTCCAATTGAGAGGGGAGTTAGGTTTGGTCCTAGTTGGAGTTGCAACATTTTATTGATAGATTTGGCGGTAATGGTGAAAAGGACCTTCTGGTCATGAGAAATGATGGTTCTATGAGTGGGGACGTAGCAAGCATAACACATATGCACAATTTCATGAAAAATGTAGACTTGGGGGAACTAGTACTTGGGAAAATTTGATTCCCAAAGGCTAATTTCATCAGCATGGTTCAAGAACCTGCCCCTACTTTGGCAATGAACTTTGAGCAGGAGCTCTATGACAGTGGTATCTTTTATCTGGAAGTCTTTGTCATCCAGGGGAAGGTGATCTAGGTCTAAATGAGGTTTAGTGATGGGCCTCACATCCATTGCAATTAGGGCAGCCCTACTCAATTCTTGTGGATTTGAGTGTGGGGAGGGATTCAAAGTTTTTAGGGCAACGGTATTCCACAGTGGTTTATGGCTCAAGCTCTTGAGTATTTTTAATTAATTTGTAACTTAACTAAACACTCAACAACTGGTTACTTTGAAATTGATAGGGTATTTGGTGAATTCTGGTTTAAATACGTGGAACTAGGGTAAATTGGTTCTGAGTAGGGTGGCTGGCGACTGCGAGTGGTTGAATGGGCTTCATATAGACTACAAGGCCGACTGGGTTTTTTGTGACGTCTTTGGAGTGAAATTGTACGTGCATTGATGGCTTCGACATTTGTAGGTGTCATGCATGCATATAGAGGCTTGCAGATGAAATTTCAGTGAAAAGAAACAATTTTGGGGCTTTTCGCTTTTATACGCGAAAAGCTATTTTTTGGAGGGTATGGGGTGAATAGTGGTTAATTTGTCTCATAGTAGGAGGGCGGTAAGTAGTTTATTTTGCACTGTTTTTGGGCACTTGGTGGTATTTGGGAGGGGCCACCCGATTCCACTCATTGCATGACACGTAGCACTGAGCACTAGGGGGAAACCACTTTATCGGGTGGGTAAAGGACGGACGTCGGGTTGGCTCGATATGGATAAGGGCTATCGGATGAGGAGGGGCATTGACCGCATGGTGATAGAGTGGAGAAGCTATGTGGAGGCTAGTGGGGGGCGAGGCGGACGCTTAATTATGGCGGTATCAGGGTTAATAATAGCTTAAAGTGAGATTAGGCCATCGGGGTAACTAACAGAGGGTTAAAAGGGGGCTTAATTAACTTAATCGCAGATCAACCGGTTAAAGTTTTTGGTCAGGTTTTAGATGAAGATATTAGTTTATAATTAAACTAGGGTGTAGGGTTAATTAATACGTAGGAGTTAAATATATACAGGAAATTGGGTTTTTATCAGGATTTACCATAATAAAGCTAGTCATTAATATGAAAAATGGGAGGAAAAGGGAAAAACACTAAGAAAAATGCTTTTTCGTGAATTACATGTTTCCACATATTTACATTAATACTTAAGGTAAAACATTTTTGTGGGTTTTTGGTGTGAAAAGTGTTTTATATGGGGGGGAAATTGCTTTTTCCTAGGTGGAAAGTGTTTTAACCTTAGGAAAACGAGTACTATTAGGAAAATGAATGAACTAAAGGTGGGGGTGAACTTTTATGAGGGGAGTCTAGTACTTGATATCCATAAGTCTTTGAGCCAAGGGTCTGGTCCCTCCAAAAGTTAGAGAAATGCTATGAGCCTCTTTGAATTAGAGGTTTTTGAGTACTTTGAACTTTATTATGGGAAATTAGTTAAGAAAAGAGGTGAAATAAATGGGAAAGTTAATTAATTGACCTTGAAATCCATTTGCATGCTTGATTGTCCATTCATATTTGGAACAATATGATGAAAAATGACAAATATGCTTTTGTTTAATCAATCACGATACTTCTGCAACCTTTCTTCTAGTTACCCATCTACTCATTCTACCATTTTTTCTTCACTTTATTAGGGTGCATTTAAGCTAGAAAACCCTTATCAACATTTTCTTTTCTTTACATAGCAAACCATCTAACTCAAACCTTATTTCATCTGTGGGCTCATTTTAAAAAGTTGAGCTCCTTTATTTACTCTACCTATCTAATTATCTGCCAAGATTACACTGTTATCTCAAATTTTATTCTCTATCTATAGACATGAAATTGAAAACATGAAATAGCCAAGTTTAAACATTTTGAATATTCATGGATTGTGGCATAAGTAACAAGTTGCACACAATCATTCATTAAGCATAAAAAGTAAATAGTAGTGGAATTTTGACTTGCACACTTTCATGGTCTTTTTGTTGTCTTGGGGTTCATATTTTTCATTTTTTTGTGACCTATTTTCATTCCTTTTGTCCTTTTATTATTCTTTTAGGACATACCCTCTTTACATTGTTTAATTTTTTTTAATATGGAAAACATTTGCAAAAAGCAAAGGTATGTACAATATTACAAGGCTTAACCTTAGTCAATCAAAATTATGACTCCTATTGGTATAGGAACCTAACAAATTGCATGTGTGTCTCTTACACTTATATAGTTGTTACATTTTCATGATGATTGATTGGGGCTATAGTATGGTTATCATGGAGGATTTGATATTGATTTCATGGAGTAATTGTCATTAGCACGTGACTAGTTGCATATGCATTATATGTCGCTTACATGTTGATTTTATGGTGCCTACTTACATACTTGTATGTTAGGGTGCATTCCTGAATATTTGGAATACATGTATTAGTCTTGTAGGTTGATTACAAGATTTGATTTCTTATGTTTGACTATAGAGATCCCTCTCTTATTTGGTAGGGCTAGCTACTAGATCTAAAGTTGGTTTAATGTTACCTCCACTAGTCTCCTTTCTCAGCATTAGGACAGTGAGTGCTAACACCTGCTAGAAATGAAAGTGGGGCTACTAAATAACAAGTTTTCTCCACAAGAAGACTAAGAAATACATGTCCCTAGAGAAAATTCGAATTGGTACTTATACAAAGTGATTATGAAGCATTCTCCTTGAAAGGAGGTGGCTTTCCCATATAAAATCCCTCAAAAAGTGGATCTAGTTCCTAACATTAGGAATTTGCATTAAATGGAAGCGAACACATTCATATATTTTCTCAATCAGTGGAGCTCCAGAATTTGTCAATAATTTCATGATATTTTTTTTATTTATTATCTAATATTGATTCTCCTGTAGCACGGAGCAAGTCGTTAGATTATCTCCTGCTCCAAATCTTTATAACTTGTCAAATATTCTTACAATATTCTAAAAAAAAAATATTAGGCACAAATATGTGATTATCTCTAAACCTT
Source organism: Pinus tabuliformis (assembly GCA_031772625.1). NCBI lineage: Eukaryota > Viridiplantae > Streptophyta > Pinopsida > Pinales > Pinaceae > Pinus > Pinus tabuliformis. The sequence goes on from CM062816.1 coordinate 150,336,210, forward strand.
CCTAATGAACATATTAAAGTTAAAAATATGTCATCTAATACAAAAAGAGATATTTCATGTGTTGAACAATGGTTCGATGATTCTTAATTTATGTCTCATTTAGAGGGTCATCTAATCTAGATTTAAATAGGAACGCAATAAATTACAGAGATAACCATAAACACAGAGATGCAGTGGAAATAATACATCATTTCATTAATGTAAAATACTGAAATATGCTTGCAAACAGGAATGGAAATAAACTAGCTAGGGTGATGGTAGCTTATCTCTGAGAAGAGATGTGATGGATACATGCCTCTAAATTGCCTTACAATGAGGCTCAAGGGCCTTTTTATTATTGAACAATAAGAGCAAACCATAAACAACCAAAACCCTAACCTGAGGAGATGTAATACCAAGAGTTTATGGGCCCTGTTGGGGTGAGTTGGGTAGCCAACTTCCCGGGGTCATGACTTGGTCATATTATCTCCATTTGATGCGCATGATAGCCTATTAGAAAGATCTCTCCGAGGACTATGACGAAAAAGAGGATTTTAAAGAACTATTCATTGGCTGTAGATTTCCAAAAAAATGTCGTTTAGGGCCTCAAATGTCTCTAGAAGTTTAGGACTTGAAAAACTGCTAAAAATAGTAAATTGTGCTACAATTAAGGAAACTGAAAAAATAAAAGAAGCAATGGTGGGGGTCCAAGTGCAATTGGAGGGTGGCCACCAATATCCACCTGGATCATTCCTCCCCCCTTAGGAAGCAATGGTCCACATTGCGTTGAGTTCCTCCATGAGATGAGGGAACTTTTGCTGAACTTGTTCCGTAGTGAGACACTTGCCCTGGTGAAGGAGTTGGCCTGCTTTGACAACTCAATAAAGTTGGATATTTTGTTGGCAAGTGTGCTTGACCTATGTGTCCATGATCTGATCAGTTGCATCTTGTTCCATGCAATCTAGATTTAACTCTGCGGGTGTGAGCTGTTCTACAATGTGGGATGTGTCTAGTAATGGTGGAAAGTATGGCAAAAGGCGGTCCGAATTGAACACTGGGTGCAAGCAAAAGAATTGGGGAATGCTGAGCTCAATTTCATTGTCTCCCACAACCTTGGTAATGGTGTAAGGACCATATCAGAAAGGTCTGAGTTTCCGATAGGCTCCGGTAAGGTGTTCCTTTTTCAAATGCAACTAAACTTTGTCACCCACTTGAAACTTGTGTGGCACCTGATGTTGATCATGTCACTGCTTGTACTTGGAATTTGATTTCTCCAGAATATCATGGACCTGTTGACGAATATGTTGGATGTTCTCAATGAAGTTGTTTGCCTTATTTTTTTCAAACTGGACATGAGCTGAATCTACATGAGTAGTTGCAAATGGCATGGCCACATCAATGGGACATAGTGGCTGGAATCCCAAGCCCACCTGAAAAGGGTTGTGGCCAGTCGAGCTGTGGAGAGCCCGGTTGTAGCTATGTTGAACATAGGGGAGGCTCTCGTCCCATGTGCATGAATGCTCTAAGTTGTACATGCGTAGAATGTGTACGATCATCCTGTTGAAAACCTCTGTCTAGCCATTAGTTTGAGGATGGAAGGCTATGGACTTAGTGAGTTTGGTGTCCAACATCGACCAGAGACTAGATCCAAATGTACTGAGGAACCTGTTGTCCCGATCCAAGATGATAGACTGTGGGATCCTAAAGTGTACCCACACTCATTCAAAGAGGAGTTTAGCAGTGGCTTATGCTGTGATATTCTTCTTGTAGGCTACCATAATGGCCATCTTCGAGAACCTGTCGATGACAGCAAAAATATAGTCATTTCCATGCTTAGTGGAAGGAAGGCCTGACATGTAATCCATGGAGATAGATTCCCAAGGTCAACTAGGGGTACGCAGCGGGGTATAAAGGCCTTGCTTCTTGATTGTTGGTTTGGCAATGGCACAGGACGTGCATGATCTAATGTACTTCCCGACATCCTGTCGAAGATTTGGCCAATAGAAATACTTCTTTAGTACTGCCATCATTTTCTCGACCCTGAAATTCCCAACAATCCAACTGTAGTGTGCTTCCCAAATCATCTTGGCATGATCGCTTGAAGGAACACAAAGGTGACCTTGGTGGCATAAAAGGGCATCCTGGAGATGAAAATCTGGAACATGCTGACCCTCCAAGAGTGTCTGGTATGTGTGGCCAAATTCTGGGTTGATTTTGTAGAGAAGTGGCCAATCATAAGTCTTGTTCCCACAAGAGTTTAGCACGGTGGTTAACGCCATGATCAGTGGTCGACTGAGGCAATCTACAACATTATTGGTGTTTCCCTTCTTATAATTGATATTCAAATGTAACTGTTGCAGGTATGTGGACCACTTCTGATGGCGATCATTTTGTAATTTCCCTTAGGTTTGTATGAACTACAGGGGTCAGTGGTCTGTGTGGATGACCGTTTCCTTCCCCAAAATGTAATGCTTCCATTGTCGGCAGCCATGGACAATGGAATACATCTCTTTGTCATAATTGGGATACTTTTGGATTGTGTCTGAAAGTGTCTCACTATGATATGCCACTGGATGCCCATGTTGAGTAAGGATTTCCCCAATAGCATAGTTAGAGGCATCTGTCATGGCCTCAAATGGTTGTTGCAAGTCTAGTAATGCGAGCACTTGTGCCGAGTAGAGGCGATATTTCAACTCTATGAATGCCTTCTGTTGAGATTCAGACCAAAAGAATTTTTCTTTCACTCCTCCCTTGGTGACTTGACTCAAGGGCCAAATGATATGAGAGAATCCCAACACAAACCTATGGTAGAAGTTGGCAAGACCTAGAAAGCTGCGAAGCTCTGTTAGAGTGGTTGGAGATGGCCAATCCCGAATGACTTGGTGTTATATACATATTTGGGCACTGCAACCCCAAACTCATATGTCCATAAAATAAGGGCTCCTTAAGTCCCTAAAAGTGTTGTTTCACACCCTAAAGGATTATGGTCAACTGATTACATCATTTCCCAGAAGTTCCACTTGAAAAATTACTCAGAGCTGGCCAAAACTGGACCATACAGACTACTCCATGGGCAAGGTGCAATGCATATTGACTACCTAACTGGCCAGGTGCGATGCATACTCAAATGACCTTCTATGGGGTGCGATGAGCGAGAATAGACAAATGGAAAAGACAGTTTCCAAGGTGTATGATCATGGAATCTTCCAGAAACTTCTCCTATGACACTTGCGTGTCTGAATTCGCCTAGGGACGAGTAAGAGATCATGAAATCTCCAAGTGGAACCAAGAACTATCAGTGGAATGAAACTAATCAAAAACCTAGAGCTGACTCACACCCTTGCAAGACATCTATAAATGGATCCCTCATCTGAGAGATCTAGAGGCTGGAATTTTGTATTTTGTAACGAAGTGCTGTTGGTTTGTTGGTGAGAAGAGACATTGCAGTGCTGGGTGATTTTATTGTTCATGAGGTGAGGAGGTTTTCTACAACTGGGAGGATGATGTTGGATCAGACAGCTGGGTTGTAATCCTCTCTTACATTACTATTAATAAAGTTCTTTGAGTTTTCCTCCATATGATCTTGTATTTGTGAATCTTATTGTTTATGAATGCAATTGTATGGTCAATGTGTTTCTGATTCCGCATTTTTTATGATGTTTTAGATAGAGATGCTTTGATAGTTTGTTGTTACTTTGACTCTACAGGTACTCTTTGAAGTGGGACAAGTAGGAGAGGAGTGGAAAATTCTATCAAGGAAAGGAGAAATCAAGCTAGGATCAAAGAAAAAGATCCAAGTTGGTCCTCTCTTCTTCTCTTCCATCTATCACACTTAAATGAACTCTTGAAAAGCTTTCATTGTTTGTTTCTAAGATAGCTACCCATCTTAGTGGGACTAGCAGTTCGAATCAACACTAGTTTTCCCTGAAACAAAATGGTGACTCCGCTGGGGAATGAATAGTTTGTTTTGTTTGTTTATTGTTTGCTTTATAAACTACAGACAAAGCCTGAAGTTAGCCAGCTAGCCTTCGAAACGCCTTTGCTATGCAATTGCAAAGTAGATAAATGTTGCTTCAGTCAATCTCTGGGTTGGTTTATGAACTAAACATCTAACTTACAAAGCATCCTAAGTGCCCTTGTGGTAGCTCAGAACCTCATCAGATCCTACCCTTATGCTTTGTGTTTACTGTCCATCATTACTCAGCCTAAATCACTGAACTTAGCTACAAGTTTTGAGCAAAAACCAAGCTCAGTTTCGCTCCTTGGCCCATCGCACTGTCTTTCATTGTGAAACCTGGATGCATCGCACCTCCCGTGTGTTGCAGGTGAGGTGCATCCTTGTTTCCTTGTGTTGCAGGTGCAATGATTAAGTGAACTGTTTCTCTTCTATGAAATTTGGTTTTTGTCCTTGTTTTCAGCTTTATTCAATAGTTTTGTTGTTCATGATCAGTACTTTCTTACTGAAACCATCTTCCTTCACATTATTTCAGCCTCCATCAGTTAGGAATTTCAAAATTTTTTGTGCATTTGTAAATCATTTACAGTCTTCCTTTGTCGAAAGTATCCTAATCAAATTGTCAGCTTTGATGAAAGTGTTGTAATTGTCATTCTGAATCAAAAGAAGAGTTTCGTAAAGTCTTCCTCTTCTAGATAGTTGATTGTACTTTTGTCATTTGTACTTGATTTTGAAATTATTAGTATTTCAAGTGTCGAAAACAGTTTTAAATTCGAAATTGAAAACTGTCGTCTTAGTCTTCCTTTCGTTTTTTGAAAAGAAAAATTGTTAGTATTGTCACTTTGAAAGAAAATAGTTCAGATCTGTACTTAGCTTTCTCTTTGTCATTCACACATTAAGAAAGTGGGAAACAAATACATGCATGTGAGTCTGCATTTTGACTGCTTGCGAAATTTGATTAGGAAAGTGCATTTAGTGTGTGCTCTATGCTCTCTCCTGAAAGAAAAATCGTTATCTTATTTCCTTTGTAGCTAGGATTTTCATTGCTAAAAGAACATAAACGAATGTTTATCATTTTAGATTGAATATTTAGGAATTTCACATCTACATCACGCAATGAACCTTGAAATACAAACTTCTAAGCAAGATCAACGCTAAAATAAACCTCAATGAACATAAAAACGCTTTGGAATCTAACGCAACACATCTAGAAGTCTAGGCTAGAGACGTGTTCCGGCGTTGTAAAACCTGGTAACTATCGTTTTCATCGAAGGTTGGGTGATTCCTCCTCTTTGATACGACAAGTGCCAGTATAGACTTGTGCTCCCCATACTGACAAGTATATATTGGGAGACCACAATAGGCTGATATCCTTTATCCTTAGGAAGCCATGTCTGCTGCCCTATCGATCGTAATGCACTGAATACAACATTCAGGAAGATTGATTGTCGTACATAAGTCCTTGGTAATTTCTCTATAATTTATCACCAAGGTGTATTATGTAGTTTTACGATCGATTTGGTAAACCCTTCGCCTAGACTTCTAGAGCAGTCACTTTCATTCCTTTTCGACTCCTTAAAAGAAAAGGCCCATCTGAGCACTTGTCACTTTAGGCTCATTAAAAATCAAAGGCGAATAGAGTCACCTTTATCTTTTTCTCGACTCTTAAAAATTAAAAAAACAAGTTGCTCCAAAGTGTCTTAAAATTTATTTTAAATGAAATAACATCCTTGTTCCTACGTTGATCTGAGGTTGAGATAATGGAGTCTACCAATCAAGGAATCCCCCTTGGAGGGAATCCTAGTCCTTTCTCCTCTTGGGGAGATATTGGTTCTCCATATATGGCTACATTGTCCCTTCCAGGAATCACAATCGCCCTACCGGTATGGATTTTCTCGACCTCTGTCATTCAAAACACCATAATTCCTCAACAATCTAATCAACAACTAGACGATACTGAAGTTATCCCTTCACCTTCTACTTTGTTTGCTTCTCCTTCCCCTTCTTCCTCTTCACTTGGTGAAACTAGTGACACTAAAAACCAAGTAACTGAGAAGAAAAAGAAAGGGAAGGAGAAGAAGAAGAAGCTAGCTAAACAAGGAAACAACAATGCATCATCTAGTGAAAATCCACAAACTAAAGTTTCCAAACCAAAAACTCCATGCGCAATTTGCAAGGAGAACCATTACCATTGAGATTTCCCTTGCATCCCATAGATCTTGAGAGAATGGTCTCCTCGGTTGCACCATTCGGTGTCATCAACCCCTGACAGTCAGGTTGACAGCACACCATCAACTAGTGAAAACGACGTCAACAGACAAAAAGGAAAAGTCAGAGTTCCATGTAGGTTATGTGAAGGTGATCATACTCTTCACCATTGTCCTTTTCTGGACGAAGCCAAAAGCATTTTGGATAACCATCCTACTTCACTGCAGCAACTTCCACCTGGATATAAGAAACTCTTGCCAAGTCCTTCGCTAGTTGAAAACTTGATTGACATAACTCAATTGTCGATTGAATCGCCTATCGCTGAAAGTGAACCTTCTGAGTCCATTACGGATCAAATTCAGCTGGTCGAGATGGTAGTCGACCCAGTCTTGCCTTCAGAAAATCCACCTTCAGATGATATAGTTCCAAAGAGGATGAGAACGACACCGTTCAAATTCTTTTTGTCGATATAGAGTCTAATGAACTTGGGGGCAATCCGCCCATTCCTTCATAACAAGAAGAGAGCCCCCCAGTTCATGAAACTTATCTAGACATTTATCGGTACCTCCTGCAAGAAGTCTAGTCATTTTCTTTGATTGGAATCAACTAGCGAAACCTCATCTTCCATCTAATGTACCATTTTGAATCATAGCACAAGTTTACAAAATGATCGTGTCTGGCACAATCATAGATGAAGGGGCTTCAGTGAGTATCCCTTCCTCAACTGCTTGGAAAGTGCTTGGTTCGCCATTGCTTTTGCCTAAAAAACAAAATTTGTCAGGCTTCAACAAAGGAACCAGTTGACCATTAGGGATCCTTCCAAAGTAACCGATAACTTTTAGAAAGAAAACTGTTTATTTGAACGTGATGGTAATACAAGGTCCACTAGATTACAATCTACTCCTTGGACGTGATTATATATATAGCATGGAAGCCATTGTTTCCACATTCTTTCGAGTGATGTGTTTTCCACATGAAGGCAGACTAGTGCAACTTGTCGACCAGCTTTCATTTCTTGGTTCAAACACAACTATAAATCAACCATCATCCCTAAATGGTCTCTTCGCATCAACAATGTCTCTTCCATCTTCATCCCATCCACCTAATTACCATGAGTAGTTCAGTGAGTGTGATGAAGATTAGGGGGCATGCACCCTAGTCTGCTTCGACAGGTGAACCCAGAGGAAAAGAGAGATTTTCTTGAAAGGTCATAATACTTGGACCGAATAACATTCCCATATAAGTTATGTGATCAGTCTGACGCGATTATTTCCTTTGTACAATTGTGAAGCTTACAACATTCACCTTCGTAAATTATGTGATTAGGGCTCACAACAATCACCTTTGTCTATTTCGATGGACATCACAAAGGAAGAGTTTTTGTCTCCCGATAGAAATGATCCTGCCTAACCACAAGGACTTCCATTTGATAACTTGGAAACTCTCCTTTTATTGAAAAACCTTGGGGCATGCAAACCTTTGCATGCAAGTGAAAAGAAACCCTTGATTTTCTTAGTTTGTAGGTTCTTAACCCTTTAACCTCGTAGCTCAATCATTTCTAGCTTACATAAAAAGGTCATGAGCACATGTTATAGTAGTGATCAAGCTCATTAAAAAATAAATCTACCAAGAGACATTATCAAAAGACTGGTAAGAGCAATGTTCCCGCAAGGTTCAAGCTCGTTAAAAAATCAACCTGCATTGAGCACATGTTGGCACAAGGTTCAAGCTCATTAAAAAGTAAACCCGCCTCTGGTAAATAACCTTTGTGATCACTTTGCTATCTTCCCTTCTTGAACTTTGGTTGTGTTCCTTTTGTCACCTCCATTTCATTCAGCCGACCATACGCTTCCACTTGATTGTTTACCCTTTTGAGGAACATCTACGACGAGTGATTCTGATTGCCACCCTCTTCACATTGCCATGTTCTGAGAAGTTCCAAACTTACCTCGAACCAGCTGCTACCCAGAAATATCACTCATTCCTAAAAAACAAGCCTCTTTTAAACTCTTTTTAGACTCGTTAAATATAAAAAATCGTTAAGCTATTGTTATAGACATTTTTGTGCCTTACAGCATTGAGCATGAAATGTCCATAATCTAAGGGATCCAAAGTCCCTAAACATGTTGTTCCTACCCCTAGAGGAACAAGGCTAACTAACCACAGCAATTCACAGAAGTTCTCCACCTGAAACTGCTCAAAAACAAGTCAATTCAGGATCATGTCAACTGCTCCACTGACCATCTGCGTTGAATGTCAACTGCTACACTGGCTACCTGCGTTGAATGTCAACTCCAACACTAGCTACCTGCGCTGAGCGAGTTTGGACATGTGGCAGACTCATTCCTCAAGGTGTCAGAGCCCAGGAAGCTTCCAAAATGACACTTGCCTCAGGGAATTCGACTGGTGATGAGTAAGAGGTTCCAAATCTCCAAGTGGAAGCAAGAACCTCCAAGTGGACTCAAGAACTAACAGAGGGAGAGGACACTAGTCAGATCTCAAGCTGACTCATCCTCTCTCCAAACATCTATATATGGATCTCTCCTCCATGAGATCCAGAGGCTGGAATTTTGTTATTGCAAAGAATTGCTGTTGGTTTGAGACTGGAATCATTGGGTGCTTAATGCTTTGAAGGGAGGTGAAGATAGGAATTCCATTCTGCTGGGAAGGAGATGCTGGATTGGAGCCCTCTGGGTTGTATCTCTTCCTGAACCTTGTTATTTATCAATAAAGCTATCTTGGTTCTCTCCTATATACTGATGTATCGTTGATGTATGATTGCATTAGTGTATTTGATTTATTTCTAATCTTGAATCATTTATGAATATGAATATCTGTCTTTGTGTAGTGTTCTTCTCTTGTCGCAAGTAGCTGTTCTCTTGTCGCAAGTAGCTGTTCTCTTGTGATCTTGCAGGAACCTGTTGAAGTTGGGCGAGCGAGAAGGCAAGTAGCTGTGAACACCCAAAGAGGAGAGGATCTGGATCGAGGGACAAACGAAAGACACCGGTTAGTCCATCCATCTCTCTTCATTCTTAATTCATAAAGGAAGAATACTAGAATAGCTGTCTCTGTTTGTTGCTAAGGCACTGTCACACCTTAGGTGGATAGGATCGTCCTGCATAGGCATTTTTCCCCACAACAAATTGGCAACTCCGCTGGGGAGATTTGTTTTAGTCATTTTATTTGCGTTTCTATCATTGTTTACCTCATAGACTCGACAGCAACAATCAAACTGCTTCTGCTATTCTCAGTTGCAAAGTAGACAGTTGCTGCCTTGATCCTTCACTAGATTTTCTCTATGATCTGAAAAATGGACTCACAAATGATTTGATGATCCTTTGTGATAGATCTTAGTACCCTCTCAAAGCATCCCTTTGATTATACCTTGCTTGTGTTTCTGATTTGGCCTGAAACTGTTGATTTTTGAGCAATCTGTGACCCAGAACCCAGTGAGAAACGAGAGTTTCTCCTTCAGCGCAACTGCTGTGAAGGCATTCTGCATTTCAACGCAGTTCCCATGAAGGCTACCTGCGTTGGATGTCAAAACCACAGTGTTGAAGTTGCGCTGAACCAGTCTTGCCTTTTGTAGCTGGGGTTCTCTGCTCTCTGTTGCCCTGTTTTGATCTCTGTTTTTTGCAGCCTGTAACTAGCATAGGTACCAGTCTGATAACTCCTTTTCTCTACTTAAATTCCGCCTCCTTTTGTACAAAAAGACTGTGAGTGTTTTTATGTGTTTGTGGCATCATTTACAGTTTTCCTTTGCATGAGTGAAATAATCGTCCTGTAGCCCTTGATTCAGATCTGTTGATTGTGATCTTAGGAGAGAGTTCATTGGTTGTTTACAGTTGATTATACATTTACTTTTGCTTATTGGTTTGAGTTTGTCTCTTTTAAGTGTCGAAACAAGCTGTTCATTTCGAAAATCGCAAAGTGTTGTAATCTCTTCTACCCTTGTTGATTTCGAAAAAAGTAAACTTGTTTGTATCTGTCATTTAAAAGAAAATTCAAAGTTGTACAAAAAGCTTTCTTTGTAGGCATCAATACTAAGAAAGCGGAAAACAAACACCTGCATTGTGCATTTGCATTTTGATAAGTTTGCATGCTTGATTTAGGAACAGTGCATTAGAGTGTGCTGATTGCTCTTTGAGAAAAGATGGTGTCTTTCTTTTCCCTTAGTAGCTAGGATTTTCAAAGTTGAAAAGATAATAAAGCTTGCTTATCATCTTTAGACTGCATTTAGGAATTTGTATCATACATCTCGTGGTGATCCAGAAAGGCAAACTTCTAAAAAGATCAACTTAAAATAAACTGAATGAACTTAACAACGCTTTGCAACATAACCCACAACATAGAGGTCTAGGCTAGAGACGTGTTGCGGCGTCGTTAAGCCTAGTGACTGTCGATCTCGTGGAAGGTGGGTGATTCCTCCTGAGGGACGATAGCGCTAGTACGGATTGTGCTCCCACGTACCGTCGCGTATATATTGGGAGACCCCTATAGGCATATATCCTTTATCCTTAGGAAGTCGTGTCGGCCGCCCTACTGATCACAATGCAGTGAACACAGCATTCACGAAAATCGACTGCCCGTACCTTAAAAAGTATTCTGCGGTTTTGCGAAAAGTTTGGCACACCCTCTGCCTAGAACTCTAGAGCAGTTTCTTTTGGCCTTTTTCAGACTCTATAACAGAAAAAGTCCATCCGAGCATTTGTCTCTTCGGGCTCGTTAAAACATCAAAGGAGACTAGAGTCATCTTTAGCTTTTTCTCGACTCTTTAAAAGTGAAAAAGCAAGTTGTGTCTAAAGCATCGTTAACAATTTATTTTAAACGGAACAAACACCCTAAACGATGATTCGATAAGGCTTCGCCTTTTTCAGAGGACGTTAACGGGTCCAGCGGCAAAATGGTATATTGAATTTCCTAGAGCTTCGTTCGACAACTTCAGTACCTTAGCCACGACTTTCTTAACCCATTTTCAATTACCGATAAGGTATGAAACGGGAACAGAACTCCTAACCAACTTCAAACAGACAACGGCCACTCACATATCTGATCATATACACGAGTGGCGACGTCGTCGTAGGATGGTAAAAGCGTACGTTCCCGATCAGCTATTAGCTGAATGGTTTATCAAGTCGTTACTTCCTGCTATAACGGAAGATGTGGCAAAGGGAGGAGTCGTAACGGAAGAGCAAGTTATCGCTCGTGCGCAATATCTAGACTTGGTCTATACTCAGTCTGGCACGCTCTACGACAAAATACCTGATGCCCCTAGACCGGAATTCTCAATTCCTCCTCCTCCTAAATCAAACAATGACTCTCATGCCGGTGATGGCGTGATTGGCAAAATAGATATGAAATCGACAAAGGCTACATCTAAAAAGGCCTGTAAGATTTCTAGTCAAAATGCAAATGAGGAACTTCTTGCCTCGGAAGTAAATGCCATGTCGACCGACAAGGGAAAACAACTGAAGCAACCAGGGGGCAAGAAGAAAAAGAAAAGGAGAAAAAGGAAACCCCCTGCGGGGTGTCATATATGCGATGAGGATCATTGGACGAGAGATTGTCCACATATAGCTGGAGTTAAGAAACTCTTTAAGAGTTCAAAAACTCCAGCAGTATTGACTGATCCGTTTCCAAGCCCGGGAACCAAACTGGTTGCTAATCAAAATGCTTCCCGATCCCAAGTGCTTATGTTGTCTACCTCAAAGCAGCAGAATGATGCTTTGACAAGGAATAAAGATTACGGGAATCCACAGCTGTCGAATAACAAGGCTAATGAACAACCTAGTAGTTCGACGACAACTTTGACCGAAGTTGTGCCACCCATCATTCCTGAACCAATGATAAAGTCACCAAAGGGAGTAGTACACAAATCGACATTTAATCCTCGTGCCAAAGTAGCATAGAATTATAATATAGTAGAGGACCTGGCCCAATCGTCGTCCGCTATGTCGACACTTGAGGTACCGCAAAATTGCCCCTCCCAAGAGCAAGCTTTATTATCAACAATAGGTGGGATTGACCCAATGGATTCCAATCTTGTGGCCTTTGATCATAAAGGATATGACCCTCAGTTACCAGCTCAACTAGCTTTCCTTATTCAAGTGAAAGCCCTCAACAAAACTGTTCATCGAACAATTATTGATGAGGGGGCATCTACATGTATTATGTCGATGAGTTGCTGGAAAAATTTAGGCTCACCACCCTTGTTGATATCGTCAACGACGTTAAAAGCATTTGATGGACGATCATACACTCCATACAGGATTTTAAATAACTTGCAAGTTGAACTAGGGGGCAAAACAGTAGAAATTGATGTTGAAGTAATTGATGGAAAACTCGATTACAACATCCTACTGGGAAGGCCCTGGATATATGCCATGGCCGCAGTTGTGTCGACCTACTTCAGGAAGATTGCATTTCCCTTTCAAGGAGGAATTACAGTCGTTGACCAACAAACTTTCCTCCCCGACAGTTCACAAGTTACGGGAAGCATTCCAATGATCCATGGAAGCAATTATTCGCTTCAAAATATTGGAGTAGGTCTCCTAAAAGACCCTCCCTTAATGGGTACTTTTGCCCTACTGCCTGCGAGTAATCTGGCGGAAGTAGCCACAGTGGAAACCTACAATATGAAATCTTTTATATCTAATGGATTCGGAAGGTTCCTAAACGTTTTGTCAGCATGGATCATCGCCCTAATATAAATACTGTAAATACAGTGGGCACCGAGGACGGTTCTTATCTCGTGTCAACCTCGTTAAAAAATGAAACAAGGAGTCATGAGGATAGTTCTTTTACTGTGTCAACCTCATTAAAAAATGAAACAACTCCCCTATGCAAATCTCAAAGGTAAACCTTCATTCCAACCACCGAGTTGAATGCAATAAAGCTTGGGGGGCATGCACCTCGATTTGCATTATTATGCTGGGGGCATGCAAACTTATCAACGAGCAGTTTTAGCATAAAGTTCATGCTCGTTAAAAAATAAACGCAAGGTCTGAGCAGTTTTAGCACATAGTTCATGCTCGTTAAAAAATAAACATAAGTTTGAGCAGTGTTTTGGCGCATTCAAGCTCTTTAAAAAATGAACCTATTTCGGTAAATAACCACTGTGAATGTAAACCTTATCAGCCATCAAAGCCTTGGTCGTGTTTGCACCATCACCTCCACTTTTCATTTGGCCGATCGTTCACCTCCATATGATTGTTTACCCATTTTGAGGAACAGCTGCGAAGAGTGATTTCACCTAGCCATCCTTGTGACACTGCCATGATTGGAAAATTCCAACCTGTACCTAGAATCAGCTGCTAACCCTGTTTATCACTCGTTCCTCAAAAGACGAGTCTTCTTTAAGCTCTTTTCAACTGACTCGTAAAATATGAAAAGATTGCCGAGTTTTGGCCTTCCAGCTCGTTAAAGCGACCGGAAGTGCTATCCCTCCTCTAGATTTTAATATTTTTGGACCTGAGGGATTATTGCACAAAAAGATCGAGCGCTTGTCTTATTCGGCTTGTTAAAACGATCGAAAACTCATCCCTTCTGTATTGTTTTATACTTTTTCGGACTTAAGGGATTAGATGACGAAAAAGGAATTTTGGAGTTAACTTTATGTACCTTTTCAGACTCTCTAAAAATGAAAAGGACCGAGTTATCCTTGTCGTTAGACTCGTTAAAATCACTAAATAGTGACAAACTTGTCTTTAGACGAGAACGAGTTTCACTATTGCTAGGCTCGTTAAAACATAGCGATGGACTTGCCCGAAGGGCAGGTTATAGAACAAGCATATGTTATCCTCCTCAAGCTTGACAAAAATAAAGAGGTACTGGTCAGCAATGACTGGGGAAAAATTGGGAGAAACTAAAGAAAACTTTGATGGTAGCAAGTCGCTCTTGAACATGACACTTTTCCTCCGTACCACAATCGAGTTGGGTTGTTTCATTCACCGGTCACACCATGGTCTCGCCATACCATCCATAATTGGGGTAATGCTACCGATCCATCGCATCAGTGTCGCCATATGTTCAAGAGAAGTCGTTCAGAAAGAGTCAACCAGGTCCCATCCACTGCCATACATTATCCTTCATCCATTCATGACCGCCACCCTGAATCATATGTCACAGATCGTTTTCACCTCCATCAAAATCATTAGCTCCGTTCCGTGTCACTGATGTGGGATTCATTAAGGCCCTCCTTTGACGGATCGCTTCTTGTCGACATTAGCTCATTATCCAAGAAGTAGATCTAGGAACAACCCCTTCAGTACTTTGAAGCTTGCATGCCTCAATGGCAAGTTTCTCACTTCCGGCGACAGGTATACATCAAGGACCTTCGACCAGAAGATTTTGCGTGGTGTTCGACGCCAAGTCCTTTATTCACACCACGTGAATTGTACTGCAGTACCTTGAGGGTCATTATCATTATCGATGATTCCTCTCGCGCTTGTTAACGGTTTACCTCATTGACCGGTAATCAAGCGATATCTTTCCATGTTCGACTTCAGCGCAATTCTCACATGGATCGACTTGTACTTAGAGTGAATATCGAACGAGTTTGAAGACCCCGGATCTAGTTTCATCCATCCAGGCTGCGATATATATTCAGGAAATATAAAGACATTTGACATGTACATCATTGCAGCAGACGATCATCCTACTCAAAGGATGATAATTTCATCAAAATTATAAGTCTACCATCAGACGATTGTCTGTTCTATGTACGGAAAATGAATTTATAAAGCTGAGCATGGGAATGCCCGCCTCAGCTAGATCATGAAAGCAGTATGAAAAATAATGTATTGTATTGTATCTTATTACAGGTCTCCTCCCAGCAAATGGATGAACTTCAGACCCTCCTGGATAAAACATTTCACCCGATAAACGGCCTCATACTTTAGGGGGCAACTGTTATAGACATTTTTGTGCCTTACAGCATTGAGCATGAAATGTCCATAATCTAAGGGATCCAAAGTCCCTAAACATGTTGTTCCTACCCCTAGAGGAACAAGGCTAACTAACCACAGAAATTCACAGAAGTGCTCCACCTGAAACTGCTCAAAAACAAGTCAATTCAGGATCATGTCAACTGCTCCACTGACCATCTACGCTGAATGTCAACTGCTACACTGGCTACCTGCGTTGAATGTCAACTCAACACTAGCTACCTGTGTTGAGCGAGTTTGGACATGTGGCAGACTCATTCCTCAAGGTGTCAGAGCCCAGGAAGCTTCCAAAATGACACTTGCCTCAGGGAATTCGAATGGTGATGAGTAAGAGGTTCCAAATCTCCAAGTGGAAGCAAGAACCTCCAAGTGGACTCAAGAACTAACAGAGGGAGAGGACACTAGTCAGATCTCAAGCTGACTCATCCTCTCTCCAAACATCTATATATGGATCTCTCCTCCATGAGATCCAGAGGCTGGAATTTTGTTATTGCAAAGAATTGCTGTTGGTTTGAGACTGGAATCATTGGGTGCTTAATGCTTTGAAGGGAGGTGAAGATAGGAATTCCATTCTACTGGGAAGGAGATGCTGGATTGGAGCCCTCTGGGTTGTATCTCTTCCTGAAACTTGTTATTTATCAATAAAGCTATCTTGGTTCTCTCCTATATACTGATGTATCTTTGATGTATGATTGCATTAGTGTATTTGATTTATTTCTAATACTGAATCATTTATGAATATGAATATCTGTCTTTGTGTAGTGTTCTTCTCTTGTCGCAAGTAGCTGTTCTCTTGTCGCAAGTAGCTGTTCTCTTGTGATCTTGCAGGAACCTGTTGAAGCTGGGCGAGTGAGAAGGCAAGTAGTTGTGAACACCCAAAGAGGAGAGGATCTGGATCGAGGGACAAACGGAAGACACCGGTTAGTCCATCCATCTCTCTTCATTCTTAATTCATAAAGGAAGAATACTAGAATAGCTGTCTCTGTTTGTTGCTAAGGCACTGTCACACCTTAGGTGGATAGGATCGTCCTACATAGGCATTTTTCCCCACAACAGCTATTAGCCTTCCCAGCTCGTTAAAGTAAGGGTAACACTATCCCTCTCATATATTTTAATCTTTTTTGACTTGAGGGATTATTAAACAAAAAGATCGAGCACTTGTCTTTGTCAGCTCGTTAAAACTATCGAAAAGTCATCGCTTTCATATTATTTTATACTTTTTCGAACTTAAGGGATTATGCCACGAAAAAGGACTATTGGAGTCTCCTTTTCGTCCATTTTCACTCTCTAAACAAGAAAAGGACCGAGTTATCTTTATTGTTAAACTCGTTAAAACAATAGCAACAAACTTGTCCACCCAGACAAGAACGAGTCTCACTAATGCTAGGCTCGCTAAACACAAAGCGACAGGTTTGCCCGAAGGGAAAATTATAGACCAAGCATATGTTATCCTCCTCAAGCTTGTCAAAAATAAAGAGGTACTGGTCAACAATGACTGGGGAAAAATGGGAAGAAAACTTGAAGAACTCTATTGGTAGCAAGTCACTCTTGAACATGACACTTTCACTCCATCACTGTGATTGAGTTGGATTTGGTTTTCGTTCACCGTCACCATTGGTCCGCCATTCCATCCATGGGTTTAACGCTACCAGTCCATATTAGTGTCGTAAATATGTTCAAGAGAAGTCATTTAAAGAATTCACCATCCAGCAAGTGCCTCATCCACTGCATTACATCCACGCTTCATTTTTCATGACCGCCATTCCTGAACCTCATATCATCAGATCGTTTTCACCTCCTCAAAAATCATTTTCTCTGTTTCGCGTTGTAGATGTGGGATACATTAAGGCCTTCCTATGATAGGTCACTTCTTGTCGACATCAGCTCATTATCCAAGAAGTTTACTTAGAAACAAGCCTTTCAGTACTTTGAAGCTTGCATGCCTCAATGGCAAGTTTTTCACTTCCGGCGACAGGTTTACATCAATGACCTTCGACTGAAAGACTTTGCGTGGTGTTTAAATTCAGCTCATGTACTCACACCATGTGAATTGTACTGTAGTACCTTGAGGGTCATCATTATTATCGGTGACTCCTCTCGCGTCTATTAATAGCATACATCATTGGCTGGTAATCAGGCGATGTCTTTCCATGTTCGACTTTAGAACATCTTTTCACATGGATCAACTTGTACATCGGGGGAAGATTGCACGAGTCTTGAAGACCCCGAATCTAGTTTCATCCATTCGGGCTGCAATATATTCAGGAAAATAAAGACATTAATTGTACACAGAAGCTGCACAGATAGTCATCTAGCCAGGGAATATGACTCTTCATGTGAAGAATCACAAGTCTGCAACATCAGACAATTGTCTGTCCTATGTACATGAAAATGAATTTATAAAGTTGAGCATGGGAATGCCTGCCTCAGCTATATCATGAAAATAATATGATGATGATGTATTGTATTGTATCTTATACATGTCACCTTCTAGCTCGAATACCTCTGATCCTCATGAATAAATCATTTCACCCGACATCAAAATATTTACGACCTCATGCTTTAGGGGGTAGCTGTTATAGGCATATTTGGGCACTGCAACCCCAAACTCATATGTCCATAAACTAAGGACTCCTTAAGTCCATAAAAGTGTTGTTTCACACCCTAAAGGATCATGGTCAACTGATTACAACATTTCCCAAAAGTTCCACCTGAAAAACTACTCAGAACTGGACAAAATTGGACCATACAGACTAGTCCATGGGCAAGGTGTGATGCATACTGATTGCCTAACTAGCCAGGTGCGATGCATACTCAAATGGCCTTCTGTAGGGTGCGATGAGCAAGAATAGACAAATGGTAGAGATAGTTTGCAAGGTGGATGATCATGGAATCTTCTAGAAACTTGTCTTGTGACACTTGCCTCTCTGAATTCACCCAGGGATGAGTAAGAGATCATGAAATCTCCAAGTGGAACCAAGAACTATTAGTGGAATGACACTAATAAAAAACCCAGAGCTGACTCACACCCTTGCAAGACATCTATAAATGGATCCCTCATTTGAGAGATCTAGAGGCTGGAATTTTGTATTTTGTAAGGAAGTGTTGTTCGTTTGTTGGTGAGAAGAGACATTGCATTGTTGGGTGATTTTCTTGTTCATGAGGTGAGGAGGGCTTCTACAACTGGGAGGATGATGCTGAATTAGACAGTTGGGTTGTAATCCTCTCTTACATTACTATTAATAAAGTTCTTTGAGTTTTCCTCCATATGATCTTGTATTTGTGAATCTTATTGTTTATGAATGCAAAATTATGGTCAATGTGTTTCTGATTTTGCATTGTTTATGATGTTTTAGATAGAGATGCTTTGATAGTTTTTTGTTACTTTGACTCTACAGGTACTCTTTGAAGTGGGACAAGTAGGAGAGGAGTGGAAAATTCTATCAAGGAAAGGATAAATCAAGCTAGGATCAAAGCGAAAGATCCAGGTTGGTCCTCTCTTCTTCTCTTCCATCTATCACACTTAAAGGAACTCTTGAAAAACTTTCATTGTTTTTTTCTAAGATAGCTACCCATCTTAGTGGGACTAGCAGTTCGAATCGACACTAGTTTTCCTTGAAACACTTGGATATTGGCTAGATCCCAATTCACCCCCTGTTCATCAATAATGTATCCCAGATACTGAACCTGGGTCATGCGAAAAGTGCATTTATCCAAATTGGCACATAACTTGTGTTGCCCCAGTGTTTGGGGAACCTCTCATATGTGGTGGAGGTGCTCTTCCCAACTCTAGCTGAAGATCAAGATGTCATCTAAGTATACCACTACAAATGAGTTCTTGAATGGCCGTAAGATGTCATCCATTAGCCTCATGAAGGTTGCAGGAGCATTCGTCAATCTAAAAGGTATAACTAACCATTCAAAAAGGCCCTCCTTGGCTTTGAAGGTAGTCTTCCACACATTGGAGGGTTTGATTGGTACCTGGCAATATCCTGACTTCAAATCAATCTTGTTGAAATATTTTTCCCCCTTCAGTTGGTCTAGGAGATCATCAATCTGTGGGATCGGGTACCTATTACGAACAATGATCTTGTTCAACCCCCGATATTCAATACAGAGTCTCCAAGTCCCGTCCTTCTTCTATACCAACATGATCGGGCTACCACAGGGTGATGAACTCAGATGGATGTGACCTTTTTGTAGTAGCTCCTGAATCTGTCTCTTGATTTCATCATTCTCCATAATGGAGCACCGATATATTGGTCCATTGGGCAACGGCGCACCTGGGGTCAGATCGATGGAGTGCTTGACCTGACAGTGTAGAGGAACCCCTGCGGGCGAGGTGAAGATGTCCTCGTACTCCTCCACGACCTTGTCCATCTGTAGTTCTTGTTTGGAGGGGCCCTGTTTGGAGGTTGTGGCCACCATCTTCTTCTTTCCTTGAGGGCATATCATCAGGAAAACATATTTCCCAGTTTTGGAAATGAGCTTACTGCATTGTTTTGTAGTAACCAAAGAGATGGTAGTAGGCGGTGCTACCTTTGGTATCTTGTACAGATTATTTCCCAAAGTAACAATAACAGCACGAGGCCTTGCTTTATACACAGTATGTTGCTTGCACAAGTATGGTTTTCCTAATAATACATCACAAACTTCAAGGGGATAAATGTCACACAATACCTCATCCGTGAAGGACTTGATGTTGTAAGGAAGGCAACACTATTGGCTCACGCAAAGATCTCGTCCTTGGTGAAGCCACCTGATGGTGTATGGTTGTGGATGTGCTATGGTCAGTAAGCCTAGCTACTTCACGACCTCTGCCAAAATGAGGTTCTTTTGGCTGCCACTGTCGACAATGAACTGTAGCGGGGAGCGCTTTATCCACATCTAGGAGTGGAAGAGATGCTCCTCCTCCTCTGGATCTTTGAGTTCCTCCTTCTGTATCTTCGTGGTGGCAACGGTGGTGTTGGGCTCTGCATCGATAATCTACTTCTGGGTTTCATTCCCCTTATCGAGTTCTAACTCAAAGTCGAAAGATGCATCTAATTCTTAAACCTTTAGCTCAGCCATCGGTGACTACTTGGCCCAACACTCACTTGTGTTGTGAGTGGAGCTCTTATGGAACTCACACCACTTTCCCGCATCCTTTTTCGACTTCGCGATGTTGTTCTTTACTTGCAGCTTTGGCGTGTTCTCTTGGGCCACCCTGCCTTACCTTTGTCCTTTATTCTGCGGCTTTGGGGGACCTTTCCCTTGCTTCAGATTCACAGATCCAAAGTCTCACTTCTTCTGTTTAAACTTTTTCTCGACATTAATGACATATCGGTATGTCGTGCCAAGCAAAGAAATCTTTAGGAATTATATTTCTTCCTGGATGTGCTGGTGCACACAGCCATGGTATTTGAGTACCAAATGCTGCTCCGTATCCTTGATACTCAACTTTGTGCGAAGGGTATGGAAAATATTGGTAAACTCTAGCACGTCTTGGTCCCTTCCCTGTCGCAGCGTGGTCCACTTTATCCATTGATCCTCATAGCTTCCGATGGGGTAGTACTGCTCCTTGATGGCATCTCGAAATGAATTCCAAGTGGGTGCACTGAAAATAGTGAGCCTGTACATTCATCCTTCTACTCACAGTAGGTTTCCCACCAATCCTTGATGTGGGGGGCTGCTTTGAGAAGAACGAAAATAATCTTTTCCTGACTGGAAAAATCATGAACAGAAAAATAACCCTCTAGCACATTTAACCATTTTATCGATGGCATCTATGTCTATCTAACCCTAGAATATGGGTATTTCAAAATTAACTTTTACCTTAAATGGTATGGCGTTTCTAGAGTAGCTGTTGGAAGCCGATGTGTCACCTGTGGGTAGCCGCTAAAGGATCTGGGCAAAGTTGTCCATCATTGCATTCCTTTGTTGCTCGAGGGCTTCTTCAAGCAAGATTTTGATAGGATCTCCTACCCCCTCGTCTTTCTTTTCATCTGCCATGGGAGGCTGTCAGGATTTGCGAGGCTGGTCTTGCAAAGGTTTGACCAGTTCAAGCCCTATCTCCTTATATCCCGACCTCGTTGGGGACATGCAAAGAAAAACAGATAAAAAAATAGCCGCTCTGATACCAATGATCTAGATTTAAATAGGAATGCAACAAATTACAGAGATAACCATAAACACAGAGATGCAGCGGAAATAATACTTCATTTCATTAATGTAAAATATTGAAATATGCTTACAAACAGGAATGGAAATAAACCAGCTGGGGCGATGGTAGCTTAACTCTGAGAAGAGATGTGGCAGCTACATGCCTTTGAACTGCCTTACAATGAGGCTCAAGGGCCTTTTTATTATTGAACAATAAGAGAAAACCCTAAACAACCAAAACCCTAACCCGAGGAGATGGCACCAAGAGTTTATGGGCCCCGTTGGGGTGAGTTGGGCAGCCAACTTCCCAGGGTCGCGAGTTGGTCATATTATCTTCATTTGACGCACATGATTTCCCATTGGAAAGATTTCTCCAAGGACTATGACAAAAAAGACGTTTTTTGATAAATAATCGTTGTTGATAGATTTCCAAAAAAACGTCGTTTAGGGCGTCAAAATGGCTCTGTAAGTTTAGGACCCGAAAAACTGCTAAAAATAGTAAATTGTGTTACAATTAAGGAAACTAAAAAAATGAAAGCAATGGTGGGGGTCCAAGTGGAATTGGCCGATGGCCACCAATATCCACCTGGATCATCATCATACCCCTTACTGAAAGTGTTTCTCATCCTCTTAGCAACTTAATGACCTAACATGTGCCTCATTCATGGCCCTGGTGGCCTCCTTAACATATCCAGCTACCTCAAAAGGAATTTTGGCACATATTCTCTTGCTCCATCCTCTTCCTCTTCTTCCCTAGCTTCTTCTTCTGCTTCTTCTTCATGGCTGTGGGCAAGGCAATTCTCTATTTCTAAAAATAATTGCAATTCCCTTTATTATCAGGCTCAATTTAAAGAAAACACCCACATTTATGATGGTGGTTAAAGCTTGTGAAGAAGGGGTGAAGGCAAAGTCTTTATTCTTTGTTTTTTTCATGAACATAGGTGTAATCTTGAGAATAATTTGGTTAAATGGTGTGGATGAGAGGTGGAGGATGTTTGATGAACCTCTCTTGACATTTCCTAAAGGAAAACATGACTTTTGACCCATTTTTCTAAGCATATCTTACTCCTGTAACAAATCTTGACACTCCTGTAGCAATTCTGGAATACTCATGTAGCATAATTATTTTATCCATATCTCTCAAATAGTAGACTAGATTGACATGAAATTTTTTGAGCATGTTTCCATCATCCTTATGCACCTCCCCATAAAAAATATTTCCCAATGGATGCACTACTATCAAGAAAAAACAAAAATGGTTGTAGGAGATGGAGGTCGATTTCTCTAAAAATGTGCACTAGAATTTGCTGAAATTCCTTGAGCATGTTATGGTCATCCTTATACATCTCTCCATGAAACATATAAACAAAATGATTCATGGTTTTTGTGATATGGTCAAAACAATTTATGCCTTCTGTATTCTACCAGCCCTGTAGAAAAACAAAACCTTCCTGTAGTATTTTAGGACAATGAGTAAAATGAATGTGAAAGGCTTGTGAATGATGGGAGGATGTTGGAAATGGATGAGGGTGATGGATTGACATGACCTTGTTCCTGCTAGAGCATATAGGAAAAGGAGGAGAAAGCGCAAGTTTGACTTTATTTGACTAGGTTTTTTATTAACTTTTTGTTTTGGTGCTAACTTGTTTTGTTGCTTACAAAGGTTGGAGAGAACCTACATTCATCAGAGAGAGATACATGGAGCAAATAATTTTTTTTCTTTTCATTTTTTTCATTTTTTCTTAGGCCTACTAGATACCTCAATGAGGTTTTCAACTAGTAGGTTTGTCTATCTGCCTCAAAGGAGGTTTTCACCTAGAATCTTTTATTTTTTCTCTCTTTTTCAACCCATTGACCACCTCATAGACTCTTTCAATCAGTAAGCTAATCACAGGTGCCTCAAAGGATGTTTTCAACTCACATTTTATTTTTCTTGTTTTTCCTTTTTTTTTTATTCGACCTCTATCATACCCTACTTGAAAAAAATAAAATCTATTTCAAGTATAGGAATAATTCCAATAGATCCATGTACATAACAAGATGGCATATAAACTCATGTGTAGGCTCGAAACATATGCTTTGACATGTATCTAAATATTAGAGACCAACTTCTTTGACTTTAATGATATCAAGCATTGTTGAAGAAGAAAGTGATGCTCCATCTTGTTGATTTTATGGAACCAAACTTCAATATAGATTTGATTCCCTTGGTTTCCTTGCTCATATGGATCATTCTTCATTTCTTCTTTTTCTGTGTCATTCAAATCTTCTACTATTTGTTGATTATCCCCTTGAACACAGAGGAAATTATGATAAGAATTGAATAAATTCTTCAATATTAGGCTATAATGGCTACTTTTCATCAAATGTAGTCCATGATTCTTTAATATCCTTTGAATATTCTTCTTTTGGATGTTTCTTTTCAATAGGAGCAAGAGAAATTCTTCTTTGCAATACTCTTTCCGATCCAAGATGGATCTTATTTGGATCAAGAGTATTTTTTTGGATATTTTGTATCTCAACATTGTAAGTGGGTTGAGTTACTTTATTGCTTGGGTTTAGAAATCGTTGTGTAGGCAGTTGAGTGGGAGTGGGTCTTTGAAATGGTTGTGATTGAGGATGTGGTTGTGGTGAAGGTGGATGGGATGGATAACATTGAGTTTGGTATGGAATATATTGAGGATATTGAGGGAAATATGGATCACCCTATTGATGAGGTTAGTGTTGATATGGATGAAGTGGAGAAATGGCACATTGAGGAGGATAAGGCCATGAATATGGATCACCCCATTGAGAAGGATAATACCATGGAGACCAAGGTGGCGTGCTAGGAGGATACGAAGGTCGAAAGTGTGTATTATAGCTTGTATCAAAAGAGGAGGGGTAGTTCATATCTTGTCAATATGAGTTGAAAAGGTAGGGATTCTCCATGCCTCCTTCTAATTTTTATGCCACACCTTCTCTACCTGCACATGATAAAGTGGTGGGGTATGTGGTGTTGAAGAAATTTTTTTTTTTTTATAAAAAAAATTCAATGAAAATACTAATGCAATGCGATGTGTTAGCCTCCTATTCCAATAGGTGTCATTTTTCATGATTGACAGTGGAAGTGCCAAAAATTTTCATCTTTTCCATGCTGCAAAAGTTCCATTTTTGAAGGATTTCACAGTTAAGGGAAGGCCAAACAGCTTAATCTTGGCCTCCCTAGGTTTAAATTGCTTGCTTTAGAGATAGAGAATAAATATCTGTCCAAACTGTTTAATCTTGGTAGATTGTTAGATAGGTAGAGAAGCTAGGGTGCTCAACAGCTTAATCTGAGCCCCTGGAAGAAATAAGGGTAGATTTAGATAGAAGGATAGCTAAAAGAAAAAGAGAAAAGCTGGGTTTGCTAGTATAAGTGCACCCATCCAAAAAGAAGACAAAATGTTAGGTAAGTAGGCTGGGTAGGCAGTTTTGAGGTTGTAGAATGAAGGATTGTGATCAATTTTGTGTTTCAAAGTGTTTTATTTACTTCAGATCACAAGTGCAAGGCATATTCTCTTGGAGCAGCTCAAATGATGCGTGACTAACTTCTCCTTCATCCTTTTCCCCAAATCATTCACTAATTTCCCCAAGGATGTTGAGATCTGCTCAATACTCCTGGATTTCTCCATTAAACTCCTTTTTCCCCTTTAAAAGCCTAAGTTTCTCATACTTAGCGCTTTCTGATCAACATTCATATTAATTTCTAACTCTATTATATAAATCCCTCCTTATTCTCCCTCCCCATATTAAAAATATGATAAAAATCCCCATAAATACATATCCCCGCCCTTTGGTTGAAATATAACCCTAAATAGGACCTCTTCCAATGCAATTTGGACCCCTTCCAATGCATTTAACCTTCCTTCGATCTCTTTTTTCCCTTCTCCGATCATAAAAACCCTGTCCGATGCATTAAAACCCTTATCCCTTCATAGAACCCTCCTCCGATTTCATTGACCCCCCTCCGACATGATATCGCAGTCAGAGGTCGCAGTTGCATTGTTGGCCCCTTTGTATTGTCCCCGATCCCTTCCTCCGATGCGATATCGCTATCGCGAGTCATCGCTATGGAAATCGCAAATATATAAAGGCACATATCGCTTGTCCCTTGCCGACGTGATATTGCGATCGCGCGTCCACCGTCCGATCAACCCGCCCATCCAACGGTCTGTATCATATCGCATCGCCCCATTTCGCTATCGCTCATCGCTATTGTTTAAAGGCCTTCACCCATGCCACCCCCGATATTTGATCGCCGATGTGATATCGCTTTCGCTATATCGCAAGTCATATGTATATAAAACACTCCGCCCCCATGTCCCCGCCGATGCGATGTTGCGATCTAACCTTCACCGTTGGATCTGCCCTAGCTAGATCCAATAGCCTGGATATATTCTCCGCTACAGTGATCGCTCCCACCCTGCAAAGCGTGAATTTCCTGTGTAAAGTGGTTTTTGCCTTCTAAAAGGTAAAAAGGCTTTCTTCTTCATATTTCAGTTCGCCACCTCTGCACGCTCCAAAGCAAAGGGGACCTGGTCATCCTTCAGCCATTTTTCATCGCCTCCAAGCAGATTTGCTCCGGACAACGAGCACGGCCGCAGCACAAGCTACCAGTCCACAAATCCTCCACTATTATGAAGTCCTCTTCCTTTTTGATCATGTTTTGATCGGCCAGCACCAATAGACCTTCTAAGCCCGCAGAAAGCAATAAAGAAGACAATAGCAGTCATATCTCGCCATAAAGTGATAAGGCAAGGGCGATTTTGTAGCGAAAAGTGTATCAGCAGTGGAGAAAAGGCCCCGATTCAGTATTAAAGAGTATCATAGTAGCGGCAAAGTGTATCAGTTAGAGATTTGCAGTAAAAGACTTAAAGCCGAGGCAGATAAGCAATAAAGGGCCTCCATCCAAGTCAAAGAAGCAGTAAAAGCCCATTTAAGGCTCACCAGATCACAGTTTAATGCATTAAAGCCACATGAGAGCAGTGCTTCAGGTTCCAAAGCACAGTTATGGCAAGATGGCCAGCACAGAGCTCAAAGGACACCTCAAAGCCTCATTTTTGATGCTGCTGCCTCCAGCGCAGCTCAAATAGATATTTTTGCATTTATTTCAGTAGAAGTTAGGTTAAACATAGTTATTTCCCCAAATCTTCCCTCAGATCTGTTTTGTAGATATTTTTCCTATATATACCACCCTGAGCTATGTATTGAGGGTTGGTTGTTGTTGGTTGTTTATTTCATTTTTGAACTGCGCTGTAACTCTGTGAATATTCTGAATAAAAGGCCGCTGGAATGCATTGTTGCTGAACTCTGGATGTGGGATTGATGACAGGGGGTTATGTTGCAGAATTCTTGAATCATTCTGTGGATCAATAAGTCTTTCTCTTACTTGTGTCTTCAATTTCTGTCTTTCTATATCATACATGTTTCATAATCTAAATATCAGGGAAAAGGAATAGCCCAGAATTTACGTAACTGTAATCTGTGTTCAATCTCTGTTATTTTCTATGTTTTCTTCATAATTAGCACAAACAGTGAATACTTAATTGCTCCTGTTTCCCTAGTTATCACATCTTGATTGCAGGCTAAGAAATCCTTAATTGCTTCTTGGTCTTAATCATTCACTTTCGCTCTGTCAGATGAAGGATTCTTAGTTTCCCTTCACCTCTGACCCCATTCCATCTGACTTCAGCGTGCAGATTGTTCCATGACTAATTCCCTTCTCTGTAGCACCTCTTTTTGTCAAAGAAACCATATCCAGCTCATCCTCGTCGACTCCATTGGCCAATGGACTGAACTTCTTAGATTTGCACCCTGTTCCATTGAATGACACCATCCATCCAACCAAACTTAAAACAAACTCCGCACTTCATAACTAGCCTAACATCTCACCAAAACAAAGCTAAATCATAAAGAGAGAGCCCTCTCTGGTTGCAGGTAGGCTAGGACCTGCAACTAAAAGATTGGTTTGTGGTTACCTCGGTCGTATTCCCTTAGGAGTCAAAGGGAACAACCTGAGTGATAACACAATGAAAGATGAAAAATGCATTTGTTTTGTTTTTGTGGAAAATATGAATGAAGAAAAGAAACAAGGAATCATTACTAGAATGAGAGAGCACTTGCTTTGACACCCTCCCTGGAAATGGCACCAAAAATTGATGAGCCTCAGCATTGCAACAAGAATGTTGCAACTTCTGAGGCTATCGACTTAAATTGTCAACCTAGGGTTAATACAAACTTAAGAGGGGTCAACATTGTATGTGCAACAGGCACCTTCCTCTCCCTAGTTTGATTCCCTTTGATTAAAATGAAATAAGGCAATGAAATAACTTCAAATGAGCAAAGATCTTAGGTAAGTCGCCAATACTAAGTTGCAAAAGGTAAGTAACAATAAGCAAATCCATTCTACTTGGAAAGTAAATGGCATGAAATAAATCTATTTTATTTGTAAAAACGTAAAGAATAAAGACAAGTAAATAAATATAATCTATCTTGATGGAAAATAAATGGAATTAAAGGAAATCTATTCTATTTTGCAGGAAAGAAAATTCCTAGATTACTTTTGCAAGAAGGAAAACACACTTTGCTTGAAATAAATTGCAGAAATCAATATTCAAGAAGCAAGCAATGTAAGATCTAAATAGAAACCTAACCAAGCCTCCACTCAAACAAAGTAGCCTCAGCACCTTCATAGGATATAAATATACTTCTACCATGAATTTGAAGTGAATCTAGGGAAGGAAAATATAAAAAACAAATTGATACAAGTCTAATACAGGACTGCTACAGGAGTGACTGGATTGCTACAAGAGTGAGATAAATTGCCAAATTCCCAAGAAAATTAGATGAAAATAATATGGGACATTTTTTTTTATGGTCTAGGATGTCTTAGGACTCCATTCGAAGTGGAATCACTTAAAAACACCTATTAACATGTGCTAAAAACTAGCAGAAAATTACTACTCTAAAAACTGAAAATTCAAGCATTAGTGAGCTAGTTAACCTATCAAATGTCTAACCTAATCAAGTGAAAATGATAGGTGGTAATCTTTTTATTAAATTTAGTGTTTTTATGACCCAATATAAGTGGAATAAACTCAAATGAAGTTCATTAACACATTCTAAAAAATCGCATAAGATTACTACTATTTTTCTACAAGAGACTTCCAGAAATTCTAGATTTGTGAACTAGTAGACCAATCCAAGTAGCTCAATGATGAATATGAATTTTCAAAGTTTTTATAAGGATGAATAATGCTTGTGACTATATAAATAACTTTAAAAACAACTCACTTCAATAATTTAACCAATGTAACCTACAACAAAAGAGGCATGAACATTAAATGTAGAAATAAGAGATGCAAGTGAAAAAACATTCAAATGAAATAAATAATTTTTAAAAGAGGGCTTTGAGGCTCCTAGTATGGACAATCCCAAGGATGCTCAGATTTCTGTGAAGGAAACCAAGCTTTAGAAGCTAAAAATGGCACCAAACTTCATTATTTGAATCAATCCAAGTACATCCCTGCTAGAAATGAAAGTGGAGTGGCTAACTAACAAGTTTTCTCCATAAGAATACTAATAAATACATGCCCCTAGAGGAAAATTTGAATTGATACTTATACAAAGTTATGAGAAAGCATTATCGTTGAAAGGAGGCACTTTTCGCCTCCAAAATCCCTCAAAAAGTGGATTTAGTTCCCAACACTAGGACTTTGCATTAAATGACAGGGAACACATTCCTATATTTTCTCAATCAGTGAAGCCCTATAATTTGTGAATAATTTCATTATATTTTGTTCATTTAGTATCCAATATTGATCCTCCTATAGCAAGGAGCAAGTCCCTATATTATCTCCTCCTCCAAATCTTCATAATCTCTCCAATATTCTCACAATATTCTACAAAAACAAATACAATTAAGCACAAATATGAAATTATCTCTAAACCTTCCTAATGAACATATTAAAGTTCAAAATATGTCATCTAGTGAAAAAAATAGAGGTTTTATGTGCTAAATGATGGTTAGATGGGCCTTAATTTATGTCTAATTTGGAGGCCCATCAATATTTATCTAAATTTACCCGTCATTTAATTTATATAACTATGCTAGTTAAATACAAGTCAATAATATGAAAGAAAAGATACCCACTAAATGAAAATAAATAAAAATGATAACATAACATAAAAAGAGATAATTGATAACCTTAAATTAAGAAAATGGATTCTAAAGAGATTAACAATTAAGTTAATAGTAAAAGGTTTATTACAAAATGAATAAAATAATTAAAAATATAATATTTTTTTTTTTACTAAATATATATGGGAAGTTAAATAAAGGAGGAATGAAAAATAAGAAAGCTAAAAATGAATAATAATTAAGGTTAATCAAAATTTAAATAGTTAAAATTTAAAAGATTATTTAAAATTTAAAATTTAAAATTTAAAATTTAAAATTTAAAAATAGAAACGAAAATAATTAAGAAAAAAAGAAAGCTTTAAAGTGGAAATTGTAATAAAATATTTTTAAAAATGATAAAATAGGAAAGAATGAGAATAATGTTACTAGTATAGGAAGGAATGTAAGGGTTAGAAAATTAGTAACTTAGGTGGGTTAGAAAATTAGTAATTTAGATAAAGTAATATAGAAAATTTAAAGTTTTGAAAAAGAAAATAGAAAATGAAGGATGAAAGGAAGGAGTGTACTTTTAATCCTGTGATGAATTGGATTTTAACATTCATCTCTTGTCATTATTTTTCATTTTAACATTTTGGTACATGATTTTATCTTTCTTTTCACAATTGTGTTAATATTTGGAAAATATCCAAGCCCATGTTTTCATAAGATGAGGCCAATAGGGAAGTAGTACAAGCGATATACAACAAGTAAACAAAATAAGGGATAATGGATCAAGGACAAATAAAAAGTTTTAAGTATAGAGGGATATGGACTTAATATTTTTATCTATGCCTCCTATGCATGCCCCTCCTAGATAATGAAAAAAACCAAACAATACACTTGAATAGGAAGAAAGGACAACCCCCATGGTGAAATAAGGCAACAAATACAACATCCAAGCGTCATGATTCACTATCTAGTTTCAATCCATAATCCTTCTAGATACCTTAAAAAATTAAATGTAAGCACATCTTATCAAATATAGCTAATGTACCTCATGGTCATTGTCCTACATTCATCTAGTGAGCAACCTAATCAAGTGGATGAGTTGACCAATGTGTGGATGAAAGGCATCTGGGAGGCTATTATATGAAGATCATATGAGGTTGCTAACTAGAAATATGCATCTTAGGTGAAAACATTTATGCTAGGGTTATCGTTTATATACATGGGTAACAAGACTAACCATATAGAGTAAGACATTAACGCATAATCCATATTCCATGAACATTATTAATAGCAATCAATTTCTCATAATATTGAATAGTCAATTGACACTCACTACATTAGGTGAAACTTTTCATGAGCTTGAACGATTCACTTAGCACTGAATTAACCAAGTGACTCTCACAAAGGTGAATATTTTTCATTAAAGGTAGTGAAATGAATCATAAAGTAAATGATTGATCATCAACTTGGAAGCTTTAACCCAGTAACTAAGACTTCTCAATAATGTCATTCCATCCAAAGACACTTCTAGTTCAATTATACTTAACCAAGGAGTTTTCCCCATATTCAAAACTACTCAACTTATTACTCCATTGAAATAAAAATATATGCAAGTATTATACCTTATGAATAAAAAATTATAGCTCCCTTGACTCTTTATTTAATAATTTTTGGGATTTTTGAAGTCCAACATATGAAATTCAAATTTTATGATTATCTACATAGAAACAAATATTAAATCATGACCTATATTCCATGGGAATCAGTCAAAATGACTAACTTGTCATGAGTTGTAATAGTTCACTCAATTTTCATTGGATTGGGTGATGATTGTTAAAGTAGAAGTCCAAAATTACAATGGCATCTTCAAGTTTGGATCCCTACGATATTGATTAGGAAAAATAGAAATTTACTTTGAGTATCATAAGGTTAACTATCCTCAAAGAAAAAAGTTTACAATCACAAGGTAAAAGAGACATGCGAAACCATGGTGGGATTTTGTGTAGAAAGAATGAGCACACAAGAAGAACAGGAATATATCAATATGGAATTATATGCTCCAAAATTTGTGTGAGAAATTATGGCAATAGGATTTTTTTAAAATACACCATTCAAAATAATGTTGAATCTATGATAAAGGGCGAAAGGGTGGCAGGTATTGATATGATTTCAACATTAGAAAGGAATATAAATGAGTTTTGAGGTAAATGAATGGTTACAAATGTATAATTCAAGATGATATAATCCTGCATAAGATGAATTCTATCAAATAATAGTACAAAGTCCAAATTTAGGTTGATGAGATGTCGACACATAATGCTAGCATAAATAATTTTAGAAAATTCATAGATGTTGTAATGCGAGAGGATGTAAATAAAACAAAAGGGAGAGGATGTGAATGGATAAAGGACTAACAACATCAAACTTAGATTCTTGTATACCTATGCAAAGTATAGATACAAATAAATTATAAGTCATGGGTATGATAAATATGAAAATAATTGTTTATTATTACACTTGTGAGGATGAAATGCAATTACATCCTTTGAATATCCACAATGGAATGTTGTGACGAAGAAACCAATAGATAAAATAGTGTAGGGAGATGAGCGTAATAATATACCAACAGTTTCACCAATTGATTAGTGTGTGTATGCTCAAGTATTTTCTTGAGGTGGATGATCAGAAAATGATTTTAAGTTGTTGAAGCATAAGGCCACCAAAGCACTAGTGTTGGCATTGCTTGATTTCAATAAAGTGTTTTAGGTCTATTATGTTAATGGGAAAATGAAAGTGATGAGGAAACACCTTCCATAACAATATTTGGTTGGTGAAATAAATATCAGACAAATAAGGATGGATTAATTTACCCTTTATAGGAAAGAAAATAAGGGGAAAAAACTAGGTTTTAGAAAGGAATAGAGAGGAACATATTATGAGAAAATTATTACAAGGTCTCCAAATGAACCTAAACATAGAATGACCAAGAAATAATGTTGTATTTTAAAATGGTGAAATCTAGGTTTAACTTACTCAAAATGGAAAGAAGTAGAAACACAAATCTACATAAGATTCAATGAAGGAAATGCAAGAAAATAAGATGCATCAATGATGTGATATGGAAGGGAAGGAAGGATATTCCCATTATGAAAGAAGAAAATATTATATGGTAGTATTAATTTGAATTATATTAGATTATTCTAAACATTTTTAACTTAGAGCTCTTTCCTTCCTAAGGCTCCACAATCAATAAGCTACTTCAGATATCTTGTTCTCAACATTCACAGAAGAAAGTGTGGTGTAATGCCTAATAATAATTGCAAGATGGAAAGTCCAAATTAGAATGATTAATGTAGCTTATATATATGATTCATCAAATACCTTCAATAAATCCTACTTGCTATTTTTATTTCCTTGGCCTGTCAACCCGAGATGTGTAAAAATTTGATAAAAATACCACTTATTTCTATCAACCAGTAATTTTCCAACGTATTTAATTTTGAGCAAAATTATTAAATTTAAAATACTAAATAAAAACATGATTGCAATATTCACAAAAAATAAACAATGAAAACTCTAATAGAAAACAAATCACAAAATGGACACAATAGTTTCTGGAAAAATTGTCGCTTGAAAAACCTCGAAGGGAAAACATGTTCTTCAAATATGAGGGTTTTATTAATCATCAACAAATTTTGCAATTGATGAATCTTACAATATTTCTTGCCAAACCCATTGCCATAATTTGATTTGGATCTCATATTTTGCTCCATAGAGGTAATTAATGTGACTTTAAGAGGGTGCCAAATAACTGAGCTGGTAGTAGAACATGTTGGGATCACAATTTCCGTTACACCAAAACATGCAGGTGTTATTAAATAGAAGCATCGCCAGAGTTAATGGATCCTTGAGAGGTGCTTCAGTACATGTCATGAAACACACGGGGGGCACTACATTATCCAATGCCCAATAATATCCCCCCAGCATGACCTGGGTGTGTTTCGAATTTGAGACCTTTTAGCACTAATACCACTTGTTGGAATCACAATTTCCATTACACCAAAACCTATAGGTGTTAGTGAATGGATGCATCACCGAAGTTAAAGGATCCTCGAGAAGCATTTAAGAACATGTCACGAAACACATGGGAAGCATTGGATTATCTAATGCTCAACAAAACACCCTCCATCAGGGTTGGGAAATATTAAGGGATCGAGGGACTTTGATAGAGGACATAAAACTGAGGGCATTACTAAGGAGCTCTAGAATATTAAGATCCTAGTTTTATAAGAGGTCATGCCCATGAATGAGTAGAAGCTTGCTTAGAAGGAACGAGAAGGTGCTTCACACTAAGAGAATATACTTCCAATTCAAAAGCTAAAATATTGATATTCCAAATCACTAATAGTAACATAAATTGGTGGGGTAACTTAGAGTGACAACTACATCTCACTCTTGACACAGTTACCTAGGAGTTATTTTAGGAAACATTTAAGAAAAATACCTACCAACATATTATGAAGAAAAACAGGTAGGATCCTTCCATTCTTTGGCACAAGGAAACCACAGAGTAGAGGAATATGAGATTAGATTCATGGAATTGGTCAATTATGTCTCCTACATGGGTACTAGTAAGCACCAAATGAATTGTTTCATGTATGGATTGAACCATAATATTAGGGAAATGGTTTCGATGCAGAAACCATCCTCAGTTGCAAAAGTTGTTGAGCATGCTCATTATGTTGAAGAGTAGCTAGAATTAAAACGTAAAAACAAAACCATTTTTCCACAACATCCAAGGTTTACGGGGAAGGCCCCTCATACCTTCTCTAGGAGAGGAAGTTTGAGGCCACTACCATATGGAAAGAGGGTTGTACCCGGAGCACCGATAATGGGGATTTCAATGGTTTCCAGTGCAGCTTCACCGACATCTTTGAGTATTTGTGAAAATCACGATTAGTAATGAGGATCCACAAGCAGGGGTAAAGGTCTCAAGGGAGCGACCTCTTTCTAAATAACTCTAAAAAAATTTGTTTATAGTCTACTACACATCAATTTTTGGGGATGCAGGGGACCACATTACCAGCATGACTTCCTTGATTTACAAATTGGTAATAACCATAGAGAAGGAAAAGCACCAATGGGTGGAGCAAGTGGCCACCATCGAATCTATGCAGTAGTTGATAACCAAAAGTTGAACACCAATATGATGTGGTAGAAACCTCAGGTACAATAAGCCATGTAAAATTTAAACTTTTGTTTGATTTTGGTGTTGTAGATAGTTTCATTTCATTGTATGCTTTAGAGAATCGTATGTTGGAAACCTATGAGCATGATAAATTTAAAATTTTTGAAATAGATTTTAGGATAAAACAAGCAGAAAGACCTAGTGTTGAGCATTGTCAGGTGAACCTTGTGGTGTGTACAACTAAGTTGAAGGCATACGTCATAGCACTAGGGACATAAAATGTAATCGCTAGAATGAACTAGCTAGAAACTCATCGAGCTTTGGTAGATTGTTTCGAAAAGAAGGTGATTTGTTTAGATGATGAAGGTAGGTCAATTGAGATTTGTGGTATCAAAAGAGGAGTGTCCCTACGATTCATCTCCATGATGAAGGTAAAACATTTTCTCCGACAAGGTTGTAAATTATATGTGGTCAAGGTTGTAAGTGTGATTCAGACTTATGCAGGAACACAACAGAATATAGACATAAACATAAACACAGAGATGCATCAGGAATAAAACTTCACTTCGCTAATATCATAGAACTGAAAGATGCTTACATACGCAATGGAAAAAACTAGCTAGGGCGATGGTAGCTGATCTTTAAGAACAGATATGGCAGCTACATGCCTCTGAAATGTGTTACAATGAGGCTCAAGGTTCTTTTTATTATTGAAAAACAAAGTGAAACCCTAATCCTAAAAGATGGAACGCCAAGAGTTTATGGGCCCGGTTGGGGTTAGTTGAGTAGCCAACTTCCTGGGGTCGTAACTTGCTCATATGATATTCATTTGGCATGTACAATACCTCAAAAAAAACACCGTTTAGGGGGTAAAAATAGCACTACAAGTTTAGGACCCAAAAAAACTACTAAAAATAGTAAATGTTGCTATAATCAAGGAAAATGATGAAACCAACTAGAGGTCTATGTGGAATAGGTGGGTGGCCACTGATATTCACATGGATAAAAGTGACCATAAAGGAACCTCCCTAGATAAACACCTAGTTTTGTCAAAATTTGAGGATGACAACTCCAAAACTTTGTGAGTTACAAATGCAGTTAAAAGATCCTCTAGACTTCAAATTTATTAGACCTAGTATTTCACCTTAGGGGCATGCACTAGTGACTTTTGTCAAGAAGAAGTATGGTTCCTTAAGGCTGTGCATAGACTATAGGGACTTGAATTGAGCCACAATCAATAATAGGTACCTAATACTTAGAATAGATGACCTATTTGAGAAAATAAAGGGAGCAACATTTTTATCAAAGATCGATTCAAAATCTTAATACCACCAATTGAGGATTAAGGAAGGTGAAATATGACCCACTCAACGATGTTGGTAACTCATACGACCCTCCTGGAATTTTGTATGGCCTCCTCCTAGAAATATTGACCCCCA
This sequence comes from Pinus tabuliformis, assembly GCA_031772625.1. Taxonomy (NCBI): domain Eukaryota; kingdom Viridiplantae; phylum Streptophyta; class Pinopsida; order Pinales; family Pinaceae; genus Pinus; species Pinus tabuliformis. The sequence goes on from CM062816.1 coordinate 150,372,214, forward strand.
CAAGGAATATCAACCTTTCTCAGACAAAACTTGACCCTCCTGGAACCCTCACAACCTTAATATCTCGACCTCCATGTTTGTAGAAAAACACTGGGAGAATTCCTCGTACATCTCTCTGAAGCTAGAGGAATATTGATGAAATAAAACTATGGAAACGTTCATTGCTTCAAATTTTGTTGAAACCCTCACTCGTGTCAAACCCCACACTATCACTGCAACCTCTTCACTACAATGAATGATCTCCAAGAATTCTCATAAATTTCCTTTATAATCTCTTGTTGAGAAATCCACAACCAAGATCTAGATTTGAAATGATCTGTAGAAAATGGCAATAAGAAAATCCTGATTTAATTTTTACTTGAATTAAATTAGGAGAAAATTTGTAATTCCACATCACAAGACAAACTTGTACGAGCTAAATAAGTTAATTTGACCTAGTTGGTTCAGCTAATTCAAGTTGAGGGTCTAACTTGGGTCATGTATAGTGTCTCCTACTTTATAGGAGCTCTCGTTGAGTTTATTTCGAGTTGTAATTAATTAATTCAGTTTAACTGAGTTAAATTCAATTAAACTAGTTCTAATTGATGGAGAAACTAGTAGGAGGTCTAATAGTGGGGTGTTTCTTCATGTGTTCAACCAGTTAACTAATAATTAAGTCATAAATAACTCGTGCATGTGCGATCTAAGAGTTACCTAGTTGAGGTTGGAGTCCAAGGGAAGTGTACTATCAGTTGTATAATCATCCAAATTTTATAGGTGGTGCATGCAGTCAAAAGAAGGCCTATGATGGATTGCACAATTACAATTGAGGAATTTTCCTAATTAATAGGGGTTAATTCCCAAGGAAACAACATAAGGAAATAGGGACTTGGGCAAAGAAGAAAATTGGTTAAGTATTGGCCAAATCTTGTCTAGGAAGGTGTGAGATAGATAGATATTAGTGCAGAGGTTGATCGAGCTTGAGCAAAGCATTGTAATCTTCTCATATTTTCTAACTAATGTAATATACAAATGGCAGGGGCTTTTAGCTGTGGCTTTCTCCAGGAAATCATTGTGTAATTTGTTGATTGAATTCTTTCTCTTGTATGCTTCATGATTTCTCGATCGATTAATTGTTTCTGATGATGAGTAGATTAGGTTCAAGTCTTTTTTTTTATCATATTACATAAGCAATTTGAATTTACAAGGAATTTCTACATGATCTAATCAATGGATAAGATCACTTAGAAAATTTACTAGAACTACCTATAGGGAAATAAATCATGCGTCAGTTATTACAAATTAATTAATCTATCTCCCTAAGTTAAAACTCAGGAAAATAACTAAAAAGTAATCAATTAATTTAATTAAGAAATTTCCATTCAAAAGAATAAATTGGGCTTGGAGATATTTTTAACTCTTGTGTTCCTAGCCTCATTGACACCACTTGAGGCTTGAACACCTACCCGAGCCACATCAACCAACACGACCTCTTAGCGAGAAAGGTGTTCTACGTTTTACACCATCATGTTATGTGCTCACATCTAGAATACTTGTCAATTTGAGTACCCCATGGTCAATTCCACTCTCCCACAACTATCCTAGACTACTACTCCAATAAGTCTGAAAACTCATCCGATATCCTTTTAGAAATCTCATTTTTAATTATCGTTGTTTTCTTCTTTCCCTTCTTGTACAAGAAATTTTTGCAGTAATGGCCATACTCATGATAGCCATAGCACTTGATCTTCAACGTGTCCTTCTCCTTTTCCTCCTCAGATTTGAACTCTTTATTGGATCCCTTCTTCGATTTTCCCTTACTCATGAGAGAAACATTCTTATTTTCATCTCCCTTCTACTCAAGAATAACAATTGGCATTTAATTATGAAAATAAAGGAAAATAGGAGAAAAGGAAGATGAAGAGACACAAATTTTCATGTAAGGGAAATTTGAGGAAGAATGAAGGAAAATGAAGAAAAAGGAGACATCAATAATAGAAAGGCATCAAAGAATAATTTCATAGCTTTTATCAATTCAATTTGGATTCTCTCCTTCCACACTCTCATTCTCTCATACTCTTTCACTTGGATTTGGAAAAAGACAAGCAGGAAAGAAAAGTTAAGCAAGGAAACACAAGGAGACATTTGGATCAACAACTGCAATAGGCTTACCTTGCAGGTAACAAGTTGCATGTGTGATCTTCTTGTTGATTTTTGGATGCATGGTATATGCATGTGGTTCCTTCATTATGTGTTGTCATTGTCATGGAGATTTGCATGGATTGACATTGGTTTTAGTATTACCTTGCCATTTCCTAGATAGCCATGGTGTAGTAGTGGGCTCCCCATTTGATTTTCTGATTGGTTCTCTAATTTTCTATGTTTATGGGTTGTAACAAATTTTCTGGAGCCTTAAAACAACTTGGGCTACTTGGAGGTTGTGGGTTGAGTTACTAGTCCCTAGAGCCTATGGGTTGGGACAAATTCTCTAGAGCCCTGGAACAACTTGGGTCCACTAGAGGCTATGGGTTGAGTTACTAGTTCTTGGTGCCCTGCACATCTTTGGTAGAGAGAAATCTAATTGATGTTAATGATTTATGGATCATATAGGGGAAATAATTGTGCCTGATGGTTAAGGTGGTTTGGCCTCTAGAAGCCCCGGTTGTTTTATGTTGGTTTAACCCTTATTATCCCACATTCATGCTTGGAATATGGCACGGGGTAGATTGATTGAAAGAGAGATTTATTTCAGCCCAATATATGGTTGGGTGGTAAATGCAAGTCCATGGCTTGGTTGGAATTTTCATATGTAATATGAGCTATTTTCTTATTGTGATCTGTGATCACTTGTACTGGTTATTATGGTGATCTTATGGTTGATTTTTCATAGTTTCTATTTTGTTTCTATGTTGGTTATATGCATGGTTTTATGATGTGCTCCAGTTATGGCTCTCATTCATGATTTGATATGTTACTGAATGGTTGATGGATGCATGGGCTAACAAGTGTTATTTCAACTATCGTGAGAGGGAATTAAGCCTTCTTGGTGATTTTCAAATGAAGTTTAGGATGTTATGCTCAAATATGCATTCATGACTTGTAGCTTATATCTTTTTCATGTTCGACAAAATGTCTATCTTGTATTAGGCATGTATTGGTCAAGATATGGCTCAAGTTCTATATATTTAGCATTGTTATTGTTATTTTCATTACTATGAAAATTTACAAATAGTTGTAAGAAGTGGTTTGGAAGCTTTCTTGAAAATGTGGCATAGATCTCACGACTGCATGCACAAAACTAAGGAATTTGGATTAGAAGGCTAGCATCCAAGCCTATGTGTGTGATTATAGCCTCCCAACTACGTGCATGCAATGTTATGGATGCAATTGGGGAGTTTCTCTTGTGAAAAAGAGTTTAATTTCAGGGATTGACCATATGGGGTGGTTTGTAGGCTCTTCAGTGGTATTTAGTCCTTGAGGGATGGCTATATGTTTTCGGTTATTTGGAACCACTTCCATAACTGGAACTTGGATGTCAGGTGATATCATAGTGACACTCAGCTCATGTTTACCCTGGAGAGATTATCAAAGTGGGTAACTGTGGAAAGGGGTCTTACAGGGTGGTATCAGAGCAAGGTTGCAGCGCTGTATCCCGGGGTAAAAGTAGATCGTCATACATGTTTGTATGTTGGGTATGCAAGTATGATGGTTAATGGTTGTTATATGCATCATAGTTATATGCATGCCTATATTTTTATCATTGTTGTGGTTACATGTATGATATATGCTAGTTGATTAGTGTAGTCATATGCACATGCATCGGTTAGTCAAGCATGATAGTTAACTTGTTGTTATATTCATTGTGGTCATATGCATGATGATTATTGTCATTATGGTTAAGTTCTTAATATTATTATATATCGTACTAATTTGGACTAAGTTGTGTATATGTGATAGCCTTCCCTAAGATACATTGAGGTATGAATTGATTATGTCTCCTATTTTATTTATCTAACATGGTATGTTGCAAGGCAATAGAAGCCTAGATATGAAGAGCATAATAGTTGATTATAGTTTACATGACTCCACTTACAAGTCTGATGTGAATTTTGATGGAATGGGAAAGGTCATTCAAGCAGCAAGGAGAAGAATATTCTCCTTACCTAGAAAATACACTAAGAATTCTGAGGGCGGAGATAAAAATTTGCAAGGCAGATAATAACAAGTTGAATGAGTCACGGGAAAGACTTGCAAGGGCTCAATAAAAGCAAGAAAAATTTAAGCGAGTCACCATTACGATTATTTCAAATTTGCAGAAGCAGGGACAATTGGGGATCAATAATGAATAGGAAGAAAGGACTAATGGTGCAGATGGTAGCAATTCTCAGAATGGATACATGATGGGTAGAGATGATACAATAAAAAGTGGTTTATCTTTATATACACCTGATAGACGGGCTAGTCCTCTTGGATTTCATTCTAGCTTTGGTTCTAAGAGACATCATCATCATTACCATCAACATCCCTATAGGAGGAGTGAGAATCAATATTTTCTAGATGAGTTCAAGAAATCCAAGCCTCGTACATTCGATGGATAAATGAAGAGATCAAAAAATGTAGAAGTATGGTTATTTAGAATGAATAATTTCATTGGATTGCATGATTATTCAAAGAACATGAAAGGAAAGATAGCTACCTTCAGTCTCAAGGGAAAAGTAGACATCTGGTGAGAAGGCATTAAGCATGCCAGGAGCATCATAGATGGGGAGCTGATTTGGGATGAGTTTGAGAGACTCTTTAGGAAGAAGTAAATATCTTAGGGGTATTATGATAGAAGGGATAAGGATTTCTATGATCTGAGGATGAAAGTGACAAGGAAAATATGGCACCTAATAAGAAGTTCAATGCAACTGAGAGAGGGCATGTGTCTTAGCTTGTGGAATAAAAAAATAAAAGAAATGGAAAAGAACCATTATGGTGTTGAACCTGTGGTTGATATCCCCTTGGTATCAAAGTGGTGTAGTGGATGTGTGGTAGCACATCAATGAAACTATAGAGGAAGGAGCTCATGCTCCAAGATCGAGCAATAGAGAAAGTTAAGTGTGTGGAGGCACTTTGGAGTCAAGGAAGCTACATGGTATATGGTTGATTAGGTCTAGGTATGATAGTAGGTTTTTAGTCATAGATGGATTCATCAAGGGAATTGGAATTCCTTGGAATATGATATGTGCAGGTGTTTAGTTGCAGGGAAACGTGTTGGGTATAATAAGGTAAGGTAATTAGTATATTGATATATTTATTTATGCACTGACCCTGAAATATTTGAAAAGATGAATTTCAATTAGAGGCATGAGATTATGATGGGACTCTTGTGATGGAAAATAGATCTAATCATATTTAGTAGTCATGTCAATATCATGAGGGCTTGACATAACCATCAACGATGGCTGAAGTGCCTCAACTACTTGAAAAATATGCAAATATGAAATGTTGAACCATAAAGATCAAAGGTTGTAAATAAACTGTAATTAGATGTGTTGGTGGAAAAATGATAAGCTAGATGATAGTCATCAAAGACAAAATAATGATCAGATGGGTTGATTAAAGCATCATATTCTCATTTTGTAATTAACTACGATAAATCAACTTGAACAAATTTGAAAATGCTCTGAATAATAGAATCATCTTCCTCGCATGATAAATGTCACATTCTATTTCTTTGTAATTGATAACACACTACACTAGCATCATAATCATCAAAAGAAGTGGAAAGGAATGCCAATAAAACAAACACATGTAACCAATCAAGATGCAGCAAATGAAAAAGAATTTGATTTGCACAATAACTCATGCATTCATTCGCACTTAAGAGGATTTCAAGTGCGATGAACAAGATTCACAATATGATATTCACAAGGAAATATAAGATTTTTTCACCATGAAACAGATTTGATAGATATGATTCCTTCAACCAAAGATGGTCTTTGGAATGATCAACTTTACAATTCCATGACTCCATGAGAGATACACATTCCAAACCCAAGTTTTATGCAAAAGATTTTCGTGAAGATGAATGAACTTACAAATATTCTTGAATCAAGTCAGAAGTAAAATCTTCGAAATTTGAAAGTTTACATCTGAAATACCGAACATCTTTCAAAAAGATCTTTACATTGACTAAAACCAAGTAAAGAGAAGGATTGTGTGAGATAAAATAGATTTGAATTTTTTTGAGGGGGTTACCATAGTCACAAGATCCTAACACAACCATCAATAGAAGTTGAAGTGCCTTGACTCCCTGGGAAGTTGGTGGGCTCCAGTATTGCAGCAATAATGCTGCAACTCCTGGAACTCCCTTCTTTACTTTTATCAACCCGGTAGTTCGTAACAAACTTGGAAGTGACGGTGCTGTATGCACAAGTACTAGCTCTTACCGCAATTGTCACTTGGTCAGCTGGAACAAGTCCCCTAGGAGCTTAAGCCAACTTCTATGAGCTCTGAGAAGAAGCTTTTTAACTGATGGATGAAAGCTAACTCAAAGAAGGCTGATCTACTTGCAGAAAGAAACTGGAAAGCTGAAAGGAAACATAAACCCTAGCAAACCCTAATTTTACCAGCTAGCCCTACTGATGCAAGAAAGAGGATGCAAGCTACTAAAAGAGATTCCATTGACTTATAGGAAGGTAAAATGCATGTGTCTAAGCTACTTCTACAGTAACATCTGGAAAAAACATCTTTTTGTATTTTTGAATAAGTTGCCAGAATTATCATGCATGCAATTTAACTGTTTTTTATTGTGCAGAGGTGGATTGGTGAGAGGAAATTCTTGGAGGAGGTCGGGAAGGTTTAGAGAAGGCCTAAGGGCTCCCTAACACCCTTCCAGAGAGTTTCACAGAGTTTTTCTATCAAGAAACCTCATTCGTGAGCTTCTACAGGAAGTCTGCAGGTTCTACAGGATGTTCTGGAATTTCTACAGGATGTCTGTAATTTTCTACACGATGCTCAGAAATGGGATTTTGGAGAATGGATGGAGAGAGAAAGGTGAAGGAGTGGGTATGGAGGTAGGACAAGGGTGTGAAGAGGTCCAAGACTTGGTGGATGGAGCTGAGGAGAGATGAATATGGTTGGATTTGTTCAAGGAGGAGTGAAGCAATGTTGCACAAAAATTAGGGTTATGTGAGCAAATGGCAAACGTGAGGCAAGAATCTGCATTAGGGGATGGAGCAAATGGGATTGATGGAGTATGGGCAGATAGAGAAGTGGTACGGGTGCTCTACAAGTTGTTTCTCCAACTGAACCAACGAAGACTTGGAAAATCAGAGACCTAGTTACGTTAACCTAATCTAATCTAGCTAATAGTAAAGAGAATGAACAAAAGTTTATTTGAAATTAAACCATGTATACTAACTATGCAACAAAGCAATCAAGAATCTGAACATGTAACCAACTTCTACAAATAAAAAATCAAACACTAATGATTGCATGGCAAAGAAAAGATAGTGTTTTTGTTGGCAGCAAGGTCACCTTGATCCCAGCTCCTGATCCCACTGAGGGAGAGGTGAAATGAAAGGTGCTTGATGGCCTTCTTCTTAAGCTTGTCCCTGTTAATAACCTATCAACTCGATCTGAACATCAAAAGTATTTCTAATCATCAACAGTGACCTAGATAATCAGCAAGATTTTAATCTACTTAACATAAATTATTTTGCAAAGACAGAAAAAGAAAATAATAGTACATAAAAGGAGGCCTTGGCGCTTGGGTTGGGCCCAACCCTAAGAGCTACAGGCTCCTAAAGAAAACTCAGAACTGATGCCAAATAAAGCTGCTCTTCATTACTCAAAAATAATCATCACAAGAAAGTTATATAGCAGTAGCTACAAAAAACGAGTTGAGACAATGATAGCACTATAGTGCAAAACCCAACAGTTCAAAAAAAGTAAACTAAGAAGGCTAAGGCCTTCTTATTTATACACTATGAGGGTCCTAGCAGCCCTTCTTAACTCAAGGGACTCAGCTGTTCAAACTGCTAGTAAACAGTCACTCTTCACAAAGTTGCTTGGCTGCCTTTAGGATTCATTTTGGTGGCCTGCTGAGCTCCGAGTTGAGGGTGGAGATTTCGAGGAAGGGCCATTTAATGCAAGAGACAACCTCCCTACGAATCCTCACCCTTGCTTCCTCATGCTTGGCTGTCACCTGGCTCATAATTGCTTGGATTTGCTCCAAATTTTTTCCAAAAAACCTGAAATAACCACGTATTAGCCTCCTTGGTAAAGCAACCACCCTTATTTGTTCAAATAACATAAACATACTCAAAAAACATGCATAATCGATGAAAAATCGTGGATTGATCAAGAAAAATTAGGCAAAATGAGCCCAATAAGTTACCCAATTCGGGGCTCATCATCACCCCCCTGCTAAATGGGTTGATCACCCTCTGAGCAACTAGTCCAGCTCATCATCCTTTATAGCTTTGACTGCTCCCCTCATGTCCCAGGCCTCTGCAGTGATATCTTCTTCCCGGTCATGGAATCCTGCTTTCCTTTCCACTTCCTCCCATTGTTTGTCTTCCTCCTCTTCCTTAACTCCTTCTAGCAATCCCAAAAGCAAAGGAGGAATAAATTTTAGGCCAATCCAATTGGACAGCAGATTTTTCATCAACTGTTTGTAGAGAGGTACCCTTGCCAAGGCCTCCCTCATCCTAGTGGGAGAGTGGTATTCTCTTATCTTCAAGCTGTGAGGCAGGGTGTTCCACCACCTTGTGCAGGAATGCAGGCAGTTTTCCCCCAACAGTCTCTCCATGTCCTCAAAGTGGGCAATAGCTTGAGCCTGTTGCTCAATGTATTCTGGTAAATCTTGAGGGCTGTTGGCCAAGTTCTGGTGGGCACTTATCACTGTTGAGGGGTCATTTGGCTCTGCTCTGATCATTAGTGGCTCACTGAGTTCTTTGCTCATAATACTGCGGACCTCTGCTGCTCTCTTTTCCTCATGATTCATCCAAGAGGCCATGGCCATAACTTGGACATCTCCTATCACAGTGTTGGGATCCCATGCATTCATGTTCGAAAGGGTGAAGTTGTGCAAGTAAAACTTTGATAATCTGGCCCTGTCCTCTGATGAACTACTTCCACGTAGAGTTGCAAATTGATGATAATTTTGGAATGGAGTGATGCCCCTTTGGGCCAAGGTGTTGATCTGAAACTATAACCACTGATCCTAGGGCATATGATCTGGTAGGCTACCTACACTACAAGGCTTCCATCGCCCAGCTGGCCATACAGGCCAGTTGGGCCTCCTTTTCTTGTACTTGTTGTTTTAGAGATTGTATCTCCTGGCCTGCTTGCAATTCCTTCTCCTGTAGCTGTCTATTCAGTGTCTCAATTTCAGCCTGCAACCTTTCTCTTCTCTGCTGCCCATCAAGGGTTTCTTTTTCTGTTGTGGGCTCCTCCTGTTGTTGTTGTTCTCCCAAGATGTGAGGCTTGTCTTCCTTCTTCTGTCCCTGTAGTTGTAGCTGCTATTTAAGTAGCTCATTTTCTTCTTGTAGCTTGGCCCGCTGGCAGCTCTCCACATGCCGTACCATAGCAAATTCCCTTCTTTCCTCCTTGAGATGTTCCTCCAGGGGACCTCTATCTTCCACACCTTTGGACTTAGCGATCTTCATCCAAGTGTGGGTCCTCACTCTCTCTTCTTCTAGTGCAAGGAAAAGTGGCACTGTGAATTTTTGGGGAATGATCTTTCCGGCCTCAAAGAAGTTATAGTAGGAGCCCAAACTGGGCTGGGGGCTAGGTTCCACAATGTTCTCCACCTTTTCTTCCTCCTGTGGTGATTTAGGTGCCTCTCCCTCCATGTCTTCGGTCTCCTTTAGCCTAGCCAGTGTTTCTTGTAGAACAGTCTCAGCATCCTGTAGAGAGGCCTTTGTGTCCAACATTTTCATTCTTTCTCTCCAAGTGGATGTCTTCGGGCTTCCCCGTTCATAGGTGATGGATGCCTTTGAGGGATACTTCTCCTTTTGTGTAGCTGGGGTGTCTAAAATCGTGATTGGCTCTTTTGACGGTGGCTGGGGTCTGCCAATTTTTATCCGCATGCTCCTTCTTGCCTTAAAATACATGAAAGGCTCCCTCTTTCACTTTCCTTTTTGCTTTCGAGATGTGCTTAGGGTAGCCAACACAGCTGCTACCTCCCTGGCTAAAATCTCAGGTGATTTTTCCTTCTGTTTCCCTGTTTCTAGACTTCCTGTAGAAAGTCCTGTGTTGACTATTTTCTGGCTTCCTGTAGACACTGTTTTCTGGCTTCCTGTAGAAACTGTCTTCACTGTTTTGGTCTGCTTGACTGGGGGTGTCTTCCCTTTTAATTGTGGTGTGGTTGCCTTGATTGTGTCCTCACCTGTTTGGGCTTTTTCAGTCCTCTCTGCCCTGCTCTGCAATCGTTTCTCCCTTGGTGTTGGTGCCTTTGTTCCACCCACAGTTTTGGTCTCAACAACTTGGCCTTTCCCTCGTTTCTCTTATTGTTATTTCTATGGTGGTCTGTCCTGTGTTTCCTTACCCCTGGCTTTTGCTTCTGCCTCAATATGATCCCTTTCTTCGCTACTAGATGAAGTGAGTTCCTCAGCCAGAATTTGAATATCATCATCCTTGTACATGTTGCGGAAAATCTCCCAGGAGAGAGGGACAGTGTAGGTATGGAGGGCATCTTCCACTAGAAGCTTGATAAGCCCATGATGGGCTAGCTGATCTGGTGTCCCTTCCTTCAATTTTGTGCCACACTCAATTAATGATTGTAGAAGGAAATAGGGGATGCTTAACTTTTGTTCTGGGGGTAAATCCATCCCATGTCTAAGTTCACTTAGCAACCGGAACTGATAACCATAGACAATACTGAAACGCCCCTCACAGGTAATGTATTTCATGATATGAAGACTAACTTCGCTCCAAAAAGGATGTAGGCTGGCTCTCCGAAACCCATTCTTATCTTCTGAAAACTGTTCCTCTGGTAGGAAGAATTCTTTCTTGGCTTTTTGGCCCAATTCCCTCTCCTCTTTGCTCCAGGGTATCCCTAATGGCAAATTAGTAACCCGACTAATGAGTTGTGGGGTAAGCTTTAGGGCCAACCCTCTGAAATTCATAGTGGCCAGTTTCTTTGATTTAGGCTGTAGGGACATTAAGAACTCTTCTGTTACCTCATCGTCATGACCTTGAATTCTATCACAAAAGGTCATCCAATTGGCACAGGTGAAGATGTTCACCACCTCAGGAGTTTCACACAACTTTTTGGAATCCGAGGGTTCCTTTCTGATAAACCCTCCTGGCATGGTGAGAGCGCCATATTTCAATGCTCCGAGCAGAAAGGGACTGCTATTTTATGGGTTCCTCTTTTGATCCTTAGGACAGGATTGCTCAGGTGTTTGTATTTCAACTTTGCACCAATTCCCTGGTTCTAATGCTTTTGCTACCAAAACTCGACTGTCAAAAGGGAATTAGGCTTCCACAGACAGAGTGCAAAGCTTAAATTTCATCCTGAGCATGCATAAAACCACATAAAAATCACATTCTTCATGCACAGCTTAGCCCTCACAGTGGTTTATCGTTTCTAGAGGAGGAATTTCTTAACAGGAACCGTGGGGGAGAATTTGACGCAGAACCAACTGAAAAATTCCGTGTATCACACAGGAAAACTATTATTCTTGACCCACAGGCAAACTTGTCTCTAATTCTCCTACTCTAGACAGTTCAATTCATCATTTTTTCGACATATACCATGCATGGGAATGGTGTTTTCGGGCCTACCTCTCTTCGAAACTCCAATTTCGACGTAGAAAGTCCAGGTTTCTCTGCTCCGGGAGGCTATGCCGTGTTTCCTGTAGAGCTCCTTCCTGTAGAATGCTTTGCCAACTTCAGGAGGATGTTACGGCACTTCTGAACGAGCCTGGGATGTAGGAGAATTTTGAAACAGGCCAAGAAGGTCGGGCTAACAGACTGCGGAGGAGGAGGATGCGTACTTCGTTGAGAACGGTTGCAAGTGTAAATGATAGCAGTTAACATGAGTTCTTTGGCCGAGCATTTTTGAATTATGGCGCAATTCATGGTGAGGGGGGTGAGGTGGCCAGGTTGATCCATTAGCCAACGTCACAGCCATCATTCCTCTGCGTGTCTCTGACTGCCATTACTTCTCCTCTACCATTAACCACCGCCACCCTGCTAATCTCGCCGATTCTCCCTAACTGGACACTTCCCACGTGTTGGCTGCACGTCCCTTTGGTGAATTCAAATGTAACCAAGCTCGTTCAGATCCCACGAAGCCATTCGACTGACTGTGGGTGGCCAGTTGACTAGCCAACGAATTCGTTCAATCCGAACCATTTCACAGACATGCAGTTTTTGGAATATAGTCTATGCAATTTGACGAATAAGGTTAGACACTTACCTGTGTGGCCGTGGACGTGTTCTGTAGGCTTCGGGACTTGGAACAATGGCTTTGCTCGCTGCTGCTTCGTGCACAGGTGTTGGAACTCCTTCTTTCATTGGTTGATGCTATATGCACGGCTTTGGGACCCGATCCTCTGGTTGTAAACGCTGCATGCACAGGCTTTGTCTGATTTCAGCTGTCGAGGAGGTGTTCACATCCAAGCAGATTTTTTTTACATGTCCCCTGTGTTGATTTCAGCTGCTACTGACTCCAGAGTATGTGCTCCAGACGGATCAACTGCTACAGGATTCCTGTAGGACATCTTGTAGCTGCTTCTCATCCTGGGATGCATGCTTAAATGAGCAAGGTTGTATTCGCAGATGAAGAGTCCCGATAGAGCTTTGACAGGTAGAGTGTGTGAGCCTTTGTGTGCTTGATTTTTCACTTGGAAAAAAAATTTCAATCTGAGGAAAACAGGACTCTTTGTATGACTGTGCAGGAATACATAACCAGATTGTTGCAATGGCGGAGGAAAGAGATGAAACAGGTGATGGATGGAAGAGAGGGGTGGCTGCAGGCCTAATCAACAGACTTCAACCTTCAAATCCTCTTCCAGAATCGAATTTGGCCTGCTCGACGGCTCTACAGGATGTTTCCTGTAGAAATGCAAAATTTCCTTTAGAAAGCCCCAAAACTTCCTATAGAAAGCCCAGAACTTCCTGTAGGAGGTGGAATCTCGACCCGAATGTGATCAAACCCTGGGAAAAGTGAGTGGCTATGGAGGAAGTGTCTGTAAGGATGTCATGTAGCCTGGTATGGACCCCTGTCCTCGTTTTGCGTGACCTTCTTTATCTGCAATGTATTCCCTGCAACCTGCAATAATTTTACAGAGATTAGACCTGTTTCTTTTTCTTTTTTTTCTTTCTTTTTTCTTTTTTCTTTTTTCTTTTTTCCTTTTTCTTGAGAGATAGCAGGGGCGCCTCCATGAGGTTTTCACCCCCACTATCTGCCCTGGTCGCCTCAGAGGGGTTTTTACCCAAGGATCTTTTTTTATTCCATTTCTTTATTTTCTGAGAGACAGTTGGGGCACCTCCATGAGGTTTTCACCCTCACTGTCTGCCCTGGGCGCCTCAGAGAGGTTTTCACCCAGGGATCTTTTTATTCCTCTTTTTCTTTTTGATGATCAAGGTGTGGCTGGAATAGAGGCAGAACCCTGCTCTACTACCAGCACTGATTTCTCCTCAGTTTCAATGAACCCCTGCCTCGAAAGGGGTTTCTTGTAGATTTTCAATCGATGCCCATTGACAAGCATGGGGATGGCTTCTTCATCAATGGTCCTGATAAGGACTGAACCATTGTCATTGCATTTCTCCACTGTATATGGTCCTAACCATCTTGTCCTCAGCTTCCCTTTGAAATCCTTGTATCTTGAGTCATACAGCAGCGCCCAATCTCCCAGCTGGAGTTGCTTTTCATTAAGGTGTCGTTCATGCCATATCTTCCTCTGGAGTTGAACTACTTCTGAGTGGAGGAGGGCCTGCATTCTATGTTCATCTAATCCATTCAGCTGCAATAATCTTTCACGTTGAGCATGGCTGAGATCTAGGTCTAGCTGAGCTGCCACCCTCAATGTGTTGTACTCAAACTCTATGGACAACAAAGCTTTCTTCCTGTAGACCAACTCATAAGGTGTGAAACCTGTTGTAGTCTTCCAAGTGGTGTTGTAGGCCCAGGTGGCCTCGACCAGGCGATCTGCCCAATCCTTTCTGTTGCTGCTCACCACCTTAGCTAAAATCCCTTCCAATGCTCTATTAGTGACTTCCACCTGCCCATTTGCTTGAGGATGATATGGGGTGGAAGTCCTGTGCTTGATCTTGTGATGAACGAGCAGGTATTCAATCAGGTTGGAGGTGAACTAGCTTCCTTGATCGGTGACTAACTCTCTTGGGTAGCCAAACTTGTAGAAGATATTTTCCCTTAAAAACTCAGCCACCTTTTCTTCTGTTGCTGCTTTGATTGCCTTTGTTTCTTCCCACTTTCTCAGATAGTCGGTGCACACAATGATGTAAGACCTTTGCTTTGAAGGAGGGTTGATAGGACCCACAAAATCCATGCCCCACTTCCCAAATGGCTCAAAGGTCACTTGACGTTGGGGTCAATTTCATCCCTTAGGGTCAATTTCCCCATCCTCTGACATCAGTCACACTGGTTGATGTATCTTCTGACATCTTGATGAAGAGTAGGCCAATAGTAGCCTCCCTATAGAATTTTGAAGGCAGTCCTTTTTGCTGCAAAGTGGCTTCCACAAAGTCCATCATGATAGGTTAGGAGGATGTCAAAGAATTCCTCCTCCCTAACACAACGCCTCAAGATCTGATCTGGGCCAAGTTTAAACAGGTTGCCCCTGATCCACGTGAATGGGGCACTCTTCCTCACAATTCTGCTCTTCTCCTTTGAGGATAGATGCGAAGGGAACTGTGCTAAGACCAAGTAATTTGCTATATCAGCAAACCATGGAGAGAGTACTGAGATAGAAAATAGGTGTTCATCTGGCATCTGGTCATCCACTGTCCCTTCTTCACCTGCAGGCAAATCCAATCTAGACAAGAAGTCAGCAACAACATTTTCCTTACCTGGCTTGTTGACAATAGTCAAATCAAATTGCTGCAACAAAAGTAACCATCTAATGATACGAGCATTGACATCAGGCTTATTCATTAAATATCTAATCGTAGCATGATCAGTGTGTAAAAATTTTTGATAACCAGTGATGTAGTGTCTGAACTTATTTAGGGAATGGACTACAGCCAGGAATTCTTTCTCGGTTACAGTATAGTTCATTTTTGCCTTGGACAGGTTTTTGCTGACGAAGTATATGGCATATGGCAGTTTCTCCTCAACTTGTCCTAAGGCTGCCCCTATGGCTTTGTTTGAGGCATCAGTGTGGATGTGGAAAGGTAGGGCCCAGTTTGGACCTCTCAAGATCGGGGCAGACACCAGCTTATCTTTCAACTCTTCTAGAGCACCTTGACAGTCGTCAATCCATTTGAACTCAACATCTTTCCCTAAGAGGCAAAAAAATGGCGAGGCTAGCTTACTAAAATATTTAATGAATCTTCTATAATATCCTACTAAGCCTAGGAAACTCCAAACATCTCTCACCTTTTGAGGAGGTGGGACCTTCTGGATGATAGCAATCTTGTTAGGATCCACCTGTAATCCTTGCCGAGAAATGGTACGACCTAGCACAGTCCCTTCAGTCATCAGGAATTCACATTTTTCGGGACTAAGGGACAGGTTCATCTCAGTGCACTTGGTTAGAAATTTTCCCAGGTTAGTCAATGCTTCTTGGAAGTTGGAACCATAAGGAGTAAAGTCATCCATATAGATTTCTACCGAGTCCTAGACCAACTCAGAAAATATGCTCAATACTGCTCTCTGAAAAGTGGCAGGAGTGTTGCATAGCCCAAAGGGAAGGACTCGGTAGGCAAAGGTACCCATGGACAAGTGAAGGTGGTCTTATCTTGGTCCTTTGGGCTGATTTGGATCTAATTATACCCACTGAACCCATCTAGGAAAGAGAAGAACTTCTTCCCTGCCAGTCCATCCAACACTTGATCTATGAAAGGAAAAGGGAAATGGTCTTTCTTGGTGGCTTTGTTAAGTTCTCGGTAATCTGCGTAGATTCTCCACTTCCCGTTCTTCTTAGGCACAAGCACTAGAGGTGAGATCCACTCACTATTGGAGATGGGGTAGATGAATCCTGCATCCAACAATTTTTGCAATTCTTCTTTGACAATGTCTTTAAGGGCTGGGTTCATTCTCCTCTGAGGCTGCCTGACTGGTTTACAATCTTCTTTAATGTAAATGTGATGGGTACAGACTGAAGGATGGACTCCTTTCATCTCCTTATAGCTCCAAGAGAAAGCATCTAGATGATTGTTCAGTAAGCTACACAACTCCTTCTCCTGGGAGGGAGAGAGGGAGGAGCTGATCTTTAAGGTTCTTTCGGGGCCAAATTCCACATTCTTAACTCTGGGAGAGGTCGGATTGACCACACAGAGGTCCACTAGAGCATTGGCTTGGGTGTCTTCCACCAACTCCTCTAAGGACAGTGCACTAGGGGGTGGATTTTGAATCAAATTCTCAATCAAATCATCCTCGGTTTGAGGGCCTCCCCTGGTAGTTTCTATTGTGCACAATGGTACAGAGTAGACCTCATCCTCATCTCCCTCTTCCAACCAGAGTGGTAAGTCATGTTCTAACAGAGGTTGGGTAGGAGGGTATAGGACTAGCTACTTGGACATAGGCCCATTCTTGATGGTCATGCTTCCAGCTCGACAACTGATGTAAGCATCCGTAGTGGCTAACCAAGGCCTTCCCAAGATGAGGGGGTATCCAATGAGCTTTGCCTTTGGCTGAAGGACCAAGAGTCAAAAAAGACCAAGACATCTTCCACAATACCTTCAGGAGTCACGGTGGAGCGATCTGCTAACTATAGGACTGTCGAGGTCTTCCTTAAGGAACTCTGAAGGTTGAGTTTAAGCATAGTGTTCCTGCTCATCACATTAATGGCAGCCCCTAGATCAATCAAGGTATGGGGTATTATGGTTCCATTTATGTGGTCATTAACTACAGGACTCCCAGGGTCCAAATACTTTGGACAGAATACGTGCCCCAAAATTAGATCGGACAGTTGTCCTATGACATTGATAGTCGAGGCATCTCTCTTTCGCCTGCCTGGGTGCTTGAAACACTTCTCATTAATCAATTTGTTGTATATTGGTACATCTTTTATGGCCTGGAGAAGTGGTATTTTCACACACAACTATTTAAGTTCTCCCAGAAGTTCAGTCTCCTCTGGGTTTGGTTGTGTGGGTATTGTTAGTCGCTCAGGAAAGGGTGGAATGGCTTTGGGTTCACTTTCCTGTTTCTCTTCCTCGTCCTCTGGGGGAGGAGGTTGGCGATTTGGAAGGGTCTTCCCAGATCGCAGGTTGATCTCCTGGATCTCCACAGCATAGGTAGGGAATGTTGTCTCCCCAATGTATACCTTCTGGCCTGTCGGTTGTTGGGGTTCGGGTTCGGTTGGGTAGGCATCTGGGGTTGTCTTGGAGGAGCAGGAGGTAATGGTTGTGGTTGAGCCGGTGGTGGAGGCAGAATGGTGGGAGGAGAGTTGTATTGGGGCCTCCACCCCGGTTGAGGTGCATTCCACTGAGGTTGTGGCTAGACATGTGAGTGAAACGAATGAGCAGTGGGTTGAGTATGGTATTGAGGTGGATAAGACCATGGAGGAACTGTGGACCAGGAAGGATGAGCAGGGGGGCCCCAAGAAGGTATATGAGTGGATTGGTTGGAGTTGTAATAAGCTTGGGATGTCCCTTACATCCCCTGCTGGTAAGGTCTGGGCCCGTGCGGCCTCCTTTGGTTGAGGAAGTAGAGAGGTTCAGTGGTTGCCTCAGTCCCTTAGTACATGGCTTTAAATCCGGGTAAGGTTGGGCATTGGTTTGTGTGGTGTTTTTCCTCACAAACGAAACATACCTCTACTGAGTGCAATGGACACTCGTTCTTAGGGTGCTTCCTCGTACAACTGGGACAAAAAATGGCCAAAGCCCTCTCATCTTCTTCTTTCTTTTGTTGGATTCGGAAAGTATCAAGTTGCATGGCAATGGTCTGTCTCATCTCACTTTTGAGGTCTTCCATCTGATTAGCAAACTCATGCATGGAGAAGGTGGTACTAGCTGAAAGTGGATTCCCCCTACCTCTTTTCCTGGCTGCCCTAGAATGGTTTCTAAACACAATCTTTATGTCCTCATAAGGTAGTTGGTAGATGTCTCCTCCAGCTAGCATGTGAAGGGTATCTAGAAGGTCTTTAGGGACTCCTCGAAGCAGAACCAGCTTTAGAGATTCAGGGTCAAGTGCACACATGGCCTATTTATAGCTGAGTTGGAACCTTTCCTCGTAGTCTTCTAAAGACTCATCATTTCCCATGGTCATCCGAAAGATTTCTCCCTTTGTTTCCTTTGACCTATAGTAGTCCCGGTATTTGTTGTTAAAGGCTTGCTACATCTGAGCCCAAGTTGTGATATTGTTTCCAGGTAACCCCATGAACCAACGTAATGCTGCATCCTTGAGGGTAGAGGGAAAGAGTTTCAACTTTTGCTCGTCTTCTGCATAGTCATAAGTTCGACAAAGGACAACAAACTCAAATAGGAAGGTATCAGTGTCTTCAGTGGTCAATCAATGGAAATGAGGTAAGGCTGAGGGACTTATGTTTTTCATTTTCATGTCCCTGTTGGTCTCTCAGATGGGGAAGGTACCTTCTATTCTCTCATCATCTTCTCTACTGTTTCTGTTTTCAGCCATGGTCTCAAAAGGAATGTATTCTTGCTCTTCTTCTATTATAGGATCTTCGTATATCTCAGGAGGTTCACCTATAGGTTCTTCTAGGTCACTGCCACCAAAGAAGAGAGAAGGGTGACTTAGTGAAGTAGTGGGGGTGTTGGGCAGGAATTTTCCGGTATTATCTCTATTCCTACAAGGCATGAAAAGATTTTTGGTTGCTTTTGCTTTTTCTGCTTGTACCTGCAAAACTGAAACAGATGGAATTGCGACTAACTAAAATCTATTTTGCGGAAATGAAAATGCGGAATTGAAATGAAAGAAGGAAAGGACTAATCTATTTTGCTAAAATCAAATTGCAGGAATGAAATGCTAGACTACGCTTGCGAAATTGAAATTGCGGAATTGAAAGGCTAATCTATGAAAGCAGGAAATGTCTAATTTACTTTTGCAGAAATGAAATTGAAGAATGGAACTGAAATAAACTACTTAGCAGAAGGTTGGAGTAGAAAAATAGAAGAAAAGCAGCAATCACAAATACTCTGACACTTCCCCGGAAATGGTGCCAAAAATAATGGTGGGCTCCAGTATTGCAGCAATAATGCTGCAACTCTTGGGACTCCTTTCTTTACTTTTATCAACCTGGTAGTTTGTAACAAACTTGGAAGCGATGATGCTGTATACACAAGTACTAGCTCTTGCCGCAGCTGTCACTTGGTCAGCTGGCACAAGTCTGCTAGGAGCTTAAGCCAACTTCTATGAGCTTTGAGAATAAGCTTTTTAACTAATGGACGAAAGCTAACTCAAAGAAGGTTGATCTACTTGCAGAAAGACACTGGAAAGCTGAAAGGAAACATAAACCCTAGAAAAACCTAATTTTACCAGCTAGCCCTACTGATGCAAGAAGGAGGATGGAAGCTACTGAAAGAGATGCCATTGACTTCTAGGAAGGTAAAATTCATGTGTCTAAGCTACTTCTACAGTAACATCTAGAAAAATCATCTTTTTGTATTTTTGAATAAGTTGACAGAATTATCATGCATGCAATTTAACTATTTTTTATTGTGTAGAGGTGGATTGGTGAGAGGAAATGCTTGGAGGAGGTTGGGAAGGTTCATAGAGGGCCTAAGGGGTCCCTGACACCCTTCTAGAGAGATTCACAGAGTTTGGCTATCAAGAAACCTCATTCGTGAGCTTCTACAGGAAGTCTGCAGGGGTTCTATAGGGTATTCTGGAATTTCTACAAGATGTCTGTAATTTTCTATAGAATGCTCAGAAATGGGATTTTGGAGAATGGATGGAGAGAGAAAGGTGAAGGAGTGGGTATGGAGGTAGGACAAGGGTGTGAAGAGGTCTAGGACTTGGTGGATGGAGCAGAGGAGAGATGAAGATGGCTGGATTTGTTCAAGGAGGAGTGAAGCAATGTTGCACAAAAATTAGGGTTATGTGAGCAAATGGAAAACGTGAGGCAAGAATCCACGTTAGGGGATGGAGAAGATGGGATTGATGGAGTATGGGCAGATAGAGAAGTGGTACGGGTGCTCTGCAAGTTGTTTCTTCAACTGAACCAACGAAGACTTGGAAAATCAGAGACCTAGTTACATTAACCTAATATGATCTAGCTAACAGTAAAGAGAATGAACAGAAGTTTATTTGCAATGAAACCATGTATACTAACTATGCAACGAAGCAATCAAGAATCTGAACATGTAACCAACTTCTGCAAATAAAAAATCGAACACTAATGATTGCATGGCAAAGCAAAGACAGTGTTTTTGTTGGCAACAAGGTCACCTTGATCCCAACTCCTGATCCCACTGAGGGAGAGGTGAAATCAGTGCTTGATGGCCTTTTTCTGAAGCTTGTCCCTGTTAGTAACCTATCAACTTGATCTGAACATCAAAAGTATTTCTAATCATCAACAGTGACCTAGATAATCAGCAAGATTTTAATCTACTTAACAGAAATTATTTTGCAAAGGCATAAAAAGAAAATAACTAAACATAAAAGGATGCCTTGGTGCTTGGGTTGGGCCCAACCCCAAGAGCTACAGGCTCCTAAAGAAAACTCGGAACTGATTCCAAATAAAGCTGCTCTTCAATACTCAAAAATAATCATCACAAGAAATTTATACAGCAGTAGCTACAAAAAACGAGCTGAGACAATGATAGCACTATAGTGCAAAACCCAATAGTTCAAAAAAATTAAACTACGAAGGCTGAGGCCTTCCTATTTATACACTATGAGGGTCCTAGCAGCCCTCCTTAACTCAAGGGACTCGGCTGTTCAAAATGCCAATAAACAGTCACTCTTCACAAAGCTGCTCGGCTGCCTTTAGGATTCGTTTTGGTGGCCTGCTGAGCTTCGAGTTGAGGGTGGAGATTTCAAGGAAGGGCCATTTAATGCAAGAGACAACCTCCCTACGAATCCTCACCCTTGCTTCCTCATGCTTGGCTATCACCTGGCTCATAATTGCTTGGCTTTGCTCCAAAGTTTGTCCAAAAAACCTGAAATAACCACGTATTAGCCTCCTTGGTAAAGTGACCACCCTTATTCGTTCAGATAACATAAAAATACTCAAAAAACATGCATAATCTATGAAAAATGGTGGATTGATCAAGAGCAATTAGGAAAAATGAGCCCAATAAGTTACCCAATTCGGGGCTCATCAGAAGTCCTAGAATTTTCCAGGATTGTAAAATCACATTTTGAAGATTGAACTAGATCATGCATGTTTTGAGGATCGTTGCTACCACTGGTTTAAATAAGACCACTTCTCACTGGATGTAAACCATATTTCCCACTGATTTTTTAGTATTTCCCAACTTCAACAGCCAAATTACTCAAGTCGAAATAATCTTCTGATCGCAAATTTGAAGATAAATGAATCAGGGAAATTTCATGAGAAAGCTAATTTGATGAGTTTTCTTCATGCAAGAGATGATGAGGGATCAGGAGAGCACTGTTGGTCATCGAAAATTTCATGTTTTACCTTATCCTTACCCTCAATTATCTTACTTTAACCTCTGTTTTACAACCTGAACTAAGCCTTTCACATGTGTTTCTAGTTCCTTTTAATGAATTTTTGGATATTGGTTATGTAATCTTATCATAACTAAAAAGGTTAAATAGGTTTATGTTTTTTTCATATAACTTATTATTTACATTACCTTATGGCTTGACAAGCAATGTTCATTAATCAAATTCAAACTGGTTGGTACAAGATCCCAATATTCCTGTACTCCCTGCAGTTTCGGCACTAGAATTGGACAATTGACCGATTTGATAAGGATTAGGACTGAGTGCATTATAGTTGTGAAGAGGAAATGGCACGCCCCTACAGTGGAAGATTTGTTTCATTTCTTGTATAGGGTTTGGGGGATTACAAAGTTTCCAAACATTGAGGTCGGCTACCAACTATTGTGTTTTTCTATTAGTTATTAAATACAGTCGATAGCCGATGTAAACATGTATAAGTTAGGATTATCCAATAGCATAGGTTAGTAATACTATTGAAGACTTTGGTGATGTTGTACTTTTGAATATCTCTATTGCCACAACCCTCTAGGGGTTGGATCCATCATTTTGTAATGTATACTTGCAAAGACTTTATGTTTCTATAATAAAAAGGAGTTAATGCCAGTTTTCATATATCGTTCTTGTTATTTTTGTAATGGTAACTTTGTTCATATAATTTCAGCGTTTCCTTAAGAGGGAAACGAGTTGGTTGGCTAGGACCCAACCAACCCAGCTCGTTCTCCTAGTTTTACAGTTGTGTGAGTATTAGGTACATGAATGACTAGTGTGAAGGTTGTTTTTTAATGGTGAGAGTGCAAGATTGGTAATGCTCTTGTGTTCCTTTCTTTTTCGCTGAGTGATCTCAGATCTGAGGGCTTGTGTGTGTGTTGAGTGTTTTTATTTATTTCAAAGCATTTTTTGTATAGTTTCTCAACACAAAAATATGTTTGAGAAGCTTCCTCTTGAATCATTCATGGAGTAATGGTTAGGGTTGCAGGGTTTGATTATTTAAGTTTTGTTTAAAGATTTATTTCTTTATAGAAAGCATACTCTAATCAAAGAATATATATTGTATCTGTGTAGTGGTATGATTCCTCCTATGTAAATCATTAAGTTTAAATCGTATTCCTTGATCAATAAATATTTTTAAATTGAATTTTAAGTACAAGAATCATTGCCTATCATTTTTAGATTCAGGTTTGTAAGATATATCTTTTATTTAATGATTGAATTCATTGATACACAGGACATATTCAACACAATGATAAATGTTCTAAGAGGATATGAGTAAAGAATATTTTTAGTGATGATCTTTTATTCAAACACAAGAGTTTACTGTTTGCACTAGGATTAATGAAATTTCCCTTTGAAATTTGCAATTAAGAATTATAATTTTCATTTGATTTGGGATTTATTTTGTTATCACCTGAGTTGAATTTTTCCTTTCTCCTCTTGTCTATTTCATGTTTTATAACACAACATTTGATTTATAGGTTAAGGGATGCAAGGCTTTGAAGTGTAGATCTATTCTGGTACAAGAATAGAGTCATGCAGGTACATGAGAAAATGTGTTCTGAGTATGAGAATAGGATTGTTCCAGTGCAGGAACAATCTTGTTCTGAGTACGAGAATATGATTGTTCTAGTGTAGGAAAAGACTTGTTATTGGTACGAGAATAGGATTGTTCTAGTACAGGAATAGGGTCTCTTTGGTACAGGAAGAAAATTAATAAAACACAGAACACATACTTAATTTGTCTTCTCAATATTGGAACTTAGATACAGGAACATATTTCTTTCTGAATTCTTTCGAGTTTTATTTGAGTGGCATGGTTCATTTCTTCTAGCAAAGTATTTGATTGTTGTTTCTGAGTGAATCATGTTTCCAGAGTGGAGTGGTGTCATTTTGTTTACAAGAACAAGTAAGGATCGAAAAGTTTTCTTATAATTTATTCTTTTATATTTTGCATCATTTAGTTGTAGGAAAAGAAGTAGGGTTTGTAGGGTTAAATCAAGAATATTTGGCATTTCTTGTGCTACGTGAAAAAGAAGTAGGGCTTGTAGGGTTAAATCAGGAATCTTTGGCATTTCTTGTGCTACTCCTCAAAGTTCACGTAGCCCTAGTTTGAAAATTAAGTGTTGAGGAATTGAATTGCAATTCCAGCACACAACAAGTACTCAATGGTTTGATTGTTTTCCTTTGCATCATGGATAATATCACCACCTTGTTCCAATTGAGAGGTTAACTCATCGGATGAAGGAATTGAAGAGCATGGAGTATCTTCATCGTGAGTATATTCATTGCCAATGGTAGAGCACAAGGGATAATGAGATGAAGAAGAAGTTTTGGTAAGCACATCTTCTTTGACCGAATCAAATTCTGGGTGTAAAGTAATGTCTTCATGAACAACTAAAAGATCAGATGATGCACCTTGGAATCCATGATCCCATACATCAACAAATCACAATGATTTTTTCCCAAGGCTATGGATTGATTGATAGAATTGATTGCATTTGATTCCCTGGCAAGATTATCATACTGAAGATCATCCAATAATGGAAGCGCATCATTTTCACATGGAGGATTTCGGAAAAGAGAAGAAAAATAGAAAGCATCTTCACCTTCCTATTCCCCTACCTGTGTAATGTGACTACCTTGTATTTGATCGTAATTTGAACCAGCAACTCGAAAATTGGGTGTGTGAAAAACTAGCTAGTGGAGAAGGTTGATTGAGCAGATCACAATAAAAAGAGTCATGGCAAGTAGATGATAGAGGATAACAGAAATCCAGATCAGATTCGAGACTAGAGTTATGAATAGTAACATCATCTTGTGGAATGGAGGAGTTAGTCTTCACCATGGGCTCCATGAGCCATTCTTGGATTTCCTCCACTAAATTTGTTGGCTTAAGAGGGCCTGACCCAATTTCAAAGTTATTTGAGCCAACCAAAAAAACCCTAACTGCTTGCCCTTTCGGCAACAACCTACGTGGTGTAGGTTGCAATCCCACCCGAAGCAGTATTGGGGGATGCTAGAACTAGGTTTCTACATCTAGAGGCCTGTGTGATGCTCTTCCTAAGTTTCTTATAGCTTAGATCTGCCTTCACATAGACCTATTCCTTTCGACTGTCTACTACTGCAACTGTATCGAACAGACCTTCACGAAGGTATTTACTTGTACTTAACACGCATAAAAGAGACTGATTTACTAATTTCATGTAATAAACTATATATTCTGAAGCTCTTATGATCTAGATCGGCCATCACACAGATCTACCCTTTCCAAATAGTTAGCCACATCATATCTATTTAACAACTTCTCGAGCCCCACAAAGGTGGTTAACTATACTTATTATGCATAAATATAACATATATATTTGTTTCATGCAGAAATAAAGCATTAAGTCACATAAAACAGATCACCGAGCGAAGATACATAAACTTAACATAAATAAATAAACAAGGCACAAATGCATAGATTTGGCTCAAAACAATATTTATTATGAATAACCGTTCAATTACAGACTTCTCCTCCCTGCGCACTTAGCTGTAGGGGCCTGCGCACTCAGCTGCAGACTTCCCAACGTCTTCGTGTACTCAACTGTAGGAGCCTTTCCCTTTCACCTAAGTATAGGAAAACTAACTTTTCCTACCTTAGCACCTTGCCCTTACAATGATTCTATATCAAAAGTTATATTCCAAGACTCAACTATATATAGCACACCATGGGTGAGTCTCAAAACTAACTTATCACCTACCCATACAAGGGACTAATGCCCCTTTGGCTCTTACTTAGATTCGCACTCTACTTCCTCATTTCACGATAGTTTACATTCTTTCACAAAAACTATTACAAAACTTGACTTTACTAACAAAATTTGACCCTAGGGACCCCATCCCAACAAGCCCCCAACACAAATATGGTGACTCACCCTCGAGTCACTCAATTGGTTTCTCCACTTTGTGGCAGAGTTCATTGAACTCCATCTTCAGAACTTCAAGGTCTGTTGTGCTCTGTACGATGGCCTGCTACAATTCTTTGACCAACTTCTCTATAGTTGGCCCCTCCATTGCGAGGTGCATGGTCCTCTATTTTTTTTAGAAAGTATTCAACTTATCTTGGATAGCCATAGTAACCTGGCTTTCTTCCTCTGTCCATGGTTCAATCCAAGCCTTTAAGAGCTTTTCTTTATGTTGAGCTCCTCAACCTGTGCCTACAACACCTTCATTCCTTATAAGTGTGCGAAGTAATGGACTAGCACAAAAGTGCACGCAGTCACCCTGATCTCATTGACTTTTTGTTGTGCCTCTCTGATCTCTGTAACCAATCTCTGCAAGTTTGGGTCCTCCTGCAAATTGGTCCATAGCTCCATTGCATGTTCAAAGAGACAATTGCAACCCTTTACGACTTTATCCAAGGTAGACATGCGTTATCTGATGGCTGTGCCGCTCTACTCCCTGACCTCTGGCAGAGTATTCAGCTATAGTTTCAATTGGAGTTCCAAGATCTTCATCTAAAAGTCAAAAGTGACTCAGCCTACCTCCTCCTTTTATTGTCAAACAACAACGACCCTGATCTCATCGAATTTTTGTTGTGCCTCTCTAATCTCTCTACCCAACCTCTGCAAGTTTGAGTCCTCCTATAAAGTGGTCCATAGCTCCATTGCATGTTCAAAGAGACAATTGCAGCCCTTTACGGCATTATCCAAGGTAGACATGTGTTCTCTGATGGTTGTGTCACACTATTCCTTGACCTCTGGTGGAGTATTCAGCTGTAGTTTCAATTGGAGTTCCGAGATCTTCATCTGAAAGTGAAAATTGACTTGTCCTACCTCCTCTTTTTTACTGTCACACTGCAACAACCAATTTTTGAACCTTTGCTAAAGCTGTCACATCCTATGTAATGTTTAGCTTCGGTACTGAATTATATGGTTGTGTAATTGTTGCTTCTAGGCTCTAGCTTCATGTTGCTAGCTCTTCTTTTTCCTTTAGAGCCTGAACCTTTTCAATGAATATCTACTCATTATTCATTTTAACTTCACTAATCACCGATAGCACGCATTGTTCTCTGATCTGAAGCTCATCTGAGACCCCCTGATGAAGCGTGTGGAGGGTCTGAAGTGGCAGTGTGGCTAAATTCATACCCACACCTTTAATGTTTCCAAGTTGGGCATTATCTTCCTCTAACTCTATGTGCAATGTTATTTCTGGAAATGAAATGACTTTGAGGTCCAGAGTCAGTTTTGGTTCCATTACGCTCACACTCGCTTGTTGCATGCTCGCTTGAACCCTGTTTTCTTGTCCTATGTTCCCCTAAATTCTGCCTACTTGTATATGTAACTCACACAGATCCTTCTGGATCCTCCCTAGTGTCTGCATGTACTACTGCTCGAACTATTTCCACAGTTCTATTGTTGTATCTCAAACCTTGTCCCTGATCTCATCCAAGTCCCCTTCAGTGAGGACCATTGGATATGTGCGTGCTTGTTTATCCGATTTTTGCTTCTTCCTGGGTCTAGAAGTTGTTTCTTTTTGGCACTTTGATAACCTGAAGGGAGTGCACTACGCGTCACCCCCGCCTCCTTCCTGTCTAGACTGTTCCTACTCGTCAGTATGCTAGGAATCCAATGCTTTGACTTCTACTATGGCCTCTTTTGCAGTGCACTCTTTATCAGTAGTTCCCCTAGTAGTAACTTCTTTCTTCTTCTGCTCAGCCAATTCCCATGCTACTGCCTGTGTTGCTTCTTTCCATTTCTGTACAGATGTCGTCTACAAGGAAGAGCTTTCCCTTCCTCTTCTGGTATGTGCGCCAAGATCTGTGGGTTGCCTCCACTTTGTTGGTCATGTTCCCACAATCTCTTGTACATCTGTCTCTGAAATGAGGTATGGAAAATTGTGTCAGATCTTCTTAGGGTCTCGCCTTGCACAGATGGATACATTATGAAAGTTGGCCTTAAATTACGTGAAGGCCCACAACTACTCAAACAAGGTTGGAGACAACCTTGGCCTTTGACTTATCACTATGCGGAGGTCCATCTCAACCAATATCCACAAAACGTTTGACTCCAATATCCTTTCAGGATCCTTCCTTGCCCACAACGAACCGAACTTCACTTTCTCCAGTAAATCCTCACCCTACGGAGGGAACTGAATATCCTCTGGTGGTCACCATGCCACTAGTACATTCAGTAGTAGGATCCAAGCATAGTGAAATTTCTTTCTTTCCTCCTGCGCTTCATGGAAATTCATTAATAATTCCGTGTAAAGGTATTGTAACCAGTTGTACTGCACCCCCTTTGCACACTGTGCAGCCAATGAAATTACTAGCATCGAAACCTCGTCCGCAAGACATTTTCTCAAGACCTTCTTGACCAAAATATAAGTTGAAAACTACACTGTTGGGTCTGAAATAGAGCGAATAGAGTATCTGTGTGACTTCTTGATCAGCCCATACTTAGTTTTCATTTTATCTGCAAGTTCCTTCTCCTTGATTTTGCCTCCAAATTCCTTAGCTGGATACACCCCTTTATAGGGAAAATTCATAATTCTATGGATCAACATGTTTGTCATGGGGATGGGTTCGCCTAACCGCAAACACCTATCGTGCACCAGCACAAGAAACTAGCGCACACATATGGTATTGATAATCGACCGGTGAAAATGTGGCAGACATAGCATATGCAGCAGTCCGGCCTGCTCGACGCCTTTTATCCTTTTCATTGGTTCTAGCCTTATGACCCCAGTCTCTTCATAGTAAATCTTGGTCTTATATTTATTGGTGGCCAAATGTGGAAATTTCTCGTGATCCGCAAGATCCCAATCCTCCAATTTTAGCACATTGATGCACGCTAAGAGCATGCATTCAAACACCACTTCTTCTAGTAATAGCGACGTAGAGACCATGAATTTACCTGAATGTGTGTCCTTAGTTACCTTCGCTTTCCCTTTCCACAAAGGGATATACATCGATAACCTAGTGATAGACTCGCCCTCATCAGAATCCAATTCCTCAACTCCATTGCAGAGTTCTTCTGCATCCAAATCCATGGGTTCGTCCAGTTGCTTTACCTTGTCCTTCCTCTCTTTTTGTCGAGCCTCTACGGGGTTTTTCCTCGGTGACTGCCTCTCTGGTATAGGTTGTGGTCTCTTTTGCTTCTCCTTAGCAGTTGACTACTTCAGCCTAGGTGACCTCGACACCATAGGCATATATCGTGTAGTGATCTAGGTGGATATTGTTGGCCACCCGCCAAGTCCACTTGGACCCCCACCATTGTTTCTTTCAGCTTTTCAGTTTTCTTAATTGTAGCACAATTTACTATTTTTAGCAATTTGTGTGGGTCCTGAAATTCTGAAGTCGTTTTAAGGCCCTAAACGATGTTTTTTTTGGAAAACTGGGAGCAACATGGGACCATGCCCTGATGTTCCTCTCCACAAAGTTATAGTTCTCGAATAGATCTTTCTAACAAGATATTGTGCGTGTCAAACGGAGATCGTATGCCAAAGTTACGACCCTGGGAAGTTGATGTACCAATTTACCCAAACGGGGTCCACAGTTTGATGTTTCATCTTCTAGGGTTAGGTTTTTAGATGTTTATGGTTTTCCATTGTTTTTCAACAATAAATAGGCCTTTGAGCCTCATCGTAACAGATTTCAGAGGCATGTAGCCACCACATCTCTTCTAAGAGATAAGCTACCATCGCCCTAGCTGGTTTATTTCCATTTCTATTTGTAAGCATATTTCAGTATTTTACATTAATGAAATGAAGTATTATTTTCATTGCATCTTTTTGTATATGGTTATCTCTATATTTTTTCGTGTTCCTATTTAAATCCAGATCAGTGGTATCAAAGCTTTCTTCTTTTTTTCTCTATTTTTCTTTGCATGTCCCCAACGAGGTTGGGATATAAGGAGTTAGGGCTGGAACTGGTCGAACCTTTGCAAGACCAGCCTCACAAATCCCAATGGCCTCCCATGGCAAATGAAAATAAAGATGAGGGGGCAGGAGATCCTATCAAAATCTTGCTCAAAGAAGCCCTCAAGCGACAAAGCAACGTGATGATGGACAACTTTGTCGAGATCCTTCAGCGGCTACCAGGGGCGACGCATCGGCTTCCAACAGCTACTCTGGAAACGCCTCATCGTTTAAGGTACAAGTTAATTTTGAAATCCCCATATTCGAGGGTTAGATAGACGCAGATGCCATCGATAAATGGTTAAATCTGCTAGAGGGTTATTTTCCCGTTCACGATTTTTCCAATCGGGAAAAGATTATTTTCGCTCTTCTCAAAGTAGCCCCCCACGTCAAGGACTAGTGGGAAACCTACTGCAAGCAGAAGGATGAAAGTACAGGCCCACTATTTTCGGCCCCACCCACTTGGAATTCATTTTGGGATGCCATCAAGGAGCAATACTACCTTGTCGGAAGCTATGAGGATCAATACATAAAGTGGACCACGTTGCGGCATGGAAGGGACCAAGACGTGCCGAAGTTTACCAATATTTTCCATACCCTTAGCACAAATTTGGGTATCAAGGATTCGATGTAGCATTTGGTACTCAAATACCATGGCTACCTGCACAAGTACATCTAGGAAGAAATAGAATTCCTGAACACTGTTAAGGATATGCCGTCAGGGTCGAGCAAAAGTTTAAACAGAAGAAGCGAGACTTTGGATCTGTGAATCCGAAGCAAGGGAAAGGTGCCCCCAAACCACAAAACAAAGGACAAAGCCAAGGCAGGGCAGCCCAAGACAAACCGCCAAAGCTACAAGAAAAGAATAGTGTTGTGAAGCCAAAGAAAGGACACAGGAAAGTGGTGTGAGTTCCATAAGAGCTGCACTCACAATACAAGTGAGTGTCGGGCCAGGTAGTCGTTAGTGGCTGAGCTAAAGGTTTCAGAATCAGATGCATGTTCGAACTCTGAGTCAGAACTCGACAAGGGGAATGATAAAGGGAAGTAGATTATTGATGTGGAGCCCAATGCCACCATTGCCACCATGAAGATCTAGAGGAGGACGAGCGTTTATTGCACTCCCACATGTGGGTAAAGGGCTCCCTGCTATAGTTCATTGTCGACAACGAGAGCCAAAAGAACCTCATTTCGGCAGAGGTCATGAAGCGGTTGGGCTTACCAACCATAGCACATCCACAACCGTACACCATAGGGTGGCTTCACCTGGGACATGATCTTCATGTGAGCTAGCAGTATCTCCTTCCATACAACATCAAGCCTTTCATGGATGAGGTAGTGTGTGACACTGGTCCCCTTGAAGTTTTTGATGTATTATTAGGACAACCATACTTATGGAAGTGACATGTTGTGTATGAATCAAGGCCCCGTGTTGTTATTGTTACTTTGGGAAATAAGTTATACTGTATACTAGAGGTAGCACCACTTATCGCCATCTCTTTGGTTACTGCAAAACAATGCAGTAAGCTCATTTCCAAAAACGGGAATTTTTTTTTCCTGATGATACGCCCTCAAGGAAAGAAGAAGATGGTGGCCACGACCTCCAGACAGGGCCCCTCCACACAACAACTACAGATGGACAAGGTCGTGAAGGAGTACAAGGACATCTTCACCTCCCCCGTAGGGGTTCCTCTACACTGTCAGGTCAAGCGCTCCATCGATTTGACCCCAAGTGTGCCGCTACCCAATGGGCTAATCTATCGGTGCTCTATTCTAGAGAATGATGAAATCAAGACGCAAATTCAGGAGCTACTATAGAAATATCACATCCGTCTGAGTTCATCGCCCTATGGGAGCCCGATCGTGTTGGTATAGAAGAAGGATGGGCTTGGAGACTATGTATTGACTATTGGGTGCTAAACAAGATCACTGTCCGTAATAGGTATCCGATCCCACGAATTGGTGACCTCCTGGACCAACTGAACGGGACAAAATATTTCAGCAAGATCGATTTGAAGTCAGGATATCATCAGGTACCAATCGAACCCTCCAATGTGTGGAAGACTACCTTCAAATCCAAGGAGTGCCTTTTCGAATGGTTGGTTATGCCTTTTGGATTGACGAATGCTCCTACAACCTTCATGAGGCTAATGGATGACATCTTGTGGCCATTCACCAAATAATTTGTAGTGGTATACTTGGATGACAACCTGATCTTCAGCTAGAGTTGGGAAGAGCACCTCCACCACATCCAGCAGGTTCTCCAAACACTACGGCAACACAAGTTATGTGCCAATTTGGAGAAATGCATTTTTGGCATGAACCAAGTTCAGTATCTAGGATACATTATTGATGAACAGGGGGTGCATGTGGATCCATCCAAGATCCAAGTCATTCAGGATTGACCATCTCCAACTAGTCTGACAGATCTCTGCATGATCTAGATTTAAATAGGAACACAAAAAATTACAGAGATAACCATAAACACAAAGATGCAGCGGAAATACTACTTCATTTAATTAATGTAAAATACTGAAATATGCTTACAGATAGAAATGGAAATAAACCAGCTAAGGTGATGGTAGCTTATCTTCGAGAAGAGATGTGGCAGCTACATGCCTCTGAACTGTGTTACAATGAGGCTCGAAGGCCTATTTATTATTGAGAAACAATGGAAAACCCCTAACATCCCAAAACCTAACCCTAGAAGATGAAAAGCCAAATTGTGAGCACCGTTTTGGGTAAGTTGGTACATCAACTTCCTAGGGTCGTAACTTTGGCACCCGATCTTCGTTTAACGCATACAATAGTTCATTAGAAAGATCTATTCAAGCACTACAACTTTGGGTAGAGAAAAATCAGTCCAAGGACCCATGTTGCTCCCATATTTCCCAAAAAACATCATTTAGGGCCTCAAAACGGCTCTAGAAGTTCAGGACCTGAAAATTGCTAAAAGCAGTAAATTGTGCTACAAGGAAATTGAAAAGATGAAAGAGACAGTTGTGGGGGTCCAAGTGGGATAGGTGGGTGGCCACCAACATCCACCTGGATCATTCCTCCCCCCTTAGGAAGAAATATTCCCCATTGCGTTGAGTTCCTCCATCTGTTGAACTTGGTCCCTGGTGAGCTGTTCTGCAATCTCGAATGTGTCCAATAATGGTGGGAAGCATGGTTGAGGGTGGTACACATTGAACACTTGGTGTAGGCAAAGGAATGGAGGAATTTTTTGCTCCAAAGCATTGTTTCCCATAGCCTTGGTAATGTTGTAAGGACCATGTCAAAGTGGTTTGAGCTTTTGATGGGCTCTTGTAAGGTGTTCTTTCTGCAGATGCAACCAGACTTTGTAACCCACTTGAAACTTGTGTGGTGGCCCTGTGGGTGAGGAGAAGTTGTTCCTGTGTTCTTTCATGACTGTATCCCTCTACTGCTACTGCTGCATGGAGGAACCCTTTGCGTGGGTCATGGATGTGGCGACGATCTTCCCCTTACTTTGGGAGCGAACTAGACAAAAAGTAAATTTCCTAGTCTGTGAGATGAGCTTGTTTCCTTTTTTAGCAACGATCAAAGAGGTGGCGGTAGGTGCAGCTACCTCTAGTATCCTGTATAATGAATTACCCAAAGAAATAATAATAGTGCAAGGCCTTGACTCATACACATCATGTCGCCTCCACAAGTATGGTTGGCCTAATAATACATCACAAAAATCCAGAGGTGTAACATCACACAATACATCATCTTTGAAGGGCTTGATGCTATAGGGAAGGCAGCACTATTGGTGAACTTGAAGATCTCGTCCTTAGTGAAGCCACCCGATAATGTACGGTTGTGGGTGTGGTGTAGTCAGTAGGCCCAACCGCTTCATGACCTCTACTGAAATGAGGTTATTTTGGCTACCATTGAAAACAATGAATTGCAGTGGTGAACCCTTCACCCACATCTGTGAGTGGAACAGACACTCCCCCTCCTCTGGATCTTCGGGCTCATTCTTCTGGACCTTGGTGGTGGCAACAGTGGCGTTGGGCTCCATGTCAATGATCTACATCCCTTTGCCATTCCCCTTGTCAGGTTCTGACTTAGGGTTGGAACATGCATCTGATTCTGAATCCTTCAACTCAGCCACTAGTGACTACTTGGTCAGACACTCACTTGTGTTATGAGTGGGGCTCTTATGGAACTCACACCACTTTCCTGTGTCTTTCTTCGACTTCGTGGTGTTGTTCTTTTCCTGTGGCTTCAACAGGTTGTCTTGTCTTGCCCCGTCTTGGCTTTGTCCTTAGTTCTGCGATTTGGGGAAGCCTTTCACTTGCCTTGGATTCACAGATCCAAAGTCCCACTTCTTCTGTTTAAACTTCTGCTCGATTTTGACATCGTATCAGTATGTCATGCCGAGTGAGGATATATTCAAGAACTCCATCTCTTCCTGGATGTACCTGTGTAGGTAGCTATGATATTTGAGTAGCAGATGCAGCTCAGAATCTTTGATACCCAACTATGTGTGAAGGGTATGAAAAATGTTGGTGAACTCCAGCACATCTTTGTCCCTTCCCTGCCGCAATGTGGTCCAGTTTATGTAGTTGTCCTCATAGTTTTTGACAGGGTAGTACTGCTCCTTGACGGCATCCTAAAATAAATTCCAAGTGGGTGCGACTAAAAATAGTGAGCCCATACTTTCGTCCTTCTGCTCGCAGTAGGTTTCCCACTAGTCCTTGATGTGGGGGGCTGGTTTGAGAAGAGCGAAAACAATCTTTTCCCCACTCAAAAATTCATGAACAGAAAAATACCCTTCTAGTAGATTTAACCATTTATCTATGGCATTTGTGTCTATCTAACCCTCGAACATGGTTATTTCAAAATTAACTTGTACCTTAAATGGTGTAGCATTTCCAGAGTAGCTGTTGGAAGCCGATGCATCGCCTCTGGGTAGCCGCTGAAGGATCTGGGCAAAGTTGTCCATCATCCCGTTCCTTTGTCACTCGAGGGTTTCTTCGAGCAAGACTTTGATAGGATCTCCTGCCCCCTCATCTTTCTTTTCATCTGCCATGGGAGGTTTTCGAGATTTGAGAGGCTGGTGTTGCAGGTTTGACCAATTCAAGCTCTAACTCCTTATATCCCAACCTCGTTGGGGACATGCAAAGAAAAAAACAGAGAAAAATCGGACCACTCTAATACCACTGATCGGGATTTAAATAGGAATGCAAAAAATACAGAGATAACCATAAACATAGAGATGTAGAGGAAATAATACTTCATTTCATTAATGTAAAATACTGAAATATGCTTACAGACAGAAATGGAAATAAACTAGTTAGGGCGATGATAGCTTATCTCTAAGAAGAGATGTGGCGGCTACATGCCTCTAAATTGTGTTACAATGAGGCTCGGAGGCCTATTTATTGTTGAGAAACAATGAAAAACCCTTAAAATCCCAAAACCTAACCCCAGAAGATAAAATGCCAAATTGTGCGCCCTGTTTTGGGTAAGTTGGTACATCAACTTCCCGGGGTCGTAACTTTGGCACCTGATCTTCGTTTAATGCGTACAATAGCTCATTAGAAATATCTATCCAAGCACTACAACTTTGTGAAGAGAAACAATGGTCCATTAACCCATGTTGCTCCTAGATTTCCCAAAAAACGTCATTTAGGGCCTCAAAATGGCTCCGTAAGTTCAGGACCCGAAAAACTACTAAAAATAGTAAATTATGCTACAAATAAGGAAACTGAAAAGATGAAAGAGATATTTGTGGGGGTCCAAGTGGGATAGGTGGGTGGCCACAAACATCACCTAGATCACCGTAGCTTTCTAGGTCTTGCTAACTTCTACCACAGGTTTGTGTTGGGATTTTCTCATATCACTTGGCCCTTGAGTCAAGTCACCAAGGGAGGAGAAAAAGAAAAATTCTTTTGGTTTGAATCTCAACAAAAGGCATTCACAGAGTTGAAAGATTGCCTCTGCTAGGCACCAGTGCTCGCATTATCAGACTTGCAACAACTATTTTAGGTCAAGATAGATGCCTCTCACTATGCTATTGAGGCAGTCCTTACTCAACACAGGCATCCAGTGGCATATCACAGTGAGGCACTTTCAGACATAGTCCGGAAGCATCCCACTTATGACAAAGAGATGTATTCCATTATGCAGGCCTGCTAACAATGGAAGCACTACATTTTGGGGAAGGAGATGGTCATCCACACAGACCACCGACCCCTGCAGTTCATACAGACCCAAGGAAATTGCAGAATGACTACCATCAGAAGTGGTCCACATACCTGCAACAATTCCATTTGAATATCAAGTATAAGAAGGGTAGCACCAATTGTTGGGTGTGGAGCCTGATTATCTTTTGTGTTCAAAGGTTTCAGCCGGATGTATACCCCAGGAAAATTGTGCACCCCTCAATCTGGGCCATTAATTATGCGGATGATCTAACGGTGGAAGTTATGTTTAGTTTAGGGTTTTTTGCCCTCGAAGGCAACCCCTCACTATATATGAGGGAATTGTATTGCATCTATGCAGATCTATATTCTGAGTGAGGAAGAGAGAGGAGATTGAGAGCGAAGAGGGTGTTACAAAGAATCCATTGTAGATTGTATCTCTTCAGTTTGCTCAATAGTATAATAAAAGAAAGATTGGTTGTTTCTAAGTGGATGTAGCCCAAACTGGGTGAACCACATATATCTGTGTCTCTCTTGTTTTATACGTTTTCTTTGTTTATATTTCTGCAATATTTTATGTGTTCCATTGCTTTGTAATATATATAATTTTCTAACACCAATAATGTTGCAGATTGCCTTAGTCAACCACTGATCATGGCATTAACCACCGTGCTCAACTCTTGTGGGCACAAGACTTCTAATTGGCCACTTCTCTACAAAATCAACCCAGAATTCAGCCACACATACCAGACACTCTTGGAGAGTCAGCATGTTCCAGATTTTCACCTCCAGGATGCCTTGTTATTCCACCTGGGTCACCTTTGTGTTCCTTCAAGCGAGCATGCAAAGATGATCTAGGAAGTACACTACAGTCGGGTTGCGGGGCATTTTGGGGTCGAGAAAACGGTGGCAGTACTGCAAAATTATTTCTATTGGCCGAAACTTCGACAGGATGTGGGGAAGTACATCAGATCATGCATTGCCTGTGTCATTGCCAAACCAACCATCAAGAAGCAAGGCCTATATACCCTTCTGCCTACCCCAAGTAGACCTGGGGAATCCATCTCTATGGATTACATGTCAGGCCTTCCTTCCACTAAGCAGGGAAATGACTATGTTTTTGTGGTCATCGACAGGTTCTCGAAGATGGCCATTATGGAGGGCTGCAAGAAGAATATCACAACAGAAGCCACTGCTAAACTCTTCTTTGAACAAGTGTGGGTACACTTTGGGATTCCACAGTCTATCATCTCAGATCAAGACAACAGGTTCCTCAATACATTTTGGTCTAGTCTCTGGTCAATGCTGGACACCAAACTCACTAAGTCCACAGCCTTCCATCCTCAAACTGATGGCTAGATAGAGGTTGTCAACAAGATGATCGTACACATTCTGCACATGTACAACTCAAAGCATCCACACACATGGGATGAGAGCCTCCCTTGTGTTCAGCACAGCTACAACTGAGCTCTCCACAGCTTGACTGGTCACAACCCTTTTCATGTGGGCTTGGGATTCTAGCCACTATGTCCCATGGATGTGACCATGCCATTTGCAGCTACTCACGTAGATTCAGCTCATGTCCAGTCCGAAACAGATAATGCAAACAACTTCATTGAGCACATCCAACATATTCACCAGCAAGTCCATGACATTCTGGAGAAATCAAATGCCAAGTACAGGCAACGACATGATCAACATCAGGTGCCACACAAGTTTTAGGTGGGCGATAAATTCTAGTTTCATTTGCAAAAGGAATGCCTTACCATAGCCTATCCGAAACTCAGACCACTCTGATATGGTCCTTACACCATTACGAAGGTTGTGGGAGATAATGCATTTGAGCTCAACATTCCCCCATTCCTTGGACTGCACCTAGTGTTCAATGTGGATTGCCTTTGGCCATACTTTCCACCATTACTAGACACATCCAACATTGCAGAACAGCTCACACCCACAGAGTTAAATACAGATTACATGGAACAAGCTGCAACTGATAGAATCATGGACACACAAATCAAGCACACTCGCCAGTAGAATATCCAACTGTATTGAGTTGTCAAAGAAGGCCAACTCCTTCACCAGGGCAAGTGGCTCACCAGGGACCAAGTTAAGCAAAAGTTTCCTCATCTCATGGAGGAACTCAACACAATGGGGACCATTGATTCCTAAGGGGGGAGGAATGATCCAAGTGGATATTGGTGGCCACCCGCCAAGTCCACTTGGACCCCCACCATTGTTTCTTTCAGCTTTTTAGTTTCCTTAATTGTAGCACAGTTTACTATTTTTAGCAGTTTTTCGGGTCCTGAAATTGAGAAGTTGTTTTGGGGCCCTAAACGACATTTTTTGGGAAAACTAGGAGCAACATGGGTCCATGGATTGATTTTGCTCATCCCAAAGTTGTATTTCATGGATAGATCTTTCTAACGTGATATTGTGCGCATCAAACGGATATCGTATACTAAAGTTATGACCCGGGGAAGTTGATGTACTAATTTACCCAAACGAGGCCCACAGTTTGGCGTTTCATCTTCTAGGGTTAGGTTTTGGATGTTTAAGGTTTTCCACTGTTTCTCAACAATAAATAGTCCTTTGAGCCTCATTGTAACAGAGTTCAGAGGCATGTAGTTGCCACATCTCTTCTAAGAGATAAGCTACCATCGCCCTAGCTAGTTTATTTCCATTTCTGTTTGTAAGCATATTTCAATATTTTACATTAATGAAATGAGGTATTATTTCCACTGCATCTTTGTGTATATGGTTATCTCTGTATTTTGTTGCATTCCTATTTAAATCCAGATCACGTAGCTTCCATTGACACAACTTCACGGGCCTATTGTTGAGAGACAGTGGGTTCAGAACTTACTGGCACAGACATTTATTCAAGGATAATCTTCTGGCTATACTCAAGCAGTTTTGCAAATGCTAGGCTTGCAACGAAATCCTCCCAAGTCTGTCGATTCATAGAGAGAAACAAGAGGGCTTATACCAATCTTTCAAAAAGCAAAGTGTTCTTTAGCAGATTTATAGCCGACTTCGAGTTCAAATCCAACCATTCCCTCCATTTTTTTATCATAAATGCATCTTTGGCAGTAGATCACCAAACATTTTCATCATAAATGTCACCTACCCGCTCCTCCTAACGGATTTTTGCTATCCAATCATCAAGAGTGACTTCAATGGCTACTTTTGGATGTGGCTGTGTGGCACCAGCACCCATGGTGCAGCTTGTCCATCACAGCTTTGTTTGTCTCTGCTTCTTCTGTCGTAGCTTCTTCAGTTGTACACTTTGTGTCTATCGCGCAACCTCCATACTGTGGTTTCCTCTTCTTCGGAAGTATATTTTATAGTCATGCTCTACTTGCAGCGACATGGAGCGCTAAGGCATTGCGCAGGGGTAGGATCCCCTATATACAACTTCAGTCGACTTCCATGGAACAATTCGCCATTTAGCTTCGCAAGCTAAACTACACCACCGTCCGTGATTTCCTTGACTACATAGGGTCCCAACCAGTGCATTTGAAATTTACCCAAAAACTTTGTTTGCCTACTATCATAGAGAAGAACCAAATTGTTCACCTTAAATGTGCACAATTTAATATGCATATCATGTCAGGCCTTCTCACGTTCCTTTTGCAATTTCTAGTGAAATCTTGCAAAGAACTCGTCTTCTTCCAACTCCGGTAACTGTGCGAGATGCTCCTCCATGGTCTCGCAAGCTGTCATATTTGTCAAATCCACAATATGAAACCTTGGCACAATATATTCTATGGGAATCAATGCCTCGATCCCATATACCAACCTAAACAGTGTTTGGCCTGTCAACGTTTTGCATGTCATCCTATATGCCCATAGAACCGTTAGGATGCGTACATCCCAATCATTTCTCTTCATGTTACAAACCTTTGTTGATGCATTCTCCATAATTTTATTGAACGCTTCCACTATACCATTGGCTTGGGGATGATAGGGCGTACTCTTTTGATGGTATACTTGGAATTATTCGAGAATCACGCTGATTGTTTAATTTAGAAAATGTGTACCCCCATCACTCATCAACATCTTAGAGCACCCAAACCGCGTTAAGCAAGGAAAATTTTAAGATGGAAATTTATCTTAAAATTTAGAAAGCTTGGAAAATCTTAATAGTCCCTAATATGTAAATTGTGGAATGTTTGGTGATATTTTTGTAAAAAAATTTACATTTATAATGATTTTATATTAGTCTATATAACATTTTGGCGAATTTTAAGGTAAAGAAAAAATTGTACTATTAAATTTGGGCAAATCATTTTTAGAAAAAAAGGAAATTTGCAAATATTGTTTTTGGAAAAAACATGGAAAATTAGCCCACCTACAAATATTAGCCCCTAAAAATTTTCAGGTGTTAAGAAATATTCAAACAGAAACTTCGCAATGGTGGCAGCAGTACAATCCTTCACCAGTTGTGCCTCTGCCCATCTGGTTAAGTACTCTGTCACAGTAATAATGTACCATGCGCATGTCTTCCTTCCTGGTGGTTGTATCGAACCTACAAAGTCAATTTCCCATTTTTCAAATACTTGTAATGAAACCTAAGGGTTTAAGGGCAGTTCATCTCTTCGCGAAGGCTTGCCCATCCTTTGACAAGCATCGCATGCTTTACAAAATACCTTATAATATTTATGCACTGTCAACCACCATAACCTTGCCCGTGAAATGTTCTACGTGGTCGCTCTACCTGCATAGTGTCCTCCCACCACTCCTCCATGTTTCACAGAACATATCAGTGCAATATTTCATATGTTCCCATCTTATACAAATGTCCCACTATAAAAAAAAATCAGCAGCGTGGACCACCAGTTCCTTCTTCTGCTGAGTAGAATACCCTTCTAGAGTTGTTCCATTGGTTAGAAACTAAATAATGTGAGAAAAATGATCATCTGAAATGTTGTAGGCTTTAACCCAGTACAAAAATTACCTGCATACGAATTCTAAAACATAGAAAATAAACAATGTGAGAGCATAACACATAAAACACATATACACAGAGATTTTCCCCTGGATCCCAAAACCAGGACTACCAGCTTGATTTTTCATGATGTTCCTCTCAATGTTACAATACTTATTTATACATGTCGAAGCATCCAATACCATGGACCGAAAACCATCACATCCAAAACCATGGACCAAAAAACCATCGCCTCCAAAAAACATGTGCGAAAATCATGCATAAAACCATAGGTGGGTCCGTCCAACCTAACATAGGGTCCAAAACCAAAATTTTTTGGGGCACTGTCCTGGACTCCATAAAGTGGGATTGCGGGTACCCCTCAAACCCCTTGTGACCTCCCTCCCTCTAACCCCCAGTTAACTACATGGGCTAGTCGTTGAAAGAATATAACACAACCCAACATTCTCCCACTTTTTGTTTTCTTTCCACAGGGGGCCACAAGAGAGCTTACTCATTTATCCAGCCCTGCAATGCCCATTGTTTCTGTACACCAAGAGAACTTAGCAGAGCTCACAGATTTTGTTAATGCATCTGCATTATTCTTCAAAGTGTCCACCTTTACCAGTAACACCTTTTTGTCTTCTATCATATCCCTCACAAAGTGATAATGAACATCAATATGCTTTGTCTTTGAATGATATGTGGGATTCTTTGCCAAGAAAATTGCACTTTGGCTATCACAGGCTATCCTTATAGCTCCCTGTACTAACCCCATACTTGAACACAATATCTGCAACCAAACTGCTTCCTTGCTTGCATGTGTTTGCCATGTATTCTGCCTCTGTAGTTGATAGTGCCACTATAGATTGTTTCTTAATCATCCAACTGACTGCGCCTCCAAATAGGTTAAACACATACCCACTTGTATATCTTCTCTGATCCAAATCTCCAGCCCAGTCTGAATCAACAAATCCATGGATATTCAAAACTCGATCCAATCCTGGTCTTCCTTGGTAGCACAAACCATAATCACTAGTGCCATGCAAATCCCTGAAAACCCGCTTCACTGTTGTCCAATGCTTCTTCCCTGGTTTTGACATAAACCTGCTCAAAACTCCCACTACATGTGCAATGTCTAGTCTAGTACATACCATTGCATACATCAAGCTACCGACTGCACTTGCATATGGAACACGGGACATGTCCTCTTCCTCTTCTTGTGTCTTGGGACACTGTTCAACAGATAACCTCACACCTACAAGAATAGGAACCTTCACCGGTTTACTATCTTGCATATTAAACCTCTGCAATATTGTCTCGACATACTTATTTTGGTTTAACCAGAGCTTCCTCTTTGTACGATCTCTTTTAATTTCCATCACCAAAATATAGTTTGCAGCACCAAGATATTTCATGTCGAATTTGGAGGACAATTGGGTCTTCAAATCCTGGATAATTTCTTTGTCATTTCCAACTAGCAACATATCATCCACATACAAGACCAGATAAATAACACGGTCACCAATTAATTTAAAATACACACAGTGATCTGCTTTGCTTCTGGTGAAGCCAAGTCCCTGTATAGATGTATCAAATTTCTGATACCACACCCTTGGTGATTTTTTTAACCCATACAGAGACTTCTTTAATTTACATACCAATTCTTTCTTACACTTCACCGCAAAGCCTTCAGGTTGCTTCATGTAGATCTCCTCTTCCAGATACTTGTGAAGAAATGTTGTCTTCACATCCATCTGTTCTACCTCAAAATCAAAAGCAGCAACAACAAATAAAAGTAATCTAATAGAAGTTACCTTGGCAACAGGAGAAAAAATATCACCAAAATCAATTCATGGCACCTAGGAATAACCTTTCGCTACCAATCGAACTTTGTATTTCTTCACCTTTCCTTTTGCATTTGTCTTCTTCTTGAACACCCATTTGCTGCAAATGGGTTTCCTTCTAGCTGGAAACTCGACCAAATCCCAAGCCTCATTTTTGTGCCAAGATGCCATTTCATCAAACATGGCCTCTTTCCAAAGTTTTCCATCCTCTGAATCTACTGCTTCCTTCAGAGTTCTAGGATCATCATCAGTAATAGATAACGCAAAATTTGAACAAAAAGAAGATGGACTATACCTTTCTGGCTACCTTCTTTCTCGAATTGATCTTCTCACACCTAGAGTTTGTCGCTCTTCATCTTCTATTTCCTCCTCTGTTGTAGAGTTTGATTCTTCCTCCTTTAGCTCAAACTCTATCTTCTCAGGTTCCTTTCGTTGGACTTCCTATTTAATAACATCTTTCACCTCTTTGAACACCACATCTCGGTTGTACACAACCTTCCTTGTTACTGGGTTCCAAAGCTTATAACCCTTTAAACCATCCTTATACCCAATAAAGATGCACTTTTCAGATTTACTATCCAACTTGGTTCTTTTCTCCTTTGGAACATGTACATATGCATCACATCCAAATACCCTCAGATGTGAAAGAGAGGGTTTCTTACCAGTCCATACCTCTTGTGGAGTTTTATCCTCCAACGCTGATGAAGGTGACCTGTTGACAAGGTAACATGCAATATCCATCGCCTCCGCCCAGAATTCCTATCCTAACCCGACACCACTGAGCATGCTTCTTGCCCTTTTCATCAACGTCTTGTTCATTCTTTCTGCAACTCCATTTTGCTAAGATGTATATGGAGTAATCTTCTACCATGCTATACCACACTTCGTACAGAATTATTCAAATTCCTTGCTGCAAAATTCTCCACCATTATCTGTCCTCAGCGCCTTTATCTTCTTCTCTCTCTAGTTTTCCACTAGAGCCTTAAATTCTTTAAATCTGTCAAAGACTTCAGATTTATTCTTAAAGAAATATATCC
The DNA here is from genome assembly GCA_031772625.1 of Pinus tabuliformis. NCBI lineage: Eukaryota > Viridiplantae > Streptophyta > Pinopsida > Pinales > Pinaceae > Pinus > Pinus tabuliformis. Next base: position 150,415,830 of record CM062816.1, read on the forward strand.
ATGTATTCCTTGAGAAGTCATCTATAAATGATACATAGTACATAGACTTACCCAGTGATGGAACCTTCACAGGTCCAAACACATCACTGTGCACAAGCTCTAATATTTGTTTTGCCCTCTTACCACCAGAGGGGAAACTCACCCGATTCTGCTTCCCATATACACAATTTTCATAGAATTCAAATTCTAGAGAGATATTACTCATACCTTCTACCATACCTTTACCATGAAGTATTTGAATGCCTTTCTCTCCAATATATCCAAGCCTTTGATGCCCCAGCATCGTCTTCTCTCCAGAGACCACTAGATTTTCTGCTCCACTTTCAGGAACCACAGAACTGGTGCATCCATCAACAATCATGCTACCTTGCAGCTTGTACAGAGTTCCAATCCGAACTCCCCGCATCAATACCAGTGCTCCCCAAACCATCTTGTAGGTATCCTTCTCAAATACTGTTTTTACACCTGCATCATCCAGCTTGCTTACAGAAATCAAATTTCTGGCTAATGCAGGAATATGTAGAACACCTGGAAGCATTCTAACCCTTCCACCTTGCAGCTTCAACTTTAATTTTCCACGACCAACGATTCTAGCCTTCCTGTCATCCCCCAAGAAGACATCACCACCATCATATTTCTCATACTCGCAGAACCACTCTCTATGGGGAGTGAAGTGAAACGATGCACCTGAGTCAATCAACCATGCCTCATGATCTACATGTGTACTTGAAGAAGCCAAGTACACATCCCCACCTTTATTTGAGGTGGTTTTCACCTCTGCAGAAGGAGCATCATCAAATCCCTTTCCTTTATCATGAACTTTAGATTTATAGTCCCTTTTGTAGTCCCCTTCCTTTCCACATTTCCAACACACCACCTTTATAGGTTTTCCTAGAGATTTAGATCTCCCACTCGATGACTTATTTTTGTTTCTGTTCTGGGACCGTCCTCGTACAGAAAAGGCATCACCATTCTGGCTCTCCATATTTTTTCATCTCATCTCCTCCGTCAACAAGGATGAGACTATTTCATCAAAGTACAAGGAATTTGCATTGCTGCCTATTGCAATAACCAAACTATCCCTCGAATATAGTAGAGAACACAACAAACTGATGTACTTATCTTCATCTGAAATTTTAATATCAATAGATGCTAACCGACTTACCACAGTATTAAATTCATTCAGATGCTCTGTCACCGAGTCTCCATCTTTCATCCCCAGGTTATACAGCTTTTTCCACAGGAATAGTTTGTTCACCAGAGACTTATATTGGTACAAAGTCCCTAACTTGTCCCACAAAGCCTTCACCGTAGCTTCCCCTGATACATTCAGCAATACTGAATCTGAGACACATAATCGCATTATGCTCTTTGCCTTCTGATCCAACTTCTTCCATTCATCATCGGACACTCCCGTTGGTTTAGTACTCGGATCTACCACGATCCACTAATATTTATCCACCAACAGATCCTCCATCTTGAGTTTCCACAACTCAAAACTCTGACAATTAAATTTCTCTATCTCTATCTTTCCACTGCCTGCCATATTCTTTCACCAACAAAATCGATCTCATAGATCTCCCATTGAACAGGGTCCACCACAGGCCTGAGCGAAACCCCTCAGCAACAAAGGTGTCCCCTTGAAGCCAAAACACCTCTGATACCAAATGTAGGTTTTAACCCTGTACAGAAATTACCTACATACGAATTCTAAAACACAGAAAATAAAAAATGCGAGAGCATAACACATAAAACACATATACATAGATATTTTCCCCTGGATCCCAAAACAAGGACTACCAACTTGATTTTTCATTATGTTCCTTTCAATGTTACAATACATATTTATACATGTCGAAGCATCTAATACCATGGACTGAAAACCATCGCGTCCAAAACCATGGACCGAAAAACCATTACAGCCAAAAAACATGTGTGAAAATCATGCACAAAACCATAGGTGGGTCGGCTCAACCTAACATAGGGTCCAAAACCAAAATTTTCCAGGGCACTGCCATGGACCCCATAAAGTGGGGTTATGGGTACCCTTCAAACCCCCTGTGATCTCCCCCCCTCTAACCCCCAGTTAACTACATGGGCTAGTCGTGGAAAGAATATAACACAACCCAACATTGGAGTTGTTCCATTGGTTAGAAACTAAATAATGTCAGAAAAATGATCATCTGCAATGCGCACAACAAAGATCTACACATCCGGCAATCCCTCATCTAAATTAGTTGGTTCTTCACATGTTTCAATCCTGGAAAGATAATTTGGTCCTACATTCAACCATCTGGGCTTCACAATCACTTAAAAATCATATTCCTGAAATAGAAATGACCACCTACAAATCTTCCCCCCCAACACAGGCTTGTTGACCATGTACTTGAGAGTGGAGTGATCTATGTACATTTTAGAATGTGCGCCCAAATAATGTCGAAACTTCTACAGCGTGTAGACCATCACCAACCCTTCACGCTCTGTAGTGGAATAGTTCCTTTCATCTTTTGACAGTTTCCTACTTGCAAAGGCTATTGGATGATCAATATCACCCTCACTCGGTTGAGTCAATACCACACCCAGCACAATGCATGAGTCATCTACATGCACATGGAACTCTTTCTTCCAATCTAGAAACACTAAGATGGGCGCAGTCACCGTCTTGTCCTTTAACACTTCAAGATTTTGTTAACACTCCTCATCCCAACAAAAAGTTGCATCATCCATCTTTAATAATTTCTCCATCGGCGCGGTTACATTGGCATAATAGTTGATAAACTTCCTATAGTATCCTTTGTGGCCCAATGTTGTGCCTATTTTCTTAACATTCTTGGGAGCTTCTAAATTCACGATCACTGCTATTTTCACAGGCTCCACCATCAATCCCTGCTTACATACTACATGGTTGAGCAAAATTCTGAAAGGAACACAGAATATACATTTCTTCAAGTTCAGCTTGATTTGGTATATGTGACATGTATCCAGCATGAGGTGCAGACTTGCAACATGGTGCTTCCCCAATCCGAACATAGTCTAATCATCAAAATACACTTCTAAGAATTTATGAATAAACTCCTTGAACACCACTATTAATATCCTGGAAAAGACTACGGGCACATTCCTCATCCTGAATGGCATCACTATATAATGAAAGAAACCCCACTTTGTCGTGAAGGTTGTCTTGCTGCGATCTTCTGGCGCGATCTTAATTTGATGGAAACATGAGAAACCATCAGTGAATGAATAAGCTTCCTATCCCCCAACATTTTCTAAAACTTCATCTGTGAATGGTGTTGGAAATGGATCATGCACACATGCATCATTCAGTTTTCTCATATCTACGCATATTCTAATTTCACCCTATTGTTTCTTTGCTTGGACAACCATTGGGCTCACCTAATCGAATTCTTCTACTGGTTCAATAATCCTGCCCTCCAACATCTTATCAAGCTCTTTGTGCACCTTTTCTTTATAATTTGGGTTGAGCTGATAAGGTCTCTTCTTGACGGGCTTCACGTCATGTTTCAAAACAATTCTCATTACGCCCAAATATCCTACAATACCTTTCATATCTGAGAATGTTTTTGGGAATATATCCTGGTATTCACGCAAAAGTTCGACCACCTTATCGACTCTATCTTCATCCCAATAGTCTCCTATCTTCATGAACTTAGGTTCCGCATCGGATCCAATATTTACTTGTCAGGTTTTCAGTGGTTCTATTACATCAAGGTTCTCTGTCGTAGGTCCTTCAACCTTGTGCTGACCTTCAGTTTCAGGAATGTTGATTTTCTTGGATCATCTTCTTCTTCTTCAGCAGTCACATTGTAACATTCCATCGCGTGGCACAGCTGTGTATCCCAGTCTAGTTGAACCCATTCTACTGATTCTTCAGGTGTTCTAAAAATAATAGTCTTAATCTCTTGGAGTGCTTCATTGATGCATTCAAGTCCATCCTCAAAGCTTAAGGTTAATAAGAAATTCTCCCGTAGAATAGCCCATTCAGTTGTTCTATGGTGCATCTCTATCTCTAGGTACCAATTCATGGTAATAGTATCTAAGGTGTGATAGAAGATATGCACCCACTCTAATTGAAGTTCTTCACCCCAAGATTTAGTCCATTGGGCAAAGTGTTCATGCGGATCATCCTTCCCAGTATACTTCTCATACATTCGGGTATTATCATATCCAAACCTTAGCTTCATGATCCATTTGTATTCCTTCCAGTCAGTGAAATTATCCTTATGTGTACCCCACCAATGGGTGAGCATAACAATGCCAATTCAAGTGCCTGGAATCGATGTTCCTCAGGAACCTCCCTTTCAAACCATCCAAAAATATATTAACATCATTTAATCCATCATAATGTGGAAGCTTCTTACCTCAGTAGAGACACACTACGGTGATTTGGTCATCATATTGTAACGCAATGTAGATACTTCATGCAACTGATTTTGCTAGTGTTCGATCTCTTCATCTGAATATGATGTATAGGAGTTTTCCCTATCCCACGTGATCCATCCATCTGTAGTGGGATTGATCCAATCTTTGTCTCACTCGTGATCTTGTATATCTGGTCTAGATCAACATCATCCTCCACAAAGTCACGAACAGGTTCAGTATAGCATGCTCCTTTTGCAGGGTCCAGTGGCACAATAACCCTGAGCACCTTCCTCTCAAATTTCATCTTTCATTGTTTCAAATTAATCACCGCATCCATATCAAAGGCCCAATAAATTCCTAGTAACATAGGATATGGATTACTGTCATCTACTATTTCTATTACTTCAAAATCAGCCAGCACGTTCGTGCCTTCAATGTCAGCTGTCACACCATATAAGTGCCCCATTGGAATAATATTATGTTGATTAGACATGCGTAGCTATATAGGATTCCATTGCAGCATAGGTCTCCCCATCCTTTTCCATGTCTTCTTAGGCAGTATGTTCGCATCAGAGCCCAAATCCAGGATGACATGGTCCATTTCATATCCTCCTATCTGCGCAGTCAGCCTCATCTCACGCTCGGTCCTTTTCTTATGCTTACCTAGTTTTCTCACATTGCATTGTTTTGAAGGAACCTTAATCTTACTCGCAAGATTCTCTATTAGCTCTTAGACCCCTTCTACTGCCTTCTTATCATGCAACAACTTCATACAGGTCTTTAAGAAAGTGGCTAATAGCAAAGGATCCACATCTTGCACTTCATTGTTCCCAGCTGATTTCTCTCAACTACCGGACATAGAAGCTTTAGCAAAGCTCTTATTAGCTTCCATAAAAGTTTCTTTAGCTTGGTTGAGATCAAACCATACTTCCTTTTCAACAGCCTTGTGCACCCATCCCTTAGTTTCTGGTTGCTTTCCTTTATCTTCACCTGTGTCCATACCACTGCACATTACAATATTAACATTGTGATCTTCTTCGCGAGGCTCCACCCTCATCAACTGGATATTTTGCATAGGCTGTTGGGACGACATCTTCTTTTCTTGCATACTTTCTATAAGCATTGGGCAATCTGCTATCACGTGTTCGAACTATCAGCAATATTGACAAGATGAATGCATTGGGTTCTAACAATCACATGCAAAATGTCCAGCTTCACCACAATTATAACAAATAGCTTATCCGCGACCTCTGCCAGCCCCTCCCCCTCTTCCTCTTCCATGACCTTAGAATCCTTAGCGCACTACACCCGTGCCTTGATCCTGAGGTCGATTTACTGCCTGCATTTGGTAGGCAAGGGTCCTATCCATTATTAATTCATAACTTTGACAATGGCACTCATCATGACCTACCGACTTGCAAAAATTACAAAGAAATTGCTGAGGGGTCTGTATAAATATCTATAGTAGATGAAAATTGACTGTTGCATGTGTTAGAAAATTATAAATTATAGAGCAATGGAACACATAGAATATAACAGAAATATAAACACAGAAAACACATAAAACCACAGAGACACAGATATACGTGATTCACCCAGTTTGGGCTACGTCCACCCCGAACAACCAGTCCTTCCTTTCTATTATCCAGCAAAATGAAGAGACACAACCTACAGCAGATCCACTGTAATATCCTCTGTTTTCTCTCAGTGAATTCCATGCTTTGAACATTACCTATCAAACTCTTTGCTGTAATATTCACCTCCATTGTCTGATCTAAGACACTTCAATTTCTTTCCTGTCTCAATCTCAACCGAAGCTTTCCATTTCTTGAAAGTATCAAATACACTAAATTTATTCTTAATACAATAAATCCATGTTTTCTAGTTGCATCATCAATAAAAGTAACATAATAATGAGAGCCACTGAGAGATGATACCTAAGCAGGTCCCCATAAATGCAATTCTCACTGAAGTCCAAATCAACATTCTTCAAACCCGGCAACAAATTCCTTGAGTGAAGAATCTTCATCCCGTTCTCACTCATGTGTCTAAGCCTATGATGCCATAATGCTGCATCTGCTCCTTTGGAAGTTAAAGCATTAACAGAGTTAGAAATACCATTGCATAAATACAATGTACCAACCTTTTCGCCTTTTGCTATTACCAGGGTTCCTTTGGTGACCTTCCAAGCTTTATCTGTGAAAGTTGTCACACAACCTTCACGGCCTAACTGCCCTGTTGAAATCAGATTTTTCTTCAGATCTGGAACATGCCTTACCTCCTTTAGTAGCCATTGGTTTCCATTCTTCTATTTTACAAGAACTTTACCTATTCCAACAATTTTACAGGATTTATCATCACCCAAATGGACTTATCCAAAATCTCCTTGAACATAGTCATGAAAATATTTCTTATCAGGTGTGGCATGGAATGAGGCCCCTGAATCTAACACCCAGGGATCAGTGATATTTTCGAAAGAAAGAATCAAAGCATCTTGTAACACCTCACCTATCACATTTGCTTCATTATTGTTTTCTTGTTGTGCATCTCCTTCTTTTCCCTTCCGAGATCTATAGTCTTTCTTTAGGTGTCATTTCTTTCCGCATTTCTAGCACACTATTCCTAATCTAGACTTGGATCTGCCTTTCCTTAATTTACTGTGATATCATGAGCTCTTTCCTCCTTCCATTTTTCTTCCCCTAGACTCTGCACTTAAAGCATTACCAGATGTCTCACCAGATCTTTTCTGTCGCATTTCCTCGCTAAGGATAGCACCGACAACATCATCAAACTTTAAAGTACTAGATCCAGAAACAGAGTTACTAATGGCCATTACCAAACCATTCCAACTTTCTGGCAATAAGCACAAGAATAACAGAGCTCTAACTTCATCATCAAAGTTTACCCCTATAGAACTTAACTGACTTGTAACAGTATTAAAATCATTTAAATGGTCTGCAACAGATCCACCTTTCGACATCTTCATATTAAATAACCTTTTCATAAGAAATACCTTGTTTGACGTCGAGGGTTTTTTATATAGTTTCGCCAACGCCTTAATCAAACCCTCTGTCATTGTTTCCTTCGAAATGTTGAAGGCGAACGACACTGTGAGGCGCAACTGTACTATTTCGAGTGCCTTTCTATCGAGATGTTCCATTCTTCATCTGTCATACCTGTCGGCATCTTTATTTTTCTGCCCAATGGTAGGTATAGATGTTTTGGATATAGATAATCTTCCATATACATCTTCCACAGCAAGAAGTTTTGGCCGTTAAATTTCTCGACCCTAAACTTACCAGCTTCCGCCATTGCTCCCACTCGAACGAGGAACCCTTCTTTCATGTGAGTTTATCAGCTAAATAAACCTTTGGCTCTGATACCAATTGTTAGAAAATTATAAATTATAGAGCAATGGAACACAGAATATAGCAGAAATATAAACACAGAAAACACATAAAACTAGAGAGACATAGATATACGTGGTTCACCCAGTTTGGGCTACGTACACCTCGAACAACCAGTCCTTCCTTTCTATTATCCAGCAAAATGAAGAGACACAACCTTCAGCTGATCCGCTGTAATATCCTTTGTTTTCTCTCACAATCTCACCTCTCTGTTTATCGCTCAGAGAATACACGTCTATTTCAAAGCCTCAATACAATGCCCTCATACAAAGAGAGGGGTTTCCTTCTAGGGAAAAAAACCCTAAACTAAACATAAGTTCTGTCGTTAGATCATCTGCCTAATGAACGGCCCAGATTGACTAGAAATTACTATACTTTTACAAGGCAATTTTACAACTGTTTTTAGCTTCGGGGGCGCTGCCCTCGAAACCCCCGCAAGGAAACCGCTGGCCCCTGGACCCCCCAGCTGGGGGCAATGGGCCCCCCCAAACCCCTGCAGGGGGGACAAGTCCCCCCCGCACCCCCTCGCGTGGAGGGGTGTACAAACTTCCTGGGGCATACATCCGACTAAAACAAATACCTCTACATAATCATGCTCCACACCCAACAGCATGTTGTCCTGTAACTTGACATATAGTGCACCATGGCACTTCTCCTGCACTCAGCCCAATGATATTTTCAGGCTTCAGGGGAATAGGCCCTCCCCCAATAAGATAAATTCTGATAAACCGAGCAATGATCCTTATCATGCCCATGGCCCTTGCATTTCAAGCACCAGACTTCAACGTGCACCTCAGGCTGGGTTTCATTTCCCTTCTTCAGGCTCTGCAACTCCAAGTGCAGACTCCTATGAGTGAATCTGTTATACTCCAATGCTCGTATCTTGTATTGGCGAGGCTTCCAACCTCATCACGATTTCGACAGCTTCTACTTGTGTTGCTATCTTCAGTTATGACAATGGTAACCTTATGTGGGGCAACAATGAAGCAATGTACCAATATTTATGTTGTTCATCTGTGATGTTCATATTATCCTACCGGATCAGGAATTTTAGTCTCTGATTGAAATCCCATAAAAGTTCATTCACCACTTGCTTTATCTCCCTAAACTTTGTAACAAATTGTGCCTTAGATTTAGGCTTCTTAAACTTGCAGTTCAACGCTTGCTGAGTATCTACCAACATCACGACAGGGTGATCTTGAAAGTACTTGATATACTAGGTCAGCGCTCTATCCTGCGGCACTGTGACCAGTTGTACTTTCTTTAAGTTATCATTAGTGATCTTCTGTGTGGTCCACACAACATATGCAATGAACCATAATAATTCGGGGTCTTCACTTCCTATCCCTTTGAAGATTAGCATCTTCATTACGTTCACCATGTTGAATGGTGGAGGTGGAGACGGAGGTGGAAGTGAAGGTGTAGGTGTATGCGATGGAGGTGGAGATGGAGGTGGAGTGGATGGATGAGGTATCCATGGGATACCTTGACTTACCAACTGCAGTGCACTTCACGGTTGTTGGGCCTCTGTTTTGTCTTATTTTTACTAAAAATATCTCATGTTGTTGTTTGGCTAAATGACTATTTTGGAGAGTATTCTTTACTTCCCTTATTTGATCAGGACTAAAACATTATTAATAAAGGTTTCTCTATTGCAGGTTTAAAATTGATGTAATCATGCTTTTATATAGGTTATGGACCTGCATTTACCTGCCTGTACCATGCAACGTATTCCTGCACCATTTTATGTATGCCTGCACTCTGAAGGATTCTTGGACTACACTCACGATCCTGCACTAAAGGATGTGTACAGTTATTTTTTATTGCTCCAATACAATTTTCCAGAATTGGAACAGGTTAAAAGCACGTTTGCCTCCAAATATAGAAGGGAATTGACTACTACAACATCATATACCATTCTTCGTGGATGACATTAAAAAGTCAATGCAAGAGACAGATTTGATGACTTGTGGTTATTTCTAGACTAAGAGCTCCTCGATCCATTGTAAATATCATATGGTGGAGGTATTAAACGTTCCAAAATTGGAAAGGTTACTTACAGAGGAGTTCCGAACAATACACAACTTTCCAGCAAAAGATAAATTTCCCAAAGATGTTCATGCAAATGAGAAAGCGAGCAATGGTTTATCATCTATGGATGACGTGAATATTGGGATATTCATCTGCCGAGAAAACCTTGTTGACATTTGAACCATCAATTGCATATCCTATCATATATTAGGACTTTTGTTGTGTTATTCAGTATTCCATTCTTATTTTCAAGGGTATGGCTAAATTAGATGATACACGTTGAGATGTTCTTTACATTACAACCCTATATTAACCTCAATGTAATTGAACAATTACCATCACTACATCCAGAGAGGTAAAAATGTGTTACCATCATCTCATTGACATTGGCTACTCTACCTTTGAAAGGTTGATAATTGGGATCGAATCTTTGGTTGTGAAGCTATAGATCCACTAGTCTAATCTTCGTTGGATTTTATTTTTTTATATGAATGATGGATAGTTAAGGTGGCTGCAAAGTTTGTTATCTAAGTCTTTCCATTTGTTTCTAGCGGTTGTAGCAATTAATATTGGCAGGAATCATTTCATAGCTACCAGCCCTGTTTTTTGTTACAATCAAGGTACTTTTCCATCATATGTGCACTTTTTTGTCTCATCCCCATCAGCATTATCCTCAAGATGATGTTCATATTCCAAAGTATCTCGATAGTATTGCAACGATTGTAGTTGCCCAAAATATGCGAGATCTATGTGGACATGCCTTTGGATGCATAATGTAAAGACTGATTTTAAATATTAATTGAGGCATTTCTTGTCATGTTCTGTTTATTTATTTGTTGCATCTAATTATTTTAATTCTTGTGTGAACCAAGTTACGAATAGAGGGTGTGAGCTGGCTGGGTTGGCCGCCAGACCAGCTCGACACTGCTCTGCATCTCGTAAATTAGATAGTATTTAAAATATTATTTACTATGTGAAGTTTATTTAATTATTTACAGTCTCTTTCCTTCTTCAAATTGGTGTTATTTGATTTGTTGCAATTTTTTCCTTTCAACTGCAAAATTAATTTGATTTGTTGCATTAATAATTGTGCTTGCACTCGGAATATTTCCTTATATCGAATAAAGATTATGTCCCTTCAGATTGTCTGAATTTACAAGATCAGCTTATGCATTGACACTCTACCTTTATGAGATGTAATGTGCAACTTGAACACTTTGAATTGATTCAGATCCATTTAATTTATATTCTAGAACCTGAGATAGACTTGAGTGTTTATGGTTTCAAGGTATTAATGCATTCATTTGATCTATGCTTACAAGAAACCATATATTACTCAGAAGCAGAGATCACATATATTTTTTTCGTCATTTTAAATCATGATGCTTGCAGAGCCGACATTTATGAAAAGGAAATTGCCTCATGTTTAAAAAACGTTAATGTTTATTTTCCATTGTAGCTACCTTTAAAGTTCTTGACAGTTTTAGAAGATTTATTTCTAGGGATAAGGAAGGCGAGAGAATCTATATTGATTCCATTTCTTTCATAAGTTTATTTACATAGTAAATTTTTCCAATTCTTACAGGTTAATTTTACACAGAGGTAGATGCAGTAAAATTAGTGTAGGCATAATGGTTTTGAATTTCTCTTGAATTTATTCCCGAATTTACACTCTTTTTTATATTGTACTGAGACTGCTGGGTTTCGAGTTACAATTTCCATTTTGTTTTCTAGTACTTATAATTTTCTTTCACATTGTTAAATAATACAGGATTTCACTTTATTTCTCGCATGATTTTAGTTGTTTGGATTGGTGTTTTCTCAAATTCCCTTTTAGTGAAAGATTTATTTATTATCAAGATTAATGCGCAACATAGACTAGAATTTGTTTTGCAAGTTTCCAGGGGCTCTCTCTGGCATTTACAATGCTGCCTCTCAAAGTTCATAAACTATCAGGATTGACAATTAAATGTGGGTATATTTATATACCCTATACTACAGCCAACATTTTGGCGCCATTGTCGGGGAGGCACTTAGGGGACTGACCTTGGTGACCAAATGCGTTTGGTTTTTTCCTTCACCTAGTTTCTCTTGAAATTTTATGTTCTTTGAATTTATTTATTTCTTGCACTATTTCTTTAAGTCTTATCATTTTCCTTGATTTTGTAAGAACTCCCCACCCTACATACATATATACACTATTCATGTGCTAACAAATGTACCGATTGGCTCGTTAAAAACAAGAAAATGGTGTTTTGAGGAATCATCCAATGAGGAGTTTTTATGCTACTATAGACACATAGAACTCATCCAATGAATAATTAGCAAGTGAAAAAATTAATATTTTGATTGAACATAAGAATGATATTATTGAATCTTTGATTTCAAAATTGGATGATTTGTAGGAAGAGAAGAAGAAGGATGACAAACCACTACTTATCTTTTGCACGAACTATAGAAAGAAACACATCCTTGGAAAGTGTTCACTTAATAGCCTGAAAGTTTGCAAAAATTGTGAAGAGGACCATTTAACAAAACATTTCCCATCACTACCAAGATTACTAAAGGCACTTAGGAAATCAAGTAAGAAATCAAATAGACTACTAGGTATAACTCAAAACCCATCACCATTTGATACTTGGAATACTATTTATTATCCTAAGTAGGTTCCTCAACATGTTTATAATCCTGAAATTTCATGGAAAACTTTTAATCCTCCTCCAATTCAATACCCTGCTTCATGGTTGTAGTGGTCCTCTCCTTGGCCCTCATCCTCAAGCTAGATATCTCGATGTCCTCAAGAATCATTTGGATCCTTCTCTCTAGGGAAATCTCCCATGAAAATTCAATCACTTGAGCATCAACAACAACCACAATTTCTTTCCAATGCACCATCAAGTCATCCTCCTCCATGGTCCTAGCTGCATGTGCAACCTTACCCTAATCCTTTCCCTAACCCTAGTCCATACCCTTATCCATACCCTAACCCTATTCCATACCCTTATCCTAGCCTTAATCCATACCCTAGCCCTAATCCATACCCTAGTCCTAACCCAAACCCTAATCCATACCCTAACCCTAGTCCATACCCTAATCCATACCCTAGACCTAACCCTAGTCTTAATCCAAAACCTAGATCTAACCCTAGTTCAAAGCCTAACCCCAATCCAAATCCAAAGCTTAGTCCAAGCCTTAACCAAAACCCTAGCCCAAACCATACCTTAAACCCTAATCTAAACCATCAGGTTGCACAATAGTTTGAAACACCTATTCTTCTTGCTATCGAACAAAATGTCACATCTTCCATGTTGGGAAAGGGAATGAATTTGGAAACTTCCCCCATTACTGCAGAACATTTACCCAAGGAAGATATAATTCAAAGACCACCAGAGGAGAAATATTTCATTGGAACTTGTTCTCAAAATGTTGTTAAAGCTCAAAACCCTAGAATCTCTCTCAACCATTCTTGTCAATTTGAAAATCAAATATTTGAGCCTAAACTTGAGGGATTTATCTTTTGTCTTTCACCATATTCTTTGTACCTCCAAGAGAGTGACTATCAAACTGTGGAAGACTTGCATCAGTTGGAGAATCATAAATATATGGGTTCCATTGAATCCTGGTTTCGAGCAGTCATTAACCCACCTTATTTCCTCATCATTTGGAAATTATTGATACCATGTCAATTGAAGCAATTGGTTTTTCACACTTTGGTATGTCTTGAAGTTTATTCTTTAAAACTAAGTGTGAGTATAATCAACATTTTGTTATGCACATGGCTTCATTGGAAGTATGCCTACACTTAAAGGTGATATTTCTTTCTTTAAAAATAGGGTAGGGTAATATGAGAGTAATGAATAAATATGTATAACAACACTCTTGAACTTGTGATTCCCTAAAAGCACAGCTTTGGAAATTTCTATTATTATGCACTCTCATGGTAAGACTTGTCAGAAGAACTTCACACTTAATGCCTCATATTTTAAAGTGACTTTAATTATGGATTAATATGTCAGTGAAGGGTATTTTTAAAATTTTCATGTAATACTTCTCTTCTATGCTAACAAACTATCATCTAGAAAATCTTTTCAAGTCCCTCTTCGAAGGGACCGATGAAAAACCTCCTATGGTGAACCATGCCTGCAAAACTCTAATAAGATTTCATAAAGAACCCTGGCATGACCAACTCAAGGAATACTTTTAGTCATTATCTTGGAATTTTTTTTAAAATAAGTCTTTAAGGTAGCATGACCAACTAGTAAATAGTAATTAAAAACTTTTCACACCATCCTGCGCTCTTGAGTAGTAGATTTTCTTCCCTGCCTATTAAGTAACCTATCTAAGGTTAATCATAATCAGAGTCTTTTGTTTTAAAAACAAACAAATTAATTGAGGGAGAGGAGGTCTCATTATGAGCCGACCTACTATGATCATGGGTTCTTGGTCACCAACCAAGGGTAATGGCTTTCAGTTGAAGAAACTGGAAGACAAGAGACCTGATTGCAAGTTGACTTGTTAATTCTTGTTAGTTCTTGTGAATGGAACTATCGTTAACTAGTTACCAAGCTAGGACAGTGGCCTTAAATTAACTTCTAAGAAGAGAAACAAGTAAATGCTCTTAAATAACTTTGAATCTATATCTAATAGGTGGGACACAAGCATTTCATGAGGTTAAAAGGTATCCCTGTCGAGGCTATAGATGCCTGCTGACAACAGGGCCATGCCTGTGGTATTAAAGTTAATTCTAAACTATAATTTACTTGGTTGTTTTTTCCCTTCCATGAACTCATTATCAATCTCTTTGAGAATGGCTTTAAAATCCTTCTAGTGTTATCCCTTGTAGTTCTATCTTTTTGGAATGACTTTTATTGATGTGGGACCCTTAGTGCAGTTAATTCACTATTTCCAGACAAGAGGAACTTCAACTATAGATGGATAATGGTAAAATGGTCAATGTGGGAAGGTATTACTAAGTTTAAATTTAACACCATGGCTTTTAAATCATGTTGTTCATATTTATAATGAGGATATTAAAGTGTAACTTCTGATCAGGGATACCTCTGAGATATTTTTTTGAAAATTTTAAACGTTGGCTATTTTATTCAAGTAACAACACCATCCTTGCAACTTAGAATTTCTATGGCAGCCTTTATGTTAGATCTTCTAGAAATAAGTCTAAACAAATAAAGAGTCCAGTAGACTCTCCATTTTTAGAGCAAGCTTTATCTAGTGCAGAAAATGTGATCACACAAAATTGTAGGAACATCATTATGAATGCCTATAAATGTTTTTTAAAAAAACTCTTTGCAAGGGAGCAACAGTACCTGATTTCCTTGCATGAGGACATGCAAGATGGTCATCATGGGGTGACGTTGGGCCTCCATTTTGTCTTATTTTTACTCAAACTCTCTCATGCTATTGTTTGGCTAAATGACTATTTTTTAGAGTATTTGTTACTTCCCTTGTTTCTATCAGTATTAAAACATTATTAATAAAGGTTTGTCTATTGTAGGTTTAAAATTGATGTAATCATGCTTTTATACAAGCTATGGACCTACATGTATCATGCAATAGATTCCTGCACCATTTTATGGTTGCCTACACTCTGAAGACTTCCTGGACTACACTCACATTCCTACATTAGAGGATGTGTACAACTATGTTATACTGCCCCAATATGATTTTCTAGAATTGGAACAAGTTAAAAGCATGTTTGCCTCCAAAAATAGAAGGGAATTGGTTGTTAAAGCATCATATACCATTCTTCGTGGATGACATCACAAAGTCAATGTAAGAGACAAATTCGATGACTTGCAACTATTCTGGACTAAGAGCTCCTCGATCCATTGTAAATATCATATGGTGGAGGTCTTACACATTCCAGAATTGGAAAGGTTACTTACAGAGGAGTTATGAACAGTACACAACTTCCCAACAAAAGATAGATTTCCCAAAGATGTTCATCCGAATGAGAAAGCAAGAAATGGTTTATCATCTATGGATGATGTGAAGACTGGGATATCCATCTACTAAGTAAATGTTGCTGATATTTGAGCCATCAATTGCATATCTTATCATATATCAGGACTTTTGTTGTGTTATTCAGTATTCCATTCTCATTTTCAAGGGTATGGCTAAATTAGCTGATACACGTTGAGCTGTTCTTTACATTACAACCCTGCATTAACCTCAATGTAGTTAAAGAATCACCATCACTACATCCAAAGAGGTAAAAATGTGTTACCATCGTCTCATTGACATTAGTTGTGTTGCCTCTTGAAAGGTTGATAATTGGGATCGAATCTTTGGTTCTGAAGCTATACATCCACTAGGTTAATGGTCATTGGATTTTCTTTTATATGAGTAATGGATAGTTAAGGTGGCCACAAAGTTTGTTATCTAAGTCTTCTAATTTGTTGCTAGCGGCTGTGGAAATTAATATTGGCAGGAATCATTTCATAGCTTCCAGCCCTATTTTTGGTTGCAATCAAGGTACTTTTCTGACATATGTGCATTCTCTTGTCTCATCCCCAAATCCTCAAGATGATGTTGATATTCCAAAGTCCCTCAACAATATTGCAATGATTGTAGTTGCCCAAAGTATGTGAGATCTGTGTGGACATGCCTTTGCTTCCTTATTTTTTGGAATGCATAACCTCTGAGGATCTTGATAATATGAATATTGAAATTATGTGTAATACATTCTATAAAGCATATCTTGAGGACTTGTATAATTATGGCAACAAATTGGGAGGTGCTACTGCATAAATAATATGTGATTTGTTGGCATTTGAAGCCCACCGAAGAGTAGTTAACATTACAATAAATAGTATTCGGATAGAGTTGACTCATAATGATCGGTGGAAGGTCTATTCTAATTTTGGCTTGTTGTACCCTTACTGACATGAAGAACTTGTTGTCTATGAGGATATTGATCAGGTTCGTGCGGTGATGAGCCTCATCATTTGGTAATTATATGGGCCTTAATTCACCTCCAAGCTTAGTCAAACCAACTATTCTCACAACTTATTTCATACTTTTGATTATATTTTGTTTACGAGATGAGTTAGAGTTGGATATTTTTCTTTGTGGTCTAATGTGCATTTAATGCAAGATTAAAGGATAAAAGCAAGGAATTTTGGCAAATATCTTGGTCAAAACTTGAATGGGACAAGCGAGAGGAATTATAGGAGGTAAATCCTCCTTATTTACTACCCCTCCATTCGAATATTCCTCAATCAGCTCAGAGTGCAAACAGCGAAATCATGACGACTAGAAGGCAGCCGAGCAAGTGAAAGTCAAAGAACCAGTTTATCTCGAGTTTAAGAGCCGAGCCTCCCTAATTTTAAGGAAGTCGTTGGAGACTTCAAACGTATAAGTAGAGAGGCTTAGGACCTCAGTAGGATTCAGATTTTGATTGTAAAACTTTACTCTATTTTCGAGCTGCAAGACTTGTGAGCGTTTTTGATGTAATCCATTGTCTTGATAATAAGAATGAGTTTTGTTGTGAGCCATCATTGAGTTAACTTAAAGGGCTGAAGCTCTTGGGTTAGGGCCAAACCCTTGCAATTAAAGCTCCTCTTTATTGTACATGTATGCTAGCATATATTCATGGTTTAATCGTTCATTTTCTTAAGTAGTCGTGTTTCCATTACAGTAGCATAAAGTAGATTGGTTGTGTTTCAGTTTGCTTCCATTTGCGCCTTCTTTCAATTAGCAGGTTAGCAAGGAGAAAAATATGCCCATAAGGTTGTCAACAGGCGTCTCAGCCTCACCTCCTCCCTCTGGGACCATGACTTGAGGAAGAGACCCTTCAGCAACCCCAAAAACACATATTTCCAGTTCTCGCATGAGATTTGGAGTTGTTGTCTTGATTCAGTACTTGGTTCATTTCATCATTATATTTCTGTAATAAGATCTCACTCATATTCTCATTTCCTTCAGCACTTTCTTCATGCATAATATATGTGAAAGCCAATAAATCACGTCTTAATCAAATTATACCCAAAGATCTCCTTGCTGTCTGATCCATAACAAACCTAACCAATCGTCGTTAATCGCGTGTCGCATATTCATTTCAACATTTGAATTTAGGCGCTCCAAATCTCCACCATCGATCTGTTTTTCTTGATCCAACGGCTATCGCGTCACCCACTCACCAAATGCCTTGGCCGATCTCCACCGTTGATCAATCCCGCATGATCCAATGGCTATCGCACAATCTCACATGAATTATTGCACGACCAATACCCGACCAAGAGCACGCGAGAAAAGTGGTTTTCCTGTGCTACGTGTCACTCAATTAGGCTACTTGCATAAAATTTAGGAATTCTGCTTACAACTTTTAGGACGCGTGAGAAACTTCTTACCATGTATATACATTTCAATGTTTGACTTTAGGCACTCCGATCTCCACCATTGATCTACCTCGCTTGATCCAACAACTATTGCATCACCCGATCGCCAACTAGCTTGGCCAATCTCCATCGTTGATCAATCCCGCATGATCCAACGACTATTGCGCAATCTCGCACAAATTCTTGTATGGTTGATATCTACCCAAGAGCACATGAGAAAAGTGGTTTTCTCGTGCTATGTGTCACTCACTTAGGTTAATCGCGTAAAATTTAGGAATTCTTCTTACAGCTTTGATGGTGTGTGAGAAACTAGTTACCACTTACAAAGACCTCTCCATCATTCTACACATCTTCCACCCTTCTGCCGACAAGTGACTTGATGTGATCCATCTATCTACTCACTTAACATCCGCAATAAGATCTCTGCCATTCATCTCCTGTTAATGTTGTTTGTTGATCAATCCATCCATTTATTCACTTAATCCCCGCGACAAGATCTTCGCCTCTCATCTCCCATTAATCCTGTTTGTCCCTCTATTCACTTAATCCCCTACGATAAGATCTCTGCCATTCATCTTCGTTAATCTTGTTTGTCCATCTATTAACTTAATCCCTTGCAATAAGATCTCCACCGCTCATCTTTCGTTAATGTTGTTTGTCCATCTATTCACGTAATCTCCTGCAATAAGATCTCCACCATTCATCTTCTATTTTTACTATTCGGTGATCGATCCAATCGTTCCTATGCACTGTTGCTTCATTACATCCTCCCTTCGCTAATTTCAATCTTCGATTGCTTTTCCTCTTGACTCCTTCCCGAATGTTGTTCTGCATATCATTTAAACGTTTCCACTTCTGAGCTTCGATTTGGTTATTCAATCAGAATCTAACACTATCCGGTCATCAAAATACCAAGAAAGTGAAAACAAATTTAGGTTAGTGTCCTTGCTTACTCATTAGTTTAGTTTGATTCTCTTTACTTTTGTAACTTAGATAGCAGCATTAGGTTAGTGTTGATTTAGCAATTCTGCTTAACATATCTATTTAAATGGTTAATTAGGATATGGTGTGATTTAGCATTACATGTTGTTTTCTTCATTACTACAGTAGAGTAGCTCTATTAGAATAGATTTTCTCTTCTTCCATCAAATAATCAAGCTTCTTCTAACCCTATAGAAGTCTGGCTTGGAACCCCTGGGGTCTCTCGCCAAATGAACAGTGACAAGAGGCAGGACCTTCACTTCTACTTGTGCATATAGCATTGTCACCTCAAAGTTTGTACGAACCCTGGGTTGATAAGTAAAGCTGGGAGGTGTCTGAGTAGAATGTGATTATTGCTTTCTTTTCTTATATTTCTAGTCTGCTTTCTTTTCTTCTATTTATAGTCTCCAATTTTCTGCCATTAGTTTATTTCTACAAAAGTAATCTAGTAGCTTCCTTTCTTTCAGTTGTCATTATCTGCTTTCCTTTCCATTTTGCAAGTAGAATTTCAATTCAACATGTAGTTTTTCTTTTAGTAGTTTTCATTCAATTAGCAATTTCATTTCTACAAAGTACTTTCCAGCTTTAAAAAATCTTATGAAAGCCAACCCAAAAACACTTCCTTTCATGCCTCGTAGGAATAGGGACAATTTAGGGAAATTCTTGCCAAATACCCCCACTACATCCAATAGCCAACCTTCTCCCTTCTTAGGTGGCTGTGAACTGGAGGAACCTTTAGGTGAGCAACCTGACGTATTTGAAGAACCTACAAGGGAAGAAGAAGAAGAAGAAGAAGAAGAAGAATAACCCATTCCTACTGAACCAATGGCTAAAAACCAAAATGACAAAGGAAATAGAGATAGAATTGGGGGTGCCTTCCCCATCAAGGAAACTAATGGGGACACTAAGATGAAGAATATAAGCCCCTCTGCTCCACCTCATTTTTGTGACCTGACCACAGAAGACCCTAACACTTTACTATTTGAGTTTGATGTTATATGCCGAACCTATGACTATATAGATGATGAGAAAAAGTTAAAATTGTTTCCATCTACCCTTAAGGATGCGGCATTACGATGGTTCATGGGTTTACCTAGAGATAGCATCACAACTTGGGCTCAGATGCAACAGGCTTTTAACAACAAATATAGGGACTACTGTAGGTCAAAGGATACTAAAGAAGAGATTTTCAGGATGATGTTGGCGTTATGACATAGATTTGGCACTATGACACAGGTGTTGTCCTTGATGGAAACTCACTAAGATGGCAGATCATTATTCAAGCTCTCAGAATGAAAGAAAATGAGGTATACGCATGTTTCCTTTGACAAAGTCGCATATACACGCAGTATTGCCGATCAAAAGTCGCATATGCGTATGTATGCACTTTCATGCACGGAAAAGTGTGTACATGTGGGAAAGCTTATTTTTAGGTCCATGGTATTTGGACCTATGGTTTTGGACCTTGGTATTGCGTCCGAAGTATTGAACATGTATTGGGTCCCTAGTATTGGTTCTCTATGGTTTTGGACCATGGTTTGAGTAAGGCCTTAGACTATAAAAAGGAGGAGATCATTTGGCAAAGGCATTGACTCAAGTATTGAATATCTTATGAAGAGCAAGATCTGGAATACTGGTGATTGGTTTATGGTGCATAGCTGAATCTGAATCAAGGAGGAACCTGAGCACAAGAAGATGGATAAGTTCTATTGATGGGTCAAAACTCAAGTCTTGAATAGTAGTATCTTTGTGTGATTTTGATCTGTTATATTTGGCGCATGACTTGATCTATAAATCTGATAATATGGGTATAACTAATGTCTGAATATTTGAAAGAGTGAATTATATTTTATAGATCTTTACGTAGGTTAGACACATAAGAGGCGCGTATACACGCTGGTTCAGTAAATCAAAACCGTGTATACACTGCTTGGCCTTAATAGAGAAGAGTATGCATGCAGGTTTCTGCATATTGAAGCAGCGTAGGTCTCTTGAAATATGTTTTAGCTAATTTTGTTTATTACTGCAGTGTTCTGGGTTCAGAATTGGTGTCTGGTTACCGTTACTATTTTTTGGGTATAGCATTCAGAGAAGTGACTATTTGATTCAGTTTGTTTGGTGCAAAGGAGATTGGTTGATACAGATATACTTGATGTTTGATTGATGTTATTCATGGATCCAGTCTAAAAATTTATGAAACGTGGTCCTTGGAAGAAAAGAGAAGGTTGTAGCCTTCTGTAGGTCAGCACCTACGTACTAGTACCTCAGCTAGTACAAGAGCTAAGGGGGTTGTAGCTCCCTTCTAGGAGAAGCTGGAGAATGAGAAAAGGTTGTAGCCTTTTGTAGGTAGAAGCCTGTGTACTGGTATAAGACTGCACCAGTACAGAAATATTGTAAAAAGAATTTTCTTATTAAAAAAAGATAGAGATGACTTGCAGCAAGTGGTTTTCACCCACATTGGGTTTCCACCTTACATCATGGTGTTCATGTGTGCTTCTTGTGTGTGATGATCTATTCTGTTTTACTACACCTGTTTACTGTTCATATGGTTAATAAAAGTTCTGATGGACTAACTAAAGATCAACATTTAATGGATTAACTAAATCATAAGTTTACTGGATATACACTAGTTGCATTAGACACAGTTGTGTGTACAAACAAGTTCTCTTCACTGAAGTAGCATATATGAATCTGAGTATGGAAATGAAAAAGTGTTTGATTTGATAATACTGATTCAGCCCCCCTCTCAGTATTATTTCCAACAAGGGAAGAAGAAGAAGAAGAAGAAGAAAAAGAAGAACCCATTCCTACTGAACCAATGGCTAAAAACCGAAATGACAGAGGAAATAGAGAGAGAATTGGGGGTGCCTTCCCCATCAAGGAAACCAATGGGGACACTAAGATGAAGAATATAAGCCCCTCTGCTCCACCTCATTTTTGTGACCTGACCACAGAAGACCCTAACACTTTACTATTTGAGTTTGATGTTATATGCCGAACCTATGACTATATAGATGATGAGAAAAAGTTAAAATTGTTTCCATCTACCCTTAAGGATGCGGCATTACGCTGGTTCATGGGTTTACCTAGAGATAGCATCACAACTTGGGCTCAGATGCAATAGGCTTTTAACAACAAATATAGGGACTACTGTAGGTCAAAGGATACTAAAGAAGAGATTTTCAGGATGACCATGGGCCAGGATGAATCCTTAGAAGACTACGAAAAAAGATTCTAACTCAGTTACAAAAGGTCCAGGTGCACACTTGACTCCGAGCCACTAAAGTTGGTCCTTCTTAGAGGAGTAAGGGAAGATCTTCTAGATACCTTACATTTGTTAGCAGGAGGAGATATCTACCAATTACCCTATGAGGATATCAAGACTGTCTTTAGAAACCATTCTAGGGAAGTGTTACAGGGAAAAGTGTCTATGCAGAACTGCTAATCCCACTAAGGCTAGTAGCTACCTTAGAAACAAACAAAGTAAAACTACTTTCGTTTTCCTTTATGAAAGATAGGTGAGAGAAGAATAAAGGAGACCAACCTTTGTCTTGCGCTTGGTTCCTTGCTCAATTCCTCTCTCTTCCGATAGTCCTTTGCTACTTGCCTTCTTGTATACCCAGCTTCACAGTGTACCTATAGAACCAAAGCAGCATAACACTATACAAGAACATGGATCTATTATCATAAACAATCTAGGATCAGATGTAAATTGACCATACAAATGCATAAAACATAAATTGCACAAGAGTATGGAGGAAAACTTGAATAGCTTTATTGATAATCAAGAAAGAGCCAAGAGAGTTACAACCAATTGTTCTGACCCAACATCATCCTCTCAGCAAGTAAGCCCTTCTTCACCTCATGAAAAGCTTAGATCACCCAACACTATGATGTTGCCTCAAGAAACCAGCAGTAATTCCTTACAAGATGCAAAATTCAAGCCTCTGGATCTCTGGGATGAGGGATCCATATATAGATGTCTGTAAGGGAGATGAGTCAGCTTTTGATTTGATTAGTGTCTTCCCTCTGATAGTTCTTGATTCCACTTGGAGATTGATGATCTCTTACTCGTCCCTAGTCGAATTCAGAGAGGCAAGTGTCACATGAGAAGTTTCTGGAAGATTCCATGCTTCTCCACCTCGCAGATTGACACTGCCATTTGTCCCTTCTCACCCATCGCACCCCATAGAAGGGATTTTTGAAATGCAACGCACCTATTGTGTGTATTTAGGTGAGATGCAACGCACTTTGCCTATGGAGTGGGTGAAATGGTCCAGTTTTGACTAGTTTTGAGTAGTTTTTCATGGAGAACTTCTGGGAGAAGCTGTAATCAGTTGACCTTGTTCATTTAGGGGTTGGAAAAACACTTTTAGGGACTTAGGATCCCTTATGGACATTTATGCTTGGGGTTGTAGTGCCCAAAAATGTCTATAACAGTTGCCCCCTAAAGCATGAGGTCGTTAATCTTTTTGATGTCGGGTGAAATGCTTTATCATGAGGATCCGAAGTTCTTTCGAGCTAGAAGGAGACCTGTAATAATATACAATACAATACATTATCTTCACAATATTTTCATGATCTAGCTGAGTTGGGCATTCCCATGCTCAGCTTTATAAATTCATTTTCATGTACATGAGAGAGACAATCGTCTGAGTGTAGACTGATGATTCTGGTAGAGCCATCATCCCATAGATTGGATGATTATCTGTGCAGTAATGATGTACATTTGATGTCTTTATTTTCCTGAATATATATCGCAGCCCGGATGGATGAAACTAGATACGGGGTCTTCAATCTCATTCGATCTTCACTCAAAGTACAAGTCGATCCATGTGAGAGATGTTCTAGAGTCGAACATGGAAAGACATCGCCTGATTACCAGCCAATGATGTACGCTGTTAACAGGCGCGAGAGGAATCACCGATAATGATAATGACCCTCAAGGTACTACAGTACAATTCACGTGGTGTGAATAAGGGACTTAGCGTCGAACACCACGCAAAATCTTTCGGTCGAAGGCCATTGATGTGAACCTGTCGCCGTAAGTGAGAAACTTGCCATTGAGGCATGCAAGCTTCAAAGTACTAAAAGGGTTGTTCCTAGATCAACTTCCTGGATAATGAGCTGATGTCGACAAGAAGTGATTCGTCATAGGATGGCCTTAATGAATCCCACATCAATGACACGGAATGGAGCAAATTATTTTATTGGAGGTGAAAACAATCTGGTGATATAAGGTTCAGGGTGGTGGTCATGAAAGAATGGAGCGTAAATGTATTGCTGCGGGTGAGACACAGGTGGACTCTCTGAGTGACTTCTCTTGAACATATCGGCGACACTTGACATGATGGATTGGTAGCATTAACCCCAAATTTGGATGGTGTGATGTGACCATGGTGATGTGACCGGTGAATGAAACAACCCAACCTCACTTGGATGCAAAGTGAAAGTGTCATGTTCAAGAGCGACTTGCTACCAACAAAGTTTCTTCAAGTTTTCTTCCCAATTTTTCCCCAGTCATTGCTGACCAGTACCTCTTTATTTTTGTCAAGCTTGAGGAGGATAACATATGCTTGTTCTATAATTTTCCCTTCGGGCAAACCCATTGCTATGTTTTAACGAGCCTAGTGATAATGAAACTCGTTCTTGTCTGTTATGGACAAGTTTGTCGCTATTAGGTTTTAACGAGTTTAACGACAAAGATAACTCGGTCCTTTTCAATTTTAGAGAGTCTGAAAAGGGACGTAAAGGAAACTCCAAAAATTCCTTTTTCGTCATCTAATCCCTTAGGTCCGAAAAAGTATAAAACAATACAGAAGGGATGAATTTTTGGTACTTTTAACGAGCCGAACAAAACAAGCGCTCGATCTTTTTGTGTAATAATCTTTCAGGTCCAAAAATATTAAAATCTAAAGGAGGGATAGCACTTCCAGTCACTTTAACGAGCTAGAGAGGCCAATGGCTCGGCAATCTTTTCATATTTTACAAGTAAGTTGAAAAGAGCTTAAAGGAGACTCGTCTTTGAGGAACGAGCGATAAATTTGGGTAGCAGCTGATTCCAGGTAAGGTTTGGAATTTTCCAATCATGGCAGTGTTACAAGGATGGCTAACAGGATCACTTTTCGTAGTTGTTCCTCAAAAGGGGTAAACAATCAAATGGAGGTGAATGATCGGCCAATACAGAGTGGAGGTGATGATGAGAATATGACCAAGGATTTAAAGGCTGAAGTACTACATTCACGATAGTTATTTACCGGAAATTGGTTCATTTTTTAATGAGCTTAAATGCTAGGGAAAAAATTTGCTCATTGCTTATGTTTATTTTTTAACGAGCATGAAGTCCACGTTAAAACTGCTCGATTAATCCAGTCACATAATAAGGATGTCTCATATATAAAAACGGCAATTTTTTAAAGCTTTGCCCCACATCCTTTCTTTATGCAAGTTAGGAGACGACCAATCCTATGAGATTAAAGGGTTAGAGGACCTACAAATTTAAAAAATAAATGGTCGCACTTCACTTGCACACCAAAAGGTTTGCATACCCCCAAGTATAAAATAGAGTTTCAAGGTCACCCCTCAATCTACCGACAAAACATTTGTTTTATCGGGAAAGGCTTACCTCTTTCAGGTTACCAAAGATTGTTCTATCTACACCGCAAACAAAACACTTCTTCGACGATTCCTACCGAAATAGACAAAGGCGAGTGGCGCAAACACCTCTACCCACATAACTTTGACAAGGGAATATTATTCGAGTCTAACCCCCTTTTCCAATCACGGACGGGAGTGTCAGACTAGTCATATATCTCTCGCGAAAACCTACCCTATACTTGAAGTTTCCCTACCGAAGCAGACCAGGGTGCATGCCCCGTGGGTTTCAGTCATGTCCCCCGAATCACTCACGCTCATCAGGAGGACGGACTGGGGATTGATGAGACATTCCTTGTGTGAAAAGACCATTCAGGGATGGTATATGACTATTTGCCATGTGTGAACCGGGAAATGAAAGCTGGTCTACGAGCTTGACCACTCTTCCTTCGTGCAGAAAACACATTACTCTAAAGAGTGATGAGACAATGGCTCCCATGCAATAAATATAGTCTCGTCGAAGGAGTAGATTATAATCAAGGGGTCCTTGGAATACAACTATGTTCATTTGAACGGTTTTTCCTCTCAATGTTATGGGCACATTGGGAAGGATCCCTAACGGTCGACTGGTTCCTTTGTCAAAGCCTGTTATATTTCTCATCTCAGGAAAAAGCGATGGCGAACCAAGCGCTTTCCAAGCAGTTGAGGAAAGGATACTCACAGAAGCCCCTTCATCTATGATGGTACCGGCCATAACCATTCTATATATTTGAGCAATGATTCAGAATGGTACACTAGCCGGTAAACGGGGTCTGCCTAGTAGATTCCAGTCAAAGGAAACAACTAGGTTGCTTGGAGGTGGGACCGAATAGACGGCCGGATATGACTCTGATGAACTTCCTTCCTGCGGTAAAGGAACGGGTAGACTGCCCCCATGTTCTTCGAAGTTTGTGCTTACAAAAATAATTTGGACGGTGTCATCCTTGTTCTCTTCGGTGACTGTATCATCTAAATATGGAACCTCTGAAGGAAAGACTGGGTCAACTGTTGCCTCAACCTTTTGACTTTCCTCTGGTATGGGTTCAGATGGTTTATCTTCAATGATAGACGCTTCGGCTGACCACAAGGGCGGATTAGCCGGATTTTCAACTAGTGACGGACTCGGTAAGAGTTTCTTATATCCAGGAGAAAGTTGTAACGGTGAAACCGGACGATCGTCCAAAACTCTTTTAGCCTCATCTAAGAAGGGACAACGGTGGACGGTGTGATCGCCTTCACACAGTTTACAAGGAAATTTTCACTTTCCTTTTTGTCCAGGGGCTTCACTTTCACTAGTCAACGGTGTGTTTTCAACATGATCATCAGAGGTTGATGACACCAGGTTGTGAAAACGAGGAGACCAATCCCTTAAGATCCGAGGGATACAAGGACAATCTCTATGATAGTGGTCTCCTTTGCAAATGACACATGGTGATTTAGGCCTGGTCGGTGCAGCGTGTGGATTTTCGCTAGATGACGCTTGGTTTCCCCTTTTCGCCTTTGGCTCCTTCTTCTTCTTCTCCTTCTTCTTCTTTTCCTTCTTCTTCTCAGGTACTTGATTTTCAGCTTTACCAGCTTCATCAAGTGAAGAGGAAGGAGGAGAGGAAGAATTGGATGAAGTAAAGGGTTGGGGGGTAACTCTAGAATTGTCTAGTTGCTGACTCGATTGTTCAGGAATTGCGGTGTTCTAAACGACGAAGGTTGAGAAAAGCCATACAAGCAAGCCGATTGTCAATCCTGGAAGCGACAATGAGGCCAGATGGGGTGCACCAACATATCCCCAAGAGGAGAAGGGACTAGGATTTCCTGCAAGGAGAACTCCTTGGTTGGTGGACTCCATTTTCTCAACCTAAGACCAACGTAGGAAAGGTGATGATTATTCCATTTAAAATAAATTTTAGATGCTTTGACACAACTTGTTTTTTCAATTTTTAAGAGTCGAGAAAAAACAAAAGATGACTCTAGTTGCCTTTGATTTTTAATGAGTTTGAAGTGACAAGTGCTCAGATGGACCTTTTCCATTAAGGAGTCTGAAAAGGAATGAAAGGGACTGCTCTGGAAATCTAGGTAGAGGGATTACCAAACCAATCACAAAACTGCAGAATACTTTTTACGGTACAGTAGTCAATCTTCCTGAATGTTGTGTTCAGTGCATTGCGATCAATAGGGCAGCAGACATGGCTTCCTATGGATAAACGATAAAGCCTATTGTGGTCTCCCAAAATATACTCGACGGTACATGGGAGCACAAGTTCGTACTGGCACCTATCGTCTCAAAGTGGAGGAATCACCCAACCAACAGTGAGAACAACAGTGACCAGGCTCTACGACGCCGGAATACGTCTCTAGCCTAGACTTCTAGATGTTGTGTGTTAGGTTCCAAAGCGTTGTTAGATTCATTAAATTTATTTTATAGTTGATCTTACTTAAGAAATTTGCCTTTCATGTTCACCGCGTGATGTAGATGTACAATTCCTAAAATGCAATCTAAGATGATAAACAGTCGTTTTATCTTCTTTGTGCAATGAAAATCCTAGCTACTAAGGAAAGAGAAATGGCGTTCTTTCAGCAAAGAGCATAGAGCACACACTATATGCACTATCCTAAATCAAACCAATCAAACAGTCTAAATGCAAATGCACATGCATGTATTTGTTTTCAGCCTTCTTAATATGTGAATTATAAAAAGAAAGCTAATGCGCAAATCTGAATTATTTTTCAAAGCGACAATTACTAACAAGTTTCTTTTCAAAACAAAATGAGGACAATGACAACACTTTGCGATTCGGAATTGAAAACTTGCTTTCAACACTAGAAAAACTACTAATTCAGATCGAATACAATAGTAACAGGGTAATTGACTATCAAGAACAATCAGATTCTCTTCTATGACTGAAAACGACACTTACGACACTTTCAAATCAAGAAACGACAGTACAATTACGTTACTTCTTTGTAAAGGAGAACTGAAAATGACTCAACAAATACATAAAAACATTTATAGTTCTTTACACAATGGAGGCAGAATAACAGCAAGGAAAGGGGTTTCAAACAGAGGTGTACTGACTACAGGCAGCAAAACTCTTGAATACATCTGAAAAGAGTGAACACAGAAACCAAAATTTAGGAACAATGCCTAGTCTGATTAGCACACCTGTAACACAGTGAATTTGAAATGCAGCGCACCTACTACACTCGGGAAAAGCGCTGAATTTGAGATTCATAGAATAGACAGTGCGCTAGACCAGGGACGAGACTTTGATTGGGTTCCGGGTCACAGTTTGCAGTTCAGTTTAGGGATTTTGGCCGAGCAAGTGGTAATCAGTAAATCAATCACAGGGGTAGATCTAAGGAGGTTACTAGAGCCACCACGAGGGCAATTAGAAAGTTTGTAAATCAATAGTTTAATTCATAAACAAAACCCGGAGATTGACTGAAGCAGCGTTGATCTACTTTGCACTTGCATAGCAAATGCAGTTCGAAGGCTAGCTGGCTTGACTTCAGGCTTCGTCTGTAAGTTTATAAAGTAAACAAATGTAGATAAACAATCAATCTATTTGCTCCCCAGTGGAGTCGCCATTTTGTTACAGGGAAAAGTGTCTATGCAGAACTGCTAATCCCACTGAGGCTGGTAGCTACCTTAGAAACAAACAAAGTAAAACTACTTTCATTTTCCTTTATGAAAGATAGATGAGAGAAGAATAAAGGAGACCAACCTTTGTCTTGCGCTTGGTTCCTTGCTCGATTCCTCTCTCTTCCGATAGTCCTTTGCTACTTGCTTTCTTGTATACCCAGCTTCACAGAGTACCTATAGAATCAAAGCAGCATAACACTATACGAGAACATGGATCTATTATCATAAACAATCTAGGATCAGATGTAAATTGACCATACAAATGCATAAAACATAAATCACACAAGAGTATGGAGGAAAACTTGAATAGCTTTATTGATAATCAAGAAAGAGCCAAGAGAGTTACAACCAATTGTTCTGACCCAGCATCATCCTCTCAGCAAGTAAGCCCTTCTTCACCTCATGAAAAGCTTATATCACCCAACACTATGATGTTGCCTCAAGAAACCAACAGCAATTCCTTACAAGATGCAAAATTCCAGCCTCTGGATCTCTGGGATGAGGGATCCATATATAGATGTCTGTAAGGGAGATGAGTCAGCTTGTGATTTGATTAGTGTCTTCCCTCTGATAGTTCTTGCTTCCACTTGGAGATTGATGATCTCTTAATCATCCTTGGTCGAATTCAGAGAGGCAAGTGTCACAGGAGAAGTTTCTGGAAGATTCCATGCTTCTCCACCTCGCGGATTGACACTACCATTTGTCCCTTCTCACCCATCGCACCCCATAGAAGGGATTTTTTAAATGCAACGCACCTACTGTGTGTATTTGGGTGAGATGCAATGCACTTTGCCTATGGAGCAGGTGAAATGGTCCAGTTTTGACCAGTTCTGAGTAGTTTTTCATGGAGAACTTCTGGGAGAAGCTGTAATCAGTTGACCTTGTTCATTTAGGGGTTGGAACAACACTTTTAGGGACTTAGGAGCCCTTGGTTTATAAACATTTATGCTTGGGGTTGTAGTGCCCAAAAAAGTCTATAACAGGAAGCCAAGAAAAAGGGTAGGAGTAGTCAACCTATTGCCAGTACATCATCTTCCAACTCATCCATCAAGGGTGAAATTGGAAATATGCTAGAATATTTCAAAAGTGAGATGCTGCAAACCCTTGCCTTGCAATTGGATACCATGAACATCAAAAGGAAGCAAGAGGAAGCAGAGAGATCCCTAGCCATATTTTGTCCTAGATGCATTAGGAGGCATCCTAGGAACGAATGTCCATTGAATTGCACTTAGATTTGCTCGATCTGTGAAGAAAACCACTCCACAGACAAGTGCCCTTCTTTACTCGGACTCAAAGTTGTATATCAAGGAGCTGAAGGGGTCACTGAGCAGATTTGCTACATCAACCAAAGTAGACCTCCTAGGCCTAGACCATACCAATAGGGTATGCAAGGGTCATCCCATGCATATTGCAACCCAAACCAAACCACAATTATACCTTCTTGGGGACCCCATTCTCATCCTTCCTAGTCTACACCCCCTCCTTGGTCCTATGTATCTCAGTATCATTCCCAGCTAGCCAGCCAGTCATTTCAACCTTATGTTCTACAAAAACCTCAGTGGAATACCCCACTCCAGGGGTGGAGGCCCCAATACAACAATGCTCCAGCTCTATTGCCTCCACCACCTACCCAACCACAACTCTTACACTTTGCTCCACCCAAAAAACCCCAGATGTCTTCCCAGCCAAATCCAAACCCAAACAATAGGCAAGCTCAACAAGTATACAGTGGAGAGACATCAAACCCAGCTTATGTTGTATAAATCCAAGAGATCAACCTAAGATTTGAGAGAATTATCCCGGATAACAAACCTCCCTCTCCACATAGGGAGGCTAAGGAAGAAAGAGAGGAAAGAAACTTTAAAGTAAATCCACCCTTTCCTAAGAGATTAGCCCAACCACTCCAGCCTACCCCAGAAGAAATTGAACTTCTGGGAGAATTGAAAAATCTATGTGTAAATATCCCCCTTCTCTAGGCAATAAAAGATGTTCCCATTTACAATAAGTTGGTTAAGGAGAAATTCTTCAAGCATCCAGGAAGAAGAAAGAGGGATGCCCCTACCATTAATGTCATTGGGTAGTTGTCCGACTTAATGAGGGGTCAAGTAATATGTCCAGAATATTTCGACCCTGGAAGCTCTGTAGTAGGTGTGCACATCAATGGCACCATCATCCCACACACTCTAATCGATCTTGGGGCTGCCATTAATTTGATTACCAAATGTTAGGTTCCTATAACAATAGGAGGCATAATTTTGAATGACTAGGATTAAACCTTGTAATATTGTACATACCTTTGCTTTTGCAAATGTTTTCCATATTCAAAAAAATTAAAAAATGTAAAGAGGGTATGTCCTAAAAGAATAATCAAAGGACAAAAAGAACAAAAAGGTCAAAAAAGATGAAAAAATATGAACCCCAAGAAAAGGAAAAAGACCATGAAAGTGAGCAAGCCAAAATGCCACTCCTATTTACTTTTATGCATAATAAAAGATTGTGTGCAACTTGTGATCCTTGCCACAATCCATGATAGTCAAAATGTTTAAACTTGGCTATTTCATGTTTTCAATTTCATGTCTATAGGTAGAGAATAAAAATCTGGCCAAACAGTGTAACCTTGGCAGATAATTAGATAGGTAGAGTAAATAAAAGGAGCTCAACTGTTTAATCTGAGCCCTTGGATGTAATAAGGTTAGATTTAGTTAGTTTACTATTGTAAAGAAAAAGAAAAATATTTGATAAGGGTTTGCTAGCTCAAATGCACCCTAATAAAGTGAAGTAAAAATGGTAGGAAAAGTAGATGGGTAAGTAGGAGAAAGGTTGCAGAAGTATGATGATTGATTAGACAAAAGCATATTTATCATTCTCATCATAAAAGTTCTAGATATGAATGAAAAATCAAGCATGCAAATGGATTTCAAAGTCAATTAATTAACTTCCTCCATTCATTTCACCTTTTACTTAACTAATTTCCCATAAATAAAGTTCAAAGTACTTAAAACCTTTAAGTCAAAGAGGCTCAGAGCATTTCTCTGACTTTTGGAGGGACTGGACCCTCGGCTCAATGATTTATGGATATCAAGTACTAAATTCCCCTCATAAAAATTCATCCCCCCCTTCAGTTCATTCATTTTCCTAAATAATGTTCCTTTCCTAAGGATAAAACACTTTTGCCTAGGAAAAGCATTCCCCCCCCCCCCCCCCCACATAAAGCATTTTCATATCAAAAACCCACCAAAACACATTACCCTAAGTATTAATGTTAATATGTGAAAAGCATTCAAATCACGAAAAAACATTTTCTTAGTGTGTTGTGTCCCTTTTCTGCCCATTCTTTATTAACTACTAATTTATTATATTAAAATCTCGATAATAAAACCCATTTCCCCGTATATATGTAACTCCTACATATTAATTAACCCTACACCTTAGTTTAAATATAAACTATAATATATAGTCAACCCGACAAAAAACCCACTAACTAATTGATCTGCGATTATGTTAGGCAAAACCCCATTTAAATCCTCCGTTAATCACCCCAATGGCCTAATCACTCTTTAAGCCATCATTAACCCTAAAACCACCACACTTAAGTGCACGTCGCCCCCCACACCCCCCCCCCACTAGCCTCTGTGCAGCCTCCCCGCCCAATCACCGTGTGATCGTCTCCCTCATCCAATGACCCTCATTCATACTGGGCCAACCTGATGTCCATCCCTTACCCACTCGAAAAAGTGGTTTTCCCACGAGCCCCCAATGCTACATGTCAGCCGATGAATGGAATTGGGCAGCCACTCCCAAATACCACCGAGTGCCCAAAAGCGGTGCAATAGAAACCGTTTACCACCAACTGCTACACGAAAAAATGACCACTGTTCACCCCGTGCTTGCCAAAACTGACTTTTCGCGCATAAAGCCAAAAATCCCCAAATAATTTGTTTTCACTGGAATTTTAACTGTAAACC
Source organism: Pinus tabuliformis (assembly GCA_031772625.1). NCBI lineage: Eukaryota > Viridiplantae > Streptophyta > Pinopsida > Pinales > Pinaceae > Pinus > Pinus tabuliformis. The sequence goes on from CM062816.1 coordinate 150,449,221, forward strand.
TTTGTATGCATGCATGCCACCTGCAAACATCGAAGTCGTCAACCCACGTCCAATTGCACTCCAAAGACGCCACAGACCACCGAGACAACCTTGCAGCCTATACAGAACCCCTTCAACCATTTGCAGTCACCAGCCGCCCTACTCAAAACCATTTCACATTAGTTCCATGTATTTAAGCCACAATTCATCAAACACCCTATAAATTTCAAAGAAACTAATGATTGAGTATTCTTAGGTAAGTTTAAAATTAATTGAAGAAACTCAAGAACTCAAGACTACTCTGTGTTGAACCACTGTTTCCCTAAAATACTGTAAATCATCTCCCCCATCCTCAAATCCACAAGTACTGAGAATGCCTACCCCAATTGCCATGGATGTGAGACCCATCTGTACACCCCACTTAGACTTGGACCACCTCCCCCTGGCTAATAGGGATTTCTAGATAAAGGTTACCTGTGTCCAAGAATCCCCGCTCAAAGTATACCGTCAAAGTAGTGATAGATACTTGAACCACGCTGATGAAATTGGTCTGTGGGAGTCCAATTTACCTAAGTACTAGTTCCCCAGAGTCCACATTTTCCTAGAAATTGTACATTATTGCCATGCCAACTATGTTCCCAGTCAAAGAGCAGTCATGTCCCCTGACCAGACTATACTTTTCACTATCATTGTTGAATCTATAAATGTGATGCTACAACTCCAGCCCGACCAAAACTTGACTCCCCTCTCAATTGGAGACCTGTTGGACATATATCCCAAACTCAGCCCTACAAGATTGGCCCAATTAATCAAACCTTCATCATAGAAGAGAAGTATACCCCTAAAGACCCCCCTCCTTATGTGGCAACTATATTTTCTCCTTGGGGCAGAAATATTGTGGATATCATATCTAGTGTCCTAGGCTATACCACTAGTGAATATATTGATGAGATTATTTTAGCCTTCATGTCCATATACACTCCAGTGAAACCTCCTGCTATCATATATGACTATGCTCAGTTCATAGCTGACGGGATGCATGAAAAATTCCTCAGAATGAGTAATGAGAGAGTCTTCAAATACTCCTTCGTCTTGTATCACCTTTTCCTATACTTCCAAGCAAATAAATTCCCACTTACCTTGCAAAAGTTGGACACCAAGGGCCAACAAAGATCAGTAATATTTTGAAACCCATTGATTCATCAATATTCCTCCCCCTATTCATACAATGAATTCATATATTCCTTTGTCCACCCTATAATGACCATGCTCAGTGGAACCCCTCCACCAAGAATCAGTCCTGAGATTAGGAGAGTCATTCATCTAAACATCAATCATCAGGTGGGAGATTGGTACTTGTACCGAAACGACACTGAAATCAGGATTTATGGGTGGTATCTAGCCCCATACAAACTACCTAAATACCTCCCAATGATGTTATTTTCCCTAGAGTACTATAGGCAGATAATAAATTCAAATGAGGTAAACTTTTTTAAAGCCAAAAAGAAAGCCCAGCTCAAGATCAAAGACCAGTTCGGTCCTTTTATTTGTAATAGCAGAGAAGTTGGAAAGGAGGCATACCTGATCCTTCAGAGATTAAAATTAAAACAAAGCTTCATATGGAGATATGATCCCTTGGATTTCATCTTCAAAAGAAGGTAGAAAAATAAGATGGCTACCTATATCCATCATCGCATCCCTAAGATAGAAAAGTATGCCAACCAATTGCAATGGATGGAAAACACGTTAGAAGACAAGGATACTACTGAAGTTATTGCGGAAAACACATTATTAGATCTAGAAAAAACAACTTGATGAGGGTTCTTTCCTACAGGTGTCAGAATAGTCAGATAGGCCAGAACAGTCAACCAAGACAGAACCATCAGAAGAACCAGCAACTACTTCAAGTGCCCATCTAGTCATGCAAACTCCTCAGAATGAGGAGAAGGTCCCAAAAAGGAATAGAGAAGGGGCTTCCACTTTAGGAATTCCTACTTCTAATGTAAAACAAGAATCAAACAAAAGGCAGAAGCCCAATCCAACCTCTGAGAAAGAATTCACTAATGACTCAGCTGAGATCACTAACACGGAAGTTTAAAGAAGTAGGCCCACCACTCCATCTAGGAGCGTGTAGGAGCCTTCCACATCACAAACTCAGATGTTGATGAGGCAACAAAGTGTTGAGGTATCTTCCTTCAGAATGCCTGCAGATAAGGACCAAGATATTAAGGAAAGATACAAAGAGATCAAAGCCAGAAATGAGAGGCTTAAGGCCCAAACATAGGCCCAATATCTGAAGATGACCCCCACTAATCAAACAAGGCTAATGTCATCCTCTGATATCGAAGGGGGGAAATGTAGATGACTTTTATCAAGCCAACCACTCAGCAGCCAAGGGCAGCATCAGATTTCAAAAAGGTGGATTTTGAAGTACTGGCAAGGGATATTCATCCCATTGACCAGATTGAACTACACAAGCAAACAGGGGAGATGATATACTCCACATTAATAGGGAAGGCCATTGCTGCCCACCAATTATAGAACTCCCTAAACAATATATCAACACAATTTCAGTTGGAGAAGGCCTCCTCACAGGCCAAGGATACTAGAATCAAGTCCTTAGAGGACTTAGTGATTGAATTGGGACACGATCCCAAAGATGTAAAAGCTATAGAGCAGCTGATTAAAAAGAAAAATGATGACATTGTTACACTCAAGAAGTAGCTAAAGATACCCCAGTTGCATCACCCACAGACAAAGGAAGTCCTAGAAGCACAACAAGGACATGAAGAGCTCATGGACTTGGTCCTGAAGCTGAACGATCAACTCAAGGAGACAGAGAAGGAGTTGGACACTTTAATTCAGTCGAAGCAAAGTGACTTGGCCACAACTTCTAGAACTGTCATCCCCATAGTATCTATAGCAGTTCCTTCCACATTGGCAGCATCGTTGGCACCCACAGCTCCACCTGCCATAGCATTGCCAGTAACAGTAGAATCTACAACAACAACAGGTACACAGGGAAAGAAAGTAGCAGAATTAGTTAAATCCATGGAAGAGATGTCTATCGAGGCTACAAAGATGAAGAGACTAAAGGAAAATGTAGCAAGTCTAGAAACTGATTGTAAACTTTCCCAACTCTAGCAAAAAGAAGAAACACAAAAGGCACTGAGAATGGGTGAGAGAATCAAAATCCTAGAGAAGGATTTATCACTACAAAAACCACTGGGACAAACCAAATAAATGCTCTGAGCCATTATCATTTACTTTTCAATGATATTTGGCCATCAATTCAAGTTATATTTGAGTAGGCAAAATTAGTGAAGATAACTACTAAAGCTATCCAAAAAGTAAAGGAAGAACTGGGGAATAAACCAGAGGATGCCAATTGACTATTCCACTTCCTAAATAACAAGAACATATATGATCTCCATAAGCTTAACATAGAAGATAGGACTAAGGCCATTCTGGAGATTAGGAAGGTTCTTTCCAAAAGAAACCTTATGCTTAACTTAGAAGAGAAGTGCCATAACATGCAAGTAACCATTGATATGTTCATGGTTAAGTTTCAGATTTTGAGGGAGAAGGGTATTCCCAATCCTATTGTCATCAATGACAAACTCATGCCCCAGCTGGACTATGGAGATAGACTAAGAAAATTGGCTAAGGAACAAGCAATTTCTTCAGCCATTAAGGCCCTGCCAACAAGCAAAGTGTTATATGACAAATTGGAGAACTTGTTTTTCCTAGAGCATGAGATGAAACATTTGTTCCTCACTAAGCCAAATTTTGCAAAGTACACAGAGGCAGATGAAATCTATAGAAGGATGATGAATGTAAAACTACCTGATGCGGAATGGTGGGAAAAAATGACAGATTTATTGTAATAAATTTACATAAAAAAGTTACTGCACAGGAAATGAAGGCAACCAGTTAAAATAGGTAAAAGCAGAGCAGCAGGGTCAAAGAGTAGCAGGGTCAAAGAGTATCAGTTGAAAGATGAAAGTAAAGAAGATTCCAGTGTAGAAATGCTACAAATATCATCCAGCTTAAAGGGCTCCAACTCAACTAAAACATCCAGCAACACCACAATAAAAGGGACATCATGAAGCAGTTCAACATTTGTCTCTATCTTCATGCAAGAAGCTATTTTTATTCCCTAGATTAAGTCTCAAGGTGTTTTGAGATATTTTGTAAATATTTTTGTATATATACTTCATATTTCGAAGTATGAGGTGTGGATTCTTATACTTTCAATAGAATTTTGTTCAAAGACTATAAAATCTTTTGTATCACTCACTGGGCCAGCATGCTGGATTGATGAATAAATATCAGATATTTCAAGGGATTCATGTGTAAAGCAGAGTACAAATGTGTGATTCTCTTGTGTTGTTTTATCTCCCTTAAAGTTGTTTCATAATCTTAAATGTTTCAGAAGTATGAATGTTTAACTTGAATGTTATTTCATAATTTTCTTAACTACACTCTGTCTTACTGTTATACATTCTTAATATTTTCTCTTAAAGTATCTTATCTAGGGACTTCTTAACTGCTCCTTAGCTTCCGTAGTTTCTCCTCTAGCCTATAGTAAAGGATTCTTAATTTCCCTTTACTCATGATTCATTTTTGTTCCCCCATCTTAGCCTCAGTCTGAGGATTCTTGATTGCCCTCTCACCTCCGTTAAGACTCATCTCACCATTCAGTCCAAGGATTTGTACTTCACTCTACTATATTGCCCCTTGAACATTTCCTTTAGTGATTTAACTCCAGCTTGGCTGCCCCTTGTTTGACTCAATTGCCCAATGGCCTAAAGGCATCAACCTATCATCTTGTTTTAAGGATTCCACCACCAAATATTCATACAAATCAAAAACCCCCCTAAACTCTAGAACTAGCCTAATATCTAAGCAAACATAGCTAAATTATATAGAGAGAGCCCTCTCTGAGCCATAGGTTGGCTAGAGCCTATGCTTAAAAGTTGGTTTGTGGTTACCTCGAAGCCTTCCCTTCTTCCAAAACTTCTAAGGAAAAGTTTTGAGTGATAACATAGTGGCGACCATACTAGGGACGCAAACCTCAGTCTCCTAAAACTTTAAGGAAATCTTAATCATCATCTTGAGCCCCTTAAAGTTAGTTTCTACAGAAGTTTTAAAATTTACACTAAAAAACATTTAAAAAGTTATAATTCTAGCTACCAGGAAAACTCATTATACCAACGCCAACCCAAATCCAAACCCTGTAGTTATTGTGTATGATCCAGATAGAATTGTAAGAAAATCCAAAAAGGAAGAAATTTCAGCTGATAAAACACCATTAGTTAAAGCAAATTCTTGACCTGATGAGTGGTTGTTTTTAGAAGATTTACCTTTTGATGTGAAATTTGATCTCTCATTGTTTAGAACAAAATCTGAAAGTGTGCTTAATGAAACTATTCTAGATCCTGATTTTATTGTAGACCTTGAAGTTCAAAGAGCTAATAGATCAATTGACGAATATATTCTAAATACTCCACTATCATCCATTAATACTGCTCTAACTACTGAACTTTCTGCTCAATCCTCCAATGTTATTAATACCCCTTCCATCACTACCACACCATCCATTATTTCTTCTACAGTTCATTCCACTGGCCCATTCATTCCACAGCTCCCTATACAACCTATAATCCTCTTTCCACCTATAGACACTCCCACTTCACCCATTAGCCCTTCGAGTTCACTTATAGATACTTCCATCTCCCCTATACACACAACTGTCCCTTTTATCCCAATTTCTGTTATAGAAACCCTTCATCCACTGTTAATGTTTCAGTTTCATTTATAGATATTCCAACTTCAACTGCTAATATTCCAAATCCCATTGTTAATACTCTAGTTTTAATTGGAAATCTTTCATTTTCAACTGTAAGCATTGCTAGCTCATCCATCTCCACCTCAACCCAAACTAATCTTCTGTTATCTCTGAGCCAAGCCAAGGATTTAGCCATTGCCAATAGATATGCCCCTTTGGTGTTGTCTAGTCAGTTGCATGACCTACCTCAGGACTATCAAAGCAAAATTCAATTATTTGATGCTACAATCCTATACACTGCTCAGCAACATGTTAACAGAATCAATGATTATTTTGAGTTACATGAGATAGATGATGCAGATGTAAGAATGAGGCTTTTTTCCCAAACATTAGCTGGGGAAGTTAGAACATGGTTTAGAAACATAGCTTTTGGTAGTATTTCAAATATGACAAACTTTCATAGGATGTTCATTGAGAGATGGGAAAGGAAGAAAAAACCATTGCAGATACTTTATGAGTATGAGAACATTAGGAGAGGTCCTAAAGAATCAGTTCAAGCTTACTGCACCAGGTTTAATAGCACTTACAATGCCATCTGTGCCAACCTTAAGCCTCCTCTTGATCTCACAATGAGGAATTTCACTGATGGTTTTGATCTAGATATGGCCTACCAACTTAGGGAAAGAGAGCCTGCAACCCTAGAGCAAAGCCAAACCAATGCAGTAAAAGTAGAGGCTAATATTTTAGCCAAAAAGGCCCGAGCAAGGATAGAAAGGAGAGTAGGATTTGTTGATGAAGCTTCAACGTCTGATGCTAAAGTAGATATTTTGGCCAAAACTATAGAAAGAATCATGGATAGACCTGACAACCTAGATAGAAAGACATGGGATAATCAACAGGTACCCCCAGTTAGGAATGCTAATTTCAGAAAAAACCAAAATCAAAACCAAAACACAAGAAAGAATGGACCTTATCAAAACATTAGACCCCCTTTTCAAGAAAACTATGCAGAATCATCTGATCCTAATGATCCACAACAAGATACCCAAATAAATCTAATGGGATTAGATGATAAAAACCATGTATTCCTCTCCCAGGATGAGGAAGAATTACATATGTTACAATAGCTTCAAACTCAGTCTGGAGAGTCATTTGACTATAAACAGGGATATGACTCTGCCATATTTGAAGTGCACAAACAATATAATTTGAGAAGCAAAAAGAATGATGGTCCTCCTAACCAAGCTAAGAAAGAAATTGTAAATCAACCCAAAATAACAAATAAAGTTCCTGTGTTGGAGGTGCTTAAAATCCTCCCTAAACCAAACCAAAATCCCCCTAGTCCCATCATTGAAGAAATAACTGCCAACCAACCCTTGGTTGAGCATCCATCCACATCAGTTCCACTTAAAGAACCAGAGAAAGACACCTATAATGCTAGATCTGAGAGTCCCCATAAGGAAATCCCAAGTAAACAAAAGGAAGATAATTCCACTTGAAACCCTGTTCCAAAGGTATACAACCCTTCCTCATCATTCAATTTGGGAGCAGAGATATCCAAGCTGAAAACTTCAGTCCCTTTGACTGAACTAGTTAAAAAAAAAACTTATAAGTCACAGGTAAATCAAACCCTAAACATCACTGAAAAACAAAGACTCAATTAACTTGTTTGATGATAAACTAGAATTAATATTTGGACAAGATGTTAATGGCAAACCGCAAGAAGGATGAATTCCACCTTTTTACATTAGCCTTAATATTCATGACAAAATACTACATGATGCCATGTTAGATTCTAGGGCTTCTCACAACCTAATGCCAAAATCAGTAATGGAAAAATTGAAACTAGATATTACTAGACCTTATAAAGACTTGTTCTCCTTTGATTCAAGTCAAGTAGAATGTCTAGGGTTAATCAAAGATTTGTGTATTTCTTTAGTCCAATATCTTGCCAAGAGCATCCTCATGGACATTGTAATGGCTGATATCCCACCAAAATATGGCATGTTGTTATCCAGATCTTGGGGAGCCAAGCTTCAAGGATCCCTCCAACTAGACATGTCATATGCCACAATTTTTGTGTTTGGACAACCCAAGAAACTGTACAGAGAAACTTTCATGACATACATGGTAAGAAACCAAGATTGACCTCAAAACTATCCTATCTACTCCATGTATTCAGATGTAGACTCTTTTATTATGTTCAACACTGATCAAACACCAAACGAAACTCCTAATAGTGTTGTTTCAGAACCAAAAGAAATTGCATTTTCCACTGATAATGAATCTAAAGAAACTTCATAATTGTGCAATAAAGAAAGTATTTAGGTTGCTAGAAATAAAAATAAATGGGATACTGATGATGAGAACTATGTACATGAAATATTATGGCATTTAGAATTTGATGGCTCTGTAAATAAGTTAGGAGTAGGAGCATGAGTATGGATTAATAATTTAGAAAACAATCACTCAAAAGGCCATGCCTATAGGTTAAATTTTAGATGTACCAATAATATGGACGAATATGAGGCTTTGATTCTAGGTCTCAAGGTAGTTAAGAAATTAGGTGCTCAAAGAGTTTCAGTCATAAGAGACTCAGAGCTAGTTGTAAATCATATTAAGGGTGTATATATGACTAAAGACACTAGATTAGGTTATTACAGAGGAACCATTGTAGAAATACTCAATACCTTCCTAGAAACATAGCTTGCAGTAGTTCCTAGGAAGCACAATATGCAAGCCCATAGTTTAGCATTGTTTGCCAGTACCTGCAGGTTACCCTTCCAATCAAACCATCAGTACACTATTGAGGTCAGGTATAGACCTTAAATCCCAGATAATGTGTAGAACTGGAAAGCATTCTCAAATGATAGACAGATAAACAACTTCTTAACTTCAGAAGAATAATTTGCACATAGTAACATAGACACTGATACATCCATAGATCATAACTCTACGGATGAAGTAATAATAAATGAGCTAGAAGGTAGTGAAGTAGATAGTTTTAATCCCACTAAATACACAAGGTCAAATATAGACAACCTAGAACAGGTTGAGATTAATGAAACAATTAATGACGAAAACGAAGTAATTGATCTTAAGGATAATTTCTTACCAAAAGGTTTAACCCCTCGGGAAAACTTATTCGATTCAAATGATGTTCCTAGGAAGCCCAAAATGGAACCATTAAAATATAATATTGAAGAGTGTAACATAGGCACTGCAAACAATCACAAGCTAATCAAACTGTCAAAGTCACTCCCTTTAACAGAAAAGGTGAAATATATTGAGCTATTGAAAGAATTTCAGGATGTCTTTGCTTGGAGCTATGAGGACCTTAAATCCTATGACACCAGCATCATCCAACAATTCCTCTCAAAGAGAATTGAAAACCTTTCAAACAAAAGCTTAGGAGAATTAATCATGTCTTATTACCTTCAATAGAAAAAGAAATTAGGAGAATGTATGATGCCAAGATAATTGCACCAATAAGGTTTTCTGAATGGGTCTCAAACTTGGTCCCAACCAGGAAGAAAACTAGTGAGATCAGACTTTGTGTAGATCTCAGAAACCTAAATAAAGCATCACTTAAAGACAACTACCCTCTTCCCAAAGTGGACCACATCTTACAAAGGGTAGTTGGGTCAACTAGAATCTCATTACTGGATGGGTTTTCTGGTTACAATCAAATTTTGGTTCACCCTAATGACCAACCCAAGACTACTTTCACCACTCCTTGGGGCACCTTTATGTATGTCAGAATGCCTTTCGGGCTAATGAATGCAAGAGCCACTTTCCATATGGCTATGGATATAGCCTTTTCCAAAGAAATCCATGATTTCCTTGTGATATATCTTGATGATATTACTATTTTCTCAAAATCAAACAATCAACATCTAGATCATCTAAGGCGGGTCTTTATAAAATGAAGAAAGTATGGCTTCTCCTTGAACCCCAAGAAATCTTTATTTGGATTGGAAGAAGGGAAATTTTTAGGACATATCATTTATAAAGATGGCATAAGAATAGATCCTGCAAGAATTGAAGCCATCTTGCCGATACAGCAGCCTAGGAATATCAAAGAATTACAAGCCTTTTTAGGAAAGATTAACTTCCTTAGAAGATTTATTTTTAACCTAGTAGAGTCAATTAGAGCACTAAATAACATGTTGAAAAAACATTCGACCCTAAGTTGGACCGTCGAAGCTAAGAAATCAGTTGAAGACATCTAGCTAACCTTGACAAAAACCCCGGTATTAGTTAGTCCCAAATTTGATAGGGATTTTATTTTGTTTTCCTTTTCTTCTGAGCATACAATAGCTATAGTTTTACTACAGAAAAATGACCAAGGATATGAACATCCCATTGCTTTCTTTAGCAAAGCCTTAAGATATGCTCCCTCACATAATAGAGAAACAAGCATTGGCTTTAGTCAAAGCTATCAAAGATTTTAGGGTATATATTTTGTATTCTCATATAGTAGCCTATGTTCCCAATTTTGTAGTCAAAGGCATCCTGATTCAAGAAGGTCCTGATGGGAAAAGGGGAAAATGGATTGCTACTATCTTAAAGTATGATATAGAGATCAAACCTACAAAGTTAATCAAGGGCCAAGGCTTAGCTAAACTTATGGCTGAGTTGAACTGTCAGGCCTTAGACATAAACTTTATTGTTGCACTAGATGAAGGAGAGGAGATGGAAACTCCACTAATCAGTCAAGCCTTTGTTAAATCACCATGGTATGTTGATATCATCTACATTTTACAAAACTTACAACCTCCTCCTGGATTATCTAGAACTAAAGGTAGGTTCTTAAAAATGAAATCTTTGAAATTTTGTATACTTGATAATGCTTTGTTTTGGAAAGATCATGAAGGAATTCTCCTTAACTGTTTGATAAAAGATGAGGCTGACAAAGTTCTACAAGACTTTCATGCAGGTGACTATGGTGGACACCTCTATTGGAGAACCACTGCAGATAAAATCTTAAGGGTAGTGTTGGCATTATGACATAGGTTTCGCTCGATGGCATAAGTGTTGTCCTTGATGGCATCTCACTCAAAATTGCAGATCACAAGTTCAGGCTCTCAGAATAGAAGAAAATGAGATACCCACAGGTTCTTGTTTACGAAGCCACGGATGTACACAGGTGCGTCAAACAAAAGATGTGGACATATCTGCAGGTGTACCGAACAAAAAGTGCGGTTGTAAAGTACACGCACTTTCATGCAGAGAAAAACACGCACACGTGGGAAATATTATGGTTGGTCCATGGTATTTACTCCGACATTTTTGATCCTATGGTTTTGGTTCATGGTTTTTGCTTCTAAAGTATTGAACCCAGGTTTTGGGTCCCTAGTATTGGATCTTTATGGTTTTGGACCATGGTTTGAGTAAGGCCTAGTCTATAAAAAGGAAAGGAGATCATTTGGCTGAGCACTCATGTGTTGAATATCTTAAGAAGAGCAAGATCTGAAGTACTGGTGATTGGTTGGTGAGTTATAGTTGGACCTGAATCAAGGAGAAACTTGAGCATTAGAAGACAGATCTACTGATGGGTTGAGATCTCTGTGGCACATGATCAGATCTGTAAATCTGATAGTCTGGGGTATACTTGAAGTCTGATAAAGTATCTATACCCACAGGACCACAGGTGCGACACAGCGCAGGTGCGGAGACCTGCATAGCAGAAACGGTGCAGGAGCAGAGAACCGCAGGCCAGATAGGACGCAGGTGTGGAGAACCGCAGGACAGACAAGGTGTAGGTGCGGAGAACCGCAGGCCAGACACGGCGCAGGAGCGGAGATCCGCAGGCTTGGCACGGCGCAGGTGCGAAGATCCATAGGTTTCACATAGAGAGAGTGTGGATATCCATAGGTTTCTATTGGTGAATTTGCGGACTTTTCTTGAAATATGTTTTAGCTATTTCTATCTATTACTGTTGTGTTCAGGGTTCTGAATTGGTGTCTAGTTGCTGTGTGTTGAGAAGTTATTGATTCAGTATTTGTACAAGGAAGTTGGTTGATTTCTTATCTATTTGATGTTTGATTGATATTCATGGATCCAGTCTAAAAATTTATGAAATGTGGTCCCTGGAAGAAAAGAGAAGGTTGTAGCCTTCTGCAGGTTGAAGCCTGCGTGTTGGTATAAGACTGCACCAGTATAGAATCATTGTAAAAAGAAGTTTCTAATTGAAAGAAGATAGAGACATACTGCAACAGGTGGTTTTCACTCACATTGGGTTTCCACCTTATATCTTGTGTTCTTTGGTGTGACTATCTATTTTTCTTGTTCCTGTTTACTATTATATGGTTCTGACTCACAAATTAATGATCAACATCTGAAGAATATATTAAATTATAAGTCTGGAAGGTATACGCAAGTTTCATTAGTCATATCTACAAATATTTGTATAAATTGAAAAGAATTTGATAATACTGATTCACCCCCCCCCCCCCCTCTTAGTATTATTTCCAACAATTGGTATCAGAGTAGGTCCTTTAGGAAAAGCTTGATCGCTTGAAGGAAGATCTATCATCATGAGCAACTACGAAAAGGAAGCATCTATCAGGCCACCGATTTTTGATGGAAGCAACTTCGTCTATTGGAAGGTAAGAATCACTGCCTATCTTCAATCTCTTGGTACAGAAGTTTGGGATATTGTGGAAACAGGATACACATTTCCATCAACAACTCCTACAGATGCAGCTGGTAAGAAGCAGTATGAAACAAATGCAAAAGCTATCAATACTCTATTAGGAAGTCTATCTCAATCAGAATTCGTCAAGGTTATGCAGCTCAAAAGCGCAAAAGAAATATGGGACAAGATCGTTCTGAGCTATGAAGGAGATGAACAGGTAAAACGAGAAAAATTACAAACCCTTAGAATTCAATATGAAAGTCTCAGAATGCATAATGATGAAAGTGTGGCTAGCTATTTCCTACGTATAGATGAGATCGTAAATTGTATGAAAAACTTGGGTGAAGAAATTAAAGAAGTTGTTTTGGTTGAAAAGGTTCTAAGATCTTTGTCTCCTAAGTTTGATTCAAAAGTTTCTACCATAGAAGAAAAGCAGAATCTACAGAGCCTTACCATGTCACAGCTGCACGGAATTCTAACTACTTACGAAATGAGAAAAGGAGGACCATCAGACAGGAGAGAAGTTGCATTCAAGGCTTCAGGAAAAGGAGATTACTATGAGTCAGGACATATGACAAAAGATGAGGAAGAATCAAATTTTGTCAAGAACCTTCAACGGGGATCTGGAAGATTCAGAGGGAAGCTGCCTTTCAAATGCTTTTCTTGTGGAAGCGTCAGTCATTATGCTGCAAAATGTCCTCATAAAGATAAAATGGACAAAGGTAAGGAACTTGTTAGATGGAACAGAAAACAGAATGTAAATAAGAAGAGCTATTACACGCATCAAGACAGTGATGGATTGTCAAATAGTGATGAAGATGAACAAGGTAATGATGATAGACTTTTGATGGCTTTTAAAGATGATGATTTCTTGGATGCTACAAATGAAGAAGGTCTTTATGAAGAAATTTCTAAACTTAAAGTTTGTTTAGAAGAAAAGAATATGATTATAGATACACTAACATTCCAACTTGCCGAAAAGGATAAACACAATGAAAAGTTAGAATGTGAAATTGTGGGACTTAGAAAAGAAATTGAGAAAACAAAAACCCTTAATCTCAAATTTGCCAAAGGATCTGAAACTCTAGATGAAATTATCAATGTGTAGCGTTCTCCTCTAATCAAGACAGGTCTCGGGTATTCCGAAAAGGAATCTCAAGCTCAGAAGCAAGCGCATAATCCATCCACCTCCAAAAGTTATCTTGATGCAGCAAGGAGAAGTGAACAAGCTGACAATCGACAGCAAAATCATAATGCAGATCATCAGGTAAATCAGGGACAATTTGATCGGGGGAAATCTACTTCAAGGATGAACAAAAGCTTCAAACAACCACAGGTAACTCATTCTCAATTTGGCTCAAGAATGGATGGAAACTACAATCATATGGTTGGTAGATTTGATAATCACAGGAATTTCTTCAATGGCCAATGTTTCTCTTGTCATAACTTTGGTCATAAAGCTGCTCATTGTGTTGCCTACAAGACCATCATGACTAGGGAAGCTCAAAAACAAAGGAGTATGACAGGAATCATGAAAAGAACCTACAATAGCTTCTCAGCTCTTGATGAAATAGAATGTTCTATTTGTAACAACTTCGGTCATGAAGATTCTGAATGTAGAAGCAGGTTTCGGAAAACAACTCAGAAAGAGCAAGCTTCATTGAGTTCCAAAATATGGAAAAGAAAGAAACGCAACCAGAAAGATGTGGGATAGCCTTATATGTGGAAGGATAGGAAAATCAATGGTACATCGATAGTGGATGCTCGAAACATATGACAGGTAATAAAGAAAAACTTTAGTGATATAGTGCCTTAGAAAAGGAAAAGAATGTCTCATTTGGAAATGACACCCCTGCATTCATAAAAGGTAAAGGTTTTGTTCGTTTGAAAGAAAAGGTCAAGGCTGGAAATGTTATGTATGTTGATGGCTTAAAGCATAATCTATTGAGTGTCAGTCAGATGTGAGATCAAGGAACTGAGGTAATGTTTCGATCAAATGGTTGTATTGTTCGTGAGCTTGATACAAGAAAGACAGTGATCAGAGGCATAAGAACTCCTAATAACTTATATGTACTCAAGGGAGAACAACAACAATGCTATTTAAGCAAGAATGATGAACACTGGCTATGGCACAGAAGATTGGGGCATCTTAGCTTCTCTCAGATAAGGAAAGCATGCAAATATCAAGCAGTTCGTGATCTTCCTGACATCAGAATTCCAGACAATACAATATGCAAATCATGTCAATTTGGTAAGCAAACCAGAACTAATTTCCCTGAGAAGGAAGGATCAGCCAGCAGGCCACTTGAACTTGTCCACACCGATATATGTGGTCCAACTAGGAAGAGGTCACCTCAAGGAGAAGAGTATTTCATATTGTTCATTGACAACTTTTCAAGGATGTGTTGGATAGGACTCATGAAGTATAAAGATGAAGCTTTCGAAAAGTTCAAGTCATTCAAAGCTTTGGTTGAAAACCAATCAGATCGCAAAATCAAATGCCTCAGATCTGATCGAGGAGGGGAATTTACCTCAGATGAATTTTTCGATTTTTGTGAAGAACATGGAATAAGAAGGGAATTTTCTACTGCAAGGACTCCTCAGCAGAATGGAGTTGTGGAAAGGATGAACAGAACAGTTCAACAAATGGCTCGTGCTATGCTTGATGAGTCTGGAACTCCTGCAACCTTTTGGGGTGAAGCCGCATTTGCCGCTGTTACTATTCTCAACAAGGCAAACGTCTGGGTAAACATCACTTAGACTCCTCATGAACTTTGGTACGGTAAGACTTCCACGGTAAAATACTTCAAAATTTTTGGAAGCAAATGCTACATTAAAAGAACTGATGAAAATCTTGGCAAGTTTGAACCTAGAGTAGATGAAGGCATCTTACTTGGCTACTCTCCCCATAGAAAAGCTTACAAATGTTATAATAAAAGACTTGGTAAAATTGTTGAAAGCATTGATGTGGTGGTTGATGAAGAAGGAAACACTCCTAGGCAGGTAAAATCTGAAGATTTCGAAGATGGCGAAGACTATCCGTCAACATCAAATCAGATTCATGATGAAGAAGAAACCCATGAGGCACCAGAAGAATAGATAAGGATAGAAGAAAAGACTCCATCCAGATACGTTCAGAAGAATCATCCAGAATCTCAAATTTTGGGGCAGAAAGAGGCAGGTGTACAAACAAGGAGAACCATTTCAGAAGCTTCAAGTTATCTAGCATTGCTCTCCTCCACTGAACCACAGAATGTAAGAGAGGCTTGCAAAGATGAATGCTGGGTCAAGGCCATGGAGGAAGAACTTGAGCAGATTGAAAAGAATAATACTTGGGAGTTGGTTCCTAGACCAAAAGATAAGAATGTCATAGGGACAAAATGGATCTTCAAAAATAAGCTGAATGAAAATGGGGATGTGGTTAGAAACAAGGCAAGACTTGTTTGTAAAGGGTATGCGCAACAAGAAGGCATAGACTTTGAAGAAACATTTGCACCAGTTGCCAGACTTGAGGCTATAAGGATGTTCCTTGCTCTGTCTAGCTTTCAAAAGTTCAAAGTATTTCAAATGGACGTGAAGTCTGCTTTCCTGAATGGAGACTTGGAGGAAGAAGTATATATTGAACAACCAGATGGGTTTATTCTTGGAAATGATCCAAAACTTGTATGCAGACTCAAAAAGGCTCTCTATGGCCTTAAACAGGCTCCTAGGGCGTGGTATTATCGGTTGGATAAGTACCTCCATCAACAAGGCTTTATAAAAGGATCAACTAATAGCAATCTATATATAAAGGTTGACAATGAAAAGTTGCTAATACTTGTTGTGTATGTTGATGATATCATCTTTGGCAGCAATGAAGAAGACATGAGTCAAAAAATTTCCTTCGTGACGCAAAAGGAGTTTGAAATGTCCATGCTTGGTGATCTCACATATTTTCTTGGTTTACAAGTCCAAAAAAACAAAGACGGTGTTTTTCTATCACAAACCAAGTATCTCAAGAAGATATTGAAGAAATATGGGATGGAGGATTCGAAACCAGTGTGTACCCCTATGGTGACAGAATGCAATCTCAGCGCAAATGACGAAGCGATAGCAGTACATCAACCAACCTATAGATCCATGATTGGTAGTCTGCTCTATCTAACAGGTACCTGACCAGACATTATGCATGCAGTGGGAATAGTTGGAAGGTTTTAGGCAAATCCAAAATAATCTCATCTTCAGGCAGTTAAGATAATTTTCAAGTATCTTCAAGGAATTCAAAACTATGGCTTATGGTATCCTAGAGGTCCAGATCTCAACAGATGCGGATTGGGCAGGAAGCGTGGATGATATGAAAAGCACTAGTGGTGGTGCATTCTTCATGGGTCCTAGATTAGTATCTTGGCTCAGCAAGAAAAAAAGCTCTATTGCATTATCTACAGCTGAAGAAGAATATGTAGATGTTGCATCTTGCTGCACACAACTCCTTTGGATGATGAAAACATTGCAAGATCTTAAATCACCTGCACTCCACCTATCTCTATTTTCTGTGACAATACAAGTGCAATCAGTATTTCAAAGAATCATGTCATGCATTGAAAGACTAAGCACATACCGATCAAGTATCATTTTCTCCGAGAACAAGTGCTTGAACAAAAGGTCAAATTGGAGTATGTTCCCTCTAAGGAACAAGTTGCTGATATTCTCACCATACCACTGCCCAGGGAGACCTTTGAATACCTAAGAAAAAAGCTAGGGGTAGTTGACACATCGTCTTGTTGTTGAATCTTGTATGTTTCATAGATTGTTGGTTGTACGCGAGTTTCATATGGGGTATACGCATACATATGCTGGTTTATGTGGGTACAGTCGACTTGAAGAAGAGTAAGGATGAAGAGTCCAATATGGGTCTGTTAGAGACAATCTGGAACAGGTTCGGGGGGAGCATATATTCTTCTAATAATGCATTGTTGGCATTATCATAGAAGATCTGGGTTCAATTCTTTAGTTGTCTTGATTTCAGGAGGAGCAAGTGAAGAACGAGAACATGGATACTGATTTAAATAGTGCTTGATAGATGCTGTTGATATTTTGTCTCTATCTTTCTTTTGTCAAGGTCATGTAACGGCCTATCTTGGTTGCCCCACTATGCCTGGGATGGATAATGTCATATGCCTATGGGAGTCGTATGTATGAGTCTTTGGTGATAGGAAGGTCAGTTATGATGTATAAAGTCATATTTCTTTTGTAGATCATCTTCTTGCAGATCTTGCCTATATGTCAGGGGGAGCTTGGACAGCACAGCCGAGCAGAGATTTCAGCATGTACTCAGAGGGAGCATAGCCCTTTGCCCTTGATGTCAAAGGGGGAGAAAAGACTTTGAGTGACTTTGGGTTGCCATCAAGTCCAAAGGGGGAGATTGTTGGCATTATGACACAGGTTTGGCTCGATGGCATAAGTGTTGTCCTTGATGGAAACTTGCTCAAAATTGCAGATCACAAGTTCAGGCTCTCAAAATAGAAGAAAATGAGATACCCGCAAGTTCCTGTTTACGAAGCCGCGGATGTACGCAGGCGCGTCGAACAAAAGATGCGAACATATCCGCAAGTGTACTGAACAAAAAGTGCGGTCGTAAAGTACATACACTTTCATGCAGAGAAAAACGTGCGCACATGGGAAATCTTATGGTTGGTCCATGGTATTTAGTCCGACATTTTTGATCCTATGGTTTTGGTCTGTGGTTTTTGCTTCTTAAGTATTGAGCCCGGGTTTTGGGTCCTTAGTATTGGATCTCTATGGTTTTGGACCGTGGTTTGAGTAAGGCCTAGTCTATAAAAAGGAAAAGAGATCATTTAGCTGAGCACTCATGTGTTGAATATCTTAAGAAGAGCAAGATCTGAAGTACTGGTGATCGTTTGGTGAGTTATAGTTGGACCTGAATCAAGGAGAAACCTGAGCATTAGAAGACAGATCTATTGATGGGTCGAGATCTCTGTGGCGCATGATCAGATCTATAAATCTGATAGTCTGGGGTATACTTGAAGTCTGATAAAGTATCTATACCCATAGGACCGCAGGTGCGACACAGCGCAGGTGCGGAGACCCGCATAGTAGAGAACCGCAGACCAGACAGGACGCAGGTGTGGAGAACCGCAGGACAGACAAGGTGCAGGTGCGGAGAACCGTAGGCCAGACACAGCACAGGAGCAGAGATCTGCAGGCTTGGCACGGCACAGGTGCAAAGATCCGCAGGTTTCACACAAAGAGAGTGCGGATATCCGCAGGTTTCTATTGGTGAAGTTGCAGATTTTTCTTGAAATATGTTTTAGCTGTTTCTGTCTATTACTTTTGTGTTCAGGATTCTGAATTGGTGTCTGGTTGCTGTGCGCTGAGAAGTTATTGATTCAGTATTTGTACAAGGAAGTTGGTTGATTGCAGAGCTATTTGATGTTTGATTGATATTCATGGATCCAGTCTGAAAATTTATGAAACGTGGTCCCTGGAAGAAAAGAGAAGGTTGTAGCCTTCTGCAGGTTGAAGCCTGTGTGCTGGTATAAGACTACACTAGTACAGAATCATTGTAAAAAGAAGTTTCTAATTGAAAGAAGATAGAGACATATTGCAGCAGGTGGTTTTCACCCACATTGGGTTTCCACCTTATATCTTGTGTTCTTTGGTGTGACTATCTATTTTTCTTGTTCCTGTTTACTATTATATGGTTCTGACTCACAGATTAATGATCAACATCTAAAGAATATATTAAATTATAAGTCTGGAAGGTATACGCAAGTTTCATTAGCCAGATCTGCAAATATTTGTATAAATTGAAAAGAATTTGATAATACCAATTCACCCCCCCCCCCCCTTAGTATTATTTCCAACAGGTAGGTTTCTACTGGCCAACTTTATTCTCTGATGTCAAGAAATTTGTGACTTCTTGTCACAAGTGTCAAATTTTTGAAGGAAAAAGAAAACTTCTACCATTACCCCTTAAACCAATCACTGCTGAAGTACCTTTTCAACAATGGGGTTTAGACTTCGATGGTGAAATTCACCCGCCCTCTTTTGCCCAACATAAGTGGATCCTCACAACCACAAACTATTTCACAAAATGGATAAAGGCCATACCTTCAAGACAAGCCATAGATATTGTTATTATTAACTTCCTTGAAGCCAACATTCTGTCTAGATTTGGGTGCCCAACCAAGCTCATTACTGATAATGTAGTAGCTTTTAAATACAAATGAATGATAGAATTCTACAATAAGTATTACATTACCTTGGGTCATTCTACAGCCTACTACCCTTAAGGAAATGGACTGGTTGAATCTTCAAATAAGAGCCTGGTGAACATTATTAAGAAGTTACTAGAAGATAATAAGAAAACATGGAACAAGAAGTTAGTCAAAACCTTATGGGCTGACAGACTGACCACCAAGAAGTCAATTGGTACATCCCCCTATCAGCTAGTGTATGGCATGGAAGTTGTTTTTCCATCCTCTTTGGGAGTACCAGTGATGAAGATGCTCCAAGAACTGCAATCTAAACCAAATGATATCCAGAGGAGAATAAACCAGACTATTCATCTCCAGCAAACCAGAGAAGAGGTCTACATCAGATCTCAAGTTGTGCAGGAAAAGATCAAAAATATTTTTGATAGAAGGACCAAAGCAGATGATTTCTACTTAGGTGATAAAGTACTCAAGTGGGACTCAAGAAGGGAAGATAAGGGTAAGCATGGGAAATTTGATTTCCTATGGAAGGGCCCCTATATCATCTATGCTTACAGAGGGAACAATGCTTTCTTCCTTAAAGGACTAGATGGTACTGAAGAAGGAGGAGGACCAGTGAATGGTCGAATGCTCAAACACTATATTGAACCTAGTTACTAATTTCACTTATCATATGTACATACTTTACTTTCAAAATTCTAGAGTTGATTGGATGGTGATTTTTGAAGTTGAAGCCTGGAGAGAAGGCCATAAGCTTTAAAAGTTTTACTGTCATAAATAATAATAATGCAGAAGCATAAAAGGAAGATGTTGCAGGGTAATATCACCGCAATTCAGAAGGCCATTGATCTACAAAGTTCTTGACATTTCACCAGGAAATGCCATCCCCAAGTGGAGCCACTGTTAGGTTCCTATACCAACAGGAGTCATAATTTTGAATGACTGAGATTAAACCTTGTAATATTGTACATACCTTTGTTTTTGCAAATGTTTTCCATATTCAAAAAAAGGAAAAAATGTAAAGAAGGTATGTCCTAAAATAATAATCAAAGGACAAAAAGAATAAAAAGGTCAAAAAAGATGAAAAAATATGAACCCCAAGAAAAGGAAAAATACCATGAAAGTGAGCAAGCCAAAATGCCACTCCTATTTACTTTTATGCATAATAAAAGATTGTGTGCAACTTGTGATCCTTGCCACAATCCATGATAGTCAAAATGTTTAAACTTGGCTATTTCATGTTTTCAATTTCATGTCTATAGGTAGAGAATAAAAATTTGGCCAAACAGTGTAACCTTGGCAGATAATTAGATAGGTAGAGTAAATAAAAGGAGCTCAACTGCTTAATCTGAGCCCTTGGATGTAATAAGGTTAGATTTAGTTATTTTACTATTGTAAAGAAAAAGAAAAAATATTTGATAAGGGTTTGCTAGCTCAAATGCACCCTAATAAAGTGAACTAAAAATGGTAGGAAAAGTAGATGGGTAAGTAGGAGAAAGGTTGCAAAAGTATGATGATTGATTAGACAAAAGCATATTTATCATTCTCATCATAAAAGTTATAGATATGAATGAAAAATCAAGCATGCAAATGGATTTCAAAGTCAATTAATTAACTTCCTCCATTCATTTCACCTTTTACTTAACTAATTTCCCATAAATAAAGTTCAAAGTACTTAAAACCTTTAAGTCAAAGAGGCTCAAAGCATTTCTCTGACTTTTGGAGGGACCAGACCCTCGACTCAATAATTTATGGATATCAAGTACTAAATTCCCCTCATAAAAATTCATCCCCCCCTTCAATTCATTCATTTTCCTAAATAATGTTCCTTTCTTAAGGATAAAACACTTTTGCCTAGGAAAATCATTCCCCCCCCCACATAAAGCATTTTCATATCAAAAACCCACCGAAACACATTACCCTAAGTATTAATGTTAATATGTGAAAAGCATTCAAATCACGAAAAAGCATTTTCTTAGTGTGTTGTGTCCCTTTTCCGCCCATTCTTTATTAACTACTAATTTATTATATTAAAATCCTAATAATAAAACCCATTTCCCCGTATATATGTAACTCCTACATATTAATTAACCCTACACCTTAGTTTAAATATAAACTATAATATATATTCAACCAGAAAAAATACTCAATAACTAATTGATCTGTGATTATGTTAGGCAAAACCCCATTTAAATCCTCTGCTAATCACCCCTATGGCCTAAACACTCTTTAAGCCATCATTAACCCCGATACCGCCGCACTTAAGCGCCCGTCGCCCCCCCCCCCCCCCCCCCCCCCCCCCCCCCCACTAGCCTCCGTGCAGCTTCCCCACCCGATCACCATGCGATCGTCTCCCTCCTCATCCAATGACCCTCATCCATATTGGGCCAACCCGATGTCCGTCCCTTACCCGCCCAAAAAAGTGGTTTTTCCACCAACCCCCAATGCTACATGTCAGCTGATGAATGGAATCGGGCGGCCCCTCCCAAATACCACTGAGCGCCCAAAAGCAGTGTGATAGAAACCATTTACCGCCTGCCCGCTACACGACAAAATGACCACTGTTCACCCTGTACTCGCCAAAACTGACTTTTTGCGCATAAAGCCAAAAAGCCCCAAATCATTTGTTTTCACTGGAATTTTAACTGTAAACCTTTGTATGCATGCACACCACCTGTGAACGTCGAAGCCATCAACCCACATCCAATTGCACTCCAAAGACGCTACAGACCACCCAGACAACCTTGCAGCCTATACAAAACCCCTTCAACCATTTGCAGTCGCTAGCCGCCCTGCTCAGAACCATTTCACATGAGTTCCAAGTATTTAAGCCACAATTCATCAAACACCCTATCAATTTCAAAGAAACCAGTGATTGATTATTCTTATTTAAGTTTAAAATTAATTGAAGAAACTCAAGAACTCAAGCCTACTCTGTGTTGAACCACCGTTTCCCTAAAATACTGTAAATCACCTCCCCCATACTCAAATCCACAAGAACTGAAAATGGCTTCCCCAATTGCCATGGATATGAGACCCATCTCTACACCCCACTTAGACCTGGACCACCTCCCCCTGGTTGATAGGGATTTCCAGATAAAGGTTACCTGTGTCCAAGAATCCCTGCTCAAAGTATACTATCAAAGTAGGAATAGATACTTGAACCGTGCTGATGAAATTGGTCTATGGGAGTCCAATTTACCTAAGTACTAGTTCCCTAGAGTCCACATTTTCCCAAAAATTGTACATTATTGCCATGCCAACTATGTCCCCAGTCAAAGAGCAATCATGTCCCCTAACCAGGCCATACTTTTCACTATCACTACTGAATCTATAAATGAGATGCTACAACTCCAGCCTAGCCAAAACTTGACTCCCCTCTCAATTGGAGACTTGTTGGACTTATATCCCAAACTCAACCCTGCAAGATTAACCCAATTAATCCAAACCTTCATCATAGAAGAGAATTATACCCCCAAAGACCCCCCTCCATATGTGGCAATTATATTTTCTCCTTGGGGCAAAAATATTGTGGATATGATATCTAGTGTCCTAGGTTTTACCACCTGTGAATATATTGATGAGATTATTTTAGCATTCATGTCCATATACACTCCAGGGCATCCAGCTATCATATATGACTATGCTCAGTTCATACCTGACAGGATGCATGAACAGTTCCTCAGAATGAGTAGTGAGAGAGTCTTCAAATACTCCTCCATCTTGTATCACCTGCTCCGATACTTCCAAGCAGATAAATTCCCACTTACCTTGCAAAAGTTGGACACCAAGGGACAATCAAGATCAGTCATCTTCTAGACCCCATTGATTCATCAATATTCCTACCCCTATTCAAACAATGAATTCATAGATTCCTTTGTCCACCCTGTGATGACCATGCTCAGTGGAACCCCTCCACCAAGAATCAGTCCTGAGCTTAGGAGAGTCCTTCATCTAAACATCAATAAGCAGGTGGGAGATTGGTACTTGTACCAAAACCACATTGAAATCAAGATTTATGGGTGCAAGTTGGCCCCATACAAACTACCTAAATACCTCCCAATGAGATTATTTTCCCTGGAGTACTACAGGCAAATAATAAATTCAGATGAGGTAAACTTTGTTAAAGCCAAAAATAAAGCCCATCTCAATATCAAAAACCAATTGGGTCCTTTTATTTGTACTAGTAGAGAAGTTGAAAGGAGGCAGACCTGATCCTTCAGAGATTAAAATTAAAACATAGCTTCATATGGAGATATGATCCCTTGGATTTCATCTTCAAAAGAAAGCAGAAAAACAAGATGGCTCCCTATATCCATCACCACATCCCTGAGATAGAAAAGTATGCCAACCAATTGCAATGGGTGGAAAACACGTTAGAAGACAGGGATAATACTGAAGTTGTTGTGGAAAACACATTATTAGATCTGGAAAAACAACTTGATGAGGGTTCTTTCCTACAAGTACCAAAACAGTCAGATAGGCCAGAATAATCAACCAAGACAAAACCATCAGAAGAACCAGCAACTACTTCAAGTGCCAATCCAGTCATGCAAACTCCTCAGAATGAGGAGAAGGTCCCAAAAAGGAATAGAGAAGGGGCTTCCACTTCAGGAATGCCTACTTCTGATGTACAGCAAGAATCAAACAAAAGTCAAAAGCCCAATCCAGCCTCTAGGCAAGAATTTAGTGACGACTTAGCTGAGGTCACCAACATAGAGGTTGAAAGAAGAAGGCCCATCACTCCATTTGGGAGATTTCAGGAGCCTTCCACATCATGGACTCAGATGTTGATGAGGCAACAAAGTGTTGTGGTATCTTCCTTCAGAATGCCTGTAGATAAGGACCAAGATATTAAGGAAAGATACAAAGAGATCAAAGCCAGAAATGAGAGGCTCAAGGCCCAAACATATGCCCAATATCTAAATATGACCCCCACTAATCAAACAAGGCTAATGTCAGCCTTTGATATCAAAGAGGGGAAAATGTGGATGACTTTTATCAAGCCAACCACTCAGCAACCAAGGGAAGCATTAGATTTCAAAAAGGTGGATTTTGAAGTACTGGCAAGGGATATTCATCCCATTGACCAAATTTAATTGCACAACCAAACAAGGGAGATGATATACTCCACATTAACAGGGAAGGCCATTGCTGCCCACCAATTACAGAACCCCCTAAACAATATATCAGCATAACTTCAGTTGGAGCAGGCCTCCTCACAAGCCAAGGATACTAGAATCAAGTCCTTAGAAGACTTAGTGATTGAATTGGGACATGATCCCAAAGATGTAAAAGCTACAGAGCAGTTGATTAAAAAGAAAAATGATGACATTGTTGCACTCAAGAAGCATCTAAAGAAAGCCCAGCTGCATCACCCACAAAAAAGGAAGTCCTAGAAGCACAACAAGGACATTAAGAGCTCATGGACTTGGTCCTAAATCTGAACGATCAACTCAAGGAGACAGAGAAGGAGTTGGACACTTTAATTCAGTCGAAGCAAAGTGAATTGGCCACAAATTCTAGAATTTTCCTCCCCACAATATCTACAGTAGTTCCTTCCACACTGGCAGCATCGTTGGCACCCACAACTTCCCTTGCCACAGCATTGCCAGTAACAGCAGAATATACAACAACAACAGGTACACAGGGAGAGAAAGAAGCAGAATTAGTCAAAGCCATGGAAGATATGTCTATCTAGACTACAGAGATGAAGAGACTAAAGTAAAAGGTAGCAAATCTGGAAATTGATTGTAAACTTGCCCAACTCTAGCAAAAAGAAGAAACACAAAAGGCACTGAGAATGGGTGAGAGAATCAAAATCCTGGAGAAGGATTTAACACTATAGAAACCACCGGGACAAACCAAAGAAATGCTCTGGGCCAATATCATTGACTCTGTCAATGATATTTGGCCATCAATTCAAGTTATATTTGAGCAAACAGAATTAGTGAAGATAGCTACTGAAGCTATCGAAAAAGTAAAGGAAGAACTGGGGGATAAACCAAAGGATGCCAATCGACTCATCCACTTCCTAAACAGCAAGAATAGATATGAGCTCCATGAGCTTAACATAGAAGATAGGACTGAGGCCATTCTGGAGATTAGGAAGGTTCTTTCCAAAAGAAACCTTATGCTTAACTTAGAAGAGAAGTGCCATAACATGCAGGTAGCCATTGATAGGTTCATGGCTAAGTTTCAGATTTTGAGGGAGAAGGGTCTTCCCAGTCCTATGGTCATCAATGACAAACTCATGCCCCAGCTGGACTATGGAGATAGACTAAGAAAATTGGCTAAGGAACAAGCAAGTTCTTCAGCCATTAAAGCCCTGCCAACAGGCAAAGTGTTATATGACACATTGGAGAACTTGTTTTTCCTAGAGCATGAGGTGAAACATTTGTTCCTCACTAAGCCAAATTTTGCAAAGTACATAGAGGCAGATGAAATCTACAGAAGGATGATGAATGTAAAACTACCTAATGCGGAATGGTGGGAAAAAATGACAAATTTACTGTAATAAATTTACATCAGAAAGTTACTGCACAGTAAATGAAGGCAACCAGTTAAAACAGGTAAAAGAAGAGCAGCAGGGTCAAAGAGTATCAGTTGAAAGATGAAAGTAAAGAAGATTCCAATGTAGAAATGCTACAAATATCATCCAGATTAAAGGCTCCAACTCAATTGAAACAACTAGAAACACCACAATAAAAGGGACAGCATGAAGCAGTTCAACATTTGTCTCTATCTTCATGCAAGAAGCTATTTTTCTTCCCTAGATTAAGTCTCAAGTTGTTTTGAGATATTTTGTAAATATTTTTGTATATATACTTCATATTTTGAAGTATGAGGTGTGGATGGTCAAATAGTATCAAGGTCAAAGAGTGTCAGTTGAAAGATGAAAGTAAAGAAGATTCCAGCATAGAAATGCTACAAATATCAGCCACCTTAAAGGGCTCCAACTCAACTAAAACAACCAGTAACACCACAATAAAAGGGACAGCATGAAGCAGTTCAACATCTGTCTCTATCTTCATGTAAGAAGCTATTTTTATTCCCTAGATTAAGTCTCAAGTTGTTTTGAGATATTTTGTAAATATTTTTGTATATATACTTCATATTTCGAAGTATGAGGTGTGGATTCTTATACTTTCAATAGAATTTTGTTCAAAGACTGCAAAATCTTTTGTATCACTAACTGGGCCAGCATGCTGGAATGATGAATAAAGATCAGATATTTCAAGGGATTCATGTGTAAAGCGGAGTACAAATGAGTAATTCTCTTGTGTTGTTTTATCTCCCTTAAAGTTGTTTCATAATATTAAATGTTTCAGAAGTCTAAATGTTAAACTTGAATATTATTTTAGAATATGCTTAACTCCATTCTATCTTACTGTTATACATTCTTAATGTTTTCTCTTAAATTATCTTAGCTAGGGAATTCTTAACTGCTCCTTAGCTTCCGTAGTTTCTCCTCTGGTCTATAGTAAATGATTCTTAATTGCCCTTTACTCATGATTAATTGATGTTCCCCCATCTTAGCCTCGGTCTGAGGATTCTTGATTTTCCTCTCATCACCATTAAGACTCATCTCACCATTTAGTCCAAGGATTTGTACTTCACTCTGTTATCTCACCCCTTGAACATTCCCTTTAGTGATTTAACTCCTGCTTTTCTGCCCCTTCTTTGACTCCATTGCCCAATGGCCTAAAGGCATCAACCTATCAACCTGTTTTAAGGATTCCACCACCAAATCTTCATACAAATCAAAAACCCCCTTGAACTCTAGAACTAACCTAATATCTAAGAAAACATAGCTAAATTATATATAGAGAGCCCTCTCTGAGATATAGGTTGGCTAGAGCCTATGTTTAAAAATTGGTTTGTGGTTACCTCGAAGCCTTCCCTTCTTCCAAAACTTCTAAGGCAAAGTTTTGAGTGATAACACCAAGGACACCATGCTCAAGCTCAACCTCCAAGGGTCATTGAGGAAGACCACAATAGTTCTGCAACTTGCAGACCATTCCACAGTCATCCCTGAGGGAATTGTGGAGTATGTGATGTTCTCCATTGACTCCTAGGAGTACCCTACATATTTTCTAGTTATCCAACCTATGGTTAAGCTTACTAGTTACACTCTCATCCTTGGGAGGCCATGGTTGGCCACAACCGGTGCTTACATTAGCTCCAGATCTAGTAATATGACCATCAAGAATGGGCATATGTCCAAGTAGTTAGTCATATACCCTCCTGCTCAACCTTCTCCAGAGCATGATATACCTTTATGGTTGGAGGAGGAGGAAGAAGATGAGGCTTATTCAGCCCAACTTTATGCTTTGGAGGTAACCATAGGAGGAGGACAGCAAGATGAGGATGACTTAATTGAACACCTGCTCCAAAGTCCAACTCCTAGCTCATTACCATTAGAAGAAGAAGTAAGGGAAACCCAGAAAAATCATCCAATTGACTTATGCTTAGCCAATTTTGTTGGCTTATATGGGCCTGACCCAGGTTCAGAAGAATTATTTAGCCAAGAAAATCCCACAGCTACCGGCCCTTTTGGCAACAATCCGCTGAGCGTGGACTGAGGTCCCACCCAAGGTAGCAGGGGAGGGTGTTGGAACCAGGTTTCCGCACCCTTGGGATGTCTAGATGTGGTCTAGAGGTATCGTGCGCCGCTCTATAGCCTCGCGCTGCTCTATATTCACGCAGTTCCAAACCCAGAATGATTTCAACTTTCTGTGATCATGATATTTATAGATCTAATCTACTTGATGAAGTATTGTAACTCAGATCTACTTAGAAGGTTCTTTAAGAAAAAATTTAACAGATTTAACCAATTCGCGCACTTAGAATAAACTTATATTCACATATATCTATAACATAAGCATATGCACATAGATTAAATAGTTACATCGACCATTCATACAGTCAGATTCGCGATTGTCACACAGAATTTGCAGAAGAAACTTATCTTTATTTCCACTTATCACCAATACATCCAGGTCTGCCCTATGCACTCAGCTGCAGGGGTCCGCGCACACAGCTTCGGACTCTTCCAGGCCTCTACACACATAGCTGCAGAGCCTCTATCCACTACCCAAACCCCCGACTCAGACATATAGACGCTTTCAGAGTGCTTCCCTCAAAAACGCACTACATTTCAGATTCAAGATCATCCCCAAAAGAACTGCCTTTCCCTCATAGAGCCACACTCTATTTATACCTTCCTATGGTACGCGGACCGACTTACTTCCTATTATTTTATATTATTTCTTGGGTAGACAATCCTTTGACTCGACCTTTTACATTTCACGCTCTGCACATTTCAGAGGTTTACAATATTTTTATCCTACTTTCTAGGCTATTAGACCCAAAATTGTTACACGGGTCCTCCGCTACCCAACAGTCCCCCAACACAATCATCGTGACTCATCCCGAGTCACTCGTTGGTGCAGCGAGACGCGCTTCCATGGCTTCACAGTTCACCTGCCTCTGAGTGACGCTTGTCTTTGTACTACTTCTTCGTTGTCTCCTACAATGCTTCTTCCAGCTCCTGCTTCATTGTTTCTACCAATTCTTGCGACCGATAATGCTCATTTTTCTCTGCTCGATTAACATAAAACACTCCCTCCTAGGATTTTAGCTCTAGCGAGGAAGTCGCATATGGGACCTCCTTGTACCACTATAGCCATTTCTAGGCTTCATATCTACTCTTCGTACTGTCTGCGGCAACCTGTGTTGCAATTTTGCAAGACCTGTGCTGTTGTCCGTGAGATCCCAATCCTCAAGGTCCATCAGAGATGACTTATTAACTTCGTTTCTACCCGTGGTCTCTGTTGCTCCATCCTTTCTCTATATTGTTGTAGTTCGTTGGCCTACCCCCGCGCAGGGTGACGGCATCTAGACCAATTCTGCTTCGTGTCTCCTCTTTTCCAGTACATCCCCTATTGTGGATGTTGCAGTCTGCGGGACACCCGCAGCTGTCAACACCATACTCCTTAGAGAGTCTTGTTGCTTCCATGGCCATATCACCACCCTCGGGCCTATTCCTTGTGCAGAGATAATGAACAGCTCCATATCGATACTCAGCATATGTTTTCCAGAAGTGTAGTTTTCCTGGTGGATGCCCCTCGATGATTTATAAGCGATTCGAATTTCAATTTCATTGATTCCCGCCTATTCTAGTGTCCCTATGTAAAATTTGTGGTAGCTCATTCCATATCTGGCTCATACTCCTTCTCTTAATTTCCTGCCGCCCACTCCCTTTCGCCATAATGCAAAAATCTTTTCATGAATAGTGACATGAATGGTCGCCTTTGCTCATAGAAACGTAAAAGCGTACTTTAGACTGTGCGACTGCAATCTTGGTGATGGGCCAGATCGACGCGTATCCTGGCACTCACGTTGCTTTCCCCCATAATACTGTACTGTCCCACACTCTCTTTCAACTAGCTGGAGTGGTGAGACTATCCTACAAACGGTTAGTCAGGCTGTCGGCCGGCCCGTATAGAGATTCAGGCGACTGCCATTCACTCGGCATGGGAATGGGTCTCCATTAAGTTTGGCAAGCTGAACCACACCCCCATCGGTAACTTCTTTGATGACATAGGGTCCCAACCAATGCATTCAGAGTTTGCCAAGGAATTTTTTGAACTTACTGTCGTATGGCAATACTAGATCATTTTGCTTGAAGGTGCACACCTTGATATGAATATCATGCCACGCTTTCTCGTGCTATTTCTGTACTTGCTAATGGAATCTAGCCAAAAACCATTCCTCCTCCAATTCCTCTAGCTGCACAAGCCTTTCCTTCAATGCCCCGTGGTCTTCCATACCTGTGATTGTTGCAATCTGTAGACTAGGCACAATATATTCCATAGGCATAACGACAACCTTGCTATAGACTAACCAAAAAGGTGTCTGGCCCGTCAATTTCTTGCACGTGGTTTGGTATGCCCATAGCACAGCAGGGATGTGCAAGTCCCAGTCATTTCATCACGCATTACAGACCTTGGTCAATGTTGTCTCCAAGATTTTTTTGAATGCCTCAATGGTTTCATTAGCTTGCGAGTGGTATGGCATACTCAGTTGGTGATATATTTGGAATTCCTCAGTGAGTGCATTTATTGTTTCATTCAGGAAATGCGTTTCCCAATCACTCATGAGAATTTTGGGACAACCAAACCTTGTTAGTACATTCTCGAACAAAAACTTCACAACTGTTGCAGTCGTGCAGTCCTTAACCAGTTGTGCCTCTACCCATCGGGTCAAATAATCTGTCGCAGTGATGATATAGCATGCACCCATCTTCCCTCGCAGCTTGATAAGTCCTACGAAATTGATTTCCCACTTCTCAAATGGTTGTAGCATCATCTGTGGTTGGAGCGGAATTTGATCTCTCTGCGATGGTTTCCCAATTCATTGACATTCGTCGCAGGCTCGACAGTATGCTTTCGAATCCTAATGCAAAGTGGGCCACCATAATCCTATGCGAAGAATCTTTTGGGCTATGGCGTAACCTACATAACGTGTGCTAGCAAACCCCCCCATGTGCTTCAGCCAGGATCTGTCCTCGCTCGAACTCCAGGACATATCTACGCAATATTTCGTCGTTGCCCATTTTGTAGAGGTGTCCTGTAATCACGGTGAATTCTGCTGCGTGTATCACCAATTCCTTCTTCTGCTAAATAGAATATCCCTGCGGCATAGTTCCTGTAGTTAAGAAATGGATTATATCCTCAAAGTGACCATCCGCTATGCGCACTGCATATAGTTGTGCATCTGGGAGTCCATCCTCTAGATTTGTGGGTTCTTCACCGGTCTCAATTCGGGACAGGTGATCGGGGCTTGCATTTAGACATCTCGGCTTTACGACGACCTCAAAATCATACTCCTGGAATAATAGCAACCATCTACAAATGCACCCCCCCAACACAGGCTTATTCACTAGGTATTTTAACGTTAAGTGATCAGTATACATCTTAAAGTGAACTCCTAGCAAATAGTGGTGGAATTTTTGAGGCACGTATACCATCGCTAATCCCTCGCGCTCAGTAGTGGAGTAATTCTTCTCAGATTTTGACAATCGGTGACTTTCGAATGCAATCGGGTGGTCAATTCCCTCTGCTCCTGGTTGAGTAAGTACCACCCTCAATGCAATACATGACGCATCGACATGCACATGAAATTCGACTTCCCATTTTGCAAAGACCAATATAGGGGCTGATGCCATCTTTTCCTTAAGCATCTCTAGACTTTTGTTGCATTCCTCATTCCAACAATAAGCAGCATCCTTCTTCAGCAATTGTTCCATCAAAGCCGTGATCTGAGCATAGCTTTTGATGAACTTCCGATAGTAGGCCGTGTGTCCCAGTGTGGCACGTAATTGTTTGACACTTCGTGGTGCTTGCAGATTGAGTATGACGGCAATCTTTGTTGAATCCACCATCAAGCCTTGCTTACAGACCACATGGCCCAGCAGGTTCTCGAATGGGACAAGGAAAGTACACTTCTTTAAGTTTAGTGAAATCTGGTGTCGGCAGCAAGTATCCAGCATCAGCCGTAAGCTCGCTACGTGCTTCTTAACTAGTCCAAATACAATCTAGTCATCAAGATATACCTCTAAGAACTTGTGGATAAATTCTTTAAATGCTACTACTACTATTCGTGAAAATATCGTTGGCGCATTCTTCAGTCCAAAGGCATCACCATGTACTGAAAGCAACCCCATTTAGTGGTGAACGTTGTTTTACTCCTATCCTCTGGCACAATCTTGATCTAGTGGTATCTTGAGAACCCATCCATGAAGGAGTAGGCTTCCTGCCCCCCCACATTTTCCAGTACCTCATCTGTAAATGGTGTTGGAAACAGATCGTTAACGCAGGCATCATTGAGCTTCCTGAGATTCATGCAGATGCGAATCTCACCCTTCTGTTTCTTCTCCTCCACAACCATCGAACTTACCAAGTCAAACTCCTCGACTGGTTCAATGATTCTTGCTACCAGCATCTTGTCCAATTCTTCACGGACCTTTGCTTTATATTTTGGATTCAATCGGTAGGGTCGCTACTTCACCAGTTTTGCATTTGGAATCAACGTTATCTTCATCATTCCCAGGTCTCCTAGGATCCCTTTTAGCTCTGTGATCTTTGTTGGGAACAAATCTCGATATTCTCGAAGCAATTTGACGGCCTTCTCCACTGTAGCGTCGTCCCAATAGTCCCTAGCATTGCATACTTCGGCTCTTCTTCAGTCCTGATATTGACTTGTTTCGTTTTCAATGGCACCATTATATCTGGATCTTCGATTTCGGTCTGCGCACCTCACACTCCCCTCTGATTTTGGAATATTGACATTTCGTGGATCCTCCTCATCATCGTCTACCTGAACATTATAGCATTTGAGGGCCTGGCTTAGCTATCGCGACTAGTTGGGCTGCACAGTTTCCTCTAGTTCTAATGGTGCCTTGAAAATGGCGGCCTTTACCAGCTGTAATGCTTCGTCCACAGGATCCATCCATTGGTCTTCAAAGAGGAATGTCAACAAAAAACCTACGCACAAGATATCCCACTTGCCTGTGTCATGCTAGAGCTCCGCTTCAGTATACCAGTTTCTGGGAATGACGTCCAGGGTGTGATAAAATAAGTGCACCCATTCTGGTTGAGGTTCCTCTCTGTAGGCTTTGATCCATCTGGTAAGGTGCATGCGTGGGTCATCACATCCA
This sequence comes from Pinus tabuliformis, assembly GCA_031772625.1. Lineage (NCBI taxonomy): Eukaryota > Viridiplantae > Streptophyta > Pinopsida > Pinales > Pinaceae > Pinus > Pinus tabuliformis. The sequence continues at coordinate 150,482,568 of CM062816.1, forward strand.
TCGTATTTCTCTATTATGCGTAGTTCCAGTTTCCCAAATCTGATATTCATCATGCGCCTGCAAGTGCGCCAATCTTCGAACGTCCCTTCATGTGTGCCCCACCATTGCGCAAGAGTCACGCGTAGCGCCCACCTCAACACATCAAACCATTGGTGCTCTAGTACTGTGATTTCAAATTTGGTCAAGAATTCATCTATTATTGTCAACCCATCATACTTTGGCAATTCGTGATCCTGGGCCCCTACGCAGTACAAAGATTTAGTCACCATGTTGCCGTGTAGTGTGGTTACTCCGTTCAACCTGTTGCGCCACCGCTCGTCTTCCTCCTCTAAATCAAAAGTGCAGGACTCTCCATCACCCTGTGATATTCTTCTATCCTCCATTGTCTTGACCCATCCTTGCTTTTGGGCAAACATTTTGTAGCTACAATCTACGTCGTCTTCGCATTCTCTGTTGCGCACAGGTTCAATGTAGCATGGTCCTTCAGCCGGATCTAGCGGAATGACTACGCGGAGCAACTTTGTTTCAAATATCATGGTTCGCTTCTTTAAATTAATAACCCTGTTCATGTCAATGGCCCAATCTATTCCTAATAACGTAGGATAGGGCGTACTTTCATCCATGAGCTCAATAACTTCAAAATCCGTTCAAGTACTTGTGCCATCAAGGTCACCATAACTCCTTGCAGCCTTCCCATGGGAAACACCTTCTATTGGTTTTCCATCCTCAATTTGATAGGGGACCATTGTAGCGTAGGCTTACCCATGCGCTCCCAAGTCTGTTTCGGCAGTACGTTGGCATCTGAGCCTAGATCCAAAATGACCTAATCCATCTCATAGCCGCCGATCTGCGCTGTTAACCACATTTCCCTCCCGGTTCGTGATGCATGTCTTCCGAAATTTCGAATGACACAAGGTTCACTCCATCCTGTGCATCTATTTATCAACTCCCGCAAGCCTTTAACTGCCCGGTTGTCATGAAGCAATTTTATACATGTCTCTAAAAAGGTAGTTATCATTGAGGGATCCTTGTCCGCCTCTGGCAGATCCATAATACCTGGGGTAGAGACCTCAGCGAAGCTCCCCTGAGCTTCCAGATATGTCTCCTTACCCGTCCCTAAGTTCCTTCCATCTGCTCTTGTGGCCATGCCACTTCTTAGTACCATGTTGACTTTGCGATCTTCCTCACGAGGTTCGAACCTCATCGTCTGCACATTTTGGGTCGCTATTGGTTGTGCGGCCTTTTTTTCACGAATTTGTGCTATCAGCGTAGGACAATCTATCAACTCATGATCGAATTTCTCACAATAACTGCATGAAATTCTAGTTGGGTTGGTACAATCTCGAGCGTAATGTCCTAGTCCCCCGCAGTTGTAGCAGATTAGCTGCTCGTGACCCCTTCCTGGCCCCATGCTGCCCCATCCTCTTCCTCGGCCCTGGAACCCACCGCACAAGATCGCCGCGGCCAGATCATGACCTCGTGCCTTAGTTTGCATTTTGTAAGCAGGTGACGGGTCCATTAACAATTGGTAGCTATGACAGTATCTTTCCTCATGGCCCACCAACCTGCAAAAGTTGCAAAATAGCTGCTGGGGGGCCTAGTTATATTTTGGTAATAGATGACAGTTATTAGTGTTGTGCTTTCCTCCCACCTGATAGATTGCACACCAAAGCGAGGCTGTGGTGCTCGGTCCTACCTATGCCACTAGTTCTAATAGTGTTGGTCCCCCCGTTGCCACAAAATTCATTGAGACTGGGTAGTGATCTTTATCGTGTCCCTGGATTTTGCACTTTATACACCATACTTCCTCCAAGACTTCCGGTCACGGTACCTATTCTTGTTTTAAATTCTTCATTTCCAAACACAAATTTTGGATCTATGCTTGGATTTGTTGAACTCCCAACCCCGGGTCTTGTAACGGAGTTTCGTGTAACCTCATCACTGTCTCTAGCGCTTCAGCCTGGGTTGAGATCTTCTGTTGTGATAAAGCCGTCCTCAGATGTGGTGTTAAGGATGCCATAAACCAAGTGCAGTGTTGCACATCCGTCAATGTCATGTTAGCCTCGCGAATAGTACTTTTCAGTCTTTGGTCCAAATCCCACGGGGTTTCACCAGGCATCATCGCAATCTCTTTGAACCCTATAATCGACTGTGTTTCGGACTTCGACCGGCTAAACTCCTTCTTCAATTCGATCTGGATTTCTACTATCCCCGCCGTTGGGTGATCACTTGAGTACTTTATGTACCATGTTAGTGCTCGGTCTTGCAGCGCACTGACTAAGGTAGCCTTTCTGATATTTTCATCCGCAATATGCTGCACGTTCCATACTGATGTTAACACGAACCATAATTGTTTTGGGTCTTTGCCTCCTGTCTCTTTGAATACCGGTAACTGGATCATGCTCGTCATTGTTACCCTTGAACTACTACAGTTCCTAGTCCCTTCGATCCTTCAATTTTCTTCTCTATAGAGTCCCTGCGTTTCACACCAAACGCCCCTTAGGCAAATCCCAGTCCCGACAACAGAACCATTTGTTGGCTTATATGGGCCTGACCCAAGTTCGGAAGAATTATTTATCGAATCAAATCCCGCAGCTATCGGCCCTTTTGGCAACAATCCACGGAGCGCGAACAGAGGTCTCACCCCGAGGTAGCAGGGGAGGGTGCTAGAACCAGGTTTCTGCACCCTTGGGATGTCTGGATGTGGTCTGGAGGCATCGTGCGTCGCTCTACAGGCTCGCGCTACTCTATATTCGCGTAGATCCAAACCCAGAATGATTTCAACTTTCTACGATCGCGTTGTTTACAGATCTAATCTATATGATGAAGTATTGTAACTCAGATCTACTTAGAAGGGACTTTAAGCAAACATTTAACAGATTTAACCAGTTTGCGCACTTAGAATAAACTTATATTCAGATATATCTATGACATAATCATATGTGCATAGATTAAATAGTTACATCAACCATTCATACAATTAGATTCGCGATTGCCACACAGAATTTGCAGAAGAAACTTATCTTTATTTCCACTTATCACCAATATATCCAGATCTGCCCTACACACTCAACTGCAGGGCCCCGTGCACACAGCTGCGAACTCTTCCAGGCCTCTATGCACACAGTTGTAAAGCCTTTATCCACTACCCAAACCCCCGACTCGAACTTACAGACGCTTTCAGAGTGCTTCCCTCAAAAACCCATTACATTTTAGATTCAAGATCATCCCCAAAAGAACTACCTTTCCCTCATAGAGCAACGCTCTATTTATACCATCCTATGGTCTACAGACTGACTTAATTCCTATTATTTTATATTATTTCTTAGGCGAACAACCCTTTCACTTGACCTTTTACATTTCGCGCTCCGCATATTTCGGAGGTTTACAATATTTTTATCCTACTTTCTAGGCTACCAAACCCAAAACTATTACGCGGTACCTCCACTACCCAACAAATTCCAACCCACTCTGTGTCAAAACCATAGAATTTGGCCTAGAGAAATCTTTGAAAATTAATCCATCTCTTTCTACTCTCAAAGAGGAAAAGTTATGCAACATGTTGAGAGAAAACCTAGAAGCCTTTACTTAGAGTTACAAGGAAATGAAGGGAGTACACTCCTCAGTGTGTACTCACCACATATACATCAAAGAAGGTTGCAAGCCAGTCTAAAACCACAAAGGAGGATGAATCCAGCTCTTAAAGTTATAGTCAAAGAAGAACTCCAAAAACTGCTAGATGCGGGATTCATTTACCCTATCTCCGACAATGAGTGGGTCTCTCTTTTAGTGTTAGTTCCCAAGAAAAATGGTAAGTGGAGGATTTGTGTCGATTACAGGGAGTTGAACAAAGCCACAAAGAAGGATCATTTTCCCCTGCCCTTCATTGACCAAATGCTAGATGGCCTGGCAAGGAAGAAGTTTTTTTCTTTCCTAGATGGATTCAGTGGGTACAACCAAATCCAAATCTACCCAGAAGACCAGGATAAGACCACATTCACCTGTCCTTGGGGTAATTTTTCCTATAGGGTCCTTCCTTTTGGCCTATTCAATGCTCCTGCCACTTTCTAGAGAGCAGTATTGAGTATTTTTGCTGAATTAGTACATGATGCAGTGGAAATTTATATGGATGATTTTACACCTTATGGTTGTGATTTTCAAGAAGCCCTAACTAACCTAGGCAAAGTATTGCACAAATGCATTGAAATGAACCTATCTCTAAGTCTGGAAAAATGTGAATTCCTAATGACTGAAGGGACCGTGCTAGGTCATTCAATATCTCAGTAAGGACTGTAGGTGGACCCGAACAAAATAGAAATCATCCAAAGGGTCTCACCTCCCAAAAAAGCAGAGGGATGTCAAGAGTTTCTTGGGGTTATCTGGATACTACTGAAGGTTCATAAATGACTTCAGCAAGTTGGCCTCTCCTTTATTTGGGTTGTTGACTGAAGATTTAGAGTTTATATGGTCAAAAAGCTGTCAAGAGGCCTTAGACATTTTAAAGGGTAAGTTAACCACTGCACCAATTCTTCGAGGCCCAAACTAGGCCCTCCCTTTTCATATTCATGTTGATGCCTCACACAAAGCCATAGTAGCAGTCTTAGGTTAGGTAGAGGAGAAATTACCATATGGAATCTATTTTATCAGTAAGAACCTATCAAAGGCGGAGCTAAATTATACTGTGACTAAAAAGGAACTTCTGGCTATTGTGCATTCATTAAACAAATTTAGGCATTACATTAGAGGCTACCAAACATTTGTGCATACTGACCACGCTGCAATCAAATATTTAATGAACAAACTAGATGTGAATGTTATAATTATAAGATGGTTGCTTTTATTACAGCAGTTTGATCTAACTATTGTTGATAAGCCTGGTATGAAAAATGTTGTTCCAAACTTTCTATCTAGGATGAATCTACCCGCAGGTGAAGAAGGAATGGTGGATGACCAGTTACCAGATGAGCATTTGTTTTCTATTTCAGTTCTCTCCCCATGGTTTACTAATATAGAAAACTATTTGGTATCAGCACAATTCCCACCAAACTTGCCCTCCAAAGTAAAGAGCGAGATAGTCAGGAAAAGCACCCCCTTCACCTGGATTGGGGGAAATATTTTCAAACTTGGCCCAGATCAAATTTTGAGAAGGTGTGTAAGAGAAGAGGAAGTTTTTGACATCCTTCTAACCTGTCATGATGGGCCTTGTGGAGGTCACTTTGCAGCACAGAGGACATCATTCAAAGTGTTACAAGTGGGCTATTATTGGCCCACTCTTCATCAAGATATGAAAAAATACATTAGTCAGTGTAATCGGTGCCAGAGGATGGGAAATCCTACTCTAAGAGATGAAATGCCCCTACAACCTCAAGTGACTTTCAAGCCATTTGACAAGTGGGGCATGGACTTCATTGGGCCTATCAACCCTCCTTCAAAGAAAAAACATTACATTATTGTGTGCATTGATTATTTGACTAAGTGGGCTGAAACCAAGGCGATTAAGGCAAAAATGGAAGAGAAGGTGGCTAAGTTCGTAAGGGAGAATGTATTCTACAAATTTGGGTACCCTAGAGAGCTAGTCACAGACCAAGGCAACGAGTTTACCTCCAACATGATTGAAGAACTGCTCAGCCATCACAAAATCAAGCATAGGACCTCCACTCCTTATCATCCACAAGCTAATGTGAAAGTGGAGGTGACCAACAGGGCACTGGAGAGTATCTTAACCAAGGTAGTAAGTAGTAGCAGGAAGGATTGGGCAGAGAGACTAGTTGAGGCCACCTGGGCTTATAATACAACATGGAATACCACCACTGGATTTACACCCTATGAGTTGGTCTATGGGAAAGAGGCTTTGTTGTCCATTGAGTTTGAATATAACACATTGAGGATGTCAGCCCAACTCGATTTGGATCTCAGTCATGCACAAGAAGAAAGATTGTTCCAATTGAATGGCTTGGATGAATTTAGAATGCAGGCCCTCCTACATACAAAGATAGTTCAGCATCATAGGAAGATCTGGCATGATAAACATATTAAGGAGAAGCAATTTCAAGATGGAGATTGGCCATTGTTATATGATTTTGGGTATAAATACTTCAAGGGCAAGCTAAGGAAAAGATGGCTCGGACCTTATGTGGTGGAAAGATGCCATGATAATGGTTCAGTGCAAACCAGAACTATAGATGAAGAAGCCATTCCATTGCTTGTTAATGGACACCGACTGAAAATGTACAAGAAGCCTTTATCAAAAAAAGAGTTCATTGACAATATCAATAAGACAGTTATGATGGTGGAGAAATTTCCAGCTCCTCCCTCATCAGGTCATTGAAAAAGAGAAAAAAGAATAAGGATTCAGGTGAAAACCTCCATGAGGTGCCTGAGTCCCATCTTTGGGTTGAAAACTTTGTGAGGTGGCCCAATGATGGAAAAAAAAGAAAAAAAGAATAAGAAGATCCCTGGGTGAAAACTTTCCTTGAGGCGCCTAGGTCAAACATATAGGGTGCAAACCTCTCTGAGGTAGCCTAGGTGTTTTTCAAAAAAAATAGAGAAAAAAGACATAATTGTATTTGTAGGTGAGCGAGAAAGACAATCATGGAGCAAAGAGAAGATCCAAAGGAAACCCTGCCTCACATATATTCATCTCCTCCACTCCTTACCATGCATCCCTCCATCAATTCCATTTCTTTTTTACTTCATTGCTTTAATTTAGGCAAAGATTGTGCTTTCTACAAGATCCCCTAGAAACCTACAAGATGATCCTGTAGGAATTACAGTGGCCCGAAAAACCTACAAGAAGCAATCTATGGTGATTGGTAGGTTGGTTAGGTCCCAAAAATTCATTCTATACATGATCTGACCTCTCACCTCGTCCATTACCATCATCCCTGCACTCACCATTCAAAACAAAAATAGATCAGTTTCTATCAATTATGAAAAAAAAAAAAAAAAACAGAGGAGAGTAAGGGCATTACTTGAATGTCCCTTGCTCCACACACTCCCACTCCCTCTGTCCATTTGTTGCAGCATCCTCACAGCTCCAGCCAGAAACATGATTGAGAAATTCTAAGGGAGAAGCAGCTACAAGACATCCTGTAGGAAATCTCGTAGCAGCCTATCCCACAAAATATCAATCATTAGCTACAAGTCTTCACTAAGATGATCTAGGAGGTCCACAGCAGCAGTGGTATCAGATCTTTAGTCACAAACACCTGCATAAGCCAAGAAACCATCAGCAGACAACAGAGGAGGAAGAAGAATGACCATGCAACAAATAAACAACGCAGTACCTCCGATCCTCGACAACTACAAGATGGAATCGAGACCATGGGTAAGTATCCCGCTCACTCACTCATATGCATCATTTGATCAAAAGTTGTGAGGGTTATGAGGTAGTTTGTTTATAAGTGAAAAGGTGGCCAGTTAACTTGGCCACCTTCATTTAGTCATCACATACAAAATTGGGTGTCCTCTCACACATGGCTGCAGTCAACCCAAAGACAAAGGAGAAGTAGGGAAAGAAGTGGTTAACTACGAATCTATGAGGTACAAGGAGTGGGAATGATGAGGTGGTAGTGGGGATCAACGGTCCAAAATAGGGCAATGTACCTCTACTACCAGCACACCACCTCACCCCTAAAAGCCATAAAGGGAAACAAAACATCGTTTGCATGCATTCATGCATTCAACCTCCTCGAAACTCCCTCGCTCAAGTTGCTCTCATAAGTCTAGCCACCCACCAGAAGCAAGGATCCATCGTTCTACAAGAGAATTTCTACAGGAGCATGCACGGGAATTCCTATAGGAACAGTCTACAGGAGCAGTCTATAGGATACATAGAGGTAGTCCAGAGGATAGGTAGAGAGGAGTTCAAGAGAAAATAACATGAGAAATTGTCCACTCCCACCATTCTAAGGAGGTAGGATCTAAAAATCCATCCCCATTTACAAGCAAATGAACTAGAAATTATCTAAAAGCTAGTGGATATAACAACTGTGGGAGGTGAATTACATACACAGAAAACTTTGTTTTCTCCTAAATTTAAAATTCTTGTGTCAAACCTCTCATTTCCTCCTCAAGCCTCACAAGCAAGATAACAGGAGGGCTTAATAGGAGAGAACCCACAAACACTGTGACGACACAACAACACCCCCAAGTGCTTGAAATCTTTATAAGACACCAATGGATGAGATTTTTCGAAAAATTGATAGGGTATGATGATGAGGTGGATCAAGAATTTGCTCATTCCCTCACTCCACACAGAAGAATCCATGCCACTATTATAGTTAGAGGGATCACTATAGATCTCACCCCAGAGCTCATTAGTAGGGTCACCACACTTCCCCTAGGAATTCCATGGAGAAAAGAAGACAAAGTAGACAGTCAAGTAGCAAAAAGGAAATTATTTTTAGAAGGTGAAGAACCCACAAAGGATAGCCTGCCATACCCATGGAGTGAGGTAGGTTACCAACTCATCAAATATACCTCATGTGAGGGTAGATACAGCGTTGTTTATGGCTCCCATTTTAAGATGCTTGAAGAATTAAGATTTGGGGTAGAAACACCAGTTCACCAAAGACTCAGCATACCCTATTTCTTGATGCAATCACTCATAGACTCCAGCAACAAAGTAAAGAAAGGGAATTCCCAACAATTGGCTCACCATGGGTTGATCAGGATCCTCATTGAGGATTCCCTCCAAAACCTCAGGATCCCCATAACATGGTCAGTCTTTTTAGACTTACCAGCAGAGGATGATATCAAAACCCTCACCTATGATGTTAGTCCTTTTGTCAGTAAGGAGGAGTCAAAACAAGAAGAGGAAGATACAGAGCTATATGGGGATGAGATGGATGAAGAAGAAACTAATACAAAGGAACATGATGAAGCAGAAGAAGAATGGGGAGAAGAGAAGGAGGATGATGTTGAAACAGAGGAGGAAACGAAGGAAGAAATTGATGGAGATGAGAAAGAACGGTAAGAGGAAGAAGATAAGAAAAATAGAGAGGAAGAAGTCATTGAAACAGAAGGGGAATAACACAAGGAGGAGTCAACTAGGGTGTCTCCAGAGGCCCCTGAGAGGGAGGCAGCAGCTTCCCTCACTGCTCTTAGTACCCCAGTCAAGAAAAAAGGGAAAAGAAGGAGGCAAACCCCTCTATATTTCAGGACAAGAAAGAGCACAAGAATCAAACAAGGGAAGCCACAAATATCAACAAAAATCCCTATTGAGATTGAATATTCCCCTAAACCAAGGGAGAAAGAAGCAATAATGAGAGATCAACTCGAGAGGGAAAATGCATGGTTGAGAGGACAATTGCAGGAAAGAGAAAACCAACTAGCATGTATGGTCAGCCAGAGCCTCTCCTTGGAGGCCATTTAGTGTAGGATGCCAGCTAAATCCTATGCTCTTTACCTCAGAGAAAAATGGCTGAAATTTCATATTAAAACACTAGCACAAAGGGGCACCATGCCATTTCAGGACTACAGAGAATTTATTGTTCTTTGTGATCAAATTACACTAGAGGATAGGGCCAAAATGGTAGAGTTTTACTTACACAACATGGCCCTCACAAACATGAATGTTTGGGATCCTAATGCCGAGCTAGAAGATTTAAAATTAATGGCTTTGGCATCATGATGAACCATGAGGAGTCAAGGCCTGTAGAGATGAAAAGAACATTGGCCAGAGAGCAAAATGAACCTCTTTTCATTAGAGATGAACAATCAAATTCCATGGCCCTAATCAACACCCATATTCTAATTGCAAATGACCCTCAGGTAGGAGATGATAGTATACATTCCTGCTTAAGGAGATGGAACACACTGCCACATAGCTTGAAAATAAGGGAATATCACTCCCCTCAAAGGTTGAGAGAGGCACTCAATAGGGCACCTATGTATAAGAAATCAATGCAAAGGTTGAAGGTCAATTGGATAGGCCTAAAACTCAGTCTGCCACTAGTCCTAGGGATGCTAGAAGGCAGAAAAGAAGAAGAGGAAAAGCGGCAGTTGGAAGAAGTAGAAAGGATAGAAGGCTTCTAAGAACAAGAAGAAGAGACCACAGTAGAGGCATGGGATGTCAGAGAGGCTACCAAAGCCATGAAGGACATGGACATTGACTGAGTTTCTCAGGGTGATGAGCAACACTTTTAGTGGGGGGTGATGATGAGCCTCATCATTGAGTAATTATATGGGCCTTAATTCACCTCCTAGCTTAGTCAAACCAACTATTCTCACGACTTATTGCATACTTTTGATTATATTTTGTTTATGATATGAGTTAGAGTTGGATATTTTCCTTTGTGGTCTAATGTGCATTTAATGCAGGATTAAAGGATAAAAGCAAGGAATTTTAGCAAATACCTTGGTCAAAATTCAAATGGGACAAGGGAGAGGAATAATAGGAGGTAAATCCTCCTCATTTACTACTCCTCCATTTGAATATTCCTCCATCAGCTCGGAGTGCAAACAGCCAAATCATGAGGACTAGAAGGCAGCCAAGCAAGTGAAAGTCAAAGCACCAGTTTATCTCGAGTTTGGGAGCTGAGCCTCCCTAATTTTAAGGAATTCGTTGGAGACTTCAGATGTATAAGTATAGAAGCCTAGGATCTCAGTAGGATTCAGATTTTGATTGTAAAACATTACTGTATTTTCGAGTTGCAAGACTTGTGACAGTTTTTGATGTAATCCATTGTTCTGATAATAAGAATGAGTTTTGTTGTGAGCCATCACTGAGTTAACTCAGTGGGCTGAAGCTCTTGGGTTAGGGCCCAACCCTAGTAGCCAAGGCTCCTCCTTATTGTACATGTATGCTAGAGTAGATTCATGGTTTAATCGTTCATTTTCTTAAGTAGTCGCATTTCCATTACAGCAGCGTAGAGTAGATTGGTTGAGCTTTACTTTTCTTCCATTTGTGACTTCTTTCAATTAGTTGGTTAGCAAGGAGAAAAAGATCCACATAAGGCTGTCAGTAGGTGTCTTAGCCTCACCTCCTCCCTTTGGGACCATGACTTAAGGAAGAGACCCTTCAACAACCCCAAAAACACAGATTTCTAGTTCTCACATGAGCTTTGGAGTTTGTCATCTTGATTCGGTACTTGGTTCATTTCATCATTATCTTTCTGTAGTAAGATATCACTCATATTCTGATTTCCTTCAGCACATTATTCATGCATAATATATGTGGAAGCCAATAAATCATGTCTTAATCAAATTATACCCATAGATCTCCTTACTATCTGATCCATAACAAACCTGACCAATTGTCGTTAACTGCGTGTTGCATATTCATTTCAACGTTTGACTTTAGGCACTCCAAATCTCCACCGTCGATCTGTTTTGCTTGATCCAACAACTATCACGTCACCCGCTCGCCAACTAGCTTAGCCGATCTCCACCGTTGATCAATCCCGCATGATCCAACGACTATCACACAATCTCGCATGACTTATTTCACAACCGATACCCGACTGAGAGCACCTGAGAAAAGTGGTTTTCCCATGCTACATGTCACTCACTTAGGCTAGTCATGTAAAATTTAGGAATTCTACTTATATCTCTTAGGGCACGGGATAAACTATTTACCACCTATATTCATTTCAACGTTTGACTTTAGTCACTCCGATATCCACCGTCGATCTGCCTCGCTTGATCCAATGGCTATCGTGTCACTTGATTGCCAACTAGTTTGGTCGATCTCCACCGTTGATCAATCTTGCATGATCCAACAGCTCTGGTGCAATCTCGCGCGAATTCTTGCACGGTCAATATCTGCTCGAGAGCATGTGAGAAAAGTGGTTTTCTTGTGCTACGTGTCACTCACTTAGGCTAATCGCGTAAAATTTAGGAATTCCGCTTACATCTTTGAGGGCATGCAAGAAACTTCTTACCACCTATGAAGACCACTCCATCATTCCGCACGTCTTCCACCATTCTGCTGACTCGTGACTTGATGTGATCCATCTATCTACTCAATCTCCACGATAAGATCTTCGCCATTCATCTCTTATTAATCATGTTCGTTGATCGATCCATCCATCTATTCACTTAATCCCCGTGATAAGATCTCTGTCGCTCATCTCCCTTTAATCCTATTTGTCCCTTTATTCACTTAATCCCTTATGATAAGATCTCCGCCATTCATCTCCCATTAATATTGTTCGTCCATCTATTCACTTAATCCCCTGCGATAAGATCTCCGCTGCTTATCTTCCATTAATCATGTTCATCCATTTATTCACGTAATCTCCTCTGATAAGATCTCCGACACTCATCTTCCATTTTTATTGTTCCATAATCGATCCAATGGTTCCTATGCATTATTGCTTCATTATGCCCTCCCTTCTCTGATTTCGATCTTCGATTTCTTTTCCTCTTGACTCCTTCCCAAATGTTGTTCTACATATCATTTAAACGCTGCCACTTCTGAGCTTCGATTTGGTTATTCAATCAGACTCTAACACTATTCGGTCATTAAAATACCAAGAAAGTGAAAACAGATTTAGTTTAGTTTCCTTGCTTACTCATTAGTTTAGTTTGATTCTCTTTACTTTTGTAACTTAGATAGCAGCATTAGGTTAGTGTTGATTTAGCAATTCTGCATAGCATAGCTGTCTAAATGGTTAATTAGGATATGGTATGATTTAGCATTACATGTTGCTTTCTTCATTACTGCAATAGAGTAGCTCTATTAGAATAGATTTTCTCTTCTTCCATCAAAGAATAAAGCTTCTTCTGACCATATAGAAGTTTGGCTTGGAACCGGTGGGGTCTCTCGCCAGATGATCAGTGACAACAGGCAGGTCCTTCACCTCTACTTGTGAATATAGCACTATCACCTCCAAGTTTAAACAAACTCTGGGTTGATAAGTAAAGCTGGTAGCCCAGGAGTTACAGCATCCTTGCTACAATACTGGCGCTCATCATGCGGTTATGGAAAGGTATCCACCATATCAGTCAATTTTTGCTAAAATTTCGTATGGAAAAAGTCATATGTTGGATAAAGGATAAAAGTCCTTCCTCTGAGTGATACACCTGTGAGAATTTCATCATCACACAAAGAAGAAGGGAGAAGTCAAATCGCACTTTCTAGCAATATCACTATTCTAGGAAAATAGGAACACTTCACCTATTTCGACATTTAGTTGCAAAACTAAATTTATTCTTGGCAAATTTTTAAGATTAATGATTTTCCCTCCTATATTTCAATTTGTTGAAGTAAAAGTCCAAATTGTAATTCGATGCCTATATGTAATCTTAGAAAATGCCTGGAGCGAGGGGAGTTAGCCAGTCAATTAATCTATCGACAGCATAAGCATACATAGGCACAGAAGGAATATGCAGAAGGGAGGAAAAGTTGGTCCCAATGTAGCATCACGTAGATTGTAGGTTATGGATCACTTATCCTGCTTGCTAGAGTTAAGTGTTTGTCTACATAATGTAAAGACAGATTTTAAATATTAATTGAAGCATTTCTTGCCATGTTCTATTTATTTATTTGTTTCATCTATTGATTTTAATTCCTGTGTGAACCAGGTTACGAATAGAGGGTGCGAGCTAGATGGGTTGGCCACGAGACCAACTCGACACCGCTCTGAATCTCTTAAATTAGACAACATTTAAATTATTATTTACTGTGTGAAGTTTATTTAATTATTTACAGTCTCTTTCCTTCTTCAAATTGGTGTTATTTGATTTGTTGCAATGTTTTCCTTTCAACTGCAAAATTAATTTGATTTGTTGCATTAAGAATTGTTCTTGCACTCGAAATATTTCCTTATATCGAATAAAGATTGTGTCCCTTCAGATTGTTTGAATTTACAAGACTTATGCATTGACACTCTGCCTTTATGAGTTGTAATGTGCAACTTGAATCCTTTGAATTGATTCAGATCCGTTTAATTTATATTCCAGAACCTGAGATCGACTTGAGTGTTTATGGTTTCAAGGTATTAATGCATTCATTCAATCTATGCTTACAAGAAACCATATATTACTCAGAAGCAAAGATCGCATATATATTTCTGTCATTTTAAATCATGATGCTTGCAGAGCCGACATTTATGAAAAGGAAACTGCCTCATGTTTAAAAAACGATAATGTTTATTTTCCATTGTAGTTGCCTTTAAACTTCTGGACAGTTTTACAAGATTTATTTCTAGGGACAAGGAAGGCGAGAGAATCTATATTGAATCCATTTCTTTCATAAGTTTATTTACACAGTAAATTTTGCCAATGCTTTCAGGTTAATTTTACACAGAGGTAGATGCAGTAGAATTACTGAAGGCATAATGGTTTTGAGTTGCACTTGAATTTATTCCAGTATTTACAGTCTTTTTGATATTGTGTTGACACTGCTTGGTTTCCCATTCTGATTTTCCTTCTATTTGCTCGTACTTATAATTTCCTTTCGCATTGTTAAATAGTATATGGTTTCTTTTTATTTACTGCATGATTTTAATTGTTTGGATTGGTGTTTTCTCAAATTCTCTTTTAGTGCAAGGTTTCATTTATTGTCAAGATTAATGCGTAAGATAGAGTAGAATTTGTTTTGCAGGTTGCTAGGGGCTCTCTCTCGCATTTCTAGTGCTACGTCTTGAATTTCAAGAACTATCCGGATTGGAAATTAAATGTTGGTACATTTATAGACCCTATACTGCACCCAATAGTGGTGTATTCAGAATCGTTCCTTTGTCATCAGTTGATGAGGATCCCAATAGCACATTGTATTCAAAACTTGATTCTTTGTTTGTTTTGAAAGGTTTTACGCTTCGCATAGTCCCAAATATCAAGGTAATGGCATAACCCATTTTTCACACAACAACATCTTAATCCAAGTTTTCAGAGATCGTAAGTACTTACCTCATAGTCCCTTGAAGATTTTGTGCTCTGCTTCACTGTAACTGATAGTTGTATCAATCGCGAACTCAGTCACAAATGCTCCGAGTGTTCGATCAATCTAGTGATCAACGACCCGTGTGATGTTGTTTTCTAAAGCTTCCAAGCACCTCACCAGCTCTAGAGTCCACACTATAGGGCCATCAAGTCTCCACGTACCCTGACTATCTGCCAATCTAGACAGCCAATCATGCAATTTTCAAGTGAAGAAATAGAAAAAGTTCTCAATTTCGTCTAACTATAGGTATCTACTCAACCACTACTCCTTATATAATTGCAGATTTCTATTCTCCTGAGCTGCAAACATGTGTTCCTTTCGATTGAGCCACTTCTCAATTTCTTTCTTGGTAGGGAACCACTTATTTGACATCACACAATCCTCATATTGATCATGTTCCCAGCAATAGAACCATTTGTTGGCTTAAGGGGGCCTGACCTAGGTTCATAGTTTTTTGCGCCAACCAACAAAACCCTAATTGTTGGCCCTTTCGGTAACAACCTGCATAGCACAGGCTATAGTCTCACCTGAAGTAGTATTGGGGGATGCTACAACTAGGTTTGTACATCCAAATGTTTGTGGATGGTCTTCCTAAGTTTCTTATAGCTTAGGTCTACCTTCATGCAGACCTATTCCTTCTTATTGTCTACTACTGCAACTCTATCGAATAGACCTTTAGACCTTCACGAAGTTATTTAATTGTATTTAAAATGC
This sequence comes from Pinus tabuliformis, assembly GCA_031772625.1. NCBI lineage: Eukaryota > Viridiplantae > Streptophyta > Pinopsida > Pinales > Pinaceae > Pinus > Pinus tabuliformis. The sequence goes on from CM062816.1 coordinate 150,498,172, forward strand.
ATAAAAGAGACTGATTTACTATTTTCACGCAATAAACTATATATTATGAATCTCTTATGATCTAGGTCAGTCGTTGTGCAGATCTACCCTTTCCGAATAGTTAGCCACAACAAATCTATTTAACAACTTCCCGAGCTCCATGAAGGTGGTTAACTATACTTATTATGCATAAATATTTGATATCTATCTGTTTCACACAAAAATAAAGCATTAATTCACATAAAATATATCACCGAGTGAAGATACATAAACTTAACAGAAATAAATAAACAAGGCACAAATGCACAGGTTTGGCTCAAAATAATCTTTATTATGAATAAGTGTTCAATTACAGACTTCTCCTCACTGCGCACTTAGTTATCGGGGCCCGCGCACTCAACTGCGGACTTGCCAAGGTATCCACGCACTCAGCTGCAGGAGCCTTCCGCTTTTACCTAAGTACAGGAAAACAAACTTTTCCTACCTTAGCACCTTTCCCCTACAATGATTCTATATCAAAAGTTATATTCCAAGACTCGTTAAGAATCAACTATATATAGCCTTTTCATTACAATACCATGGCACGCAGATTATGGGTGACTCTCAAAACTGACCTATCACCTACCCATACAAGGGACTAATTCGCCTTTGACTCTTACTTAGCTTCACGCTCTACTTCCTCATTTCTTGGAGACTTTACATTTTTTCACAAAAACTATTACAAAACATGACTTTACAGACAAAATTTTACCCTAGGGACCTCATCCCAACAAAACCTGAGACATGACAAGAGGAAGAAGAATGAGAAGATGGATTAGGAATTTGATTTACATATTTCCCAACTTTATTATCATTGCACAAAGACACCCATATCAAAATTGGAAAAGGAGGAGGACAAATAACAAAAGGAGCAGTACATTCCACCTATGAAATTAGAGGTGTCTCATGATTCGAAAGAGTTGGGGAAGTAGAAACATCAGGGGGTTCAGGTTCACTATGCAAAGAGATATGAAAAAAAATCTAAAACTTTTGTTTAAAGAAACCCCAATTCGCATCTTCTTCAGGAAATTCATAACAAATTTGAAGGAACCGATTAGAGAAATTTGTAATTGATTCATCAGGCTTCATTCTTAACTAATTGATTCTTTTATAAACATCTCGGTAATCATACCTATCAAAGGCTTGATAAATCTCTTTGAGGAAAAGATGGAAAGAATAGATGGAGGTGGGTGGTAAGGTATAACATCATTGATTAACATGACCTTCAAGGGTGAGGAAGAAAAGCACACAAGAAAACTCCTCATAATCAATTTCATAAGATTCAAAAAATTTAGGAAAATAAAAAATTTGTTCGGTTATGGATGTTCCATCCTCACCATCAAACTTTAACTGAGACAAGTGATAAAGAGGCTCATTGGGGATTCAAAATTGATAAATGGATAGATTAGAGAAACACCTCGAGAGTGAGATTTGAGGATGGACATTTGACATAAGAGGTTCAAAATAGAGTCAACAAGCACAACTTGTTATATGGCCCTCCTTCTAGCGTTGTTGTTGAAAGTGCTAGAAATTCATCAACCAAGGGGTCTCCTCGATGTGAAGTCCCAATTATACCTCACACCATTTGGAATAGGAGATCCATCTAGAGTATTGGCCCGGTTTCCATGTATTCTTATATATTTTCCTTAGCTCTAACTATCAGCAAAAGAGAGGAATGTGTGTGCGCCATTGAAAAGAAAGTGTGCCTGGTGAGTGTTCAGTTGTAAGTGTGTCAAAGTATTCTATTGCGGAGGAAAAGAGTAAAGTGAGCCTCTAAGAGAGAGGTAATAGTACAACCCAACTAGAGACATGCACAAACAAGAAGGATTTGTCTAACATCTAGCAAAATAATCCATAAAAGATGTGACGGTCATTACAACCAATCAATTTGAAATATATATCTAGTATCCTACAGAATAGTCTGCAAGGATGGGACAATGATAACAACCATTATAGAACATTTCTCAATAAGATAAGTACTAAAGTAGTCAAAATAGTTCAACTACTTTACCACAGATGAAAGAAAACTAGAAATACAAACATCCGTAGAATAGTCTTACAAATATTCATAATCCATGCATGAATAACGTGTTGGAATTGAAGGTTTTTGTTATTAAATAAAATTTCCAAGACACATGTATAAAATGAACATCACTTACTCCAATAGTGGAGCATTGGAGCCACTCCTTGCTCCCCAAAAGAACTAGTATGTCTCTCTAATGCCTTGCAGGAGTAGCCAAAGTGAAAAAATTTGTTTGATCATACAATGAGGGTGTATATATAACCAAGAGGTGATGCTTCACCTTCCTTGTGACTCTTTGACTACCCTCATGATTTTTTGACTTCCTATGACTTCTCGACTTTACATGATTGTTCATATTATCAATTTGTTCTTTGGACTTCCACTTTACAATACATTTTGAATAGATAATTACATAATCCACAATAATGATGTGGCATATGATGATTTGTGACAGGACATGACATGACACGGATGACATGGAATACATGATGATATGATAGTGCCAAGTCGCTCCTTCTTGTTGCTTATTTCTTTGTGTATTCTTGAAAAGATGATACCTTCTCTTCTTCTTCCTCCTCATTATGACTTGAAGATGAGGAATCTTCCATGTGATATTGATCTTCATCTTTTATTATAGTTTGGTGTTCCTTCCTTTTCTCTCTTGATGATCATCTTATCTCTTCAGCTCCATATGTGTATTCTAGCATGACATCCTTCATCTCATTTTTCCATAGCATGATAGAGTGCCTACATCTACAAACCACTCATGGAAAGACTGCATCAATCTAATAAAACCCTAGTCTAAGATTTTAATGATCCTAAATATGAAATACAAGTGATAGCAGCAAATATTCTATGTAGCAAAATACAAAAAAGAAATATTCATCAGGCACCCATAGAAAAACTGCAAATGAAGAACTTTTGAGACATTTTATTATATTTATGCAAGCCAAATACAATAGATAGTGGAATGGTGCACCTGGGTTTGTCTCAATGGACAAGAAGGACCAAACCCAAGTAGTAAAATGGTTGAGTTGAAGGTTGCCCAGCTGCTGCACCAATCTGCACTGCATTGCCCTGAAAACTATTGCCCTACTGAATTTCGAATGGCTATAAAGTGCACTAAAACTACCCATAAATTTATATACTTTTAACCTCGGACTCCTTGTTCAAAACCCAGAAGGGAATTTAGTTGGTTTTGAGTTATGTTTTATGACCCCCTTGGAGCCTCACCCCAGCTATGGCTACCAAATTCAACCTGCTGGAAACTGCCTACAAATCCCTCTGCAAACTACTCCAAAATACTGGGTTCACCGCTACTATCCAACTCCTAACTTCCTGGATGAACTCTTGGCCTGGATCAGGGACTCCCAAACACCAAAAAAAAATTTTGGTCTCAAACTCCCTCTGCATGATTCCTGGATGCCTAGAAATATGCACTCCCAGCTCTATGTTGGTCACTGATGTGTGTTGTTGTCCCGAAACTCCTAAAAACTCTTGTAGAATAGCCTCCCTTGGGCGGGCATGGATGGTCCCCCAAAGTAGAGGTTGAATCTCTCGCTTGAGAGACTCATGGCTAAACAATCGCTAGACTTGCTAAACAACAAAGTGTACAGATGAGTGTTTGTTTGCAAATGTCAAAGATACCAAATGGAGGCCTCCAAGCTCTATTTATAATTTTTAGTCCTCTCCCTTGGTGGTCCCCACATTCCACTAATAAAATATTACTTTGCCACCATTATTCATTAAAATAATAATTTCCACTTTTCTCCCACAAAACAATATTTTCTCCTTTTTATTTAATATCACCAAAAATTGGAAAAACTCCTTAGTGAATTTTTCACTCACAAAAATTGGGAACATTACAGTCCTCCCCACCAAAAATTGCTTGTCCTCAAGCAATATCTTGTTGCTCCAAATGTTGGCCTAGCCAATGCCAGGGTCCCAAATGTGCCACTGAACCACTCCTTATTGTTGAACATCCTGCCATACTAGTGATGATCCCCATGTCAACAATGAATCACCAGATTCCAATGGAATATCTGAATTATCTCCCACAATAGAAAGTAGCTCACCCTTCAAGGTAGATGAACTGCCAAATCCTATTGCACCCAGATCCCATGCTAGTCTCAGAAGGGTGCCACCATGCTGATGTTGCGCCACTCTGACTATGACAAGATTCCCATCATGCTCAGACTGTATCCTTGATCCGGATTTAAACATGAACACAAAAAATTATAGAGATAACCATAAACATAGAGATGCAGCGGAAATAATACTTCATTTCATTAATATAAAATCTTGAAATATGCTTACAAACAGAAATGGAAATACACCAGCTAGAGCGATGGTAGCTTATCTCTGAGAAGAGATGTGGTGGCTACATGCCTCTGAACTGAAATACAATGAGGCTCAAGGGCATTTTTATTATTGAACAATAAGAGAAAACCCTAAACAACCAAAACCCTAACCCGAGGAGATGTAACACCAAGAGTTTATGGGCCCCATTGGGGTGAGTTGGACAGCCAACTTCCCAGGGTTGTGACTTGGTCATTTTATCTTCATTTGGTGTGCATGATATCCCATTAGAAAGATCTCTCCAAGGAATACGACATAAAAGATGAGTTTTGACAGAAAATTGCTGGTGGTAGATTTCAAAAAAATCATCGTTTAGGGCCTCAAAACGGCTCCGAAAGTTTAGGACCCGAAAAACTACTAAAAATAGTAAATTGTGCTACAATTAAGGAAACTGAAAAACTGAAAGAAGCAATGGTGGGGGTCCAAGTGGAATTGGTGGGAGGCCACCAATATCCACCTGGATCATTCCTCCCCCCTTAGGAAGCAATGGTCCCCATTGCATTGAGTTCCTCCATGAGATGAGTAAACTTCCACTGAACTTGGTCCCTAGTGAGCCACTTGCCATAGTGAAGGAGTTGGCCTGCTTTGACAGCTCAATACAGCTGGATATTTTGCTGGTGAGTGTGCTTGATTTATGTGTCCATGATCCGATCAGTTGTAGCTTGTTCCATGCAATCTGGATTTAACTCTGTGGGTGTGAACTGTTCTACAATGTCAGATGTGTCTAGTAATGGTGGGAAGTATGGCCGAAGTAGGTCCACATTGAGCACTAGGTGTAGGCCAAGGAATGGGAAAATACTAAGGTCAAATGCATTGTCTCCCATAGCCTTGGTAATGGTATAAGGACCATATCGGAGTGGTCTGAGTTTTCAATAGGCTCTGGTAAGGCATTCTTTTTGCAAATGCAACCAGACTTTGTCACCCACCTGAAACTTGTGTGGCACCCAATGTGTTGTTGGGAAAAGTATCCAATACGGAATGACCCTATCCCACTCTAAGGGTGATAGTACCTCAGCAACAACTGAATACAAAGCTATTCAAGATTACTTCTTTATGAGATGTAAGAGAGAGGAGGAAGAGATCCACTAACCGTTATCTTCCGCTAATGATTGATCCAATCTTCCCTCTTTGCTGCTTGCTCCCAGCTCCTTGCTCTTTCACTGGCCCAGCTACACAAAGATCCTGCAAAAGCACAAGAAAGGGAAACTACAAGAAGCATACATCCATAACTGATTCAAGGATTAGAATAAATCAAATATACAAGCATCAATTCGCCATAGAGACACATGCATATAGAAGAACCTCAAATGCTTTATTAATGGAAGAAGTAAAGTTCTAAGAATGTTACAACCATAAGAGGCCCAATCCAGCAACACCTCCCAGTAGAAAGAAATCTCCTCTTCACCTCCTTCAAAGCAATCACCCAATAGTTCTATGCACAAACCAACAGCACTTCCTTACATTCACAAGATTCCAGCCTCCTTAGACCTCATGAGAGAGCTCTATATATAGGAGATTTGGAGAAAGGATGAGTCAGCTTGAGGCTGGCATGAAGCTGACTAGTGTCCTCTCCCACTTCAGTTATACTTCAGTTCTTGAGTCCACTTGGAGTTTCTTGCTTCCACTTGGAGATCTAGATCCTCTTACTCATCACAAGGCGAATTCCCTGATCCAAGTGTCATTTTGGAAGCTTCCTGGGCATTTGACACCTTGCAGAATGACTGTGCCACTTGGCCAATCTCGCCCAGCGCAGGTAGCCTTCATTGCTTTTGACATTCAGTGCAGGTACAGAGTGGAGCAGTTGACATTCAGCGCAGATGCTCAGTGGAGCAGCTGACATGATCCAGAAATAGCTTGTTTTTGAGTGTTTTCAGGTGGAGAACTGATTTTCAATGCTGTGGTTTGCTGACCTTGTTCCTCTAGGGGTAGGAACAACATGTTTAGGGACTTTGGATCCCTTAGATTATCGACATTTCATGCTTCATGCTGTAAGGCACAAAAATGTCTATAACAGTTGCCCCCTAAAGTATGAGGTCGTTTATCGGGTGAAATGCTTTATCAGGAGGATCCGAAGTTCATTCAATCGCTGAGAGGTGCCCTATAATAAAATACAATACAATACATTATTTTTCATTCTGCTTTCATGATCTAGCTGAGGCGGGCATTCCCATGCTCAGCTTTATAAATTCATTTTGGTACATAGAACAGACGATCGTCTGGTGGTAGACTGATAATTCTCTGCTGAAATTATCATCCTTTGAGTAGGATGATCATCTGCTGCAATGATGTACATAACAAATGTCTTTATATCCTGAATATATATATCGCAGCCCGGATGGATGAAACTAGATCCGGGGTCTTCAAACTCGTTCGATCTTCACTCTAAGTACAAGTCGATCCATGTGAGAATTGCGCTGAAGTCGAACATGGAAAGACATCGCTTGATTACCGGTCGATAATGTAAACAATTAACAAGCGCGAGAGGAATCACCAATAATGACAATGACCCTCAAGGTACTGCAGTACAATCCACGTGGTGTGAATAAAGGACTTGGCGTCGAACAACACGCAAAATCTTCTAGTCGAAGGTCATTAATGTATACCTGTCGCCGGAAGTGAGAAACTTGCCATTGAGGCATGCAAGCTTCAAAGTACTGGGGGGATGTTCCTATATCAACTTCTTGGATAATGAGCTGAAGCCGACAAGAAGCGATCCGTCAAAGGAGGGCCTTAATGAATCCCACATCAGTGACACGGAACGGAGCTAATGATTTTAGTGGAGGTGAAAACAATCTGTGAAATATGATTCAGGGTGGCGATCATGGGTGGATGAAGGATAATGTATGGCAGTGGATGGGACACGGTTGACTCTTTCTGCACACATCTCTTGAACATATAACGACACTGATGTGATGGATCGGTAGCATTACCCCAAATGTGGATGGTTTGGCGAGGACCATGGTGATGAGACCGGTGAATGAAACAACCCATCCCGATGTGATACAGAGGACAAAGTGTCATTTTCAAGAGCGACTTGCTACCATTAAAGCTTTGAGGTTCTCCCAATTTTTCCCCAGTCATTTCTGACCAGTACCTCTTTATTTTTGTCAAGCTTGAGGAGGATAACATATGCTTGTTCTATAACCTGCCCTTCGGGCAAGCCCATCGCTATGTTTTAACGAGCTTAGCGATAGGGATACTCGTTCTCGTCTAAAGACAAGTTTGTCGCTATTTAATCATTTTAACGAGTCTAACGACAAGGAAAACTCAGTCCTTTTCAATTTTAGAGAGTCTGAAAAGGTACAGAAAGCCAACTCCAAAATTCCTTTTTCTTCATCTAATCCCTTAAGTCCGAAAAAGTATAAAACAATACAGAAGGGATGAGTTTTCGATTACTTTAACGAGCCGAATAAAACAAGCGCTCGACCTTTTTGTGCAATAATCCCTCAGGTCCAAAAAGATTAAAATCTAGAGGAGGGATAGCTCTTCCGGTCCTTTTAACGAGCTGGAAGGCCAAAACTCGGCAAACTTTTCATATTTTACGAGTCAAATGAAAAGAGCTCAAAGAAGACTCGTCTTTTGAGGAACGAGTGATAAACAGGGATAGCAGCAGCTTCCAGGTACAGGTTGGAATTTTCCAATCACAGCAGTGTCACAAGGATGGCTAAGTGAGATCACTCTTCGCAGCTGTTCCTCAAAATGGGTAAACAATCATATGGAGGTGAACGATTGGCCAACTGGAATGGAGGTGGCAGGTGCAAAACACGACCAAGGCTTTTTATGGCTAATAAATTTACGATCACAATGGTTATTTACTGGGAAGTTCATTTTTTAACGAGCTTAAACTTGCTCAAAAGCTTATGTTTATTTTTTAACAAGCATGAACTATGACGCTAAAACTGCTCGGATCTCGCTTTTCTATTTTTTAACGAGCATAAATTCCGTGGTAAAACTGCTCGATCTTATGTTTATTTTTTAACGAGCATGAACTATGTGCTAAAACTGCTCGAATCTTGCGTTTATTTTTTAACGAGCATGAACTATGTGCTAAAACTGCTCGATGATAAGTTTGCATGCCCCCAGCATAATAACGCAAATCGAGGTGCATACCCCCCAAGCTTCATTGTATTCAACTCGATGGTTGGAATGAAGGTTTACCTTTGAGAAAGGGGATTTGTTTCGTTTTTTAATGAGGTTGACATAGTAAAAGAACTATCCTCATGACTCCTTGTTTCATTTTTTAACGAGGTTGACACGAGATTAGAACCGTCCTCGGCGTCCAAATCCATTAGATGTAGAAGGTTTCATATTCCACTGTGGCCACTTCTGCCAGATTACTCGGAGGCCGTAGGGCAAAAGTACCCATTAAGGCAGGGTCTTTTAGGAGACCTACTCCGATATTTTGGAGCGAATGATTCGCTCTATGGATCATTGGAATGCTTCCCGTAACTTGCGAACTGTTGGGGAGAAAAGTTTGCTGGTCAACGATTGTAATTCCTCCTTGGAAGGGAAATGCAATCTTCCTAAAATAGGTTGACACAACAGCTGCCATGGCATATATCCATGGTCTTCCTAGTACGATGTTGTAATCAAGATTCCCATCGATGACTTCAACATCTATTTCTACCGTTTTTCCCTCGAGTTCAACTTTCAAGTTATTTAGTATACCATATGGGGTATATGTCCTTCCGTCGAATGCTTTTAACGTCGTCGCAGACCTCGACAAGGTTGGAGATCCTAAAGTTTTCCAGCAACTCATCGACATAATGCATGTAGATGCCCCCTCATCAATAATTGTTCGATGAACAGTTTTGTTGAGGGCTTTCACTTGAATAAGGAAAGCTAGTTGAGCTGGTAACTGAGGGTCATATCCTTTATGATCAAAGGCCACAAGATTGGAATCCATTGGGTCAATTCCACCTATTGCTGATAATAAAGCTTGCTCTTGGGAGAAGCAATTTTGCGGTACCTCAAGTGTCGACATAACGGACGGCGATTGGGCCAGGTCCTCTATCTGTGCTATTTTCGCACAAGGATTAAATGTCGATTTGTGTACTACTCCCTTTTGCGACTTTATCATTGGCTCAGGGACGATGGGTGGCACAACTTCGATCAAAGTTGTTGTCGAACTACTAGGTTGTTCATTAGCCTTGTTGTTCGACAGCTTTGGATTCCTGTAATCCTTATTCCTCGTCAAAGCATCATTTTGCTGCTTTGATACAGACAACATAAGCACTTGGGATCGGGAAGCATTTTGATTAGCAACCAGTTCGGTTCTCGGGCTTGGAAATGGATCAGTCAACACAGCTGAGGTTTTCGAACTCTTAAAGAATCTTTTAAGCTCAGCTTTGTATGGACAATCTGCTGTCCAATGATCCTCATCGCATATATGACACCCTGTAGGGGGTTTCCTTTTTCTCCCTTTCTTTTTCTTCTTGCCCCCTGGTTGCTTCAGTCATCTGCCCTTGTCATCCGACAAGGCACTTACTTCCGAGGCAAGAAGTTCCTCATTTTCATTTTGACCGGAAATCATACGGGCCTTTTTAGATATAGCCTTTGTCGATTTCATGTCTGTTGCGCCAATCACGCCATCGCCGGCATGAGAGTCACTATTTGATTTAGGAGGAGGAGGAATTGAAAATTCCGGTCTGGGGGCGTCAGGTATCTTACCATAAAGCGTGCCAGACTGAGTATATACTAAGTCTAAATACTGGGCGCGAGCAATAACTTGCTCCTCTGTTACGACCCCTCCCTTGGCCACATCTTCTGTTATAGCAGGAAGAAGCGACTTTATAAACCACTCAGCTAATAGCTGATCTGGAACATAAGTCTTTACCATTCTGCGACGATGACGCCACTCATGTATATGATCAGATATATGTGTGGCCGTTGTCTGCTTGAAATTGGTTAAGATCTCTGTTCCAGTTTCGTACCTTATAGGTAACTGAAAGTGGGTTAAGAAAGTTGTGGCTAGGGAACTGAAATTGTCGAAAGAGGCTCTAGGTAATTCAATATACCATTTAGCCGCCGGACCTGTCAATGTCCTCTGAAAAAGGCGAAGCCTTATCGAATCATCATTCAAGGTGTTCGACGAACACCACAAATGGAAAGTCATCACATGATTCGACGGGTCTTCACCAGGATTTCCATTGAATTTAGGAATGTCCGATGGAAGCTTGTGAGGAATCGCTGGCCACCAATGGGCATAGGCAATTGGATCATTTGTCAATCGATGTAAATCTGGTAATTATAAAGTTGCCACGAATGGTAACTGTTGATTCAGGTTTGGCGAGGCATACCCAGGATACGATGGAATCGCCTGAGCAGTAGGCCTTTGCATACCAGCATAATGCAATTGATGCTGGTATGACTGATACGGCTGGTGGACTTGACCACTATAAAGTGGTTGATTTAACCCGTTTTGAATATAGGGTTGTCCACTATTCGCAAAGATCTGTTGCTCAGATCCTTGGTACACCTGCTGGAACTGTGGTTGTTGGTACTGCACCATCCATGGCTGTGAAGCCATGTTTTGTTGTGCTATACTAACCGACGGACCAAGATGCGGGGTAATTGTACCCGTTTGGACCTGTGTCGTCCCGGCAGTTGGCGATTGTGGTTGTGTTGCAGGGTCAAGGGGCTGTTGCATTACAACCTGGGGTTGACATACAACAGGCATCGTTTGAACCTGCGACACGGTTACAATAGCTGGCGTCGTCGGGATGTTAGACATAGGTACACATTGTTGCATAGAATACACAACTCTTGGCTGTTGGCGTAACATAGGTACCCAACCACTTGTCGTAACTCCAGTCAAACCTAAACACTGTTGAGAACTGCCGTATGGGTATCCTCCCGGAGGGGGTAATGAAAGGGCATATTGCCCCCCATACGGTAGCAATCCGGAACTCAAGGGTATGGCTTGCCTTTGAGGACTGGATGGCCCAAATTGACCTCCATAGGGATCAATTTGTCTTGTTTCAACATAAGAATTACCGGGTATTATACCGGAAGAACAAACTGGAACAGACCACACTGTCGAAATAGTCCCTGGGTGGACTCCTTCTAGCTGTTGAGAGCTAGTTGGGACAGATGGTACGTCGGAAAACATCGTCGGAGTGGCGGCAGGGAGCTCTTCCGTCGCTGTGTCGTTTGACACAGTCCTAGATGTCGATGGTTGCTCAGACATTTTAAGTCTATCCAATAGACTGCCTAGCGATTCTACAGGAACTTCCACTGGTGATGGACAAACTTCTGATGTAGAAGGAAAAAGAGTGACACCTACTCCAAAATGAGTTGGAGTATTTGCTTGCGGATCCTCTACGATTTCCTCTATTCCAATCAAACCAGGTGGAAGAGGAAGACCGTCAGGTCCGTAAAAGATTTCTGGTGCCAAAGAAGGGGTTGTTTCGACAGTGACAGTTGTTTGAGGAACAATACTCTCTGGACCGGTTACAGATGGAACTGGTTCAGTTATGCAAGTACTTGTTCCCAGACCAGAATCAGTGTTACTGTCCCTCTGTGGCTGTTGAACTTCTTCAATAGAGGCAGGGATTCCAGAAATACTTGGAGTAACCGGGATCTCAGATGTTGTTGGAACAGTTGTTCTAACTTTGATAGGAGATTTCGACCCGGTTAAGCGAGTTCACTTTGTCCGTACTACTTTCGATTCCGGAGACAAAGATGGTTGACTCGCAAGCCTCCGCGAACGACGGGGTTTCAATTGACTTTCTTCCATGGTTGCGGATTACTCGATCAACTAAAATACAAAAGGGGAATTATATTTCCGAATTGAATGAATTTTATTAGACGCTTTTAGACACAACTTGCTTTTTCAGTTTTAAAGAGTTGAGAAAAAGCTAAAGATGACTCTAGTCTCCTTCGATGTTTTAATGAGCCCGAAGTGACAAATGCTCAGATGGACTTTTTCAGTTATAGAGTTTGAAAAAGGCCAAAAGAAACTGCTCTGAAGATCTAGGCAGAGGGTGTGCCAAACTTTTCGCGAAACCACAGAATACGTTTTACGGTACTGGTGGTCGATCTTCGTGAATGTTGTGTTCACTGCATCGCAATCAGTAGGGTGGCCGACACGGCTTCCTAAGGATAAAGGATAAATGCCTATAGGGGTCTCCCAATATATACGCGACGGTACGTGGGAGCACAAGTCCGTATTAGTGCTATCGTCTCTCAGGAGGAATCACCCACCTTCGTAGAGATCGACAGTCACTACATTTAACGACGCCGAAACACGTCTCTACCTAGACCTCTACTGTGAGCGTTATGTTGCAAAGCGTTGTTAGGTTCATTCAATATATGTTAAGTTGATCTTTTTTAAAGTTTGTCTTTCAGGATCACCACGAGATGTATTGGTACAAATTCCTAAATGCAGTCTAAGATGATAAGCAAGCTTTATAATCTTTCAACTTTGAAAATCTTAGCTACTAAGGGAAAAGAGAGCGACTATCTTTTCTCAAAGAGCAATCAGCACACTCTAATGCACTTTCTCCTAAATCAACATGCAAACTTATCAAAAATGCAAATGCAAAAATGCAGATATTTCTTTTCTCTTTCTTAATGTTGATGTATTACAAAAAGAAAGCTGTTGTATATCTTTGAATTCAATTTCAAGTGACAGCAAACAAGTTTTGTCCAAAATCAAGACACCTTAAGATTTACTTGTTTCGACACTAGAAATACATAAATTCAAACCATATGACGAAAGCAAAAGCTCAATCAGCTATGAACAACAAACAAACTAACTCTTAAGATCAATACGACACTTATCACAGGTCTAGATCTAAGAGGCCACAGCAAGACTAGTTCACTTTTCGTTATGGGAAACTGCAAATGATGTAAGAAATATACAAAGAACTACATTTTCTTTATACAACCGAGGCGGAATAGTGGCAAGGAAAGATGGTTTCAGATAGGTACATTGACTGATAACAGGCAGCAAAAACAAGAGTGAAAACAAGGCAAGAAACAGCAGGAAACCCCAGCAGCACAAGGCAGGACTGGTCCAGCGCAGGTGGAACACTGCCTGTTTGACCTTCAGCGCAGGTAGCCCCTTCGGGAACTGTGCTGAAATGCAGACAGCCTTTGTATAGCCTGCATTGAAGAACGAAACTTTCGTTTCTGGTGGTTTCCGGGTCACAAATTGCTCAAAAATTCACAGTTTTTGCTCAAATCAGAAGCTATCAGTCAAGGACACACTAAGGGATGACAAGGAGGATGAAAAGCTATCACTAAGAGCTTATTAGAGTCCTTGTGGATCAGCTCTTCAAATCATAAACTTGCCCAGAAACTGAGCCAGAGTAGCTGCCCTCTACTTTGCATTTGAAAGATTCAAACACAGTTCGATTCGGTACTCCCTTTGTTTATGAAATGAATAGCAAAAAACACAAACAACCAACAAGATACGATCCCCAGCAGAGTTGCCAATTTGTTGTTGGGAAAAGTATCCAATACGGAATGACCCTATCCCACTCTAAGGGTGATAGTACCTCAGCAACAACTGAATACAAAGCTATTCAAGATTACTTCTTTATGAGATGTAAGAGAGAGGAGGAAGAGATCCACTAACCGTTATCTTCCGCTAATGATTGATCCAATCTTCCCTCTTTGCTGCTTGCTCCCAGCTCCTTGCTCTTTCACTGGCCCAGCTACACAAAGATCCTGCAAAAGCACAAGAAAGGGAAACTACAGAAGCATACATCCATAACTGATTCAAGGATTAGAATAAATCAAATATACAAGCATCAATTCGCCATAGAGACACATGCATATAGAAGAACCTCAAATGCTTTATTAATGGAAGAAGTAAAGTTCTGAGAATGTTACAACCATAAGAGGCCCAATCCAGCAACACCTCCCAGCAGAAAGAAATCTCCTCTTCACCTCCTTCAAAGCAATCACCCAATAGTTCTATGCACAAACCAACAGCACTTCCTTACATTCACAAGATTCCAGCCTCCTTAGACCTCATGAGAGAGCTCTATATATAGGAGATTTGGAGAAAGGATGAGTCAGCTTGAGGCTGGCATGAAGCTGACTAGTGTCCTCTCCCACTTCAGTTATACTTCAGTTCTTGAGTCCACTTGGAGTTTCTTGCTTCCACTTGGAGATCTAGATCCTCTTACTCATCACAAGGCGAATTCCCTGATCCAAGTGTCATTTTGGAAGCTTCCTGGGCATTTGACACCTTGCAGAATGACTGTGCCACTTGGCCAATCTCGCCCAGCGCAGGTAGCCTTCATTTCTTTTGACATTCAGTGCAGGTACAGAGTGGAGCAGTTGACATTCGGCACAGATGCTCAGTGGAGCAGATGACATGATCCAGAAATAGCTTGTTTTTTAGTGTTTTCAGGTGGAGAACTGATTTTCAGTGCTGTGGTTTGCTGACCTTGTTCCTCTAGGGGTAGGAACAACATGTTTAGGGACTTTGGATCCCTTAGATTATCGACATTTCATGCATGCTGTAAGGCACAAAAATGTCTATAACACGATGCTGATCATGTCACTACTTGTACTTGGCATTTGATTTCTCTAGAATGTCATGGACCTGCTAGTGAATATGTTGGATGTGCTAAATGAAGTTGTCTTCCTTATCTGTTTTGGACTGGACATGAGCCGAATCTACATGAGTAGCCGCAAATGGCATGGCCACATCAATGTGACATAGTGGCTAGAATCCAAAGCCCACCTGAAAAGGACTATGGCCAGTCAAGCTTTGAAGAGCCCGGTTGTAGCTATGTTGAACATAGGGGAGGCTCTCGTCCCATGTGCGTGGATGCTTTGAGCTGTAGATGCATAGAATGTGTACGATCACCCTGTTGACAACCTCTATCTGGCCATCAGTTTGAGGATGGAAGGTTGTGGACTTAGTGAGTTTGGTGTCCAGCATCAACCAGAGACTGGACCAAAATGTACTAAGGAACCTGTTGTCCTGATCTGAGAAGATAGACTGTGGGATCCCAAAATGTACCCACACTCGTTCAAAGAAGAGTTTAGCAGTGGCTTCGGCTGTGATATTCTTCTTGCGGGCCGCCATAATGGCCATATTTTATAACCTGTTGATGACCACAAAAACACAGTCATTTCCATGCTTAGTGGAAGGAAGGCCTTACATGTAATCCATGGAGATGGATTCCCAAGGTCGACTAGGGGTAGGCAGTGAGGTATAGAGGCCTTTCTTCTTGGTGGTCGGTTTGGCAATGGCGCAGGCAATGCATGATCTGATGTACTTCCCGACATCCTGTCGAAGATTCAGCCAATAGAAATACTTCTGCAGTATTGCCACTATTTTCTTGACCCTGAAATGCTCAGCAACCCAACTGTAGTGTGCTTCCTAAATCATTTTGTCATGCTCACTTGAAGGAACACAAAAGTGACCCAGGTGGTGTAACAGGGCATCCTAGAGGTGAAAATTTGAAACATGCTGACCCTCTGTTGAAGCCCGAAAATCAGGTCTACAACAAGGGGGATACCCACCCGGTCCGGACCTTGGTTAGTAGCTCTTTTTCCGTTTGGTATAGTGGGTCTGACTGGGGATATGGGACCAATTTATGTGTGTGTGTGTGAAGAATTGATATTTCCCTTCTAAAAGTTCCTAAGTGAGATGCTCTAATTCTAACTCTAATCTAATAACATGCAAATTGTACTCTAATAAGCATAAATATCTAAGTCTACACTAACCTGGGGTGTAATCCTTCTGTTATGCGATCTAAAATGATTTCAAATAACAATTGGTAATAAAGATCATTCAACTGTTATGAGAATAGAATTCAATAAAGATGAACCACTTTGTATAAAAAGTTAGACGAAACAGTTGTGAAAGGCATATCGCATAATAAGCTACTCATACATTAAGCATAAATAAATAGCTATCACCGTACAAAAGTGCCAAATGATAACTCAAGAATTCACACATAAATATATAAACAATTGAATATGATTATCACTTTTAACACAAAGGCAGAAATAGTTAAGAGATAGAAGTACCATTTATAATTAGTTCTACTCATGAGCTTCAAGCGATAATGATTTATCTCTTCTTAATCCAACATCCACTAAGAGTACAGAAGTGAAACATCAGTAGCAGATATTAAAGACAGATATCAATAAATCCTATTCCATTCATTCATCAAAACCTCCTCAGAGGGTACAAAAGTGCATGTTCTGGGGATAAGTTTTTGACAAATTTCAGGACCCCTCTCTAAATGCATGAAAATGGCTTTAAATACTACTAACTAAATCTAAAAATAACTTATTACAAAAATGTAGGATGCGGTTTAAATGACCGTCCTCATTTTAGGCAAAAATAAAACAAAATTAAAACTAAAATTGAATCTAAAATTAAAACTACTAACTATTTCTGTATCTGATCCTTGAAATCGCACGCGTTCAGCATTTGTTTAAGAAGAGTCGGTTGGCCGACTTCCAACTTTAGCTGTGCTATGAAAACAAAATCGGCAAGATTTGGCACCATCTTCTCGGCAGAATTGATGATACACTTGAGAGTCATGCACTGGCTGTGTGGTTTTACCAAGTATGCCCAGTAAGAATCCCAATTCAATTTAGTTAACCTTTGGATTGATTCTGCTTTTTCTTAAGCCTTCTATCTCCAGCCCGTTTGCAATTGTTGTTCATATGTACATACCATATTGAAGATGTTTCGGACAATTGCTACTGGTTTTAGGATTCAAGTTTTACTTTTTACTTATCCTCTAGCGTTCTTTTTGCAAATTTCTGGGCTTACAGGTGACTGAGCACTTAGAAGCTTTCCTTTTCAAGAAGTTTTTCCCACCGATGCACGGTTAGCGCTAGGCACTAATCGCACATCGGAAACTACCTCCGTTTCTTGATCTGGGCTTCCTTGATGCATTTTTCGCCTTTAGCGCATTTTTCTTTTAGCGGATATAAAGCTCAAATTTTGTGAAAATAATGATTTTGTAAGCTCTTGACCCTGAGTTTTAAATTGTCTGTTTTTTTATATCAGTATTGTCCAGTATCCATTTAACCATGTCTGTGTATGGAAGAATTTTGGGCCTCACCGCTATTCGATGTAAGAAAGAACAAGCTAGCTCTGTAATAGACGCCTTAGAAGACCCGTGTGAGCCTGCAGTAGCTGTAACCTCCATTCTCTTGGGATTCGCTTCCTCAAGTAGACTATACATGCCTTCCCAAGTAGCAATACCAGCGTCTCTATTATAGGTAGTTTCTATATACAAGGGCGCCATTTCTTTCTCTTTAGAACTCGGAGCTTTGCCTTTCTTTCCCATAGTATCCTGAATACTGCTTTGTATCGTTCTCTGTTCTTCGTTCTTGCAATTTACAAGTGAAGTGAGAATAATGATAAGGAAAGGTGACGGGAAAGTTTTAAATGCCGAAGACATAAAATATACCACCTTACGTGAAATGACTCTTCGATAAGCACAAAACCATATTCCATTAATGACTGGCAACTAACTCATTAATTAGCATTAAAGCGCATAACCAGGTCTCGATTTATGGAAAATACTTTTTTAAACGACAAGCCCGAAAGATCTGCGATGAAGCAATTTTGCGATTTGCTTCGCTATATCGTAGATCACAACATCACAGAATCGCAACATCGCAAGGTTGCTAGCTCGCTATATCACATTATCGTATTATCGCATTTTCTCTTTTCCTCTCTATCACAAAATTGCAATATCGCAATATCGAAATATTGCAGGAGTGTGGCATATGACAATTTTTTGTTAATCTGTTTTCTGTGAAATGCGATTTTCGATATGCGCCATCGCATATCAGCAGTTTAAAGTTTTTTGGCGTAAGTGATTCTTTAGACATGCGATGCGATAAATTTTTTCTTAATGTGTGGTTTCGCATCGCAATCTCGCAATCTTAGACTTCTGCTTGTAAGGAGGTATCCATTATCCTTTTTGCGATGCGATATTTCCTAAGGAATAATTCTACTTTATCATAAAACTTAGGCTTTTTGATTTTTCAAGGGTACTCTCCTAAGTTTATGGTGATAAGTTTTATTAAAAAAGGAAGTTCAAGTACCAATTGATTTTTAAATTTTTGACTAAGGGTCCCCACTTATTTAGTATTAGGAATAACACTAAATAAGAAGGGGGGTTGTTGCTGGCCACAACAATTGGCGATTCACTTGGAAGAACCAGTTATCTCTACTTTTCTTTTGAATTTTCTAAACTTCCAAAACAGAAAATTTTCCAGAAAAGTAAACTTTATTATAGAAATACAAAGTATATTATGCTTTAACCTGTCAATGATATTTCATTTCTTCTATTTTCAACTTTGATTATTTTCTCCCTCAAGCTAGTCCTTGTATCTACATCATTCATTACTTGGTTTATAAAAATAAAGACAAAGCCTTCTCTGTAAATCAGTTTTAAATATGCTCATTTGTTATAGGTAGAGCCTCTGCTGCCAACAAGCTTTTATAGCCTTGACAGGGTTACCTGTTACCCAGCAATGATCCTGTATCCTACTTAGAGAAATTTACAACTTTCAAAGAGAAATCCATATCCACACTTATTGCTTTCATTTTCCTTTTTACCCTTAAAGAACAATGTCTTGGTTTGGTAGCCAATTTATGACAGTGTCATTCACTTGATTTATAACTTTGTTGAACAAGATGGCTCGTGATGAGACCCCTTGTCTTTTGATTGCAACAATCTTGAGTCATTGCCCTGTTGTGGTATGCAGTATTGGCAAAGTTAGCAAGCTATAATATCTATGATCATAATAAGTCGGCTCGTGATGAGACCTCTTACTCTTTAAGTTAAAGTGTATCTTTGGATCATTCTCTGAACATTGCAATTTCCTAGGTGGGGAGGAAGCCATTGTTTCCTTAAGATGGCTCTGGATGACAATAGTAGAGTTTTTTGGAAAGAGATTTTCTACAAAGAATCTTCGTTTTATTATTGATACCTTTCATTGGACTGATACAAAACAATTTGCCACTAAAGGTTACTTTTCATCGAAATTTACAAAGTTGAAACTAGTATCATTTCTAGGCGTAGAGCCTTTAATTGTATCTTCCAATAATAACGATCAATTTTCTAAAAGAATTCTATTTATACAAGTGAAAAAACAAAATCTAAAAGAGAATTTGTGTCTTTTTCATGAATCTCAAATGTAACCATTTACAACTGGTTTTATTATGAAACTAAAACAACTACTCTACAAAATAGAAGAATGATCTCCTAAAGAATCTGTCCATTAACAGGTAAAGAATCTCTTTTTCCTGTTAAATCCTATAACGTAAAAGTAGACGGACCTATGACTTCTATGATTTGAAAAGGGCCAAGCCATATTCGTTGAAATTTCGTGTGTTTCCCTTTTTTCTCATGAGCCTTGTCCCATTTTAGAACTAAATCTCCCATCTGAAAATCTTTTCTGGATATCATGTTTGAATCAAAAGAAGCTTTTACTAAGGCTTGATGATGAGCGTGAGTTATCTTGGCCTATTCTCATTGTTCTTCTAACTTAATTATTTCCAGCTGCCTTAGTTGTAAGGAAGAAGTTGGGGCTTCATCAATATATTGAACCAAGGCTAAAGAGGGAATTTCCAAATGAGTTGGAAGAACCACTTCTTTCCCATAAACTAAATTGAAGGGGGAAGTGCCAATGGAGGCTTTCTGCATTATCTGATCTGCCCATAAAGCATATATTAAAGATTTGTGCCAATTTTTATGATTTTGGTCAATGGTTCACTTAATAATTCTGATTAAGTTTTTATTTGTAGATTCAGCTAATCCATTCCCCTGTGGATAGTAAATGGTGGATTATTTAAGCTTGAAACCCCTTTTGCGTGCAAATTCAGTCATTGCATTACCAGAAAAATATGATGCATTATCAAACATTAAAGAAGAATGCAACCCAAACCTGGTGATTATGAACTGATCTATGAATTCAATGATATTTTCAGCATTAGCCATCTTGAGTGGAACTGCTTCTACCCATTTAGTAAAGTAATCTGTTGCTGTAAGGATATATCTATGATGTTTAGAAGAGTGAGGAACGATCTCACGTATTATGTCCAATCCCCACTGATCGAAAGGATGCTCGATGTTAACTGGTTGTAGTGGCAAGGATGGTTTCTTTTGTCTCCCAGCAACGGTTTGACAGACTTGACATTTCCTCACGTATTTATGTGAGTCTTTGAATAATGTGGGCCAATAATAGCCTGCGCGTAAGATTTTATGAGTAGTAGCGTCTCCAGCATAGTGTTTGCCTGCTGGCCCATCGTGGAGTTCCTGTAAGAATTTTTCAGCTTCAGATTTCTCAAGACATCTAAGGAGAATAGAATCATAATTTATTCTAAAAAGAACATCATTCACGAGCTGATATTGTTTGGCTTTCAACCTTAGAGCTCTTTTCTTGGTATGATCGAGGTTTGAAGGAGCATATCCATTCTTTAGATAATAAATGATATCAGCGTATAATGACTCAACATCGTTTAGGCTTACCTCGTACATTTGTATCTCTGCAGATGGAATTTCGGACATAAGCGATGCTCCGGCCAGCATTTTGCAAAAGCCTTGACCTTTTACAATACTTGCTGGTTTGATTTCTACGTCATATTCCTGTAAGGTAGTAACCCAATTGGCTCTTTTCTCACCCACATCCTTCTGTACTAGAAGATTTCTTACCGCTGGAAATGGTACTATGATTTTTGTATGTGTTTTGAGTAAAAAAGGTCTGAAATATTTAATTGCTTTGAAAACAACATAAGCTTGTTTCTCCACATCTGAATAATTTAACTCAACCCCTTGTAAATTGGGACTGAAAAGAGCAATTGGGGCTTCTATCTTTTCTTGATTTGCTTGAGTGAGTATCACAGCACATGATCTATCAAAGGCAAATGTATATAAAATAAAAGGATTGGAAAAATTTGGAGTTGCTAAATATGGAGCATTAACAATTGCTTGTTCGATCAGATTGAATGCCTCATGTTCATCTTGGCCCCATTTAAAGTTTGAGTTCTTTTTAATCATTTCTTGTAAAGGAGACACGATTCTTGAAAAATCTGGAACAAATCTCTTTACAAAGTTAATCTAGCCAAGAAAAGATTGCATGGCTTTCTTGTTGTGAGGTAGGGGTATTGCGGAAATCTCCTTGATTCTGTCAGGATCAATGTGAATTCCAGATTTTGACACTATGAATCCGAGAAGTTTTCCTTCACTTAATGCGAAAAAAGGATTTTTTTGGGTTAAGTGAAATTCCATACCTTTGACAACGTTGGAAGATTTGTTTTAAATCTCTAAGATGATTGTTTCATTTCTTGGAATATACAGTTATATCATCCAAATAGATTACCACTGATTTATTAACTAACCCCTTGAATGCGATGTCCATGGCTCTCTGAAATGTGGCACCAGCGTTAATCAGACCAAATGGCATCTTTTGATATGCGTATGTGCCCCATTTAGTTCTAAATGTGGTTTTTAATTGATCATCGGGATGTACCAACAGTTGATTGTATCCTGAGAATCCATCCAAGAATGACATTAATTCTGAGCCCGCGACCGCTTGTAGTATTTGTTCCATGGGAGGCAAAGGAAAATTATCCTTTTTGCAGGCTTTGTTAAGATTTCGAAAGTCAATGCAGATTCTAATGTCTCCGTTTTTCTTTCTAACATGGACCATATTGGAAACCCATTTGGAATGTCGAACAGGAAAAATTATTTTGGCTTTCAATAACTTATTGAGTTAAGATTTGATCTGGTTTTCTAGATTGGGATGGATCTTTCTCAACTTTTGTTGGACAGTTTTTTCATTGTCTATCATTGGAATAGTATGTTGGATGATCGAGGTGTCATACGTTTTGAGTTCATCATAATTCCAAGCAAAGACATTTTTGTATTGTCTCAAGAGACGAATATACGCTAATTTTTCTTCAGGAGCTAGACCAAGGCCTAGATTGATATTCTGTGGTTTGGTATCAGTTCCTAGATTTACTAATTCATAGTTCAAAGTTGAACTTTGGAGTTTTGAATTGGTAGATCTTTTAAACCAATCTTTCAAATCATAAAGATCTTCTAACTTGACTACTGACTTAGGTATGGAATTGTTAGTGCTATCTTGTTTCAATTGTCGGTCATGTTGGTCTTTGTCAATTATTTGATTGGTGTAAGATCCTTTAGATGTGAGGAAACTCACGATATTAGGATCGTCGTTGAAAATCCTCTAATTGGTAATGTTATCAGGAATAGATGGTCTAAAATTTAATTCAATTGAAAATCGATCAGGGCTAAATCTTCTGAAGGAATGAGTTTGGAAGCTACGTTAGCTAAGAGGTCTACACTAGCATTCTGGAGTCTGGGAATTGATGAAATATTAAATGCTATAAAGTGTTCAGTCAGATCTTGAACTAAAGATTGGTAATGTTTTAAATGACCTGATAAACAATTTATAGAATTACGTACCTGTCTGATTACAATTTTAGAATCTCTGAAAACTTGAAGGTATTTGACATCTAATCCGATTGCTTTGTATAACCCTTGGACTAAAGCCTCATATTCTGCGGTATTGTTGGTGCAATCAAATTCGAGTTTGCAAGTTAGCATAGTTTTATCTCCCTTTGGACTTATTAAAACTCATCCTGCTCCTGCTCCTTCGTTAGACTTAGGACCGTCAAAAAATAATTTCCAAAATAAATATTTATTTACAAGACTATCTATAAAATTAATACATTTAGAACTATCTGTTTGAGAGAAATTTTCTACTTGAGATAAAACAGAATGTTCTAAGTAAGGTGAAGTATGAGCATTAAAATTTCCTAGGAAAGAATCTACTGAGTAGTTGCCAATGATGTTATTGTTGTATGCTACTGGTTCATTTTCTCCTTCCAGTTCTATTACTATATATTTCTGATGTCTTTCCCGCTCAACTTTTATTTGATTTGGTTTACCATTGTAAGGGAGCCACATGTGCGACCAGTCAGTTGCAAAGTATCCATGAAGTTTTTCTGACCAATCTCTGCTAATAATTAAGCCATAAAATTCCAGAATATCAGCAACTAAAATGTCAATAACTTGACATACCTTTGGGTTGGATGACAGCCTTATGGTAACCTGATTTAATTCGCAAATCACTTCGACTTGCGATTGATCTAATTGAACTATGCGCACAGCGGATTTTTGTGGTTGAACGTTCAATTTTGCACATATTGAATTTGGTAAAATATTCGATGAAGCTCCAGAATCCACTAAGCAATTATGAAAATTTTTATTGAAAATTTCATAAGTAAGAAGAAATGGGGGAGTATGAGATCTCGATCTTCCTCCAATTAAGGCGATATCGTTTGGATCAACTTTATTAATCACATTAGTTGGAGGCCTTCCCATATCATGGGAAGCTTGAGAGATTATAGCGGTGGGCAGGTACAACATGTAATTCTTTCAAAAGTATCTTTTGCTGGTGTTTTAACTTGCTCAATTCGTAAAAAGTGATATTGGCCCTAGTCTTTTTCATGTCTTCTATGATATTATACTCCATTTTATCTAAAATGATCAGCGTTTTAGATGGAGTTGATGGGTCTATTTGGACTGGGCTAGTTTGAGTTGCTTTAGGTGTCATTTTCTTGGCTGCGACTTTATCCTTAGTCATCGAGCTTGTGCTCTTTGGCTTAGGTGTAGGTTGAGGAGGATCAAGTTGATTTCTACTGCGAGTACTAACCAGGGATGCCTCTTGATCCTCTTCATCTGGGAGGATGAAATCCCACATACCTTGTAACTCTACAACTTCTTCTTCATCGGTATGTTCTTCAGTAGCGATTTCCTCTTCTTCTTCTTTGGATTCAACACTTGTAATAGCGTTGGGGGGTTTGGAATCGGTCAAAGGGTTTCTTTTAAAAGGTCTGTACGGCTTTTTAGAAGAAGTTTCTGCCACTTGTTTCTTAATGTCGACCATCTCGTTAGACATGGTTTTCAAAACTTTTTTCAATCCTTCTAAATCGAATGGATCTTTCAATTGTTTTTTCTTGGATCGTCCTTGAAAGAAACCTTCTTGGATTTTCATTCTTCTATTGCGTTTTTCTTTTCTAAGGCTGTAATACGTTTCTCTACTGCTATTGCTTCTTTCATATTTTCAACTAAAGTTGTTTTGTTAGCCCTATCAATGAATATTTCTATGTTTGATGGTAAAGCAGTGATGTACCATTCACTTCACACTTCGTCGCTAGGCTTGGAAGCAGTAGGAATTTTGTTAAGAGTTTATTGAAACATGAATTGAAGTCTTTGATAGGTTCTTTTGACTCGGCCCTAAGGTTAGATAGGTCATTGATCAGTGTCGCTGTGGACCTATCATCACCGAACTTAGTCAGAATTTTTCTTGGGAAATCTCCCAACTAGTAATAGATCCAGATGGTAATGAGAAATACCATGATTTGGCTGTTCCTCGTAGAGTATAAGGGAAAATTCGGACAACAGCATCTCCATTGGTAACTCCATTGAGATTTATGGATAGCATAAAGTTATTTATGTGTTCTTCCGCTAGCATGCCTGCCTCGAGATTAAACTTAGGCAGCCATTTTTTAGGATGGGCCAGTAGCTGACTCAAGGGTGCAGGCATTAAGACTACCCCTGGGTTATTCCATGGAGATTGGGCCATTGTTGAACTACTAACAGAGGAAAGTGTAGAAGATGATCCATGCGGTTGAGAAGATGAGGATATTATGACTCCAGATGATTGAGAAGGAGATGTGGGAGTATCAGTGGACTGATGGACAATGATCTGAAGTGGAGGAGTGGATGGTTGACTTCGCAGTGGAGAGGTTGAGATGGATGATGATGATGAAAGAGTCTCACTATCGGACCCTTTAGGAGATTTCCTTGCTCTCTTCCTTGTGGGTGGAGGTAACTCGGTTGGTTGAACGCCAAATTTTTCGTTCTTTAATTTGGTAAGAGGATGAGCAGAGTTATATTGTGAAGTCACGCTGCCTTGAGATTTATCAGATCTTTGAGGAGATATAGAAAATCGCTGAAGTTTATGAATCAAAGATTCAACTTCAGGAGGTTCAATAGTAGATTTTTCTGAAATGTCAGGGTTTGTAGCAGCGGCTGTTGCTCTTGCGACTTCTGGCTCTGGATTTAAAGATTCTAAATGCAATGGAGAAGTCGAGGGAGATGGTGAGGGTGATTTACTCTCAGAATGGTATTTAGATTTAGACTTGCTTGCCATTCACAATTCGAGGCCCTCCTTCTAGCACCAAATATGTTGAAGCCCCGAAAATTGGGTCTACAACAAGGGGGATACCCACCCGGTCTGGACCTTGGTTAGCAGCTCCTTTTCCATTTGGTATAGTGGGTCCGACTGGGGATATGGGACCAGTTTCCCAATTTATGTGTGTGTGTGTGTGAAGAATTGATATTTCCCTTCTAAAAGTTCCTAAATGAGATTCTCTAATTCTAACTCTAATCTAATAACATGCAAATTGTATTCTAATAAGAAAAAATATCTAAGTCTACACTAACCCGTGTTGTGTGTTGAGCATGATTGTTTAGAGGTCTTTGTTTCAGCTGGATGTATACCCTAGGAAGTTTGTACTCCCCTCCACGCGGGGCGGTGCGAGGGCACTTGTCCCCCCCATGGGGGTCTGGGGGGGCTGATCCCCCCCTGCTGGGGGGTCCGGGGGCTAGCGGTCCCCCGGCGGGGGCTCGAGGGCAGTGCCCCCGAAGCTAAAAACTGATGTAAAATTGCCTTGTAAAAGTATAGTAATTTCTAGTCAATCTAGGTCGTTCATTAGACGAATGATCTGACGGTAGAACTTATGTTTAGTTTAGGGTTTTTTGCCCTAGAAGGCAACCCCTCTCTTTGTATGAGGGCATTGTATTTGAGGCTGTGTAACAAATGTGTATTCTGTGAGCGAGAAACAGAGAGGTGAGACTGTGAGAAAAACCAGAGGATATTACAGTGGATTTGTTGTAGGTTGTGTCTCTTCATTTTGCTGGATAATAGAAAGGAAGGACTGGCTGTTCAGGGTGGACGTAGCCCAAACTGAGTGAACCACATATATCTGTGTCTCTCTTGTTTTATGCATTTTCTGTGTTTATATTTCTGCAATATTTTATGTGTTTCATTGCTCTGTAATATATAATTTTCTAACAACCCGGGGTGTAATCCTTATGTTATGCGATCTAAAATGATTTCAGATAATAATTGGTAATAAAGATCATTCAACTGTTATGAGAATAGAATTCAATAAAGATGAACCACTTCGTATAAAAAGTTAGACGAAACAATTGTGAAAGGCATATCACATAATAAGCTACTCATACATTAAGCATAAATAAATAGCTATCACCATACAAAAGTGCCAAATGATAACTCAAGCATTCACGCATCAATATATAAACAACTGAACATGATTATCACTTTTAACACAAAGGTAGAAATAGTTAAGAGATAGAAGTACCATTTGTAATTAGTTCTACTCATGAGCTTCAAGCGATAATGATTTATCTCTTCTTAATCAAACATCCACTAAGAGTACAGAAGTGCAACATCAGTAGCAGATATTAAATACAGATATAAATAAATCTTGTTCCATTCATTCATCAAAACCTCCTCAGAGGGTACAAAAGTGCATGTTTTGGGGATAATTTTTTTACAAATTTCAGGACCCCTCTCTAAATGCATGAGAAGGGTTTTAAATACTACTAACTAAATCTAAAAATAGCTTATTAAAAAAATGTAGGATGCGGTTTAAATGACCGTCCTCATTTTAGGCAAAAATAAAACAAAATTAAAACTAAAACTGAATCTAAAATTAAAACTACTAACTATTTCTGTATCTAATCCTTGAAATCGCACGCGTTCAACATTTGTTTGAGAAGAGTCGGCTGGACGATTTCTGACTTTAGCTGTGCTGTGAAAACAGAATCGGCAAGAGCTGGCGCCATCTTCTCGGCAGAATTCATGATACACTTGAGAGTCATGCACTGGCTGTGTGGTTTTACCAAGTATGCCCAATAAGAATCCCAATTCAATTTAGTTAACCTTTGGATTTATTCTACCTTTTCTTGAGCCTTCTGTCTCCAACCTGTTTGCAATTGTTGTTCATATGTACATACCATATTGAAGATGTTTCGGACAATTGCTACTGGTTTTAGGATTCAAGTTTTACTTTTTACTTATCCTCTAGCGTTCTTTTTACAAATTTCTGGGCTTACAGGTGACTGAGCACTTAGAGGCTTTCCTTTTCAAGAAGTTTTTCCCACCGATGCGCGATTAGCGCTAGGCACTAATCACGCATCGGAAACTGCCTCCGTTTCTTGATCCGGGCTTCCTTGATGTGTTTTTTGCCTTTAGCGTGTTTTTCTTTTAGTGGATATAAAGCTCAAATTTTGTGAAAATAATGATTCCGTAAGCTCTTGACCCTGAGTTTTAAATTGTCTATTTTTTGATATCAGCGTTGTCTAGTATCCATTTAACCATGTCCGTGTATGGAAGAATTTTGGGCCTCGCTGCTATTCGGTGTAAGAACGAACAAGCTAGCTCTGTAATAGACGTCTCAGAAGACCCATGTGAGCCTGCAGTAGCTGTAACCTCCATTATCTTGGGATTCTCTTCCTCAAGTAGACTATACATGCCTTCCCAAGTAGCAATACCAGCGTCTCTGTTACAGGCAGTGTCTGTATACAAGGGCGCCATTTCTTTCTCTTCAGAACTCGGAGCTTTGCCTTTCTTTCCCATAGTATCCTGAATACTACTTTGTATCGTTCTCTGTTCTTCGTTCGTGCAATTTACAAGTGAAGTGAGAATAATGATAAGGAAAGGTGAAGGGAAAGTTTTAAATGCCGAAGACATATAAAATATACCACCTTACGTGAAATGACTCTTCGATAAGCACGAAACCATATTCCATTAATGGCTGGCAACTAACTCATTAATTAGCATTAAAGCGCATAACCAGGTCTCAGCTTATGGAAAATACTTTTTTCAAATGACAAGCCCAAAAGATCTTCGATGAAGCGATTTTATGATTTGCTTCACAATATCGCAGATCGCAACATCGCAGAATCGCAACATCGTAGAATCGCGACACCGCAAAATCGCAACATCGCAAGGTTGCTAGCTCGCTATATCACATTATCGCATTATCGCATTTTCGCTTTGCCGCTCTATCGCAATATGGCAGGAGCATGGCATATGACAATTTTTTGTTAATCTATTTTCTGCGAAATGCGATTTTCGATATGCACCATCGCATATCGGTAGTTTAAAGTTTTTCAGCGTAAGTGATTCTTTAGACATGTGATGCGATAAATGTTTTCTTAATGTGTAGTTTCGCATCGCAATCTCACAATCTTAGACTTCTGCTTGTAAGGAAGTATCCATTATCCTTTTTGCGATGCAATATTTCCTAAGGAATAATTCTACTTTATCATAAAACTTAGGCTTTTTGATTTTTCAAGGGTATTCTCCTAAGTTTATGATGATAAGTTTTATTAAAAAAGGAAGTTCAAGTACTAATTGATTTTTAAATTTATGACTAAGGGTCCCCACTTAATAAGAAGGGGGGTTGTTGCTTGCCACAACACCCTCCAAGAGTGTTTGGTATGTGTGGATGAATTCTGGGTCACTTTTGTAGAGAAGTGACCAATCAGAAGTCTCGTGCCCACAATAGTTGAGCACGGTGGTTAACGCCATGATCGGTGGTCGACTGAGGCAATCTGCAACATTATTGGTGTTGCCCTTCTTATACTTGATATTCAAATGGAACTGTTGTAGTTATGTGGACCACTTCTGATGGCGATCATTCTGCAATTTCCCTTGGGTTTGTATGAACTATAGGGATCAGTGGTCTGTGTGGATGACCATTTCCTTCCCCAAAATGTAATGCCTCCATTGTCAGCAGGCCTACACAATGGAATACATCTCTTTGTCATAAGTGTGATACTTCCGGACTGTGTCTAAAAGTGTCTCACTATGATATGCCACTAGATGCCCGTGTTAAGTAAGGACTGCCCCAATAGCATAGTCAGAGGCATCTGTCTCAAACTCAAATGGTTGTTGCAATTCTAGTAACGCGAGCACGGGTGCTGAGCAGAGGCGATATTTCAAATCTCTAAATGCATTTTGTTGAGATTCAGACCAAAATAATTTTTCTTTCACTCCTCCCTTGGTGACTTGACTTGAGGGCCAAGTGATATGAGAAAATCCCAACATGAACTTGCGGTAGAAGTTGGCAAGACCTAGAAAATTGCAGAGCTCTGTCAGAGTGGTTGGAGATGGTGAATCCTGAATGACTTGGATCTTGGTTGGATCCACATGCACCCCCTGTTCAACAATAATGTATCCCAAATACTAAATCTAGGTCATGCCAAAAGTGCATTTCTCCAAATTGGCACATAACTTGTGTTGTCACAATGTTTGGAGAACCTGTTGGATGTGGTGGAGGTGCTCTTCCCAACTCTGGCTGAAGATCAGGATGTCATCCAAGTATACCACTACAAATGAGTTGGTGAATGGCCACAAGATGTC
The DNA here is from genome assembly GCA_031772625.1 of Pinus tabuliformis. NCBI lineage: Eukaryota > Viridiplantae > Streptophyta > Pinopsida > Pinales > Pinaceae > Pinus > Pinus tabuliformis. Next base: position 150,528,068 of record CM062816.1, read on the forward strand.
ATCCATTAGGCATTCATCAATCTGAAAGGCATAAAAAACCATTCAAAAAGGCCCTCTTTGACTTTGAAGGCAGTCTTCCACACATAGGAGGGTTTGATTAGTACCTAGTGATATCTTGACTTCAAATCGATCTTGCTGAAATATTCCGCCCCCTTTAGTTGGTCCAAGAGGTCATCAATTCGTGGGATCGGGTACCTATTGTTGACAGTGATCTTGTTCAACACCCGATAGTTAATACAGAGTCTCCAAGTCCCATCCTTCTTCTGTACCAACACGATCTAGCTCCCACAGGGCGATGATCTCAGATAGATGTGACCTTTCTGCAGCAGCTCCTAAATCTGCCTCTTCATTTCATCGTTCTCTAGAATGGAGCACCAATAGATTGGTCCATTGGGTAGCAGTGCACGTGGGGTCAAATCGATAGAGTGTTTGACCTCATAGTGCAGAGGAACCCCTGTGGGGGAGGTGAAGATGTCCTCGTACTCCTCCACGACCTTGTCCATCTGTAGTTGTCATGCAGAGGGGCCTTGTCTGGAGGTCGTGGCCACCTTCTTCTTCTTTCCTTGAGGGCGTATCATCAGGAAAGCAAATTTCTTAGTTTTGGAAATGAGCTTACTGCATTTTTTGCAGTAACCAAAGAGATGGCAGTAGGCGGTGCTACCTCCAGTATCCTGTACAACTTATTTCTTAAAGTAAAAATAATAGCACGGGGCCTTGATTCATACAGAGCATGTCACTTCCACAAGTATGGTTGTCCTAATAATACATCACAAACTTCAAGGGGAGCAATGTCACACAATACCTCATCCGTGAAGGGCTTGATGTTGTATGAAGGTGACACTGCTGGCTACGCGAAGATCTCATCCTTAGTGAAGCCACCCGATGGTGTACAGTTGTGGATGTGATGTGGTCATTAAGCCCATCCGCTTCACAACCTTTTCCAAAATGAGGTTCTTTTGGATCCCGATGTCGACAGCGAACTATAGTGGGGATCCCTTTACCCACATCCGGGAGTGGAAGAGACGCTCCTCCTCCTCTAGATATTCAGGTTCCTCCTTCTAGATCTTTGTGGTTGCAACGGTGGCATTGGGCTCCGCATCGATAAACTGCTTCCCTTTGTCATTCCCCCTGTCGGGTTCTGACTCAAAGTTGGAACATGCATCTGATTCTGAAACCTTTAGCTTGGCCACTAGTGACTTCTTGGCCTGACACTCACTTGTGTTATGAGTGGAGCTCTTATGGAACTCACACCACTTTCCCATGTCCTTTTTTGGCTTCGCGGCACTGTTCTTTGCTTGCAACTTTGGCAGGTTGTCTTGGGCCACCCCACCTTGGCTTTATCCTTTGTTTTGCGGTTTAGGGGTACCTTTCCTTTGCTTTGGATTGGCAGATCCAAAGTCTCTCTTCTTCTATTTAAACTTTTTCGCGACCTTGACGGCATATTGGTATGTTGTTCCAAGCAACAAGATGTTGAGGCATTCTATTTCTTCCTGGATGTACTTGTGCAGGAAACCACAATATTTGAGCACCAAATGCTGCTCTGAATCCTTGATACCCAACTTTGTGATAAGGGTATGGAAAATATTGGTAAACTCTGGCACGTCTTGGTCCCTTCCATGTCACAGCGTGGTCCACTTTATGTATTGATCCTCATAGCTTCCAATAGGGTAGTACTACACCTTGATGGCATCCCGGAAAGAATTCCAAGTGGGTGCGGCTGAAAATAGTGAGCCTATACTTTCATCCTTCTACTCGCAGTAGGTTTCCCACCAGTCCTTGACATGGGTGGCTGCTTTGAGAAGAGCGAAAGTAGTCTTTTCCCAACTAGAAAAATCATGAACAGAAAAATAACACTCTAGCGGGTTTAACCATTTATCGACGACATCTGCATCTATCTGACCCTCGAATATGGGGATTTCAAAATTAACTTGTACCTTAAACGGTGTGGCATTTCCAAAATAGCTGTTGGAAGCTGATGCATCACCCCTGGGTAGCCACTGAAGGATCTGGGAAAAGTTATCCATCATCGTGTTCCTTTGTCACTCGAGGGCTTCTTCAAGCAAGATTTTGATAGGATCTAATACCCCCTCATCTTTATTTTCATCTGCCAAAGGGAGGCCGTCGGGATTTGTGAGGCTGGTCTTGTTATCACCCCAAGAAACTCTCCTAGGTTGTATCTCAAAGATGCTCAGGAACATTGCAAACTAAACAAAAATGTTGGAAATAGGTGGATGAATGGAAGGAATGATGCATATTCAAACCAGATAACCACTTCTACTATGCTTAACCCCAGACATGGGTGAACACCCCCAGAGTACAAGGCTTTAGACCACCAATTACTCACAGTTTGAGGATTAGGTGAACATGGAGAATACTGACCACACCAGCAGATGTGCAAGAACATGTGATGGTCGGCTGCAACCAGTAAAGAGGTCTTCAAATCTATTTCCCAATGCACAAACATGATGATAGCTCTTTGGCACTAAGTAAATAGAAACCTGCATAGCACATTCAATGATACATACTAGATTCTAACAAAGAGGTGGGATGACAACCCCTCTAATGCTAAACATCAAGAGCACATGAAAAATACATAACAAGCACAGCCTAGAATAGAGTAGAAATGGAAAGTGAGCAATTAACAGCAAAAGAAGCTTGTATTAGCTGAAAATGAAGACCAGACGCTGCAGGTATCATAGTAGTTATAGTCTCCAAAAGTTGAACATTACATCAAAACTACAACCATCAACCTTCATTACATCTCTCTTCTGGGTATATATAGAGTTTGATTACAAAGATAATCTACTGCTCAACGCGTGAAAGGGTCATAATGGACCACCAACCGCTTTTAACTATGATGGAGTCTCTTGGTGCAGTCTGTTGTTTTAGGGAACAAAATCGATCTTTTCTGATACTCTGTTGTACTTCACGAACTAGTGGAGTGTTATATTAAAGGAATTCCATAACTGATAAACACCATAATCTGCTCGAGGCACATCCTTCTCGTCCTTCGTCCATACTGCTCTTGAATGCAGTAGTTGAAGTAGTAACTGTGCAGAGTACTTGGTAGCTAATCACTTCATCCTTCAAGTGAATGATATAGGTCAAAGACACAAGTATAACATGGTGGACACATGAGCTGTCCAGGGATTATACACCAAGCATTGGATCGAGTGAAAGGGCGGCAGAGATCTCTCGGCGGGAGCTATCGGGAGGAAGCAGGGGCAGACAATGATTGTGAGTTGTTGAATCTTGCAGATGGACAGCGGCGATTGATTTGCAGGGGCTATGGGGAGATATGAGAGCGGGGAGATCGCGAGCCGTTGGATCTCGAGCAGGGAGATCCAACAGTCGACGAGCGCGGAAGATGTGGGGGATTTAACGGCCGAGGAAATGGTTTTGAGAAGCGGGTGGTATTGATCACACCGCTTTAGAGCCTACGGCGGTATTCATATGTGGGGGAGTGATGCAATGAGTGCACGACGCATGGCAGATGTGACAGGCGGGAAACCGCTTTCCTCACTGGTTAACGAGTGGGCAACTCGCGTGATCGGGAGGTGTGAACGTTGTTGGATCGCGGCGGGGGTTGATCGGACGGCGTGGAGCTAAATGCACGTGTTTATGACTAATGTGGACTTGAAAAAGGGCTTGTGAAAGCTCTCGGTCAGGTTATCAGGGTTTTATGACGTTTAAACTCAGCACCCGGGAACTAAGGAAATACAGCTTTTATGCTAAATGTTGGAGTAAAACAGGGATAGCGGGGGTTATGGAGTTATAAGAAAAATGAAGGAGAAGAGGAAACCAACTGCTGCGAGCCTCTTGTAAGCATAACCAGCACTGCCAAACCTGTTTTTTATCCATCGAATGTTGAAGAATAAAGCAGAGCTAACACTAGCTCCTTCTGGGGATGAGATCCTCCCTGTGAGGTCTCAAGAATTGTAGACCAATGCCTTCATACAAAACCAACTTAAAAACATTGCCTAGTATCCATTTGGCATGGATTCAAATTCAGTCTACGCTAAAAACCTGTAAAAGAACATGCTTACAATCATTAAGGCGTGAGAATCTTAAACAACATAAATCTTCAAAAACTGGCCATCTGTTGGGCCATCAAAAATGTTTCTCCTCCTCTCGACTGGTTCATCATAGATCAGCAAAATTGGGTTGATTTGATCCTCTACCTCAAAGAGTTTAGGGCATTTGACCTTATCTGGTAGATATGGATCAAATTTCATCCCCTCTCTGTGTGCTCTCATCCTCGGATGTTCTTCATGGGAGCCTTTGTACACCTGATGAATAATAATGGTAGTTGTGTAATTGTCTGTACCATATGTATCCTACACAATTAGCATGAATGGTGAACCAATGTATTCTTGTGCGGGGGACACAGAGACCTCATCTGCTCCTTCATCTTTCATAGAATAGTCCACATCCAAGGAGGAGTCCCAAGACTGTGCACTCTCTTCCTCTATGATCTGATAAACTGCCCCCTCAAGCTGTGTGGAGGTCCTCTGGGCAGGCATCAGTATATCAAGACTGAGATTATTAGTATCAACCTTGAGCATTGAGTTATGATCTGCCTCAATGCCCAGTGGGTAACTGTGAGGGATTGTCACTTGAGTAGACAGAGGGACAAAAGATGATGGGGAGATTTCTTCTCCCTTATTGATCACTGAGTAGGGGACAAAAGTAGGTTGGATAATTTGCAGATCTACATAGCCATTAGAAGCTGAGCTAGCTTTGGGCTCGGATTCTTTGAGGATGAAGGGATCTGCTGCTACTTGCTTCTGCTGATGAGCTTGTTGTTCTGCAGGTACAACAAACTAATGAGCAGCGCCTCTGGATAATGCTTCTTCATAGGCAGCTCTGGTTAAGAATGGGGCACTACCCTTGTCTTCCAAACCATGGACCTCATCCTTTCCTTCATATTGCTCTTCTTCCATGACTATATTCTGCAAAAAGGTTTTCACCCTTTTGTCTTCATTTTCATCTTTGTTTCTTTGTAAAATCTACAACTGCTCCTGTGCTCCTCTATATGGATTTGGAGTTGGAAGAGAAAAGTCACAAGGAGCTCCTGCTTCCTCAGAATACTGCTCAGACTCTAATCTAGAAACTTCAGAGGGTAATAACTCTATCATCCTGGCTAATTCATCAATCTTAAGATCTGAGGATGATGAGAGCTCTCCTCTCAGTCTTCTCCTATCAGCATCAGCTTCGAGTCTCTCTGCAGCCAGAATGTTCGATTCTACTTCAAAGGCTACATCTTGAATATCAACCAGAGAAGCACATCTCCTTTCTCTTAATAGTAGGTAGAACTGAGAATCAAAGGCATTAGCATAAGTGAGCATAGTAGAAGTAGGGGTGGGTTTCACTTCAGTTGGAATTTTGTTGTACATATGATTGAATCTGTTGTTGAAATCAGACAGTAGCTCACCATATTCTCTCTGCAAGTTCCCAAATTTAGTATGATAATAGAGCAGATCTTTATTATCCCCCCAATGCTTTAGGAACACATCATCTAAGGCCTCAATATCTGCTATAGACCTAGGGGATAATTCTCTGAACCATTTTCTAGCTTCCCCATCTAGGCTTTGGACAAAAACCCTCATCCACACATCCTCTTCATTGATATCTAGATTATCAACATAACAATAAAAAGACTCTTGATGCTCTTCAGTTGTTACTCCTTCTGTACCAGTAAACTTAGGTATATATTCTTTATAATCTCCTGCAGGGATGGCATTTAAAGGAACAGGCAAGACCGAGGGTCCATACCTAGCAGCAACGATTCTTTCTATATTTGTAAGAGCTTGCTGACCTGCCATGGCTGGGGTATATGAAAGGATACTAGTAGACTGAGTGGTATTGATCAATGAAAAGGATGATAGAGACAGAGGAATATGATGGACAGCATGAATGCTTCTTTGGACTAGATCCGAAAGGTAAATGAATGACTAAGGAGCTTTATGAATCTCTGAAGGTGACTTTCACTAGCAGAGATACATGGGATTTCTAAGGCTTACCTGGTCCTGATTGCTCCTTTCTGCAATATTTTCTTCTGCTTAATGATCTTCTCAGGGTCAGGCACTAGTTCAGCTGTTGATTTCTGAAGATTTCTCTGAGCATGTTTCACAAACTGAGCCAGAACTGCAATGTGGAGTCGCCAAAGGTTGGTCTTCCTCCAATGGAGTCGCCAAATAGATTATTACAACCAGAAATGTGTCCAGACCTTGTCTATCATCAAAATCTAGAACTGTGTCATCTCCCAAGGAAGCTGAGCTTCAATCTCCTCTCCCCGACAACGGCGCCAATTAATGTTATCATCCCAAGAAACTCTCCTAGGTTGTATCTCAGAGATGTTTGGGAACATTACAAACTCAACAAAAATGATGTAAATAGGTGGATGAATGGAAGTAATGATGCATATTCAAGCCAGATAACCACTTCTACTATGCTTAACCCCAGAAGACACAGGTTGAAGACACAAGTATAGCATGGTGGACGCATGAGCTGGCCGGGGATTATACACCAGCCCTTGGATCGAGTGAATGGGCGGCAGAGATCTCTCGGCGGGAGCTATCGGGAGGAAGCAGGGGCAGACAATGATTGTGAGCCATCGAATATTGCATATGGACAACAGAGATTGATTTGTAGGGGCTATCGGGAGATATGAGAGTGGGGAGATCACGGGCTGTTGGATCTCAAGCGGGGAGATCCAAGGGTCGACGGGCGCGGAAGATGCGGGGGATTTAACAGCTAGGGAAATGGTTTTGAGCGGCAGGCGGTATTGATCGCACTGCTTTAGAGCCTGCGGCGATATTCATATGCAAGGGAGAGATGCAATGAGCGCACGACGCATGGCAGATGTGACGAGTGGGAAACTGCTTTCCCCACTGGTTAACGAGTGGGCAGCTCACACGATCGGGAGGTGCGAACGTCATTGGATCGCGGCGGGGGTTGATCGGACGATGCGGAGCTAAATGCACGTGTTTATGACTGATGTGACGTGAAAAAGGGCTTGTGAAAGTGCTCGGTCGGGTTATCGAGGTTTTATGACGTTTAAACTCAGCACCCGGGAGCTAAGGAAATACAGCTTTTATGCTAAATGTTGGAGTAAAATAGGGATAGTGGGGGTTATGGAGTTATAAGAAAAATGAAGGAGAAGAGGAAACCAACTGCTACGAGCCTCTTGTAAGCTTAACCAGCACTACCAGACTTGTTTTTTATCCCTCGAATGTTGAAGAATAAAGCAGAGCTAACAGGTCTAGCAAAGGTTCGACCAGTTCAAGCCCTAACTCTTTATATCCCGACCTTGTTGGGGACATGCAAAGAAAAACAGAGAAAAAAAGTAGACCGCTCTGATACCACTGATCTATATTTAAACAGGAACACAACAAATTACAGAGATAACCATAAACATAGAGATGCAGTGGAAATAATACTTCATTTCATTAATGTAAAATTCTGAAATATGCTTACAAACAGAAATGGAAATACACCAACTAGGGCGATGGTAGCTTATCTTTGAGAAGAGGGTTGGTGGCTACATGCCTCTGAACTGAACTACAATGAGGCTCAAGGGCCTTTTTATTATTGAAAAATAAGAGCAAACCCTAAACAACCAAAACCCTAACCCGAGGAGATGTAACACCAAGATTTTATGGGCTCCGTTGGGGTGAGTTGGAAAGCCAACTTCCCGAGGTCGTGACTTGGTCATATTATCTTCGTTTGACGTGCATGATAGCCCGTTAGAAAGATATCTCTGAGTACTACAATTAAAAAGATGATTTCAGATAGAAAATCATTGGCGGTAGATTTCCAAAAAAACATCGTTTAGGGCCTCAAAATAGCTCCAAAAGTTTAGGACCCGAAAAACTGCTAAAAATAGTAAACTGTGCTACAATTAAGGAAACTGAAAAAATGAAAGAAGAAATGGTGGGGGTCCAAGTGGAATTGGTGGGTGGCCACCAATATCCACCTAAACCAATATCCACCTGGATCAATCCTCCCCTCCCAAAACCTGATGGTGGGATATTTGTGAAGGCCAATCTTATCCTACCCAAGTATCTCCATCATGTCAATGTCTACCCATCCACTATCAATCTCAATCCTAAGCAGCAACCAGATAAATATACCTCGCCATACAATGGAGGTCTCTCGATGTGTCACACCCAAGGTGAACTAGATCACTCTCTCCCATGAACCTACTCATCATAAAATGGAGTTTCTTGTCAATCAACTCAATCCATGGACCCCATATCCAGAACTGTTGTGGCATAGCTCTAACAACTGCTGGAAAATATCTGTTCCTTGCCCCTAATCCATGCATGAAACTGACATATAGGCCCCATATATCATGAAATAATCTTATGCATGCTAAATTTCCCTATGTCTACCACTACATAGTACCGATGATTGTTGGAAGCAACATGTGCCAAATAACTACCCCCTGAAGGCAACCAATATATGGGTATCTGATACTCACAATCGACTCAGTGTATGCAGACCCATCCTGCTCCTGCCAACCATCACCACTGAGTCTGCCATCCACCCTCTCGATAATGTGCCAATACAATGTCTGGAGGTCGGACACATACTAGAAAGTTGCCTCAATCGTACACGGTATCCTCTGCTCATGCATGGTCCTGACATGCCCTGTGGAAAGAGTGAAACATGTCTCCCTCGTGACCTGCTCCCCAAATGTAGGCTCACTAATGAATGATATGTCACCCCTATAGATGATCACCTCATCCTCCAACATGTGGTTGTCAACTCGTGAACCAACTGAATGTCGCCACTAAGAAGTCTCTCCCCTAGTGCGTTGAGTTTCATCCCAATATCTCGATTGAGCTCCCTATCCCCAACTGCTCACACCCATAGTGTCAAAGGAAAACATCCAAATCATCTATGTTTGTAAGTGATGTATAAGAGGTACAGGCATGTGAGTCCCCATGGATACCATCGAGTATCGCTCATCTGTGTCCCCATCGATCCTGGGTGAAGTACACCCAAAGCTATGCCCAGTGTCTCCCTCCATAAGTCTCCTTGGAGGCAACCCTCCAAGACATCATTGTGCAGCACCATATGCCCCTACATCCCTCCAAGTATCCCTGTATTCCTCGACCTAGCACTGTACCCTGCATCCTATCATTGTACACCACTGGATATCCCGTGCTACTTTTGTACCATCCTGTACCATCTCATATCATGCCTTTGTCATTGTATCTATCTCTCCCCACGTGTACTCAATGCGATGTGAGTCACTCAATGCAAACCAACATGCTACATAAAGCAATCATGCATGTCCATGCTCCTCTACAAGCCACTTCCCATCACTACATACCTTTATACAACACTAGATGCTAGGTTCTAAAATTGGGTCTGTATGCATCAGGTCACATCCCTCTGTAGAATACTCGACTCTGCGGCATATCGTTGTGCACCCCTGGGTACCACTGCCTACTATCATACCACCCTATATCATATGCCATCCTACTTGTGCCAACACATCCACCACTTTGCTAGTAATCCCTCCATGAAGTGGGCTACCTCTCCCCATCTTCCCTAAAAGACCTGAGTGGTCTGACTCCTCACATGCCAATGGGAATGACACTATTGTGTCTATCCTCAGTAGCTCCAATGTCCAATATACCAATGAGAGAGAATCATCTCCATGTAATGCCATGTTCAGTGGTCTGTCGATGCCACCTCCTCCTACCAGCTCCTACCAAAGTAGGCTAATCATCTTGTGACTCCATGCACAATCAATATGCCATGACAATTCATGAAATATTCTTGCTCCTCTACCAATTCATCCTGTCAGTAGTGTTGTTAGAACTCTGAAGGGGATATGAAAAGGTTTGTGCACCCAACCATCGATTCCATCACGTAGATGCTACCATGACCTACTGACTCCATGATGTGATGGAGAATTCCACCTGGATCCCAACAATAGACTAGCCCTCAATCCCCTCTGGTAATCCATGTCCTCTACTAAGTTGTGACCATGGATGCATCTAAGCTCCTAGCCAGCTCCACCAGATACCAACTCAATATATCTCACCATCCAACCCTAAGGGAAGGATCGAGAGCATAAAGTCCCATACATGGAACTAACCCTCCATCCTGCCAAGGATTCCCCCTACTCAACTCATGTCGCCTCATCTCACTATCCTAGTCAACACATAAAATATGTCGAGGTGACTCTACCTCTCCCTCTCCAATGTGTAGTGGTAACCTGCTAGTGCTACCAGCATGTAATATCTGAGTAGGGTTACCCCATCACTCCAATGTGCACTCCAACTAAACCATTAAGGAACCCAATCGTTCCCTAACGCAAGCCAGTTTGGTCACTGACTCAGCACAAACCGCTCTCATTCCCTCCAACTCCTTATTTTGTTGTAGAATGACCTCTTGCACTGTCATGGCCTTCTTTCTCAACACTAGAAGGCTAGCCCGAAACTAATGAAACTGTGGAGGGTGGCTATCCTCTATAAACTCGATCACAACTCTGGACCCCTCCATCTCTTCTGGTACCTCCTCAATGACAAGTATCCTTATAGGCACCTCATCAACCTACTGTGGGCAGCCATCCTCTAGAAACTAGGTCATAGCACTGGGTACCTCATCAATCATTGGCATATCATCAATAGATAGCCCTCTGAGGGTATGCTCTACTCCCTCAACCGAGGTGTCAGCTGGAGCTACCAAAGAGGACTCCAACAATGGTGACTCCTGCACCACATGCTCAACCTCCTCCTTGAGCTTCTAACATCTAAAGCCCAGTCTCCACCAGTAGAAATACCTCCTGGTCTCATCTTCTAGATTTCCTCATCCTATCCACTCCCTTTGATGGGGTTTGGTGCCCTTGTGGTCAAATCTCTCCACGAGCCTCTATGTGAACTCTTTGTAGGATGTGATATGTACATGACCCAAAGGGACCAACCCTCGGTACCAACATTCCATAGCATCTCCATCTAAGTGCAAAGTGGCATGTCTAATAGCATCTGCCTCCGTCATACGGTTTAACTAGAAATATGTGTCCAATTCTTGTACCCATTTTCTCACAGAACTCCTAGTTGAACCATCAAAGTGGGTGAGGGTCATTTTTCCCTAAATGATACTCACTCTCCCTTGATCCATGGGTTTGTCTATATTTCACCCATCACAGTGCATGCATGCCCAAATCTTCCATGATCTTTGTTGGCTACTCCACAACTAGCCAAGATCATGCTCTAATACCACTATAATGATCCTAAGTAGGAAATACAAGTGATAACAAAAAATATTCTATGCAACAAAATATGAAAATGAAATATTCATTAAGCACCCATATAAAAACTACAAATGAAGAACTTCTAAGCCATTTTATTATATTTCTACAAGCCAAATACAATAGATAGTGGAATGGTGCACCTAGGCTTGTCTCAATGGAAAAGCAAGACCAAACCCAGGTAGGAAAATGGTTGAGCTAAAGGCTGCCCAACCGCTGCACCAATCTGCACTGTGCTGCCTAGCAAACTGCTACCCTGCTGAATTTCGAATGGCTGGAAAGTGCACTAAAACCACCCATAAATTTATATGCTTTTAACCCCAAACTCCTTGGCCAAAACCCAGAAGGGAATTTCACTGGTTTTGACTTCTATTTTTTGACCCCCTTGGATCTTCACCCCAGTTATGGCTACCAAATTTGACCTGATGGAAACTGCCTGCAAATCCCTCTGCAAGCTCCTCCAAAATGTTGGGTTCACGCCTGTTATCCAACTCCTAACTTCTCAGATGAACTCTTGGCCTGGATCAGCTCCTCACAAACACCATGAAAGTCTACAAAGTGGCCTATGCATTGTACCTCTACCCAGAAATTTGAATTGCTAGTATGTTGGCTCAACTAGCTGAAATCTCTAGCGAAAATGCCTGCCCAATGCTGATACCTCAACTCCCTGAACGCCCAACAAGCAATGAGATTCCTGTTGGTCTCAAACTCCCTCTGCGTGATTCCTTGCTGCCCAGAAATACGCACTCCCCTCTCTACATTGGTTACTGATGTGTTATGTTGCCTTGAAACTCCTAGAAACTCCTGTAGAATAGCCTCCCTAGGGAGGGAACGGATGGTCCCCCGAAGTATAGGTTGAATCTCCAGCTTGAGAGACTTGTGGCTAAACAGCCGATAGACTTTCTAAACAACAAAGTGTACAAATGAGTGTTTGTTTTCAAATGTAAAAGATACCAAATGGAGGCTTCCAAGCTCTATTTGTAATTTTTATTCCCCTCCCTTGGTGGTCCCCACTTTCCACTAATAAAATATTACTTTTCCTCCATTCTACATTAAAATAATAATTTCCACTTTTCTCCGACAAAATTATATTTTCTCCTTTTTATTTAATATCACCAAAAATTTGCAAAACTTCTTAGTGAATTTTGCAATCACAAAAATTGGGAACATTACAAACATGGTGCATATTGTTCTACTAACTGAGTCAGAACCGAGTGACAGGTTGGGAAAGAGGCACAGTAACTGCGCAACTCAAGCAGTTAGGGGTGAATCTTGAGCCTTGAGACTATGCAATGTGAATTTCAAGTTCAACTGAGGAAGAAAAATGCGCAGTCTAGGAGGTCATTGTGATAGGCTAAGGGGATAGGAACTAGATCAACCTATTGCATAGTTTTGGAGGATAGAGGAGCCCATGTGATTCCGCAATTGCACATTTCAAGAGCTCAGGGTTGAGGCTTGAGCCTTGAGACTGTGCAATGCATAGTACTGACTGGGCAAGAGAGAGCAATTATGCAGTTTTGGGAGGGAGTGAGCTAAGATAAAGGGATTTTTCATTGTTTCATTCAAATGCGTAGTTTTTGGAGGCAACGAAGGCATGGTGATTGCATATTTATGTGGTTCAAGAACTCAGGGTTTGATCTTGAGAACATAGATTTTAATAGTGCGCAGTTGGGGCTAGGCTAGAGGGTTGGATTGCACAATTCTAGGAGCCATAGGCCAGACTTGAGCACTAGAACTACATAGTGCACAGTCTTGGGAGAAGGCATTGTTCGTTACATAGTTTCAAGGGACGAGGATGCAGCTTGAAGGTTGGAACTACATAGTGCGTAGTTCAGGAACGCTGGATGAGGCTAGGTTGCTAGGGAATTTATGAAAATTGGTTAAGTGTGGGACCGAAGAGACTAATGTGAGCCCTGATATGACTTGACTGTGATCACACACTTGAAACACTTTGATGACACAACTACATAGAACATCTGGAACGCTTTACCAACATATTTCCCTCGATGTGACAAATTTGCGACGACTTCACGAGAAGTGACACACTAAAGATACACTTTGCGATGACCGTGATGACACTTGTGCGACAATGCTTAAAACTTTGGGAATGAGTGAGACTAATGTTTACATGGTTATACCAACTCATTCACAAAAACATAACCACTAGAACAATTAGAAATACATTGTGTGACATGTTAGCATGCGAAAAGACAACAATTTCTAAAGTGTGAACAACTCTTACAATATGTGAATGACAGTGAAAGTAACACATGCCAGATCAAAGATAACATGAAAATGATACCAATTAGAATGAAATAAAGAGAAAGCGATAGCCGAAATCATGAAAACCACACTCATGAAAAAATGGTGCGCGAAAGCGACAACTTGCAAAACTCACCGAAATGGAAGTACACACATAGCTAGAATGTAAGAAATTGTCATTGTTAGTATGTACTAATTGTCGACATGGATTGGAAATCGCACATGCATAGTCTTGATGAAATGTGCTATGCTTGTCCAAGCTTGCGTAAAATAATGTGCTCATGCACTTGTTACATATTGAGCATGTGTGAGAAAGTGACTTCGACACTTTCAATCCAAGAAGGGAGCTCAAAAAGAGTCAGTTGACCAAGAAGCAACTATGGAACAACCAATCACAAGATCCACATTAGGCTCCAAACTTCGAGTGTACATAAAATTTTGGAGGGTGTTTGTCGCAGTGACAACACTTGGTGACACATTGGTAGAACTCCAGCATCTCTACCTTTGTCAATTATTTCGTATAAGGTCTACTTCTTCAGGAAGTATATATTCACCATTCAGATTACCATGGCTTCCCCACTTACCCCATGCATAAACGTAGTCCCCTTCATTCCTTTACTTGGTTAAACACAATCATAAGACCAACAATCATACAATGTTTTGAATCGAGATAGGGTAATGAAGTTCACAAGATTTATATTTTAAGAGTATGTTTTTTCATCTTTGGTGTTGCTCCACTGCCAACAGGCCTAGGCAGTACCCCGATGGAGTCACTTCACGAACGCAAACATTGCTTCGCTGCTAGTGGGCTTGGATAGTACCCCGACGGAGTTTCTTGCTTCACTTGTTTGTGCAATCCTTTCTCTTCTTTTTCCTTTATTTATTTATTTATATAGGATTGTACATCGACACTTATTTATGTCATGGACTGAAGATGGATCCCAACTTATTGAGAGAATGAGAGGTTTTCCCTTCAGAGAAGCATATATAAAACATTGGTTTGCTCATTTAGATTTCCCCTTGTGCTTATCTACTTGATTGGATCAGCCTAAAACACGAAAAATAAAAACCTGAGTGCAGGAATGAGGTTTCCATAATAGGCATGGAGGTCATGATTCGACATAAGGCTTTCTTAATGCAAGGATCACATTTTCTGTCAGAACATTATCAACCAAAAGATGTAACCAAGACAAGGAAGAAGGACGAGGAGTTAACCAAATGTTGTGGTGTTACAAAGTCCTTTTCTATTTTTCCACATTCCCTTTGAGCCAACAGAGAATCTTCATGCATGGCCTCACAAAATGAAAGAAAATACAACACACAAAAAGGAAACAAAACCAAAATACAAGATAGAAAATGGCTAAAGAAAAACATGGTGTGAAACAAAAGTGTTGGGTCCCTATAATACTAGTGATTACCCCATTAATATTGTAGTTGCATCCCTTATTAATATTGTTGTGCCCCTATTATCCCCATATTGTTATCACTGTGCCCCATAGAATCCCTCTATTCTTATTTTTGTGGCTTTATATTATTATTGTTAGGTCGGCTAGGTTATATTGTGACTCCTTAGACTCCTATATATAGAAAGGAGGTTTTTTCATTTGAATAATCCAAGAATTTTTCATTTATGTAATGTAAACGAGGTTTCCCCCTCGAAGAGGCTGAATTCCAAGGCGTTGATCTATCTTTTCTATCTTTTCTTAAGTTGGTTCCATAACATTTGGTATCAGAGCTTTGGATTCTAGGGTTTCGCTGCTCCAAACAGGTCATCGTGGAATTTTCGCTATAACGTTGTTTCTGCAATGTTTCAGAAGCTAAAAAAAAACCCATTTGAGAAGAAATTGTTTTGAATCTCGGGTCCAAATTTCAGAGCTTTTCGTGCTATATTTTCAGAGTTATGATCTGAGGAAGTTGGTCTTCCTGCAAACTTCTAAATTTCATTCCAAACAGGTGACTTGGGGAAAATCATCATAACTTTCTCTCTAAGCATCTGATTGAAATTTCGTAAGAAGGTACAGAAAGAGAATGGACTGTAGTTTCTTGTACATATTTTTCAGAGCCAAAGGTCGAAACAGTGACTTGTGGTACATCGTACAAGTTTGCTCTACTGAACTAGTCTATAATCAGTCACTATGGTAGATTTTATTTAACTCTTCCTTGGAGAATCCAATTTGGGTCAGATTGGTGGCATTGGAAAGAGGACACAAAGGGCTACTGTAGGTCGTAATTTCAGAACTAGATGATCTGAAAGTACAGAGATACATCAGAGGCAATATCGAGCTCCTACAAAGTGAAAAAAGGTGTGTAGATTCTTTTAAATTTTTTCTTAAGATTGGTTTGAAAAATTATTTTGAAGGAATTCAAAGGGCATAGTAGAGCCTTATTATCAGTAATGGATGTCGTGAGGAAAGAAAAAGCAAACACCTAGTAAGCAACCTGAAAGCCCTAGCATGACTCATGAAGAAGAGGAAGAAATGCTACATGATATATCAAAATTACAAGAACAAGTGCAACAAATGTCATGCTCACAAAAGCTAACAGAAGCTAAGATAAATGGCGTGGAATCTAAGATAAAGGACATGGAAGCTAATATGGACAATTTGAAGACAGATTTGAAGAGAGACATGGAAGATTTGAAGACAGATTTGAAGAGAGACATGGCAGATTTGAAGACAGATTTGACAAATTTTCTACAAGAAATACCTACTAATGGTGAAAAGGTTGTAAAGGAAACTCATGATGCAAACAAAAGAAATGTTAATCATGATTTCATAGACTCTAATGTGGGATCGAAGACCGACCATATTCCAAAAATTGATATGAGGAAGTTTGATGGCAAGGATCCCACAACATGGATATTACAGATGGAGCAATTTTTCGATCTCAATAATGTGCAAAACACACAAAAGGTACGTACTGCAACCTTATATTTGGAACCAAATAAGTTTGTATGGTATCAATGGCTTTTCTCTCGTAAAAAAATTATCACTTGGGAAATTTTTACGGAAGAATTGACAGCACATTATGAGGATACAAAAAGCAACACTTTTTTTAGCCAATTGATAAGTCTCAAACAAAAGGGTTCAATAATGGAGCACATTGAGGAGTTCCAAAAATTGAACATAAGGGTAAAAAATATTCCAGAGGAGCATAGGATTGATGTGTTCATAGGGACTTTAAAGGATAATATCCAACATGATGTTCACCTTTGGGAACCTGATTCATTAGAGAAGGCATTCAGGTTAGCAAGAAAAATGGAAAGCAAAATTATGGCAACCAGGAAGCATACCACTCACAACTATAAAGATGGAAGTGTTGTTGCTCCTAGTCTTCCACAACCTATAAGGTTGACACCACAACAATTGGAAGAAAAAAGAGCAAAAGGCCTTTGTTACAATTGTGATAGCAAATACACTAAAGGTCATAAGTGTGCTGAGAAGAAATTATTCTACATAGATTGTGAAGAGGAAGAAGAAAAGGATCAAGAAAGGTCAAAAAAAGAGGATATACTCCAGGAACAAAGCCTAGATAAAGAAGAAATGAATCCGACCATATCATGTAATGCATTGGCTGGAATTACCACTCCTCAAACCATCAAGATAGAAGGACAAATCAAGAAGAAAAAGGTAATAGTGTTGATTGATTCAGGAAGTACCCACAATTTTATTCATTGTAAGGTAGCAAAAGAATTGAATTGCTTCTTATATCCAGCACCAGAGTGTCAAGTGATGGTTGAAAATGGAGGAACAATAAATTTCTTTGGAAAGTTCCATAATATCAAGCTATCCATGGGAGAATATGTATTGACTAGCCCAATGCTTTCCATTCCAATGGGAGGTGCTGATGTTGTACTAGGAGTCCAATGGCTACAATCCTTGGGTACAATAGCTTTTAATTTTCAAGAAATTTTCATGAAATTTTCTGTGGAAGGAAAGGAAGTTGAATTAAGGGGTATTGCAGGGAAACCAGGAAGCTAATCAGCTCTAACGGTATGACAAATCTTCTAAGAAAGGAACAAAAGGGTGTAATTGCACAATTATGTTCGCTAAATGTTTCCACATTGGAATCATCTATTTCTCTAGATCTGCAAAAGTCTTGAACAATCATTCCAAGGTATTTGAGACTCCCAAAGGTCTCCCACCTATTCGTGATCATGATCATGCTATTCATCTGATTCCAGGAAGTGTTCCTCCAAACATCAGGCCGTACAAATATCCCTATGCCCAAAAGAGTGAAATTGAACGTATGGTTGCAGAAATGCTAGAGGCTGGTATAATTCAACCGAGTCAAATTTCTTTCTCTACTCCAGTAGTATTAGTGCACAAGAGGGATGGATCATGGCGCATGTGTTCGGATTATAGGGAGCTCAACAAGCTCACTATTAAAGATAAGTTTCTAATCCCTGTCATTTATGAATTACTGGATGAATTGCATGGATCAATTTACTTCACCAAGTTGAATCTTCGTTTAGGATATCATCAAATCAGAATGAAGACTGAAGACATTCTGAAAACAACATTTAGAACTCATGAGGGTCATTATGAATTTTTGGTCATGCCTTTTTGCCTTACCAATGCACCTTCAACATTTCAAGGTTTGATGAATTCCATTTTCAAACCATTCCTTAGAAAATTTGTGTTAGTATTTTTTGATGATATACTAATCTACAGCAAGTCTTGGAAGGATCATGTTGAACATGTTGACAGGGTACTACAACTATTGGAGGAGAAACAATTATATGCAAAAAGATCCAAATGTTTCTTTGGAGTACAAGAGGTGGAATATTTGGGTCATATTGTATCTCATGAAGGATTTAAGGTAGACCCTAGAAAAATTAAAGCCATTAAGGAATGGAAAATCCCCACATCCATAAAGCATCTGCGAGGATTTCTCGGGTTGACAAGGTATTATCGCAAGTTTGTTAAGAATTATGGGAGAATAGCAGCACCTCTAACAACATTATTGAAGAAAGATGCATTTTCATGGACTCGAGAAGCAACAAAGGCCTTCGAACATCTTAAAGAGGCAATGTGCCAAGCACCGGTCTTAGCTACACCAGACTTCACAAAAACCTTTATTGTGGAATGTGATGCTTCAGGAAATGGAATTGGTGTTGTCTTAATGCAAGATGAAAGACCCATTGCTTTTGAAAGTCGTCCAATCAAGGGAAAGTTTTTGCACAAAGCTATTTATGAGAAGGAAATGTTGGCAATACTCCATGCACTTAAGAAATGGTGACCCTACCTAATGGGAAGACACTTCAAGGTAAAAACAGATCATGATAGCCTTAAATACTTTTTAGAACAAAGATTATCCTCTAAAGAGCAACAAAAGTGGGTCACAAAGATGTTGGGTTATGACTTTGAAATCATCTACAAAAAAGGGAAGCAAAATGTGGTGGCAGATGCACTCTCAAGAAAGGATGAGGATGTGGAAGCATTGTTGTGCGCCATTTCTATTATCCAACCAGATTGGATAAATGAAGAAAGGGAGGAATGGAAGAATGACAAAGAAGTGTGGGCACTTATTCGAAAGTTACAACAAGATTCCAGTACGTCTGATACATTTAGCTGGCAAAATGATTCTTTATGGTACAAAGATCGCTTATACTCTGTAAGAATTCCCAACTAAAACAAAAGATTCTTATGGAATTGCACACTTCTCCCTTAGGAGGGCACTCAGGATTTTTAAAAACTTACCACAGGGTTAAGAAGGAATTTTTTTGGGATGGCCTTAAATCGGATATTCAAAATTTTGTGGTAGAATGTTTGGTTTGCCAACAAAATAAAGTTGAAACAATTAAGACCCCGGGTCTATTACAACCTTTATCCATTCCAAGCCAACATTGGGAGGAGGTTTCAATGGATTTTATCACAGGTTTACCCAAGTCTGAGGGAAAGAGTGTCATCATGGTGGTAGTTGACAGACTTACCAAGTATGCACACTTTTGTGCATTATCACATCCATTTAAAGCCAGTACAGTATCTACTGCATTTATGGAAACAATTCAAAAGCTACATGGAAACCCAAAGATTATTGTAAGTGACAGAGATCCCATTTTCACTGGAAATTTTTGGACAGAATTATTTTCTTGTCTTGGTACTCAGTTAGCTCATAGCTCATCTTATCATCCTCAATCTGATGGGAAAACTGAGATAGTAAACAAATGTTTGGAATGATATCTTCATTGTTTTGTATCTGATAAACAGACACAATGGGTCAAATGGTTGCCTCTGGCTGAATGGTGGTATAACACTTCCTTCCATACAGCAACAAAAATGACCCCATTTATGGCACTTTATGGATATCAGCCACCATCCATCACATCATATTTAAGAGAAAATTCTAAAGTTCAAGCAGTGGAACATCACATCGAACATCAACAACAAGTCCTCCAACTCTTAAAGGATAACCTCGTGTTGGCACAGAATAGAATGAAACAACAGGTAGATCAACATTGCAGCGAAAGAATTTTTGATGTAGATGATTGGGTATTCCTATGGCTACAACCATATAAGCAAATGTCCCTCAAGCAAGCTAAGAATGATAATAAATTATCACCAAAGTATTATGGTTCGAACAAGGTGTTGCAAAATATTGGTACTATGGCATACAAATTGGAGCTTCCTGCAGCTTCTCGATTGCACCCAGTTTTCCATGTTTCATGTTTAAAGAAGGTTATGGGCGACAAGATCCCAGTTCAAACAATATTGCCAGAACTTGATGAGGAAGGAAAAATTATATTGGAACCAGAAGCAGTCACAGAAACAAGAACTCGACAACTACGAAATCGATCAATTTCAGAGTATCTTATCAAGTGGAAGAACTTATCCGCTGAAGATTCCACATGGGAGGATGAGAATTTTATACAGAAACATCCAGAACTACTCAAGCGTTGAGGACAACACTTTTTTGAAGGAGAGGGGCATGTTGGGTCCCTATATACTAGTGATTACCCCATTAATATTGTAGTTGCATCCCTTATTAATATTGTTGTGCCCCTATTATCCCCATATTGTTATCATTGTGCCCCATAGAATCCCTCTATTCTTATTTTTGTGGTTTTATATTATTATTGTTAGGTCGGTTGGGTTATATTGTGACTCCTTAGACTCCTATATATAGAAAGGAGGTTTTGTCATTTGAATAATCCAAGAATTGTTCATTTATGTAATGTAAAGAAGGTTGCCCCCTCGAAGAGGTTGAATTCCAAGGCGTTGATCTATCTTTTCTATCTTTTCTTGAGCTGGTTCCATAACAAAAAGCCAAAAAGCAAAAGGCAAAGTACAGGAAATTAATGTAGAATGAATGTGCATGTAAAATAAAATGTAACTAGACCTACTCCTAACCTAGCCAGCTAAAAGGTTGAGATCACGTATAATGGAATTTCCAATGTAGCCACCGTAATTGTTCCCAGCCTGCAATCACAAATATGCCATAAAAAAGATAAGAACTTGAATAGTTTGCACAAAAATTTGAAGGTCTTGCCTATCAGCAAAAAGATAGGCCATGGCCACCACTTCTAACTAGTTCATATTATTACCATTTTTATGAGAACCATCACTTAACAAACCTACGAAGTTTCCCGCGAACGTGTCTCCATCTGCACCAAACTCCTTAGTAAGAGTGAGGAAATATAAACAAATTTTATTTGCAACAAAGTTTTCTAGGTAAGACTGTTCAAACCATTCAACATTTGGATCGTAAAATTCATGATAATCCTATTGAAAACCCCAAAATATTTGAAAATATGAATTTTTAATTAAAGGCACAAAAATATGATCGGAATCTTGTGAGGGAAAATAGATCTGGTAATATTTAGTAGACATCTCGAGACAATGAGGACCTGAAATAACTATCAGTGAAGGATGAAGTACCTCAAGCACTCAACAAATATACCAATAGTGAAATGTTGAACCATAAAGATCAAAGGATGTAAAGCAATTATCATTGGATGTGTTGGTGGAAAAATGATAAGATGAATGACAATCATCAAAGACAAACATTGATCAGATGGGTTGATTAAAGTATCAAATTCCCAGTTTGTAATTAACAAAGATAAAACAACTTGAATAGTTTCGCAAATTCTCTAAATAATAGAATCATCTTCCTCACTTGATGAACGTGAAAATCTATTTCTTTGTAACTGGTAACACACTACACTAGCATCGTAATCATCTAAAGAAGTGGAAAGGAATTCCAATACAACAAAAACATGAAACTAGGAAAGATGCAATGAATGAAAAAGAATTTGATTTGCACGATAACTCATGCATTCATTTGCACTCAAGATGATTTCAGGTGTGATGAAGAACAAGTTTCGCTATATGATATTTACAAGGAAAGCCAGGCGTTTCTCATCATGAAATAGATCTGATAGATATGATTCATTCAGCCATAGATGGTCTTTGGAATGATCAACTTAGCAATTCTACAAATCTATGAGGGATACACATTCCAAACCTCAGTTTGATGCGAGAGATTTGCATGAAGATGAATGAACTGAAAAATATTCTTGAATCGGTTCAGAAGTAAAATCTTGGGAATTTGAAAGCTTACATCTGAAATACCAAACATCTTTCAGAAAGAGAGTTACATTGAATGAAACCAATCAAAGAGAAGGATTGTGCAAGAGAAACAAGATCTGAATTAGTTCGAGGGGCTTGCCATAGTCGTGAGATCCTGACATAACCATCAACGGCAATTGAAGTGCCTCAACTCCCTGGCAGGTCTCGGAACTTTCAGGGATTGTAAAAATTCACTTTGAAGATTGAACCATATCGTGCATGGTTTGAGGATAGGTGCTACCAATGATTTCAATAAGACCACTCCCCACTAGATGGAAGCCATCTTTTTCACTGATTTTATTGGCTTTTTCAACTTCAACAACCAGATTACTCAAGTCAAAAGATTCTTTTGATCACAAATTCTAAGATGAATAAATCGGGGAAATTTTGTGAGAAATTTGATTTAAAGAGTTGACTTCATGCAAGAGAAGATATTATGAGGGATGGGAAGAGTACTCAATGGTTTGATTGTTTTCATTTGCATCATGGATAATCTCACCACCTTGTTCCAATTGAGAGGTTAACTCATCGGATGAAGGACTTGAGGAGTATGGAGTATCTTCGTCATGAGCAGATTCATCACCAACGGTAGTGCACAGGGCATAGTGAGATGAAGAAGAAGTTTCAATAAGCACATCTTCTTTAACCGAATCAGATTTTGGGTGTAAAGTAATGTCTTCATGAAAAACTAAAAGATCAGATGATGCACCTTGGCATTTTTTATCGTATGCATCAACAAATTCACCATCATCACAACGATTGTTTCCCAAGGCTACGGATTGATTGAAAGAATTGATTGCATTTGATTTCCTGTCGAGATTAGCAGATTGAAAATCATCTGAAAATGGAAGTGCATCATCTTCATTTTGGAAAAGAGAAGAATGATAGAAATCATATTCACCTTCCTATTCCCCTACCTTTATATGTGACTTCCTTTTATCTAATCACAATTTGAACCAGCTAATCGAAAATTGAGAGAGTGTGAAAACTAGTTGGTGGAGTAGGTTGATCCACTAGTAAAACATGGTTAATTAGTTACTAAAACAATGACTAAAATTTACATATAAACGACCATTTTTTAGTCGGTGAACAGTAGTAGTTAATTTACAGTATCTTATAACGCGACCAACTTTTAGTCATTTTTAGCTTAGTCATTAGTTGGTTGTCTCAATTTTATCATCTAATAGTATATTTTGTCATAAATTTGGTCATTAATTTAGTCATGGATTTAGTCATTAATTTCCACAATTAATGACCAAATATACAACAAAATATATTACTATATGATTATCTGAGAAACCCATTTAATGGCCAAAGGAATATGACCAAAATGATGGTTATGTTATAAGATAATGTAAATTAGCTACTAATAGTCATATATATGCAAATTTTAGTCATCGTTTCAAACCAATTAATGACCAAAAAAATATGACTAAATTTTGGTCGTGTTATAAAATACTATAAATTAGATACCAATAGTCGTATATATGCAAAATTTAATTGTCATTTCTAATCACAAATTTATCATTTGCAGTAGTCATTTATCTTTTTTTGGTAGTTTAATATTCATTATATAAACGACTATTTTAGTAGTTTATATTCATTTCATTTACTTTCATTAATAGTCATTATAAATGACTAATTTAGTCGTATATTCATTTTATTTTTGTTTATCATTAATTATTATAAACTACTAATTTAGTAGTTTTAGATTGATTTTGTGTTCATTATTAATCAACATAAATTAATTATTATAAGTTTGTGGCTAAATTAAAAAAATGTCATATAATGTGCAGTGGTTCATATAATATGAAAACACAAAGTTATGTATGTTAATTACAATATTAAATAATATCAAGTGCAACTATAAATAAAATCAACCATATAAATTATATCATATGAAATGTCAAATATTATAATATGAGTTTTCAACTTAATATTGGTTAGACTACAATTTACACATGAAATGTTGTTTCATCACTTCAAAACATTATCATTGTGTTGTCAAGGCATTGCACATGGATTCACCAACTATGAAGACTTGACCATCAGTCTTTATGTGTGTGACTTATGCGAGATATTGGATTTAAGGGTATCACTAGACTGATTCTCTCCTCTCTCTCTTTTTGCATTTGTCACTCCAGTGTTATTGTTCTCCTCTTTCTTCAAATCCTGTTGCTTACCATCAATATTGAGTTCCTTTTCTAAAAAAAAAATAAGATACAGTGCAGAGTGTAAGACATGAAAGACAATGAAATAAAAAATATAAACTAAAGTATACTATAAAGGATTTATATGACATATACCTCAACTTGAGAAATGTTAAAGCCATTTTTACCCATAAAAGAAAGAAACACAAACATGTTTTCTTCAGTTTAATCATAGTGGCCACTATGTGTCTAAATGATCTGTATAAACAAATAAAATAAAACGTCACCATAGAAAAGAACACCTTAGTAACTTATTATTCAACCTTCAAGAAAATCTTAGGCACAATC
Organism: Pinus tabuliformis; assembly: GCA_031772625.1. Taxonomy (NCBI): domain Eukaryota; kingdom Viridiplantae; phylum Streptophyta; class Pinopsida; order Pinales; family Pinaceae; genus Pinus; species Pinus tabuliformis. Next base: position 150,552,670 of record CM062816.1, read on the forward strand.
ATGCCAACTAAGTTAAATGCTAAAAATATCAAGTTGTAGATAACTTGTGAAAACAAATAATTTTAGGTGTGATATCTAATCCTTTTTATTTTATTTGCAACAACGTTTCATTCTCTAACACATGAACTCGGTCAAGTATATAAACAACATGTTTTCAAATAACAACATGAAAGTAAGTTTTTCTAATAGTCATGAAATCCTTCAACACAAAATAGCTAAAAGGATTTCAATCAATATTGTGTAATACTAATTTCATCTTCAAGCTTTGGTTGTTATTTAGATGAACATGATACCAATTATTTTCAATTTCATAGTTAAAACAAAAAACAAAATCAAAATAAACGTTCAAAATACAATCAAACAATAAAGAGAGTATATCATGGAATGTACAATGCAATTATAAAAAATTTGTTTACTTGTCCATCGATGTATTGTCAGGTATTCCTAAAACATTTTCTTGCCCATTAAAACCATGAGGTGAAAGAATCACAACATTAAAAAATATAGTAATCCCTACTAGAAACATTTCCAAAGTCGATGGCTCAAGTGCCAAAGGGATTTCCAACAACAAATGAATTATATCCAATACGTGCTTTGCATTGTCTCCCCATCCTTTTTCCAATCACATTTCCTGTAACCTACCCACACCAGAGAGTCTAGTAACAATCAAATGAAGGTATTAATTTTTTTCAGGAACATATTAATTCATACTTAAAGCCTTCATGTCATGAGAAGGTATCAATCAAGTAGGACATTAGAAAAATTGACCTCAATGAGGTCCTATGATACCTTGGATAGAAAAAAGAACATATCTGCAAAAGAAAAAGCCACATATTACTTATGTTCAAACTTTGTATATGGTGTATTCTTAGGTAGCCTTTCAAGATGTTCCTTTACTGGATTTTAGACATCTGTGGTTTATATCTTTTGACTTAGTTACCAGAGAACCCACAGTAAAAACCATTTTTCATCAACGTTTCAAATCCCAACAGGGATCCATCATCGGGGCTTCTTGAATGTTGGGATTTGAAACGTTGACGAAAAATGTTTTTTACTGTGGGTTCTCCGATAACTAAGTCAAATGCTGTTGGGTCCCTATAATACTAGTGATTACCCCATTACTATTGTAGTTATACCCCTTATTTATATTGTTGTGCCCCTATTTCCCCCATATTGTTATTTTTGTGCCCCATAGAATCCCTCTATTGTTATTTTTGTGGCTTTATATTATTATTGTTAAGTCGGCTGGATTATATTGTGACTCCTTAGACTCCTATATATAGAAAGGAGGTTTTGTCATTTGTATCATCCAAGAATTGTTCATTTATGTAATGTAAAGGAGGTTGCCCCCTCGAAGAGGCTAAATTCTAAGGCATTGATCTTTCTTTTCTATCTTTTCTTGAGCTGGTTTCATAACATTTGGTATCAGAGCTTTGGATTCTAGGGTTTCGCTGCTCCAAACAGGTCATCATGGAATTTTCGCTATAACTTTTTTTCTGTGACGTTTCAGAAGTCGCAAAAAAAACCCATTTGAGAAGAAATCGCGCTGAACCTTGGGTCCGAATTTCAGATCGTTTCGTGCGATATTTGCGGAGATATGATCTGAGGAAGTTGGTCTTTTTGCAGACTCCTGAATTACATTCAAAACAGGTGACCTAGGGAAAATCGTCATAACTTTCTCTCTGCGGATCGGATTGAAATTTCGTAAGAAGTTACAGAAAGAGGACGGACTGTAGTTTCTTGTATATCTTTTTCAGAACCAAAGGTTGAAAATTGTACACGTGGCACTTCATACAAGTTCACTCTTCTGGAAAGGTCTATAATCAGGTCATCTTGGGAGATTGTGCATAACTCTTTCTTGGAGAATCCAATTTGGATCAGACTGGTGGCATTGGAAAGAGGACACAGAGAGCTACTACAAGTCACAATTTCAGAACTAGATGATTGGAAAGTACAGAGATACATCAGAGGCAATATCAAGCTCCTACAAAGTGAAAAAAGGTGTGTAGATTTTTTAAAATTTTTGCTTAAGCTTTGTTTGAAAATTTATTTTGAGGGAATTCAAAGGGCATAGTAGAGCATTATTATCGGTAACTGATGCCCCGAGGAAAGAAAATTCAAACACCTAGTAAGGAACCTGAAAGCTCTAGCATGACTCATGAAGAAGAGGAAGAAATGCAACATGATATATCAAAATTACAAGATCAAGTGCAACAACTGTCCCTTGCACAAAAAGGAACAGAATCTAAGATGGATGGTTTAAAGAAAGATGTAGAAGCTAAGATGGATGGTTTAAAGAAAGGTGTAGAAGCTAAGATGGACTGTTTAAAGAAAGGCATAGAAGCTAAGATGGATGGCATGGAAGCTAAGGTGAATGGCATGGATGCTAAAATTGATGGCATGGATGATAAGATGGAAGAATTGAAGATAAATATGAATAAGTTGCTACAAGAAATGGTCACTAAGGGTGAAAGAGTACTAAAGGAAACTCATGATGAGAACAAAAGAAATGTTAATCATGATTCCATAGACTCTAATGTTGGATCGAAGACTCACCATGTTCCAAAAATCGATATGAGGAAGTTTGATGGCAAGGATCCCGCCACATGGATATTACAGATGGAGCAATTCTTCGATCTCAATAATGTGCAAAACACACAAAAGGTACGTATGGCAACTTTATATTTGGAACCAAATCAGTTTGTATGGTATCAATGGCTTTGTTCTCGTAAACAATTTATCACTTGGGCAATTTTTACGGAAGAATTGATAGCACATTATGAGGATACAAAAAGCAACACTTTTTTTAGCCAATTGATAAGTCTCAAACAAAAGGGTTCAATAATGGAGCACATTGAGGAGTTCCAAAAATTGAACATAAGGGTAAAAGATATTCCAGAGGAGCATAGGATTGATGTGTTCATAGGGTCTTTAAAGGATAATATCCAACATGATGTGCGCCTTTGGGAACCTGATTCATTAGAGAAGGCATTCAGGTTAGCAAGAAAAATGGAAAGCAAAATTATGGCAACTAGGAAGCATACCATTCACAACTATAAAGACGGAAGTGTTGTTGCCCATAGTCTTCCACAACCTACAAGGTTGACACCACAACAATTGGAAGAAAAAAGAGCAAAAGGGCTTTGTTACAATTGTGATAGCAAATACACAAAAGGTCATAAGTGTGCTGAGAAGAAATTATTCTACATAGATTGTGAAGAGGAAGAAGAAAAGGAGCAAGAAAGGTCAAAAGAAGAGGATATATTCCAGGAACAAAGCCTAGATGAAGAACAAATAAATCCGACCATATCTTGTAATGCATTGGCGGGAATTACCACTCCTCAAACCATCAAGATAGAAGGACAAATCAAGAAGAAAAAGGTAATAGTGTTGATTGATTCAGGAAGCACCCACAATTTTATTCATTGTAGGGTAGCAAAAGAATTGAATTGCTTCCTATATCCAGCACCAGAGTGTCAAGTGATGATTGCAAATGGAGGAACAATAAATTGTTCTGGAAAGTGCCATAATATCAAGCTATCCATGGGAGAATATGTATTGACTAGCCCAATGCTTTCCATTCCAATGGGAGGTGCTGATGTTGTACTAGGAGTCCAATGGCTACAATCCTTGGGTACAATAGCTTTTAATTTTCAAGAACTTTTCATGAAATTTTCTGTGGAAGGAAAGGAAGTTGAATTAAGGGGTATTGCAGGGAAACCAGGAAAGATAATCAGCTCTAATGGCATGACAAAGCTTCTAAAAAAGGAGCAAAGAGGTGTAATTGCACAATTATGTTCGCTAGATGTTTCCACATTGGAATCATCTATTTCTCCAGATCTCCAAAAAGTCTTGGACAATCATTCCAAGGTATTTGAGACTCCCAAAGGTCTCCCACCTATGCGTGATCATGATCATGCTATTCATCTGATTCCAGGAAGTGTTCCTCCAAACATCAGGCCGTACAGATATCCCTATGTCCAAAAAAGTGAAATTGAACGTATGGTTGCAGAAATGCTAGAGGCTGGTATAATTCAACCGAGTCAAAGTTCTTTCTCAGCTCCAGTAGTATTGGTGCACAAGAAGGATGGATCATGGCGCATGTGTCCAGATTATAGGGAGCTCAACAAGCTCACTATTAAAGATAAGTTCCCCATTCCTGTCATTGATGAATTACTGGATGAATTGCATGGATCAATTTACTTCACCAAGTTGGATCTTCGTTCGGGATATCATCAAATCAGAATGAAGATTGAAGACATTCCGAAAACGGCATTTAGAACTCATGAGGGTCATTATGAATTTTTGGTCATGCCTTTTGGCCTTACCAATGCACCTTCAACATTTCAAGGTTTGATGAATTCAATTTTCAAACCATTCCTTAGAAAATTTGTGTTAGTATTTTTTGATGATATACTAATCTACAGCAAGTCTTGGAAGGATCATGTTGAACATGTTGACAGGTGCTACAACTATTGGAGGAGAAACAATTATATGCAAAAAGATCCAAATGTTTCTTTGGAGTCCAGGAGGTGGAATATTTGGGTCATATTGTATCTCATGAAGGAGTTAAGGTAGACCCTAGCAAAATTAAAGCCATTAAGGAATGGAAAATCCCCACATCCATAAAGCATCTGCGAGGATTTCTTGGGTTGACAGGGTATTATCGCAAGTTTGTTAAGAATTATGGGAGAATAGCAGCACCTCTAACAACATTATTGAAGAAAGATTCATTTTCATGGACTCCGGAAGCAACAAAGGCCTTTGAACATCTTAAAGAGGCAATGTGCCAAGCACCGGTCTTAGCTACACCGGACTTCACAAAAACCTTTATTGTGGAATGTGATGCTTCAGGAAATGGAATTGGTGCTGTTCTAATGCAAGATGAAAGACCCATTGCTTTTGAAAGTCGTCCAATCAAGGGAAAGTTTTTAAGCAAAGCTATTTATGAGAAGGAAATGTTGGCAATACTCCATGCACTTAAGAAATGGCGACCCTACCTAATGGGAAGACACTTCAAGGTAAAAACGGATCATGATAGCCTTAAATACTTTTTAGAACAAAGATTATCCTCTGAAGAGCAACAAAAGTGGGTCACAAAGATGTTGGGTTATGACTTTGAAATCATCTACAAAAAAGGGAAGCAAAATGTGGTGGCAGATGCACTCTCAAGAAAGGATGAGGATGTGGAAGCATTGTTGTGTGCCATTTCTATTATCCAACCAGATTGGATAAACGAAGCAAGGGAGGAATGGAAGAATGACGAAGAAGTGTGGGCACTTATTCGAAAGCTACAACAAGATTCCAGTACTTCTGATACATTTAGCTGGCAAAATGATTCGTTATGGTACAAAGATCGCTTATACCTCTGTAAGAATTCCCAGCTAAAACAAAAGATTCTTATGGAATTGCACACTTCTCCCTTAGGAGGGCACTCAGGATTTTTAAAAACTTACCACAGGGTTAAGAAGGAATTTTTTTGGGATGGCCTTAAATCAGATATTCAAAAGTTTGTGGCGGAATGTTTGGTTTGCCAACAAAATAAAGTTGAAACAATTAAGACACCGGGTCTATTACAACCTTTATCCATTCCAAGCCAACGTTGGGAGGAGGTTTCAATGGATTTTATCACAGGTTTACCCAAGTCTGAGGGAAAGAGTGTCATCATGGTGGTAGTTGACAGACTTACCAAGTATGCACACTTTTGTGCATTATCACATCCATTTAAAGCCAGTACAGTTTCTACTGCATTTATGGAAACAGTTCAAAAGCTACATGGAAACCCAAAGATTATTGTAAGTGACAGAGATCCCATTTTCACTGGAAATTTTTGGACAGAATTATTTTCTTGTCTTGGTACTCAGTTAGCTCATAGCTCATCTTATCATCCTCAATCTGATGGGCAAACTGAGATAGTAAACAAATGTTTGGAAGGATATCTTCGTTGCTTTGTATCTGATAAACAGACACAATGGGTCAAATGGTTGCCTCTGGCTGAATGGTGGTATAACACTTCCTTCCATACAGCAACAAAAATGACCCCATTTATGGCACTTTATGGGTATCAACCACCATCCATCACATCATATTTAAGAGAAAATTCTAAGGTTCAGGCAGTGGAACATCACATCGAACATCAACAACAAGTCCTCCAACTCTTAAAGGATAACCTCGTGTTGGCACAAAATAGAATGAAACAACAGGCAGATCAACATCGCAGTGAAAGAAGTTTTGATGTAGGTGATTGGGTATTCCTACGGCTACAACCATATAAGCAAATGTCCCTAAAGCAAGCTAAGAAGGATAATAAATTATCACCAAAGTATTATGGTCCGTACAAGGTGTTGCAAAAGATTGGTACTATGGCATACAAATTGGAGCTTCCTGCAGCTTCTCGATTGCACCCAGTTTTCCATGTTTCATGTTTAAAGAAGGTTATAGGCGACAAGCTCCCAGTTCAAACAATATTGCCAGAACTTGACGAGGAAGGAAAAATTATATTGGAACCGGAAGCAGTCACAGAAACAAGAACTCGACAGCTACGAAATCGATCAATTTCAGAGTATCTTATCAAGTGGAAGAACTTATCCGCTGAAGATTCCACATGGGAGGATGAGAATTTTATGCAGAAGTATCCAGAACTACTCAAGCGTTGAGGACAACACTTTTTTGAAGGAGAGGGGCATGTTGGGTCCCTATAATACTAGTGATTACCCCATTACTATTGTAGTTATACCCCTTATTTATATTGTTGTGCCCCTATTACCCCCATATTGTTATTTCTGTGCCCCATAGAATCCCTCTATTGTTATTTTTGTGGCTTTATATTATTATTGTTAGGTCGGCTGGATTATATTGTGACTCCTTAGACTCCTATATATAGAAAGGAGGTTTTGTCATTTGTATCATCCAAGAATTGTTCATTTATGTAATGTAAAGGAGGTTGCCCCGTCGAAGAGGCTGAATTCTAAGGCGTTGATCTTTCTTTTCTATCTTTTCTTGAGCTGGTTTCATAACAAATGCTCCTTTACCTTTACCAAATCAGAATGTAGCTTAGTTAAGCTATGTATCTTTTCATTCAGCATCAGTTTTTGCGAGATAAATGTCACGCATTATTCTTTCCCATTTATCAACATGCTACATATGATAAATTGAAAGTCACAAAAAACCAAGAGAAAATCATTTTCTAACCAGAACAAACAAACAAACAGTGCCTTTAATAAAACTTCACACATCATAAATTACTTTGCCACGTGCTTAGGCTAAAGGTGAGATTCTTTGAATGGATATTCATATGGTTATCATGATGTCAATTTGGCACTAAAAGCGATATATAAATCCAGGTTATTATCAGTGAAATTCAAGTATAATTTAGAAAAATAACGTCATTACAAGGTAATGGAGAGAGAAACATATTCATAATTAGGCTTCCTTATTTTAGTTTGATTTGAGTTGAATTTGTATTTGAATATATAGTTTTCTCTAAAGAAGTGAAATGAGTTGATGAGAATTGAAATAGCCCTATGATTTTTTAATCAATTCATATTATATATCTCTAAAATATTCATGCCATCCTTCTCTGCTATTTGATAGAGATTTATTGTGCATAGAAGAATAGTGAATTAACTATCAAACACAATGATGAAATATATTAACGAAGGAAAGAAAAATGACATGGTTGTGGTATTTATGTGCTCAAAGGATATCCAACAATGGCCACATGCTTTCTTTATCATGAAATAGTCTTTAAGACAAATGTCAGTTCAAAAATTGAACTCCATTACCAATAGAAGATGGTCGTGTTGGGTAAGGAAATGATGCATTGAAGGGCTCAAGGTCGAGCTCCAATACATAGTTATCCTTGTCACTGCAAAATAAAAAGTTGTCATCATTTTCTTATCCAGGTAAAAAGAAAAGTGAGTTTGTATTTTTACACCTATGATAGTATATGGAAAAGAGAGCACTAGTGTACCCTAGAGCCCCATATCTCTCTCTACAAATACTAGTGTATCGTCAACACTATTGTACAGACCACTAAAGGATAGCATTGTTTATTATACTTAACAATATTGTACAATGTTCTAACTACAACCCTCCTAAAGGAAGAGAATTGTAGTTGGAACACTATCTAAACCACAGAGATAAGTTAAATCTAAATACATGGAAAAAAACAAAACCCTGAAAAGCTATGAATTTTTCCTAAGGCACATGAATAACATCATTTTGAGAACTGATTTACCAAAGAAATCAGTACCCATAACCTTCTTCTTACTTCCCATTTTTATCCTCTTTCTAAAAATGCACTAAATCCTACTCCCAATGCTCCAACACATAACTAAAATGATTTTCATGGTTTTGGTAACTCTTGTTGTGAAGAAAATGAGTGATAGGAAGAGGCTTCTTATAAGAAAAAAAATAACCAAGACAAAAAAATTTGATGTTAGTGATAGAATCAATTCAATTAATTTCTAGATGAATGATTGAACAACATAAAGACATCTTAACCTTAGATTTATTAAACTTGGAGAGAGACAGAAAACCGAAACACAAACCTTTTAATACACTATAGTACAATTTTCTAACTGCAACCCTCCTAAAGGAAGAGCACTTTGGTTGGAACATTATTCAAACCACATGGATAAGCTAACTCTAAGGACATGGAAAAAAACAAAACCTTGAAAAGCCATGAATTTTGTATAAGGGACATGAATAACACCATTTTGAGAAGAGATTTACCAAATAAACCATTGCCCATAACCTTCTTCTTACTTCCCATAATTATCCTCTTTCTGAAAATGCACTAAATCCTACTCCCAATGCTCCAAAACATAATTAAAATGGTTGTCGTGGTTGTGGTAGCTCTTGTTGTGAAGAAAATGAGTGATAGGAAGAGGCTTCTTACAAGAAAAAAAAATAACCAAGACAACAAATGTTGATGTCAGTGATAGACTCAATTCAATTAATTTTTAGATGAATTATTGAACAACATAAAGACATATTTACCTTAGATTTATTAAACTTGGAGAGAGACAAAAAACCAAAATACAAATCTTTTAATACACTATTGTAAAATTTTCTAATTACAACCCTCCTAAAGGTAGAGTGTTGTCCTCCTAAAGGTAGAGCGTTGTGGTTAGAACACTATGCAAACCACAAGGATAAGCTAACTCTAAAGACATGGAAAAAAAAACTTGAAAAGACATGAATTTTGCATAAGGGACATGAATAACACCATTTTGAGAAGCGATTTACCAAAGAAATCATTGCCCATAACCTTCTTCCTACTTCCCATAATTATCCTCTTTCTAGAAATGCACTAAACCTACTCCCAATGCTCCAAAACATAATTAAAATGGTTGTCGTGGTTGTGGTAGCTTTTGTTATAAAGAAAATGAGTGATAGGAAGAGGCTTCTTACAAGAAAAAAAAAATAACCAAGACAACAAATGTCGATGTCAGTGATAGACTCAATTCAATTAATTTCTAGATGAATGACTAAACAACATAAATACATCTTAACCTTAGATTTATTAAACTTGGAGAGAGGCAGAAAACCAAAATACAAATATTTTAATAATAAATAAATAAATATATATATATATATATATATATTATTACCATTACTATTATTACTATTATTTATTTGTTTATTTTTTGTGGGAGTATTGGCTTCAACAATTGTTTTATTTTTTTATTTATAAGATTTACCCAGTGACATATCTCAGCTATATTGGCCATAACATGTACCTATCCTCTTTAAATTCAATTATAGAACCCTCACCTAGTTACATCTTTCCTCCATATTGAGTTGTAAAGAGGACCTGACTACTCTAGGTGAAACTATAGATTATTCATCAAAAATAACTAGCATTTGACAAGGGCAAAGGATAACCTGTATAAAGGCACCTCCTGTGTCACAAATGTAGAAGTACAACTCACCATTCTATACTCTATTCTTTTGTGCACATATCCATCAAACCATTCAGGTTATATTCTTTGATAATTTTATGGGTTTTTTAAATTTTGGCAACTTCTTCTCTATCTTTGGACTTTGATGGATCAATATCACCAGCAACCACAACAAGGTTAACCAGCTCCAGCTCTAGATAAAAGCATGCATGGGGGCATTTCTAGCTCCAATGGGGCTTGGAGAAGACAAGAGGAACAGGGCTAAGGTTGTGGCTTCTAACTAAGAAATCATAGGGTAGCCACTTATTATAATGAACAATAAATCTCTACTTTAACCTACATTGTAGTTATCACCTCTGTCAAAATCAGTTCCATCTGGTCTACTAGGGGCATAAAACTAACAAATATATTTGTATATGATGATATGTTTTCTACATTGATAACATTTCATGTCAGAAGGTTTTTTATTCTTTTGTTTATTTTTTCAATCAAGTTACAACATTGTACATGTTGAATTGCATTACTGTTGAAAAAGGATATGTGCATACAAACTCAAGACAGACAGAGGAAAAAAAATAAAAGAATATATATATATATATATATATATATATATATATATATATATATATATATATTGCATTTCAATCTTGATAATTCATCAGCTTTTACCTCTGAAAATATTTCTAGGTAAGGCCACACATCAAATCAAGAAACCCAATGGCACAAAACTCCTTTTTTTGTTATGAGGATCTAGAAAATATTCTAATTCAACCTTCTCAAATTCATCAAAAAGATCTTATAATAGATGTAAGAGAAAAACATCCCAACGATATAGTCTTCAAGGAAAGATTAAGGGAAACAAATCACTTAGGCTCAATCGTGAAAAGAAAAATTATATGTAAAGACTCAATCTTAATTTGTGAAGGTATAGTGGTCAAGTCTTTTTCAGTGTCGAACAATAGAGTGACTTTCCAGAAAAATCACCAAGTGTTGAAGTTGTTTGTCCAAGTGAAGCATATATCAGATTCCACTGTTTTGCAAATCAAAGTAGAGTGTTGAGCAACCCTCTCCCACCCCAAACCCACCAACAAAAAAACACATAGCAAGAAGAAAATTTAAAACAATGCAAAAAGATAATCTCCTTTGCAAAGGGGATTCTTCTTTTTCTCTAATCAGAATGAAGATGGAATGGAGTTATGGGCTAGAAAAAAGTTGGACATCTTGAGAAGGTGGAGTCCTATGTGTGGAAATATTCACTTGGAAGTAGATGTAGGAAAAGGAGACAGAGTTTGTGAAGGAAGCAAAGCATGTTCAATGAATGCAACATTCCCTCGAGCCTCCTAATCAAACCCTCATCTCATCTCTTGAGATCAATGGCTTGGATCTTGGCTAGTAAAATTATTTATCTTCATAACTTTAGACTATGATTCATTAAGTCAACAAAAGAATAAAACACATCAAATGTACTTTTCCTAAGTTAAAACTTAGGAAGGATTTTATTAATTACTTACTCCACTTAAGTAAGGATTTGCAAGGTTGTGTAATATTCTTCACAAGCTAAGGCAATGAGCTAGTGAAATATACGTCATGTGCTCAACGGACTTCTTATTTTGTGAAGGTAAAGTGGTCAAGCCTTTTTCAGTGTTGGACAATAGAGTGATTTTCAAGAAGAACGTTGAAGATGTTTATCAAAATGAAGCATAGATGAGGAGTCCACTATTTTTCTAATCAAAGGAAAACCCAAAAACAAAACAAAACAAAAAACAATATGAAAAGAAAAGTTTTATGAAAAGAAAATCTCTTATGGAAAGTGGATTTTTTTTTTATTTTTTGTGGTCTGGAACAATTTGAGGTAGAGTGTTAAGCTAAAGGCATACCATGGATGAGTGGCAATTTCTCATGAAAAAATGTGAGTGGCACGTATTCACATAGTATTAATGAATTACAACGTAACTTTCTTAACATGCTTGGGTGGGGAAACAAGAAAATTTTGTGGCATCATATTGAACATGTGAAAGACTCCGGTGGGACAAGGAGACACTGACAGGGATGAGGACCATCTCGTCTAAGAAGTTCCTCACCAAGTCATTGACCTGCATAAGTATTGTCGACCAGAAGGGAGTGCCAAAAGAGCATCAAGAATGATGAGCTACGAGGGGGAGAAACACTAGAGATTACCCATAATTCATCGGAGGCGTGCGAGTCTTGATGGGGATCGAATCAGACATCGTTATGTGGTTAAAGTTAAAATCCCAATTCAAGAATTGTCTGAAAAAATGGGGAGAAATTGGTTGAATAATAATTCAAATTTAAAGATCAGCAGTAGCAGGTGAGGAAATTTGTTTGGGACTGCGAGAATAGTCTCTATGATTGCTTTGAGTTGTAGACATTTTCTCTGCAGCTAAATCGAGCCATAGCCACAACATCCACACTGTCCTAGAACTTGAACTGACGGTATACAGGGGTACCCCCATGATGTCACCCAAGGGATAGGGGTCCACTATCAGGGTTCCACCTGCTCCCATCAATGTTCCATCACTTGTGCCTGGTCACCCTACCTCCACGACTTATGGCCCGTGGCCTTGCGGCCCACCATTGTGACCCTATCTCTGTGGCAGCGCCTAACGAGCCATATATCAAGTATTAAATGCACCCGGAGATGCACGCCACATAACTCGTTAACACGCAAAATGCAAAACTCGTCACTAAATAAAAAAAGGCATTTTGCGTGTTAACAAGCTATGTGGTGTGCATCTCCGGGTGCATTTAATACTTGATATATAGCTCGTTAGGCGCTGCCCTATCTCTGTGGCCTGTGGCAATTATCCACTTTGCCTCATCCGCTTCAATCATGCAAACTATTTTACATAATATCAATGAGCGATCGCACGAGATGGCCATGGTGTTTACATTTATTGATCAGCAAGGAAGGGCACATCTTTCCTGTAATAAGAGTGTTATATTCCAAATCCCAAAACCACAATCGAACCAAATTCAGTGCCCTATAATCTATCTAAGAAACGATGCTCAATTTTTGTTTGCAGAGTAGCTCCCTATGGCCCTCGCTGGAGAATCATGCACACGATTTGTAACATTCATCTATTACCCATGTGGCTTCTCAAATAGTGCATCTTGGTTACCTTGATTTGTTACAGCAAAGAAAAGTTTTCTTCAAAGGAGGGTGCAACTCACTTTATTCTCCATTTTAAAATAGGCCATGTCAATTTGAAACACAAATTTAAGGTTAGGTTAATTTGCATTTTGGTGAATTTCTAAAGCAGATAGCCATGCCAGTGAGTGGAGGTCAAAGACAACTGAACATACATTTTTGAAACACAAATCGATTTATAAACTCTTAATTTCACCCTTTAGATTATGAATACGAAAAAAAAATATTCCAAGTTTATGAAATCTGGATTTTATTATTTAAAAAATGTAAATATTGGAGCCCTATTCTAAATAAAATAAAGAACATGAAAATAAGATGGAATGTGAATGTAGATTGCATTGTAATGTGTCCACCTTGTTTTGTTGATGTTGTATCTTCAAGACCTATGTTTTGTTGTTACTACCTTTTGATACTGCAATCTGATCTAAATGTGATCAAATTTTTCTGAAATATATATATATGAGCCAACTAGGGGGTACCCCCTTTGGATTTATTCTTGTGCAAGTCTGGCCTCATTTGAGCTTCACATAATGTTGTTTAGCCCCGCACAGTCGGCTCTGAACATTCAACTCCACATTGCCCATACTCCACAACCACAAACACGATGTGAACGTAGATTACATTGTAATGTGTTCACCATGTTTTGTTGATGTTGTTGTTTCGAGGCTTAAGTGTTGTTTTTACTACCTTTAATAGTGCAATAATATTTCTGTAAAAAAAAATCCACGTGGCCATCTCCCTGTCAGACCTGGCCCACCTTTCGATTTCTTCTTGTATGGGCCCGGCCTCATTCCGGCCCCGCACAATGTTGTCTTATCCCCCAAAGTTGACTCCAAACATTTGACTTTGCACTACCCATACTCCATAGCCCCCATTAGTAAGCAATATAAACATTTTAACACAAGGAAAAAAATCAAAATGTTTTGTATTACAACACTTCCAAATGAGAATTTCCCTCAAATTGGACTTGCACAAACCACGAGTATAGGAAAAACCTGAATGGCCGTGTGTTAAAAAGTGTTGAAATTAAGTTATTAAAATTAATCGGAAACTCATTTAATTCCAAAGTCCATGGTGTTTTTGAAGGATATGGAACGAATTGTTATATGTGCAAATTTGAGATTAAAAGTTTTGCCAGAAGATTCTTATAATTTAATTTCATTGAAACAATTGCAGATTTCAACCTCTGGAATTTTTAAAAGGCGGGGCAGTCCCTCCAGAAGCTTTTATTAGGCTCGATTGTGTACAATATATACATCAAACGTCATATCAACTGGCACATCAGATCACAATTTAACTGCGGCATAAAGTTGACCGGGCAGCAACACATAGATGGGATTCGATTGCGGGTAGGGTGCAAGAAAGTCGTCAACCCCCACCACGCGAACCATGCACTCGGGTGCAATTTCAACCTCTGGAATACGACCTCTGCCAAAATCCTTTGGGAATATAACAAACATGCGCCACATTAACCTATCTCGTTGTAAGGAATTAAACCAACTTCCATACATATTCAAGCAGGAAATGGTAGCCATAAAATAGTAATGTGAAAGCACTGATGAAATTCTTGTTGCTTACTCGACTTAGGACCAAACATGGCCTAAGGTTTTATTAAACACAATGAACGAATTATTTTGTGTGTGATTCGAAGTTGTTAGTTCATTTCGTCTGGCTAAATTATTAATAATTACATAACCATTACAATGCAGTTGGATAACAATAATGATTAACAAAAACAAATTGACACCTCCATATCAAATTCTGAATATTCTGAAATTTCTACTTAAAATTAACATAATTTCATTTGTGTCAGATGTGTCTTTAGTCTGTGTACATCTTTGACTCCATATAGATGTTGTTTTTCACAATTACTTTTGCACTTGATTTACATAGCTCACCATGATATAGGACACGTCCCACCAGGGTTGAAATTTGAATTCATATTTGCTCGTCAAACAAATGTTTTTTGATGTTTTGAGTGTTTATGCTTCCCGTCAAATAATGTTATGTTTAAAATTTTTCCCTTCAAGAATGATTTTTTAATAATAAATTAACCCTTCACCATTAAAGATTTGATTAAAACATTACCCTTCAATAACAAGGTAATGTTAAAAAAATCATGTATTTATCATAAGGAAAAAAATAAAATGACCATGATAGAAATATTTTATTAAATCCCGAATCTTGATTTGAAATTGTATGGAACACTCTGAAAATAAATTTGGGATGCATTAAACATTATCTTATAAAGATCCATTACAAACATTCTTGGAACTGAAATAAGAATCCCTATAGGAAAAGTCACGGTGCTATCAAATCCCCTTCATTTTATTTCCTTAGTAGTAGAGACCAAAAAGAAGGGAGCATATATCCAAAGAAAACACTACCCATTTTGAATTTCTATTAATAAATAACTAAATAAAATTAAATGTTGAATAATTCAACTTAACTTTGGAAAGAAGTTCCTTAAAAAGGTGAATATGTAATACCCCTAATAATAAGTAAAATAATAATAATAATAATAATAAATCAATAAAATAATACAAATTTTAATATATAAGTAAATAAGTAATAAACAATAAATAAAAGATAATAATAGTAAACAAATAATAAATAATAATAGTAAAAAAATAATAAATAATTAAGAGAATATAATAATAATAAATAAATAAAATAGAAAATAATAAATTGGAATTCTAAATAAATATATATAAAAATAAACTATAAAAATAGTAAGAATAAGTAAAGTTAACAAAAATGTAAAAAAGAATAAAATAAGAAAGAGTTAAATTAAGAGAAATATTAAATTAAGTAAAACTTAAAATAAAGAAATAAAAGTTCACATGTTAACACATGGAATGTGTGCATGCAGATCCCTTTCCTTTTTTTGATAAGAAGATGAGATTCATCCATTTCTTCATCCATTCTCTTGGGAAAAAAATGTTATGAGACAAGGGATTCCCTGGCAGTGGTATGTTTATTGGGGGCTCGAGAGTGGTCAGTGGTAGAAAGATGATGTGTAGCTAAGCCTACGGTTGGATGGAGAGTCGCCCCCAAAAAAATTGTCGCAGTTAGTGAAATTCAAAGAGCATTCAACTCCAAAATCACAAGTAAGGAATATCGTCGATACAGGTAAGTCGTCTCTACTCGTGTTTTTCGAAAATTCTATGTTAAATAGTTAAATAGTTGTGTGTTGAGTATTAATCACATAAATTGGTGTAATTATTTGTATATTTTAAATCGGGGTTGTTACACCTTTTCCCATAAAACAATAAAATTGTTATACATTAGGGGCATGACAAAGGCACTAAGATGAAGGATGCATACATTTTTTCATAGTTATCATTTCCATTAGTTGATCTGTGTGTTAAATTTGTGAGGTTGGTGTTATTTTACAACCCCTACCAAAAAGGTGATACTCATGATCAAATGGTGTGCTTGAAAGGGAGTTCTTCTTAATCCAACTTTTAAAATAACACCAACTATCTAATTAGATAACCAGTATAAACTCCTTTCTCTATATAGACTTCAACATAGATTCGAGGATCAAAGTATTACAGATCTTTACAACTAAAATATTTACGAACTTCCCAATATCCATTCCAAATACCCTACAAAGGCAAACCTTAATTAAGACCATCTTTAAAATGTTTTTTAATGAATTAAATTTAAACATATAATAATTTATGCATCAAATTATTTGATTTCAAAATAATATACGATTTTTTCATTATCCTTTATTATCAAAAGAAAACACTATATAATCTTAAAGGAAAAAGGTCATGGACAAGCTTAAGTGGCAACAGGGTTGGAATTTGGATTCCTCTTTACCCATCAAACAATTTTTTTTCGACGTTTTGAGTGTTTATGCTTCGCGTCAAAGAACGTTATGTTTAAAATTTTTTCCTTTGTGAATGATTTTTTTTATAATAATTTAACCCTTCACCACTAAAGGTTTGATTAAAACAATACACTTCAATAATAGGGTAATGTTAAAAAATTTCACATATTTATGAGAAGGAGAAAAATAAAATGACCATGATTTGAAATTGCATGGAACACTCTAAAAATAATTTTGGGATGCACTAAACATAATCTTAGAAAGATCCATTACAAACATTCTTGGAACTGAAATAAGAATCCCTATAGGCAAAGTCACGGTGTTATGAAACCCCCTTCCTTTTATTTCCTCAGTAGTAGCGACCAAAAAGAAGGGAGCATATATCTCAAAAAAACACTACCCATGATGAATTCCCCTTTTTTCGTTGATGGTTTATAGGGAGGAGTTATTATACAAGTATAAGAATTTGGAGTGACTTAAAAAAATAATTAAAAAGAAAACAAATTCTACTTTTCAGCTAAGTATATTTGTTTCCAACAAGGAAAAGTTCCACTTTCATCTTACTCATTTTTTGAAAATTCTAGCAACTTAGACTCTTCCGACTCTAGGAAAAATTAGCAAACAAATAAAAAAGAAATAGTTTTGTCAATTTCCATTATCAAAGGCTAACTATAAATAACAAATACATTGAAAATAAAGTAGTTTGGTTTAGGGAAAAATAGAATGCAAATGAGCAATTGATCCAAGATGAAAATCAACTTTTACACAGAAAAATAATGAAAAATTAAAAGGTCATTACTCTGCATTGCACACTTAACAGATATAAGAAATCAATTTCATGAATAGAGAATCAAAATAGAGCTCAATAAAATATAACTCCTCATCTCACTGACACGAGTTCCATTGAATATATATTTAGGTCTGCGATATGTGTTCTATTCAAAGATGAAAAGTTGTCACGTGCTTATCCTTAAATTCACAGAGTTGTTCTCTTCCCATACAAAGAGTCCCCTGGTTGTCTGCATCAGTGAAGTCAAAACCAAGCTCTGAAGAATGGTATGGTCATGAATAATCTCTTTCAGTAAGATCCGCAACCAAGGAGCTTATGGTCCACTTGACTCTCAATTTTAGCCAACCGTTTATGTAAAATAGTTTGGAGATACAACCATTATCATCCTCTAATCCTTCTATACCTTCAGAGTTGTTTTTCTTTAGGAACCACTTTTCAAACCCTTATTCATTGCTGACTCAACCCCAAAAATTACACAACTCTCCAAAGCACTCTCGATTCCACCTCCCATTTCAACATAATACCATCCTCAAGGTCGAGTTGTCCACTTGGAAGCTCAATTATGATATGTTGAAATTCCTTAAAAAATTTCAAGACCTCTGTCGAGGAGTGATGGGAAACTTCGACTAATGAAATAGCGCCCTTCAACCGCTATTAATGACATTTTTCGAAAAAAATAAACCAACAAAAATACATTTTGACCATTTCAAAACACATCACGATTGACAACCATGTAAAAAATTTGAAAGTATTTTATGGGCTGTCAAATTCCAACCCTTCTCCCCACCCCCAGTCACATCCCCAACAGTGTCAGGTGTCAGGCATAATAGTGTCAGTGTCATTGTCGGAGCATGGAATGTTCATTTACAAAATTAGTCTTTTTTATTTTAAAATGATTTGTCAGGCATTGACAAATAGGAAAATAAAAATGCACTACTCGAAAGGAATTATGTCACATTAATGTTTTCTTAGCCAATGGAAAATTAAAAATAAGTTTAAAAAAAAATCACTAAAAAATGGAAATATTCAACATTTTCCAAAAACTTTGGTTAAAGTTACAAGAAAATTACAAAAGCTAAAATTAATCCAATGTCAAGGGAATTTGTGTTAAGTGTGAAGCCAAACTCATGAACATTGAGCGAATGACAGCACCAACTCTCCAACAGTCTGTTGTCCCAGCCGTCACCACCACACTCGCGCTAAACCTACTACATCGCCATTAGTTTCTACATCTCCATCTGAATCACATGCAGGATTCTAGATCCTCCTTCAGCCTCTATAAATTTGTAATTTCTCTGGCCAGGGATTGCAAGCCAAGGCCCATGCCTATTATGTAATGCTAAGTGATTTATGTTCTCCAATTAAGTAATTTCTGTTGTTTGCTATTGTCTATTGTGAATAGGTGAGAAATTTTTGTTGTCTTGCTCCATTGTGTGTGATGCTTTTGTCTATTGCCAGAATCATTTAATTTCTCTTGTGCTTCTACTCTAGCAACTGGTATCAGAGCCAGGGTTGAATATCCACTGTGCAGGCTGCTTAGTGCCATTGCCTCACCTTACCTCCTGCAGCCTTCATCAAAATGTAGCCTTCATCAAAACATTGGCCATTACCTCTGGATCCATTGCTATTCCCTGAATCATCGATCTCTGTCTGTCTAAACAAGAACGAAAGCAAATGTCACTCAGTGAGTGAACTCTGCTTCAGACTGCTCTAGCTGTTGGGCACCTCTCTGAATGGTGCACAGATTCGCAGGAAAAAAAAAATTGGTTGTTGAAGGATTTGTCCAGGAAATCAGAAATCGCTACAAAGAAGAGAATCCACGAAAGGGATCTGTCCAGGAAATAGCTGAGGAACGTGTTGGAACTAAAAAACAGTTGCTGCAAGAAAAACAAGGTCATGGACCTATATTGAAACGTGTTGTTGGAGTTTGAAACATGGAGATCCGTGGAGTTTGGAGTTGAAACGTGGAGTTCGTAAGTTTTGTTTACATCAAGCTTCCACATATAGGTGACCATGTTTTTCTTTAAATCAACCTAGCCACTTATATATGAAGTGTGAAGACTTTATGTTCTTGTGAATGTGAGCTGAAAATATTTTTTTTTAATTTATTATTATGACCTCACACATGTTCAAGGTTGGATTTTATGTTTTTTTTAAACATAAAAGTATAGTTTATTAAAAGGAGGTTTATTGCTTGTTTGAAGGAGTAAACAAGTTTTTTTTTTAAGTGGCAAGAGAATAAAAAAAAAAAAGGAGTTAAAAGGAGATTGATTTGGCAAAAGTTGTAATAATTAAAGTTTTATTTTTAAGTGGAGTTTTTGTTTTTGGGGCATAAATATTATTGAAAATGGAGACAGCAGTTACAAATATGGAGAAGTTGAGCGGGGCTAATTTTTCCCTATGGAAATCATAGATGGAGGATATACTAATTTTAAAGGATCAATATTTGCCAATTGAGGGCACAACAAAGAAACCCTCATCGATGACAGATGAAGAGTGGAATAAGCTAGATAGAAGGGCGATTGCAACAATTCGCCAATATCTAGCAAAGAATGTGTATTTCAATGTTTCTGGAGAAAAGACGACAGAAGGATTATGGAAGAAGCTCCATGA
Source organism: Pinus tabuliformis (assembly GCA_031772625.1). Lineage (NCBI taxonomy): Eukaryota > Viridiplantae > Streptophyta > Pinopsida > Pinales > Pinaceae > Pinus > Pinus tabuliformis. The sequence continues at coordinate 150,572,991 of CM062816.1, forward strand.
TCTATATAAGAAGAACACGACTTCAAACAAAGTGTTCTTGATGAAGAAGCTTTATAATCTCAAGATGAAGGAGGGTGCTTCGGTTGTTGAGCACTTGAATGCATTTAATATTATTACTAATCAACTTGCCTCTATTAAAATCATTTTACATGATGAAATTAGAGCCATTTTGCTAATGTGTTTTATGCCAGACAATTGGGAAAATTTATTTATAGCTATGAGCACTTCAACAACTGCAGGGACCTTGAAGTTTGATGATGTCAGCAACAGTTTAATGAATGAGGAGCTGCGACGCAAGTCAATTGCAGAAAACCAGGGAGGAGAAGCTCTAGCTCTAGCTGATTGTGGTAGTAGAATGGATCGAGGCCGATAAGGGCGATCAAGATCGAGAGGCCGATCAAAATCAAGTAGAGGCAGGATCATCTGCTTTCATTGTGGCAAACCCAGTCACATGAAGAAAGAATGTCGATTTTGGAAGAAAGGACAAAAGGATCAGAGACCGTCCAGTACAAATCACAAGTCATCCAGCACAAATGAAGGTGAGACTATTTCTATAGCCACAGATGGTGATGTGTTGTTTACTGTTTTAGTAGAGGATGCATGTGTATATACATCTAGTAATAGCTTTGATTGGATCCTTGACTCTGGGGCATCTCACCATGTAACCCCATGCAAAGATAGTTTTGTTTCATATAATCCTGGTGATTATGGTAGAGTGCATTTGGGGAATAATTATTTTTGCAGTGTTGTTGGAGTGGGAGATGTCCGGATCAAGATGAAATATGGAAAAAATATATTGTTGAAACAGGTCAAGCATGTACCAGAAATGCGCATGAGTTTAATCTCTATGGGACGACTAGATGATGAGGGCTATTCCACAAACTTTGAAACAGGAGGCTGGAAAATTAGCAAAGGAGCATTGGTCGTGGCCAAAGAACCCAAGACAGGAACATTATACACATTGAAGGCACTGATAGGAAAATCAAATTTGGCTACTATCACAAAAGAAGGAAATTCAACAGATCTGTGGCATAAGCGCTTGGGTCACATGAGCGAGAAGGGATTAAAAATTTATTACCAGGTTTGAAATCCTTGTTGGTAAAAATTTATTACCAGGTTTGAAATCCTACAATCTTGATCTTTGTGAAAATTGTATATATGGTAGACAAAGAAGGGTTGCATTCCTTATAGGTGGCCATGACAGAAAGAAAAATGTGTTAGAATTAGTACACTGAGATGTGTTTGGGCCTGTTAACATCAAATCATTAGGAGGAGCATCATATTTTGTAACATTTATAGATGATGCATCGAAGAAGGTTTGGACATATCCTATGAAAAATAAAGTGAATTGTATGGAATATTTCAAAAATTCCATGTTGTTGTTGAAAGAGAGACTAACAAATCGCTAAAGTGTTTAAGAACAGATAATGGTGGAGAATATTATTCAAATGCATTTAAGGAATATTGTAACAGGTTTGGCATAAAGGATGAGAAGATTGTGCTTAGTACTCCTCAACAGAATGGTGTTGTAGAAAGGATGAATCACACCATTATGGAAAAGGTGTGAAGTATGTTGTCCAATTCTGGTTTGGAGAATAATTTTTGAGCTGAAGCAGTCAGGACCGCTTGCTACCTCATAAATAGATCTCCAACTACAACCTTGGATGACTATATCCCTGAAGAAGTTTGCACTGGTAAGAAGCTGAATTATTCTCACTTGAAAATCTTTGGATGTGAAGCATTGATACATATTCCCAAAGAAAATAGAACTAAGCTAGATGATAAATCTATGAAATGCATTTTTTTGGGATATGCGAATGAAGTTTTTGGTTATCGTCTATGGGATCCAGTCAAACATAAAATTATTAGAAGCAAGGATGTTATATTTAATGAGTCAGAAATGTTCAAGAGGATTGTAGGTGAGTTGGAGGTCAAGAAGGCTATTGATAGGTTTGAAGAGCAGCAAGAAAACATCCCACCAATGCAAGAAAATGAACAACAAATTTAGGAGCATGAAGAACAACAAGTGAAAAATGATGAACAACAAGAAGAAGGAATCTTGTAGGAACCTTTACAAGAAATTCAACCTGATAATGCACCACCACAATTGGTTCACAAATCTTCTAGGCCTCATAAGCCTTCACAAAGGTATCCTCCTTCAAACTATATTTTGTTGATTGATGAAGGTGAGCCTAATTGTTTTCAAGAAGCTTGTAAAGTTGAGCATAGTAAAGAATGGAAGAAGAAATGAACTCTTTGCAGGAAAATAAAACTTGGGAGTTGGTAAACCTCCCAAAAGGAAGAAAGGTTTATTGAGCGATTCATGAGCATAGAGGGCAAGCTCGAGGACTCTATAGCTCTACTGCACCCATAAAGGCCTTAATCTTTAGAGAAAACGCTACGCTCTCGTCGTAAATCAAGCGTTATAAATTCGAGCTTTGCAATCGAAGCTCGAGTCTCTGGGAGCTGCCATGCCATCGATTGCGAGAATGTGGGCACGTTGACCTATGTGTTGAAACCCGAGGTCCGAGTAGCAGCTCGGCTCTTCATTCCGACTCTTTTCAAGTGATAATTGTTACCGGATTCGATCTTGGAGTGATGTTTTTAATGGCTCTGGAATCTGATTTTGGTTTTTAATTGGAGTGATGTTTTTAATGACGCTGGCATCTTTTTTTGGTTTTTAATCATCTTTCTAGGACGGCCGAGAGGCGAAAGCATTTTGAATTCTTATCCCGCGAATGAGGCGTGGATTTAAATCCACCTTCGACATTAAAAGCTAGTTTAAAGGGAATTCAATAGTTGGTTCAAATAATATTTATTTAATGTAAATGGGCATTTGGTCTAGTGGGATGATTCTCGCTTTGGGTGCGAGAGGTCCCGAGTTCGATTCTCGGAATGCCCCGAACTTCTGGAGATTGAAAAACAATGTATATTCTTGAACCCGAAGACGGGTATTTGGTTTACAATTTTATCATCTGACGCGGACACAGGACATTCCCTTCTGATTTTACTTTTCGAGAATGAAAAACATCCTATATCGTCTAACGCGAACACGGGAGCTTGATTTGCTCTTAAATGGAGCGCATAACCCCTGACAGTATTCCTAAAATAAAATGAAGATTGCCGAATAAATTAGCAGGAAGAACTTCAGCCACCACATTATAAAATAAAGTTCACATGTTGGGAGTGGGATTTGAACCCACGCCTTTTTATATCAGAAGCTTGGTTTGCTGTTAAATGGAAGCGCGTAACGGCAAACAGTTTTCCTAAAAAAAATAAAGATTGCCGAAGAAATTAGCAGGAAATAGAGATAACGTCAACCACATTATAAAACAAATAAAGTTGAAATGTTGGGAGTGGGATTTGAACCCACGCCTTTTTGGACCAGAAGCTTGGTTTGCTGTTAAATGAAAGCGCATAACGGGGATTTGAACCCACGCCTTTTTGGACCAGAAGCTTGGTTTGCTGTTTGGACCAGAAGCTTCGTTTGCTGTTAAATGAGAGCGCATAACGGGGATTTGAACCCACGCCTTTTTGGACCAGAAGCTTGGTATGCTGTTAAATGAAAGCGAATAACGGCTACAGTTTTCCTAAAAGAAAATGAAGATTGCCGAAGAAATTAGGAGGAAATGAAGCGAACGTCAACCATATTATAAATATAAATGGTTGACATGTTGAGAGTGGGATTTGCACCCACGCCCTTTCGGACCAGAACCTTAATCTGGCGCCTTAGACCAACTCGGCCATCTCAACATTTATTTGAAAATTATTTATATTTCCTATAGGATATGTTTAGAATGCAATAAAATCTACGGTCCGCTTCGTCTTTTCTCTATTTTTGTGCACCCATAGCCGGCTTTTCATAAATTGAATAAATCCCGTCGATTATGGACAGCATTTTATTTGAGTAATTAAGCTATTTACTGTCGAATCAATGAATGAATAAAGATACGAATATGTACGATAGCCATTGATAACTCTCTTCCTCAAAATCAGACGAGGATCAGCGCAACTACACCTGCAATGTAATTTTGGGAAAATCACCCCGGTACTCAGCGCATACAGAAAACCGACACCAATTGATTAAATGACAAGGTATGTAGAATTCTTTGTAATTAAAACTTCAATAAATTCCATAGTAACAGTAATCCGGCAAAGGAGAGATAAAATTCTATATAATATTGGTAGAAAGAACATATCTATATCTTTAACATTCTTAATTTTTAAAGAAAACTTTTAAATTTGGTAAAGAAATTCAATTGTTGTAAATCTTTTTTAATTGTTACATACTACTAATCAATTTAGCACTTTGTTGTTAAGTGAGATTTTTGCAACTAAGAGAAACTACATTAGGATCAATACGTTGAGTATGAATATTTTATTTAAGGGTGAGTATAATTATTTTATGTGTTTTTTTTGGTTAATTTCCTAAAATAGTTTTTGGTAAGCTTGTAATTTTTTTTGGGTTAGTTTTTTGGTTATTTAAAATGTGTTTTTTTAAATGTATTAATAAATTTTGACATTTTACTAAATTTTTAAATATTTAATTTATGTAATTTTTATCAGCGATTCCAATTAATTTACCCAAAATTATATATATATTTCTAAAAAAAATATATATATATATATATATATATAACATAATTATTAAAATATATATTAGAGTTCTACCAATAACACTACTAGACTACTACATTTAATTTATACAATTTTCATAATTCAAATTAGTGATTCCAATTATTTTACCCAAAATTATAAATATAGCAATTGTCTATAATGAGACTTTTTTGGAAGCCTTTCCGGTGGGTTTTTCCGGTCAAAATCCGGCTTCTTGATAGCTAGTTTCTGCACAATCAAAGCGTCCCAAGGGTTTTTCAGGGTGCTGAATCCAAATATGCAGTTAAAAAACCATTTTAACTGTAACAAATCAAGATTTAACCTCAATTTCTTCTGCCGGATTCCGTCACCAGAATCTTCAAAAAATTATATTATAGACAACTCATATATATATATATATAATTTCTATGAGTAACACAATTACTAAAATATGCATTAGATTTCTACCAATAACACTACTACCCGCAATTTTGTATTAGAGTATGGTCATTTCATAAAACATTGCTTTCATTCTCATTATATCAAACTGAATAAATAATGGTTTTCTCAGACGCTTGATCTGCATTTATAGTGAACGGTATTATGATGGTAGGTTTGGGTTCAACGGTCATGCTTCAACTTTCGGAACCTATCCCGTTCATGGCGGAGAAACAGTAGAATTTGCACACGAAATGCCAAAAAAATTCCCGCACGACTACACACCCAAAATGCCTAAAACGTTCCAGAAGACTGCACACCCGAAATGCCAAAAAAATTCCACATGACTCCACACCCGAAATGCCTAGAACGTTCCACAAGACTGCACACCCAAAATGCCTAGACGTTCCATAAGACTGCACACCCGAAATTCCAAAATGGTGGCCAGGGGGCATTCCGAGAATTCAACTCGGGACCTCCTGCACCCTAAGCGAGATTCAAACCAAATTCCCTCGCGCATTTCATAACAGATCTAGACACCCAAAATACTAGAAGAAAAACGGGGGCATTTCGAGAATTGTTCCGGAAGACTGCACACCCGAAATGCCAAAAATTATGGAGCGTTCCAAGAATTGGGCTCGGGAGCTCTCTCTCACCCCAAGTGAAATGCCAAAAATTATGGAGCGTTCCACGAATTGAACTCGGGACCTCTCGCACCTGAAGCGAAATGCCAGAAGAGTCTGGGGCATTCCGAGAATTGTTCCGGAAGACTGCACACCGAAATGCGAAAAATTAACTGCACACCCGGACTGTCAAAAATACATTGGGGTATACTAGAAATGGATCTGGGGACTCGGGACGTCTCTCATCCCAAGCGAAAGCCTAGAGCTCTCACGTATTCCGATAACGGGGCATTCCGAGAATTGAACTCGGGACCTCTCGCACCCTAAGCGAGAATCATACCACTAGACCAAATGCCCTGGCTGATATTTGAATTTCGCAAACAACAATACTTGATAATACTATAATTTGAATCCATGCCCTACCAGGAAGACCGGAACTTGAATCTGGCGCCCTGGACCACTTGGCGATCGTGGCCGAAAGTCTGACCGTTGGACATATATTCTACCAGGAACAGGTGATAAAAATAAAGTTAAATGAAGTTTAAGCTACCTACCCTTGTAATGTGATGATGATAGGGCGATCAACTCAGATCATATAGAAGATGACCGTAGATGGCACGCTAGATAGCGAAATCTTTTTAGTTAAATTTAAAATTTGAATTAAAATCAATTACATTTCACAGAGTTAATTAAAAAGATGATATTGCAAATACGTTTCCACCATGCCTCTATGGGATGAACTTCGGCCGTGAAGTATTATGATATGATTTTGATAATGAAACTCATAATATTGCACCTCTTATAACATCTTCAAAAATTTAGTAATTCAAATATTGTACCTCTTATAACATTTTCAAATTGTGTGTAATTCAAATATGTAATTTCAAAATTTTATGACTAATGTTGTAAAATTTATTACATCGAAAACGTAGAATACATTTTAATACGAGGACGATGTCCGGTTAACATGTTTTTTTTAAATAAAAATTTAATATACTTTTAAATAAAAATATGAAGTAGGTTACAATAAAAAATAATAATGAATATATGTGTTTAGTTAGTTTTAATTATTTTACTTAACTAACTCGATTAGTTGGGTTGGAAATGTGTTTATCATTAAAGAGGGGTGAATCAATAGTGATTGTGTTTCTTCTGAGATAATAATGAATATACGTGTTTAGTTAGTTTTAATTATCTCACTTAACCAATTCGATTAGTTGCGTTGGAAATGTGCTCACCACTAGGGGGCGATGAATAGTAGTGATTGTGTTTCTTCTTAGAGGGGGGTGAATTAGTAGTGACTGTGTTTCTTAACTTTGTATTTCTTTTTCAATTTATTGAAACATATTGACACATTATGTCATTAGTAGATTAACCAACAAATCAACTAACAACTATTATGATCATCACATGAAAACCATAGCATAATCAAAACAATCACATGCACAGAAGACACAAGAATCTCTCATGGAAAACTCCCCTCGGGGCAAAAACCACCATTTGTTATTTTTGTTGCTCTGTTGCAATTTCATTAATCAAACAAATATTTTACATAATCATAGTTGGCTATGTCCATCAAGGAAGTTTCTAATATGACATCGACTAAGTGAACACCCATACACTGGAGACCCCAATCCCCTATAAACCTCGCCTCACTGCCATTAGACTATGAGAATGCTACTTCCTCTACTGAAGCTACCTAAACCCATAGGCAAGGAATGTTCATCCCTTCTTCACCAAGCTATCTCGATTTGTTGATCAATAGGGCCACATTTCACAATGTTTCAAACTGGACCCCTGCAAAAGACAACAACTTCTTCTCTAATGATCTCAAAAATATCAAGACACCAATCAATAAAACAATCTTAACTCTACAAATACAATGGTTGCAACTCAACACAAAGCATTACAACTTCCACTCACAATCTCATTCCATCCATACACTCACAATCATCCACACACCACTCTCAAGACACATAGCCATGATACATTAGTTGCATATAATCAACATGCAATCTGAAATATGCAACATAAGCATGGGATACTACTACATTTATGTGAACAACTCTCTGCCCTTGCATACACAAATAAATCAATCATAACCAAGGAGTTATGCTCTCCTCATATCCTCTTTCATCAAGCTCTCAAAATATGTTATAGAAACATGCCTTGAACACAAACATTAGCCTCTAAAATTCTTCTGCAACTAGGCACTCGACCCTTAAGCTCTATACAGAATTCAACTCTGCAATATGAGCACTGAGTAACCTCACAAATGGTAGAGGTGCTCCTCTATTTAAACAAATTCTCCATCTTCTCCACTACTCACTTGATTAATGTGTTCACACCTCAAACACTTGATTCTCTAGTTGATTTAGTCAATAGAATCTTCTCCATAAAATTACGGTTAATTTCCTTAGAATAAAATCATTAAATAGTTGAGGAGCGCAAGGAATCCGGAGGAAATTTTCACTTACAGGCCCAATCGCTCCCTTAACATTGTCCTACATGCTATTGGGATCCATAGTCGCTCCCATAGGTTGTTCTCTGTTATGAAACCAACTCACAAAAGGATAAAAAAGAGAGATAAATGCCTTCAAAATAAGCCTCTTCGAGGGGGAAACCTCCTTTACATTATAGAAATGAATAATTCTTGAATGATACAAATCACAAGACCTCCTTTCTATATATAGGAGTCTAAGGGGTCATAATATAATCAGCCGACATAATAGTAATAATGTAAGGGAAAAATAATAACAATAGTGGGCTTCTATGAGGCATAATAATAACAATATGGGGACTACATGGGCACAACAATATAATAAATGGGTTGCACTAATAACAATAAGGGGTTAAACTAGTAGTATAGGGACCTAACATGCCCCTCTCCTTCAAAAAGTGTTATCCTCAACACTTGAGTAATTATGGATGCTTATGTCAGCGGGTAAATTCTTCTACTTGATGAGATACTCTGAAATTGATCGATTTTGTAGCTGTCGGGTTCTTGTTTCTGTGACTGCTTCAAGTTCCAATATGATTTTTCCTTCCTCATCAAGTTCTGGCAATATTGTTTGAACTAGGATCTTCTCATTAGGTAAGGTCGCCATTTCTCAAGTGCGTGTAGTCTTGCCAACATTTCCTTCTCATAAATACCTTTGTGTAAATACTTTCCTTTGATTGGATGACTTTTGAAAGCAATGGGTCTTTCTTCTTGTGTTAAAACATCCCCAATTCCATTTCACAAGGCATCACATTCCAGAACAAAGGTTTTTGTGAAGTATGGTGTAGTTAAGACTGGTGCTTGGCACATTGCCTCTTTAAGATGTTCAAAGGCCTTTGTTGCTTCTGCAGTCCATGAAAATGCATCATTCTTCAATAATGTTTTTTTCGAAATGTCTTAAGTATTCATTCTGATTTGATGATATCATGAACGAAGATCCAACTTGGTGAATCAAATTAATCCATGTTATTCATCCAATAATGCATCAATGACAGGAATGGGAAACGTATCTTTAATAATGAGCTTGTTGAGCTCCCTACAATCTAGACACATGTGCCATGACCCATCCTTCTTGTGTACCAATACTACTAGAGTAGAGAAAGAACTTTAACTAGGTTGAATTGTACCAGCCTCTAACATTTCTGCAACCATACGTTCAATTTCACTCTTTTGGGCATAGGGATATCTGTAAGGCCTGATGTTTAGAGGAACACTTCCTGGAATCAAATGAATAGCATGATCATGATCAAGAATAGGTGGAATGCCTTTGGGAGTCTCAAATACCTTGGAATGATTATCCAAAAAAAATGGAGATCTGGAGAAATAGATGATTTCGATGTGGGAACCTCTAGTGAACATAATTGTGCAATTACGCCCCATTGTTCTTTCTTTAGAAGCTTTGTCATGCTGTTAGAGCTTATTATCTTTCATGGTTTCCCTTCGATACCCCTTAATTCAACTTCTTTTCCTTCCAAAAAAAAATTCAAGAAAACTTCCTGAAAATTAAAAGTTGTCGTACCCAATGATTGTAGCCATTGGACTCCTAGTACAACATCTGCACCACCCATTGGAATTGAAAGCATTGGACTATTCAAGAAATATTCTCCCATGGATAGCTTGATATTATGGCACTTTCCAGAGCAATTTATTGTTCCTCCATTTGCAACCATTACTTGACACTCTGGTGCTAGATATAGGAAGCAATTCAATTCCTTGGCTATCTTACAATGAATAAAATTATGGTACTACCCGAATCAATAAACATTATTACATTTTTCTTCATGATATGCCCTTCTATCTTGAGAGTTTCAGGAGTGGTAATTTATGCCAATGCATTACAAGATATGGTCAGATTCGTTTCTTCTTTCTCTGGGGTTGGTTCCTGGTGTATATCCTCTTCTTTTGACGTTTCTTGATCCTTTTCTTCTTGATATTTCAGTGCTTGAACCATCTTATTCTTGATATGTTCTTCTATCTTGAGAGTTTGAGGAGTGGTAATTCTTGCCAATGCAGTACAAGATATGGTTGGATTCATTTTTTCTTTCTCTAGGGTTGGTTCCCGGTGTATATCCTCTTCTTTTGACATTTCTTAATCATTTTCTTCCTCCTCTTCACAATCTATGTAAAATAATTTCTTCTCAACACACTTATGACCTTTAATGTATTTTCTATCACAATTGTAACAAATCCCTTTTGCTCTTTTTTCTTCCAATTGTTGTGATGTCAACCTTGTAGGTTGTGGAAGGCTAGGAGAAACAACACTTCCATCTTTATAGTTGTGAGTGGTAGGCTTCCTTGTTGCCATAATTTTTCTTTCCACTTTTCTTGCCAACTTGTATGCCTTCTCCAATGAATCAAGTTCCCAAAGGTGAACCTGATGTTGCATGTTATCTTTTAAAGTCCCTATGAAGACATAAATCCTCTGCTTCTCTGGAATATCATTTACCCTTATATTCAATTTTTGGAATTCCTCAATGTGCTATGCCATTGAACCCCTTTTTTTAGATTTATCAATTGGCTAAAGAAGGTGTTTCTCTTTGTCTCCTCATAATATGCTATCATTTCCTCCATGAAAATTGACCAAGTGACAAGTGCTTTACGAGAACAAAGCTCTCTATATCATACAAATCGATTCGGTTCTAAATATAAAGATGCAATACGTACATTTTGTAACAGTTGCACATCATGTAGATCAAAATATTTCTCCATCTGTAGTATCCAATTTACCGAATCCTTGCCATCAAACTTCCTCATATCGTTTTTTCTTGATTTTAGGAGCTCCATCTTGAAACTACTATAACTCTGTAATTTCGAATCTCACATTTCTGAAATTGCGTCCTATGGTAGCTCTCTGAGTCCTCTTTCCAATTCCACCAGTTTGATCGAAATTGGATTCTCCAAGAAAGAGTTATGCCCAATCTCCCAAGATGACCTGATTATATACTTTTTCAACAGAGCGAACTTGTATGAAGTACCATGTGTCATTGTCACAGGGGATTCACTCAATGAACCTCTAATCTATCATGTGTGTTCATGACATATTAAAAAATACCTTTAATTTGACTACATATTGGTAAATACACCTAAAAATCACATTATTTAACCCCCTACCAATATGAAACCAATACACCTTCCGAATTAAAAAAACCCCTACTTTCACTAGATATTGTAGGTATCCATTTCTTCATTAACATTTTTTATACCCCTTTATATTTTTTCATTAACTTTGAGCTCCATTTTTATACATGCCAATATAAAAACCCTTTACCCCCTATATATCACCTAATATATTATGTCATTTTTTCCTCAATAAATATCCCCCAATATGAACCCATGTGGTATGATATTTCTCCCCCAGTGAAGCCCCAGTGGTCACTGTTTAGACCTTTGGACCTCAAACTGATATACCGAAAACTACGGGTCGTCCTCTTTCTGTAACTTATTATGAAATTTCAATCTGGTACTTGGAGAGAAAGTTATGGCGATTTTCCCAAGGTCACCTATTTGGGATGTAATTCAAGAGCATAAAAAAACCCTAACTTCCTTAGACCATATCTCCTAAAATATAGCGAGACAAGATCTAAAATTCGTACCCAAGCTTCAGCAAGATTTCAGATGGATTTTAATTTCTGAGTCTGAACGTTCATAGAAACCAAGTTATAACAAACATGCCATGATGATATGTTTGAGATGGAATTATGGAGCTTGCAAAAACCCTAACTTCCTTAGATCATATCTCTGACAATATAGCGATAAAAGCTTTGAAATTTGGACCCGAGGTTCATAACGATTTCAGGTCAAAAAGGTTTTTTTTTTAACTTCTGAAACTTTGTATAGAAAAAGTTATAGCGAAAATTCCACGATGACCTTTTTGGAGCAGCGAAACCCTAGAATTCAAAGCTCTGATATCAAATGTTATGAAACCAACTCACAAAAGGATAGAAAAGAGAGATAAACGCCTTCAAAATAAGTGTCTTCGAGGGGGCAACCTCCTTTACATTACACAAATGAATAATTCTTGAATTATACAAATGACAAGACCTCCTTTCTGTATATAGCAGTCTAAGGGGTCATAATATAATCAAAGTCGACATAACAGTAATAATGTAAGGGCACAATAATAACAATAGTGCACTTCTATGGGGCACAATAATAACAATATGGGGACTACATGGGAACAAAAATATAATAAGTTGGTTGCACTAATAACAATAAGGGGTTAAAATAGTAGTATAGGGACCTAACATTCTCCATCCGACTGGAGCCTAAAACCGCTCCCATAGGCCTTTGTGCATGCGACTGGGGCAGAGGATGGTCAAAGTGAACCTTCTTTAGCCATGAACCTACCCAATATTTGTCCACTACTAAATCACCTATTATAGGACCTCAGGAAGCACTGTAGCCTCTGCAATAGTCTAGTAAACCACTAATCCATCTCTATCATCAACACAAGGGGCTGACTTGAATGACATCAATCAATTATACTAGCATATAGGCCATCAAATAGCTTCACAATTTCTCCAACACCTGCATTAACATCATCTACAACCACTAGTGTAAGGTCTGTAAGAAATACACAAGCCAAGTGTGCAACCAATGGATAAACCAAGCTTGCAACCAATGAAAAATCCAAGTGTCTCTACCTCACATGCGATTAACAACCAACAATCACTGCAATCATGCAACATAAGAAACCATATAAACCAATGCATATCATCTCCAACACAAGAAACATAATCAACCATATATCATCTCCAACACAAGTCTAGGTTGACATCAATGTCAACCATCAATCAATGCAACACAACCATCAGCCACTGCAACACTCATCAACTTCACCTCATCACAACATCAATGCAGCCTCCAACACCATGCTATTAGGTTGATATCAATTCCAACAATATCCCCCTTTGGCATTGATGTCAACCTTAATTGGGTCAACCAAAGCAACCTCATTCACTCCCCCTTTGACATCAATGGCAAAGGTCACAAATCAAGCCATCAATACTCACTGAAAGGCTAAGGAATAGATACATGATTCAAGGAGAAGCCACTCTCACTCCATAACATGAAAGTAACATCAAGACAAACATATACTAGCAGCAAAAAAATCTTCCTAGGTAACACCATAATCATCTGTAGCAACACATCATATGCACCAACAACAACACTCGACTCAACAACAACATAAGAAACAATAACAATATACCATGAGCAACATTACTCTCTCCATAATCATCACCAACAACATACCCATCAGTGGCCACACATTGAGCAATAGAACAATGCCTCTAAGTAGCAACAATATATATTGATCTCATTAAAACATAGCAGCACCAACCATGCTCACTGAAGCATTACATATCAACCATCTGATCAACAAACACATGTAAAACATGCTCCCCCTTAGCACTATAACATCAAAAAACAATAACACAATAAGAGCATAGTGTGGGCAACAACATATCACGAACAAAATGATGTGGTCATCAACACTCTCTCGTTGAATATGCTCCTCTTGAAGATGTACAAGACGCTACAACTATCTCACCAAGTTGCTACAACAATCATTTCCTCCATGCCATATGAAAGAGGCTAGAGAACCAAGGACTATGACCCAAAAAGATTTGCAACAAAAATACAAGGCTTAATAGGTCTGTTACATGGCTATAAGAATGATAGAATGTGACTATACAAGGCTGAAATATGACTCCTCTCTCATGGATGAAATACACACACATGACCCAATCATGACTCATAAGAAAGATATGACAATACATAGCTACCCAAGGACTCCAAGAGCTCATATGAGACAAAAATACATGACATCAAATAGCCCAAACACGGCTATAACGATACTCATCACACACTCTTGACATGACCCAAGACTCTCTCTCTTGACTCTTTCTCAAATACAACTCCATAAGAATGATTACATGGCTATGGTATAGAGAGTACACAACTTTTATGAAACATTATGAAAAAATATAGCTCTCATCAATGCCTTTTAGACATTAAGACCACAAATGTACAATGAGAGAAATGAGGAACTAAAATTAATATTCATTTCAATCTTTCGCCAAAACTTCTAATGGATGAATGATATCAATAACCCCGGAAATCTTCAACATTTCATGCATGTGTCAAGGAAACAACAACAAAAGTAAAATATACCATGTAAGCTCTTGGTAGCAACAATTAACATGTAAAATATTCTCCCACTACAAAGCATGTGATCCTCATATAGGAAATATACTCCATGACAAAGCAATAATGAGACGATGAGCAACATATATTTGATCTTCAATCACTTAGGCCATGATAGAAAATTTCAGCAACAACAACAATATGTGTGCTCATAGAAAGATAAGACAATAAGCAACAATATATCCTCACTATATGTAACTCGCGATCTCTTTGACCAAACCATCAATTGAAGCTAGTAGCAGCATGTGAACAAGCATGAAGATAAAGTGGTGACATAACATCATAGCGCAGCAACATAACAACCTCCATAGCTGAACTTTAAATCTAGCATGAGATCAATCTTTAGCAACATCATAATATGAAAATAATCCTTAAATAATAACCATTAAACCGTTGCACTGTAGCACATCCTCTTAGGCATAAGATGACCAATAAAATGAGAAATTTGTGATGTAAATTTCATCCATGTTCCCATGATATCAAATGTGCACCAACTCAAGCAACACATGCAATGTAGAACACTTCAACCATCAACACCAAAATAATGTGCAAGAACTATGCAACAATACTCCTCAAAAATTCACAAAACCAACCAGCAACTCTTAAGGCACATGCATGCATCACTAATTCTTCCTCATGTGAAAGATGACAATCTAATGAAGTACTATGAATGAGGATTTCAATGAGAGTAACATTACTCTCTCAAGCTATCACCAAATTCTCCATGAAGGCCATAGTATCATGCATGATATAAATGTTATATATGCAAAAGTATAAAATCATATCAAACTCCCCCTAAGCATATGCCAATTCTCCATCAACTATTGCTTGTTGCATAAGACATTCATTAGTGTGCATAGATATAAATGATCTTCACACAAACATGGTTGCAAACACCAACAGTCGTGAGACAAAAGAGATAAAATGACATGTAATACATCAACCTTTATAAAACCCCCCCTGAACTCATGTTTTCTCATTTTATGCCTCAAAACGATCTTGTGGACCTGAAATGAATAGATGCATGAGGCTGAAATTTCCTCCTTATAATCACATGCACCTATCAAGTTTGGCTTCTCTTGAAGCCATCTCCTATTGTGCACAAGATAAAGATCTACTCCCCCTGAGTAGAATATCCTTCTTCAAACCAAAACATTCTTCCTTAATGTCCTTTGAAGAGCTAGTTATTTGCAACTCATCTTTTCTCCTCCATAACTTATTTGTCTTCAATGGTTGGCTTTCTCTTTTTTTTTTCACTTGATCTTGTCATATCTGCAAGATACACCTTTGTGGTCATATTTTCCACACTCGAAACAACAGTTATCCAAATCTTTGTTTTCTTGCATAATATTTACAATCTCTAGCACGATGACCAAAATGATTACAAGAAAAGAAATAACCATAAAATAAACTTGGATACCTTGTGTTTTGTTTTGTCGGATGATATGCACTTGGCTAATTCCTTATTCTGTTGAACTATTGCATATTGTGTATGTGGTCTTCTCTCCTTTTCTTCTGTTGATAATTTCTTTTCTTCTTTGGCTTCCTTTGATGATGATGCTTCTGAGATCTTTGATTGACTTGGGATGGAGTGCATGTGATGGCAAGCTTGTCATTTTTTTCTATATGAATGCCCTCCACTTTCTTCTTTTCTTTTACAAGGCTTGATTCTTCCTCAAAGCCCAATCCACTTTTGATAAGATGATATCTCTGATTTATAAGGATCTCATCCAAAATTTTGCTTCTTTTCTCCAAATTTTGATAATGAGATACTTCATTATTTGCATTTTTGAGCTCACATCTCAAAGAGGCTAATTACTCTTCTAGTCTTGCACAATACACTTCTTGATCTTGCAATTGATTCTTCAACATATCATTTTCCTTGATGACATCTTCATGTGGTATCTCTTGATCAGTGGACTTCATGTCAATGATCTCATGTATACTCTCATTGTCTCCTTAAGAGGAGATTGGATTTTCTTCTGCTATGAATGTAGAATTTTCTATAATAAGTTAATTTGCTTGGAAGAGTTGGGGGAATGTTGCAGAACATGACTTGGTGATTCTAGTGCTTCTAGTCCTTCAAAAATCTTGGCACTACTACCAAGATTTTGTTAATGGAAGGAAAAAAATATCGATTTGGGAAAGGATGTGGCCTAATTTGGTTCAAGAAGAGTTAAGGAGAAATACCAGAGATGGAACTTCATCTAAAGCACATGATGAAGATAAATTTTATTTGGTTGGAAAGGGGAAGAAGGGAAAAGGGAAGAAGAACTAGAGAAAACTTGAATCAACCAAAATAATGGCACAAAGTAATACTTGAGCAAGATCAAGTGCTTACAATGCCATGAGTTCGGGCACTATGCAACAAAATGTACACACAAGAAGTTTATCAAGAAGCTTGTAGGAGGAGTAGAGGGTGAAGCATTGGCTTCACAATTCGAATTAGACTTCACCCTAATAAAATGCATAGCCAACACTATTATGGGGAGAGTGTGGTACCTTGATTTTGGTGCCTCGTTTCATATAACAAGGTGCAAGGAGTTTTTTAGTAGCCTAAAGGAGAAGGATCTCTAAATGCATATCAAAATGGGGGATGATGGGAGTTACAGTGCTACAAGAATCGACACTGACACCTTTGAGTGAGAGAAATCCTCTTCTCTTCGCCTCAAAGATGTTACACATGGGTTGAAAAAGAACTTGATCTTCGTAGTAGTTGTGGAGGATCATGGCTATGATGCAATTTTCAGTAAAGGGAAAGCCTTTCTAAGACACATAGCTACCTAGCAGGTGAAACAGATCGACGTTCAAGTGAAGAACCTGTACAAACTAAAGGTGGGAGATTGTGCTACATTGAGCAATAAGGTTGATAAAGTATTGAAGTTGTGAATAAAATATAGATATAAATAATAATAACACAACATAAATAATTAGTAATTAGTAATTAGTTAATGAAGAGATATGTCCCTAAAGACATGACCGTTGGTGAAGAGATACCTACCTAGGGTACATAAGCAAACCCTCATCCTCATTTGTAATCATCTCACTTGTATTCAAATATTCTTACATAGTATATTATCTATCCAATGATGGACATTCTTATATACTAGATCTTCTAAGTATTTTGTTGTGTATACAAATCTTATTCATTACATTGGTATCAAAGTATTCCTTTGACTATACGAACTTTGTTCATTACATTGGTATCATAACATTCCTCTGAGTATACAAACTTTGCTTTTAACATCTTTGTTCATAACATTGGTAACAAAGCATTCCTATGAGTATATGAAATGTGTTCATAACATTGGTATCAGCGTTGTTCGATCCTCTGGCCATTCAACCGTTGCACAAGAGTCTCATTCTCCAATCCAGGTCTTTGACCGTCAACATCATTGTTGTTGAAGCGTTTCTCTACAAGAATTTGGAGTTTCTCCATATCGTCATTTAGGTCTTTCACCATTTAAAAAAAAAGAGCCAATATATATTGGGAAAAAATAAAAAGTCAAATATAAAAAAAGGGAGATTAAAAAAATGTATAAAAAAATAAAATTTTAAAAATTAGAATAAAATAAAATTATTAAAAAAATAGAATTTACACAAATATATATATATATTAAAAAAAATTAAATTTAAAAAAAAAAATCATTGTAAATACAAGTTAAAAACAAAAAGTAAAAATGTATTAAAAAACGATATATATATATATATATATATCAACTTCCTGCAACCACCTCTTTTGCACATAGTTGGCACAACGACTACACTGCTACCCCATATATATCAACTACCTGCAACCGCCTCTTTTGCACAGAGTTGGCGCAACGACTGCACTACTACCACCGTTGAGCAGGCTGACAGTGGTCGAAGTTGCCACATGAGAAGCGCACAGGGTCGTCACCTAGTCGACAACCACCATCAAGTCGAAAGAATCATCTGTAGTCGTCATAGTCTTCCCCATTGAAACTACTACACAGCCGCTCCCTTTGACTGTCATTGTCACCGACCCTTCTCACCACCATAAAACCACCCCATTCGACTCTCCATAGTCACATCTTGTGTGTCGCCACTTCCATTCTCCATGTATACCACATCTACCACCATTGATCAAATCCATCGTTATGCAATCATCGACCAATATCACAGTTTCTCAAGCTACAGAAAAAACCATGTTGTCACTACACAATCGCAATTGAATCGAATCTGCCAGCTAAACACTTTACCCCAACATATTAAATTCATTTTCTTTACTGTTACCTATCCTCATGCGGCATATTAAGTGAAAGGCTAGAGGTATGCAGAAAAGAGTCGTGATCATTTTGCATGACTCTTTTTAAGACACAAGGTAAAAGAAAAGGGGTGAGTTAAAATTCAATTAAAGATTAAAAACCAACTTTATTTGATTAAAATATTCAAAGATAACTTTAGGTATATATAAAGGTTATATAAGGTTGGTGTTTTTAAAAGTGAAAGGAAACTCCTTATAAAGTGAAGGAATCACTTTTAATTAAAACATAAGAGTTTACATTACATAAAGTGTAATAGCCAAAGGAAAGTATCAAGTATCTTTTTTTAAGATGGAGAAAACAAAAAAGATATAATAATTTTAAGGCGTCAAATAAGTTTATTATAAGAGTTATAAATAAATAAATAAAAACGAAGAAAAACAAACTTAAGAATGGTTGAAATTAAGGTATTAAGGATTGTCATGGGAGATATTGTGAAGTTATTTATAAAATTAAAGGAAATAATTATTATATTTCTAAGGTTATAAGGAATATTGTTGAAAGTATAAAGGAGAAATATTTTTAAATCCTAAATTTCATTTTGAAAAAGAAAAATGAAAACCAGTAATGAAAGATTTCTTAAAAACTTTAGTAAATGTGTTAGTACACTTTAAAATCAAAGAATCACTTGCAAGAAGAGATATTATAATCTCTATCAGTCCCACTGAAGATAGTATTTATGTTAGTCCTAAATGTGTTAACCAATTAGTGATTCCTAAATTGAATATAATTGAAACGAATTTTGTTAACACAAGTGACAAAAAATACGACATAAGGAATCTACAACTAAGTATTGAGATTATACTTTTATCTCGCAATTCACCGTGAAAACCTTATTTTTTATGATAGTGACACTCTTTTGGGCTCTCCTTGGATGGAAACTCTAGGTTCATTTATCCTAAATACAAAAAAGAAGTTTTTGACATTTTTTCCACAAAAAGAAAAAATAATGCTACAAGACGTTACTTTGAAGACAAATTCAGTGACACAAAAAGACATACAAGAAATATCAAAAGTAATTTTTCAAGAAAGTAAAAAAGCGATGCAAAATATGCAAAGGGAAGTTCACAAAATCACCATTGACAAAAAAGAAGAAATCACTTGTCTTAAATACCATAGTGAAAAACTATTGATGCAAATTAAGAAGCTTAAGAAAAACAAGAATTCATTGGAAAACAAGGTACAACAACTTATCGAGAAGGAAGAATCAAATGTAGAAGTCCAAGTTGAAGATAACGGAATAAATACTAATCATGTGAATATCACAACTCAAGAAGAAGAAAAACTAGTTGAAGAAAAGACACACTTAAATGTTGCAGTTCAAACGATGAACATCTCGAGTGAAGGTTTTGTAACCAAATCAACAACATCATTTGAAGTAAATCAGAATATTTCTACACGCGTGATTAAGGAAAGACAAACCAAAAGAACTCCTCAGTTACATCTAAATCACAAAAACAGACATCTCAATCAACTACGAATTTGTATCACTTAGACCATAAACAAAAAACTTATGTTCTCGAGAATACTGAAGTTTGCACAATTAAGTCTAGAGATAACAGTTCATCACAAGTTTCTAGTAACTAAAAAATTCCACAAAAGATTGATTTAGGATGGTCAGGTCCATTCTTAGTTCGGCAATTTTATTTATCACTCCAAGGATATTATCAACTCGTATCAACGAAGATGATAGTTCCAAGATGAGCATACATTTGAAACAGAAAAAGAGATCAAGCCTTTTTATCAGCAAGATTTGAGGATAAATCTTTTTGAGAAGTAAGGAAATGTAATAAGTAATAATAACACATCATAAATAATTATTAATTAGTAATTAGTTAATGAAGATGCATGTCCCTAAGGACATGACCGTTGGTGAAAATGTACTTTCCTAGGGTATATAAGTAGACCCTCACCCTCATTTGTAATAATCTCACTTGTATTCAAATATTCTTACATAATATCTTATATATCCCATGATGGGCATTCTTATATACCAAATCTTCTGAGTATTTTGTTGTGTATATGAACCTTGTTCGTTACATTAGTATTAGAGAATTCCTTTGAGTATACAAACTTTGTTCGTAACAACCAAGTAGAGATGTTGGTGAACTATGACACAAGATATTAGGTCTTCTACACCATGGTCCCTTAAAAATTCTGTAGAAAATCACCACCGGCCTCCCTAAAGGCTCTCTCGACCAACAAGATGTCTGCAAGGGTTTCACATTGGGGAAAGATGTTAAATCCACCTTCCATGATCATGAGAGAAAAGAAGATGCAATCTTGGAGTGAGTCCACTTTGATGTTTTTGGACCCTTTTCTATAGCCTCCACAACAAAACATAAGTACTATGTTATGTTTATTGATGATTTCTCCAGAAAGTGTTGGATCTTCTTCATACGGAAGAAGGATGGAGTTTTCTCCAAGTTTTTTGAATTCAAGGCACTCGTGGAGAAGAGGACTAGGAAGAAAGTGAAGGCTCTCAGGAGCGGCAATGGAGGTGAATGTGTTTCACATGCCTTCAAAGATTTTTGTGCCAAAGAAGGTATTCAAAGAGAGATGACAACATCCCATAACCCACAATAGAATACGATAGCTGAGAGGAAGAAAATGAGCATAGAGGAGCAAAAAGGGTCATGTTTCATGATCAGGGGTTTCCATTGCATCTATGGGAAGAAGCATGAAACACCGGTCTAATTTCAAAACAGGAGTCCTCATAAAATTCTTGGCATGATTTCACTAGAGGAAGCTTTCTTTGGGAAAAAGCCTGATATGTCTCATTTCATAATTTTTGTAGCTTCAATTTATTATCATGTCTCCAAGGTTTCGAGGAAGAAACTTGAGCCTACAACAGAGATGGGAGATTTTGTAGGATACATCGAAACTGCACACAATCACCAGATGTATCTTCCTTCACCGAGGATGACAGTTGTAAGGAGAGATGTTAAGTCCGATGAGGAGAAGGCCATGAGATTCTCTCTGAAATGAGAGCTGAGTATCCCACCGAAGCATGAAATTCTAGCTCCAAAGGAGGAGCCTCATGATGAGATTCAAGAGGTTTTCGAGCAGCCACATGTAGAGTAGCAGACATGAGGCAAAGTGGAGGCACCCACTTAACCAGAATCTTCCAGAGAGGGGAGAAAGAGAACCAAAGAAACTAATAAATTTTTGTAGGATGCACAGGAAAATGTGGGACCCCCCACATCACAGCACAAGCAGAAGAGGTCACCTGATAGGTACACTAGCTACATGGATCTCATGACAAATCTCATTGAGACAAAGCCTTCTTCATTTGAGGATGCAGTTGCTCAACCTATTTTGGTTGATTCCATGGTGGAAGAATACAAATCCACCATGAAGAAAAGTTTATGGGAGGTGGTGTCTAGACTAGTAGGGAAATCAATGGTTGGTTCGAGATGGATATACAAAGTGAAGCATGAACTGGCAAGAGCATCAAGAAGTACAAGGCCAAATTTGTGGCCAAGATATTTTCTCAGATAGGATTGGACTATGAGGAAAATTTTTCACCAATTGCAACGTATTCCTTAATCAGATCCATTCTAGCATTGGTTGCGCAGATGGGTTGGAAAATACACCAGATGGATGTGAATATTTCCTTTCTCAACAATGTTGTTGAGGAGGAAATTTACATGAGCATCCAGGAGGATTTCAAACATATGATCGAGAGTCGTATGTGTGAAAAATCAAGATATCATGGCAAGGTCTCAAACAGATGCCTTGAGCATGGTACACTTGGATCGACAATTATCTTAGAGGATTGGGTTTCACCAAAAGTGAAGCATATGGGAACCTCTTATCACATTTTTGTAGATGGTAAGTTGCTTATTCTTGTTTTGTATGTTGATGATTTAATATTAACATGGGATGAGTAGTTGATCTGCTTTTGCAAAGAGGATCTTGCAAGGGAAATTGAGATAAAAGACATGGGAATCATGCATTACTTCCTTGGGTTGGAAGTATGGTAGGGTGATGGTGAATTGTTTATGTCTCAAGGAAAGTATGCTATCGAGATACTTTAGAGATTTCACATGGAGAATCGTAATCCTATGGACATATATCTAGTTACAAACTGGAGGAAGGAGTATGCTTCTTCAGGTGAGGAAGTTGATGCTACCATTTACAGGAAGCTTGTGGGTTCACTGATGTATCTTGTGAACACACGACCTGACATGTGCTATGCAGTCAACCAGCTTAGCCAAGATATGGTGAGGCCTACCAAATTATATTGGAAGGAAGCAAAGCATGTGTTATGGTACCTTAGAGGCTTTACCCAGTATGGATTATGGTACAAACAGACATAGGGAGTGAAGCTGCAAGGCTTCATTGATGCAGATTGGGCAGGGAGTCCATCTGAAAGGAAAAGTACGTCATGTGTTATCTTTAATGATGGGTACACAACTATCTCCTAGTACAACAAGAATCAGAGGTTTGTGGCACTCAACCTAATAGAGGTTGAATACATGGCTGCAGTTCAAGCAACATATGAAGCAATTTGGATGAGGAAAATACTTGTGGGATTATTCAGTTAGGTGATGGATCCGACAGTGATATATTGTGATAATCAGGGTTGCATTAGGCTCTTTGAGAATTCAGTATTTCATGACAGGTCCAAGCACAATGACATTTGGTATCATCATTTGTGGGATGGTGTGTAGAGGAGAATTATGTTGCTACAATCCATTCTATTTGAGGAGCAAGATGTTGACATCTTAACAAAGGAATTATCGAGAGGCAAATTAAATTCCATGGGTGTAGGATAAGTGTGGTAGAAAATCCCTTTCTTGCTAAGAGGGAGTGTTAAGAAATGCAACAAGAAATGCTCAATTTGACTTTAACCTTAGTCAAATTGTGTAAATTTAATTTCCACATCAGCGGGATGACTTAGAGGAAGTTAACTAGTGTGACATGGCTTGTGTCACTTAGTTTGCTCAGTAAATTCGAGTTAGAGGACTTTGAGTTCAGTTAAGCATATGTGATTGCTAAATTTTAGTAATCTAGTTCAATTATTTTCAGTTCTATTCAGCTAACTGACCTCTAATTATTGTTAGAGTCAATTGAAGGTCAGTTGTGTAGTGGGACAATATTCTAAATCAGAGATGTTTTAGGTAATTAATCAACCAACCCAAAATAGTTAGTGCATGCAGAGAATTCAAGTTCCACAGTTGAAGTGGAGATGAAAAGGCAATGTAACAATAACTGTAAACTAGTTTGATTGTACAAGTGTTGCATAAGATCAAATGATCAATCCTTGGGAATTGCACAATCAATTTGGAGGAAATTCCTAAATAATAGGGGCTAATTTCCTCAAGAGTTGCACAAGGAAATAGGAGGCTTGGTGAGCTGATATTTGACTAAGTGTTGGCCAAAGATTGTCATTGAGAAGGAGAACAATTATTATTTTGTAGGTTGAGCTTAGAACTAGAGCTAGCAATTCTAATAGTTTCTCAATTCAATTGATTAATGTAAAGAGGCTTGAGGGGTTTTTCCTAGTTGAGTTCCCCTACAAATCACTGTGTATTTTTGGTTTCTATTATTGCATGTCTATGAATGTTTTTCTAAATTGTGAATTCCATTTCGTAGATTAGTAGAGTAGAATTGTGTCTCATGGATTTCAATTAAAATTCTTGAGCAGTTGCAATTTCTATCAAATTTATACATATCATGATAAGCCATTTACTAAAAAAATGTGTGGAAAGACTTGGCCAAGGATTGGAAATTATTGTGAGCCCCCAACTCTATATTGACATACCATCTAGTTTTGGGTCCAGTAAAGGTGCATTGAAATAGTCTTAAGTGAATTGAGTCTTGTATGACATTATTTGATTAACACACAAATGAAATTTCATAATGTGGGTTGTAGGGCCCTCTCCTGGCTTACCCTCAAATTTTGGAATATCTAAAGGTAATTTGGTTGATGTTGGTGGCCAACTATCATCATGTGCTATGGGATCATTTGTTAACTTTGTAAGATCTAAAAGGTTCAAAGAAGCCACAAATGATAATTAGGAGTGGGAGTCTGATCTGTTATTGAATGCTTGTTTTGTTGTGCTAATTTCAATTACAGATTTATAAACAAATGCTTGTCCATTGCTTCCTGTGCAAAGGTTTCCTTAGGTTGTCTGTGAATGTAAACAAGTAATTTTGATCAAGTTTTAATGTGACATTCATGAGAAAAATAGTGTAAAAGAACAATGTTGAACATCAAAAAAAAAATTACAGCAAACCATCAATTGAACACTTAACACAGTGTTTTGATGAAGGAGTTCACCCCTCCTGGGCTACATCTCCTTGGTCCAGCTTCCATGGCTTGGGCCTCTGTATTAGATCAATATGGAAAAATTGTTGCTTACAAAGCTCTATTGCTCCTAATACCTGTTCCATTGTGTTCAGAATGTCAAAATTAGCTAGGAACACCTTTTCCTGAGCTCAATTTGGTCGAAAAATGCTCTAGTTATGGCTCAAACAATTTTTCCCTAGAAATCCTCCTCCAAATTTGGAAGAACTCCAGTTAAGGCCACCAATTCTAGGGGCAATTCTTAAAATAACAGAGTACACCAAAAATACGCTAACTGCTAATCCGAGTTTAATTAATTATAAGTGGAGTTTAATTAGTGTTAAACTGCAAATTAGTGCACAATTACCGCATAGTTAACTAACGCTTAGACGTGGTTTTCGAAGTGGTCACATATGACATTTTCTGGCACAATTTCCCCAATGGTTCCAAAACTGTAACCCTGGCGGCTCCTGCGGAGGTGACACATGTTGCGGGTTAACTGTTGCATTTTCCGTCGGGTTAACTGACCACCACCTAACCGTAACCATGTTTGATGCGTTCACATGGCATTAACCGTTGCAGTCATGGTTTGCATTGGAGCCGCCGGAGGTTGTGGTAACCGTAATTGCTAATAATTGGTGTTCACATGGGGAGGGCTAGCCCGTAGGCTGGCCCTTCTAACCGTCCACTCCAAAAGCATTAAAATTTAAATATATATGAAACACTTTACAGTTAAGAACCATGTGGTAGCGGAGTTGGTTATGTGTTGTGGACTGTGTAGAGGAGGTCGCGGGGTCAAACCCCGACGCCTCCATAAAATTTTGATAAACTGTGACAAGCCAGGTCCTTTGGGGAGGGACACATGGTGGCCTCCATGCTTGCCACTTGTCCCCTCCTTATTGGACCCCCAATAACCAATATAAACTTACCAAATCACCACTTCTAACAACCAATAAAAATCTAACACTTGGCGAGCTCCGATTGATTCATTGACCACAGTTGACCCTGCCTAGTCACTTTCCACGTCAGTAGTATGGACTGTTGATTGGTCACTCACTATTCATATGGTGAGGGTTCTTCCAAGCACGGTAAGAAGAAGGGTGGGCAATATTTTTTTCAAAACTTCGCCTATTTAGCAAAGTGAACAAAACTCAATAACTTTCTCATGCAAATTCGGTTTCAGTGAAACAAGTTGCATTAGGATTGTTTTTCCGAGATGGACATGGTCGTTCAGGTTTCGAGCCATTCTGAGAAATTTGATTTTTGAGCTAAATATTGATCTCATAATCATTCCTTCTCACTAGATGATCCGGATTTAAACAGGAACGCAACAAATTACAGAGATAACCATATACACAAAGATGCAGCGGAAATAATACTTCATTTCATTAATGGAAAATACTGAAATATGCTTACAACCAGAAATGGAAATAAACCAACTAGGGCGATGGTAGCTTATCTCTGAGAAGAGATGTGATGGCTACATGCCTCTGAACTGTGTTACAATGAGGCTCGAAGGCCTATTTATTGTTGAGAAACAATGGAAAAACCCTTAACATTCCAAAACCTAACCCTAGGAGATGAAACGCCAAACTGTGGGCCCCGTTTGGGGTAAATTGGTACATCAACTTCCCGGGGTCATAACTTTGGCTTATGATCTCCGTTTGACGCATACAATAGCTCATTAGAAAGATCTATCCGAGCACTATCATTGTTGGAACGGGAAACATCGGTCCATTCCATGGACCCATGTTGCCCCCGGATTCCCCAAAAAACGTCGTTTAGGGCCTCAAAACGGCTCCGGAAGTTCAGGACCCGAAAAACTGCTAAAAATAGTAAGTTGTGCTACAATTAAGGAAACTGAAAATGTTGAGAAAGACAATGGTGGGGGTCCAGGTGGACTTGGCAGGTGGTCACCAATATCCACCTGGATCATTCCTCCCCCCTTAGGAAGCAATGGTCCCCATTGCGTTGAGCTCCTCCATGAGATGAGGAAACTTCGGCTGAACTTGTTCCCTGGTGAGCCACTTGCCCTGCTGAAGGAGTTGGCCTGCTTTGACAACTCGATACAGTTGGATATTCTGTTGGCGATTGTTCTTGATCTGTGTGTCCATGATTCGATCAGTTGCAGCTTGTTCCATGCAATCTGGATTTAATTCTGTGGGTTTGAGCTGTTTTGCAATGTCGGATGTGTCTAGCAATGGTGGAAAGTATGGCCGAAGGCGGTCCACATTGAACACTGGGTGCAGGCCAAGGAATGGGGGAATGCTGAGCTCAAATGCATTGTCTCCCATAGCCTTAGTAATGGTGTAAGGACCATATCGGAGTGGTCTCAATTTCCGATAGGCTCCAGTAAGGCGTTCCTTTTGCAAATGCAACCAGACTTTGTCGCCCACCTGAAACTTGTGTGGCACCTGATGTTGATCATGTCGTTGCTTGTACTTGGCATTTGATTTCTCAAGAATGTCATGGACCTGCTGGCGAATATGTTGGATGCGCTCAATGAAGCTGGTGGCCTTATCTGTTTCGGACTGGACATGAGCTGAATTCATGTGAGTAGCTACAAGTGGCATGGCCACATCAATGGGGCATAGTGGCTGGAATCCCAAACCCACCTGAAAAGGGCTATGGCCTGTGGAGCTGTGAAGAGCTCGGTTGTAGCTGTGTTGAACATAGGGGAGGCTCTCGTCCCATGTGCGTGGATGCTTTGAGTTATACATGCGTAGAATGTGCACAATCATCCTATTGACAACCTCTGTATGGCCATCAGTTTGAGGATGGAAGGCTGTGGACTTCGTGAGTTTGGTGTCCAGCATTGACCAGAGACTGGACCAAAATGTGCTGAGAAACCGACTATCCCGATCTGAGATGATAGACTGTGGGATCCCAAAGTGCACCCACACTCGTTCAAAGAAGAGTTTAGCAGTGGCTTCTGCTGTGATATTCTTCTTGCAGGCCACCATAATGGCCATCTTCGAGAACCTGTCGACGACCACAAAAACACAGTCATTTCCATGCTTAGTGGAAGGAAGGCCTGACATGTAATCCATGGAGATGGATTCCCAAGGCCGACTAGGGGTAGGCAACGGGGTATAGAGGCCTTGCTTCTTAATGGTCGGTTTGGCAATGGCACAGGCAGTACATGATCGGATGTACTTCCCAACATCCTGTCGAAGATTCGGCCAATAGAAATAATTTTGCAGTACTGCCACTGTTTTCTCGACCCCGAAATGCCCAGCAGCCCGACTGTAGTGTGCTTCCCAAATCATCTTGGCACGCTCGCTTGAAGGAACACAAAGGGGACCGAGGTGGCATAATAGGGCACCCTGGAGGTGAAAATCTACAACATGCCGACCCTCCAAGAGTGTCTGGTATGTGTGGCCGAATTCTGGGTTGCTTTTGTAGAGAAGTGGCCAATCAGAAGTCTTGTGCCCACAAGAGTTGAGCACGATGGTCAGCGCCATGATCGGTGGTCGACTGAGGCAATCTGCAACATTATTGGTGCTGCCCTTTTTATACTTGATATTCAAGTGAAACTGTTGCAGGTATGTAGACCACTTCTGATGGCGATCATTCTGCAATTTCCCTTGGGTCTGTATGAACTGCAGGGGTCGGTGGTCTGTGTGGATGACCGTTTCCTTCCCCAAAATGCAATGCTTCCATTGTCGGCAGGCCTGTACAATGGAATACATCTCTTTATCATAAGTGGGGTACTTCCGGACTGTGTCTGAAAGTGTTTCACTGTGATATGCCACTGGATGTCCATGTTGAGTAAGGACTGCCCCAATAGCATAGTCAGAGGCATCTGTCTCGACCTCAAATGGTTGTTGTAAATCTGGTAACGCGAGCACTGGTGTCGTGCAGAGGCGATCCTTCAATTCCCTGAATGCCTTCTGTTGAGATTCAGACCAAAAGAATTTTTCTTTCACCCCTCCCTTGGTGACTTGACTCAAGGGCCAAGAAATATGAGAAAACCCCAGCACAAACCTGCGGTAGAAGTTGGCAAGACCTAGAAAGCTGCGGAGCTCTATTGGAGTGGTTGGAGAGGGCCAATCCCGAATGACTTGGACCTTGGCTGGATCGACGTACACCCCATGTTCATTAATGATGTATCCCAGATACTGAACCTCGGTCATGCCAAAAGTGCATTTCTCCAAATTGGCACATAGCTTGTGTTGCCGCAGTGTTTGGAGAACCTGTTGGATGTGGTGGAGGTGCTCTTCCCAACTCTGGCTGAAGATTAGAATGTCATCCAAGTATACTACTACAAAGGAGTTGGTCGATCTTCGTGAATGTTGTGTTCACTGCATTGCGATCAGTAGGGCGGCCGACACGGTTTCCTATGGATAAAGGCTTTATTCCTATAGGGGTCTCCCAATATATACACGACGGTACGTGGGAGCACAAGTCCGTATTGATACTTATCGCTTCACCGTGGAGGAATCACCCAACCACTCAACGCTAAGATATCACGTTTAACGACGCCGGAACACGTCTCTAGCTTAGACCTCTATGTGTTTGCGTTATGTTTCAATGTGTTGTTATGTAAATTCAATTTATTTTAAGGTTGATCTTGTTTAGCAGTTTGCCTTTATGGATCACCACGAGATGTATAGTAACACTCCTAAATGCAGTCTAAGATGATAAGCGAGCTTTTCAATCTTTCAACTTTGAAAATCTTAACTACTGAGGGAAAAGAAAGACAACATCTTTTCACACAGATCATAGAGCACGCACTAATGCACTTTTTCCTAAATCAACATGCAAATTGTCATAATGCACATGCACAATGCAAGTATTTCTTTTCCCTTTCTTAATGTTTGTGCGACACAAAAAGAAGGCTGTTGTATAACTTTGAATTCAATTTCAAGTGAAAGCAAACAAGCTTGTCCAAAATCAAAAGACACCTTAAGATTTACTTGTTTCGACACTAGAAATATATAAATTCAAACCATATGACGAAAGTAAAAGCTCAATCAGCTATGAACAGCAAACAAACTAACTCTTAAGATCAAAACGACACTTTATCATAGGTCTAGATATAAGAGGCCACAACAAGACTAGTTCACTTTCGTTATGGGAAACTGTAAATGATACAAGAAATACACAAAGAACAAACACAGTTTCTTTATACAACCGAGGCGGAATAGTGGCAAGGAAAGTTGGTTTCAGATAGGCACATTGACTGGTAACAGGCAGCAAAAAACAAGAGTGAAAACAAGGCAAGAAACAGCAGGAAACCCCAGTAGCACAAGGCAAGACTGGTCCAGCACAGGTGGGACACTGTCTGTTTGACCTTCAGCGCAGGTAGCCCCTTCGGGAACTGCGCTGAAATGCAGACAACCTTCACAGCAGTTGCACTGAAGAATGAAACTTTCGTTTCTCTTGGTTTCCGGGTCACAGATTGCTCAAAAATTCACAGTTTTTGTCCAAATCAGAAGCTATCAGTCAAGGACACACTAAGGGATGACAAGGAGGATGAAAAGCTATCACTAAGAGCTTATTAGAGTCCTTGTGGATCAGCTCTTCAAATCATAAACTTGCCCAGAAACTGAGCTAGAGTAGTTGCCCTCTACTTTGCATTTGAAAGATCCAAATGCAGTTCGATTCGGTACTCCCTTTGTTTATGAAATGAATAGCAAAAACACAAACAACCAACAAGATATGATCCCCAGCGGAGTCGCCAATTTGTTGTTGGGAAAAGTATCCAATACGGAATGACCCTATCCCACTCTAAGGGTGATAGTACCTCAGCAACAACCGAATGCAAAGCTATTCAAGATTACTTCTTTATGAGATGCAAGAGAGAGGAGGAAGAGATCCACTAACCATTATCTTCCGCTAATGATTGATCCAATCTTCCCTCTTTGCTGCTTGCTCCCAACTCCTTGCTCTTTCACTGGCCCAGCTACACAAAGATCCTGCAAAAGCACAAGAAAAGGAAACTACAAGAAGCATACATCCATAATTGATTCAAGGATTAGAATAAATCAAATATACAAGCATCAATACGCCACAGAGACACATGCATATAGAAGAACCTCAAATGCTTTATTAATGGAAGAAGTAAAGTTCTGAGAGTGTTACAACCATAATAGGCCCAATCCAGCAACACCTCCCAGCAGAAAGAAATCTCCTCTTCACCTCCTTCAAGCAAATCACCCAATAGTTCTATGCACAAACCAACAACACTTCCTTACATTCACAAGATTCCAGCCTCCTCAGACCTCATGAGAGAGCTCTATATATAGGAGATTTGGAGAAAGGATGAGTCAGCTTGAGCTTGGCATGAAGTTGACTAGTGTCCTCTCCCACTTCAGTTATACTTCAGTCCTTGAGTCCACTTGGAGTTTCTTGCTTCCACTTGGAGATCTAGATCCTCTTACTTATCACAAGGCGAATTCCCTGATCCAAGTGTCATTTTGGAAGCTTCCTGGGCATTTGACACCTTGCAGAATGACTGTGCCACTTGGCCAATCTCGCCCAGCGCAGGTAGCCTTCATTAGATTTGACATTCAGCGCAGGTACAGAGTGGAGCAGTTGACATTCAGCGCAGATGCTCAGTGGAGCAGTTGACATGATCCAGAATTAGCTTGTTTTTGAGTGTTTTCAGGTGGAGAACTGATATTTAGTGCTGTGGTTTGCTGACCTTGTTCCTCTAGGGGTAGGAACAACATGTTTAGGGACTTTTGATCCCTCAGATTATCGACATTTCATGCTTCATGCTGTAAGGCACAAAAATTTCTATAACAGTTGCCCCCTAAAGCATGAGGTCGTTTATCGGGTGAAATGCTTTATCAGGAGGATCCGAAGTTCATTCAATCTCTGAGAGGTGACCTGTAATAAAATACAATACAATAAATTATTTTTCATTCTGCTTTCATGATCTAGCTGAGGCGGGCATTCCCATGCTCAGCTTTATAAATTCATTTTGGTACATAGAACAGACGATCGTCTGATGGTAGACTGATAATTCTCTGCTGAAATTATCATCCTTTGAGTAGGATGATCATCTGCTGCAATGATGTACATATCAAATGTCTTTATATTTCCTGAATATATATCGCAGCCTGGATGGATGAAACTAGATCCGGGGTCTTCAAACTCGTTCGATCTTCACTCTAAGTACAAGTCGATCCATGTGAGAATTGCGCTGAAGTCGAACATGGAAAGACATCGCTTGATTACCGGTCAATAATGTAAACCGTTAACAAGCGCGAGAGGAATCACCAATAATGACAATGACCCTCAAGGTACTGCAGTACAATTCACGTGGTGTGAATAAAGGACTTGGCGTCGAACACCACGCAAAATCTTCTGGTCGAAGGTCATTGATGTATACCTGTCGCCGGAAGTGAGAAACTTGCCATTGAGGCATGCAAGATTCAAAGTACTGGGGGTTTTGTCCCTAGATCAACTTCTTGGATAATGAGCTGAAGTCGACAAGAAGCGATCCGTCAAAGGAGGGCCTTAATGAATCCCACATCAGTGACACGGAACGGAGCTAATGATTTTAGTGGAGGTGAAAACAATCTGTGAAATATGATTCAGGCTGGCGATCATGGGTGGATGAAGGATAATGTATGGCAGTGGATGGGACACGATTGACTCTTTCTGAACAACATCTCTTGAACATATAACGACATTGATGTGATGGATCAGTAGCATTACCCCAAATGTGGATGGTTTGGCGAGGACCATGGTGATGAGACCGGTGAATGAAACAACCCAACCCGATGTGATACGGAGGACAAAGTGTCATGTTCAAGAGCGACTTGCTACCATTAAAGATTTGAGGTTCTCCCAATTGTTCCCCAGTCATTTCTGACCAGTACCTCTTTATTTTTGTCAAGCTTGAGGAGGATAACATATGCTTGTTCTATAACCTGCCCTTCGGGCAAGCCCATCGCTATGTTTTAACGAGCCTAGTGATAGGGAAACTCGTTCTCGTCTAAAGACAAGTTTGTCGCTATTTAATCATTTTAACGAGTCTAACGACAAGGAAAACTCGGTCCTTTTCATTTTTAGAGAGTCTGAAAAGGTACAGAAAGTTAACTCCAAAATTCCTTTTTCGTCATCTAATCCCTTAAGTCCGAAAAAGTATAAAACAATACAGAAGGGATGAGTTTTCGATAACTTTAACGAGCCGAATAAAACAAGCGCTCGACCTTTTTGTGCAATAATCCCTCAGGTCCAAAAAGATTAAAATCTAGAGGAGGGATAGCTCTTCCGGTCATTTTAACGAGCTGGAAGGCCAAAACTCGGCAAACTTTTCATATTTTACGAGTCAGATGAAAAAGAGCTCAAAGAAGACTCGTCTTTTGAGGAACGAGTGATAAACAGGGATAGCAGCAGATTCCAGGTACAGGTTGGAATTTTCCAATCACGGCAGTGTCACAAGGATGGCTAGGTGAAATCACTCTTCGCAGTTGTTCCTCAAAATAGGTAAACAATCATATGGAGGTAAACGATCGGCCAAATGAACGGTGGAGGTGATGGCTGCAGCAAAACACGACCAAGGTCTTTTTCGGTTGATCAGGGTACATTCTTAATGGTTATTTACCGGGAAGTTCATTTTTTGACGAGCTTAAACTTGCTCAAAAGCTTATGTTTATTTTTTAACGAGCATGAACTATGACGCTAAAACTGCTCGGATCTCGCTTTTCTATTTTTTAACGAGCATAAATTCCGCGGTAAAACTGCTCGATATACCAGTCATAAGATAAGAAATGTCTCCTGCAAGATTCCAATTTTTATAGAGCTTGCACCTCACATAAGCTATGCTCCCTCTCATCCTTTCTTTATGCAAGTTCGGAAACGGCTAATCCCAAAAACAGATAAATAACCGCTCCTAGCTTGCACTCCAAAAGGTTTGCATGCCCCCAGGTATAAAGTACAATTTCAAGGCTGCCCCTACTTATCCGATAAAACATTTGTTTTAAAGGGTGAGGCTTGCCTCTTCCTGGTTACCCAAAGATTGTTTTATTAACACCATCAAACGAAAACACTTCCTCGACACTGTCTACCGAAGTAGACAATGGTGAATGACCTTTTTCAGACAAGTAACCTTATCAAAAGAATTCTGTTCTAGAACAACCCCTCTTCCATCCACGGACGGGGTACGGACTAGTCACATTCTTTCGCGGAAATTCTACCTTATACCCAAGGTTTCCTCTGCCCAAAGCAGACCAGGATGCATGCCCCCTGGGTTCCAGTCCCATCTTTCCGAATCACTCGCACTCATCGGGAAGGAGGACTGGGGGTGGAGACATTTCTTGGGTGAATAGACCATTCAGGGTTGGTATTTGACTATTTGCGATGCGTGATCCTGGAAATGAAAGTTGGTCTACGAGCTTGACCATTCTTCCTTCATGTGGAAAACACATTACTCTAAAGAGTGAGGAGACTATAGCTCCCATGCAATATATATAGTCCCGTCCAAGGAGTAGGTTATAATCCAAGGGTCCTTGAACGACCATCACGTTCATTTGAACGGTCTTCCCTTTCAATGTAACAGGCACATTGGGGAGGATCCCTAATGGTCGACTGGTTCCTTTATCAAAACCCGAGAGATTTCTTATCTCAGGCAAAAGCGCCGTGGAACCCAGTGCTTTCCAAGCAATAGAGGAAAGGATACTCACAGATGCCCCTTCATCAATGATAGTTCCAGCCATTACCATCCTGTAAATTTGGACTATGATTCTGAATGGTATACTGGCTGGTAACCGGGGTCTGCCTAGTTGGTTCCAATCAAAGGATACAACCAGGTTGCTTGGTGGTGGGACCGAATACACGGCCGGATATGACCTTGACGATGTTCCTTTCCTGCGATAAAGGAATGGGCGCATTGCCCTGATGCTCATCAGAGTCGGTGTTGATGAAAAGAATCTGGATGGTGTCATCCTTATTCTCTTCAGTGAGGGTGTCATTTGAAGATGAATCTTCAGTGACGGTGTCATTTGAGGATGAAACCTCCGAAAGAAGAACTGGGTCAACTGCCGTATCGACCTTTAGACTTTCGTCTGGTCTGGATTCAGTAGGTTCATTTTCAATGACTGACGCTTCAGCTGACCACTTGAGCGGGCCAGCTGTATTTTCAACCAACGAAGGACCTGGCACGAGTTTTTTGTATCCAGGAGGAAGTCTCAACGGTGAAACCGGGCGATCTTCCAAAACTCTCTTCGCTTCGTCTAAGAAGGGACAACGGTGGATGGCGTGATCGCCTTCACACAGTCTGCAGGAGGACCTTGCTCCCCCTCTTTGTCTTGAACCTTCACTTTCGCTGGTTGACAGTGAGCAATCAACATGGCTATCAGAGGTTGATGCTCCCAAATTGTGCAAACAAGGGGACCAGTCCCTTAGTATCCGGGGAATACAGGGACAATCTCTATGGAAGTGGTCTCCTCTACATATGACACATGGCGATTTAGGCCCGGTCTGTGCTGTGTGTGGATTTTTGTCAGATGTCTTTTGCTTGCCCCCAGTCACCTTAGGCTCCTTCTTCTTCTTCTCTTTCTTCTTCTTCTCCTTCTTCTCCATGGGAGCTTGGCTTTTGCCGGCTCTACCTTGCGAAGATGAAGGATTGGAGGAAGAGTTATAGGAAGTAGAAGGCTGGTGGGTAGCTCTAGACTCATCTAACTGTTGACTCGACTGTTCAGGAACCATGGTGGTCTGAACTACATTAGTTGAGAATAGCCAAATAGGCAGGCCAATTGTCAGTCCTGGAAGCGACAATGTGGCCATGTGGGGCGCACCAACTTCTCCCCAAGAGGAGAATGGACTAGGATTTCCATCATGTGGAATTCCTTGGTTGGGGCGTTCCATGTTCTCAACCTAAGATCAACGCAGGAATAGGAGGTGATTATGTTCCGTTTAAAATAAATTTTATAACGACGCTTTAGACACAACTTGCTTTTTCACTTTTTAAGAGCCGAGAAAAAGCTAAAGATGACTCTAGTCTCCTTCGATGTTTTAATGAGCCTGAAGTGACAAATGCTCGGATGGACTTTTTTAGTTATAGAGTTTGAAAAAGGCCAAAAGAAACTGCTCTGGAGTTCTAGGCAGAGGGTGTGCCAAACTTTTCGCAAAACCACAGAATACGTTTTACGGTACGAGTGGTCAATCTTCGTGAATGCTGTGTTCACTGCATTGCGATCAGTAGGGTGGCCGACACGGTTTCCTATGGATAAAGGTTTTATTCCTATAGGGGTCTCCCAATATATACGCGACGGTACGTGGGAGCACAAGTCCGTATTGATACTTATCGCTTCACCGTGGAGGAATCACCCAACCACTCAACGCTAAGATATCACGTTTAACGACGCCGGAACACGTCTCTAGCTTAGACCTCTATGTGTTTGCGTTATGTTTCAATGCGTTGTTATGTAAATTCAATTTATTTTAAGGTTGATCTTGTTTAGCAGTTTGCCTTTATGGATCACCACGAGATGTATAGTAACACTCCTAAATGCAGTCTAAGATGATAAGCGAGCTTTTCAATCTTTCAACTTTGAAAATCTTAACTACTGAGGGAAAAGAAAGACAACATCTTTTCACACAGATCATAGAGCACACACTAATGCACTTTTTCCTAAATCAACATGCAAATTGTCATAATGCACATGCACAATGAAAGTATTTCTTTTCCCTTTCTTAATGTTTGTGCGACACAAAAAGAAGGCTGTTGTATAACTTTGAATTCAATTTCAAGTGAAAGCAAACAAGCTTGTCCAAAATCAAAAGACACCTTAAGATTTACTTGTTTCGACACTAGAAATATATAAATTCAAACCATATGACGAAAGCAAAAGCTCAATCAGCTATGAACAGCAAACAAACTAACTCTTAAGATCAAAACGACACTTTATCACAGGTCTAGATCTAAGAGGCCACAGCAAGACTAGTTCACTTTCGTTATGGGAAACTGTAAATGATACAAGTAATACACAAAGAACAAACACAGTTTCTTTATACAACTGAGGCGGAATAGTGGCAAGGAAATTTGGTTTCAGATAGGCACATTGACTGGTAACAGGTAGCAAAAAACAAGAGTGAAAACAAGGCAAGAAACAGCAGGAAACCCCAGTAGCACAAGGCAAGACTGGTCCAGCGCAGGTGGGACACTGTCTGTTTGACCTTCAGCGCAGGTAGCCCCTTCGGGAACTGCGCTGAAATGCAGACAACCTTCACAGCAGTTGCACTGAAGAACGAAACTTTCGTTTCTCTTGGTTTCTGGGTCACAGATTGCTCAAAAATTCACAGTTTTTGGCCAAATCAGAAGCTATCAGTCAAGGACACACTAAGGGATGACAAGGAGGATGAAAAGCTATCACTAAGAGCTTATTAGAGTCCTTGTGGATCAGCTCTTCAAATCATAAACTTGCCCAGAAACTGAGCTAGAGTAGCTGCCCTCTACTTTGCATTTGAAAGATCCAAATGCAGTTCGATTCGGTACTCCCTTTGTTTATGAAATGAATAGCAAAAACACAAACAACCAACAAGATACGATCCCCAACAGAGTCGCCAATTTGTTGTTGGGAAAAGTATCCAATACAGAATGACCCTATCCCACTCTAAGGGTGATAATACCTCAGCAACAACCGAATGCAAAGCTATTCAAGATTACTTCTTTATGAGATGCAAGAGAGAGGAGGAAGAGATCCACTAACCGTTATCTTCCGCTAATGATTGATCCAATCTTCCCTCTTTGCTGCTTGCTCCCAACTCCTTGCTCTTTCACTGGCCCAACTACACAAAGATCCTGCAAAAGCACAAGAAAAGGAAACTACAAGAAGCATACATCCATAATTGATTCAAGGATTAGAATAAATCAAATATACAAGCATCAATACGCCACAGAGACACATGCATATAGAAGAACCTCAAATGCTTTATTAATGGAAGAAGTAAAGTTCTGAGAGTGTTACAACCATAATAGGCCCAATCCAGCAACACCTCACAACAGAAAGAAATCTCCTCTTCACCTCCTTCAAGCAAATCACCCAATAGTTCTATGCACAAACCAACAACACTTCCTTACATTCACAAGATTCCAGCCTCCTCAGACCTCATGAGAGAGCTCTATATATAGGAGATTTGGAGAAAGGATGAGTCAGCTTGAGCTTGGCATGAAGCTGACTAGTGTCCTCTCCCACTTCAGTTATACTTCAGTCCTTGAGTCCACTTGGAGTTTCTCGCTTCCACTTGGAGATCTAGATCCTCTTACTTATCACAAGGCGAATTCCCTGATCCAAGTGTCATTTTGGAAGCTTCCTGGGCATTTGACACCTTGCAGAATGACTGTGCCACTTGGCCAATCTCGCCCAGCGCAGGTAGCCTTCATTAGATTTGACATTCAACGCAGGTACAGAGTGGAGCAGTTGACATTCAGCGCAGATGCTCAGTGGAGCAGTTGACATGATCCAGAATTAGCTTGTTTTTGAGTGTTTTCAGGTGGAGAACTGATATTTAGTGTTGTGGTTTGCTGACCTTGTTCCTCTAGGGGTAGGAACAACATGTTTAGGGACTTTGGATCCCTCAGATTATCGACATTTCATGCTTCATGCTGTAAGGCACAAAAATGTCTATAACAGCACGGGGCCTTGATTCATACACAACATGTCGCTTCCACAAGTATGGTTGTCCTAGTAATACATCACAAACTTCAAGGGGAGAAATGTCACACAATACCTCATCCGTGAAGGGCTTGATGTTGTATGGAAGGCGACACTGCTGGCTCACGCGAAGATCTCGCCCTTGGTGAAGCCACCCAATGGTGTATGGTTGTGGATGTGCTGTGGTCGGTAAGCCCAACCGCTTCACGACCTCTGCCGAAATGAGGTTCTTTTGACTCCCGCTATCAACAATGAACTGTATCGGGGAGCCCTTTACCCACATCTGGGAGTGGAAGAGACGCTCCTCCTCCTCTGGATCTTCGGGTTCATTTTTCTGGATCTTTGCGGTAGCAACAGTGGCACTGGGATCCGCATCAATGATCTGCTTCCCTTTTTCATACCCCTTATCGGGTTCTGACTCAGAGTCGGAACATGCATCTGATTCTGAAACCTTTAGCTCAGCCACCAGTGACGGCTTGGCCTGACACTCACTTGTGTTGTGAGTGGAGCTCTTATGGAACTCGCACCATTTTCCAGTGTCCTTTCTCGGCTTCGCGGCGTTGTTCTTTGCTTGCAGCTTCGGCTGGCTATCTTGGGCTGTCCCGCCTTAGCTCTGTCCTTTGTTTTGTGGTTTAGGGGCACCTTTCCCCTGCTTTGGATTCGCAAATCCAAAGTCTCGCTTCTTTTGTTTAAACTTCTGCTCGACCTTGACGGCATATCGGTATGCTACGCCGAGCGAGGGGATGTTTAGGAATTGTATTTCTTCCTGGATGTACTTGTGCAGGCAGCCACGGTATTTGAGTATCAAATGTTGCTCCGAATCCTTGATACCCAACTTTGTGCGAAGGGTATGGAAAAGATTGGTGAACTCCGGCACATCTTAGTCCCTTCCCTGCTGCAGCGTGGTCCACTTTATGTATTCATCCTCATAGCTTCCGACAGGGTAGTACTGCTCCTTGATGGCATCCCGGAATGAATCCCAGGTGGGTGCGGCTGAAAATAGTGAGCCAGTACTTTCATCCTTCTGCTCGCAGTAGGTTTCCCACCAGTCCTTGACGTGGGGGGTTGCTTTGAGAAGAGCAAAAACAATCTTTTCCCGACTCGAAAATTCATGAACAGAAAAATAACCCTGTAGCAGATTTAACCATTTATCTACGGCATCGGCGTCTATCTGACCCTCGAATATGGGGATTTCAAAATTAACTTGTAGCTTAAAGGGTGTGGCGTTTCCAGAGGAGCTTCTGAAAGCCGATGCACCGCTTCTGGGTAGCCGCTGAAGGATTTGGGCAAAGCTGTCCATCATCGCGTTCCGTTGTCGCTCGAGGGCTTCTTTGAGCAAGATTTTGATGGGATCTCCTGCCCCCTCGTCTTTCTTCTCGTCCGCCATGGGAGGCCATCGGGATTTGCGAGGCTGGTCTTGCAAAGGTTCAACCAGTTCAAGCCCTAACTCTTTATATCCCGACCTTGTTGGGGACATGCAAAGAAAAATAGAGAAAAAGAAGACTGCTCTGATACCACTGATCCAGATTTAAACAGGAATGCAACAAATTACAGAGATAACCATATACACAAAGATGCAGTGGAAATAATACTTCATTTCATTAATGGAAAATACTGAAATATGCTTACAACCAGAAATGGAAATAAACCAGCTAGGGCGATGGTAGCTTATCTCTGAGAAGAGATGTGATGGCTACATGCCTCTGAACTGTGTTACAATGAGGCTCGAAGGCCTATTTATTGTTGAGAAACAATGGAAAAACCCTTAACATTCCAAAACCTAACCCTAGGAGATGAAACGCCAAACTGTGGGCCCCGTTTGGGGTAAATTGGTACATCAACTTCCCGGGGTCGTAACTTTGGCATATGATCTCCGTTTGACGCGTACAATAGCTCATTAGAAAGATCTATCCGAGCACTATCATTGTTGGAACGAGCAACATTGGACCCATGTTGCCCCCGGATTCCCCAAAAAACGTCGTTTAGGGCCTCAAAACAGCTCCGGAAGTTCAGGACCCGAAAAACTGCTAAAAATAGTAAGTTGTGCTACAATTAAGGAAATTGAAAATGCTGAGAAAGACAATGGTGGGGGTCCAGGTGGACTTGGCAGGTGGTCACCAATATTCACCTGGATCACTAGAAGCCTTTTGGACCCCAAAAGATATTATCATTTGTTCAGCAAGTGAGGATACAACTCCCGCACCTTCTCAATCTACAACCATTTGGCTTTATAAGGCATTTTCCCCTTGAGTCCCATTCTAAGGTATTTGACATTCCCTCTCTTCGAAGTCTTGGTTCTTCTGTCAAGTATGAGATCATGTTGAAGTTCATCAAGATATTATGGCAAGAAATCATCTATTGGTGGCAGCTGAACATGCTCTCCTTGATCATCAATCAAAGCAGGCTCAAACAATGTCAAATTCTCAACATTAACAACAGAGTATATTTGCATGTAAGGAGGAAAATCAAGCTTGAATGCATTATTACCAATCTTTCCTAGAATTTTAAAAGGACCATAACATATTGGCTTAAGCTTTTTACCTTCTCCTTGAAAACTCTCTTTGCTAATATATAACCAAACTTCGCCTCCAACTTGAAATTTGTGATCAACTTGGTGTTTGTCATGCCTTGCCTTGTAGCTGCTTTGACTTTTCTCAAGTTGTTCCTGCATTGTATGATGTATCAGTTGAATTTTCTCTATGAACTTCCTTGTCTTATCGATGTCACTATAACCATCTATGGTGACATCTTTTTCAAAGATGAAGTCCAATGGCGATCTTGGCAAGTACCCAAAACACGCCTCAAATGGCGATGTGTTTGTGGAAGAATGATTTTTCCTGTTGTATGCATGTTGTATGTAATGCAATTATTCATCCCACAACTTGGGATGTTTGTTGCAATATCCTCTAAGAAGATGAATGACTGTTCTGTTGACCACCTCGGTTTGTCCCTCTGTTTGTGGATGAAAGGTTGTACTCTTCTTCAACTTTGTGTCCATCATGTTTGTAACACCCCTCCCTTGTGTACTACATTATTCTAAACCTAAGCTAAGTTAATGCTTGGTATGATATCCTCCCCTGTGTGTTAAATGTTGTAAACCTAAGCTGAGGAAAGCTAGGTTTGATACCCTCCTTTGTGGGTTAAACTATTATAAACCTAAGCTAAGGAAAGCTAGGTGATATGTAATATGAAAAGCAAATGCGTTATTAAATAAATTAATAAAATAAATCACTTAGAGGGTGGAGCACCAAGAGAGAGGAGATGCTTGCAAAATCCCATGAGGAATGGGATAGAGATGAATATTTCATGATAAAGCTTCTAGATGTGATTCTAGATAAGCTTGGATGGATTGCAGATCCATCGGATGGATGGGAGATAAAGATCCATCGGACATAAAAGCTTTGTAGGAGATAAAGGCAAGATTTTATGTGGAAAAGCGTCGTGGGAGATAAAGATGAGCTTTTCCGGATAAGACCTAGGCAAATGGAAAAATCCATAAAGTGGGACACCGCTAATGGTAACTAAATCATGAAATAGGGTATTAAATACCCAGTGCATCGATCAATTGAGGACAGTTGATCCTTGGCAAGATCTTCGGCTCGGGGGGAATCAAAGGTGATTCATGGCTGGGTGGTGGTGCTCCTCCCTCCAAGTGAGATTTAGTTGGTGTCATTTGCATGAAATGGTTGTATGTCGGTCTCTTTCCCTTCTTGTGATTATTTTATTTGGTTCAGTATTGGATATGTTAACAGTCTTGGCTTATGTGTTGGTATGATGCTATTTGTATTTCATTCTTATGTGTATGAATGAGTAGGATACTAAATGAATCTAATGGAAATCTTCTTTATGTTAATGAAGGAACTTTTACTGTTATATAAAGCTTCTGGTTAACATGGCAGATAGTGGTAGATGGTTGCGGATTATCATAGTATAATGTAGGTAACAAAATAATCTATGATGGTCAGATTTTCTATTGCATGTATACCCAATAAGGATCGATTTGCATTCTGTCAATTGCTTAAGAGTAATATTTATGATGGAAATGATGGATTTAATAATGCATGAGACTGTCGTGTGCTCTCATATGCATATCGAAGTTATTAAGATAAGAAATGGTAGCATGCTTTAGTATTTTGCAGATATTCATGCATGTGGAACAATTATGGAGGAATGTCTCCCATAGTATTATCAAAGGTTCACCATGGTCTATGTCGTGCATAATGAAATTAGATGCTCCTGCATGCGATATAAGGAATTGATGGTATATTATTTTAGTTATGCATATATGGGTCTGTGAGATATCCAGTGAAATTGACTTGAATATCACCAGGTTGCTGACGATACCTAGTATGCCTATAATGAAAAATATCTCTAGTATTGCATCATAACTCGGTAAATAATTGTAATAATTATAAG
This sequence comes from Pinus tabuliformis, assembly GCA_031772625.1. NCBI lineage: Eukaryota > Viridiplantae > Streptophyta > Pinopsida > Pinales > Pinaceae > Pinus > Pinus tabuliformis. Next base: position 150,615,965 of record CM062816.1, read on the forward strand.
TGTATGAGATAGGTTACATGTATAATGTCTGATCTAAGATTTGTATCTAATTATGCCAAACCAGTTAGTTATGCATGATGAAAGAAAGACTATAATCATGATGGATGATCATGATAGTAGAGTTTAATTAAGATCATTAATGTAGGCAAGGAAATTATAACTAAGGAAATATTAATTATAACTAAAGAAAGATTTTAAAAGTTAGGGAATTAGGGGTTATTTTCCAAGTAGGCCATGGAGGTACGTTACAAATGGTATCAGAGGCATAGGTTCAAACACTGCGGCCTATGGACTAATCCACCTCCGTAATGGCAGCCATGTCTTGTACATGTTAAATTGATTTTCAAAACTAAAGGAAATTCCAAGCTAAGATTAACAACAATAATATTTTAATGAGGAGTGAGAGCTCCTAAATTTCTTGTTATATGTCAGATAACTAATAACATAAAGGGATTGTTAAACCTTGGATCACTAATTAGTGGATGCCTTACTAAGCTCAAAGTGCTTGAATACATAACAGAAGAATAGGCTAACATATGGAGAAAATTGTAGAAGTAATAACATGGGTATATGTTATTCCACTCCATCTAAAATATTATTATATTAAATCATTAAGGCGGATTGTTGAATAAAACCTTATCTTCATTTACGTTGTTATTTAGTAACTACTAAACTTCAGTTGCAATTGTGAATTTGAATCTCAAATTCTCTGTCTTCTAGAGACCAATTGTAGAAATGACATCATGTATACATGCAACCCCGTCTTTTCCTTTAGTGACAAGTTCTCTCCTTTCTAGTATGTCTAGCTAAGTTTCTCCCACTATATCGACATTGTCTTGCAATCCCACTTTCTCAAAAAAAAAAAAAAGAAAGAAAGAAAAAAGAAGGATGTCAAGAAAACAAGGCCTTGTTCGGGAAGAGAGTCGTATGCAAAGAGATAATGGTCGGTATCTTGGAAAGTTTGACCCTTCAATTTTTGTCTGTCATGCATCACTATTCGATATGCCTTTTTTTGTCCTCTTCCGAACATATCACCCTTGTTTCTAAGGTTAACATGAATGGATTTGCGCCACAAATCTCCATGATGCGGTCGAGTTGGGTAGCACTTAAATTTCCAGCCATGCCATTGGAAAACTCTTTTCTTAATAAACTCATTTCTTCCACAGATAGGATGCTCCTCATACAATAGATTAAAAAACTATGGGAAAGAAACGAAGATGCAATATAGATGTCGATTTGAGGGCATTTGAATAAAACCCGGGCTTTACATTATGTTTTCCCTCCATATGGGCGCTCGGTGGTTTGATGACAAAGGATTTAAAATCACATATCAGGTAGGAAGACAAAATGTTTTAAATACGGGGATGAATTAATCTATGAACCTAATTAATGGAGAGAAAACCACGCACAGGGAGGTATCAAATAATGATTGAATGTCATGATCTTAAGATGTGTAATTCTATTAATTTAAAGCTAGTTAGGATCATTAATTACAGTGACAATTAATAGATGGGTGCCTCACCTAACACCATGGGTGCAACCTGTTGCCTCTGTTCTCATGGAGATGGCAATGAATTGGAACCATAGGAATGGTCGACGATAGACTCTCTTGTGGTTGCCGAGTCTAACAGTTGTTCTATCCTTTCAAAGGGTGATGTAAATTGAGTAATTTCTAGCATGCAATGCTTTATTCTTCATACGCTACTGGTTTTTTTTTTATTCGGTAGAAGTTTTTCTAGTTCGATGGAATGGAATAAACACTGCTTGGGGTGGCTAAAGATCATGTTTTATGAGTAAAAGCAGCAAGGCATGGATGATGATTTTTGGCATGCATGTGAGATAGCAAATTTTTGGCTTATGAATATAGCAACACTGTCCATAATAAGTTGTTAAAATCAAAACGTGTCACGGTGTATAGTGTAAGACTGTTGTTTCTTTCTTATAAATTCTAATTATCACCGCGTACGTGCAAAAGCAAATGAGGGTTTGCTTTCCAAAAAAAAATTAGCGATGTTTATTTCATTATATGGGTTGTTGTTTCTTTCAATAGATGGGTTACCTATATGGTGGTGATAGGAGATGAAGATCGACGGAAAACTGTGTAAGAATTGGTGCGTTAAAGCTAGCCACGATCGTTTTCAAAATAGAATTTATGCAACATGATTATCTCGTAAAAAAATGCCTCAAGATTTTATTGATTAAATACAATTTTTATCACCGAAAACTAGGCAATTATTCCTATAACCAGATGTATTAGGCATTGTAATTATTCATGGAAATTATTTGTCCATCCAGATGTATTAACCATTGTAGTTAAAACAAACATAGGATTTTAAGTTATTAAATTTAAATTACATTTTAAAATAACACTTGTGAAAAAAAAAACTCAACCAAGTCATGCAGGCTGCCAGACGGTGGCCCTTATCTTGTTTTGGAGGAAAAAAATCTGGATAATTTATTTAATTAATTATATAAGTTGCAGAGTACGAGGATGTGGAGTCATCGTATGTTTTCTCCTCTTTTGATGAGTTGGATGTTATCCTTGGGATGAAATTTCTCATGCGTTGGCAAGTTAGGACATTTTTATTTTCTAAAAAAAAGTGTATTCAATGGTAGGAGCAACAACACCTTCTCATATTGAGTGGAGAAAATCACGTTGTTTCTTATTTTCGATTTGCCTTACCACATGTGTGAAGGAGAAAAACTGAGGAATGGATAATATATTCTAGGGCATAATTATCGTGAGTGTGGATAGACGCTATCATCAACATGTCGATAAGGATGTGTTGGAATGATTTGTTAGGGATCGAGGAAACGTTGTGGCAAAGGTTGTTTCCTTTTGTCAACCATGAATTCATATTTGCTAAGTCCTCATGCAGATCATTGCCTTTGTGGGATAGAGGTTATCCGACATTCAATCTTATCAGAGCGGTAAACCTAATCATGAAAGGATAAAATCCTGAAGATAATATTTATCCAAAAAAAAAATATATCAGGACCAGGACATTGAAGTCCCTTAGTTCCTTCTAGAAGATTGTGAATTAGCCCCTTCATATGCATGCAGTGAGTGCTAACGCGCCATTACTATTGCACTCTCAAGTTTCATGTGTGCAGATATGTCTTGTAGATTGATAGAGAAGACGATGGGGTGAAATGGGTTTCGAAATGGTTCTAAATGGCATCGCTGCCGAGCGACAGTTTTAAGGATTGCTACAGCACGATATCAAAAAGACCAATTAAAAAACCATAGAATCAAACATGACCAATGAAATAACCGACGTGGTTTTGTTTAGAGTAACCTGCACATGGACATGAAAATGTGGCGACGCACAAAAAGTCTTGCAAAAAAGACTCACAAGTCTTTATAGCTATGGTTTTGATAAAAATCGCAACTACTGACATACAGGGCTAAACAGGAGATGATTTTGTTTTAAAAACTGCCTATTGGTGTAGAGAAGATTTCATAATCCTCCTTTTAAGAGATGAGACGTTACTTACTTGTGGCTCAAAATCTATACAATTGGTCCACTGTTGGGACTTCTCGTTCATACCGATCATCCTTGCAGCGACAAATGATGGTGATAACAAAATTGATGTGATATATTGCTGTTACAAGCTTCGGTTTCGACGATGGTCGTGGCAAATACATATAGACCTTGTTATGCTGCAGATAGCATGGGTAAGTATTGTTTTTCAGGTTGAATTTGTTTTAATTGAATGAGTTTGATATATATATAGTGTGTTATATAGTAAAATAATTTTTTCACTTTCTTGATAAATGAACTACACCAAAGAGATTGTACCGTTACCTTGAGTTGTTGGGTTTATATTAATTCTTAAAGGTTATATTTTAGATCTTACTACATATATGATATATGTGCTTACTATAAGCAACAAAGTTATGTATATGCATGTTCATGCATTAATACTTCTCACGATTAAAAAAAAAAATTAAGATATATCACCGGGTTTGAGAAGTGATCGAGAAGGCCATTATATAAAAATTATTAAAACTAAGTTATCAGTAACCATGATGTACAAGTGATAAGTATGATTATGGTACTCAAGGAGTGAATAAATAATTCTAATAATGTTGTACAACACTAAACATTGCATATGGCTATGATTGTGGATTTAAAATGTTATAGTTGCTTTAATTCAAAACTAATGATGATGTGAGACAGTGAGGAGGCTCACATGTGAGGTCATAGTGAATATAAGTATTGTGTAACTTTATTGCTGCAACTGGAACAAACATTTGATGTATATGGCATTATACAGTAAATACATTGTAATTGACGATGTTGTTAGCAATTCACTCATAGAACGCAACATAATATTTATAATTTATAGCCACTGCTATCTTGTTCCATGTCGACTCTATGAAGAACTCTCAATACTTAGTGACGAGCATGGGCTAATAATCATAATAAAAGAATTCATTGTTGATATGTGTCACAATAATTCATTGTTGAAATGAGCCATATGTGTTAAAACAATAATTCATCTATAGGAAAATTTTCTAGTGGGTTGACTTCCAAGTAAATCTCCAAAATAGTCATGCTTGAGCATGTGGAGATTGTGGTATCAAAAGTGAAGGAAATATATATATATATATATATATATATATATGCATGATAACATCTAGATGTACATAAAAGGAAACTTGAGAAAAATTGGTATTGTAAATGACAAAGAGAACTTAGAAATATTTTATTAAAACCTATAACACAATTTCTACCATTGAATCAACATCCCAAGCCATGACATCAAACGGTTGATGAACCATGTCAAAAACTATATTGGAATTGATTGTTCCAATAGGTAAGAGATTTAAATGGTGATTGGTACAATTGCGGTATAGATGCATTGCTAAATAAAATCACCTAACCCTAGAAAAGAAGATTAGATAAAGAAAACCATGGTTGTATCATTGTTGAATTGTTGTGTAATGATACATATACCCATGCATTGTCATGAATTGTATGTGTTACCATAGTCTGGCTAAGTGGTCATTCATATAAAAATGTTTTAAAAAAAAGATCATGCTTAATATCTATGCATAGTAATGAGCCAAATAAATCTTCCATGTAAGGACTTCCTCATGAATTCTGGTATTGATAGTCTCTTACATGTTGAAAAAAAGTAAAAGTCATTGCTCAACAATCATAAATATATTGGTTACTCCAATGCCTATTAAAGGGGAGTATGTTCTGTAGAAGGAAAGAGCATGATTAACCTAATGATTATATTGGTAAAGTAGTATGGAATTGTTATTGTGTTGTCATAGACTATATGTTTTGTTGCTTAGATGTTGAGCATAGTTGTGTTGAGCAAGGATTGGTGGTTTGTGACCTGTAGAATCAATGTTATGCTGCTATCAATGCTTACAAATATGCATAGCATGTAGAAATTTGGTTTTTCCTCCATGCAGGGGATTGAGTTTCTTATTGAAGTTATACTTTATTAAGCGTACATGCTTGGGATTTTATGTGCCAATAGTAAATAGGCAAAGTATGTATGATTATGTTAAAAGTTTGTTGGACAAGAAAAATTAAAGGTTATAGTACAAGACTATATAAGTGTACAAGTTGTGGTTCAAATTAATCCTTTGATTAATGCATCTTTCGATGGATATGCATAATAGAACCTATAAGTATCCTTGAGTGCAAACCATAGTGGTGGATGAAGTAGCACAAATGGTATGGACCATTGGGTCAATTAAACAGATTGATATCATATAAATAAAAATGCAAGCAATTTTGAGAGGTTCTCTTATTGGATTGCATTGATAAGGTGTCTCGACAACATAAGGAAATGTTGCGTTATTCAAACAAGAGTTCATGAATTAGATAATTCATCTTTTGGTAAAGGGTGATTTAATGTTAAGGATGAGCTAACATGTAAATAACTTGAGATCATAAACACTTACAACTACAAGGAGTATAGGGTTGAAAGTAGTAAAAACTTTCATGCATAACTACACTGAATTATACATGGCCAACAGGTTGTTGAGGCATAAAAAGGGCAAAAGTAAAACATACGAGGTGAATTAATGATCTAATGAATATTAAACTTCAACAACTCTGAATTAATAATCTGCTTTAAGAACATTAAGCAAAAGGTATGACTAAGATGAAATCATGAATCCAATAATATGTGACTGATATTGTAACCACATGACATTTGGAATTGACTTACAGATGACATAAAATCTTTCTTAATTTCATAGATGAACCATGATAAATGAATGTTGGTATGATACTAACATGGTGGAAAAATATGTGGATAAATTTTATGTCATGCAGGTGATACCATGAGGATGGTATTATAGGCTGTACCACAGCTGGACTATGTACAACAGTACATATGGGACTGTATGACTACATATGCTACAAGGTTGAAAAATGAAATGTGTATTGGTGTGTATAACATACCTTGTGTGCAGGTATGCAGTAGTCATTGGATGGATGTTTGGACAGGTAAACAAACCTGGAGGTTACCCAAAAGAAGGAAAGTAAGTTTGGTATAAGTAACTATGGTTAATCATAGTTTGGCATACATACAATTACGATGAATATATGTATATGAATATATATTGTGATGTGAAATAATCTGTTATGACCTTGTAGGAATATTAATTTGGAAAATATGCTAACTGATGTATTGTATGCAGAGAGACTGCAAGAAGCGGGTGTTTGACAACACAGGGGCTTCACTGCGGGAGCAATACCATAACATGTGGGTTCATATTGGGGGATATATAATGAGGAAAAAGTGACATAATATATTGGGGGATATATAGGGGGTAAAGGGTTTGTATATTGATAGGTATAAAAAATGGAACTCAAAGTTAATGAAAAAATATAAAGGGGTATAAAAAATGGAGCTCAAAGTTAATGAAATAATATAAAGGGGTATAAAAAATGTTAATGAAAAAAATGGATACCTACAATATCTCGTGAGAACAAGGGCTTTTTGAATTGGTAAGGTGTGTTGGGTCTATATTGGTAAGGGGTATAATTATGTGATCTTTAGAGGTATTTTCCAATATATGCTCAAATTAAGGGTATTGTTTAATATGTCATGATCGCACGTGATATGTCAGAGGTTCATTAAGTGAAGCCCCCGTGTTTGACAAGAAAACAAAGGTTTGAAAGAATGCAAGCAGAGAACATGCATTCTTCAGATAAAATAAATGATAAGAAATAATTGTTTTAACAATATTAAGTAATAGATTATGATATTTATCATAGTTAAACTTTTGCATCTATCAATTCTCACAAATGGTTTGAAGAAAAAAATGTTACAGGTAGCTATGAAAGGAGAGCACTCCTTGAGACCGATGTATCTATGGTAGGAGAGATGTTGGGAGCACTCCTTGAGACCGATGTAGCTGTGGAAGGAGAGATGTTGGGAGCACTCCTTATGACTGATGTACATCGGAAAAAAAATAAATTGCATAAGATAGCAGAGCCATGAGAGCTGTTGAGTCAAAAACCAACTACCTGTGAATGAGAACTTGATGCAGTGATACACCGAGGATGGTGTAAAATTTAAGGGGGGGAACACCCTCGCTTGTGTACTACATTATTGTAAACCTAGGCTAAGTTAAAGCTAGGTGTGATATCCTCCCATGTGTGTTAGATGTTCTAAAACTAAGATGAGGAAAGCTAGGTTTGATACCCTCCTTTGTGGGTTAAACTATTATAAACCTAAGCTAAGGAGAACTAGGTGATATGTAATAAGAAAAGCAAATGTGTTATTAAATAAATTAATAAAATAAATCACTTAGAGTGTGGAGCACCAAGAGAGAGGAGATGCTTACCAAATCCCATGAAGAATGGGATGGAGATGAATATTTCATGATAAAGCTTCTAGATGTGATTCTAGATAAGTTTGGATGGATTTCATATCCATCGGATGGATGGGAGATAAAGATTCATCGGACATAAAAGCTTTGCGGGAGATAAAGGCAAGATTTTATGTGGAAAAGCGTCATGGGAGATAAAGATGATCTTTTCCGAAAAAGACCTAGGAAAATGGAAAAATCCATAAAGTGGGATGCCGCTAATGGTAACTAAATCATGAAAGAGGGTATTAAATACCGAGTGCATCGATCAATTGAGGATAGTTGATCCTTGGCAAGATCTTCAGCTCGGGGGGAATTAGAGGTGATTCATGGCTGGGTGGTGGTGCTCCTCCCTCCAAGTGAGATTTAGTTGGTGTCATTTGCATGAAATGTTTGTATGTCGGTCTCTTTCCCTTCATGTGATTATTTTATTTGGTTCAGTATTGAATATGTTAATAGTCTTGGCTTATGTGTTGGTATAATTCTATTTGTATTTCATTCTTATGCGTATGAATGAGTAGGATACTAAATGAATCTAATGTCAATCTTCTTTATGTTAATGAAGGAACTTTTACTGTTATATAAAGATTCTGGTTAACATGTCAGATAGTGGTAGAAGGTTTCATATTACCATAGTATAATGTAGGTAACTGAATAATCTATGATGGTCAGATTTTCTATTGCATGTATACCTAATAAGGATCGATTTGCATTCTTTCAATTGCTTACGAGTAATCTTTATGATGGAAATGATGGATTTAATAATGCATGAGGTTGTCGTGTATTCTCATATGCATATCGAAGTTATTAAGATGAGAAATGGTAGCATGATTTAGTATTTTGCATATATTCATGCATGTGGAACAATTATGGAGGAATGTCTTCCATAGTATTATCAAAGGTTCACCATGGTCTATGTCGTGTATAATGAAATTAGATGCTCCTGCATGCGATAAAAGGAATTGATGGTATGTTATTTTAGTTATGAATATATGGGTTTGTGAGATATCAAGTGAGATTGACTTAGATATCACCAGGTTGCTGATGATACCTAGTATGCCTATAATGAAAAATATCTCTAGTATTGCATCATAACTTGGTAAATAATGGTAATAATTATAAGTGTATGAGATAGGTTACCTCTATAATCTCTGATATAATATTTGTATCTAATTATGCCAAACCAATTAGCTATTCATGATGAAATATAGACTATAATAATGATGGATGATCATGATAATAGAGTTTGATTAAGATCATTAATGTAGGCAAGGAAATTATAACCAAGGAAATCATAATTATAACTAAGGAAAGATTTTAAAAGTTGGGGAATTAGGGGTTATTTTCCAGGTAAGCCATGGAGGTACGTTACAATGTCCCACAAATTTGACCAAAAATTCCCAACAAATCTAGAATCTTGATCGCTCATAATAGAAATAGGAAGACCAAAATGAACCCATATGTTTTGGAAGAAAAGATGAGCTGATTGTTCAACTGTAATTTTCTTTTTACATGGTGTTAGTATACACATTTTGTTGAACCTGTCTACAACTACATACAAGTAATCACGACCTTTTCTTGATGATGGCATACCTCCTACAAAATCCATTGAGATACTCTCCCATGGATGTGAAGGTACCGGAAGTGGAGTGTACAATCCTAGTTTCCTGTTACTAGGCTTACTAGTTGCACACAAAGAACATCCTCTTATGAAACAAGATACATTACGAAACATGTGTGGCCAATAACAATACCTTTGGAGATTCACTACTGTCTTTCCTACACCAAAGTGTCTAGCAATCAATGAGGTGTGCGCCTCGCTTATGATATTGTTTCTTTCTCCTTGTGGAATACACAACTTGCCCAAATGATACAACAAACTGTTATGCACATGATAATCCAACTCTTCAATTTGGTTTCCTGACTCAAGCTTGCATACACATCTCGAAAGTCATTATCATATGCATATTTCTCTATATAAATTTCATGCAAAACAAAATTATGCTTGAGTATAACAAATGAATTTACAATAGGCCTTGAAAGCATATCGACTACCTTATTGTAGATTCCATTTTTGTACCTGATAACCAAATGAAACTATTGTAGAAAACCCATCCATCTGAAATGTAGTGACTGCTACAACATTGATTGTGACCGTAAGTACTGGAATGGTTGATGGTTGGTATGGATAATGGTCTCCTTTCCCATCAAGTAGTGTTTCCATTTTTTGACACTTTGTACCAATGCGTAAAGTTCTTTGTCATAAGTGGGATAGTTAGTTACAACTCCATTAAAAATTTTAGAATGAAATGAAATGGGCTTACCATGTTGCATAAGAACTGCTCCCATGGCATAATCACTAGCATCCATTTGAATCTCAAATGGTTGTCTAAGATTCGGAAGAGCCAATACTGGTGTTGAACTGATCTTTTTCTTCAAAGCATCAAATGATTTCTATTGTACATCTCCCCAATGGAAGACTTTCTTGACACTAGTCAATGCATGTAATGGAGCTGCAATGGAAGAAAAATTAGCAATAAATTTCCTCCAATATTGTGTTGCCCCTAAAAATCTTCTTACCTATGTAACTTTATTGGGCTTGGGCCAATTCAAAATGACCTCAACCTTAGAGGGGTCGATTTTCAGCTCACCTCCTCAACCAATGTGTCCCAAATACACTAAAGAATTCTTGCCAAATTCACACTTTGACATCTTTAAAAACAATTGTTCTCTTTTTAAGACATCAAGTACTTTATTTACATGCATGATATGTTCATCTCTGGATTTGCTGAATATGAGTATATCATCTAAGTACACAATGACAAAGTCATCTATAAATGGTCTCAATACATCATTCATAACTCTGATGAAAGTAGCTGGAGCATTTGTAATGTTGAAAAGTGTGCAACAAGAAATGCTTGTTGAGAATGCAACAAGATGATGGAGCTTAGTGGAAAGGAGTCGCCTTCACTAAGTGGGCCCGCAGGCAAATTATGGCGCAAGTTCTATTTTTGGATCCCAGCAGGGATGATCACAGCAGGAGTGATAAAAGTCTATTTTTAGACCGGCTGTCCAAAATAGAAAGTCAAATATCATTGTCTCATAATAATATTTGGACTATAAACTTGATCTTATTCTCTTGGAGCACTTCAGTTTGAGCTACAGAGGTGGCACATGCAGCTGGTCAGAAGGAAGTACGCTTTCTTTGTGGGTCAGTTGAGTTGTTGCATGCTTGACTTCAGTTAGAACTCAATTAGTTGAGTTTGGTGGAGTTGATTGTAGAGTTGATGGAGTTGTGTTTAGTTTGACTTGGTTAAACTAGTTGTAATTAGTCTAACTGCAAATAGACTAATGATGAGTTGTTAAACTAATTGTTAACTCATAATGCAACTATAGAATACATCAGTTAACTCAGTTGCATGCCAGTGCATGTTCAGTTCAGCATGGACAGGTGTTAGAGGATCAGATTGCTATCAGTTGTGACTATAGTTGTGCATGATGATTTGCACAATCAAAGGGATTGAGTATGCCAATGAATTGGCCAATACAAAGTATTATAGCCTCTGCTCACGTCTTTCCCAGTGTGAGTGATTCTTTGGAGGTTAAATACGAGTTTGGTAAACCATTCTCATTCATTCTTGAGCAGGTATTGAGTTGTGGAGGCAGGCAAGCAGCGGGGCAGATTTGGAGATCAAATCTGAGCTGTATTGTGTGTAGCATGTGGAGATAGTACTGCGTACTTGTGAGGAGTATTGTACTATGCATTGTTACATGTTCTCAATCAATATATTATACAGATAGTTGGGGTTTTTAGCGAGATGCTTTCCCCGGGAAAATACTGTGTTGATATGTGTGATTGATGCTTCTATGTATGCCTGTGAATGTTTCTGCTTCTGTAAATTGATGATCAACGTAGAGGAGGTTATGTATTATGCATGTTCCACTTATAAGTGTATAATTAGGATAATCTCTGTGAATATGTGTCATATTATTCAAAATTTGTACATGGTATCGGAGTGAGTTGATTTGTAGAAGAAGTTCTACATGATATCAGTGTTGTATTGATCATCAGATCTATTATTCAGAAAGAGTTTACATTTTATTTCTTCAGGCGGAGTCTGTAATCGGGCCAGGTAGCCTCTGTATTCATCCTTCTTTTGGAAGGTGAGATATCCGGTGAATTCCCATACAGTCGATCTCTGTATAAGAAATACTTCATTCTCACAAATTTTAGATCAGAAGCGGTTGAGTTTTGAGCTGGTGGAATGGCGCATAAGGATAAACTCAGAAACATCAAAGCTGAGAATGGAGACAGTATGCCCAGGTATCTCACGAAGTTCACCTAGTTTCGGGATGAGCTGGGAAGTGTGGGGGTAACTGTTGAGGAGGAGTATGGTGAGTCTAGCACTCCTTGACCTTCCTAAGAGTTGGCATAGCTACCAGGACTCGGTGAATGGAAGGGAGAAACTGCCAGGATGGGAGAGACTTTGGTCGGATCTTGTGCAGGAGGAGATCAGACGGAGCACCAGAGACGGTTCTTCATCCATGCAGGATGAGGATAACTGTGCCTTAGCGAGTAAGGCGAAGAAGGGGAAGGGGAAGGTTTCTCTTTTCGAATCCAATTCTTCCAGTGGTGGGAAGAAGGTTGACAAATTGAAAGTGCAATGCTTTCGTTGTCATGAGGAGGGTTCACGGGTCAAGAACCTATATGCTCTTGAGGTTCAAGATGCATGCAAAGCCTTGAGCAGCGAGGAAATTGATGGAGACTTGGTGGTTGAGAGGGAACGTATATTACCTCTCAACATGTAGAGCCAGAAGAAGTCTCAGACGATTGTGGAGGAGCCACGATTGGTGCAGCAGCTTCAAGAGGTTGTGGAGCAGCCACAACAAGGGAAGCTGAGAGGAGATCGAGTAGAGACATCTACTCATGCAGAGACCTCTAGTAGGGGGAAACTTCGAGCCAGGTGGGCTGAGGGATCGCATGCAGCCATACCTCCAAGTAGGAGGTAGGGTGATGTCGATTGATCATCCCAAGGAGGAGGGGCAGGATCCTTGAGGTACCCAACCTCTTGGATGAGACCTTACTACGGGAGCCCTGATGTGGAGTAGCAGAAACTGACTGATTGGGTAGAGACAGATGCAGATGGAGCGGCAGAGAGAGCGACAGTGCAAGGAATCCCAGGACAACGCATAGCTAGCAGGCTGCAGCAATGCGAGAGGCATAAGTGTCTTGCACAGTGCTAGGTGGCATAGAGAGGTGTGCAATGGTGCGAGATGCATGGAGATGTTGCAGTAGCACAGATGTCAGAGAGGGAGCACTTGTCAGCGGCAGGTAGAGCTTCAGCATCAGAGGGTGTTTCTAGCCCAACAGGGAGGTCAGTTGGGAGGTGTAGTGCGGATGCAATGCTGGGAGATAGAACTAGCAGCAGCATAGATGCAGTCAGAGATCAAAGTGATAGAGGCTAGAGTAGTCAGATACTGAAGAGCACAGAGATGCAGAGTTTTCAGTCAACAGAGGCAATAGCAGTTAGAGACTTTGATGACAGAGCAAGTGGACCGGCCAGATGTGTTGCATGGAGAACATTCCAGAGTTACAGGATCGGGTTTGAGAGGAAGCCTTTCTTGTTGAGAGGGAGTGTTGAAAAGTGTGCAACAAGAAATGCTTGTTGAGAATGCAACAAGATGATGGAGCTTAGTGGAAAGGAGTTGCCTTCACTAAGTGGGCCCACAGGCAAATTATGGCGCAAGTTCTATTTTTGGATCCCAGTAGGGATGATCACAACAAGAGTGACCACAGCAGGGATGATCACAGCAGGAGTGACCACAGCAGGAGTGATCACAGTAGGAGTGATCACAGCAGGAGTGATCAAAGTCTATTTTTAGACTGGCTGTCCAAAATAGAAAAGTCAAATATTATTGTCTCATAATAATATTTGGACTATAAACTTGATCTTATTCTCTTGGAGCACTTCAGTTTGAGCTACAGAGGTGGCACATGCAGTTGTCAGAAGGAATTACGCTTTCTTTGTGGTTCATTTGAGTTGTTGCATGCATGACTTCAGTTAGAACTCAATCAGTTGAGTTTAGTGGAGTTTATTGTAGAGTTGATGGAGTTGTGTTCAGTTTGACTTGGTTAAACTAGTTGTAATTAGTCTAACTGCAAATAGACTAATGATGAGTTGTTAAACTAATTATTAAATCATAATGCAACTATAGAATACATCAGTTAACTCAGTTGCATGTCAGTGCATGTTCAGTTCAGCATGGATAGGTGTTAGAGGATCAGATTGCTATCCGTTGTGACTATAGTTGTGCATGATGATTTGCACAATCAAAGGGATTGAGTATGCCAATGAATTGGCCAATACCAAGTATTATAGCCTCTGCTCACGTCTTTCCCAGTGTGAGTGATTCTTTGGAGGTTAAATACGAGTTTGGTAAACCATTCTCATTCATTCTTGAGCAGGTATTGAGCTGTGGAGGCAGGCAAGCAACGGGGGAGATTTGGAGGTCAGATCTGAGCTGTATTGTGTGTAGCATGTGGAGATAGTACTGAGTAATTGTGAGGAGTATTGTACTATGTATTGTTACATGTTCTCAATCAATATAATATACAGATAGTTGGGGTTTTTAGCGAGATGCTTTCCCTGGGAAAATACTGTGTTGATATGTGTGATTGATGCTTCTATGTACGCCTGTGAATGTTTCTGCTTCTGTAAATTGATTATCAACGTAGAGGAGGTTATGTTTTATGCATGTTTCGCTTATAAGTGTATAATCAAGATAATCTCTATGAATATGTGTCATATTATTCAAAATTTCTACATGTAAGACCAGAAGGCATAACAAGCCACTCAAACAATCCTTGTCTCGTTTTGAATGCGGTTTTTCAAATGTCTTCTTCAACTATTCTAACTTGATGATAACCACTTTGTAAATCTAACTTATTTAAATAATTTGCATACCTCAACTAATTAAGCAAGTCATCAATTCTTGGGAGTGGATAACGATTCTTTACCGTGATTTTGTTAAGTGCACGGAAATCCACACACATACACCAAGTCGCGTCGTTCTTTGGCATCAAGACAATGGGCGAACCACATGGTGAAGTAGATGGGTGTATGATACCTTTGTTTAGCAATTCTTGAATTTTCTTCTTGATTTCCATGCTCTCCATAATCAACATGCAATACATGCCAATGTTTGGAAGTGGAACATACTGTTGTAGTTGTATCTCATGTTGAATTCCCCTCTTGGGAGGTAACCCCTTTGGTTCCTAAAACATCTTGACATGCTTTCTTACCACATCAAACAAATCAAATTTCATTTTTTCATCACAACCTTCAAAAGATTCATAATCAATACCATTCTTTTTCTTGATCATGAGAAGCACAAAATTTTTACTTGCATTTACTAGTCTCTTCATCTGCCCTGCATTAACCAAAGAAATGTTCAGCTTTTTGTGATGGGATCTCACAATGTACTCCACCCCATTCTTGAGAAATAAGTATTTGTTTTCATGGCGATAAAATACTGCTTTCCTATCATACAAATATGGACTACCCAAAATTATTCCTGAGATGTCAAGTGGAACTACATCTAACTCAACTTCATCAATGAACTTTTCAGTAATGGCGAACTTGAATAAGCACTTCCTTGTAACCTGTAAATTTGCATTATTGACTATCCAACCCAATGGATATGGCTTATGATGAGGTATAGTTTCAAGGTTGATTTTTTTGACCAAGTCTTCTGAAATTAAGTTTGATTGTGACCCACTATCAAATAATGCATCAATATTTGTATGATTTGAAATTACCCTTACATGAAACAACTCTATTCTTGATTCTTAATTTGGATTGTTGTTTTGATTGTGTGAGGAACTAGTTCTTGCAATAACTTCTTTTCCTTTTGTAACCATCGCTGAAATCTTGGTCTCATCACTAGAATCTGATCCAAGGTCATGTTGTGTGGTAGCGATCGTCTTTTGTTTTCCCTTATTGTTTTGTTTCTTAGGCCTTAGTTCAGGATGTAATTTCCAACAATGGGCTTCATCATGCCCAGCTTTAGAACAATGTTGGCATATGCTTTTCTCCCATTCTTTCTTCACACTTGCATTCTTATTTCCCTTCCATTTTCCTCCCTTCTCTTTCTCTTTACCCTTGAATGGATTCTTCTTACTACCCTCTTCCTGAATGTTCTTTCCCCTTGCTTCAAGGTGTGTGGCTTACACACGTACCTCATCCAAATTGCTTGGATTGAACATAAGGATAGTATGTTTCAAATAGGAATGTAAACCCCCAATATATTTCAACAGTGTATCTTGGGAATTCAAATTTACTACTAACAACAAAGCCCTCTTTCTAAACTTTTGGGTATAGTCTTGGACTGTTTTGCCCCTGACCTACGTAAAATTCTGCCAACTCATAATGGCTTTTTGCATATAGGCTAAAGGGTAAAACTGTCTTTTAATTGCAGAAACAAATCAACCCAAAAAATTGATATCTTACCATGAATTCTCATTTCCTCTTGAGTTTTTTCTTCCCACCAGACTAATGTTGCTCCTGTTATCACTCCTCCGGATCTCCAAGGCTGAGGAAGAGTCCAGCTGAGGTAACCACAGACCAACCTTTTGACTTAGTAGCTAGCCCTACCAAGTTGGAGAGGGCTCTCTCCAAAGGATCACAGACAAGAGGGTTGGATAGATTAGGGTTTTAGGCTAGATATAGTAGCTCAGGGTTGTTTTTATTTGAATTGGTTGGGGTAGTCACTGGATGAGTGAATTAGGTCAGAGAATGAACTAGGTCCGGGCAAAAGAGATTCATATTTGCAGACATCTGATGGGGAAAGGTAGGCAAGTTACTTTAACACTTTGTAGTATAGTGATGAGATGGTTTAGACTAGTGAGGTACTAAAAAGAGCATGAGATCATGAATTCTTTTTAAACTGAAGAAATGAAACAATCTATGATGATTTTCCCAAAACAGAACATACAAGATGAATTCTACTTATCACACCTTGAAAATCAAACATAATTAGAGTGAAATGAATATGAGAGGTAAAAAAAATTCATACATATGAAACTGAAGAAGAAACAATATCAAAATACCATGCCACGGGAATCCCACCAAAATAGTTGCAACTCATCCAATATATTTCATGCCAATGTCTGAAACACTAGTACAACATCCAATAGAGTCCAACCTGTAGAATGACTGAAAAATTACATGATATAGGCCTAAAAACAACTCATCCTAGCCTTAGGGGTCGAATCCATAAGAGGAGGAGCAGTTACAACAAAAACTAAATTTATAGCTAGAGTGTAGGGTGGTCAAAGTGACTCATCCCTAACTTAGGTGAACTGATTCATTAAACCTCATGGAGGCCATTTAAGTAATGTACTTACCCTAGGTAATAGTAAAGACATGATAATTACATCAACCATATCAATTACATCAGTAAAATATTGATTTCCCATAGGTAAAAATCAAAATTGGAGAGAAACAGTGAAAATCTGGGCTGACTGTCAAACGCGAAGTGCCAGTGTCAAACACGCAGTGCCATCTTCAAACTGACCTTTACTTCTCTTCCTGATGTCCAAATCTATCCCAAGAAAGCTCATTGGAAAGTTTATCCTGTCTAGTTTCCAAAAATTCCCTTTTTTTTCAAAATGGGATTAATTTTACCCTCCAAAATTCAATTCTTCCAAGACTACTCAAACACGCAGTGCCTCGTCTAGAAATAAGGCAGAAACATGATTTTTAGGTGGATTTTTTGCCTTTTTCACCGACCAGTTTTGCTTTCTAGGGTTGGAAACATGGGTTTCCTGGATTTCTTGGTCCTTCTGAATCCAATGGTGTTGGCCATTCCTCCAAAAAGTTCCTCCACAAGTGCGCAGTGCCTAAGGCACTGGACGTTTGACCAAACTGCTGATATAGAAAATGCCTTAAAAAGACTGGAAAAGAAAGATGATAAAAATTGGGCCAAGGGTCTTCAAAGTTGTTCAAGAAGATGATGTTTGAGGTGGCTAGGTATGGAGTGAATACTCTACAAGTATATCAAGCCTCTTCTTCTCCTCATGGTAAGTTAGGGTTTCAATTCTTGCCCTAGCAGCTTTGAGCTTTGCCCTTTCTATTTGGTGTCTTCGACAATAATACTTTGCCATATTTCTCTAAATGTCAATGTCTCTTTTAGCCTTGTCTAAGAGGCTTTCAATATGGGTGTTCACCCTCTCAAGCCAATGCTCCTAGTTCTCATTTACCATTTCGGAAAATTGCTCATTTAGGGTGAGCTCATTAGCTAGTTCGACCTCCTTTTGTTTTTCTAGCTCCAAAGCTCTCTTTAGGCCTCTAGTCCTTGGCCTTTTTCTTGGCACCTATTCCTCCAGCTAATCACTGTATTATCCATATGCTTCATCAAGTAAGGCTTTATCCTTTTCTGCCTCCCTCTTTTCCTTGATGAGCTGACTCTCCATGAGCTCATGTTTGGTCTCTAATTTCTTTTTTTCCTTCTCATAGTATGTGATGATATATTTTTCCCTCTACAAATTGACCTAGAGTTCCCCTATGAGTTTTTCTTTCTCTTTGAGGGCAATGGATGTGCTCTCACTATTTGTTGGAAATAATACTGAGAGGGGGGGTGAATC
The DNA here is from genome assembly GCA_031772625.1 of Pinus tabuliformis. Classification (NCBI taxonomy): domain Eukaryota; kingdom Viridiplantae; phylum Streptophyta; class Pinopsida; order Pinales; family Pinaceae; genus Pinus; species Pinus tabuliformis. Next base: position 150,634,462 of record CM062816.1, read on the forward strand.
AGTATTATCAAGTTCTTTTAATAAATCTTCCTTATTTATACTTCGAATTATTTTTGCATGTCAGTACCATAAAAATAATGAGCATGAACAAGAAAAACAGATAGTCACACCAAAGAACACCAGATATAAGGTGGAAACCCAATGTGGGTGAAAACCACCTGCTGTAATATGTCTCTATCTTCTTTCAAATTAGAAACTCCTTTTACAATGGTTTTGTACTGGTGCAGTCCTTTACCAGTACGCAGGCTGCAACCTGTAGAGAGCTACAACTCTCTCTCGTTTTCCAGTCTCTCCTGGAAGGGAGCTACAACCCCCCTACTTCTTTTCTTTCAAGGACCACTTTTCATAAATTTTCAAACTGGATCCATAAACATCAAGAGATCATCAAGTACAAGTAAATCACCCAGTCAACTGCAGTAGCCAGATCAATAGTAACAGTGAACTAAACCCAGAACACCTTATCAACAGAGAAAAGTCAGTCAAATAAATGCCTTAATACAGATACGCAGTTTTTCTTTCTCTGGCATGCGTTGCTACGCACTTCAGCTTCTGCACCTCTGCGTATACCCGCAGAGATCCTTGAACTGCTCTGCGTGTCCACGCACTGTTCCTTTAAATGCGCCGCGTACCTTTACTGTGCCCACACACCCACTGCTTCTATCGCGCCGCGTACTGCTACTGTGGCCACGCACTCTCAGATGTTATCGCGCCGCATATCTATGCATCTGCGGCTTCTGTAGCGCCGTGTACTTTCACTGTGCCTCTGTACCTGATCCTCTGTCGCGCTGCGTACCCACGCACTGCGCCTTCTTCTGCTCTGCGTACCCACGCAGTGCGCCTTCTTCTGCTGTGTGTACCCACGCACTTGCACTGTTAATCACCTGCGTACCTCTGGTTAGGGCCAAATTGGCAATCCCCCAGTGTGCCACAGATAGTCAGATGCCCAGATCTGATCATGCGCCCGAGAGATCACCCTTCATAGATTCACCTTCAACTTCACTTTTATATAGATCAAGATTTTAAACCGATAACCCAATATTTCAGATCTTAAGATATTCAATTTGCAAAAGATGCCTTAGCCAAGTGATCTCCTTCCCTATTTATAGTTAAGCCCTTATTCACACCATGGGACAAAACCATCAATAACCAATACAAGGGATCCAAACCGGGGCTAAAATAGATCCTATACCACGGGCCAAACATAAGAAACCCCACGTGAGCGCGCTTCTCTGCCTTGAAGTGAGTGAACTGGGGGTACGCACCTCATGAACGGGTAACCTGCGGGTATGAACGCACTTCCTGGCCGGCGTACTTGCAGGTACACATCTTTTGAACTATTCTCCTGCATACCTCTTAATTTCCAACATTTTGAGAGCCTGATCAGAGCATTGCCACCTGTATGAGTTGCCATCAAGTACAACACATGAATCATAGAGCCATACCAGAAACATAATGCCAACACTATTGTCATTTTCACTTAGGTCAACTAAGTGAAAATCTTGCTCTGTCTCATGGAGGGCCTCCTCCTGCTTCTGGATCTCTGCCTCTGTCACTTTTTCCTTGCCCTTCTGTCCCTGCTTTGTTGATGAAGAAGGCAAGGCCCCTCCCACAATATATGGGGCAAACACTTTCCTATGCCCTCTCTGATAGGTATGTGTCAGGGTACCCAAACCAACCCTTTTAGGCTTGCTGATCTCACCATGTTCAATGTGCTCTTGCTCTCTACCTTCATCTCTGCTAGGTGACTAAATAGGCTCATGTAACAATGATGATGGAGGTGATGGTGTGGCTGACTCATCAGATGAGGATGAATGATGTATGGGTTGAGATGGAGGAATGGAGGTGGATGGATGAGATGATGAAGGGATGCTTTGAATATTTTGAGTAGATGCATGAGTGAATATGGGATTAGCTATGAAGGTACTCCATGCAATCTTGAGTTCCTTGAGATGGTAAAGTACTATGATTTTAATGAGGGAATGATGAAATAAGCTCTTTATTTGTTCTTTGTACTCCTTATTTTGGGCTATGTAGGCCATCTTCTCAACACTACGGAAAAGATAGTAGGGTATATTGAGCATTTTTACCCTAGTGAAATGCATTAAGAGCCGGATATGATAAGAATAGACCCTGGAGAATCTACCTTCACATGAAAAATATTTCATAATAATCTTCATCATTGGGGCATATCTATCAAGGAGGTGTGAAAAAGGAAAATAACCCCTTCTTTCATTTTGGTGCCTTGGTTTCATGTAACGCTCATAATAATGCCTCTCCAAATAACCTTGTTTAAACCAATTTTCCCCAACATATGGAATCCCGGTGGAAGCTGATATATTGGTAGTAGATAAAGTGAAAGTTATACTTGCAAGAGTGACTTGGTTGTCTTAGAGTTTAGAAATGAAGATCCTAGTCAACTCAGGATGATGTTGGACTGCCTGCACTTGCTCACAAAAATCATAATAGCCTAGCCATTTGAAGGATGTCACAGTCATAGGGGATGCTAAGAGTTCCCTGAGATCTGTGGGCTCAAACCTGTGTATCTGGCCTCCTTTGTGTGGCCTCCTCTATTCCCTGTCTTCTTCTCTATCTATTTCCTCTTCCTCACTATGTGGTATGTATTCCTCCTCTGCCATGGTGTTTAGTATCAAACCCTAGGGAGGTGTAAGGTAGGGGGAATGTAGTTTTTAGGGAATAGTAAATGGGGAAGGGTAAATATGAAGATGATGGGTGAAGGGATATGTGTATTGGAGAGGGGTATAGGGTAGTAGTATGATAGTTTGGGGATGGGGAAATTTGTTTGCAATATAGGGGTTTGGGAGCCTAGGTAGTGTTGTATCACCTAGGACTTAGGGTTTTGGGACAAAGGGTTAGAGGGTATATGGGATATAAAGATTTAGGGAAAGGGAAGGAGGGTGGAGGGAAGTGTGCAAAAGGGAATGAGAGTGGAAGGTAGTTTTTGGGAGAAATCTAGGGTTTAGATGTAACAATTAAGCTAAATCTCCAATAAAACCTTTCAAACACTTAGGAATTGATTTGAGGAAGGGTAAAAGCACATCCCTGAGCTGCTACTTACTTGCATTGAGGTTGAAAGCATTTTGGAGGAGCTGAGGAGGTGATTGGAGCATTGCTAGACAAACACGTAGCGCCAATGTAGAGTGTGCAGCGCCTTAGGCAAACACGCAACGCCTTAAGGGAATGTGCAACGCCTTAAGGAAACGCCAGTGCTAGGTAAACGTGTAGGGCCAAATGTGAACGCGCAGTGCCAGAAGGAAACGTGCAAGTTCTGCCCTATTTCTGCTGATTTGGCCAAAACTGTGAAAATGCTCTCTTGGGGTTTGCTCAATGAGTGCTAGGAGGAAAATGAAGCTAAGTTTGAAGACAAGAAGTCCTTTATAGGTGAGTGAATTTGATCTTTTGACTTTAAACCCCACTTTCTAATGTTTCATTTCACCTTTTTGACATCTTTGCTAATTTCCTTTCTGAATTTTTCCTTTGCAGATGGATGATACTGGAGTTTTGGCAATATTTACTCTTGAATTTTGCTTTTATGAAGTTGGAACATAGAGTTTGAGTGAACAACTTAAAAATAGTAACTTATTACATATAATAGACATAAAATTACATACATACATAAATAAAAAATATTACATCTCCCTTTTTGAAATAAAATTACAAACTTGAAACAAAACTCATACTTTGGAATGAAAATTAAAGCTCGGGAAACCATAATTATATGTTTGCAAATCCTCTTTGAATAAAAAAGGGATATTATTTCTTTCACTCTCATGCTTTTCCTGGCCTTATGCAGTGAATGTTGTTTTATTGAACCTTGGAAAATAAAACCTAGTGACCTAATGGGACCTTGAATGACTGAACTCCAGGTGGACTTGACTTACACAAAACATGATGAAATGAGATTTTATAGTCAATGTATGTTCAGCAAGACACATGAAGGTGGGCCAGCAAATATAAATATTTTGAGAGAGGATAGGGTTTCAACTTGGGCTACCATCAGTGAGTAAATTTTTACATGATGACCTAGGTGGAATGATAAAAATTTCAACATGGGACACTAATATGATATAAAAGAGGAGTTTTGATCATTGATGGTAGTATGCAAATACTGACTCTAACATCGGCCTTATTTGGGGATGGCAACTCCTTGGAGGTGCCAAGAACACCGTAGACCAAGTGCCTAACCATATGGGCCAATATGGTCAAAAACTCAAACTGGAATGCATGAGTAAATGCTGACAACTCAAATAACTCATACTGACTCAAAAATTGACTCAAAACTGACTTACATGACTAAGGAATGAATACTAAAAATGGAAGAAAACCAGTGAAGCTCCATGGCCTTCACTTTGCTTCACACTTGTAGAAAATTTAAAATGTATGTATAATGAAACCAGGACAATTTAGAAAATATAATGCTTCACGAGCCTACCATTGACTGGTCCTCCTAAGCAAGGTTCTCCATTCATCTTATCCAACAAGAAAGTATTTTGTCCTCGGAAAGATGAAATCTAATAAGGGCCTTTCCATAGGTTCTCAAATTTACCATGCTTACCCTCGTCTTCGTTTCTGGCATCCCAACGAAGCACCACATCTACAATTTTGAAATCATCTTCCTTTGTTTTATGGTCATAGATCCTCTTTATCCTCTCATGAAGCTTGGAGGTGTTATGAAATACCTCATCTCGTGTCTAGTCTAAGTGAACCATTTGATTTATCCGACGTTGAATATCATTCTCTTCACTTCTCTCTTCTTGTAACAATTTCATGATGGGTGTTAGGCTCCTGTTGCAACAGGGTTTCATCTTTCATGATTGACATTTTTACATGCCAAATATGTCATACTTTGCAAGCTGCAGTGTTCCATATTTCCAGAAGAGACCAAAGAAGAAAGCCATGAAGTGTGCTAGTCCAAATGCCACTGCTGATTCCAATTTTGATGAGTTGTTCCAATTTTGAAGAGCTTTCATTTAAGGGAGGTCCAAACAGTCTAATCTTGGTCTCCCTAGGCTTCAATTTCCTGTTCTAGAATATAGAGAATGCATATTACTAAACAGTTTAATCTTGGCAGATTTGTAGATAGGTAGAGAATCAAAGGGACCTAACTGTTTAATCTGGGCCCTGGCAGAAATAAGTGTAGAGCTAGATAGGAAACATTAAAAAGAAAAATTGTAAATCTGGGTCTGCAAGTCTAAGTGCACCCAAACCAAAAAAAGAAGAAAAAATGTTAGGTGAGTAGGCTGGGTAGGTAGCTGAGAGGTTGCAGAAAGATGACTTATGATCAATTTTGTGTTACTAAGTGTATATTTTTCCGGATCACAGTGCACGCAGTTTTCATTCAAAGGAGCTCAAAGGTGGACATCACTAACTCCCCCTTCTTCTAATTCCCTAAGTCACTTACTAATTTCCCCAAAGAGGTCAAGATCTGCTTGATTCCTCTTAGTTCCATCATCCTCCGCATCAGATTGCCTTGGTGAAGATCTGCTTCACTCAAGGATTTCATTTCTTTTCAAATTCTTTTCCCCAAAATTAGCCTAAGGTCCCTGACCTTAGCACCTGTTTATCATCACCATATTAACCACTAATTCTACTAAATAACTCCCTATTAGTCTTCCTCTTTCCCCTACTAAAAGAATGTATATAAAACTCCCCTATGTAAATATCCCCTCCCTGGCAATATAGCCATATTTTTTATAAGTCCGGGAAAAAATGGTCCATCCGGGGATGTTTTTGGCCCATCCAAGTCATAACAGGGGTTAGATGACACCTGGTCATGCTAACAGCCTCTTCCCTAGCCCTAAAACCCTCAAAAATCCCTCTATTCCACCCCTAACCCAAAGTTTGTACATAAAATATTAATCGCGCTCATTTTAAACCCATGTTTCACCCCTTACCCTAAGTCCCGAGCGCAAATACATTAACCCGCCCATATAACTTCAAACCCCGCCTTTCCCTAAGTCTAAACCCACCCGCGCACTTTATTAAATTCGAACTATCCCACACATATTCCCTGCCCGTATACCCCCGCCGACTCACCATTGCCGCCAGCCGTTGGATCGTCCGCCCCGCAGATCTACGACTGACGGGCCCTCCCATCCCCGAACCGCCCGAAGCTTAGCGTCCGGGAGATGGGCGGTATTACCGCCGTACTCCTGCCACGCGTCAAGCTCTCGGGTGTGGCGGAGCCCCTCCCTCCAAAACCACCCAGGCGCTAAGGCGGTGCGCCCAAAACTGCTTACCGCCATTTCCCTTGTGACGTCACCCGCCTGCATCACCTCCCTGCCCAGTCAACATGACACGTCATCTGCCTGCGTGGCCTCCTGCCACTGTACCGCCGAGTCACCTGCCACGTGTCCTACCACATCATCAGAGCCGCCGTACCTGCCACATCACCGTCCGTACGTGATGACGTCATCATGCTGACGTCATCTCGCCATGTCATCATGCTGACGTCATCGTTGACATCGTCGTACGAGGTCCCATCGCTGATGTCATCATCACTTTTTTGGCGCAAAGGAGCAAAAATTGCACTTCGAAGCCCCAGAATTAGTTTCTGAGGCAGTTTTTGATGAGCGATTTGCGCAAATCGCTCATCACTGGATAAATTAGGCCTGAATGGGGAATCTTTAGGGAATCTTTTCATTTTGCAGCCCCCAGCAAGCCAGAAAGGCGCCGAATGACCCATTTTTCTTCGCGAAGCTTGCTAAAAGGAGCAGAAGACAGTTCTAGAGGAAGCAGAGGCTGAACAACAGCCATTAATTTGTGATTAGACCCACAGCAAAGGAAAACAGCGGCCCAGTTTATTGTCAAAGAGTATCAGAGGAAGAAGAAGAGCCAAAGAGTATCAGTCAAGATTTTTTAGGGGCTCGAAGCACCTGAACATTGATGAGCCCCCCAGAAAGTCAAATCAAGAGGCGTAAGCCCATCCTTGCCCTCAAATCACAGTTAAAGCTTTAAATGCAAACCGACAGCAAAGAAGCAGAAACCCATACACATTTATTGCAGAAAACACTGCACCAAGCCGCTTTACTCAGTTTTGATAAGGCAGCCCTGAGCGCAGCCCGAGATATTTTTTTGCATTTATTTCTGGATAGGATTAGGTTAAGTAATCATCTTTCTTTCAGACCTGTTTAGGTCAAGTTGTAATAAAAGCAGTTGTAGAGAGTTTTTCCCTATATATACCGCCCTCTACATTGTTACAAGGGTTGGAAAATTGAGAATTTTCACTAGAGACTCGCCTTGTATACCTGGGTTTTTCTATAATCAAAGATTGCTGAAAGCTTGGAGAGCGAACTGTCTGTTGTAAATGAATGTTTTTGGAGATATGAAGATGGAATTCTTGTGCTGCAGTCTGAAGCAATAAGTGCATCTTACCTCTGTTTATTGTTTACCACTATCTAGATAGCAGAAATAAAGAATAGCTTAGAATTTGTTTAAGTACACTCTATGCTCAATTTCTGTTGTTTCTTTATGTTTTCCTCTGAATGAATTGGTTATGAATGTGAATTCCCCCGGGCTCATATTTACCCCGATTCACCTGTGCTTGCCAATTATCTAGGGATTCTTTACTGCCCCTAGGTAGAGCTCTGTTACCCCCATCTGTTAAGCTGATTGAGAGATTCTTAACTTCCTCTCATTACTTAGCATTCTTTCCATCATTTAAACCTGAAATACTGTTTCATGCGCAGCTATCTTGCTCCATTTTCCCTCTCTTGTGACCGAAGAAGTGCACCAGCAGTTCTCCTCCTCGACTCCACGCCCAATGGTTTGAAACTCCCAGCCTATGCCTTGCCTCTCTGTCTGAAGACATCAATTTTCCCACCAAAAACAAAACAAAAACCCTCTGAACTCAAAACCTAGCCTAAAATCCTTTTCAACAAAGCTAAATATAAAAGAGAGAGCCCTCTCTGATTGCAGGTTGGCTAGAACCTGCAGTCCAAAGTTGGTCTATGGTTACCTCGGCCGTATCCTTTTCCGGAGCTTAAGGACAACCTGAGTGATAACAATGGGGACTACTTATGATGAAGGAAAAACAGTATCTACTCCATACATAATCTAAAAAGGAGAAAGCTGAAGAGATTTCTTACTACTCACCCGATCTTCCCATAATGCATTGATTAGCTTTTTGTGCCAATTGTTTTTGTTGGCCTACAACATTTTCTTGATGATATTGATCAAAGATTTATTGGAGGACTCTGCCAGACCATTTCCTTGTGGATAGTATGTTGTAGAATGCCCCAATTTTAAGTTGTATTTGTCACAAAACTTAGTCATCCTTTTGGACTTGAATGTTGCCGTGTTGTCTGTGATAACCTTGTTAGGACAACCAAAACGGGACAAAATATTAGTTTCTAAAAACTAAATGATAACTGAATATGTTGCTTGCCTAGCTAGGATCGCTTCGATCCACTTATTAAAGTAGTCTATAGCTATCAATATCCACTTTTGTTGTGCGGATGACGATGGATTGATCTCACCTATGAAATCTAGACTCCACTGCTGAAAAGGTGCATTAACTGATATTAGATGTAGAGACAAAGAAAGAAGCCTTCTTTTACCTTGGGAAACTTGACATTCATGACAAATCATCATTGCCTTGTAGATATTTGCAAAAAGTGTAGGCCAATAGTAGCCCGCTCTCAGTACTTTGTTGGCTGTGGTCTTCCAATACAAATGGCCCCCACAATCTCCTTTGTGGAAGTCATTTATTACTTCTTTGGACTCATCTTCGGTCAAACAATTCAACAACAGACCTCCAGGATCTTTCCAATATAGTGCACTATCCATGATACAATATTTGGAAGCCTTCAACTTCAATGACCTGCTCTTAGCCTTAGACATACCCGGAGGGGGATTTAGATGCTGAAGCACATAAATAATATCAAAATATCACGGAGATGATAGAAAGATGTCAAATACCTGAATGAGATCCACTTCTTCTTGATTGTCAGATAATGCTGCCACAAGGTTGATGTCTAGAGCATGAAGGTTTGACTCGGCCATGAGTTTGGCTAAGCCTTGACCCTTGATTAGCTTTGTAGGCTTGATCTCAAGATCATATTCTAATAATGTTGCTATCCATCTACCTCTTCTACCTTCCAGGTCATTCTGTACAAGGACTTCTTTTACTGTTGCATTAGGTACATAAGCAAGAGTATGCAAATGTAAAATGTAAACTCTGGAATCTTTGATCGCCTTTACCAAAGCCAAGGCCTGTTTCTCAATGTTGTTGTACTTAAGGGCTGCATCCCTGATGTTGCAACTGAAAAAGGCTATTGGCAGCTCGGTTTTATCCCTTTTTTACATTAGTACTATTGCCATGGTATTCTCAAAAGAAAATGAAAATATAATAAAATCATTGGAATAATCCGGATTGATTAAAATAGGGGCAGTAGTTAAGGGAAGCTTTACTGCATGAAAGGACTTGCGGGCTTCTTCGGACCACTTCACCTCATTATCCTTTTTACATATTGGTCATTTCTCTAAGATGTTCAACTAAATTAGGAATAAATGTGCATAAGAAATTCATCTTACATTGAATGCTTGGATTTCCTTCTTGCTGCGAGGGAAATCAATTTGCTGAATGCCTTCTACTCGTGAAGGGTCAATCCAAATTCCTTCTTTCGAAATGATGTGGCTGAGAAGTTTTCCTTCCTCCATAGAAAACAAACTTTTCTTTGGATTGAGAGAGATCCCGAACTTTCTACACTTCTGAAAAATGACTCTTAAATGATGCAAATGTTCGTCATCTGAATGTGAAAATACGGTTACATCATCTAAGCATATAACCAAGAAACCATCTTTTTCATATGAAAAGGCTATGTCCATGGCATGCTGAAAAGTGGCCCCTACTTTTGTGAGACCAAATGGCATCTTTGCATATTTGAATGTGCCCCAATGTGTGGTGAATGTTGTCTTGTCCTCATCATCTTCATGCACTAAAACTTGATTGTAACTTATGTAGCCATCCAAAAGTGATAGTCGGGAAGCGCCCACAACTCTCTGAAGGATATGGTCCATTTTGGGAAGCAGATACTTATCTTTAAGTTATACTTTGTTCAAGTTTCTAAAGTCTACAAAGAGACTAATCTCCCCGGTTTTCTTTCTCGTCGGGACTAGATTCGATATCCAATTATAAAATTTGATAGGAACAATGATGCCCGCCTTGTAAAGTCCGTTAACTTCTTTCTCTATGGATGGCAGCAACCTCGGGTTAATCCTCCTTAGATTTTGTCTGAAGGGCTTTTGATTGGGCTTAATTGGGATGGTATGATGAATTATTTTCTTATCATACTCCTTCAAATTTGCATAATCCCATGCGAAAACATCAGAAAATTCAGACAGTAAATGAATGTATTTTTCTTTTACCTCGGGAGACAATGTTTTGGACAACTTGATCATTTTTGGTTTGTCTGTTGTTCCAATGTTCACGTCTTCAACACCTTTCTCAGTAGGTACCAATGTAGGCTTCCTTGCTACATCATCTTGATCAAACAAGTCTTCCAAAGGTACAAGACCTTTCAGAATATTGTTATCTTTCAGCTGTAGTATATCAACTTGAGCTTCCTCGATGACTTGATCATCTTCATCATAAACTTCATCCATAGAACAATTTTCAAACTCTCCTTCACTCTGAAGAAAGTTATTCACCTGTTTGTCATCCCAAAATACTTGCCAATATCACAAGTTGTCAGGAACAGAGGGTCGATGCTTCACATGAATCTCGAATTTTTTGTTTGAAAAAATGGGAATTTTAAAATTACTTGCAGTTGTAGCTAATGAATCCGCCATAAGATTCTGAGTCCTTGGTACAACTGAAAGTGTATACTCAGGAAACATCCTAAGAATATCTAAAACCACATTTCTATATTGTTTCATTCGCAGATGGTGAGCTTGATATTCACCTTTAACTTGCTTGATCACAAGTTTTGAATCACCATACACATAAATTCTTTGCGATCCTAACCTCTTCAAGATATTTAAACCTGTGATTAGCGCTTTGTACTCCACCTCATTGTTAGTGCAATCAAAAGCTAACTTGTATGAGAATAATCTAACATGCTGAGGGAGCTTACCTTGCTGATGATGTGGACTTCAAATCCAAATGCCAATACCTGCTCTGTCTTTCCCAAGAGCACCATCAAAGTCCATGGTCCAAAGGCCATGTTCCTCTTCCAAGAGTTGTTCATCTTTTTTCTGTTTTGGGTCAATTTTTTGAACTTTCTCCTCAGAGTGTTTTGAATTTTCCATTACCTTCTCTGGTGGCCGTTTTGAGCCTTTCTCTGCCTTGTCCAATGGTTGTTGTGATGAACTTGGCAACTCTTCTTTTTCTTGATATGAAACTATCTTTATACAATTGAAAATCTTGGGTACACCTTTAATTTCCATAAGTTGTCTATCTACATCGTTTAGTTCACTATCATTGTATAAAATAAATGACTCTAAATCTATATGTACAACATTTAAAGGATGATTATTAGGCTTCTCCTTGCTAGTTATCACGAACTTCATTTTGGTTTCTCAGTACAACTTTCTCAATTGCCCGAAAACCGAGATGGTAGCATAGGAGAAGTCTAACTGCAGTGTGCCTCTTAGTTTCACTCCCCAGGATCTCAACAATAACATACCAAACCATGGTGGTATATCAGCTACCACCACATCCATTAAAACATTATTTGCAGGGATTTGATCCAGGGATACTACCAAATCTTTGATTAGACCAAGACAATGGACCTTACCGGAATCAAAATAATACAAGTCATGGTACTCACGAGTTATATCTAGACCCAACCTTTCCATGATGGCTTTTGGCATTAAATTATGAGAGGCTTCGGAGTCAAGCATGGAGTTGTGAAGAATGAATTGGTGGATTATTAAACTGAGATAAAATGGAGGAACATCACTATCTCCTGACTGACCATCTATGGCTGGACCAAAAATCAATTCAGGCTGGTCATCTTCAATATTAACCATGTCAGTCATAGGATCAACTTTGAGCATTTTAATTATATCATACTTGCAATGTCTATTTTTGACTAGTTCAGTAAGAGGGATTGACACTTTCAACTTTGAAACTTCAGTTTCTAGATTGAAAGAACTAGATTTATCTACCTCTCTTTGGACATTTTCTCTCTTCTCGAGCATATCTCTTGGTATATGATCCTTCTTTTGAATGTCATGATCCTTGTTTGGACTACTTGTAGATGGTTGTTTTTCTCTGCTTTGATCGGCTACTGCCAGCTCTTTACCTTTGCTTTGACTACCTTGAGGATTTGATTTATGTTGGGTATCTTTCTGCTGTGATGTCCTTTTCGAAATAGGAGTGATTGGGACATCTCTATTTCTCAAAGAATATTTCTTCTGCTGAGAACTGAGTGCATTCAAATATCCTCTTTGATAATCATAGGTTTGGGTCTCCAATGCATTTTCACTTGCTAGTATGTAGTCCTCATCTTTAGGATCCTCCACCTTCTCGACATACTTCTCATTTTCAGTCAAGAAAATGGGATGGTAATATTCCCTAAAGAAGTGATTTTCCTCAACAATCAGGTCTATTTCATCATCAAATTCTCCTTGAGCATAATTCTACTGCAAGGGTGTCCAAATTGGCTGCTAAGATGTCGATGCTTTAGAAGCTTTCTGCTTTCTTTGTCTTATTTTGTACTGAGGTTGCTGCTGATTTCTGCAGTTAGGATTTCTTACTTGGGGCTCTTGAGGTCTATCTGAATTTATCATCCGGTCGGTCATTCTCTCCATAGTTCTAATCAGTGCATCTAACTTAAGATTGGTGGAAGAAGAAGGTTCTTCTTTGATGGTTACTCTCTTTTCCATTTTCTCATGTTTCAAATGAGACTTTTTAATCATCAAGTTTTCTTCCACACTTACCGCATTGTTCTGCATGTCTTTCGGAGTTGTGGGATCTCTTTCCCTCAACTGATAATCCATCTCCAAATCAAAAGCATCTAGGTAATGCTGAAGTGCCAAATCAGGTGGAGGTTTCATGTTATTTGGAATGGAATTGTAGATATGATTGAACCTTATAGTGAATTCCTGAACCATCTCATTAGGATTCCTTTTCAATGTGTTGTATTCCACCAAGATCTGCAATGGATTCTTCTTTTCCTGCCATCTGGTTAAGAACAACTCATTCAACCTCTGAGGAGTATCAATGGAGCGAGTTGCCAAACCACGGAACCATTTTTTGACATCTCCAGAAAAAATTTGAGCCATTAGTCTCATTTTAGCATCATCTTCATCGACTTCCTCTAAGTCAATGAAATCAATCATATTATCAATATGTTGCTACGTTGTTACTCCTAGGCTACCATCAAAAAGAGGAAGTCTTTGGCCATAGGTTTGAGGTAAAGCTACCAACTGACCAGGTAATACTAAGGGTGCAAACCTCACCATAACTCTTGGAGAATGGTGAATGGGAACTGCAATGGGTTGTGTTGGTTGAGATGAAGATGGAGGAGGTGATGTGGATGTTTTCAGAGGTGTAGTAGAGGGTATGGCAGAAGATAAGATTTCAAGTTGATACTGAATATAGGCCTTTTCAGTAGTGATTTGTAATTGATCAGCTAGGCTTTGAAGTTTCTCAAAATTAGACCAAACCTCGTGCTCGAGTTTTGAAGATTGAGAAGTAGCAGAAGGTTGGTTAAACAAAGAATTTGAGGTAGGAAGGTATGAGTCAAACTTTATGGGATCAAAAAATTCTTCTGTAAGACAAGACTCAGATTTTGAATGGAATAGGGATTTAATGTTGAAAGGTATATCCTCAATACTATGTATTTGATCTGGCAAGGAAGTGGTCCTTTCCAATTTTGTGGTTTCAGTCTTGGGGAAAGGGACTTTAGGCTTTCTCAACAATCTTTCAAGATCATCAACCGGAGAAGGAGGATTTGGGTCAGGGTTTGACCTAGTATATCTTTTCAGAGCCAGTATCTTAACAGGGTCACAAACTATATGAGGTAAAAGACCTAAGACTTTGAGCTGAACAGAGATATTTTCAAAGGAAAGTCTTCAATAGAAAAATCTAAAATTGGTAATGATTGAGAGCTTACCAATGGAATGAAGTCTGATCAAACTTGTGATTTGTAACCTTCTTCGCTTTTTGAACAAGCTCTGATTGTCTTCAACTGAATCAACTAGATCAGGATGCAGAATTTGTCTCGTTTGTCTCCTCGAGGCTAGCTCTACAATCTTGACACTGTAATTACTAAATCAACCTTTATGAAGCTTAGTCCCATCATCCAGAGGACCAAACTCCAATGAAAACTAGTCGTACACCCAGGGAAAATGAACCTTTCGTTCCCGACAATGGCACCAGTATGTTATCACTCCTTCGGATCTCCAAGGTCGAGGAAGAGTCCAGCTGAGGTAACCACAAACCAACCTTTTGACTTGGTAGCTAGCCCTACCAAGCCGAAGAGGGCTCTCTCCAAAGGATCACAACCAAGAGGGCTGGATAGATTAGGGTTTTAGGCTAGATATAGTAGCTCAGGGTTGTTTTTATTTGAATTGGTTGGGGTAGTCACTGGATGAGTGAATTAGGTCAGAGAATGAACTAGATCTGGGCAAAAGAGAGTCAGAATTGCAGACATCTGATGGGGCAAGGTAGGAAAGTTACTTTAACACTTTTTAGTATAGTGATGAGATGGTTTAGACTAGTGAGGTGCTAAAAAGAGCATGAGATCATGAATTCTTTTTAAACTAAAGAAATGAAACAATCTATGATGATTTTCCCAAAACAGAGCATACAAGATGAATTTTGCTTATCACACCTTGAAAATCAAACATAATTAGAGTGAAATGAATCATGAGAGGTACAAAACATTCATACATATGAAACTAAAGAAGAAACAATATCAAAATACCATGCCACAGGAATCCCACCAAAATAGTTGCAACTCATCCAATATATTTCATGTCAAAGTCTGAAACACTAGTACAACATCCAATAAATTCCAACCTGTAGAATGACTGAAAAATTACATGATATAGGCCTCAAACCAACTCATCCTAGCCTCAGGGTCGAATCCATGAGAGGAGGAGCAGTTACAACAAAAAATGAATTGATAGCTAGAGTGTAGGGTGGTTAAAGTGACTCATCCCTAACTTAAGTGAACTGATTCATTACATCTCATGGAGGAAATTTAACTAATGTACTTACCCTAGGTAATAGTAAAAACATGATAATTACATCAATAATATCAATTACAACAGCAAAATATTGATTTCCCATAGGTAAAAATTAAAATTTGAGAGAAACAGTGAAAATCTAGGCTGATTGTCAAACACACAACACCAAAGTCAAACGCGTAGTGCCATCTTCAAGCTGACTTTTACCTATCTTCCTGATGTCCAAATCTAGCCCAGGATAGCTCATTGGAAATATTATCCTGTCTGGTTTCCAAAACTTCCCTTATTTTTCAAAATGGGCTTGATTTGACCCTCCAAAATTTCATTCTCCCAAGACTACTCAAACGCGCATAGCCTGGTCTAGAAATGAGGCAAAAACATGATTTTTAGGTGGTTTTTTGCCTTTTTCACCCACCAGTTTTGCTTTCCAGGGCGGAAACATGGTTTTCCTGGATGTCTTAGTCCTTCTAAATCTAATGGTGGTGGCCATTCCTCCAAAAAGTGCCTCCAAAAAGTGCGCAACGCCTAAGGCGCTACGCGTTTGACCAAATTGCTAATATAAAATTGCCTTAAAAAGACAAGAAAAACAAGATGACAAAAATTGAGCCAAGGGTCTTCAAAATTGTTCAAGAAGCTGATGTTTGAGGTGGATAGGCATGGAGTGAAGCCTCTGCAAGTATATCAAGCTTCTTCTTCTCCTCATGTTGAGTTAGGGTTTCAATTCTTGCCCTAGCAGCTTTGAGCTTTTCCCTTGCTATTTGGTGTCTTCGGCAATAATACTTTTCCATCTTTCTCTAAATGTCAGTGTCTCTTTTGGCCTTGTCTAAGAGGATTTCAAGATGGGTGTTCACCCTCTCAAGCCAATGCTCCTGGTTCTCATTTACCATTTTGGCAAATTGTTCATTTAGGGTGAGCTCATTAGCTAGTTCAACCTCCTTTTGTTTTTCTAGCTCCAAAGCTCTCTTTAGGCCTCTAGTCCTTGGCCTTTTTCTTGGCACCTGTTCCTCCAGATGATCACTGTATTCTCCATATGCTTCATCAAGTAAGGTTTTATCCTTTTCAGCCTCCCTCTTTGCCTTGATGAGTTGAATCTCCATGAGCTCATGTTTGGTCTCTAACTGCTTGTTTTCCTGCTCATAGTATGTGATGATATATTTTTCCCTCTGCAAATTGACCTGGAGTTCCCCTATGAGTGCTTCTTTCTCTTTGAGGGCAATGGTTGTGCTCTCACTGTCATCATTTTCACTTAGGTCAACTAAGTGAAAATCTTGCTCTGTCTCATGGAGGACCTCCTCCTGTTGTTGGATCTCTGCTTGTGTCACTTTTTCCTTTCCCTTATGTACCTACTTTGTTGATGAAGAAGGCAAGGACCCTCCCACAATCTGTGGGGAAAACACTTGCATATGCCCTCTCTAATAGGTATGTGTCAAGGTATCCAAACCAGCCCTTTTAGGCTCGCTCATTTCACCATGTTCAATGTGCTCTTGCTCTCTACCTTCATCTATGCTATGTGACTGAATAGGCTCATGTAATTGTGATGATGGAGGTGATGGTGTGGCTGACTCATCAGATGAGGATGAATGATGTATGGGCTGAGATGGAGGAATGGAGGTGGATGGATGAGATGATGAAGGGATGCTTTGAATATTTTGAGTAGATGCATGAGTGAATATGGGATTAGCTATGAAGGTACTCCATGCAATGTTGAGTTCCTTGAGATGGTAAAGGACTATGATTTTAATGAGGGAATGATGAAATAAGCTCTTCATTTGATCTTTTTACTCCCTCTTTTTGGCAATGTAGGCCATCTTCTCAACACTCCAAAAAATATAGTAGGGTATATTGAGCATTTTTACCCTAGTGAAATGTATTGAGAGTCAGATATGATAAGAATAGACCCTAGAGAATCTACCTTCACATGAAAAATATTTCATAATAATCTTCATCATTGGGGCATATATGTCAAGGAGGTGTGAAAAAGGAAAATAGCCCCTTCTTTCATTTCAGTACCTTGGTTTCATGTAAGGCTCATAATAATGCCTCTCCAAATCACCTTGTTTAAAACATTTTTCCCAAGCATCTGGAATCCCGTGGTAGCTGATATATTGGCAGTAGATAAAGTGAAAGTTATACCTGCAAGAGTGACTTGGTTGTCTTACAGTTTAGAAATGAAGAGCCTAGTCAACTCAAGATGATGTTGGACTGCCTGCACTTGCTCAAAACAATCATAACATCCTAGCCATTTGAAGGATGTCATAGTCATAGGGGATGCTAAGAGTCCCCTAAGATCTGTGGGCTCAAACCTGTGTATATGGCCTCCTTTGTGTGGCCTCCTCTGTTCTTTGTCTTCTTTTCTTTCTGTTTCCTCTTCCTCACTATGTAGTCTATATTCCTCCTCTGCCATGGTGTTTAGTGTTGAAATTTGGTACCGGAGGACAGGTGGTTCCCTTAGGCTTTGATCTTTGGCCTAGGGAAAAGTGTCCAAAAGAATTTAATTTTTCTCCTAAAGTGACTTTATAATTTTATAAAGTTAAATCTAATTTAAAAGTGACTTTAAGTGATAAATTTATTAAGTCTAATTTTAAAGTGACTTTTATAAAGTCAATGAAAAATTAGAAAGGAAAAGTGACTTTGGAAATAAATGACTAAGTGGGTCTTTATTAAAGTGGGGTGAATTAAAAAATAAAAAGTGAGATTTAAATGAGCATTTAATCTCAACCATTGATCTAAATCTATTTCAGCCATTGGATTTAGAGATCACCCAAAAGTCACTTGGATCACCCAAAAGTCACTTGGAGTTATATTAAAGGAGGAAAAGGAGGAAAAGGTCATTCATTCTTTCATGAGCAGATTGGGAGAAGGAGAGGAAGAGAGCAAGAGAGATTTCTGAGCAGGAAGGAGAAGGAGACAGCAACTTGGCACACATTCCAAGGCAGCAGTTGAGCAGATTTGTACAGCTGATTCAGCACATAGTGAAAGGCAGATTTTTGCACAAAATCGAGGAGCAGTTTGCTGATTTTTCTGCACACAAAACGGAGGTCGTACAACATTTATTGCTGTCCTGTTTGCTGTAATTTCCAGATTGCTGTGAGGCACGGGAAAGGAGATAAGTTGTAAATTTGCTTGCTGATTTTTTGCTGAATAATTCTCACTGTAAAAAGACAATTTTCAGAAATAAAGAAGAACTCTCATAGTTTTCCCCAAGAGTTGTAGGGGGTTTTTCCAGGGTCAAGTTGACCAAAAATATCAGTGTTTTAATGTGTTTTAATGGTTGTTTTTAATTGCTGATTTTTAATTCTGCAATTTCCAGCATTCTGAAAAATTTCCAGAATTTGTGTTTTCAGCAATATTTATTTTTTTCAGTCTGTTAAATGTATGGTTATGGGAATGGGCATTTAACTACATGGGAGAAATAAGGAGAAACTGAAAACCGGGGTGGGAAAACAGAAATTTTTACATGGTATCAGAGCTTGAGTGCTGAAGGGCAGTTTGGGACAGCAAAAGGAAAAATTACAGTTGCTGATTTTTCACTCAGAAAATTCCAGCAAGCTGATTTTTTCATAAACAGCAGTTTTATCTTTACTACAACAGTGCTATTTTTCAGTTTTAGGACAGCAGGATGTCATTGGGATTGAGGGTGGAGGATAGGCTGGATGGGCATATAAATTACAACGTTTGGAAGGAGAGAATGCAGAGTATCTTTGAGGAGGCAGAAGTCTGGGATATCATGGTGCATACCGCACAGAACCCTGTTGTTGTGCCCACTGATGTTACTCAGTTGGCTGAGTATAAAAAGAACAACAATAAGGGTAAGAGGCTGATTCTAGACGGAATCAAAGACCATTGCATTCCTCATGTGAGAGGAAAGAGCAATGCCCATGAGATGTGGACAGCATTGTCCAATCTCTACCAGAGTACCAATGAGAACCGGAAGATGGTCCTGAAGGAGAAGCTGAAGAACATTAAGATGGGTAATGATAGTGCAGCTGGATATCTCACAAAGATTACCAATGTGAGAGATGAGTTGGCAGCGATTGGAGAGGCCATTCCATCCACTGAGTTGGTGCGTATTGCAGTGAATGGCCTCCCCCGTTCATGGTTGAACTTTGCTGATGGGGTTTGTGCACGTGAGACCCTTCCCACATCGGAGAGGTTTTGGGATGATTGCATTCAGACAGAGATCAGGAAAGGACAGCTTGGGGCAGCCAAGCCAGTTGAGCAGGATGAGGATGTAGCACTGGTGGCAGGAGGCAAGAAAGGCAAAGGGAAGAAGCAGGCTTCCACAAGCAGTGGTGGGGGCAAAGGCAAAGGTAAAGGTAAACCGGGGAACACACAGAAGGACTATTCCAAGGTGAAGTGTTGGAATTGTCAAAATATGGGACACTATGCAGTTGTGTGTCCGGAGAAGAAGAAGAAGAAGGGAAAGAACTAGGACGTGGCAGCTTCAGCTGAGATTGAGGACTTTGCAGGTCGTTTTGACCGGGAGTTTGCGTTCACTACATGTGAGTCCTCTAGTGCAGGATCACCTGCCACACAGGTTCAGAGGGAGCATGCTTTTCCCTCGATTAGCGGAGCATCTACAGGTATTTGGTATGTGGACAGTGGGGCTTCACGTCACATGACAGGAGTCCGTGAGTACTTCTCAGAGCTTTCAGAGAGTGGCACTGATATTGAGGTAGTACTCGGTGATGACAGAGTTGTTAGAGCAGTCGGGGTGGGGACAGTGACATTTCAGAGGGAGTCCAAACCTCCCTTGAAGGTGTCAGAGGTTCTTTATGTGCCAGGGATGAGGAAGAACCTCATATCCGTCTCAGCTTTGGAGGACAGAGGATATGACGTACTGTTCAGGGGAGGACAGGTGTTGATGTATCCCAGGGACACTCCAGCTGATTCAGCTAGAGTGATAGGTGTACGCCATGCAAAGGTGTACAAGTTTGCATTTCAGCCCCTTTTGGCATTGAGCAGTAGTACCAACAGCAGAGCTAGCAGTTCTGAGCTGTGTGAGATTTGGCACCGCAGGATGGGACATATGTATCATGGAGCCTTGAGGACATTGCGGGAGATCACTACAGGTGTGCCAGATTTCAGTACTGATCACTTTGATACTTGCAGAGGTTGTGCGATGGGCAAATTTGCCAAATCCCCTTTTCCCAGCAGTGACAGCAGAGCGACGGGGATACTTGATTTGATTCATTCCGATGTGAGCGGTCGGATGTCTCATGTTTCCTTGAGTGGGTATGAGTACTATGTTTTATTCATTGATGATCACTCCAGGAGGACCTGGATTTATTTCTTGAAGACCAAGAGTGAGGTCTTCAAGCGGTTTCAGGAGTTCAGAGCTCTTGTGGAGACACAGACAGGCCGAAAGATCAAGTCCTTGAGGTCGGACAATGGAGGAGAGTACACCCTTGGAGAGTTTGTTAACTATTGTGTGGAGGCAGGCATTAGGAGGGAGTTCACTGTTCCTTACAACCCCCAGCAGAACGGGGTTGCGGAGAGGAAGAACAGATCCATCATAGAGGCTGCCAAAGCTATGTTACATGATCAGGGGTTGCCATTGTTCTTGTGGGCAGAGGCCTGCAACACAGCTGTTTACTTGCAGAACAGGAGTCCGCATCGTGCCTTGGGGCACATGACTCCGGAGGAGGCTTTCTCTGGGAAGAAGCCTGATCTTGGTCATCTTCATATCTTTGGATGCATTACATACTCCTATATACCCAAGGAGAAGAGGACCAAACTAGAGCCCACCGCAGAGAAGGGTATCTTTGTGGGCTACAGTGAAACCTCAAAGGCCTTTCGGATTTACATTCCTGCACAGAGGAGAGTTGTTGTCAGACGGGATGTGAAATTCGAGGAGGACAGGGCCTTTAGGAGGTCACGGGAGTTAGAGTATCTGGATCAGTCAGACCCTCAGCAGCAGTTGAGTCAGTCGCAGGGATCTAGTGGGCAGGGATCAGGAGGATCCGGAGGTACATCTATGAGGATGTCAGGTCCGTCAGTGAGCAGTGGCTCATCGAGCCAGAGGGGTGGTGCTCCGGGCAGCATGCAGAGTAGTTCACAGAGCAGTTCACTAGGGAGTCCACTGATGGACAGTTCACACGGTACCTCAGCTTCTACAGGTTCAGGTGCAGGCAGGAGGACAGCAGACAGACAGTCAGGAGTTCAGGCTACTGATGATGATGAGGAGGAGGAGTTTCATTCTCCGGTGGAAGAAGTGCGCTCAGGGAAGAGGAAGCCCAAGTGGCTTTAGGACACCTTGAGAGATGCCACATCTGTTGCTGAGCTGAAGAGGCCGGTCAGAGAGAGTAGACCACCTGAGAGGTTTTGTAGTTATATGGCGATGGTTACCAGCATCCTTGACTCTGAGCCTTCTAGCTATGAGGAGGCAGCTAGCTAGCAGGTCTGGAGAGAGGCCATGCAGGAGGAGTATTCTTCTATCATGAAGAATGATGTTTGGGAGGTGGTGCCGAGGCCTGAGGGCAAATCCGTGGTTACTTCCAGATGGCTTTACAAGGTAAAGCATGCTGCAGATGGCAGCATTGAGAAATTCAAAGCGAGGTTTGTGGCTAGAGGGTTCTCTCAGGTAGAGGGAGTTGATTATGAGGAGACCTTCGCTCCCGTGGCTCGATATACTTCGATCCGCTCCATTATATCGATAGCAACAGAGATGGGTTGGAAGATCCACCAGATGGATGTGAAGACCGCATTTCTCAATGGCTTCATACAGGAGGAGGTGTACATTGAGCAGCCACAGGGCTTTGAGGTGCATGGGAAGGAGTCCCATGTGTGCAGATTGAAGAAGGCCCTTTATGGCCTGAAGCAAGCTCCCAGAGCTTGGTACTCCAGGATAGATGCATACTTGCAGGGGATGGGTTTCACAAAGAGTGAGGCAGATCCAAACCTTTACTTTATTGTGATTGGTGAGGAGCCTCTCATTCTGGTGTTGTATGTGGATGATTTGATCATTACAGGTGCAGAGAGACTCATAGAGCACTGCAAGAGAGATCTTGCGGCGGAGTTTGAGATGAAGGACATCGGCTTGATGCATTACTTTTTGGGTTTGGAGGTGTGGCATTTCTTCCTGGGGCAGGGGAAGTATATTGTGGACATCCTTAGCAGATTCCACATAGAGGATTGTAGACCCATGTCGACACCGATGATCACCAACTGGAAGAAGCTTCATGCTTCGGATTCCGAGTTGGTGGATCCCACATTGTACAGGCAGCTGATTGGTTCCTTGATGTATTTGGTCAACACTAGACCAGATATCTGTTTTGCAGTCAAGACGATGAGTCAGTTTATGTGTGAGCCTAGGAAGGTTCACTGGGTGGCTGCAAAACACATTTTGCGGTACTTGCAGGGGACAGTGGATTATGGTCTGGACTACAGGCAGGGAGATGGAGTGAGATTGGCAGGATACACTGATTCTGATTGGGCAGGTTGTGCTTCTGATAGGAAGAGCACTTCAGGGTGTTGTTTTGGGTTGGGTTCAGCAGTAGTGTCATGGTTCAGCCGGAAGCAGCAGTCAGTAGCACTGAGTTCAGCGGAAGCAGAGTATATGGCAGCCAGTCTAGCTAATTGTGAGGCCATCTGGCTTCGCAAGATGTTGTTTGGCTTATTTGGTCAGCCGTTGAGACCTTCAGTGATTTACTGTGATAATCAGAGTTGCATTAAACTCACGGAGAATCCAGTATTTCATGACAGGTCAAAGCATATCGGGATCAGATATCATTTCATCAGAGACTATGTTCAGAAGGGAGTTGTGAAGCTTGAGTATATTTCCACTGATGAGCAAGTTGCAGATATCCTTACCAAAGCCTTACCACAGGGCAAGCATGTCTACTTCAGAGACAAGATGGGTGTGGTGAGGAACACCTTCCTCGGTAAGAGGGAGTGTTGAAATTTGGTACCGGAGGACAGGTGGTTCCCTTAGGCTTTGATCTTTGGCCTAGGGAAAAGTGTCCAAAAGAATTTAATTTTTCTCCTAAAGTGACTTTATAATTTTATAAAGTTAAATCTAATTTAAAAGTGACTTTAAGTGATAAAGTTATTAAGTCTAATTTTAAAGTGACTTTTATAAAGTCAATGAAAAATTAGAAAGGAAAAGTGACTTTGGAAATAAATGACTAAGTGGGTCTTTATTAAAGTGGGGTGAATTAAAAAATAGAAAGTGAGATTTAAATGAGCATTTAATCTCAACCATTGATCTAAATCTATTTCAGCCATTGGATTTAGAGATCACCCAAAAGTCACTTGGATCACCCAAAAGTCACTTGGAGTTATATTAAAGGAGGAAAAGGAGGAAAAGGTCATTCATTCTTTCATGAGAAGATTGGGAGAAGGAAAGCAAGAGAGCAAGAGAGATTTCTGAGCAGGAAGGAGAAGGAGACAACAGCTTGGCACACATTCCAAGGCAGCAGTTGAGCAGATTTGTACAGCTGATTCAGCACATAGTGAAAGGCAGATTTTTGCACAAAAATCGAGGAGCAGTTTGTTGATTTTTCTGCACACAAAAGGGAGGTCGTACAACATTTATTGCTGTCCTGTTTGCTGTAATTTCCAGATTGCTGTGAGGCACGGGAAAGGAGATAAGTTGTAAATTTGCTTGCTGATTTTTTGCTGAATAATTCTCACTGTAAAAAGAAAATTTTCAGAAATAAAGAAGAGCTCTCAAACTGGTTTTCCCCAAGAGTTGTAGGGGGTTTTTCCAGGGTCAAGTTGACCAAAAATATCAGTGTTTTAATGTGTTTTAATGGCTGTTTTTAATTGCTGATTTTTAATTCTGCAATTTCCAGCATTCTGAAAAATTTCCAGAATTTGTGTTTTCAGCAATATTTATTTTTTTCAGTCTGTTAAATGTATGGTTATGGGAATGGGCATTTAACTACATGGGAGAAATAAGGAGAAACTGAAAACCGGGGTGGGAAAACAGAAATTTTTACATTTAGTATCAAACCATAGGGAAGTGTAAAGTAGGGGGAATGTAGTTTTTTAGGGAATAGTAAATGGGGAAGGAAAAATATGAAGACGTTGGGTGAAGGGATATGTGTATTGGAGAGGGGTATGGGGTAGTAGTATGATAGTTTGGGGATGGAGAAATTTGTTTGCAATATAGGGGTTTGGTAGCCTAGGTAGTGTCTTATCACCTAGGACTTAGGGTTTTGGGACAAAGAGTTAGAGGGTATCTGGGATATAAAGATTTAGGGAAAGGGAAGGAGGGTGGAGGGAAGTGTGCAAAAGGGAATGAGAGTGGAAGGTAGTTTTTGGGGGAAATCTAGGGTTTAGATGTAACAATTAAGCTAAATATTCAATAAAACCTTTCAAACACTTAGGAATTGACTTGAGGAGGGGGAAAAGCACATCCCTTAGCTGCTACTTACTTGCATTGAGGTTGAAAGAATTTTGGAGGAGCTGAGGAGGTGACTGGAGCGTTGTTGGACAAACGCGCAATGCTAATGCAGAGTGCGTAGCGCCTCAGGCAAACACACATCGTCTTAAGGGAACGTTCAACACCTTAAGGAAACACACAACACTAGGTAAACATGCAGCGCCAAAAGAGAATGCATAGCACTAGAAGGAAACGTGCAACGCCTGCCATGTTTCTGCTGATTTCGCCCAGAATTGTGAAAAGGCTCTCTTGGGGTTTGCTCAATGAGTGCGAGGACACAAATGAAGCTAAGTTTGAAGCCAAGAAGTCCTTTACAGGTGAGTGAATTTGATCTTTTGACTTTAAAACCCACTTTCTAATGTTTCATTTCACCTTTTTGACAGCTTTGCTAATTTCCTTTTTGACTTTTTCCTTTGCAGGTGGATGATGCTGGAGTTTTGGCAATATTTACTCTTGAATTTTGCTTGGATGAAGTTGGCACATAGATTTCGAATGAACAGATTAGGAATAGTAACTTATTACATATAATAGACATAAAAATACATAAATAAATAAAAAATATTACATCTCTCTTTTTGAAATAAAATTACAATCTTGAAACAAAACTCATACTTTGGGATGAAAGTTAGAGCTCGGGCAACCATAGTTATATGTTTACAAATCCTCTTTGAATAAAAAAGGGATATTATTTCTTTCACTCTCATGCTTTTTCTAGCCTTATGTAGTGAATGGTGTTTTATTGGACCTTGGAAAATAAAACCTAGTGACCTAATGGGACCTTGAATGACTGAACTCCAGGTGGACTTGACTTACACAAACATGATGAAATAAGATTTTATAGTCAATGTATGTTCAGCAAGACACATGAAGGTGGGCCAGAAAATATAATGTTTTTGAGAGGGGATGGGGTTTCAACTTGGGCTACGATCAGTGAATAAATTTTTACATGATGACCTAGGTGGAATCATAAAAATTTCAACATGGGACACTAATATGATATAAAAGAGGAGTTTTGATCACTGATGGTAGTATGCAAATACTGACTCTAACAGCTCCTTCTAGCCTCAATGAAGCCAACTGGATCTTTATGTCATCTTCTTGAAGGTTTTGAATTCTGCAGTATACCTCCAATTGTCGAATCCAATTGTCTAACTTTTCTGCATTCACTTCACCATTGTACATGGGAAGTTCAAACTTAATGTCCAATTTGAGTAAGGGAGTTTTTCCTTTTGGGGTTTGGGAATGAGTATGGACAGTTTTGGTGGTGGAAGTGGAAGATGTTTGAGATGTTGAGGATGATGAAGATGATGAAGATGGTGGATATGGAGGAGGCTTTCCTCCATTACCCTTTGAATCCTTCTTATCATATTTTTTGTCTCTTGAGCTTCCTTCTCCATGTGGAGGCTTAGAACTCTCTCCAACCATTCTAGTGTTCCTCTCTTCATAGAGGACTCTAACCATATCAGTCAAGTCATAGAAATATTTCTTGAATGCTTCCTCTTCTAAAAGACCTTTAGTCTCTCTTGCTCCTGACATGATGGTTGTGGATTCAGGCTTAGTTTCTGGTACTGCTTGTACCTCTTCAATCTCAATTGAAGGCAAAAATTGAGGTGTTTCAAGTGCAACTGGAATTGGAACTTTGGGTGGTGGAGATTGTGGCCTTGTGGCTCTCCTTCTTCTGGGCATTACCTCAGGAGTTGCAACCAACAGTTTCCCTTCTCTCTACAACTTTAACCTTGTAAGCATCACAATGTTGCAAACATTAAAACCCTACTTGCACAAAACTCAAGAAATCAAGTAAACAAACCTTTGCTATGATACTAACTTGATTTGTTATTGAATGTTAGTTTTGTTGTGCTAATTTCAATTACAGATTTATAAAAAAATGCTTGTCCATTGCTTCATGTGCATAGGTTTCCTTAGGTTGTTTGTGAATGTAAACAAGTAATTTTGATCAAGTTTTAATGTGACATTCATGAGAAAAATAGCATAAAAGAACAATGTTGAACAACAACAACAAAAAGTACAACAAACCATCAATTGAACACTTAACATAGTGTTTTGATGAAGGAGTTCACCCCTCCTGGGCTACATCTCCTTGGTCCATCTTCCATGGCTTGGGCCTCTGTATTAGCTCAATATGGAAAAAGTGCTATTTACAAAGCTCTACTTCTCCTGATACATGTTCCAATGTGTTTAGAATGTCGAAATTAGCTAGGAACACCTTTTCCTGAGCTCAATTTGGTTGAAAAATGCTCCAGTTATGGCTCAAACAAATTTTCCCTAGAAATCTTCCTCCAAATCTAGAAGAACTCCAGTTAAGGCCACCAATTCTGGGGGCAGTTCCGAAAATAGCAGAGTTCGCCAAAAATCTGCCAATTGCTAATCCAGGTTTAATTAATTATAAGTGGAGTTTAATTAGTGTTAAACTGCAGATTAGTGTGCAATTACCGCATAGTTGACTAACTGTTTAGTCGTGGTTTTTGGAGTGGTCATATATGACGTTTTTTGGTGTGGTTTCCCCAAAGGTTCTGTAACCGTAACCCTGACGGTTTTTGCGAAGGTGACACATGTCGCAGGTTAATTGTCACATTGTCCGCGGGGTTAATTGACCACCACCTAACCGTAACCCCGTTTGATGCATTCACATGGCATTAACCATTACAGTCATGGTTTGTATTGGAGCCACCAAAGGCTGTGGTAACTGTAATCGCCAACGATTGCTGTTCACATGGGGAGGGCTGGCCCTCCTAACCACCCACTCCAAAAGCATTAAAATTTAAATATATATGGAACGCTTTACGGTTAAGAACCATGTGGTAGCAGAGTTGGTTATGTGTTATGGACTGTGTAGAGGAGGAGGTGGGGTCGAACCCCAGTGCCTCCATAAAATTTTGATAAACTGTTTCGAGCTAGGCCCTTTGGGGAGGGACACGTGGCGGCCTGTGGGCTTTCCACTTGTCCCCTCCTCATTGGACCACCATTAACCAATATAAATGTGTCACGTCACCTCTTCTAACAACCAATAAAAATCTGACACTTCGCGAGCTCTGATTGATCCATTGACCACACTTGACCCTGCCTAGTCACTTTCCACGTCAGCAGTACAGACTGCTAACTATGCATTTTCTTTTCAAAATTTTGCCTATTTAGCAAAGTGAGTAGAACTCAATAAATTCCTCATACGAAATCAGTTTTTAGTGAAACGAGTTGCATTAGGATTGTTTTTCCGAGATGAATGCGGTCGTTTAGGTTTCGAGCCATTCTGAGAACTTTGATTTTTGAGCTAAATACTGAGTGCCTGATCAGAGTCACCATTCCTTGAGCGCGTTGACTATGTGAGGTAGGGTTGATGTGAGGCATAGTGGTACCAAGAAAATTCACAGCTAAAATTGATGAGACTAACAATGTCGAATCACATGGTGACTTCTAAGGTGAAGATTGAGCAGGAAAATATGCAATTCTAGGAACACCTCCTACCAAAGGTGGAAGACCTCGCAGGTGACTAGAATGATGAGATGTAGGATGGTCCCCTATAATTCTCAATGAGGTGAGTGCAATTTGAGGGAGGTTTTAAATTGTGTTTTAATGAGTGAATCAAAACATAAAAGAAAAAAAATATGATATGAGTCTTTACTTTAATGATGTTTACATTTTTTTATCAAACAACTTTTCAAGGGTGGTGAAAAAGTGTAATGATGCATGAAACACTAAAATACCTAACATCCTTCCACTCAAAAAGTAATTAGCCCTCCAGAGGTTTTGGACACTACGGGTTGATTCTGTTGGAAGAAAAATAACAAAGGTTGAAATGAAAGTTATAATAAGGGGTACTAGGGCATGTCTTGGAGTGGTTGAAGACACTTTCAATAGCTATTTAAAATTGCCTCAAGATGCAATTATTTCCCACAATAGCCACTTTGGGAAGATGACCTAATTTTTTTATCTCTAATCTACCTTCGTCAAGTGTAGGTGAGATAACCTCAAATTTTAGGTGTCAACAATAGATATGGAACCCCTACCAAGAGTTGGGAGACTAAAGGAGGTCTACAAGATTATAGGTCTAATCCTTACTCCATTCATGGGTTTCTTCTCATCACTGGCCTTTTTAACATCGAGTTGTGGAGGACTTAAAGTTCCCTAGAATATAAATTTCTATGTTTTAGATGAAAAAATAGAAAGGGGGATTATTTGGATGCCTATGCCCAAACTCTTACCTTAGACTACAAAATTTCTTGTGTGATCCCAGGAAGGGGAAAATTAGTTGGTTAAGTTAGAGTTTTGTTTGAGATGGATTTTAGTTGGGAGGATGGACCAAACTCATTCACTTAGGGTGTGATAAATGCCAAAATCCTTAAGGATCAAACTTGACTTTTTGATTCCCTCATATCACTACAAGTGTAAAGGGAAGTGCATATTTCTTCAAGGAATACTTGAAAGAGGTTTATTTGTGTGTGAGTGCGGTGTGTGCAAGGTGGTATATGTAGATGACAAATGTTAAGAAGTTGTAAGATTTGGATATCATGTGATCCTTACTTTGACCAATTAATTAATATATGTGATATTGTTCCTTGGAAAAAAAATAAGCATGTGTGTATATGGTGACACTTACTTCCTCCTATTTAATCTATATGATCTTTATACTAATTCTAAGGGAGATAAAGATGATCCCAAGTCCTTTTTTATTCCATTAGAACACTAAGAGTTCAAGGGGAAGAGCATACTAAAGGAATGTCACTTCGAGTCCCAAATTGACAATTTAAACTAAAATGCAAGTATTGAGGCCATCCATGTGGTAAAAAGAAATTGGTTCCTTTTAAGTGGTTTAATTTACTCTAAAAGCTTATATAACCTACAAATTATTAATGAGTAGGGGAAAATTATTATAGTCGCCTCTTTACTCAAAAATAAGGCAACGAATTCTACAAAATTTACAAAAATGATAATATGTGCAGGTTACTGTTTGAAAATCTCTGGAGTTCACCAACTTGCAAACAAAGAGTTGCAAAATCTACATGTATATTTCTTTGATAGTCACGTGGATTTTCCATGTAATAAAAAGACATAAACTCCTTAAACAACAAGCCGCTTGAGGGGTTATTCCTATTAGTGGAAGTCTCTGGCAAATGTTAAGATGAAATGTAAATAGAGGAAAGTGTCCAACTTGTAGCACAAGTGAGAAAAGAAATCAATGGATTTTCCATCACGTGGCATGAAGTTTGTTAAATGGTTGGACCAAGTTCCACTTGTTGAATAGAGTGATGCTACCTATGCAAGTCCATAAAAATGGTTAGAATTAAAAAGAAACATAGTAGAGTTAAACAATGTTACATTCAATCATTAATGAACAAGTAAACGAACAATACCCAAGAACATGAAACAAATGTGAAATGAGAACCAATGACTTCTTTATTAAGAAAGAATGGAGATATGGTTTGCAAAGAGACATAAAGGAAAATGTTTGGCTTGGTGAGCCCTTTGCTATCATCCAATGAAAGGTTGTCCTTCCTCCTTTTTGCTAGCTCCATCCTCTAGAAGTAGTGTGAAGCTCCAATGGTGGATGCTCACAATTTGCAAAGAAATTATTATCAATATTTTAGAACTATGGTGAATCTCAAATTGATTTTCAAAACATAAGCTTGCCGTGCTTCTGTTGTTTATCCCAAGGGTGCTATTTATAAGGAATTCCAAGGCTCTCATGGCTATTGGTTCTTTGGATGGGTGGAGATGCCATTGTGTGCTATTCATGCTTGGGGGAACATGAGGAGTCCTTTAGGGGCTCTAACTACCTCCCTCAAGTGTGTGGGAGTTAAAAGACAATTAGGAAAATTTTCTACTTTGTTCCTCATATGATTTCGATGTATCCTCATGTCATGATTTAATAAGCAATCAATTTCTATGAATTCATGCCACTGTTGAAGGAGTGGTCACATAGATCCATGAAAATCCTAATTGGTGATCTTTTGCAGATTAATAAAAATCCAAATTGTTATATTTAAGCAACTACTTTTGGGTTGATGGTTAGTAGCCTTATGGAAGCTTTGTTTTGTTGATTTAATTATGTCTTCCAGTGATCACCTATATAGTTGATGAGCAAATTTTTGTAATAACATCCTCATTGAAACATCGCTCGTATTTGTTCTTCTTCATCTCCTCCACCTCCTTTCATTTCCCTCAATGAAAACCTTCAAATGTTCATCTTCTATAGGTTCTCCTTAATCCTTTTTCCATAAGACTTCAAAATTGTTATGCATTAGGGGCATGGCAAAGACACTATGATGAAAGATGATTACATTTCTTCATAGTTACCATTTCCATTAATTGTTCTATATATTAAATTTGCGAGATTAGTTTTTTTTGACAACCCCTTACCAAAAAAGTGATACTCATGATCCATGCTTGAAACGAAATTTATCTTAATCCAAATTTTAAAAGAACACCAACCATCTAATTAAATAACCGGTATAAACTCCTTTCTATATATCAACTTCAACATAGATTTATATTAACAAATATTTATGACTAAATTAAACTCCTTTCTATATATCAACTTCAACATAGATTTATATTAACAAATATTTATGACTAAATTATTTACGAGCTTCCAACATCCATTCCAATGCCATACAAAGGCAAACCTTAATTAAGACCATTTTAAAAATGTTTTTAATGAATTAAAATTAAACATCTAATAATTCATACATCAAATTATTTGATCTCAAAATAAAATATCAATTCTTCATCATCCCTTACTATCAAAAGAAAGCACTATATAATCTTAGAGAAAAAAATACTATATAATCTCAAAGGAAAAAGGTCATAGACTTAACCTTAAAGTATAAGTGGTAATAATTTTTCAGTGAAAATTCTAAAATTTTATAGAAAGATACAAGCAATATGAAAGCAAGTCTCATTATCAAATCTGACCTCTGAAATTTTGGCAAGGGCTAACCAGCCATATATTGTGTCATAAATGCCCTTGCCAGCTATGTATGTGGTGCAAACTTGGGATGGCATACATAAACACTCCGGCGGGCGACCTCGCGTTTCCGGTGACATATCCGGGATCCACCAACGAGGGCCCGCCCGCCCCGTCCCTCCGTTCCCGCTATCCACGTCAGCGCACGGGATCCATTTTCAAATGAAACTCTTCCCTCGCGCCCATTTCATTAAAATTGATTTTCGAACGCCGATGGCTCTGCAACCTGCTCTGCGCATCCGTTGCTAACAACCGCTGCATCCTGCTTCGCATGTCCTCTGCTACTTGCTCTACGACTGCTCTGCGATCACAGGTATTTCTCTGCAATCTAAAATTCCATAAGACTTTGGACATTTGACAAGTCTGCTATTTGTCTGCTGCGAAATCTGGCACTTATTCCGCCTTTCATCTTCTATTCAATCATTTCTACACTTATTCAACGGTGGGTTCTTCTTAGGATTTGGGAGTGAAGTGGTCAGAATGAGATGGGCTGAAACCCATAAACAAACGCCATGGCTTCATCAACGCCGTGCCTTCATTTTCGGGCGCCCCCTGATTAGTTCACTGTTATATGAAAATTGTTTTACCATCTGACATGCTCAGCACAGATAATTTTAGATACGAGAATGCATTAGAAACAACATTTAAATTTTGCATCTAAGCATTTTCTTGCCTCTGCAACCTCGTTTTCTCCCTCTGAGCGCGCTTAAAATTTCGAAGTTGAATATCTAAAGGTTCTCGGTGATCCGAAAATTCATTACTCTAGTTTAGCAGGCGTGATTAAAGATTTCTCCAGGTTTTAAATCGATATCAGTAGTTATTTAAGATTTTCTCGATATCAAGAGCTGTTGCAATCAAGAAAGACTGCTGAAGGAGATAAAATTCATAGGCATGGATTTTAACCAAAACACCAAGCTGGAGAACACCGGAGTGCTTGGAACCCATAACCTTTTATCTGTAGATATAAATTGTTAACAAAAATATCAGAACAGGGTATCCTGCAGAAACCCACCTTATTCCCTATTCATTCATGTATATGGAATTATCACAATCAATAAAGATAGCTTGGTATTAAGTTTAGATAATGAGCACAGAAGACTTTCCACCTGTTAATGTTGTAAACAGTCGATACAACCACGTCAACGGATAACTTTGTAAACACAGATACAGCCACATCAATAGATGGGCCTGAAGGCACATAATTTTCAGTCGGATAAGCCAAATGCATCTAGACATTTATAAAAATGGTTCAAGAAACAAGGTCCAAGTAAACAAATAGATGCTCACTTTCTTTCTTTTTGCTTGATGCTTTTTTAGATGCTTCTCGTTCTGCTGCTGCCTTCTTTTCGTCCTCGGTCTCCTCACCAAAGAGGTCCAAGTCATCATCATCTTCCTCATCTTTAGGAGGAGACTGACAACAAGTCATTAAATTCTCAGTACATGACCATGAAATAAGATGTAAATTTTCTAGATCATAAAGTCAAATGTGCCACTATAATCCTAAATAACTCATGATAGGTTATAAGTGTAATCTAAATAATTGTCAATGAGAAGTTAGAAATAAGTAGGTCTAACAGAACCAAAGTTTCATTCTTTGTGTTAACTAAAAAATAACAAAAATTATTTACAACTAATAAACAGATATTCATTTATGGATTAGCATAGAACATAAAAAATAAGATTGTGAAGTAGCCAAAGACCTCCCAAAATCAAAACAGAGAATAGAATTCATAGTTTGATACTGTAGGTCCTGGTCTACAAGGGCCTGGACGTGCCTTTTATTGATGGATTATATAGTACTAAACACATTAATCCCAGTAAGAAATTTATAATTCAACTTAAAAGTATTTTTATCAGATCATTACCAGCCTGAAATGCTTGCACTTTCATGTCAATGTGGATGCAGAATGGATACAGAGAAAAGAGAGAAAAAGCAGGTTAAGGGGCATGAAGTTGTAGCTCAAACAGCTTTAAATTTCCTACTAACTTCTAAGGACACAGCTGCCATCAATATCAACTTTTCAAAAACACACCTTCATCGAGAGGGTTTCCAGATCCATCACTGTACGATGTAAGGAATTGTTTGGTGGAATACCATCCTAGTAAACAACCTTCCATCCAGCCATTAACGTGGCTTGGATAATTTTTACATGAACAAAACCAACTTTAATAAACTATAAAATTAAAATAAAAGAAGGAAACAATTTTTAAAAAAAACATTTAAAGGACAACTCTCCAACCTGCAATTGCAGCTGGCCAAATAGCTTCTCTAATATTTTACATTTCAAAACTAGTTCGGTAATTTGAAGGAAATTTGCCCATTGTTGCTGTAAACAGTTTCAGGAAATTGGCCCATCCCTGAGCTAAGCAGTTTCACAAAGATGAGATTTGGGCCACTCTACCCAGAAGGAATATCTATAATAAAGCTATCCCCATTGCTAAGTTTTCCTCTCTAAAAGCCAGTTACATTACCTTGAGTGAGGTTTTGTAATTTATAGATATAGAGGTGTTTTTCTGCAGTGAGGCTAAGAATATATCCCAAATCATGGAAAAAGCTCTTTCTTCACTCTTTCTCACAGAGAGGGAAGAAAAATGACAAGGGTGAGAATACCAGAGTCAAATGAATTTGGTAAAAGCAACGATTTCTAAAGAGAATCCACTGGAAGACGGAAAAGGGCTATGAGAAATCTAAAAGAAAATCTTAATTAGTGCTGGCATTCCCAGAATATAATGAAAACGTTATAAACAATAAATATAGTT
The DNA here is from genome assembly GCA_031772625.1 of Pinus tabuliformis. Classification (NCBI taxonomy): domain Eukaryota; kingdom Viridiplantae; phylum Streptophyta; class Pinopsida; order Pinales; family Pinaceae; genus Pinus; species Pinus tabuliformis. The sequence goes on from CM062816.1 coordinate 150,668,748, forward strand.
GCAGTTACCTTTGCTTAAAGGAATAGAATGTTAGAAAGTTAAATAGGACACGCCTACAAGCCTTCTCTTGCATGTAATATGTGTATCTTCTAAATAAGAAATTTTCAATTTTACCAAAAACAAGTGTGTTTTCATTTAAAAAGATAATAAATCTCACTAAGCAAATCCAAATTCTGACTGTTAACATCTGTATATCGTAAGAAAACAGTACCTCGAAGCCAGTAGGGCACTGATATGGTTGTACCACCGAGACACATTAGGAAAGTTAGGTGTAGGTGTCTCTGACACTTGTTGATGCTGAGGATGTGCATCCTCTAAGTCTTATCACTGATATGGTATTTTCTGTTATTTTTCAAGGATGTGCATTCAGACTTGAGGTAGCATAAAAATAATCAATTTCAATCAGGATATTTTGTCATGTTAAAGTATTCTAACATGAATCTATTTTGTTGTTGTCACTATGCAGTGCTTCTAAGCCCACGGAATGGTGGAAAAGTGGACACTATGCATTGAAGTATCATGCCGCCCCAATCCGGGTCCAGCATCTTTAAAAATTGTCCTTCACAATGGGCAAAAAATCATGTGATTTATAGAATATGGGAAGTGCAGGGAAAGACAACCAATAACGAAGCATACTACATTACACTTGTTGCAGGTTTAAAAGAGGCAAAACACAATGGGGTGAATAACATAACAGTGCTGACAAACTCAGAATTAATCTGTAATCACATGGAAGGCATCTACAATGTTCGTGCAGACAATTTGAGGCCCCTCTACAGAGAGGCAAAAATCTGGAGTGCTCGATTTAATTCTTTTTCGATAAAGCACGTTGCAGAGATCCATAAAATCTCTACTCATCTAATGGTTGGAGCAATCTCAAGTGTAGATGCAGGTGCCAAAGATGATTCAGGATCATCGTTCATTCCACTGGCAAACATTGATCAGCATCAATATAGGTCTCGACTATGTGTATACACCATGGTTGTCATTTTTATTGGGATTCTCATACCGTGGTTCTTTCAGTAAAGTACTCGTTAATGTACTTTTTTTTGGTTTTGTAATATCATTCACCTTGGATGTCCAATCATGTTATAACTGAATTCATGTGTCCAATTATGTACATTATATTTGAGGTGAACTAATTATTCTTAACCTACTGGTGATTCTGAAGGCCATCCACAAGTTGGCAAATGTGTGGATCATTGCTTTCAGTGCATATGAATATGTGAATGTTTGATTGGTTTTAATTATGTCCATTTAATATTTTTCAAACTTGACTAGACTACTATTGGACATGGAATTATAACTCCTCAGCTTAATAATATGTATGCACAATCTTCTTCAAGCATCATTCATGATTGCCTATTAATACTTGGAGGGTACCAAAGGCTCATAGTTACCTTGTTATCTACACCTGTTAATTCCATCCACATACTTGCAGCTGCTCCATAAAACAACAGAACTATCTGCACAAGCAATTTGATTTCCTTCATTTGAAGCATTTTTGTTGAGTAGGGTTTGCAACACACAAGCAATTCTAGGTAATGTATCCTTTCTTTTCCTTGCTTTCCATACTATATGCACTCACCACATATTTATTTCCTTCAACTTGTTGCTTGACACGAAGTTGGAATCCTTAACACCTACATATAAACTTAGAATGCTGATCACTTGGAACATGCAAGTATTAATTCTCTTTTTGTTTCTTTAAGGACAACTGTTTTATAGCCAGGTTCAAGCATGTTTGCAAACCTCTGGTCGTCTGATGATAACCATTCTTCGACATTTGGGTGAGACAACCGTCACAACTGAACTTTAGTAACATTCATGTTAGACCTCTTATTTCTTGTAGGTTAATCAACCTCCATGCATAATTACGCTACACTCTCAGTGCATGGATGCTCACATTATCATGGAATAGCATTAATGATCCACAACTTCGTTAGAATAAATTTCTGCAAGAATACATTTCATACATAGAGCAGAGCAGATGACTTAAAGGAAAAAAAGGATGAAAATAGTCAACTGAGAGACCACGTTCCTCTTGAATAATGTGCCAACGACCAGGAATCAACCAGAAAGTAGTTATGGAAAGACCATCTGCCATCTCAATCCTTTCCCTGTACTCATGTTGAAAAGAGATTGGTTGTGATGAACTCGACTTAAAATGGATCTTTAACAGTTTTGGAAAGACCATCTGTCATCTCAATCCTTTTCCTGTTACACATGTTGAAAAAAGATGGTAAAATTGTTTTGTGATGAACTAGACTTCCTCAAAATCGATCTTAACATTTGTCTTTCCATAGTGCATGCACTCTTCATCTAGTTTATTACCATTTATGAATCACATAAATTTGGATGTTGTTTACACATTTTTCCATCAGCAAGAAAGAGAGTCAACTTTAAGGTCACGAGCTTTGAAAATTTGTTAATTGAACTCTGAAATTTGTTAATGGTTAGTTCTTTCTCTAGACCGGCTTTAGACTGAAAAAATAAGCACCTCTTAAAGAAAATTATTCCACCAGCTCCACTGAATTGAGGTTGTCCCTGAGCAGCATCATCAAAAAAAATTCCTAAGCCATTGATTTATCAATTAGTTGCACAACAATCTATCTTGGGTAAAATATCTGGGGGGTTTGTTATCTTTCAACTGTTTGAAAAAACTAAGATTGTTCAGTCCTTGCTATGTAGATTGGATTATTAGGGTTAATTTATTCTCAAATAAGCTAATTAAACTCCCCAGGCAATGATAGTAAGTAAAGCTTCAAACCTCTTCACAGTATGATTTTCACACCAATGATTTAATCAGTCTTCTGCAAGAGGACTCCTACAATCAGTCTTCTGCAAGAGGACTCCTACAAACATATCTTGCAAGCCCCTCTATCTCTTTCCAAAACTTGAATAGCGAGAAAAGGACAGAATATAAAACTTGAATAGTGAGAAAAGGACAGAATATAAGCAAATGATGCACACTCTCTTCTTCAACCTTGTTCCAGGTGAAAACATTATTGTCCAAGTTCTAGCCAGTGGAAAACCCTTAATTGTAATGAACATTTCATTTTCCATATCACCTTGAAGTACCATTTAAAGCCCCAAAAACCCTACTTTCACCCAAAAAAAAATAAAAATCGAGACCCAATATTGGGAATATAATGCTAACCAACTGGTCTCTTTGACCAAATAATCTCGTCTGGCTAACCTTTAATCCTTACATGAACATCACAGGGATGCAATATATTTCTCTCATTCTAGGGCATCGTCCCCATATAATCCAAGCTCCTAAGTAGATTTCCATGCTAGGCCCCAATTGACATATTCATAGATATGTTCTCTGATTGAGAGTAATGAACCTTTTATCGTGCAACATAAAAAAACTAGTGTAACGTAATACACTATTCAACCATTTTGATGATTATGTTATAATTCAATTTGTATCATTTAAAGACTAGTCAATATGATTTTGCAAACTTAGTAGAAAATCCATGACTCCTAATTCTTGTTGTGGCTGCCCTGGTTGAAGCTGTTGGTTCCAGCATGTGATAGTCGATGTTAATTTCAAGTATAAATGATAAATCAAACAGTAGTAAATGACATTTAATCGGGATTGTTCATGATGAGTGCAATCCTATGAGCAGGAGAAATTATTACAATCTTTATAGTTTAATCATTATTAAATAACTAACTAGCTGAACAAAGGACAGGAACTCTGTGAAGGGATTGGTTGATTTGCAGACATTGTAGAAATGCATAATTGTAATGTGTACAATTGTTAGTAATGGTTCTAACTAATAGGCCACAACACTGAAAGTAATAATATTAGCCATTCATGCCACCAAAGGCTGAGAATGACAAAGAATGACATAATGGGGTTTGGGTTCTTTTTGAGGCTGAGCTGCTTTAGCTGGGCTTTAATTTTTAGCTTCCTCACTTCTTTTGCATCATCAATTAGAAGCTCTTGCAATAATATTATTGATGTGCTGGATGGCATTGCCCAAGTAGCTAGAAGTTTTCTCCTTAATTCTGTTGGTATTAATCTTGTTTAGTTACATGCTTTGATAGGTAAGTGATACGAACAAAACTATTTTTCTTCTGTATTTCAAGCTAAAGCAAACTTTTGTTTAAAAACATACAAATGTACACGGCCTGTTGTAGTGGAACATGTGTAAATCCAATAACGACAATAAAGGCATATGTTATGTGCACTGAACAACTTTAGCTAATATATGTAATTATCTCTATATAAACGATCTTCTACACATATCACAATCGGTAAGTTAGTTGAAGTATACGCATTCCTATCACCATGAATACAAAAGCAAATTGCTATAATAAGCATGAACAAATAAATAACAGAGACATTAATATTGCAGAGGGAGATATTTCTTGAACTCTCTGTATCCAGTACTCATAATAACATGATGATTAAGAATGCAAACTTGATTTTTACAAAGTTGTATATGCCAGATTAGAATGCAAACACTAAGCAAAATCAGAAACAGAGATACACCCATGAAATGAAAGTCTGAACTGGCTAACATGTAAAGTCATTTGCCCAGCAATAGGCTAATAGCTGTATTTTAATTGCAAAGTAGACTGATATCAAAAAAATAAATCTACATAAAACAAGATAAAGTAATCCATAATATGAAAATGAAGGGTTACATATAACAATTCTTAGCAGTAAAAAATCAAAAACCATGCCCTTGGTTATTTAATCTCAGGCTCAACAAAAGAACAATAATCAATGCCACTTTCCAAAGTAAATTTTGAAAACTAATCCGAGCATACACAACAATGAGAAATGAGCACAAGCAAGCCAGTAACCATTTAATCAGAATGAGATGGTCTTAATTCAGTTTCTAGAAGATGATCAATGCTACTCTATTTACTAAATGCAAGTCTGTTAAGATAACACAACTTCCCAACTTAAGATTGCAGTCCTAACAACTGAGTAATCAAAAACCATGACCTCTGTTTTTAAATCTCAGGCTCAACAAAAGAACAATAATCAATGCCACTTTTCAAAGTAAATTTTGAAATCCAATCTGACATAAATGGTTAAACGAGCTGTGATAATCATGTCCATTGATGCACAACAATGGGAAGCCCGTTCACTTTGTATGCCTCTGAATGTTTCAAAGATCCCACTGTCCTCATTTCATATAGCAATGGGAAGCACAATTTCTTTGGTCATTCTGGAACCTTGCAAAAATTCTGTTACAGTGATTCAGGCTTCCAATAGAATGTCAGAGTTGCCATAATACACTAGTTCTTATCACACCAATATGACACTGGTATCGTTAAGTTGTTTCCTGCAACATCATATGCAGAGATGCATAGACTTTCTAGTCAACCAAGAGATTAATGATGCCAATCATTTTACAGTGCTGGATTGTAGTTTATATTGCTGATGGTTGTGCCTACCGAGAGTTTCATAGCATGAGGGTACTGTCAAGGAAGCATTATCTTCCTCAATAATTACAAAATTACTTCCTTATCAACAATTCCAGAGTTTATTAGGTTTTGTAATATATTGTCTGCCTTGACAGCTTCAAATGCTATATTTTAGACATTTCTGTGCCTCTCAATCTCCACCTGAATTATGGTGTGCTATCAATCCACACTTCTTTTAAGGCCTGAAAATATGGATGGAAAAAGAGGTTTGATATAGATTTGACGACAATGCTGACAGAATAGACTAGAAACAGTGCAGTACTCCTAGAAACTTGCTTGGAGAATCACAGGTCATCAGCAGCCAAAGTTCAGGACCAAGTGGGAAATGTGTATAATTAATGAAAACAAGAAAAACTCAGAATTTGAAATAATTAAAAGAGTTCATGAATTTTTCCCTTAATAATATTAACAGAACTGTTTCAATGGTCGCAAAAATGCAGAGCTTTTGATATTACAAAGACCAAGTTGGTTTGCCTGCGAAGGAACCACAAGCATAGTTAAACATACAAATAGAAGGAAACCAGTTTCAATGCCCTAACTAGCCAACAAATTTCACCAACCACTAAGAAGTTCAAGTTATTCAAAACTGTCCCAAGAGATTCACACATAATTATGTTCCCTGTCAACCTTTTAAATGCTCAATAAATCAAAGCTGGAGGGCCAAATCAGGCTGTGAATCAACCAGCATTCCAGAAGACTGCCTAACTGGAGACCTTGGAGACTGTTTTTCTACATTCAAATCTGGTGGAATCGAATTTGAAAATTCAGATGTCTGTTGAGAAGGCTGTTTTGAAGGTAAAGACTTCCATAGTTGTTTTTGAGATTGGGATGTATCAGCTCCCATTGGTATCTGCCTGCAATTAAAAGGACTCTGTGTGGTTGAATTCGGCAATTCTAACATCGAGTTTACACCTCCCTGAGAAGTGGCATGAGATGACAGATTCTGAGGATGCATCCAGCTCAGCTGTGAACGCATATACAGAGGCATGTCCATGGGTGCCTGCTGTTGAATAAATTGAGGAACACTACTAGAAATGCCTGATAGTTTTGTATCACCATATGGTTCCCTGGCCACAAAATTGGAATTACCATCCAACCTTCTATCAAAACCAGTGCTGCCAGAAGTTGTCGTCTGGACACTTGAAACAGGTTGCACATGTTCAGCTGGTTTGGCAGATACCCATTGCATAAGTCGGTTACTTCTGGAGACAATCTCAAGCAATTTTGACTGGGATACATCTGAGGTAAATTTTGCACCTGCCAGATTGACTTCACTGGATTTAGCAATTGATGAAGCTGATTTCAACTCACTCTGTTTGACTCCTTGCAAAGGCGTTTGAAAATTTATATTGTTGGCTGACTGTGAACTCATAGATAGAGGAACAGGTAACCCAGTAGATTGAGACAGAGATACTAGTCCTGTAGATTGAGCAACTGTTGCAACTGTAGATTGAGCCAAGGTCTGTTGATCCTTGATCTCCTCACGCAATAACAAAGCACCAAGAGGAGCTTCAGCTGTAACAAAAAAGAAAAAAACACGTTGTTATGCAATCGCATACCCGCCATGGCCTTATATAACAAAACGAGCCAATTATATATATATACTCTTTGTCAGCTCAAAATTTATAACCAAAAATAAATAATCAAAATACAAGCATTATCCAAAAGGAAAAAGTGTACTGTAGATGTTATGAAATCAGAGTAAACAATCTCAGGGATCTGAGCAATTGTAAATAGTGTGATCTTATGAAATAAGAGTAAACAATCTCAGGGATCAATGCTCAGAGCACTAGTTTGGTGACTTGCGGGCCTAAATGTTAAGTTCTAGTAGATTCGGACAAACAATCAAGGGTGAATGTTCACTCCTAACAGTCCAGGCCAAAAAAATCATATAGCAGTCGAGGCCAAAAATAATCATTTATACAAGTCCCTGGGGGAGTAGCTTCATGTGTCTACAAGCTGGTGTTGCACATCCACTTGCTAATATTGTGTATGTAATTGTGGTTATCCATATATCAGTTTAACTTGAAGTAACCATTTTTCCTTTTTCTGTTACTAGTCTCATAATTCAAGAATGCTTACACAGCCTTGTGAATGATCCGCATTAAGTAGCCAGAACTTATTATTATTAAAAAATGTTAATGGAAACCTCTAATTTATTGCAGTGTAATAGAAAAGAGCATACAGTTTGTATATAGAAATTTATAAGCATATTGATGCACTTTTACTGTTCAGCTTCATCTCTCCTTCAAACTTTCTTTCAAATCATTTCAAGGATAGTGATCCAAAAAGTGCTCATAACAGGAATAGCTGACAGGAATTTTTTGAATTTTTTGAATTCAAGGCTGGATTAGGTGGAAGCACAAAAATACGCTGAGCTGTTGGCACTCAAACTTGTCTTATGCTGCCTTTTCAAAAAGGCGTACAGAAATTTCAAGTAATAGTGATTAAGCTGGAACCGAAGAGGTTTAATATTTATCAGAATCACATTTTTTTAAATTTAAGGCTGGATTATGTGGAAGCACAAACAACAGGGCTGACTGGGCACTCAAACTTGTCTCATGCTGCTTGTTCAAAAAGGTGTGCATAAATTACAAGTAATGGGTGATTCTATCATCTATGGTGGTGATAAATTGGTTGAGAGGACTCTATCCTATAGAAAATTTCCCATTGAGACCTATCTACGAGGAAAATTACTAATTTGAGGAACATTTTTTCTGATATTTCTTTCTGTGATGTTTGCAGAGAAACAAATATGCTGGCAGATTCACTATTTAAAGAAGCCTTGCAGATGGCTCCTGGTCATTGACATATTTGAGTGCAACAGGAAGATGTTTTATCTGGATATGACCTGGGTCCTTTCCTTAGTCAACTGCCATATGTTTCTGAACTCTTTAGGCACCTTTGCAGGTCTATATGGCAGACATCTGAGGTTAAATTTTGGAAAACTGTATAACATTTTGATATACTCATTTAGGGCACAGTTGGGATCCTTTTTGGAATCACTATTAACTGGATTAAAGATTGTTAGGGGTCTTTGTATTTGGTCAATGACTTGATGAAAATTGTGTATGGGTTTCTACACAGTCGATCAATCCAGCCAAACCGTTGGTTGATATGAAATGCAATACCCTTGGTTAATATGAAAATGCGAATCGAACTCCTTAAGCGAACACAGAGATTTATAATTACAGAATGTTGAGAGAATGCGAGGGTTTTAGCAGTCTTTAAAACAGATTTAAAACAAAATGAATGTTTAAAACCACGATTTGACGACTGCAGAGACGGTGCAGGAATTTACCAGGAGGTAACAGAGCTCAGTCCGGCGGGCACTGGGTTGTAGAGTTTCAATGCGCGCAGCGCTTCAGTCCCGCGGGCACTGGGTTGCAGAGCAAACGGGTTCTGGTTGCAGAGTTAAATTGGCGCGCGAAAGTATTTCTCAGAATTATGTTATTGAACGAGACGGGGTGGGTCCCGCGTGGGTCATAGGAAACGCGAGGTGGCCGCCGGAGTCCGATGCCTATGGATATGTATGCCATCCCAAGTTTGCACCACATACATAGCTGGCAAGGGCATTTATGACACAATATATGGCTGGTTAGCCCTTGCCTGAAATTTTGGTGTTTAAAATTGATTTGCAGTAAACTCACACTTACCCACACTAAAAACCTGAGTGTTTACGAAGACTGGTTAGGTTCACCTTCATGACAGTTTGAAAGTTTCCTCATAACGCCAGCGTCAACAGTCTATGCTTTGTGGTTGCAACAAGGGCTTTGAATGTTGTCGCTATGCACTGCAGCTCGAATCTCTGGGATGGGAGCTGCCATGGCATCGATTGTGAGGATGCGGACGCACAAACCAATGGGGTCGAAACCCTAGTTCCGATCATATGCTCATCTTTTCACTTCGAGAGTCTTTCAGTGAGATATAATTGTTATTGGATTCGATCTAGGAGTGATGTTATCGATAACGCTGGCATTGTTTTGGTTTTTTAATTATCTTGCTAGGACGGCCTAGAGGTGCATGTTAAATGTGAAGCCAAAGAAAACTCCAGAAGACAGTGGAACCTGACTGTCGCAGTTTTCAGCCAATCAACTGTATAGCTCGCCAACCAACTCCACTGCCTACAGATTTCTAGACATGACCTTATACATATGCAGAAATCATGTTCATAGAACCTTGGATCATCTATAAATATGTACTATTGTCTTAGTGTGAGCAATGCAAGCAAAGCCAAGGCTTGTAATGAAATGAAATATTTATGATTTATGTTCTCCATTTTTGTTTATGATTTCAGTGATGTGTTTTGTTATTGTTGTAGCTCTGTTGTTGCAGTTATGTACTCTGTTTATGTTAGAGATATGTTGTGGATGCAAAGATTTTTAGGAGAGATAGGATTAAAGCATGACAAGTATGTGCTATATTGTGATAGTCAAACTGTCATTTATTTGACAAAAAATCTAACATTTTATTCAAAAACCAAGCACATTGAATTTAAAGTACCATTGGATCTGGCATGAGTTGGAGGAAGGACAATTGTCCTTGGAAAAGATCCATACACATAAGAACCTCACTGATATGTTCACTAAGATTCTACCAAGAAATAAGCATGAGTTATGTAGAGGCATGGTAGGACTCGATGTGACTTGATTCAAGACTCTTCTTTTGGCTTCAAGTGAGAGAATGTTAAATGTGAAGCCAAAGAAAACTAGAGAAGACAACCACACTGACTGCCGCAGTCTTAAGCCATCTTCAGCTAACCAACTCCACCATCCACCAACTTCTAGACATTGCCTTGTGCACATGCAGAAAACATGTTCATAAAGCCTTGGATTATCTATAAATATGTACTCTTGCCTCAACATGAGCAATGTAAGCAAGGACAAGGCCTATAATGCAATGAAAAATCTGTGATTCATGTTTTCCATTCTTGTTTATGATCTTAGTGTTGTGTTTTGTCATTGTGTTTTCTTTCTCTCAATTTCATTACAATTGTTGCCACTATGCTGTTGCAACGATGTACTATGCCTATGTTGTAGATGCAGTGATTCCTAGAAAATATAGGATTAAAGAAGGACAAGTATGTGCTATATTGTGATAGTCAGAGTGTCATTTACATGGTGAAAAACCAAACATTTTACTAAAAAACCAAGCACATTGGCTTAAGGTATCATTGGACACTGTATGTGTTGGAGGAAGGACAATTGTCTTTGGAAAAGATCTATATACAAATAAGAACTATGCTAATATGTTCACTAAAATTCTACCAAAAAATAAACATGAGTTATGTAGAAATTGATAAAACTACATGTAACTTGATTAAAGACTTTTCATTTGGCTTCGAATCGAAAAATGTTAAATGTGAAGCCAAAGAAAATTCCAAAAAGCAGCCGACACTGACTACCGTAATGTTCAGCTAACTCCACCACCCACTGAATTCTAGACACCGTCTCGTGCACATGCAGAAAACATGTTCATAGAGCCTTGGATCATCTATACATATGTACTCTTGCATGAACCTGAGCAATGCAAGCAAGGCCAAGCCCTGTAATACAATGAAATATCTGTGATTTATGTTCTCCTTTCTGGTTTATGATCTCAGTCTTGTGTTCTGTTGTGTCTCAATTTCATTTCAATTGTTGCTGCTCTGTAACCCCATAAGTGCAAGCATTCTGAAACTGCTATCACCAAATGAGGCGTGATTCCAGTTCCACTTTCGGGTCGAAACTAGTTCCGTCATCTTGTTATTAAGGAGGAGCAGGCAAATTTCCATTTTCCCACTCAGGCTTCTGTGGAATTGTCGAATTTCAAAGTCGCATCATGGAAAATTACAGAAACAAATTTTTTTGCTAGGACACTTGGTCTAGTGGTATGATCCTGGCTTTGGATGCCAGAGGCTAGAGTCCGATTCTCTGAATACCCCAACTGAAACTTAATTGCTTTCGCTTCGGGTGGCTGAGGTCGTGAGTTCGATTCTTGAAATGATACCAAATAAAAATTAATTGATTTTGCTAGCTCTGAAACAAAGCTCCGTTTGCTGTTAAATTAGACCGGAAAAAGGAACGCTAATTACTTCCTAAAATAAATTTTCAATCTTGAGAGTGGATTTGAACTCCATGCCCTTTTGGGCCAGAAACTTAATCTGGCCCCGCAGACCAACTCGGCCATTTCAACAGATAAAATCTGCAAATATCAATTAACGTGACCTGCCTACCGCCGTATCTATTGCTCTTCTCTCCATTTACGTCGGCCTATTGCCGACTTTTCAGAAACAAATATTTCCCATCGCTTACTGGCAGGATTTTATTTAGTAGGAAGGCTTCTTTCACACGCATATTGCTTAACATTATTTTTGAAAGAAATTAGCAGACCGAAAGAGAAAACGCTAATCCCATTCTAAAACAATTTTTCACTATTGAGAGTGGGATTGAACCGACGCCCATCCGTTATGATCAAGTATGAATGATTTTCTATCTTATTCTTAGATATCTTGTGTGTAATAGAATTTTCAAATCTAAAGTACTTAACACCTGGTTTCTTCGTTTCTTTTCTTTTCATATAATTCTTATAGAAAATTTGACTTAAGGGTGCTCCAATGAAGAATGCTTGTGCCTCTTCCTGGTCACTGTTTATATTGTTTGTTCACAGACTAAATGTGTGGAGTTGACCTCTACTACCATACCTACCACAATAGTAATACATACTCATAAGGGAATATGTTGGAGTTCACCTCTACTACCATACCACAATAGTGATACTCATAAAGGAATACGTTGACTTGTAAGGAATATTTGGAGTCCATTTTTTAAATTTGACACCATTTATTTAAATTTGGCTAATGGGGTAACCTAAGGATTTCCCAATGTTCTAAGAAGTTTGGTTTATTTTGGAAAATGTTCTATAGAAAGGAAGGCAAACTTTTACTGGGGCTATATTGAGATTATTTTTTATTAGATTTGTGTTATTTAAATTGGTTTTTTGACTATGTATATAGATTCAGCACCTTGAAAAACTCCAGGACACTTGGATTGTGAAGGGGTTACCCATCAAACTTGTGATTTCAATAAATTTTTAAAATTTTTTAGAGAAGTTAAACCAGAAAAACCCACCCCAAAATTTTCCGAAAATTCTCAAAAAACAACTAACATTAAAATATTACCTAATTTATTTTCTTTAAAGCATAAATGAAAAACACCACAGGAAGAACATAAAAGAATTTTATTAACCTATTCATGAAATTAGATGGCAATATTCTTTCAGGGAAAGCTCGGGAACTCTCTGCCTCACACCCACAAGGGTGCGGAATGCCACAGCTCCGCAATTGAAGCTCGAATCTCTGGGAGCTTCCATGGTATCGATTCGAGAAAGTGGGCACCTATAGGGTTGAAACCCTAACTCCGAGTGGAAGCTGAGTTTCAGGGATGGAATTATAACTCCGAGTGGAAGCTGGGTTTCAGGGATGGAATTGGATAAGAAAATTGTTATTTACTGGTGATTGTTTTTCAAATATAGGTTAAAAATTTTAAAAATAGATAGCAAAAAAATGTTAATATTAAAATTTTAAAAATTTACAAAACGGATAGTTTAGAAAGTTTAACAATGGTCAAATTTAAAAAAACCTTCCAACCTTATTCTCACTCTCTGCAAAGTGATATTTAGATAAATTATTATAAATATTAATGAAAATTTACCAAACGGAGATGATAATTGTTACTGGATTTGATCGAGGAGTGATGCTTTTAATGACGCTGCTAGGACGGCCCAGCGGGACAAGCATTTTCAAATGCTTTATCCCCAGATGTAGAGGCGGGACTTTAAATCCACTTTCGAGATGAAGTTTGTTTCTCTTTGAACTATTCTCACTATTGAAAAGGAGCACGCAAATTTCAATTTTCCCAGTCAGTTTGCCTTAGAATGCTGAATTTGTAAACGCTGGCAGAGTAAGGACCAGAAACGCGGCCTTCATATGGATGGGCATTTGGTCTAGCGGTATGATTCTCGCTTTGGGTACGAGAGGTGCCGAGTTCAATTCTCGGAATATCCCAATTTAAGAAATTAGCAGACATGAAATGTTGAAATATAGAAAGAGAGGTCCGGAGGTTTTCCCCATTTTCTTTTTCAAAGATATTAGTAGAAGATGAAATGTCTACAAGGCGATTCTCCGAATGCCCCCTTTTTCTTTTTCAAAGATATTAACAGAAGATGCAATGTCGAGAGGTACTGAGTTCGATTCTCGGAATCTCCCAGAAGATGCAATGTCGAGAGGTACTGAGTTCGATTCTCGGAATCTCCCAGAAGATGCAATGTCAAAAAATATTAGTCACGTGTTTAGCAGAAGATGAAACGTCGAAAAATATAAGACATTATAGAAAACATTAGTCACGTCAAAACATAATTTTAACCTTAAATGTTGAGAGTGGGATTTGAACCCACGCCCTTTCGGACCAGAACCTTAATCTGGCGCCTTAGACCAACTCGGCCATCTCAACAGATGGAACTCTGGAAAATGTGGTAAATAATCAATGACTTAATAATTGAATCTGCCACTGTTTTCTAAACCCCTCTTCATTTTCCTGCGCCTATTGCGGACTTTTCATTTCAAAGGCGGGCTTTAGCGGCGCACATCACTTAGTGATTAAGCTTAAGTTTTTACTGAACTCAATGAATGAATATAGATATGAATCTGCACGATAGACACTAATTAGTACTTCCAACAAAATCAGATGAGGAACAGCGTAATTATTCGGAAAATCTTATTTCCAACCCTATTGTATAGTAAATGCGGTTTCACATCGGACCTATATAACACGATATAACAAGCCATTATTTTTTTTTCAACGTGTTATATCAACCCCATGTCAGGCCAAATTTACTATACAATAAGGTTGAAAATAAAGCTTTCCCAACCATTCCCAAAATAATTTTGGGAAAATCACATCCGTCCTCGTAGAAAATTGACACCAGTTCATTAATGACAATGTATGGAGAAATATTTGGAATTAAAACTTCATTAAATTAGTAACAGTGACGTAGCAAAGGCAAGATCAAATTCTATACCTAATATCGGTAGAAAGAGCTCATTCATCGAAAAGAAAAAACCTGTAGACGAAAATGTTTATCTCCAATCCTTTTTAATTAAAATAAAATTCTTTTAAATTTATGACATAAATTCTTATTTCTTAAATATTTTTAACTGTTATATAAAAAAAATGTCGACTTTCCAAAAATAATATTATTATTATTGGTAATCAATTAAATTTATTTTGGGTCGTTACGGGAATGATTTTTATCATTTCTACTTACTTGAACTCTCACAAATATTGGTTTAAGTGTTATTGTTGTCTTAAATAATCCCGTGATATTGGTCCTCATATATGTGTGAAGATGTAAATAATTATTTAAAAATAAAGATATAGGAAGTAATTGAAATTGAACTAAATGAGAGCAATTTCCCATGATAACGGTCATCATATATATATATGTGTGAAGGATGCAAATCACAAAATGGATCACTATAGAAAAAGAAAGATATAAAGATATAGGAAGTAATTGAAATTGAATTAAATGAGAACAATTTGAATAGAGATGATGGTTTCAAGTTACTAAACGAAATTGGTCCTTTCAAAATTAAAATAAAATAATAATAATAATGATAATTTTGGATAATTAATGAATTCTACTTAAAGTGTGGTAATTTAAGAGGAGGATTATTTTTATTAATATATTATGACAAATAAACCATTTGATTCTTAAAAACTCTAAAAAATTTCTTATCATGATCCCCACTCTGTCATTAAAACGTGGAGTATAACTCACAAATACTAATGTAGTCTCCCTCCAAAATAATATTCTTGGTATTACAAAACAAACTTCTTATTAAAGGTTTGTTTTGTCATTGAAAATTTTACCACATTATCATTTTTTAGCAATTATGATTGGTCTTAAATAATAATCAATGAGAATGGTGAACATTGGAAAGGTAAGAACAAACAAGTGATCTCATCATAAAATGATGTTTTTTGTTTTCATTATTATAGGCAATAAATTGAAACATGGAAAATTTGAATACTTAGTGTTGTGTGGCTTTTGGAGCAAGGATGTCCCAAAATTCACTCTATTACAAAACTGTTGTTCTTTGCATAGAACCAACAAGCAAATGGTTAAAAATAAAAACACGCAAACCAATTAACAAAGAAACTATATCTATACAAGATCATGAGTTTTAATGTTAGAACAAAGAAAACAAAATATGGAGGTAGGAAAGCAAGAAATCTCTTTATTGCTTGATGAAAAGAGTTACAACATTATCCCAGAGACACTAAAGGGAGTTGATAGGGCAATGGACCCTATGGCTCTCCTAAAGGAAGGTTGACTCTCCTAAAGGAAGGTCCATTTTCTCCCTCTCTTTGCAAGAATGATCTCTCCTCAAGCAGTTCCTTGATAGCTCTCTAATGGTAAACTCTATGAACAAAAAGCTATGCCAATTATGAGACAATTTGGAAGTGTAACATTGCTTTGAACTTCCTTTCTCTAATGGTCCTAAATGTGGTAATATTTATAGGCCTAAGCTTGTGCATTGCCTCTTCTTGGCTCATTGATGAGATTTGATCTTTGAGTGAGCTTGTGGGAGACAAGGGGAGTCTTTTGGAGATTTCTTACCTCCACCTCAGTGGTGTAGTGGCTTGAGACTGAACTCCATGACTCCTTTCACTTGGTGGTTTCCCATTTAATTTGATTTGGCTCATGGACTACTAATATGTCACTTGTATGGGCCTACATGACTATCGAAGAAACATTTGCAGTGATCCATGCAAAATTGCTTAGATGATTTTGTGTGGTTTGAATTTTTAAATGGAAACCTTAGGGACCTTTAGTTTTTTCTTGATTTTCTATGTTTTCCAACAATCACTAGTGCATTTTCACAAGCCATTTTTTAGTGTTCAGTGCCCTAGTTTGTGAATTTGAGTGCACAATGTTTTAGTGATAACACTTATAATGTTGCTAGATGATTTAATTGGTATTTCATCTTAAACCATTTATTCTTATTGGTAAATCAATTTTATACTAGGCCATGATTATTATGTTGGACAGTTGGTTTTGTCTAAATGGTTGGTGGCACTGAGTATGTTGGCATTGATGTCAACCAGATTGGAATTGAGGTTGGAGGAAATAGATGTTGGAATTGATGTTTATGTTATCCAAGGGGAGTCCCATGGTTGCTACAATATTTTGTAGAAAATCATCATAGTAGCAAACGTAGTGGAGAATCCATAAAAAGATGACTATGATGGTTGGGAAGTCTAAAACCTTTGGAGGAGATTATTTCTCAAGAGATCAACTCAGTTTCTCACAAAAGTGACATAATTAGAAAGTGCTTGGAAAGATATTTCCAACAATATGTGGAAGTCTGCAAATGACCCTTTGGATCAAAAGTTATGGTTATTCAAAGTAAGGACCTTTAAGTCATAAGTAGTAGTGCCCAGAACCCTGGAAAGCATGGAACCCTGGAACCGTAGAGCTTTATTTAAAAGGGTTATGGGATGAAATTGAGTCGAGGTAGCAGGGACAAAGCCCAGAAGCCCAGAGGCTTGGAAGCCCAAAAACCTGGAAGCCAAAAAACCCAAAATCCCAAAAACCCAAAAGCCTGTAAGGAATAGGAAATTCATTTTATAAATTGTTATGGGCATGCGGGCATCCAGACTCCATCTATGAAAAGACGTATGTATGTAAGTGGGGGCCAATAGATGTCTAAGCGGTGGTTTTTGTGTGTTTTGTCGACCAAGGGATTTCAGGCCAAAATCAAAAGAAAAACACACTGTAGGAATAAGGCCAGGGGCTAAAGGTTGTGCCTAAGACTTGGTTTGCGTGTGTTTGGTGACCATAGGCCTTCAAGCTAATAACAAAGAAAAAGGCATTGTAGGCATATGTTTAAAGGTATGAAATGAGTCAGAAGCGCATTGTCAGTGGTACGCACTAGTGGGCCAATGCCCGGAAGCCCGAAAGTCTATAACACTTATGAAATGTTTTTGGAAAAAGAGTTACGAGCACCAACACAGTAGCATCATATGATTAAAGGCATGGATGAGTCGGTAGCTTTGGAGAGAAGTCCTCCATATTTGGCTGTTATTCCATAATTGGTATTGGCCATAAGTGGATAAGCAGAAGCCTAGGACAGCTAGAAAAATGTGCATAGGAGGGTTGGTGGTTAGATTAATGGTGGTTTTAAAGAGATCTGGATTAAAATACAGAGAGGACCAGAGTCTATAGGATGGATTAATGGAACATGATCCATATCGAAGCAAGTCTCTTTTGTTCTCACCAATAAACCACAAAGAATTATATGAAGGAAATGGCTCAAGGACACCATACCAGTGAATTGATGGGCTCTGATGGCATGTTGCAGCCAAAGCAGAAAGGAGAGACATACCTGAGGTACATTTTCAGCGTTGTGTGCATTTAAGAGGAGTGGAGGACCAAGCTATCTACACGTGCATAATTCATTAGAGGTACTTGATGAGTGTGTAGGGACCACTGAGATTTACTTCTTTGTATGAGGAGACACTTTGATGCCCATTCTATAAATTAATGCAATTGTGATAACTAAGTAAATAAAGCCCATTTTCAGAGTTTAATGCAGTTACAATGGCCTTGAACTTTGATGGAATAACAACATGTGGAGCCATGTAGAAGCGCACTTCTAGGAACTATGTTGTAGATACTGCAAAGACATCAAAGACGGTAGGAGGACAAAAAAGAAAACATCAACCATTGTCCAGAAGAGGAACAAAACCCAAGATTTCCATTGAGCAAGTTGGGGGATGCAGTAGTTGTGTTGAGTCTAAGTGTGTGAGGAGAAGAGAGATAAGTGCTGAGAGGTAACTATTTTTACAGTGGAGCTAAGGGTCAACACTAGAGCTTGTCAAGTAGTGGAGAGGGTAGTTGATCTAGGTGGATATTGGTGGCCACCTGCCAGGTCCACCTGGACCCCCACCATGGTCTTTCTCAGCATTTTCAGTTTCCTTAATTGTAGCACAGTTTACTATTTTTAGCAGTTTTTCGGGTCCTGAACTTCCGGAGCCGTTTTGAGGCCCTAAACGACGTTTTTTTGGAATTCTGGGGCGACCGAGCCCTATGTTGCCTCCCAAAGTGGTAGTACTCGGATAGATCTTTCTAACGAGCTATCGTACGCGTCAAACAGAGATCGTATGCCAAAGTTACGACCCCGGGAAATTGATGTACCAATTTACCCAAACGGGGCCCACAATTTGGCGTTTCATCTTCTAGGGTTAGGTTTCGGTATGTGAAGGGTTTTCCATTGTTTCTCAACAATAAATAGGCCTTCGAGCCTCATTGTAATACAGTTCAGAACAGTTCAGAGGCATGTAGCCATCACATCTCTTCTCAGAGATAAGCTACCATCGCCCTAGCTAGTTTATTGCCATTTCTGTTTGTAAGCATATGTCAGTATTTTCCATTAATGAAATGAAGTATTATTTCCGCTGCATCTTTGTGTATATGGTTATCTCTGTGATTTGTTGCGTTCCTGTTTAAATCTGGATCAGTGGTATCAGAGCGGTCTGCTTTTTCTCTGTTTTTCTTTGCATGTCCCCAACAAGGTCGGGATATAAGGAGTTAGGGCTTGAACTGGTTGAACCTTTGCAAGACCAGCCTCGCAAATCCCGACGGCCTCCCATGGCGGACGAGAAGAAAGACGAGGGGGCAGGAGATCCCATCAAAATCTTGCTCGAAGAAGCGCTCGAGCGACAACAGAACGCGATGATGGACAGCTTTGCGCAGATCCTTCAGCGGCTACCCAGAAGCGGCGCATCGGCTTCCAGCAGCTCCTCTGGAAACGCCACACCCTTTAAGGTACAAGTTAATTTTGAAATCCCCATATTCGAGGGTCAGATAGACGCCGATGCCGTAGATAAATGGTTAAATCTGCTAGAGGGTTATTTTTCTGTTCATGAATTTTCGAGTCGGGAAAAGATTGTTTTTGCTCTTCTCAAAGCAGCCCCCCACGTCAAGGACTGGTGGGAAACCTACTGCGAGCAGAAGGATGAAAGTACTGGCTCACTATTTTCAGCCGCACCCACCTGGGATTCGTTCCGGGATGCCATCAAGGAGCAGTACTACCCTGTCGGAAGCTATGAGGATGAATACATAAAGTGGACCACGCTGCGGCAGGGAAGGGACCAAGATGTGCCGGAGTTCACCAATCTTTTCCATACCCTTCGCACAAAGTTGGGTATCAAGGATTCGGAGCAACATTTGATACTCAAATACCGTGGCTGCCTGCACAAGTACATCCAGGAAGAAATACAGTTCCTAAACATCCCCTCGCTCGACGCAGCATACCGGTATGCCGTCAAAGTCGAGCAGAAGTTTAAACAAAAGAAGCGAGACTTTGGATCTGCGAATCCAAAGCAGGGGAAAGGTGCCCCTAAACCACAGAACAAAGGACAAAGCCAAGGCGGGACAGCCCAAGACAACCAGCTGAAGCTGCAAGCAAAGAGCAACGCCGCGAAGCCGAGAAAGGACACTGGAAAATGGTGCGAGTTCCATAAGAGCTCCACTCACAACACAAGTGAGTGTCGGGCCAAACAGTCACTGGTGGCTGAGCTAAAGGTTTCAGAATCAGATGCATGTTCCGACTCTGAGTCAGAACCCGATAAGGGGTATGAAAAAGGGAAGCAGATCATTGATGCGGATCCCAGCGCCACTGTTGCTACCGCAAAGATCCAGAAAAATGAACCCGAAGATCCAGAGGAGGAGGAGCGTCTCTTCCACTCCCAGATGTGGGTCAAGGGCTCCCCGATACAGTTCATTGTTGATAGCGGGAGTCAAAAGAACCTCATTTCGGCAGAGGTCGTGAAGCGGTTGGGCTTACCGACCACAGCACATCCACAACCATACACCATTGGGTGGCTTTACCAAGGGCGAGATCTTCGCGTGAGCCAGCAGTGTCGCCTTCCATACAACATCAAGCCCTTCACGGATGAGGTATTGTGTGACATTGCTCCCCTTGAAGTTTGTGATGTATTACTAGGACAACCATACTTGTGGAAGCGACATGCTGTGTATGAATCAAGGCCCCGTGCTGTTATTATTACATTGGGAAATAAGTTGTTCAGGATACCAGAGGTACCACCACCTGCCGCCATCTCTTTGATTACTGCAAAACAATGCAGTAAGATCATTTCCAAAACCAGGAAATTTGTTTTCCTGATGATACGCCCTCAAGGGAAGAAGAAGACAGTGGCCGCGGCCTCCAAACGAGGTCCCTCTGCACGGCAGCTACAAATGGACAAGATTGTGGAGGAGTACAAAGACATCTTCACCTCCCCGGCAGGGGTTCCTCTGCACTGTCAAGTCAAGCACTCCATTGATCTGACCCCAGGTGCGCCGCTACCCAATGGACCAATTTATCGGCGCTCCGTTCTGGAGAACAATGAAATCAAGAGGCAGATTCAGGAGCTCCTACAGAAAGGTCACATCCGTCCGAGTTCTTCGCCCTGTGGGAGCCCGATAGTGTTGGTACAGAAGAAGGATGGGACGTGGAGACTCTGTATTGACTATCGGGCGCTGAACAAGATCACTGTCCGTAATAGGTACCCGATCCCGCGGATTGATGACCTCCTAGACCAACTAAAGGGGGCGAAATATTTCAGCAAGATCGATCTGAAGTCAGGATATCACCAGGTACCAATTGAACCCTCAGATGTGTGGAAGACTGCCTTCAAATCCAAGGAGGGCCTCTTCGAATGGTTGGTCATGCCTTTCGGATTGACGAATGCTCCTGCAACCTTTATGAGGCTAATGGATGACATCTTGCGGCCATTCACCAACTCCTTTGTAGTAGTATACTTGGATGACATTCTGATCTTCAGCCAGAGTTGGGAAGAGCACCTCCACCACATCCGACAGGTTCTCCAAACACTGCGGCAACACAAGCTATGTGCCAATTTGGAGAAATGCACTTTTGGCATGACCGAGGTCCAGTATCTGGGATACATCATTGATGAACAGGGGGTGCATGTCGATCCAGCCAAGGTCCAAGTCATTCGGGATTGGCCCTCTCCAACCACTCTAACAGAGCTCCGCAGCTTTCTAGGTCTTGCCAACTTCTACCGCAGGTTTGTGTTGGGATTTTCTCATATTTCTTGGCCCTTGAGTCAAGTCACCAAGGGCGGGGCGAAAGCAAAATTCTTTTGGTCTGAATCTCAACAGAAGGCATTCAGGGAGTTGAAGGATCGCCTCTGCACGGCACCAGTGCTCGCGTTACCAGATTTACAACAACCATTTGAGGTCGAGACAGATGCCTCTGACTATGCTATTGGGGCAGTCCTTACTCAACATGGACATCCAGTGGCATATCACAGTGAAACACTTTCAGACACAGTCCGGAAGTACCCCACTTATGATAAAGAGATGTATTCCATTGTACAGGCCTGCCGACAATGGAAGCATTACATTTTGGGGAAGGAAACGGTCATCCACACAGACCACCGACCTCTGCAATTCATACAGACCCAAGGGAAATTGCAGAATGATCGCCATCAGAAGTGGTCTACATACCTGCAACAGTTTCACTTGAATATCAAGTATAAAAAGGGCAGCACCAATAATGTTGCAGATTGCCTCAGTCGACCACCGATCATGGCGCTAACCACCGTGCTCAACTCTTGCGGGCACGAGACTTCTGATTGGCCACTTCTCTACAAAAGCGACCCAGAATTCGGCCACACATACCAGACACTCTTGGAGGGTCGGCAGGTTGCAGATTTTCACCTCCAGGATGCCCTATTATGCCACCTCGGTCACCTTTGTGTTCCTTCAAGCGAGCGTGCCAAGATGATTTGGGAAGCACACTACAGTCGGGCTGCTGGGCATTTCGGGGTCGAGAAAACAGTGGCAGTACTGCAAAACTATTTCTATTGGCCGAATCTTCGACAGGATGTTGGGAAGTACATCCGATCATGTACTGCCTGTGCCATTGCCAAACCGACCATTAAGAAGCAAGGCCTCTATACCCCGTTGCCTACCCCTAGTCGACCTTGGGAATCCATCTCCATGGATTACATGTCAGGCCTTCCTTCCACTAAGCATGGAAATGACTGTGTTTTTGTGGTCGTCGACAGGTTCTCAAAGATGGCCATTATGATGGCCTGCAAGAAGAATATCACAGCAGAAGCCACTGCTAAACTCTTCTTTGAACGAGTGTGGGTGCACTTTGGGATCCCACAGTCTATCATCTCAGATCGGGACAGTCGGTTTCTCAGCACATTTTGGTCCAGTCTCTGGTCAATGCTGGACACCAAACTCACGAAGTCCACAGCCTTCCATCCTCAAACTGATGGCCAGACAGAGGTTGTCAACAGGATGATTGTGCACATTCTGCGCATGTATAACTCAAAGCATCCACGCACATGGGACGAGAGCCTCCCCTATGTTCAGCACAGCTACAACCGAGCTCTTCACAGCTCCACTGGCCATAGCCCTTTTCAGGTGGGTTTAGGATTCCAGCCACTATGCCCCATTGATGTGGCCATGCCACTTGCAGCTACTCACATGAATTCAGCTCATGTCCAGTCCGAAACAGATAAGGCCACCAGCTTCATTGAGCGCATCCAACATATTCGCCAGCAGGTCCATGACATTCTTGAGAAATCAAATGCCAAGTACAAGCAGCGACATGATCAACACCGGGTGCCACACAAGTTTCAGGTGGGCGACAAAGTCTGGTTGCATTTGCAAAAGGAACGCCTTACTGGAGCCTATCGGAAATTGAGACCACTTCGATATGGTCCTTACACCATTACTAAGGCTATGGGAGACAATGCATTTGAGCTCAGCATTCCCCCATTCCTTGGCCTGCACC
Source organism: Pinus tabuliformis (assembly GCA_031772625.1). Lineage (NCBI taxonomy): Eukaryota > Viridiplantae > Streptophyta > Pinopsida > Pinales > Pinaceae > Pinus > Pinus tabuliformis. The sequence continues at coordinate 150,692,083 of CM062816.1, forward strand.
CAGTGTTCAATGTGGACCGCCTTCGGCCATACTTTCCACCATTGCTAGACACATCCGACATTGCAGAACAGCTCAAACCCACAGAATTAAATCCAGATTGCATGGAACAAGCTGCAACTGATCGGATCATGGACACACAGATCAAGAACACTCGCCAACAGCATATCCAACTGTATCGAGTTGTCAAAGCAGGCCAACTCCTTCAGCAGGGCAAGTGGCTCACCAGGGAACAAGTTCAGCAGAGGTTTCCTCATCTCATGGAGGAGCTCAACGCAATGGGGACCATTGCTTCCTAAGGGGGGAGGAATGATCCAGGTGGATATTGGTGGCCACCTGCCAGGTCCACCTGGACCCCCACCATTGTCTTTCTCAGCATTTTCAGTTTCCTTAATTGTAGCACAGTTTACTATTTTTAGCAGTTTTTCGGGTCCTGAACTTCCGGAGCCGTTTTGAGGCCCTAAACGACGTTTTTTTGGAATTCTGGGGCGACCGAGCCCTATGTTGCCTCCCAAAGTGGTAGTACTCGGATAGATCTTTCTAACGAGCTATCGTACGCGTCAAACGGAGATCGTATGCCAAAGTTACGACCCCGGGAAATTGATGTACCAATTTACCCAAACGGGGCCCACAATTTGGCGTTTCATCTTCTAGGGTTAGGTTTCGGTATGTGAAGGGTTTTCCATTGTTTCTCAACAATAAATAGGCCTTCGAGCCTCATTGTAATACAGTTCAGAACAGTTCAGAGGCATGTAGCCATCACATCTCTTCTCAAAGATAAGCTACCATCGCCCTAGCTAGTTTATTGCCATTTCTGTTTGTAAGCATATGTCAGTATTTTCCATTAATGAAATGAAGTATTATTTCCGCTGCATCTTTGTGTATATGGTTATCTCTGTAATTTGTTGCGTTCCTGTTTAAATCTGGATCAGTAGTGGAAAGTAGAAATGCAGAGAAGAAGGAAAGGAGGCAGTGCAAGAACGTATAGGGTTTATATTTATGAGAATTTGTATTGACCTTTGTTTTTAGTCTGAAAATTGTATGAAAAGAAGAACAGTTGCTAGAGTAGGTAATGACCTGCATTCATAAGAGGTTGGTGCCTCTTGACAAGTGTTGTCTTGCTATATTAAGGGGGTTGGGGCCTCTTGTGAGTGGGTGCTCACAAGCAACTTAATGTAATTAAGCAGTTTCTTAATTTACATCATAAAAACAAACAGATTAATGGTTCCCCCCTCTGCATTTCCACATAAAAGTACTTGTGTCAGTATGTGTGTGCTTCTCAATTGATGGACTGTGTGCTCATGTGAATGGTTTAATTTAGAATACATCTATATTGTAGTATGAATGCTCTCAAAAGTAACTGGCATAAGTAAAAGAAAATATAAGAATTGAGATTAAATTTTAAGAATCCCACCATACTAATTCACTCCCCCGCCCCTCCCCCCCCCCCCCCACCACCCACAAGTAACTCCTTATTTCAAAAATTGGTATTAGATCCAGTTCCTTTAGGAACAATTTAACCACTGGAATGTAGATCCATTTAAGGAATTATTTCTAGACAAGAGAGTCAGGATGCTTACTCAAGTAAGATACCAACCTTTGATGGGATAAACTATGACTTTTGGAAAGTTAGGATGGAAGCCTATCTTATGTCTTTAGGGGCAGATTTTTAGAGCTATGTATTGTTACATTATGATGTCCTCGATGTCCCTCCCATAGATGTAGATAGTAAAAAGGTGTATGGAAATATTGCTTTAGCCAAGAACGTCATTTTCTTTGGCCTTAGTCAATATGAACTTGTAAAAGTTATGCATTATAAGTCTACTAAGGAAGTATGGGTCAATCTCAATCAGAGTCACGAAGGAGATGAGAAAGTCAAGCATGTCAAACTTCAAACCTTCAGAATGAGGTTTGAGAGCTTAAGAATGAGTGAAGAAGAAATAATAGCAGAGTACTTCCTCAGAGTTGATGAAGTAACCAATATGATTAGAGGACTTGGTGAAGCTATCAAAGAGGATGTAATTGTTCAAAAAGTATTAAGATCTCTACCTATGAGATTTAATGCCAAAATATCAGCCATTGAAGAGATGTATAATATGAAGAGTCTCACAATGGGCCAATTTCTTAGTTCTCTCACAGATTATGAGATGAAAGTAGGAAAAGAGAAGATTGAACCAAAGGAGGAAGCTTTCAAGGTGTCCAAGAAGGCTAAGGAGCACAAAGATCATCAAGCTTGTTCTAGCTGCGAATCTGATCAAGAGTTGGATCACTTTGCTAGGAAAATTAAGCATGGCGTAGGAAAGTATAAGGGGAAGTTTTCCTTCAAATGCTTTGACTGTGGAAGATTTGGAAATTTCTCATCCAAGTTCCCTTACAAAGAAAAGAAAGAAAAGGAAGATGATCAGAAGTTCGGAGACAAAGCTTAGAAACATAAAAAAAAATAGGCTCTGTAAGAAGAAGGGGCTCTACTCCAAAAAGGATATCTCGACACTAGAGTCAAATAGTGAAAATTCCTCAAAGGATGAGTCAAATGAGTGGTTACTCATGGCATTTAGAGTTGACTCCAAGAAACAAAATATTACATACTCTGAAGAAGAAGAAGAAGAAGAATAAGGAGTGGTGGAATTTGAAGAGAAACTCATCAGTGCTCTTGATGAGTTAAATAAGGCCAGAAGAAAGAACAAGTAGCTAAAAGAGTAACTGTAGCATGCTGGAGAAGGTATGTATAACTTAGACAATGACGAATTTTTTTATAGAAAAAAAAAACTTGAAGAAAGCATTAGAAGTAAAGAAAGCCTAGCTCTTCAACTACAAGAAAAACAAAAAACACGTGAAAATCTAGAAGAAGAGAACAAACATCTAAAGCAAGATTTGATCAAAATAAAGAAAGATCCCAGAAACATGCAAAGAAGAGATTACATCCCTGAAATTTAAATTAGAAGAAGAGAAACAAAAGGAAGAAGTTATTAGTGATCTAATTCATTAATGGGAAGAAAAATTTCAGAGTCTCAAGGTGGAAATTGTCTCTCTGAGAAAGGATCTTAAGAGACTAGAGACCAAGAAGGGTGTAAATGAAAATTTTGCAGAAGGGACAAGAAAGCTAGATCATATTTTTGTTGGACACCTAATCCTCTAAGGGTTGGTGTGGAAGCTGAACAATGAAAGGGAGTCCAAGGGACCACTTGGAATATGAAACCAGGGTCACTCCTATGTATTATAAATATGTATCATTGTGAATAAGAAAAATAATCTAATGTTTATCTGTCATTTTTCCTTCGCCATGTATGTGTTTAACATGGTATCAGAGTGGGCGATATCCTACCTTGCTCATATTTGAGCCACTTTTTTTATGGCCTTTCTGTGCAGGTCAATTCTACCATCAATTTTGCATTTCATAAATGTTTCTCAACTAAATTCTAGCTGCAATCTCTACCCACATTTGCACGTAGTAATGCTCTTCCTTTAGTTTTAGTCCTTCTTGCATTGCATTTATTTACCTCTTAGTTTTTGTACCCTACTCAAATAGTATGTCGGTGGTCGTTTCTTTGTTAGTGTTTTAGGCCTGAAACCTCCTCAACATTGTCCTCGGTAGTTTTTCTGCTGGTGGAATGAGCGCAATAGTTTCATATTGATCTTGTGGCATCTCTCATGTCAGTTCTTCCCTTTTTGCTTCTTGTTAGAACTTGAGCGTTTTATTCCTCACTGTGCGCCTGTCCATAGTGCTCCATTAATTTGTTGTCTGTTAGAAATTTGTTGCCTCTCCTTTGCATACTTGTCTCCTAAAAACACTTTCTTCTTTCAATTATCTATCCTGCGAAGTTGCATACAACCACATTTCACCGCCATATTCACTGCATTCTGTTTGCATAACAGAGTTGTTCATTGGAATGAAATTCAAACTCAAAAAAAAGGGCACTATTATCGTGAGATTTAAATTACTTTTTCCGCACAAAGTATTGATGAATTGTAACCCAAAACAATTGTCATAGTAGAGGATTGTCTCTTATAACTCCTCATCAAGACTCATGGGAGAGGAACTATCTCTTTTGTGAGGTTATTTGTTTTCAGAGCAACTTTGTGCCGCAAGACACATGGAGGTTAAGTATTTAAGGAAAGAGGTGTTGAACAAAGGTAGAGGTAGGTTATCAATGTAAGAGCATAAAAGCAATCAGAACTATTATGCGGCTTTCTAGAACAGAGGTATCAATCGTTGATCTGGCTTAGTTTACAAGACGACGAATGTTGTTGGTAAAGTATTTTTATGATTCCCTTATTTGATATACCACTTTAGTCATTTCATATTCTCCAACAAAGTTCATTATTACGCCCTATGACTTGTGACAAGTATATAAGTCATTAAACGTGGAAAGTAGAAGTCTCTCTTGTTAATGGAAGTCAATTAAGGAATACAAACCATCTCGCATTGAGTTTTACTGTAGTAAGTGCGTTCAATCTCTGCATTTTTCAGCTGCGTTTTGAACCCTATCATCTGGGGTCATGAAGCATGACTCAACCTACTGATGGGTTTCGGCTCGTATCGAAAAAAACTCTAATGGGCGAAGAGCCTGCAGGAGAAGAAGCAAGTATCATCTTAATATAGCTTGTTACTCCATTGTTATCTAAACCTCATTGGTATCATTAAGATGAGAATCTGGATTGCCACAGCTAGCGCATGAGGAGCAATTATACTTAGATATACATGATGAGTCCAAATTGGTGAAGGTCTGAGCCTTGTATTGATTTGGGGTTTGTTGATGGTGCTAGACCTGCCAACATGTCAAGGGGATCTCCCTGGTAAGAAGTCTCAATTAGACCTCAGACTGTTTGGTGTAGGAGTCTCAACAGTGGGTCGGAAGGTAATTCCTTGACCGCGGTGTCTTACAAAGGCAAGTAGAATAACTCTGTCAGTAGCAAGGGTGTGATTGATGCAGTGAGTCAAGGAAGGTGTATGAGAGGTTCCAACACTTCGAAAGGGGAAGGAGGTGAAGGTGAGTTCCAGGTTGAAAGGGATCAATCCCAACTTGGCTAGGAACACACAACACAAAGGACATGCATAGCTTCTGGTGGAGTAGTCCACTCGGATGTGGCAATCACATTATACAAGGTAAGATAACATGTACAACACTCATGGATCAGTCCGAGACGAGTGTGATGGTTGTTATAGCAAGGTTCAAGTGAAAGGTCTGTCTGATGTCCAACAGAGCAGTCGACACGGACGATGACAACATTAACAACATATGCAACACATTAACAACAAGATTCATATAATTGCATGTGAATCAGTTCATACACAAGTACGTAAGTTAAACAACACATATCATTAAAGAAACCAGAGCAATCTAACTACAATAAAAACATATGCATGAAATTTTGTTGGCTCTTATTATATAAAGAAGTGTAAGTCGCAATCATACAATACATCCATGTAAACTTGCTAGCCCCAACAGTGGAATGTTACAACCACATCTGCCTACTCCTATAAAGGGATCTACTAGCTCCGTGTAGTGGAGAAGCCAAGGTGCGTTACAATAGTATCCAAGCCTTCTTCAAAATAGTCTTAGTAGAAGCTTGGTTGACCAAAAGCCTATACAATGAGTTACGATGGGCTATTTATAGCAAAGGGTGGGGTGACCCTTGACATTCCCCTTTGTGACAGTTCAACTACCCTCATGACTCTTCACCTACTCTATGATTGTTACATCCGACCATTGACACTTGACTTACACTTGACATGACTCACATTACAATGCACATGTACTCATGTGAGATAACATGGTTTGAGAAAGCCTTGTAAGAGATCACTGACACTCGGTCCACTGTGATTAGACCAACTCTTTGACATGCTTGGATGTTGAAGGTGTTGAGCTGATGCCAGGATTGGTCGTCCATGATGGTGTGCTTGCACCTCATGGTGACATCTTGCTGAAGCGAATTCTTGCCTCCATTGCAACCGGTGCATTGGTTCAACCCCTTCATCCAACTCGTCTGCTAACATGCACATGGTCTTCTTGGGTACGATTGAGATGGCAACACATTGATGCATAGTGTCCATGCTGATCTTCAAATGTGTGCTAGTGGTCATGCGTATCAACTTGCCAAAGTACATGTTCAGCCCCAGTTGGACTTGCTTCTTGTCTTTGGCTTGGTGAGCATGCGCTCAATGACATGCATGCTGTTGAATCTCTTACATGTGATCAACAACACTGCTCACCATGTCTGATCTATGTCAGCTGCTTGGATGGATCCTTAACTTGTACGGGTGTAGTTTCATCTGTGAGTGCATGTTTCGCCCATTGGTGTTCCTATTACTATTGCAACTCATTCGTGTGTCTGTGCAGCTTCATGTTCTTCCTGAGTTGCTGCTTCATCACATGCAAATCCTTCTTTGTTCCATCTTCTCCCTTCACATGATCTTCATGTCGCACTGTCACTTCATAGTTGGATTCTCCACAGTTGATTTCATCATCAATGAACCTGCTTGAGCTTGCAACCTTATTTCGCCTTCATGTTGTCAAAAACCCTCCTCTTGCATTTGGTGCCTTTGATATGCTGTCTTCAACTGTTGTTCATGAAGTTGCTCGCTGTGATGCTACTGCTGCCATATCTTGATGTCCTTGTCTACGAATAACTTGATGTCTTCATGGGTAGGAAATTCCATGGGCACTTGATAGACTGCATCCCCAAGTGTGCTTTGAATGGTGTCTTCGTCTCTTCTCTCCTGGAAACCATTGTACCTGTACTGCTGAGAGACAAAATAATACCTGGGATACCTGGAGACATGACAACACTCACGGAAAACAATCCGTCAGTCAAAAACCAAAATGAACATGAGAACTGAGTTGCAACATACCTGGGTGCATGATCATGAAGGTTGCGCAATTTCGGCTGAGAGGTCGGGAGACCGACTGCCAAGACTTCACAAGGCAAAATCTGGACTGCTGGGAGACTGACTGACTACTAGAACAACACAATGCATAGTCTAGTCTGGTTGCTAACTACTAGGATTGCGCAATGCGCAATTCTAGTTGGGAAGTATTGTTAGCCTAGGGACAGATTTGAGCAATTTCTTGGGCCAAGCAGCCACTGTCCTCCAGGAATGCGCAAAACAATCTTGGAGGCCAGTTCTAGGAAGGAATGCGCAAATCTGGAGAGGAAGGTGAGCCTTCCTTTCCCATATTGCGCAATGCAACCTTGGTGAAGGCAGAGCTTGGGCCAAGGTTGGCTCGACTCGCCGACGAGAAAATGAAAGCAAGTAAGTTAATGAATGCATGCTGACACTAAGTGATAGCAGAAGTGATTAACAGTGCATGCAAAAAATGAATGAAAGATTCAACAAATAGATCAACATGCATGTGGGTGAGGCAGTTCACCGATTGGGTGAACATTCGTGCAAAATAGTTTCATGCATGCGAAAATAGTGAGATAGCAACGAAAACTGAAACAGAGCTAGGAAAAGATATTATATATGTAAACGAAAACAGGCGTTCAAAGAAATAAAGAAAAAAATACTCCTACAAGAGAAAACACAAAAAGCGACAGAAATGTAGCACAAGGCATGGGAAGCGGGCTTACCCCAAAATAGCTGAGCTGAATGTGTTGACTGCTCCGAGATGTGATGTGGGATGTCAGAGCTACAAGGTTGATGTGAGGAATGAGGTCTGCAATGTTCGGTTGATGATTTTTGATAACATCGAGGTTGCGATGTGCATGCTATGAATCTATGGGAAGCGACACTTGGTGGGAGGTTTCAGAATTGCTCCTTGAATGTAACCTCCAACTGCTAAACATAAATCCCTGAAACAAGGGATGCCTTTGCATGCTGCCTTGGGAAAAGAAACCCATGCATGCAAGTTTGTTTTTCTCAGTCCCAGAGGGAATCGATCAACTCAGTTTCACATGCAAGAGACTGCTCAACTGCTAGAGAAAAATGTGCATTTCTGGCTAGGAGTTGGGTTGGATGGCTAAGATATTTGCACAATTTTTAGGAAAAGAAACTGACTGCTACCTGGATTTGCACAATTTCTGGGTAGAGTAGCTGAGTGTTGCCTAGATTTGTGTAATTTCTGGGTAGAGTAGTTGTCTGTTGCCTAGATTTGCACAAATCCTAGGCTGAACAACCTGCTGCTGGGAATGCTTGCACAAATCCAGCTGGGAGGGTTGGCTAGCAGGGTTGTGCAATCCTGGAGCTTAGCAAGTTGTCAAAGAGGATTGCGCAATTCCTGGAGGGAAGGCTGGTTTCCCTCCAGAAATGCGCAATTTTTAAGGGGAAGCTACTCAGCCTGCAGCTGGACTGAGTCTGGGTGAGTAGCTTATGAGAGGAATGGATCAACTGTGATCGACAGGCTGCCTTTGTGCGAGGAAAACACTTGAAGCTTGAGTACTTGATGAAGCAAGAGAAAGTGCTATGTAAGGCTAGTAGGGAGGCTCCAAAACAGGCAAAGGAAAAATTTTGGAGGGTGGTTGTAGCCGCTACAACACTTGGTGACACATTGGTAGAACTCCAGCTCTCTGAATGGACCTTGTTTATGGAAAGCAAGTTTAACACCTTCGGAAGTATTATTCAGCTCTCAGCTCATCTTGGCTTCACACTAGTTTGATTGTAAGATGTAGCATCTGCTAGACTCTTGAAAGGAGAGACATACCTGAGGTACATTTTCAGCCTTGTGTGCATTTAAGAGGAATGGAGGACCAAGCTATCTACACGTGCATAATTCATTAGAGGTACTTGATGAGTGTGTAGGGACCACTGAGATTTACTTCTTTGTATGAGGAGACACTTTGATGCCCATTCTATAAATTAGTGCAATTGTGATAACTAAGTAAATAAAGCCCATTTTCAGAGTTTAATGCAGTTACAATGGCCTTGAACTTTGATGGAATAACAACATGTGGAGCCATGCAGAAGTGCACTTCTAGGAACTATGTTGTAGATACTGCAAAGACATCAAAGACGGTAGGAGGACAAAAGAGAAAACATCAACCATTGTCCAGAAGAGGAACAAAACCTAAGATTTCCATTGAGAAAGTTGGGGGATGCAGTAGTTGTGTTGAGTCTAAGTGTGTGAGGAGAAGAGAGATAAGTGCTGAGAGGTAACTGATGAGCCCCAATTTTGGTACAATTTGGGCTCATTTTGGCCTATTCTACTTGCTCAAACCATTCATTTTTTATTGCTTATGCATGCATTTCTTAGTTTGTTCATGTTGTTTGTAGGAAGAAGGGTAGGCACTCTATCTACGTGACTAATGCATTATGATTCCAGGTTTTGGCATTAAAAGGGAGCAAAAGACAACGGAAAAGGAGACAAGGAGACAACGAGGTGGCACTGCTGGTTTTTAGGAGAGGATGTCCACGGTCTTGGGGACATTCCTCGTGATTCCCACCAAGAACTCCGAGCTCCAATCCATCTCCCCTCCGAGCTTAGAAGCAGCCAGCTGTTCTACAGGAACAGCAGTTACAACTGTTCTACAGGAACAACACTTATGACTGTCCTACAGGATCAGCAGTTAAACTCTAGTTGGACAGCCGAGCTCCTAAAATCAAGGACACTTGTTGGATCATTGTTTTGCATAAGTATAGAGGCCGTAGCCTTTGATAGGTTGTTGAAACTTTCGCATTACTATTGTAATTTTTGAGCACAGCTCGGTGTTAGTTCTTGTTGTAAGCCAATTTTGGCATAACATCAGATTATGAATAAAGAAGGCAGATTTTGATCTAGCTCTGAGTTTTTCTTAAGGAGACTATAGCTCTCAGGTTAGGGCCCAACCTGAGAGCCATAGATACCCTCTGCTGTAGTGTTGTTTGTATTTCGTTTCAGCACTCTGAGTTTTCATTTTCACATGCAATTTGAATTACAGGTTGTTGAATTAGTCTTTTTCATGAGCATAGATAGGACTAGTTTATGGTTGAATTGCTTTCGGTTGTTTAGTCTAGCAAAAAAGGTTGAGGAAGTCTCCACTGCCATCTCCGTTTGGAGATTGGAGTGCAGCCTATACCAGCCACAAAAACACGCAGTTCTTCACTTCATACATGCTGCAACATAGTCTCGTTATGATAGATCTTTCCACATGATTCACACCTGCACACACGCCTTCATCACAGCTTCATGCACATTCTCCTTCACGTTTTGGATTGTTGTTCATTGAATTTATACGCACAGGTAGCTTAGGTTGATGCATTTTCGGTTTGGTGACAGTCATAAGAATTTGTTTCACTTACACTGCTCTCTCTCTCTCGTTCCAGTACCTCATTCTCCATCTTGATCACGCATGCAAATACATCGTTGACCCCTGCTCCGCTTTGTTATCTCCCAAAGTCTTTCACTCCTCACATAGCTTCACTCTCTAGCCCTTTCGTTGACCTAGTCCTCTATCTTCCAACCTACTCCCTACACTCACTCCCTATCCTATTCTTCCACTTCTGAGCCATCACCAGCCTTATTCCTACCTTACACATCTCCCCCTACCATTCCATCATTCCTCCATCACTTCAAACACTCACGGTAGGTCATCCTGTAGCAATTTGTAGACATCCTGTAGAAATCTCTGCGTATCCTGTAGGATCCCCTACAGACATCCTGTAGGAGGCCACTCACTCGGTTGCTGAGCATCTGAATGCGAGGAACCTCTGTGGATGGATGCTAAGGATCCCTAGGGACCTCTCCTAGCCTCCCCAACCTGTCCCACGCTTTCCTTCCTTCTCCATCCCATCTGCACAACCAAACCCTAGTTAGCACAAAATCACAATCATTCCATCCACTTAAGGGAAAAATACAAAAACATGTCTTTTATGATGCAAGTAGCTTAGATCCATGCATTTCCACTTATTAGAGGTAACAACAGCATTGGTAGAGGTTTCATTCACATTCTTTGCATTATAGAGGTTAGACTAGTTAAATTAGGGTTTCCTAGGTTTACATGCTTTGATTTGCTTTCAGTCCATTTTGTCAAGTAGAGTAGTTTTCCTTTGAGAATAGCTTTCGTCCATCAATTAGCAAGCTTCTTCTGAGAGCCTATAGAAGTTGGCTTGAGCCCTAGCGGACTTGTGCCAGCTGACCAAGTGACAGCTGCGACAAGAGCTAGTACTTGTGCATATAGCACCGTCGCTTCCAAGTTTGTACGAACTACCGGGTTGATAAAATGAGAGACAGGAAGCCCCAGGAGTTGTAGCATTATTGCTACAATACTGGAGCTCACCATCTTTTTGGCGCCGTTGCCAGGGAAGCGTCAGAGTATTAGTAATTGTTGCTTTTCTTCTACTTTCGTACTCTTACTTCTGCTTAGTAGTTTATTTCATTTCCATTCTGCAAAAGTAGCTTAGTATTTCTTGCTTTCCTAGCTTAGTATTTCCTTCTTTCATAGATTAGCATTTCCTGCTTTCCTAGATTAATATTTCTTGCTTTCTTAGCTTAATATTTCCTGCTTTCATAGATTACTATTTCTCGCTTTCCTAGATTAGCTTTCCAATTCCGCAATTTCATTTGAGCAAGATAGTTAGTTGTAGATCACTCTGTTTCAGTTTTGCAGGTACCAAAGAAAAAGCAAAAGCAATCAAAAAAAAAAAAAAAAGTCTTTTCCATTTCATGCCTCGTAGGAACCGAGATAGATCAGGCAAATTCCTACCAAACACCCCCACCACATCACTGAGTCACCCTTCTCTCTTCTTTGGTGACAGTGACCCAGAGGAACCTATAGGTGAACATCCTGAGATATACCAAGACCCTATAGAAGAAGAAGAGTTAGAGACCACTCCATCTGAAGCCATGGCTGATAATAGAAGAGAAGATGAGAGAATAGAAGGAGCTTTCCCCATCCGAGAGACCAATGGAGAGATGAAAATGAAGAACATTAGCCCCTCCGCCTTGCCTCACTTCCATGGACTGACCACTGAGGATCCTGATACCTTCTTGTTTGAGTTTGCTGTCCTTTGTAGAACCTATGACTATACTGAAGATGAGCAAAAGCTGAAGCTTTTCCCTTCAACCCTTAAGGATGCAGCACTACGCTGGTTCATGGGACTACCTGGGAATAGCATCGCTACTTGGGCTCAAATGCAGCAAGCCTTCAATACCAAGTATAGGAATTACTGTAGGTCTAAGGAAACCAAGGGAGAGATCTTTCGGATGACCATGGGGAATGATGAGTCCTTAGAGGATTATGAGGAGAGGTTCCAACTTAGCTATAAGCGGGCCAGGTGCACACTTGACCCTGAATCCCTCAAGTTGGTTCTACTCCGAGGAGTCCCTGAAGATCTCTTAGACACCCTTCACATGTTAGCTGGGGGGGACATTTACCAACTGCCTTATGAGGACATCAAGACTGTGTTTAGAAATCATTCCAGGGCAGCTAGGAAACGAGGTAGAGGAAATCTCCTCTCCACTGGTGTCCCTTTCTCCAAACATGAGTTTACAAACCAATTAGAAGATCTTAAGAGTGAGGTGAGACAGACCATTTCCATGCAGCTGGACACATTCAGGATCCAGCAGAAGAAAGAGGAAGCTGAGAGAGCCTTGGCTGTCTTCTGCCCTAGGTGCACCAGAAGACACCCTAAGAACGAATGCCCATTGCCTTCGGTTGAAGTGTGTTTCGTTTGTGAGGAGGACCACCCAACAAATCAGTGTCCAAACTTACCTGGGTTTAAAGCCATGTACCAAGGGACCGAAGCTCCCACAGAGCCTCTCTATTACCTCAACCAAAGGAGGCCACAAGGATCTAGACCTTATCAACAGGGGATGCAAGGGGCATCTCAAGCTTATTACAACCCCAACCAGTCAACTCCTATGCCTTCCTAGGGTCCCCCTGCTCATCCTTCATGGTCCATGCCTCCTCCATGGTCTTATCCACCTCAGTACCCCACTCAACCTACTTCTCATCCATATCACTCACATACCCAGCCACAGCCTCAATGGAATGCACCTCAGTCGGGGTGGAGGCCTCAGTACAACACTCCACCCGCCATTCTGCCTCCACCTCCAGTTCAACCACAACCATTACCTCCTGCTCCTCCAAGGCAACCTCAAATGCCTGCTCAACTGAACCCGAACCCCAACAATAGACAGGCCCAGCAGGTATACACTGGGGAAACCTCATGCCCTACCTATGATGTGGAGATCCAGGAGATCAATCTTAGATCTGGAAAGACTCTTCCAGATCGCCAGCCTCCTCCCCCAGAGGATGAGGAAGACCATCAGGAGAGTGAACCAAAGCCTATTCCACCCTTTCCTGAGAGACTAACAGCCACCACACAACCCAACCCAGAGGAGGATGAGCTTCTGGGAGAGCTCAAGCAGTTGTGTGTAAAAATCCCACTTCTCCAAGCCATCAAGGATGTGCCAATATATAACAAGCTGGTTAAGGAGAAGTGTTTCAAACACCCAGGCAGACGGAAGAAAGATGCCTCAACTATCAATGTCATAGGACAACTGTCTGACCTTATGCTAGGACAAGTCATCTGCCCAAAGTACCTAGATCCTGGAAGTCCTGTAGTAGATGTTCACATCAATGGCACCATTATCCCCCACACCTTGATTGATCTGGGGGCGGCCATCAATGTGATGACCAGGGATACCATGCTTAAACTCAATCTTCAGGGTTCCTTGAGGAAGACCTCGACAGTACTGCAATTAGCAGACCGCTCCACCGTGACTCCCGAAGGGATTGTGGAGGATGTCATGGTCTCCATCGATTCTTGGGAATACCCTGCAGACTTCCTGGTTCTGCAACCAAAGGCCAAGCTTACTGGATATCCTCTCATCTTGGGAAGGCCTTGGTTAGCTACTGCAGATGCTTACATAAGTTGTCGGGCAGGAAACATGACCATCAAAAATGGTCCCATGTCCAAGCAGCTAGTCCTATACCCTCCTGCCCAACCTTCTTTAGAGCATGATTTACCACTCTGGTTGGAGGAAGGAGAAGAAGACGAGGTGTATTCAGCACCTCTGTGTACCCTAGATACCACTAAAAGAAACCCTCCAACCGAGGATGACTTGATTGAGACTCTGATCCAAAACCCACCTACCAGTGCACTGCCTTTAGAAAAATTGGTGGAGGATGCCCAAGCTAGCACCTTAGTGGATCTTTGTACAACCAACCCTGTCACTCCCAGAGTTAAGAATGTGGAGTTCGGCCCTGAGAGAGCATTGAAAATCAGCTCCTCCCTATCTCCTTCCCAGGAAAAGGAGTTGTGTAGTCTGTTGGCCAACCACCTAGATGCTTTTGCTTGGAGCTATAAAGAGATGAAAGGAGTCCATCCCTCGGTCTGTACCCATCATATATACATCAAAGAGGATTGTAAACCGGTTAGGCAACCTCAGAGGAGAATGAATCCAGCACTTAAAGACATTGTCAAGGAAGAATTGCAGAAACTGTTGGATGCCGGATTCATCTACCCCATCTCAGATAGTGAATGGGTGTCCCCTCTAGTGTTGGTTCCCAAGAAGAATGGGAAGTGGAGAATCTGTGTGGATTACCGTGATCTGAACAAAGCTACCAAGAAAGACCATTTCCCTCTACCTTTCATAGATCAAGTGTTGGATGGACTGGCAGGAAAGAAGTTCTTCTCTTTCCTGGATGGGTTTAGCGGGTACAATCAAATCCAAATCAGCCCAGAAGACCAAGATAAGACCACCTTCACTTGTCCTTGGGGTACCTTTGCCTACTGAGTCCTTCCCTTTGGACTATGCAATGCTCCTGCTACCTTTCAGAGAGCTGTCTTGAGCATCTTCTCAGAGTTGGTCCATGATGTAGTAGAAATCTATATGGATGACTTTACTCCTTACGGGGCTAACTTCCAGGAAGCATTGTCCAACTTGGGAAAAGTCCTCACCAAGTGCATCGAGATGAACTTGTCCCTTAGCCCTTAAAAATGTGAATTCCTAATGACTGAAGGGACCGTGCTAGGCCATACCATCTCTTGCCAAGGGTTACAGGTGGATCCCAACAAAATTGCTCTAATCAAGAAGGTTCCACCTCCCCAAAAGGTCAGGGATGTTAGGAGTTTCTTGGGATTAGCGGGATACTACAGGAGATTCATTAAGGACTTCAGCAAGTTAGCCTCACCATTGTTTGGCCTATTGGAAAAAGATGTGGAGTTTAGGTGGACTGACGATTGTCAGAAGAGTTTGAATGAGTTAAAGGACAAGTTGGTGTCAGCACCAATCCTGAGAGGTCCAAACTGGGCCCTACCTTTCCACATCCACACTGATGCCTCAAACAAAGCCATAGGTGCAGCCTTAGGACAAGTTGAGCAAAAGCTTCCATATGCCATTTACTTCGTTAGCAAAAACTTGTCCAAAGCAAAGCTGAACTACACTGTAACCGAGAAAGAGTTCTTAGCTGTAGTCCATGCACTAAACAAGTTCCGTCATTATATCACTGGATATCAAACATTTGTACATACTGACCATGCTGCTATTAGATATTTGATGAATAAACCAGATGTGAATGCTCGTATTATTAGATGGTTACTTTTATTGCAGCAGTTTGATTTAACCATTGTTGATAAACCAGGTAGAGAAAATGTTGTTGCTGACTTTTTATCTAGATTGGATTTGTCTGCAGATGAAGATGGGACGGTGGATGACCAGATGCTTGATGAGCATCTGTTTGCTATCTCAATACTCTCTCCATGGTTTGCTGATATAGCAAACTACCTTGTTTCAGCTCAGTTCCCTCCACACCTCTCTTCAAAAGAGAAGAGCAGAATCATCAGAAAAAGTGCCTCATTTACTTGGATCGGGGGCAACCTGTTCAAGCTTGGCCCCGATCAGATCTTAAGGCGTTGTGTAAGGGAAGAGGAAGTCTTTGAAATCCTCCTCACCTGTCATGATGGGCCTTGTGGAGGACATTTTGCAGCAAAGAGAACTGCCTTCAAGATCCTGCAGGCAGGCTACTATTGGCCCACACTTCATCAAGATGTCAGAAGATATGTCAGCCAGTGTGACCAATGCTAAAGAATGGGGAAACCGACCCAAAGGGATGAGATGCCTCTCCAACCTCAAGTGACTCTTGAGCCATTTGAGAAGTGGGGCATGGACTTTGTGGGTCCAATCAATCCCTCTTTGAGGCAGAGATCCTACATCATTGTGTGTACTGACTACTTGACAAAGTGGGCAGAGACTAAAGCAATCAAAGCAGCAACAGAAGAGAAGGTGGTCGAGTTCTTAAGAGAGAACATCTTCTACAAGTTTGGCTACCCAAGAGAGCTGGTGACCGATCAAGGGAGCCAGTTCACATCCAACTTGGTTGAAGATCTACTAGCTCATCACAAGATCAAGCATAGGACTTCCACCCCCTATCATCCTCAAGAAAATGGGCAGGTGGAAGTCACCAATAGAGTATTAGAGGGGATCTTGACCAAAGTGGTGAGCAGCAGCAGAAAAGATTGGGCAGATCGCCTGGTTGAAGCCACATGGGCTTACAACACCCCTTGGAAGACCACCACCGGCTTCACACCTTATGAGCTGGTCTATGGGAAGAAAGCTTTGCTGTCCATTGAGTTTGAGTATAACACTTTGAGGATGGCAGCTCAGCTGGACCTAGATCTCAGCCACGCACAGCAAGAAAGGTTATTGCAGCTGAATGGACTGGATGAGCACCGCATGCAGGCCCTCCTTCACTCAGAAGTGGTTCAACTTCAGAGGAAGGTGTGGCATGACCAACATCTCCATGACAAGCAATTTCAGCCGGGATATTGGGCTTTGTTGTATGATTCCAGATACAAAGATTTCAAGGGGAAGTTGAGAACCAGATAGTTGGGACCATATTCAGTGGAAAAGTGTCATGAAAATGGATCTGTCCTCATTCGAACCATTGATGAGGAAGCCATTCCCATGCTTGTCAATGGGCATCGATTGAAGATCTACAAGAGACCTCTCTCAAGACAAGAGTTTATCAAAACTATGGAGAAATCTGTACTGGTCATAGAGAAGGGTTCTGCCTCTGCCTCTGGCACACCCTGAAAGAAGATCTGAAAAAAAAAAAAAAAAAAAAAGAAAAAAAAAAAAAAAAAAAGGAAAAAAAGAAATAAAGATCCTTGGGTGAAAACCTCTCCGAGGCGCCCAAGGCAGGTAGTAGGGGTGAAAACCTCATTGAGGCGCTCCTATTGCTTTTGTTTAAAAAAAAAAAAAAAAAAAAAAGAGGGAAAAAGTTGAAAAAGATCCTTGAGCGAAAACCTCTCCGAGGCGCTCAGGGCAGATGGCACGGGTGAAAACCTCCTTGAGGCACCCCTGCTATCTTTCAAAAAAAAGAAGAAAAAAACAAGATCCATAAGTTATTTGCATGCAGATTGCAGGTGTTCTATGGAGGAGAGGAAGCCTCTCAACTCAAGGTCAAAGGTCCTTATCATGCAGCCAGGACACCTCACCAGCACCTCCTCCAAGAATGCTTATGTTCTTCAAGGTATATGCACTTTCATTATAGATTGAGTCTCCTACAGGAAGACCCATATTTTCTACAGGAAGGTGCCAGTTTCTACAGGAAGGTGCAAATTTCTACAGGAAGAGCTGCCTGTCTACAGGAAGCTCTGTATTTCTACAGGAAACTTCCTGTAGAAGCTCAGAACGGCCCAGAATGCGTTTCAGGAGCAGATCTGATGACTACGGGTTGGTGTGGACGCACGCAAGCCTCTTTTGGGCCCATGCACGACGCTGTTACCTTGCTCCACCACCCGTGTCGACATGCGGCCAAGTCCCTGCACCCACAAAGAAAATCGATGAGTTCTCGCGGGCAAGCCATTTCCAAAGGTAACAAATGATGAGATCTCATACCATATGAATCAAGAGCGCTGGGATCGTGATCGAGAAGCCAGAACCGCCAGCGTGCAGCATGCACCCAAGGAGAAAGGACTGTGACGAGACCCCTCGCGGGGATCCTGTAACAGTTCAACCTGCTCGAGTGAATACCGTCCACAGCACCACCATCCGAGATGAAACGTGGGCGCATGAAAGCAAAACCATCCACTCCAGCGTCAGCAACCTGTAACCATGAGCCTTCGGGTCTGTGTAAGCCGCGTGCAGCAGGTAGATCCGTCGTCCAAAAACTGAAAATCGTGTGCAGACGCGCGCAGGTAAGTGTCTCAACCTTCTCTCCATCAAATCGCATGAATATTACTTTGATTTGTTTGCATGGCGTAAGAGCGAATGGTTGAGCAGCCGTATGGCCAGTTGACTGGCCACGTCGGCTAGTTATGGTATAGTCGGATGATCGAGTGGCAGCCACGATAAAGAAAACACGCAGCACGTACGTGAAGATCGTCCCGTCAACTGAGAAACGAGTTTAACCGAAAAGGGCGGCGGCAGATCTGTGGGAATGAATGCGGCAGCGAGTGAATATGCAGGTGAATGATGGGTGACGTCGGCCAACGGTCCGGCGGGGACAGCTCACCCCCCGCGCCACGAGCTGCGCCGATTCAAAATCTAATCGGCTAGATTATGCGCATGTATTCATCAACCTCCACTTCAAAACTTGAGTGGCTCTTCTGATTTCCTCAGCACGTTGATACGCCAAGCTTTCGGCTACCAGAACACCGGTGAAGCGCACCTCAACCGCAGTCCAATTGCAGTCCTCCCCGAAGTTTGCATACTGCTCCTACAGGAACAGTTTCTATAGGAACGCAGTCCTACAGGAAGCAGTCTCTACAGGAACGCAGTCTTCTATAGGAACGCGGATGTTCACGTAAACAAAGGTGGCCGAGTAACGAGGTAACCCTGGACTCCTCATGCAATTGCTCATTTAAGGTGGTAGGATTGTCAGTTACTGTCTGGGTAAATGAGAAAGTAGACAAATTGCTGTCTGTGTGCCCATACTGCAATTCTACAGGATTGTTGCGTGGTTAGACTGTGTTGTAAAATTTTTGTGGGTTATACGCATTGTTCTGCACTCTGTCACCGAAACTAAACTCTCTTCCACCAACACCACCTCCGGTTAAGAAAATTGTGCCATCATGCCGGGTGGATTTATCAGGCGAGAGCCCACTGATTCAAATACACTAAGAAGAAATCAGGCAGTGGTAGAGCTCTTCACCAGAGCACAATGGATGCCTTTTTGTGATAAGTTGCAGGGGTACGATGAGGAAGTGGCCGAGGAATTCTTGTAGGCCCTGAGGCCAAAATCCAAGATGCTGGCCACAGTCAATTTCAGAGGCCTAAGCCTCAAGATCACCCCGCAGTCTATCAGTAGAATCACTGAGCTTCCTATGGGTCTCCCGTGGGATAAAGAAGAACGAAAGCTAAGCCAGCAAGCCAAGAAGGAGTTCTTCCCACCTGAATAATCATTCACAGAGGACAAAAATGGGGTGAGGAGGACAAGCCTGTTGCCACCATGGAACGAAGTCAGTTTGCAAATTATGAAATATATCACCTGTGAGGGTCGTTACAGCATCATATATGCGTATCACTTCAGGCTGCTCAATGAACTAAGACACCGGATTGACCTTCCTGCAGCACAGAGGCTGAGCATTCCTTACTTTTTACTACAGTCCTTGATGGAGTGCTCTACAAAGCTCAAGGACGACATTCCGGATCAGGTAGCCCACCATGGGTTAGTCAAGCTTCTTGTGGAGGATGCTCTCCACTCATATAAAGTCCCCCTCGCATGGGAATCATTTAGGAATTTAACAAGAGAAGGGGACATAAAAATGTTGCTTGAAGAAACGGGATCCTCTAGCGATGAAGAAGAAGAGCCAGTAGCCGAGAGTAAGAAGGGGAAAAGCCAAAAGATCCCGACTCCAACACAGAAGAAAGAACGAAAGGAGAAGGAGGAGGGAAAAGATGACAGAGCAAAAGAGGACACCCCCATCCTGTCAGCAAGGGAAAAGAGGTTGAAGAGTAGGGCAGTCAAAACTGAGGTGGTCCCTGTCAGCCCAAGCACCTCGTCAGCTCCTGCAGTCAAAGCCAAAAGCAAAATCCATGCAGCCAAGCAAGAAAAGGTGGTGACAGTTGCATCTGCAGGAACGCAAAAACAGGCTTCTACAGGAAGCCCGGAAGCAACCTCTACAGGAAAACAAACGCAGGCTTCTACAGGAAGCCCAAGAACAACGCCTACAGGAAAGCAGACGAAGGCTTCTACAAGAAGCCCAAAAACAGAGAAGGGGTCTTCTACAAGAAGCCCACAGAGCGTAAAGAAAGAGTCTTCTACAGGAGGGCCGAAAGTGGACAAAGCAGGGTCTTCTACAGGAAGCCCGAAAATAGAAAGGGAAGGGCCTTCCACAAGGAGCACCGGGAAAGTAAAAGGCACGGGAGAGAAGGCTGATCCTCTCGAGAAGGAGGCGGCAGCTGCGCTGGCCACCCTCAACACACCTGCAAAACCAAAAGAAAAGAGGGCGAGGGAGATCCCTCTACCTTCCGAGACCAGGAGAAGTCAGAGAATGAAGACAGACAAGTCGCAGCCTCCTCCCAGCAGCACAACCACTTTAGGGAGTGCTCCTACTTCACCCAGTAAGCAAACTCCCTCGAAGACACCGGCCACCCCCGAGAAAGGAAGCCCAAAAATAACTTCCTGGACACGAAAAATAAGCCAGTGGCCTTCTGAAGCCTGGCTCAAGGAAATGAAAAAGGGAGAAGAAGCGCCACCCTCGTCACCACCAGGGGCAGAGAAGGCAGGGCCATCAAAAGCAGAAAAGAAAGAGCCTGTTCTGGTCCCGAGTCCTCGGCCAAGGACAAGGAGCAGGAGCAAGGTTGCTTAAGGATGAGCAAATGGTTCAGCTGGGGGGTGATGATGAGCCCCAATTTTGGTACAATTTGGGCTCATTTTGGCCTATTCTACTTGCTCAAACCATTCATTTTTTATTGCTTATGCATGCATTTCTTAGTTTGTTCATGTTGTTTGTAGGAAGAAGGGTAGGCACTCTATCTACGTGACTAATGCATTATGATTCCAGGTTTTGGCATTAAAAGGGAGCAAAAGACAACGGAAAAGGAGACAAGGAGACAACGAGGTGGCACTGCTGGTTTTTAGGAGAGGATGTCCACGGTCTTGGGGACATTCCTCGTGATTCCCACCAAGAACTCCGAGCTCCAATCCATCTCCCCTCCGAGCTTAGAAGCAGCCAGCTGTTCTACAGGAACATCAATTACAACTGTTCTACAGGAACAGCACTTATGACTGTCCTACAGGATCAGCAGTTAAACTCTAGTTGGACAGCCGAGCTCCTAAAATCAAGGACACTTGTTGGATCATTGCTTTGCATAAGTATAGAGGCCGTAGCCTTTGATAGGTTGTTGAAACTTTCGCATTACTATTGTAATTTTTGAGCACAACTCGGTGTTAGTTCTTGTTGTAAGCCAATTTTGGCATAACATCAGATTATGAATAAAGAAGGCAGATTTTGATCTAGCTCTGAGTTTTTCTTAAGGAGACTATAGCTCTTAGGTTAGGGCCCAACCTGAGAGCCATAGATCCCCTCTGCTGTAGTGTTGTTTGTATTTCGTTTCAGCACTCTGAGTTTTCATTTTCACATGCAATTTGAATTACAGGTTGTTGAATTAGTCTTTTTCATGAGCATAGATAGGACTAGTTTATGGTTGAATTGCTTTCGGTTGTTTAGTTAGATTAGCAGGTTAATAATACATTGGAGCTCCAGCAAAAAGGTTGAGGAAGTCTCCACTGCCATCTCCGTTTGGAGATTGGAGTGCAGCCTATACCAGCCACAAAAACACGCAGTTCTTCACTTCATACGTGCTGCAACATAGTCTCGTTATGATAGATCTTTCCACATGATTCACACCTGCACACACGCCTTCATCACAGCTTCATGCACATTCTCCTTCGCGTTTTGGATTGCTGTTCATTGAATTTATACGCACAGGTAGCTTAGGTTGATGCATTTTCGGTTTGGTGACAATCATAAGCATTTGTTTCACTTACACTGCTCTCTCTCTCTCGTTCCAGTACCTCATTCTCCATCTTGATCACGCATGGAAATACATCGTTGACCCCTGCTCCGCTCTGTTATCTCCCAAAGTCTTTCACTCCTCACATAGCTTCACTCTCTAGCCCTTTCGTTGACCTAGTCCTCTATCTTCCAACCTACTCCCTACACTCACTCCCTATCCTATTCTTCCACTTCTGAGCCATCACCAGCCTTATTCCTACCTTACACATCTCCCCCTACCATTCCATCACTCCTCCATCACTTCAAACACTCACGGTAGGTCATCCTGTAGCAATTTGTAGACATCTTGTAGAAATCTTTGCATATCCTGTAGGATCCCCTGCAGACATCCTGTAGGAGGCCACTCACTCGGTTGCTGAGCATCTGAATGCGAGGAACCTCTGTGGATGGATGCTAAGGATCCCTAGGGACCTCTCCTAGCCTCCCCAACCTGTCCCACGATTTCCTTCCTTCTCCATCCCATCTGCACAACCAAACCCTAGTTAGCACAAAATCACAATCATTCCATCCATTTAAGGGAAAAATACAAAAACATGTCTTTTATGATGCAAGTAGCTTAGATCCATGCATTTCCACTTATTAGAGGTAACAACAACATTGGTAGAGGTTTCATTCACATTCTTTGCATTATAGAGGTTAGACTAGTTAAATTAGGGTTTCCTAGGTTTACATGCTTTGATTTGCTTTCAGTCCATTTTGTCAAGTAGAGTAGTTTTCCTTTGAGAATAGCTTTCGTCCGTCAATTAGCAAGCTTCTTCTGAGAGCCTATAGAAGTTGGCTTGAGCCCTAGCGGACTTGTGCCAGCTGACCAAGTGACAGCTGCGACAAGAGCTAGTACTTGTGCATATAGCACCGTCGCTTCCAAGTTTGTACGAACTACCGGGTTGATAAAATGAGAGACAGGAAGACCCAGGAGTTGTAGCATTATTGCTACAATACTGGAGCTCACCAGTAACTATTTTTACAGTGGAGCTAAGGGTCAACACTAGAGCTTGTCAAGTAGTGGAGAGGGTAGTGGAAAGTAGAAATGCAGAGAAGAAGGAAAGGAGGCAGTGCAAGAACGTATAGGGTTTATATTTATGAGAATTTGTATTGACCTTTGTTTTTAGTCTGAAAATTGTATGAAAATAAGAACACTGGCTAGAGTAGGTAATGACCTGCATTCATAAGAGGTTGGTGCCTCTTGACAAGTGTTGGCTTGCTATATTAAGGGGGTTGGGACCTCTTGTGAGTGGGTGCTCACAAGCAACTTGATGTAATTAAGTAGTTTCTTAATTTACATCATAAAAACAAACAGATTAATGGTTCCGCCCTCTGCATTTCCACATAAAAGTACTTGTGTCAGTATGTGTGTGCTTCTCAATTGATGGACTGTGTGCTCATGTGAATGGTTTAATTTATAATACATCTATATTGTAGTATGAATGCTCTCAAAAGTAACTGGCATAAGTAAAAGAAAATATAAGAATTGAGATTAAATTTTAAGAATCCCACCATACTAATTCACTCCCCCGCCCCTTCCCACCCCCCCCTCCCACCACCCACAAGTAACTCCTTATTTCAAAAATTGGTATTAGATCCAGTTCCTTTAGGAACAATTTAACCACTGGAATGTAGATCCATTTAAGGAATTATTTCTAGACAAGAGAGTCAGGATGCTTACTCAAGTAAGATACCAACCTTTGATGGGACAAACTATGACTTTTGGAAAGTTAGGATGGAAGCCTATCTTATGTCTTTAGGGGTAGATTTTTAGAGCTATGTATTGTTACATTATGATGTCCTAGATGTCCCTCCCATAGATGTAGATAGTAAAAAGGTGTATGAAAATATTTCTTTAGCCAAGAAGGTCATTTTCTTTGGCCTTAGTCAATATGAACTTGTAAAAGTTATGCATTATAAGTCTACTAAGGAAGTATGGGTCAATCTCAATCAGAGTCACGAAGGAGATCAGAAAGTCAAGCATGTCAAACTTCAAACCTTCAGAATGAGGCTTGAGAACTTAAGAATGAGTGAAAGAAGAAATAATATCAGAGTACTTCCTCAGAGTTGATGAAGTAACCAATATGATTAGGGGACTTGGTGAAGCTATAAAAGAGGATGTAATTGTTCAAAAAGTAGTAAGATCTCTACCTATGAGATTTAATGCCAAAATATCAGCCATTGAAGAGATGTATAATATGAAGAGTCTCACAATGGGCCAATTTCTTGGTTCTCTCACAGATTATGAGATGAAAGTAGGAAAAGAGAAGATTGAACCAAAGGAGGAAGCTTTCAAGGTGTCCAAGAAGGCTAAAGAGCACAAAGATCATCAAGCTTGTTCTAGCTGCGAATCTGATCAAGAGTTGGATCACTTTGCTAGGAAAATTAAGCATGGCTTAGTAAAGTATAAGGGGAAGTTTTCCTTCAAATGCTTTGACTGTGGAAGATTTGGAAATTTCTCATCCAAGTTCCCTTACAAAGAAAAGAAAGAAAAGGAAGATGATCAGAAGTTCGGAGACAAAGCTTAGAAACATAAAAAAAATAGGCTCTGTAAGAAGAAGGGGCTCTACTCCAAAAAGGATATCTCGACACTAGAGTCAAATAGTGAAAATTCCTCAAAGGATGAGTCAAATGAGTGGTTACTCATGGCATTTAGAGTTGACTCCAAGAAACAAAATATTACAGACTCTGAAGAAGAAGAAGAAGAAGAATAAGAATAAGGAGTGGTGGAATTTGAAGAGAAACTCATCAGTTCTCTTGATGAGTTAAATAAGGCCAGAAGAAAGAACAAGTAGCTAAAAGAGTAACTGTAGCATGCTGGAGAAGTTATGTATAACTTAGACAATGAGGAATTTGTTTATAGAAAAAAAAACTTGAAGAAAGCATTAGAAGTAAAGAAAGCCTAGCTCTTCAACTACAAGAAAAACAAAAAACACGTGAAAATCTAGAAGAAGAGAACAAACATCTAAAGCAAGATTTGATCAAAATAAAGAAAGATACCAGAGACATGCAAAGAAGAGATTACATACCTGAAATTTAAATTAGAAGAAGAGAAACAAAAGGAAGAAGTTATTAGTGATCTAATTCATTAATTGGAAGAAAAATTTCAGAGTCTCAAGGTGGAAATTGTCTCTCTGAGAAAGGATCTTAAGAGACTAGAGACCAAGAAGGGTGTAAATGAAAATTTTGCAGAAGGGACAAGAAAGCTAGATCATATTTTTGTTGGACACCTAATCCTCTAAGGGTTGGTGTGGAAGCTGAACAATGAAAGGGAGTCCAAGGGACCACTTGGAATATGAAACCAAGGGTCACTCCTATGTATTATAAATATGTATCATTTTGAATAAGAAAAATAATCTAATGTTTATCCTTCATTTTTCCTTCGCCATGTATGTGTTTAACATGGTATCAGAGCGAGCGATATCCTACCTTGCTCATATTTGAGCCACTTGTTTTATGGCCTTTCTGTGCAGGTCAATTCTACCATCAATTTTGCATTTCATAAATGTTTTCTCAACTAAATTCTAGCTGCAATCTCTACCCACATTTGCACGTAGTAATGCTCTTCCTTTAGTTTTAGTCCTTCTTGCATTGCATTTATTTACCTCTTAGTTTTTGTACCTACTCAAATAGTATGTCGGTGGTCGTTTCTTTGTTAGTGTTTCAAGCCTGAAACCTCCTCAGCATTGTCCTCGGTAGTTTTTCTGCTGGTGGAATGAGCGCAGTAGTTTCATATTGATCTTGTGGCATCTCTCATGTCAGTTCTTCCCTTTTTGCTTCTTGTCAGAACTTGAGCATTTTATTCCTCACTGTGCGCCAGTCCATAGTGCTCCATTAATTTGTTGTCTGTTAGAAATTTGTTGCCTCTCCTTTGCATACTTGTCTCCTAAAAACACTTTCTTCTTTCAATTATCTATCCTGCGAAGTTGCATACAACCACATTTCACCGCCATATTCGCTGCATTCTGTTTGCATAACAGAGTTGTCCATTGGAATGAAATTCAAACTCAAAAAAAAAGGGCACTACTATTGTGAGATTTAAATTACTTTTTCCGCACAAAGTATTGATGAATTGTAACCCAAAACAATTGTCATAGTAGAGGATTGTCTCTTATAAATCCTCATCAAGACTCATGGGAGAGGAACTATCTCTTTTGCGAGGTTATTTGTTTTCAGAGCAACTCTGTGCCGCAAGACACATGGAGGAAAAGTATTTAAGGAAAGAGGTGTTGAACAAAGGTAGAGGTAGGTTATCAATGTAAGAGCACAAAAGCAATCAGAACTATTATGCGACTTTCTAGAACAGAGGTATCAATCGTTGATCTGGCTTAGTTTACAAGATGACGAATGTTGTTGGTAAAGTATTTTTATGATTCCCTTATTTGATATACCACTTTAGTCATTTCATATTCTCCAACAAAGTTCATTATTACGCCCTATGACTTGTGACAAATATATAAGTCATTAAACGTGGAAACTAGAAGTCTCTCTTGTTAATGGAAGTCAATTAAGGAATACAAACCATCTCGCATTGAGTTTTACTGTAGTAAGTGTGTTCAATCTCTGCATTTTTCAGCTGTGTTTTGAACCCTATCATCTGGGGTCATGAAGCATGACTCAACCTAATGATGGGTTTCGGCTCACATCGAAAAAAACTCTAATGGGCGAAGAGCCTGCAGGAGAAGAAGCAAGTATCATCTTAATATAGCTTGTTACTCCATTGTTATCTAAACCTCATTGGTATCATTAAGATGAGAATCTGGATTGCCACAGCTAGCGCATGAGCAACGATTATACTTAGATATACATGATGAGTCCAAATTGGTGAAGGTCTGAGCCTTGTATTGATTTGGGGTTTGTTGACGGTGCTAGACCTGCCAACATGTCAAGGGGATCTCCCTGGTAAGAAGTCTCAATTAGACCTCAGACTGTTTGGTGTAGGAGTCTCAACAGTGGGTCGGAAGGTAATTCCTTGACCGCGGTGTCTTACAAAGGCAAGTAGAATAACTCTGTCAGTAGCAAGGGTGTGATTGATTCAGTGAGTCAAGGAAGGTGTATGAGAGGTTCCAACACTTCGAAAGGGGAAGGAGGTGAAGGTGAGTTCCAAGTTGAAAGGGATCAGTCCCAACTTGGCTAGGAACACACAACACAAAGGACATGCATAGCTTCTGGTGGAGTAGTCCACTCTGATGTGGCAATCACATTATACAAGTTAAGATAACATGTACAACACTCATGGATCAGTTCGAGATGAGTGTGACAGTTGTTATAGCAAGGTTCAAGTGAAAGGTCTGTCTGATGTCCAATAGAGCAGTCGACATGGACGATGACAACATTAACAACATATGCAACACATTAACAACAAGATTCATATAATTGCATGTGAATCAGTTCATACACAAGTACGTAAGTTAAACAACACATATCATTAAAGAAACCAGAGCAGTCTAACTACAATAAAAACATATGCATGAAATTTTGTTGGCTCTTATTATATAAAGAAGTGTAAGTCACAATCATACAATACATCCATGTAAACTTGCTAGCCCCAACAGTGGAATGTTACAACCACATTTGCCTACTCCTATAAAGGGATTTACTAGCTCCGTGCAGTGGAGAAGCCAAGGTGCGTTACAATACTGTCCAAGCCTTCTTCAAAATAGTCTTAGTAGAAGCTTGGTTGACCAAAAGCCTATACAATGAGTTACGATGGGCTATTTATAGCAAATGGTGGGGTGACCCTTGACATTCCCCTTTGTGACAGTTCAACTACCCTCATGACTCTTCACCTACTCTATGATTGTTACGTCTGACCATTGACACTTGACTTACACTTGACATGACTCAACATTACAATGCACATGTACTCATGTGAGATAACATGGCTTGAGAAAGCCTTGTAAGAGATCACTGACACTCGGTCCACTGTGATTAGACCAACTCTTTGACATGCTTGGATGTTGAAGGTGGTGAGCTGATGCCAGGATTGGTCATCCATGATGGTGTGCTTGCACCTCATGGTGACATCTTGCTGAAGCGAATTCTTGCCTCCATTGCAACCGGTGCATTGGTTCAACCCCTTCATCCAACTCGTCTGCTAACATGCACATGGTCTTCTTGGGTACGATTGAACTGGCAACACATTGATGCATAGTTTCCATGCTGATCTTCAAACGTGTGCTGGTGGTCATGCGTATCAACTTGCCAAAGTACATGTTCAGCCCCAGTTGGACTTGCTTCTTGTCTTCACCTTGGTGAGCATGCGCTCAATGACATGCATGCTGTTGAATCTCTTACATGTGATCAACAACACTACTCACCATGTCTGATCTATGTCAGCTGCTTGGATGGATCCTTAACTTGTACGGACTGCATGTTGCGCCCACTGTTGTTCCTATTACTATTGCAACTCATTCGTCTGTCTGTGCAGCTTCATGTTCTTCCTGAGTTGCTACTTCATCACATGCAAATCCTTCTTTGTTCCATCTTCTCCCTTCACATGATCTTCATGTCGCGCTGTCACTTCATAGTCGGATTCTCCAAAGTTGATTTCATCATCAATGGACCTGCTTGAGCTTGCAACCTTATTTCGCCTTCGTGTTGTAAAAAACCCTCCTCTTGCATTTGGTGCCTTTGATATGCTGTCTTCAACTGTTGTTCATGAAGTTGCTCGCTGTGATGCTACTGCTGCCATATCTTGATGTCCTTGTCTATGAATAACTTGATGTCTTCATGGGTAGGAAATTCCATGGACACTTGATAGACTGCATCCCCAAGTGTGCTTTGAATGGTGTCTTCGTCTCTTCTCTCCTGGAAACCATTGTACCTGTACTGCTGAGAGACAAAATAATACCTGGGATACCTGGAGACATGACAACACTCACGGAAAACAATCCGTCAGTCAAAAACCAAAATGAACATGAGAACTGAGTTGCAACATACCTGGGTGCATGATCATGAAGGTTGCGCAATTTCGGCTGAGAGGTCGGGAGACCGACTGCCAAGACTTCACAAGGCATGATCTGGACTCCTGGGAGACTGACTGACTACTAGAACTGTACAATGCATAGTCTAGTCTGGTTGCTAACTACTAGGATTGCGTAATGCGCAATTCTAGTTGGGAAGGACTGTTAGCCTAGGGACAGATTTGAGCAATTTCTGGGGCCAAGCAGCCACTGTCCTCCAGGAATGTGCAAAACAATCTTGGAGGCCAGTTCTAGGAAGGAATGTGCAAATCTGGAGAGGAAGGTGAGCCTTCCTTTCCCAGATTGCGCAATGCAACCTTGGTGAAGGCAGAGCTTGGGCCAAGGTTGGCTCGACTCGCCGACGGGAAAATGAAAGCAAGTAAGTTAATGAATGCATGCCGACACTAAGTGATAGCAGAAGTGATTAACAGTGCATGCAAAAAATGAATGAAAGATTCAACAAATAGATCAACATGCATGTGGGTGAGGCAGTTCACCGATTGGGTGAACATCCATGCAAAATAGTTTCATGCATGCGAAAATAGTGAGATAGCAACGAAAAATGAAACAGAGCTAGGAAAAGATATTATATATGTAAACGACAATAGGCGTTCAAAGAAATAAAGAAAAAAAACTCCTACAAGAGAAAACACAAAAAGCGACAGAAATGTAGCACAAGGCATGGGAAGCGGGCTTACCCCAAAATAGCTGAGCTGAATGTGCTGACTGCTCCGAGATGTGATGTGGGATGTCAGAGGTACAAGGTTGATGTGAGGAATGAGGTCTGCAACATTCGGTTGATGATTTTTGATAACATCGAGGTTGTGATGTGCATGCTATGAATATAGGTGAAGCGACACTTGGTGGGAGGTTTCAGAATTGCTCCTTGCATGTAACCTCCAACTGCTAAACATAAATCCCTGAAACAAGGGATGCCTTTGCATGCTGCCTTGGGAAAAGCAACCCATGCATGCAAGTTTTTTTTTCTCAGTCCCAGAGGGAATCGGTCAACTCAGTTTCACATGCAAGAGACTGCTCAACTGCTAGAGAAAAATGTGCATTTCTGGCTAGGAGTTGGGTTGGATGGCTAGGATATTTGCACAATTTTTAGGCAAAGAAAATGACTGCTACCCAGATTTGCACAATTTCTGGGTAGAGTAGCTGAGTGTTGCCTAGATTTGTCCAATTTCTGGGTAGAGTAGTTGACTGTTGCCTAGATTTGCACAAATCCTGGGCTGAACAACCTGCTGCTGGGAATGCTTGCGCACATCCAGCTGGGAGGGTTGGCTGGCAGGGTTGTGCAATCCTGGAGCCTAGCAGGTTGTCAAAGAGGATTGCACAATTCCTGGAGGGAAGGCTGGTTTTCCTTCAGAAATGCACAATTTTTAAGGGGAAGCTACTCAGCCTGCAGCTGGACTGAGTCTGGGTGAGTAGCTTGTGAGATGAATGGATCAACTATGATCGACAGGCTGCCTTTGTGCGAGGAAAACACTTGAAGCTTGAGTACTTGATGAAGAAAGAGAAAGTGCTATGTATGGTTGGTAGGGAGGCTCCAAAACAGGAAAAGGAAAAATTTTGGAGGGTGGTTGTAGCCGCTACAACACTTGGTGACACATTGGTAGAACTCCAGCTCTCCGAATGGACCTTGTTTATGGAGAGAAAGTTTAACACCTTCGGAAGTATTATTCAGCTCTCAGCTCATCTTGGCTTCACACTAGTTTGATTGTAAGATGTAGCATCTGCTAGACTCTTGGTCGATTGAGACACATTCCAAGCCAAGGCAACATAGTTGTTTCGATTGGGGTTGAGGGGTATATAGGTGCACAAGAAATATAGTCATTAGAGTCTTAGTTTCATCTCTGGTGTTGCTCCACTGCTAGCAGGCTTGGATAGTACCTTGATGGAGTCACATAGGAACACAAGCATGGATTCACTGCCAACGAACCTGGTCAGTAACCCAGCAGAGTTACTTGCATCACCTCCCTATGCAGGAAGCCTTTATCTTCTTTCGCCTTATTCATTTTCATTTTGATTTTTTTTTTTACTTTTCATTTTTTTCATTTTCATTGTGCATATCACTTATTCATTTTAGAGGTGGAAGAGGGATCTTGAATTATTTAGAGCAGAAGAGGTTGTTCCAGTAGAGAAGTAGTTTATTATATCTCTGACATGACTGTTAAGGTTTTCCCCCTCACCTTACTCTACTTGACTGAGCAGACAAGGGTTAACCCAAAAACAATCGACTAGAGAAGGTGACACTAGTTGGAATGCAAGCATTGTGTCTACACCATGGTTCACTTTGAACAATATGTATTTTCCTTCGACGTATCATGTACTAAAAGTAACAATCTCATCATACATAGGCAAGATGACAGACAACCAAGTTGTGATAGTTGTACAAGCCCTCTTGTACTTTACCCAGCTCACTTCAAGATTCATACATGGTTTCATGAAAAACTAACCTATGAACGAAACAAGCAAACGAACTAAAAATCAACAAAGAAAAGCAAGAGCAGAAGTAAAAATGAAAGCGAAGCAAGTAAACAAACAAGTAAACAAAGCACGTAAGCAAACAAGCATGCAAGAAAACAACTGAAAGAAAACACTACACCTACTGGTACACTAATAGTGCATGGGCTTGATCACGTAAAGTGATACTTCCAATGCATCCATCGGTGCATTGGTAGACCCATGTTGGTGAAGGCTTGGTCCACGAGCAACTAATGGTGCAAACCAGCAAACAAGAAAGATATAACAATGAAGACAACCACACTTCGTGTTTCAAAGTGCCCACGGGACATAAGCGAGTGCATGTGCATGATGGGCCGTCCGGACTTATCATGGTGTTGTGTGACACTACGTGCAACTTTGAGACATAAGCACACTCTTGAATGTGACATGCAGAAAAATGAATGAAACAAAGATAACTTGCGTCGCACACAAGTTCTTGCAATGTAAGACTCCTCCAATGCATGTGCAATGGGATCATGTAGTTTGAGTGGAGGAAGTAAAATCTGAGTGTTGGATTGATCTTGAGTGCATACAGATGAGTGATGAGGAGCCTTGAGTGTTTGAACAATTTCCTGATCGAAAGCGAAGCCATCCTCAAGACAGTGAGGGCTTGACATAACCATCAGCTCAGACTGAAGTGCCTCGATGATATGTGGGGTTTCGACTTCGTTGATAGATGGATCTTCGTAGACTAGTGGCTTAGAAGGATTAACAATGAATGAATCAACATTGTGATCAGATGATGAGGTGAAGAGATCACGACAACCAAGATCATAAAATTCAGGATGTTGGTCGGCATCCTCATGGTTGGATGAATCACACAGAGGGGTAGATGAGGAGGAAGGATGCTCACCCTCTGCGTTTTTGAAAAAAGCAGATGAAATTTCAAGTGGATTTCCAATGAATGATTGGTCCTCTATGTTGTTGGATGATGGGCTAACATACAGTTTGTCCTGTAAAAGATCAACAATGGGTGCGTCCGTGGATGATGACACACATGCAAAATCATGGATGGAAGGTTCACCAATAATGTTAGGAAAGAACGGAGGGGGCTCGGATGGAAAGGAGTCATCCTTCGCCGAGTGTTGATGCTCAAGCTCCCACTCATACTCTTCATGAATGACAATGCATGTTGGTTGTGTAACACCAACTCCGTCAGTGGGTTGTTCCTTGTTCACAACAAGTGAAGAGTCTGGAATGGACGAACATAAGACAACATCATTTGGAGGAACACCTGAGTGCGAAGAAGAAGGTCGAAGAAAATAATTCATATCAGAAATCGAAGGACTCACAACCAAATCTGCATGAAAATTGAGTGGAGTGATGTTGGGAGGGTGTGAAGGATGAACATGTGTGTGAGCATGATCCTCAAAATCACTGGGCAATGGTGGAGCTGCTAAATGAGAGGGAGGCGGATAGTCAGTTGAGATAGTGCCCGATCCCACATGAGATTCTGTAGTTCCATCAATGAAGATTGTTCAGGGAGGCTTGATATCAACTTCATGTGATGAGCCTAGGTATTACAACAAGAACGCTGCAACTCCCAGGGCTACTGTTAAGAAATTTACTGCATAACATAAATAATTACTGAGAGGCATAAATATAAAAATAACCAGCAACAACCATAAACACATAAACACAAATGTTTATCTGGGAAAACCCCAAATTTGGGGAAAAACCCAACCTAATAAGATCTTATTAGCATTGGCCAAAACCCTGGCCAATCCGACCAAGTGAGCCTTCACCGCTCACCTCTAGGTCTTGCATTACAATGAAGTCCTTCCAGCCTTTTATAAGCTCCATTACATATAATACCACGGGCAGAATACTGTGGGTGCACAATAACATGTGCCCCAAAACCATCACTGTTTAACCTGGTCAACTTTGACTCTATCCTGAGTCAAGTTTACCTAACAATTTCCCCCTTAAACTTGACTTGGGGTTCCTTGACTAACTCCAGCCAAACATGCTAAGTGAGACAATCTCACTCACTCTAGCTCTTACCTCCCTCAGAGTTTTTACCTGGGGTATTGTTAACCCGACATCCCCCCTATCATGTAGGTATAACCAGTCTTTACCGGTGATCACCGAGGGGTACACATGCCTTACCAGGTCTTATAGTAGTATGCCCATTTACATGCAATAATTTTGACTTCATTTATTTATTTATTTTTGCTGTTGCGATTCTGATCCATTCTTTTTCAATTTGATTTTCTCAAAAACTTCTATCAAACCACTCCAACTGCGAGCCCGATGAGAACCTCATAGATTCCAGCACCAGTGGCCTCACGTAGTAGAAAATGAACAATTTTCAAAGTCGCATGAACAATTTTCTTTTGCTGACCTTTTTTAAATAGCCGCATGAATCCCGAACAATTCGTCAACATGTTCCAAACCGGTAAATATCGCAAATGCACTATGATCCCTGGCAGTTATGACACTATCTTCCACACATTCTCCTTGAGGTTCTTCCGCGTACGATTGTTCCACCATTATTTTCAGACCCAGATTTGTAAAAAGGCTGCATTGATCTCATCAGGAACTATAAAACCTTGGCATCAAAGAATCCCTTTGAAGCCAATATCTGGCTCTGATACCAGTTGTTAAGAAATTTACTGCATAACATAAATAATTACTTAGAGGAATAAATATAAAAATAACCAGCAACAACAATAAACAGATAAACACAAATGTTTATCTGGGAAAACCCCAAATTTGGGGAAATCCCAACCTAATAAGATCTTATTAGCATTGGCCAAAACCTTGGCCAATCCGACCAAGTGAGCCTTCACCGCTCACCTCCAGGTCTTGGATTACAATGAAGTCCTTCCAACCTTTTATAAGCTCCATTACATATAATACCACGGGCAGAATACTATGGGTGCACAATACCATGTGCCCCAAAACCATCATTGTTTAACCTGGTCAACTTTGACTCTATCTTGAGTCAAGTTTACCTAACAGCTATCAACTTTACTTATCAATCTGGGGTTTGTACAAAATTGGAGGTGATAGTGCTATATGCACAAGTAAAAGTGAAGGTACTGCCTGTTGTCACTGCTCATCTGGAAATGGACCCCATGGGTTCAAAGCCAGACTTCTATAGGGTTAGAAGAAGCTTAAATATTTGATGGAAGAAGAGAAAATATATCCTAAGGGAGAGCTACTGCAGTATTGAAGAAAACAACATGTAATGATAAACTCACACCATAACCTAACTAACCAATTAAACAACTATGTGAAGAAGAATTGCTAAAACAATCACTAACCTAAGGTTGCTATCTATGTTGCAAAAGTAAAGAGTATCAAACTATACTAAGGTGTAAGCGAAGGAACTTAGACTAAATCGGTTTTCAAGCGGAAGAGCAATCAGAGGTCGAAATCAATGGAAGGAGGATGTAAGGACGCAGTAGTGCATAGGGGCCATTGGATCGATCAACGGACAGAAGATGGACGGTGGAGATCTTATCACGGGGCTTTAAGCGAATAAATGGATGAACAGGGTTAATGAATAGGATGAACGATGGAGATCGTATCGCGAAGGCTTAAGTGAATGGATGGACGAACAAGGTAACAAAGCAGATGAATGGCTGAGATCTAATCGTGGAGATTTAGTGAATGGATGGATGAAGGAGGTTAATAGGAGATGAATGGCTGAGATCTAATCGCGGAGATTAAGCCAAGAGATGGACGGATGAGGTTAACAGAGTGATGAACGGCTGAGATCTTATTGCACGGATGAAGTCAAGAGATGGACAATGGAGGTCGTATCGCGGGAAAAAGAAACGTGTGGAAATGATGGAGTTGGTTTCTAAGGCGGTAAGTAGTTTCTCGCACGCCCTCAAGGCAGTAAGCGAAATTCTAAAAATTCATGCGAATAGCCTTACTACGTGACACATAGCACGAGAAAACCACTTTTCTCATGTGCTCTCAGGCGGATAACGTTCGTGCACTAATTTGTGCAAGATTGCGTGATAGCCGTTGGATCAGGTGGGGCTGATCAATGGTGGAGATCAACCAAGCTAGTTGGCGATCGGGTGAAGTGATAGCCATCAGATCAAGCGAGGCAAATCGACGGTGGTGATTTAAAGTGCATAAAGTAAGTGGAAGACTTCACGCGAGGCAGTGATTAGAGAAAATGATGAATCAGATAGTGACTGAAGGTTTGTTATGGATCAGACGGTGAGGAAGTGATGCATGAAGAACGTGCTGAAGGCAGTTTCAAAGGAAAATGCCAGAGAAAACCGATGAAGGTGAACAAATAATTGTATCAAACGACGAACTCCATAGCCCATGTAGAACCAGAAACTTTTGTTTTTGGGTGTTACTGAAGGGTCTCTTCCTCAATTCATGGTCCTAGAGGGAGGAGATGAGGCCGAGACACCTGCAAACAACCTGATAGTGATCTTTTTCACCTAGCTAACCTGTAAACTAAAAGAAGGCACAAATGTAAGTAAACTACAACACAACCAATCTACTCTACGCTACTGTAATGAAAATGCAGCTACCTAAGTAAATAGCCAGAAAAAAACATGAATCCTACTTAAGAAAATGAACAGAACCGGGAAGCTACTTAAGCAAATAAACAGAACCAGAAAGATACTAAGCAGAAAAACAATGAAAAACCATGAATCTATTTAAGCAAATGAATAGAAATCTATGCTAACAGATATGTGCAATGAAGAGGAGCTTTGCCTGCTTGGGTTGGGCCCTAACCCAAGAGCTTCAACCCTTAGAGTTAACTCAGAGCTGGCTTAAAACAGAACTCATTCTCATTATGAAAACCATGGATTACAGAACAAACTGTCACAAGTCTTGCAACTCAGAAATAAAGCATAGTTTTTACAATAGAAGTCTGAATCCTACTGAGGTCCTAAGCCTCTCTATTTATACATTTGAAGTCTCTAACGAATTCCTTCCCATTAGTCAGGCTTGGCTCTCCACTAAAGATAAATGGGTTTCTGTCCCTTTCACTTGCTCGGCTGTATTCTAGTATTCAAAGTGATGGTTGTTTTCACTTTGAGCTAATTACTCTCCCTTGTCCAATTCAATTTTTTACCAAGGTCTTTGCCACAGTTCCTTGCTTTTAAGCTTTATTCCTTTATTCCTACATTTTTCCTTGCTTTTATCCTTTATTCCTGCATTACATGCACATTAGACCACAAAGCAAGATAGCCAACTCTAACTCATCTCATAAGCAAAATATAATTAAAAGTATGCAATAAGTAGTGAGAATAGTTGGTTTAACTAAGCTAGGAGGTGAATTAAGGCCAATTAAGGCCCATATAATTACCCAATGATGAGGCTCATCAGTTGTGCAACACTAACTCTGTCAGTGGGTTGTTCCTCATTCACAACAAGTGAAGAGTCTGGAATGGACGAACACAGGACAACATCATCCAGAGGAACACCTGAGTGTGAAGACGGAGGTCGAAGAAAATAATTCATATGAGAAATCGAAGGACTCACAACCAAAGCTGCATGAAAATTGAGTGGAATGATGTTGGGAGAGTGTGAAGGATGAATAGGTGTGTGAGTATGATCCTCAACATCACTTGGTAATGGTGGAGCTGCTAAATGAGGGGGAGGCGGATAGTTAGTTGAGATTGCGCAGTTCCATCAATGAAGAATGTTAAGCGAGGCTTGATATCAAGCTTCCTCTTGGGACACACATATTTCTTAAGGCAATACTCAAATCAGTCCCAAAGATAAGCAAATTTCATATGGCTCTTCTGAGCTTGAAACTGCAAGTCACGAAAGCGCTGCCAAAAATCAATAACGGATTCATGTGTGTTGACGGGAAAAGTGGATTTACATTCATAAATAGCTTAGGATCAGATTTAAGCTAAACATGCAAATATAACAAAACATCATTGATACACAAGCATGTAGGAGAAACTCAAATAGTTTTATTGATATAACAAGAAGGTCCAGGAGGAGTTACAACCGATGATTCCTGATCCAACATCAACCCCCCAGCAAAGGAATCCCCTCTTCACCTCCAACAAAGCATAAATCACCCAATGCACTGATCTCTATCTCAAAACCAACAACAATTCTTTGTAAAGTACAAAATTCCAGCCTCCGGATCTCTGGGATGAGGGATCGATATATAGATGTATGCAAAGAGGATGAGTCAGCTTATGATTTGACTAGTGGCCTCTCTCTGTCAGTTCTTGCTTCCACTTGGATACTGAGAGCCTCTTACTCATCCTTGGTCGAACTCAGTGAGGCAAGTGTCATTGGGGAAGATTCTGGAAGCTTCCATTGTCTGTCCACCTCGCAGAATGACACTGCCATTTGTCATTTCCCGCTCAATGCACCCTGGTAGTGCATTCAGGTGTGTTGCAATGCACCTAGCTAGTGTACTGGGGTGCTATGCAACACAGCTAGCTAGTGGAGCAGCTGAAATGATCCTGATTTGACTGTTTCTGAGCAGTTTCTGGTGGAGAACTTCTGGGAGAAGCTGTAGTTTGTTGAACAACACTTTTAGAGACTTAGGATCTCTTGGTTTATGGACATTTCATGCTTAGAGCTGTAAGGCACAAAAATGTCTATAACAATGTGAAGCCCTCCATTGCTGTAATAGTTTCCGATCAACATAGTCTAGATCAAAATGATAGAACGTGTCTTCAATAAGATCATAGAAGTGCTCAAATGAGCGCACGATGTCAATCGATAGGATGAGCACCCAAAAAAATGGAGATTCATGAAATGTGTATGCAAGCAGAAAACTGGCCTGTTCGTTAGAAAACTCATCTTCCTCATAAATCATGAAAAGAAAGTTATATAGGTGCTCAGGCCAAGCCACTTTGCCTTCACCATCATACGTATGAGTGGACAAGAGATTGAGAAGCTCCCCTGAGATGGAGACATATTCACGATTCGAAAAACACCTTGGGGGAAGAAGAGTGCAATACTGCATGAAAGATATGCAAAGGTTCAAAACTGGATGAGAGGACACAACTTGTCATCAGGCCCTCCTTCTAGCACTAGAAATGTTGACAGTGCTGGACCCGCCAACATGTCAAGGGGATCTCCTCGGTAAGAAGTCCTAGTTAGACCTCAGATCGTTTTATGTAGGAGTCCTGGCAGTGGGTCATAAGGTAATGCCTTGATTGCGGTGTCGCACAGAGGCAAGTAGAAAAACTCTATCAGTAACAAGGGTGTGACTGATCCAACAAGTCAAGGAAGGTGTATGAGAGGTTCCACCACTTCGAAAGGGGAAGCAGGTGAAGGTGAGTTCCAAGTTGAAAGGGATCAGTCCCAACTCAACCAGGAACACACAACACAAAGGACATGCACAACTTTCGACAGATTAGTCCACTCGAATGTGACAGTCACATCATACAAGGTAAGATAACACGTACAACACTCACGGATCAGTCCGAGATGAGTGTGACAGTTGTTATAGCAAGGTTAAAGTGAAAGGTCTGTCTGATCTCTGACAGAGTAGTTGACACAGACGGTGACAACATTAACAACATATGCAACACATTAACAACAAGATTCATATAATTTCATGTGAATCATTTCATACAAAAGTACGTAAGTTAAACAACACGTATCATTAAAGCAACCGGAGCAGTCCAACTACAATAAAAACATATGCATGAAAATGTGTTAGCTCTTATTATGTAAAGAACTGTAAGTCACAACCATACAATACATCCATGTAAACTTGCTAGCCCCAATAGTGGAACGTTATAGCCACATCCGCCTGCTCCTCCAAAGAGATGTACTAGCTCCAGGCAGTGGAGAAGCCAAGGTGTGTTACAATACTGTCCAAGCCTTCTTCAAAATAGTCTTAGTAGAATCTTGGCTGACCAAAAGCCTATACATTGAGTTATGAGGGGCTATTTATAGCAAAGGGTGGGGTGACCCTTGACGTTCCCCTTTGTGACAGTTCAACTACCCTCATGACTCTTCACCTACTCTATTACTGTTACATCCAACCATTGACATTGACTTACACTTGACATGACTCAAAATTACAATGCAGATGTACTCATGTGAGACAACATGGCTTGAGCAAGCCTTGCAATACATCACTGACACTCAGTCCGTTGTGATGAGACCAACTCTTTGACATGCTTGTGATGGTGAAGGTGATGAGTTGATGCCAAGCTTGTCGTCCATGATGGCGTGCATGCACCTCATGGTGACATCTTGCTGAAGCAAATTCTTGCCTCCATTGCAACTGGTGCATTGGTTCAGCCCCTTTGTCACACGGAATAAGTCGATCTTGCGGACAAGATAGACCTTCCTAGAATCTAAAGAAGACCTAATGACAAGCAAACCAACCAGACACTATCTTTCTCTAAATATGCTTTGATTAACAATAGCAAACAAGTGTTTTTAGGGCCTACCTTAGGTCCAACGCAAGCTTGTGGATTCCCTCGCTCCTTCGATCCAAACGAGCTCCTTTGTCGCGAATCTGCAAACACAAACAAGGCAAACAAATTAAATAGCACCTGAAAAGCCAATTGCATAAAACATATTTAACATGAAAGTAAAGGAGTCCATGAAACAAATAACATGAGATACTTGTTGAGAAAAATGAGTTTGATTGTATTAATTCAAAAGAAGAAGAACTTTACAACCTTTGCCTTGACGCTGTACAAGCTCCTCCCAGGGTCCAGCAAGAAGTCTCCTCTACTTTGACAAGTTTCACTCACTCCCCAATGAAGCCAAAAAGGTATGTGATCTCTCCTCTTAAGCTCAACTAGGAAGTCTTGATTTCACCATCATTTACCCTAAAAAATATTCAGCTTCTAACCTCCTCAGCAACCAGCCCAATGCCTGTATTTATAGTGCAATGGAGGGAGGTTACTAGGTCCTCCTTCAAAGGGAAAAAGCCCTCCTTCAAAGGGATAGCTCCTCTCATCAAGGGATTAGCTCCTTCTCTTTTGGGATGCATGAACCACCTCAGAGCGAACAATCCACGTCAAAATTCCTTCTAGAAACCTCTAGAATTAACCCAAAGTGAGTTTTTTAAGATAAAACTTGCGCCTTTTGACTTTCACAGGGGTCCACACCTACACCGTTAGGGACAAAGCGGGAAGGTCTGCAATTTTTGTAAACAGAAGGTGCAGGACCGCAGGTAACAGTGAGAGAAAGTGCGGAACCAGAGTTACATTGATTTTTAATGTCTTTCTCTCATTTTCAAAGCTTGATTTGAAGAGCTGAGGTCTGAGACTTGCTTAGGAGGACAGTACAAGTGATGATAGACCCATATTGACTGCAAATAATCATGGTGACGATATTTTTGTGTAACAGATTGCCCCCTAAAGTGTGAAGTCTGTAGTAGATGAGGATTTCTTATCATTTAGGAAGAGTGAAGTACTTTATCATTTCGAGGATCATCTTGTGGAGAGCCTGGTTGGAACCTGTAAAAACATTCAATGCAAGATATATATATGAGATCATATAATCGTTGAGGTAGGCATTCCCATACTCAGATCAAAACTGACTAGAAAAATAACTACTGCTCTGATATAGGAATGATCTTGTAAAACATCACAAGTAAAGACTCATGTGGACACAGTATGGACGCAGCCATCTATTTATGAATAGACCATTATATAATGAATACAAAATTCCTCGCAGGCTGGATTGTGGAAACTAGATCCAGGGTCTTCATTTCTACTTCCCGAAACAGTACGATTCTATCCATGCGAATGAATGTGTTGATGTCGAACATGGTAGAAACCACTTGACTACCAGTCAATGATGTAAACTGTTAACAAGTGTGAGAGAAACCACCAGTGATGTCAATGGCTCTCAAAGTACCTAGTACAATTCATGAAATGCGAATAAATGTGTTGATGTCGAACATGTCACAGAATCCTTTGATCGAAAGTCAATGATGTAAAATGTCGTCAAAGGCGAGAAACCTGCCATTGAAGCATGCAGATCTCAAGGTACTGACGATTCCTAGATCATCTTTCTAGATAATGAGCTGATGTCGATAGAAAGCGATTCGTCGTAGGCATGCCCACAACACGAAATCATAGATCAAGTTGAAGAAATTTAGTTGTAAGGACTGACTCAGGGATGGTCAAGATGGATGACAGATATTTTGTAGATGAATGGCTTATTGGCAGTGACCTCTTGAACACATAACGACACGACAAATGGCTTGGTGACAATTGACCCAAAGTTAATACCTAGAAACCGGCTGAAGACTTTCAATGTGGTTTGATCAACTGTTAGGCAAAGGATTTCCCAACCCAGGTGAATAAAAGTGTCATGTTCAAGAGTGGTTACAAAGTATGAAAAACAGGCTCATTTTTTCTCTCTTTGCCCCCACCATTTCTGGCAAGTACCTCTTTATTTTTGACAAGCTTGAGGAGGATAACATTTGCTTGATTATAAGCTCATCCTTCGGATGAGTCCAACTTAGTTTAAATTCGAACCCTAAGAAGGAGTGGTTCGTTCCTGTTTGTAATTGAATGGGTCCTTTACTGTGAAATTTTAACGAGTCCAGTATAGGAGAAACTCGGTGTTTTTCAATTTTAGAGAGTCTGAAAAAACTTAAGAAGACTCCAGGGTTGACCTTTTTCGTAAATTTCTGTCTCCCAAGCCCGAAAAAGTATAAAATAATACTTGAGAGAATCGCTTGATCTTTTACGACCAAGGAGTATTTTTCGTCATTAGTGCCTTTGACCTGAAAAAGTCAAAAAGCGATCAACGACACGTCGTTTTATAACCGATATCGAATTTGAAACGAAAAAAATCCAGCAATATTTTCATGTTTTTTACGGTCAGAAAAGAGCTGTAAGTGGACCATCTTTTAATTCCATTTTAACGAGTTTAAAAGAAACACTCGGAAATCTTTTCATGTTTCAGGAGTCAGAAAAGAGCTTAAAGGTGACTCTACATGTTTTTTCATTGAAAATGATAGATTTCGCCTGAATAATCTTTATTCTGCACAAAAACACAAACATTACTCATACCTGTTTGAAATAGATAAAAATGTCGCAAAAATACCTTTTCAAAGTGAAACATAAACAAATTTGCAATTTATTTACTCAAAAAACTTATAAAAAGGGTCTTTGTCAATTCATTTTTACCATTTGAGTTTAGGTGAGAAAATAGTGCTTTTGCTCAGAAAACTTCTCGTGAAGATTTCGAGAAATCCAACCGTCGAAATC
Source organism: Pinus tabuliformis (assembly GCA_031772625.1). Classification (NCBI taxonomy): domain Eukaryota; kingdom Viridiplantae; phylum Streptophyta; class Pinopsida; order Pinales; family Pinaceae; genus Pinus; species Pinus tabuliformis. The sequence goes on from CM062816.1 coordinate 150,734,580, forward strand.
GAACACCGTCTTCTCCAGGTAATCCACATCATCCCACTCTTCATTTTTAACCGTTTAATTTTTTGTTTTAGTCATTTATTTCATTTTTGGGAGGGTTTTTAGGCACAAAACCTGCGCGCGGGGCTCGCAGGTTTACCATTGCGGGCCTACGGACCCCGACTTTTTCTCCATTGGGAAAAAGCTCGGGGTTCGCACCTTCCATGTAGACAAAGTGCGGTCCCAGGCACTATGTCTAACCCGGAGGGTGCGGTCCCCGTCGCAAGGGTTTTTAACCCAAAAATTCTCAAAAATGGACCACACAAAATAATTTCTAGCAATTTAATTTGTCTTTATACTTGATGCAGAGAGTACATCATACTAGATTGGCGTGAACGAGAGCATGAGGACGTGGATGCTACCACATGGAATCATCAGCCTTCACTTGATGCTTTGAGGGCATGCGGCTTGTACAAATTCTGGGCCATTCCTGGCATGAGGGCTCAGGTGGATTTCTTACAGTGGTTGGTTGATAGATGGAGCATACAGGACCAGTGCTTCTTCATTGGTGGCCACCAGCTCGAAATCGAGCCGGCGGACATATATTTCTTGACTGGTTTGCTTAAGAGAGGCGAAGAATTGACTCTGTTTGGGGCTAGGCCAGGTGGCCAGTCTGTCGATAGCCTCAGGCTAGAGTACTGCAACAGCCAGGCTAGAGACAAAGGGATAGACATAAAGACCATATCCCATCCTGAGCTCATAGTGATTGCGTTCACTGTCACCAGACTTTGCGGAGCTGCCGCATTGCATATTTCCACTGGATCCCAGATGCATATGGCAATTCATTACTTTCGAGGCACCATCTTCAACTGGTGCGATGCCGTGTTGGCCAATCTGAAAGGCCAACTGACCAGGGCCAAAAACGGAAAACTAAAGACCTTTTGTTATGGGGCTTTGGTTGTGAGTTTTGGCCTGGAGAGGGTTCCTATGCTGATCCCATAGCACCTTACTGTTGGAGCTGGGCTTTCTCGAGAGCCCAAACTGATGCGATGGGTCGCAGTTATGGACCGTCACCCGGACGAGAGAACAGAGGTTGCTCGATTCAAACCTGAGTATTTCCAATGGCTGGAAAACTAGGTCTTTTCTATTCAGGACTTCCCTTACGCTGGGATAGATTTTCGTGGTGACCCAGACATGGTTCTTCCACCAGGAGAGTAGTGGGATGAGTCAGGTAAAATTCTTTTCAACATTTTTCCTATTTTAATTTTTTTTGTTATTTTTTCATCGTCTCAAAACTAATAGTAAAAATTTCAAATGCAGATGTGGGTCCAGAGCGACCAGCCGCTCTCTGGCCTTACGAGAGGAAGCAACCAGTTGCACTTGCGCTAGCCCCACAGGACAAATTAGTAGAGGTTTTGGCCGAGTTGTAGGGTCATCTCGAGCGCTTGACAGGAGACATTCCTGAGACCACTATAGATGACATTCCTCGTCGACTTCAGTGCTATGTGATTGGGGTCCCGGGACCTTTTAGGAGGTTCCTTTGTAAGGTGGCCCGTGCAGTGGTTTCTTATAGAGATCATCACCAGTGATAGGATGATCGCCTATTGTGGGCACATGTGACATTTTTGTTTTTTGTACTTATCATTTTTGTTGATCATAAGGTGTTTTTTAACCTATGATCGAGGACGATGTATTTTTTGACACACTCCTATATATATATCACTATTACCGGATTATCTTGTAAATCATGTTATGGAATGGTTTTAAATTTACATGTATGATTATTGCAAATGTCTATTTAACATTCGAGAAGCAATTGCATCTGCTAATGTATTTAAAGATCTTGGAATATGCTGATATTCAATATAATCAAATTCACGTTCCAAGAGACGCACTCTCAAAAATAATCTCAATAACACTGGATTTCTAATGGCATACACTCTATTAAGCTGTAATACAACGAGTTCAGAATCTAACCTCACTATCAAACTCCGAATCCCAAATGAAATAGATTCAGATAATAACTCAATCACTGCACTATACTTGGCAACATTGTTCGTTGTTTGACCGAGGCTTACCCCATGCATAGATACTAACTCATCAGAGGGCGAATAGATAACCCAAACTGCGGAAGAGATGTTCCGTGTATTACGACAAGCACCATCAGTGAAACCAATGTATGTTTGGAGAGGCATCGACATCTGCAATATCAAGAGTAAAACCAAGATAAGCAGGAATAATGACAAAAAACACTCTCTAAGCTAAGCACACTGTTTAAACTAAAACACACCAGCTGGAAAGAAAAACTATCCTAACTACAAGTCTCCATACCCATTCTTTTAAGCATAATACCTCTTCAAGTAAAGGCCATTTCTGGGTTTACCCAAAGAGTCCCCGTCAAAGTCTACCAATTCATAGGCCCCTTTGGCTAGCTTTCACTTGACAATATAGGGACCATGCCACATAGGAACGAATTTTCCAGCGCCTAATTTATCATTAGCTTGATCATAAACTAAGACTAGATCTCCTTCCGAGAAATTTCGAGGGGTCATATTTCGATCATACTGAGCTTTCATTCGTTTTGCGTGAGTCTCGCTCGCCAATGTAGCATCACGTCGAGTCTCATCTAATTGAGCCAAGTATAACAAATGCTTTTCCTCTCCGGAAGTGGCTGGAAGTAACTCGATGGCCATTTGCAGTGACGGGATTTCGCATTCAATGGGTAACACAACTTCTAAACCATAGACTAGATGGAAAGGAGTGAACCCTGTTGATGTTTTTACTGAAGTTCGGTACGCCCAAAGCGCTGAAAATAGCATGTTGTGCCAATTTGACCGATGAATCCCAATGATTCGTCGGATCATGATGACTAAAAATTTGTTGATGGATTCAACCAGACCATTCGCTTGTGGATAATAAGGGGTTGAACTATCGTGACGTAAACCAAGCTGGCTTGTAAGTTCGGTCATCATAACGTTTTGAAAATGACGCCCATGATTAGTGATTATTGCTTGTGGGACACCAAACCTAGCAATTATATGATTGAACACGAAAATTGCAGCTGTCTTGCCATCTGCCTCAAATGTAGGCATCACCTCGACCTACTTAGTAAAATAATCTACAGCAAGGATAATATATGCATGCTCCCCGGCCGAGTGAGGGTTACATGTAATAAAATCGATACCCCATTTGGCAAAAGGACTAAAGGAAATTATAGGGTGGAGAGGAGCAGGTGGAGCGCGCATCTTACGATCAAAAATCTGGCAGTTGTGGGATTTTTGGACCGCCGTAATACAATCTTTAAATAAAGACGGCCAGAAGTAGCCAGCGCGCAATATCTTTTGGGCTGTGGCAAACCCAGACATATGACCACCACACGCTCTAGAGTGACAGTCATTTAGAACCATTTCAGCTTCCTCGTGTGTTAAGCAACGTCGAAAAGCAGAATCCGCCCCACAGCAATAAAGAGTATCTCCAATAATCCTGAATTGTTGGGACTGGAATCGAATCTTTCGACGTTCTGACCTTGAAATTTCTGGCCGAAAGGATTGGGTCTGGAGATAAACGATGATATCCCCATACCACGGATCTAAAGTGATGATTAGAAACAAGGATTCGTCCGCAATGGGATCCTCCGCCACAGTTTCCATGTCAGCACGCGGGAAGTCACACATTAACTCCACAAAAACTAAAGATTTCTTAGACTTAGATTTCTCAAATTCCAAGTCGAACTCCTGCAGGATAACGATCCATTTAGAGTACTTGCCCCCTAGCAATTGCTTGGTCAAAATGTAGATCATAGGGTTGCAATCCGAAATTACCGTAGTTTTACGTAGTAGAATGTAGTGACGAAAACGTTGGACAGCTTGAACAACTGCCAATGCCAATTTCTCCACATGTGAGTATTTTAGCTCAGTTGGACTTAAAGTTCGACTAAGGTAATATATCACATGTTCAGTTCCGAATTCATCTTCCTGAACTAAAACCATTCCAATGGTGGAATGAGAGGCGACGAGATACAAGAAGTAATCCTGGTTGTAGTTGGGAGGATGCAACAGCGGTGCATGGGTCAACGCGTGTTTGAGTGCATCAAAAGATTTCTGAGCTTTCTCATCCCAATAGAATGGAGTATTTTGCTTCAAAAACCGGGTAAAACCCTTTGTGACCTCGGCGTAGTTAGGAATGAATCGTCGTAAAAAGTTTGCTTTCCTTTGCAAACTTTGGAGTTGGTGAAGACTCGAAGGAGGAGGCAATTTGATGATAGCTTCAACCTTCGAGGGATCAACGCGAATGTTGGCTTTCGAAACTACAAACCCCAACAATCAACCCATTTCTATACAGAAGACACATTTGTGTGGGTTCAACCAAATACGATAATACCTACACCTCATAAAGATTGCTCGTAAATGGACGAGGTGATCAGCTCGATGTAATGAATGAGCAGGCAAGTCATCGAGATAGGGTTGCACAATGTGCTTAATGTCATGAAACACATAAGACATCGCCCTTTGAAAAGTTGCTCCGGCATTCTTAAGCCCAAAAGGTAACTTGCAATAAGCAAATGTCCCCCATGGACAAATGAAAGCCGTTTTTGGTTGATCGGCAGGTAGAATATTAATTTGATTGTATCCGGAAAAACCATCCATGAAGGAGAATATTTCGTTGTCGGCACAATCATCAATGATTTGATCGATATAGGGAGTTGGGTAATTGTCCTTTGGATAGGCTCGATTAATATCCCTATAGTCGATGCATATTCTTATTGTTCCCTGCTTTTTGTTAACCGGAACAATATTCGATACCCAATCCGTTAACGGGATCGGATAAATGAAACCTGTTTTCAATAATATTTCAACTTCTACTTTAATTGCAGTAGCTTTTCGTGGGTGAATCTGACGCAAACGTTTCCGGACGGGTTTAGCATCCGGTTAAGTCTTGATCTCATGAACAACAATCGCGGGATCAATTCCTGGCATTTCCTCATAGGTCCAGGCAAACACGTCGCGGAATTATTGAAATAGGGCCTTATATAGTTGAATTTCATCATCTGTACACGAGGCACCTATATGAATGTTCTCAACAATTCTGGGCTTAACCGAAATGTCAATAGGAATAGTTCGAGAAATGTTTCCCAAATTTAACTCTGAATCGGGATGTTTCATTGGATTCTGAGGTTCCTTGACATATTCAGTTGTAAAAATTGATGAGAAATCATTTTCAAAACGATCATCCTCAGGTAAAAACGAAGATTTGTGATGGATATCTTCCCATGGTAAATCATCTACACATAGGATTTCACGAATTTTCTCATTGGAGTAAACAAGTTCAGAAAACGTAGTTAAATGCGAGGTTGATGTGAAAAGTGATTCCTCACGGACCACATTCATTAAGTCATTTTCGGTTGAACATGGGTCGGCAAACGACTGCACGGCTTCATAGGCAATTTCATATGGACTCAAAGGCATGGCATTACCAAATGAGTCTATCTCAGATTCAGAAGGGACAATCCAAGGATCATCGTAAATAAAGGTGTCTGACGTAATCATATGAATGGTTGCAAATGAAGATGATGCGTTGATTGGAGGAAGAGGAAAAGTTCCCAGTAAACTGACATCTTTAACTAGTCCTACTCCAACATCCTTATATGGGATAGTTGTTTTACCAACATGCTGAATACTCTCTGAAGAGGCTAGGTCGGATGAAAAGTAAGCCAGCTGGTCTATTTTTACGATCTTTCCATTATGTGGAAACTTTATTACTCGAAAAACTGATGAAACGACCGTTGTCATAGCGTAAGACCAACTTCGACCCAAGAGAAGGTTGTAATCTAGAGGGGCATCAACCACCTCCACATCTAGACTAACGGTTTTTCCTTCAACCCCTATAAACAAATGCTGTAGAATGCCAAAAGGATGAAACTCACGGCCATCAAAGGCCTTTAGAATCGTCGGGAATTGATTTAGCGAAGGAGAACCAAGCGATCTCCAACACTGTATCGACATAATACATGTTGAGGCTCCCTCATCAATTACAGTCCGATGAATAGGCTTGTTTTTTACTATCACTGGTATCTGGAAAGCCATTTGATGAGGCAAACGCGGTGTACTATTTTCTAGATCGAAAATTATTAGGTTCGGGTCCTGAACGTCAATAGCTCCTATAGCTGACAAAAGTAATTTACGTTGTGCTGGACGTGATTGCAGCACTTCCAAAGCCGACATTGCTGAGGGTGAAACAGCTAAATCCTTGATCTAGGTGGATATTGGTGGCCACCTGCCAAGTCCACCTGGACCCCCACCATTGTTTCTCTCAGCATTTTCAGTTTCCTTAATTGTAGCACAACTTACTATTTTTAGCAGTTTTTCGGGTCCTGAACTTCTGGAGCCGTTTTGAGGCCCTAAATGACGTTTTTTGGGAAATCTGGGGGCAACAAGGTCGGGATATAAGGAGTTAGGGCTTGAACTGGTTGAACCTTTGCAAGACCAGCCTCGCAAATCTCGACGGCCTCCCATGGCAGATGAGAAGAAAGACGAGGGGGCAGGAGATCCCATCAAAATCTTGCTTGAAGAAGCCCTCGAGCGACAACGGAACGTGATGATGGACAGCTTTGCCCAGATCCTTCAGCAGCTACTCTGGAAACGCCACGCCCTTTAAGGTACAAGTTAATTTTGAAATCCCCATATTTGAGGGTCAGATAGACACAGATGCCGTAGATAGATGGTTAAATCTATTAGAGGGTTATTTTTCTGTTCATGAATTTTCGAGTCGGGAAAAGATTGTTTTCGCTCTTCTCAAAGCAGCCCCCCACGTCAAGGACTGGTGGGAAACCTACTGCGAGCAGAAGGATGAAAGTACTGGCTCACTATTTTTAGCCACACCCACCTGGAATTCATTCCGAGATGCCATCAAGGAGCAGTACTACCCTGTTGGAAGCTATGAGGATGAATACATAAAGTGGACCACGATGCGGCAGGGAAGGGACCAAGACATGCCGGAGTTCACCAATCTTTCCCATACCCTTCGCACAAAGTTGGGTATCAAGGATTCGGAGCAACATTTGATACTCAAATACCGTGGCTGCCTGCATAAGTACATCCAGGAAGAAATACAATTCCTAAACATCTCCTCGCTCGGCGCAGCATACCGATATGTCGTCAAGGTCGAGCAGAAGTTTAAGTAAAAGAAGCGAGACTTTGGATCTGCGAATCCATAGCAGGGGAAAGGTGCCCCTAAACCACAGAACAAAGGACAATGCCAAGGTGGGACAACCCAAGACAACCCGCCGAAGCTGCAAGCAAAGAACAACGCAGCGAAGCCGAAAAAGGACACCGGAAAATGGTGTGAGTTCCATAAGAGCTCCACTCACAACACAAGTGAGTGTCGCACCAAGCAGTCACTGGTGGCTGAGCTAAAGGTTTTAGAATCAGATGCATGTTCTGACTCTGAGTCAGAACCCAATAAGGGGAATGAAAAATGGAAGCAGATCATTGATGCGGATCCAAATGCCACTATTGCTACCGCCAAGATCCAGAAAAATGAACCCGAAGATCCAGAGGAGGAGGAGCGTCTCTTCCACTCCTAGATGTGGGTAAAGGGCTCCCCGATAGAGTTCATTGTTGATAGCGAGAGTCAAAAGAACCTCATTTCGGCAGAGGTCGTGAAGCGGTTGGGCTTACTGACCACAACACATCCACAACCATACACCATTGGGTGGCTTCACCAAGGACGAGATCTTCGCGTGAGCTAGTAGTGTCGCCTTCCATACAACATCAAGCCCTTCACGGAGGAGGTATTGCTTGACATTGCTCCCCTTGAAGTTTGTGATGTATTATTAGGACAGCCATACTTGTGGAAGCGACATGCTGTGTATGAATCAAGGCCCCGTGCTGTTGTTATTACATTGGGAAATAAGTTGTACAGGATATCAGAGGTAGCACCACCTACCGCCATCTCTTTGATACGCCCTCAAGGAAAGAAGAAGATGGTAGCCGCGGCCTCCAGACGGGGTCCCTCTACACGACAACTACAGATGGACAAGGTTGTGGAGGAGTACGAGGACATCTTCACCTCCCCTGTAGGGGTTCCTATGCACTGTCAGGTCAAGCACTCCATCGATCTGACCCCAGGTGCGCCGCTACCCAATGGACCAATTTATCGGCGCTCTATTCTGGAGAACAATGAAATCAAGAGGCAGATTCAGGAGCTCCTGCAGAAAGGCCACATCCGTCCGAGTTCATCGCCTTGTGGGAGCCTGATCATGTTGGTACAGAAGAAGGATGAGACGTGGAGACTCTGTATTGACTATCGGGCGCTGAACAAGATCACTGTCCGTAATAGGTACCCGATCCCGCAGATTGATGACCTCCTAGACCAACTAAAGGGGGCGAAATATTTCATCAAGATCGATCTGAAGTCAGGATATCATCAGGTACCAATCGAACCCTCTGATGTGTGGAAGACTGCCTTCAAATCCAAGGAGGGCCTTTTCGAATGGTTGGTTATGCCTTTCGGATTGACGAATGCTCCTGCAACCTTCATGAGGCTAATGGATGACATCTTGCGGCCATTCACCAACTCCTTTGTAGTAGTATACTTGGATGACATTCTGATCTTCAGCCAGAGTTGGGAAGAGCACCTCCACCACATCCGACAGGTTCTCCAAACGCTGCGGCAACACAAGCTATGTGCCAATTTGGAGAAATTCACTTTTGGCATGACCCAGGTTCAGTATCTAGGATACATCATTGATGAACAGGGGTGCATGTTGATCCAACCAAGATCCAAGTCATTCAGGATTGGCCATCTCCAACCACTCTAACAGATCTCCGCAGCTTTCTAGGTCTTGCCAACTTCTACCGCAGGTTCGTGTTGGGGTTTTCTCATATTACTTGGTCCTTGAGTCAAGTCACCAAGGGAGGGGCGAAAGCAAAATTATTTTGGTCTGAATCTCAACAGAAGGCATTCATGGAGTTGAAGGATCGCCTCTGCACAACACCAGTGCTCGCTTTACCAGATTTACAACAACCATTTGAGGTCGAGACAGATGCCTCTGACTATGCTATTGGGGCAGTACTTACTCAACATGGACATCCAGTGGCATATCACAGTGAAACACTTTCAGACACAGTCCGGAAGTACCCCACTTATGATAAAGAGATGTATTCCATTGTACAGGCCTGCCGACAATGGAAGCATTACATTTTGGGGAAGGAAACGGTCATCCACACAGACCACCGACCCCCGCAGTTCATACAGACCCAAGGGAAATTGCAGAATGATCACCATCAGAAGTGGTCTACATACCTGCAACAGTTCCACTTGAATATCAAGTATAAGAAGGGCAACACCAATAATGTTGCAGATTGTTTCAGTCGACCACCGATCATGGCGTTAACCACCGTGCTCAACTCTTCTAGGCACGAAACTTCTGATTGGCCACTTCTGTACAAAAGCGACCCAGAATTCGGCCACACATACCAGACACTCTTGGAGGGTGTGCATGTTCCAGATTTTCACCTCCAGGATGCCCTGTTATGCCACCTGGGTCACCTTTGTGTTCCTTCAAGTGAGCGTGCCAAGATGATTTGGGAAGCACACTACAATCGGGCTGCTGGGCATTTTGGGGTCAAGAAAACAGTGGCAGTACTGCAAAATTATTTCTATTGGCCGAATCTTCGACAGGATGTTGGGAAGTACATCAGATCATGTACTGCCTGTGCCATTGCCAAACCGACCATTAAGAAGCACGGCCTCTATACCCCGTTGCCTACCCCTAGTCGACCTTGGGAATCCATCTCCATGGATTACATGTCAGGCCTTCCTTCCACTAAGCATGGAAATGACTGTGTTTTTGTGGTCGTCGACAGGTTCTCAAAGATGGCCATTATGGCAGCCTGCAAGAAGAATATCACAGCAGAAGCCATTGCTAAACTTCTTTGAACGAGTGTGGGTGCACTTTGGGATCCCACAGTCTATCATCTCAGATCACGATAGTCGGTTTCTCAGCACATTTTGGTCCAGTCTCTGGTCAATGCTGGACACCAAACTCACAAAGTCCACAGCCTTCCATCCTCAAACTGATGGCCAGACAGAGGTTGTCAATAGGATGATTGTGCACATTCTGCGCATGTATAACTCAAAGCATCCACGCACATGGGACGAGAGCCTCCCCTATGTTCAGCACAGCTACAACCGAGCCCTTCACAGCTCCACTGGCCATAGTCCTTTTCAGGTGGGTTTGGGATTCCAGCTACTATGCCCCATAGATGTGGCCATGCCACTTGCAGCTACTCACATAAATTCAGCTCATGTCCAGTCCGAAATAGATAAGGCCACCAGCTTCATTGAGCACATCCAACATATTCGCCAGCAGGTCCATGACATTCTTGAGAAATCAAATGCCAAGTACAAGCAGCGACATGATCAACATCGGGTGCCACACAAGTTTCAAGTGGGCGACAAAGTCTGGTTGCATTTGCAAAAGGAAGCCTTACTGGAGCCTATCGGAAATTGAGACCACTCCGATATGGTCCTTACACCATTAAAGAATTTGAGCTCAGCATTCCTTCATTCCTTGGCCTGCACCCAGTGTTCAATGTGGACCGCCTTCGGCCATACTTTCCACCATTGCTAGACACATCCGACATTGCAGAACAACTCAAACCCACAGAATTAAATCCAGATTGCATGGAACAAGCTGCAACTGATCGGATCATGGACACATAGATCAAGAACACTCGCCAACAGAATATCCATCTGTATTGAGTTGTCAAAGAAGGCCAACTCCTTCAACAGGGCAAGTGGCTCACCAGGGAACAAGTTCAGCAAAAGTTTCCTCATCTCATGGAGGAACTCAACGCAATGGGGACCATTGCTTCCTAAGGGGGGAGGAATGATCCAGGTGGATATTGGTGGCCACCTGGACCCCCACCATTGTTTCTCTCAGCATTTTTAGTTTCCTTAATTGTAGCACAACTTACTATTTTTAGCAGTTTTTCGGGTCCTGAACTTCTGGAGCCGTTTTGAGGCCCTAAACGACGTTTTTTGGGAAATCTGGGGGCAACATGGATCCATGGACCGATGTTGCCCTTCCCAAAGTGGTAGTGCTCGGATAAATATTTCTAACGAGCTATTGTACGTGTCAAACGGAGATCGTATGCCAAAGTTACGACCCCGGGAAGTTGATGTACCAATTTACCCAAACGGGGCCCATAGTTTGGCCTTTCATCTCCTAGGGTTAGGTTTTGGAATGTTAAGGGTTTTCCATTGTTTCTCAACAATAAATAGGCCTTCGAGCCTCATTGTAACACAGTTCAGAGGCATGTAGCCACCACATCTCTTCTCAGAGATAAGCTACCATCGCCCTAGCTGGTTTATTTCCATTTCTGGTTGTAAGCATATTTCAGTATTTTCCATTAATGAAATGAAGTATTATTTCCGTTGCATCTTTGTGTATATGGTTATCTTTGTAATTTGTTGCATTCCTATTTAAATCCGGATCTATCCTCAACAATGTTATAATTTTGAGCCGCTCTCGCATGTGGATTGAAAGCTGACTTTCGAAGTATACCCTTGGCGGGCGGTTTGATTACCAAGTCTGGATTAGGTTTCTCGATCTGTAGTGGATCGGAACCAGGAGTTGAGGTTGATGGATTAGAATGAGAAGATTCTGCTTCTTTACCATCAACAGGACTTTTACTACCATAATCTTGCGATCGAGTCGCAATCCAAACATGGGACATCATCAGTATGGGTTCTTCATTGGCATTCGAGGATGAACCTATCATCTTACTGTCTTGAGCCGGAAAAGGATCCTTCAAAACAACAGGAGTTTGGGAACCCTTGACAATCTTTGCAACCTTTGCACGATGAGGGCAGTCTCTTGTAAAATGTTCATCGTCACAAATGAGACAAGGATAACGAGGTTTGCGCTTTTCATCATTGGATTCTGCCTTTTCAGGTTTCTCCTTTGAACTTTTGTCCGTTTTATTCTTCTTCTTTCCTTTCTTCTTCCCACCAGATTTTGATTTGGCTGTAGATGACTCTACAACGTGAATATCAGCGGAGATCTCTGCAGAAGAATCTCCTGTTGGGGAATCAGGCAAGGTTATGATAGGCGAAGAATTCTTGGAAGACTTCTTCTTACTTTTAGTTTTAACCGTGCCAATCATACCATCGGCGGCATGAGATCCTGAAGGAGCTGCAGTGATTTGATTTTGCTTGGGAAGATCGGGGATTTTTTCGTGTAATGTACCTGACTGAGTATAGACCAAGTCAAGGTACTGTGATTGAGCAATTACTTGCTCCTTAGTAACAACTCCGGCTTTAGCAACATCTTCAGTGATCTTTGGCAACAAAGATTTTACAAACCACTCGGCCAAGATCTGATCCGGAATAAATACCTTCACTAAATGCCGTCGATGTCTCCACTCATGAATATGATCTGAAATGTAAGTGGATGTCGATTGTTTTAGCGAAGTTAACAATTCCGTGCCATTGCCATATCAGACTGGCAACTGAAAATGAGTTAAAAACGAGGTAGCTAACTGACTAAAATTATAAAAAGTGCCTCGCATTAACTCAATGTATCACTTGGCCGCGAGACCAATTAGAGTGCGCTGGAAAAGTCTAAGACGGATTGAATCATCTGTAATGGAGTTAGACGCACACCAGAGGTGGTAAGTCATCACATGGTTCAACGGGTCCTCTCCTGATTTACCTTCGAACTTGGGAATGTCACTGGGCAGCTTATTCGACATTGGCGGCCAAAACGGAAGATAATTAATGGGATCGTTCATTAGGCGCGACAAGTCAGGTAAGTCCAAAGTTGCGATAAATGGTAATTGCCGATTAGGATCCCTAAAACTCTGGGTCATGAGACCAGCCCCAGGAGGAGGATATCCAGGATAACTAGGAATAGGAATCGCGTTCGGGATATTGTATCCTCCCAGAAAACCAGGATTAACCGGACCGTACTGGGGTTGTTGAGGTTGTTGATAAGTGTACCCAGGCTACGGTTGATACTGATAGACTGGCTGTTGCACAGCAGGACCGAATTGGTATTGTCCCTAGTACGGTTGATAAGTGAATTGTGGTTGACTTGTGACAACCGTACTTAAACCAGGTTGTCCTACAGGTATTTGAACCGAAGTTTGAATCGTAGATCCAGACGGTGGTAAAGATGTCTGAGGAGTAGATACAGGAATAGTAGAAACCGGAGCTGTCGATACTCCAGAAGTAGGTGGGGTAGATTGAATAGATGTTGCGGTAGTTGTAGCAGTCGTTTGAGGTGGAGTACGAGGTGTACTAGGCCTAGGCTGAGAAACTACCAAAGGTACAAAAGTTTGAATGTTAGACTGGACTGGTTGTTGGGGTGAACCAGAAACTAAGGGTTGTCCAGTTTGAGATGACAACTGTACACTTGGCTGCAATACCTGTTGAGCTTGCGATGAATCCCATACTATATTCATTCCGGGGTACTGACCCATAACTGGTTGAGAATACTGAGGACCATAACCGGATTGAGGGTAGGATTGATAATTGAAAGGTACATTTCCCGTTCCTTGAACATACGTTTGACCGGAGGGTGGTTGGAAACCTTGGTTCGAGTATTGACCTTGGGGTTGATACCCTTGAGGCACATACTGATACTGGGGTTGACCTTGAGGTATAAAATAATACTGGGGTTGACCTTGGGGTACATATTGAGTCTGGGGTTGACCTTGAGGAACGTACTGTCCCATAGGTATGTACTGTCCTTGAGGTTGCCCCCCAGATGCAAACTGTGTACCTTGAGGTTGCCCCCCAGGTGTTAATTGAGGCTGCCCCCCAGGCGGTAACTAACCACCTTGAGGTTGAGGATTGGGAATAGAACCTGACATCATGAGAATGTCTTCTACGCTCAACGGCTTAGTACCATTGTTTCCAGTTAGTAACCCTTGCTCAATGGGTTGAGGAGATGCTCCCGAAAAAGTACCAGAAAGTGACTGATACCCAGAGGGAATAGAAGGACCACCGTACAAAAAGGATTCGGGCGATTGAGTAAACATGGATGACTGTCCTGACATATTTACGGGAGTATAAAAACCTCTAGGTGTTGGGTGATAAGGAGCACGAGGTGGTGAAAAACTTAACCCTGAGTTTTCTAAGAAATTAGTCAAAGAAAGATACCAAGAACTACTCCTAGGTGGACTGTAAAAAATTGATTCATGCTCCCTTAGTTCAATAACAGGTTGATTTTCAGGGATAGGGATGCCTACTTCTTCTTCTGGACCAAGTTCTTCAATAGCAATAAGTCCAGAAGGAAGATCTTGGGTGATTACTCTTTCTACCCTAGGTGAACCAAGACCACTAGAAGTTGGAGAAATAAACCCCGATGTTGGACTAGCAGCAAATTCACTTTCAAGCTCGGATATTTCAAGTTCCTCACCTATATCACTAGTAGATGAAAAGCTACCAGCAATTTCGGAAACAGACACTGACTGTGGATTATAATCAGCTACTAACGGTTGAAAATCAGGATGTACTCTTAAAGAATATTCTCCTTCCTCAGGTGAACCTACTCTACTGTCTCTAGGAGTTACGAGGACTTTCAAGCCTTCAAGCTGGCTCGGTACTTCCTCAGGAGGTTGGCCCCAAAGTCTAAGAGACTTCCTCAGTAACTCAACCACGTTTACAAACTCAGGAGATTGGCCCCGAAGTCTATGGGACTGTCTTGGTAATTCAGCCACAGTTGAAAACTTTTAACTAATTCACACGCAAACAAAGTAAAATCTCAATGAAAAGCACCTAAAGTCTCTAAAGAACCAAACAAATTTGAATCACACGCCTAAAGAATCTAGGAGATCAAACACACACAAACAGTAACTTTCCGTACTGAAAACACTAGTTGGTGATGAAATCCAACGTCGCAGAGTTCAATACAGAAATGGCGGTTGGAACAGTTACCCCGGAAACCTGCTTAATGAATAGACTGGCACAAGTTCCTCCTCTTAACCGTCTCGAGTGAAGTGAACCGCCCAGAAAATCCAAGTGAGTCTAGCCGACGTCTGCTCCAGGTACAGTGGGATCTTCCCACCACTGTCACCTCAGGAAGAGTCCTAAAGAATATGGCCACTAAGGTTACCAACTAAGACAAATATACCTGGGGGAACAGTCTACGATCCGATACGCACGCAAGGGCAGAGTAGCAAGCTCAATCCCCTTGAAAGCTCCTTGACATAATCCAAGGTTTACCAACAAGTGACCCCAGGCTCCTTGACAATGGTTAATCCAAGGTTTACCGTTTTTAATACGTGAATATCTGGCGTCGTTCCCAATGAGGAAGGATTGATTCCCACACTGGTTCGGACAAGATCTCGTGCTTCTCCTTTAAGAGGAGCTTTCCCAGAGCATAAATGCAACAGTTGGATTTCTTCCCTACCACAAGATACAACTACTTGTTTGTTTTTACTGTCTTGGAGAGTTAATTACTCTCCTACTCCAAGACACTAGCCTAAGCTAAGTTGGTGTATCAGAGCCCTAGAAATAAAAATGTTACTAGGTGAATTTTACTTTAAGTGTTAATTTTAGTGGTTTTTGTTTAAGTCCAAAGGTGCGGAGATGAAACTCGTGGTTTGAAGACTCGACCCAAAATCACTAAAAATGCACCTAAGATGATTTAAACAATCTTTTTCTCTTCGATGAACTTCTAAACTAAGAAAGAGTTTGAGAATGCAAATACTTTGTAAACACAAATCTTTCTCAATTCAACAAATTAAAAGAAGAGTTTTTGTCCTTTTCCAATGCACTCAAAACGAGACAACTAGTTATTTCAAAAAAATTTCCCTTTTTCGTTCCAAAGCACTTAATCACTACAAAACAAAACTTTTTCCAAAAGAGATTTTTATATTTTTTATTTAATAAAACACTCAAAACTATGAAAATGGCTAACTTTGAGATCTACAAATTATAAAAACCTATTTGAAGTCAAAGCCTACTAAAAGTCTTTTTTAAGGATGTTTTACTTAGCTAGATGTAAGCTAAGGACCAATTTATGCAGAATAAAAAATAAGTCAAGAACAACCAATTTTGTTTTCTTTTTGAAAATGAAAATCCAAACTTTTAAATACAAGCTTTTCGAAGTTTTGTAAAGAGAAAACTCAAAGCGGATTTCTCAAACAAGGGGAGATTTCATAAATGGTCAGACTCATAAGAAGGCTGGTAGATACTAAGGTGATCTGAAGTCCCTATAGCTTCTAAGCTCAGACCCACTACACAACCAAAATGAAAAACAAACCCAACAAGCAAAACTCCTAGGAATTTCACTTAAAACCCTAACACTAACGAAATCAATCTAAGGAAAGCTTCTGACAAGTTATATGTAGGTCTGGGCAGTGGATAAAAATTTCTAAACAAACACTAAGCTGACTAACAGAGGAAATCTTAGGGTTTTTCAAAATTTTGACAGGGTTCGCAGGCCCACAGTTCACACAGGTGCGGTCCCGCTTTGTGCTAAAAGCCAAGCTGCGGGTAGGTACGCACTGTGTCAAACGGCTAGGGTGCGGTCCTCTCCCAAAGCTATGAAAAACAAAAAATAACTCTGGATCTACAAACTCTACCCAATTTTACACACAACAAGCCAAAAACAGAAACAAAAACACAGTTTCTCAGGTCAAAGTAAAAACAAGGAAAACAATCAAGTCCCCAGTATGGTCGCCATTTTGTCACACGGAATAAGTCGATCTTGCGGACAAGATAGACCTTCCTAGAATCTAAAGAAGACCTAATGACAAGCAAACCAACCAGACACTATCTTTCTCTAAATATGCTTTGATTAACAATAGCAAACAAGTGTTTTTAGGGCCTACCTTAGGTCCAACGCAAGCTTGTGGATGCCCTCGCTTCTTCGATCCAAATGAGTTCCTTTTTCGTGAATCTGCAAACACAAACAAGGCAAAAAAATTAAATAGCACCTGAAAAGCCAATTGCATAAAACATATTTAACATGAAAGTCAAGGAGTCCATGAAACAAATAACATGAGATACTTGTTGAGAAGAATGAGTTTGATTGTATTAATTCAAAAGAAGAAGAACTTTACAACCTTTGCCTTGACATTGTACAAGCTCCTCCCAGGGTCCAGCAAGAAGTCTCCTCTACTTTGACAAGTTTCACTCACTCCCCAATGAAGCCAAAAAGGTATGTGATCTCTCCTCTTAAGCTCAACTAGGAAGTCTTGATTTCACCAGCATTTACCCTCAAACATATTCAGCTTCTAACCTCCTCAGCAACCAGCCCAATGCTTGTATTTATAGTGCAATGGAGGGAGGTTACTAGGTCCTCCTTAAAGGGATAAAGCCCTCCTTCAAAGGGATAGCTCCTCTCATCAAGGGATTAGCTCCTTCTCTTTTGGGATGCATGAACCACCTCAGAGCGAACAATCCACGTCAAAATTCCTTCTAGAAACCTCTAGAATTAACCCAAAGTGAGTTTTTTAAGATAAAACTTGCGCCTTTTGACTTTCATAGGGGTCCGCACCTACACTGTTAGGGACAGAGCGAGCAGGTCCGCAGTTTTTGTAAACAGAAGGTGCAGGACCGCAGGTAACAGTGAGAGAAAGTGCGGAACCAGAGTTACATTGATTTTTAATGTCTTTCTCTCATTTTCAAAGCTTGATTTGAAGAGCTGAGGTCTGAGACTTTCTTAGGAGGACAGTACAAGTGATGATAGACCCATACTGACTGCAAATAATCATGGTGACGATATTTTTGTGTAACACCCTTCATCCAACTCGTCTGCTAACATGCACATGGTCTTCTTGGGTACGGTTGAACTGGAAACACACTGATGCATAGTGTCTGTGCTGATCTTCAAGTGTGTGCTGGTGGTCATGCGCATCAACTTGCTGAAGTACATGTTCAGCCCCAGTTGGACTTGCTTCTTGTCTTCACCTTGGTGAGTGTGTTGAATGGGTTGGATTTCATGCGTGCGCTCAACGACATGCATGCTGCTGAATCCCTTGCATGCGATCAACAACACTGCTCACAATGTCTACTCTGTGTCAACTTTTGGAATGGATCCTTAAGTTGTATAGGCGCAATTTCATCTATGAGTGCATGTTGTGCCCATTGTTATTCCTACTCCTATTACAACTCATTTTCCTGTCTGTGCAACTTCATGTTATTCCTAAGTTGCTGCTTCAACACATGCATATCCTTCTTTGTTCCATCTTCTACCTTTGTGCGATCTTCATGTCACGTCGTCACTTCATAGCCACAGTCTCCAAATTTTCTTTCATCATCAATGGACCTACTTTAGCTTGCAACCTTGTTCCACCTCTGTGTTGTCAACAACCCTCCTCTTGCATTCATTGCATTTGGTATGTTGTCTTCAACTGTTGTTCATGATGTTGCTTGTTGTGATGTTGCTGCTATCATATCTTGATGTCCTTGTCTACGAACAACTTGATGTCTTCGTGGGTAGGAAAGTCCATGGACAATTGATCGACTGCATCCTCAAGTGTGCTTTGAACGATGTCTTTGTCTCTCCTCTCCTCTCTTGGAAACCATTATACATGTACTGTTGAGAGGCAGATGAACACCTAGGATACCTAGAGACATGGAAACACTCATGGAAATCAATCTATCAGTCGATAACCAAAATGAACATGAGAACTGACTTGCAACATACCTGGGTGCATGATCATGAAGGTTGCACAATTTCGGTCGGGAGGTCAGGACACCAACTGCCAAGACTTCACAAGGCACAATCTGGGCTGCTTGGAGACTGGCTAATTGTTGGAACTGCGAATGCACAATCCAGTCTGGCTGCTGACTGCTGGGATTGTGCAATGCGCAATTCTAGTTGGGAAGGACTGTTGGCCTAGGGACATATTTGCACATTTTCTTGGGCCAAGTGGCCACTATCCTCTAGGAATGCGTAAAACAGTCCTGGAGGCTAGTGCTGGGCAGGAATGCACAAATCTGGAGAGGAAGGTGAGCCTTCCTTTCCTAGATTGCGTAATGCAGCCTTCGTGAAGGCAGAGACTAGGCCAAGGTTGGCCAAACTTGCCGGTGGGCAATTGAAAGAAAATAAGTCAGTGAATGCATGATGACACTTAATGATAGTAGAAGTGATTATCAGTGCATGCAAAACATGAATGAAAGATTCAAGAAACAGATCAACATGCATGTGGTTGAGGCAGTTCACTGGTTGGGCAAATGTCTATGCAAAATAGTTTCATGCATACGAGAACAATGAGATAACAACAAAAATTGAAACAAAGCTAGGACAAGATAGTATATATGTAAACGGCAGAAAGAATTCAAAGAAATCAAGCAAAAAATACTCCTACAAGTGAAAATACAAAACACGACAGAAATGTAACACAAGGCATGGGAAGCGGGCTTTCTCCAAAACAACTGAATTGAATGTGCTAAATGCTCCTAGATGTGATGTGGGATGTCAGAGATGCAAGGTCAATGTGAGGAATGAGCTCTACAACGTCCAGTTTATGAGTTTTGATAACATCGAGGTTGCGACGTGTTAGTGCCTAAATCTATCTCAAGCTGAAGGAAGGCAGGTATAGGGTAACATCAAACCACGCTTAACCTGGTAGCTTGCCCTACCAGGTCGGGAGAGGGCTCTCTCCTTATCAATCTAAATTAGAATATCACAACTAGGGCTTGAGATGACTTAAATGAATGCTGATTTTAGGCTAGGTGTATTAGGTCAGATGATTTTGGTTGATTTTGATGGTTGGTTGCTGGATCAAATGAGGAAGGCAGCTTTGGGTCCGGGAAACCAACTCACATTTGCAGGAGGTTCTATGGGGTGAGATAGGTAGGTGTTTTGGCACTTTGAATTGGGTGTGATGTTAAGTCTAAATACCGGTGAGGAGTTGGAGAGGGCATGAAAAGTTCATGAGTCCTCTTCAAATAGCAGAAAACATTTAAAACTAAATGTAACCTCAAGGCAGAGCATTGAATATCAATGAATTCCACCTATCTATCTTGATTCATTTAGTTATGAAGAAACAAATAGATGCTGGCACATATAAAACATAAGAGAAACTAAATAACAAAGGAAGAAACAATGCCAAGACACATTACCACAAGAATCCCACAAAATGCTGCAAAACCCTGGTTCATTTCCTTGCCAAACTGCAGAAATGATTTACAATGAAGCTCAAAGCATCCACAAGAGTCCAACCTTTACAAATGACTAAGAAAGTACATAATATAGGCATAAAACCACCTATGCTAGCCATTAGGGGTCGAATCCATGAGTCAAGGAGCTATTTCAACAACATCTAAACTAGGAACTAGAAAATAGGCAGTGGAACAGCTTGCCTCTAAAACTATGGAAACTGATTCATTCAACCTCAAACCACCTCTAACTGATGTATCTACCCCCTCAAGTCAATTTTCATCATATTTACATCATATTACATCATTAATTTACCAAAGAGAGAATAAAAAGTTAACTGATAGTCAAACTAGGTGAAATTCTGAGTTTTAGGCAAAATTGAGAAAAAATTGCCTGATGTGCAGTGCCTTGAGCTTGATGCATAGTTCCACTTCAAGGATACTTTTGGAGGCCTTCTGCTCATCCAAATTAGGCCCAAGATTGCTGGTTGGAAAGCCCTACCTGTCTAGTTTTTGTAACACTTTGAATTTTCTGATTTGGAGGTCATTTTCCCCCTCAAAAGTTGATTCTCCCAAGACTGGTTCTTGTGTGTCCAAGAATGGCAGAGAGGGCACTTTTTGAGTGGTTTTTTCCCTTTTGGTGGCCAAGATCTCCTCCAAAATTGATGAAACTTTCTCGGTTTTCTTATTTTTTGATGTTGAATCCAAATATACAAGCCATTTATCAAGAGGATGCACCAATTCAATGCGCAGCACCGGTGGCGTTGCACATCAGCTAGAATTTCCTGTGTTTCTATTTTTAAAATTTTGAAAATGACAAAATTGTCTCAAAATTTGCCCAATTTTGGCTCAAAGCTGCATCATGGGTTACTTTGTTGTGCTAAAGTGACATCAGCTGAAATGTTGAGCTTTTCATCCTTCTTTTTGCCTTTTGTTCCATTTTTCCCCTCCATCCGGATTTCTTGTGGTCTCTGCAATGATAGTGGGTGAAAGAGTGAAGCTTATCCCAAAAAGTTGTACCATATTGTTATCCATGTTTATCACAAATTTCCTTGCTAACTCATGGTGAAATTTGACCCTCTCAACCATTTCACAAAACTCAAAACAAGACTGATATCTGAAACATGTGGTGGCTGAAAGGCAAGCAAGGAGTCCACTCATGCTAATAGGTTCCTCCCTAATGATTTTTTCCACCTTTGTGAGGCTTCCTGGACCGCATATTTCTTTCCCTTGAACTATCACTGGGAGTGTCTTCTTCAAAACCATACTCACTGCTTCTTTCCATGATGCTTGTCTTAATGATGTAATGTGATGATGGTATAGTGAACAATGACAATGGGTGAGTACCAAGAACATGAGTATGAAGATTTTGCAAATGGAACAACAATAAAGAAGTGGAGTAGGGGAATGAAGGTGTTATCACTCAAGAAAAATAGTTTAAATTCTGAACATCAATTTTTTAAATTTGTCAAAAGGTTGGTGTCAGTTTTGGGCCTAGTCTTTTCATCTTGTTTTAGAGTCTTGTTAAGAGTCTTGTTAGTATGTTAAAGGGGTCAATTCTCTGTTGTAGTCCATCACTGGTCTCACACCGCACCTAAGCTCCATATGCCAATCCTATTTCAAAGTTCATAGCGCAGAAACCTCGGTTTAGGTGATTT
Source organism: Pinus tabuliformis (assembly GCA_031772625.1). NCBI lineage: Eukaryota > Viridiplantae > Streptophyta > Pinopsida > Pinales > Pinaceae > Pinus > Pinus tabuliformis. The sequence continues at coordinate 150,756,338 of CM062816.1, forward strand.
CGTAGCGGAAAACACCGATTTTGCACTAACAGCGCTACGAAATGGGGAATTCGTGCTGATCCATAGCACATCTCACCACAGCTGTCATATTTTCTGCAAGAATTTTACGGGGATAACATGTGCAAGGTCTTACATGTCGGTCTTGACACGTGTTCTGTAGACTTCAAATTTGATTCTTGCCTGTACTATTCAAATCGAGATTTCCATCCAAAACCAAATTTGAAAATTCTCTATTAAGACCGAAACTTCTGATTCTGGTTTCGATTTGTGATCAATCTGGCAGTATGACTTCTGGGAAGAATGGGCTCTTGTCACTTTCCTTTGTTTCTAATTTGCAAAATGTCTTGAAGAACAGAAAGATCGGAAAGGCACAATGCTTGGAGCAGATACAGAGGCCGTACCACCTCCACATTACAGAGATTGCAGTAGCTCGAAAATTGAAGGGTTGCTTTCAGAAATCTTTGTTCTAAATTGGAACGTGAAAATGAATCACCGAAAGGTGATATAGATCATAAGAAAAGGCCAGCCTCGCCACCAGAAGGGAATTCAGAACCCAAGGTAATTGATCGAGAATATGCTGAGGTAGTTTTTTCACAAAGACCTCACGGTGGTGACTTTGAAAAGCTTGGGAATAGTTTCAGGCAACTGGGATTTTGCACGGTAGAGGTTGGACTTTTATTGGCTCGACTATGTGATCGGGCTATTGTTGGCTGCCTGGAGATATTCACGAAGATATGCCATGCAAGTATGTTGATGGTTGTGTTATTTGTGAGGTATGGGATTATCGCAAGGGTTCACCAATTTCAGGCGATTCTGTTTCTTCCGGAGAATCATTTCCAATGGTGCAGAAAGTGCTTCTGCGGCCAACTATGGAATATATTATAAAGGACATTGTATCCATGGCAGAGGATTCTTGGACGTACAGTGATCTCATTGAAATTGAGTCAATAATATTGAAGGCTGTGCGACCAAAACTTTGTTTGGATCCCACTCCAATGCTGGAAGGGTTATGTGAGAACCCCAATCTGAACAAGCTTAACTTGGGAGTGCCTATGACACGGCGTCAGAGAATGCAGAAAGGAGGCTTACCGCAAGTTAGGGTCTCATCTAACATTCACAACAAGAAAGTTACTATTGACAAGGCAACTGAGAATACAAAATCTCTGTCTGGAACCACTGCAACAACTTCCATGTTCGAAGATTCTAGTGTCTCTTGTATAAAAGAAAGTTCTGCTCCTGCTTTAGCTGGCGTTGCAAGCAATATACCTGGTGTAAATTCCAAACTTCAGAGCAATGTACAATCAGGGCAAGATTTATCCAGGTTTGGAGCACAAACACATCCTTCAAGTACACAGACAGCACTTAACCGCTCTAGACCTTTGCATGCTCAAGGCAACCAAATTTCTTCGTCAGTCAATACAATGAGCTTTGCATCAAGTTTCGTTTCAGGAGTGGGGCAACACTTTCATGGATCCTAGAATTGCAGGTGGATGAAAAGGGATAATGTATCTATGTTGAACAAGACAGAGATGAAAAAGCAAAAGCAGGAGCTAGCTTGCATGGAAAAATTTCAACAGCAGAATACAGTGCCAAAACTAGATACAACACTGACTAAGGATCCACAGAGAAAGGATAAGTTGGTGCCACAAGATCAGAATAATGAAACTGTGCACTTTTCTGATGTGTCTGCTCAAAGGCATTCTCAACAGTTGACAGGAGATGATGATCAGCAAGTCACAAGCAGGGAAGTGTCTCTGCATGAGCCAAAGCTTTCACCTCATTTAGATCAGATGAGCACAGGAGAGTTTAAGGTAAAAGAAGAAATAGATTTCGAGAGGGGACAACTTGGTATTGAACTGGAGAAAAGACAAGGCGTTTAGAAAGAATTTAATCAAGATTTGAGCTCAAACATCACTGTTCCATCTCATCATCAGATGCCTAGGCAGTCCAGAATCCTTACGGAACAGGCTCCTGATCCATTTGTTAATTTGGAAAAGAATGAAACTATGTCTAACAATGCTTGTTCTCATCCTAGAACCACATCAAGGCTCTTCTTACCCGATAGCCTTACTCTTTTAACATCACTTCAAGTCTTATCATCTGCGTTATCTTCTTCACATTCAAGAAGCAGTAACCTAAACTCCACTGGTCCTCCAGTATATGATCAAAGTCCAGTGAGTAGCATTAACGTTATTGGGCCAGAGGAATTATTGATAGAAAATGAAAAGGGAAGGCAATTTAATGATGCAGAAAAGCCTGAGGGGAAGGATTTTCGAATTGGACAGTTGACAGAAAAATTTGCTTCAGATATTGGTGTTAGAAATGAGGAAAATATGGGCAAGATGATGCTTCAGAATAGTTTGAAGGACAATCAGTGGTGCCAAGGTTCACCTATGGTGCTGTATAAGGAGCAGCTTTCTTGTAGTCAAGAATATCAGTGTTGGTTGAGGAGAAGCTGCCCTTGAGGAACTATTCTGATAACTTGCTACTAGTTTGTTTGTTTATTTCATCCAGCAGTTTAATCTTGACTGACCTTCCATGAATATGGGGTGAGGTAGCTTGCTTAGGCACTAAACTAAAATAGTATGAGTTTGAGCCTGGCATCTTTAGATCATGTCGGAGCATCATGTTCACAAGAGTCATGATTTTGTGTCTAAGTGTAGAAAAATCATGACTTGTGAGTGCAGAAATAATGCTTAAATCATGTCAGAATTCTAGGCTGTTCTCGTATCAGCAGCTTTCCTCAGTCGGATGCATTGATTTGTGGCTTGATTATGACTTGTTTTTAACTAAACCAGATCATCTTTAGTTTGCAGGTTTTGGGTACCATCAAGAAGTAATAAAAACCTCTACCTCAGAAGGCATGTTTGCAAGTAAATCAATATGAACTATGGGTTTAGTGAGGAAGAAGTTCTGGAGCTTCTTGTTTAGATGCTTGTGGGCAAATATTTTGTGCCCCTTTTGTATATCAACGTGAAAAATCAGCTCTACCGTTCATGTTGGTGGAAGGATCTTAAAGAATCTTTATGTTTTCAGGTTTTGTCATCACACAGGTACCTGAAAACGGTGGACAGCACATCAAGGACGTGGCAGTCTGCCCTATTTTGAGTAATTAAAGGATAAAGGACATGCTTCTTTGGATTCGAACATTTTGAGGTAAACCAAAGACCAGTAAAACAGGGATAATTTCCTATGTTTCAGGACAGTGGAAAACATGTGATATTGAAGAGCAACATGAAGCATTAAAGGTCCATCACAGCCACCGCCAGAAGGGAACCAGATGTCAGAGAACAAAGATGAGGGAACCAGATGTCAGAGAACGAAGATGATTGTAGACCAAGGCTGTTATGGAATTAGAGTCCTATTTGATTTAGAAGTCTAGAAGATCTAGTAAAATTAGAATCTTAATTGTTTTAGGATTCCAGAGCTGTCAATTAGTAGTCAGTTGTAATTATTAGTTAGTTAAAGTGTTAGTAGGTGTCATCATAGGCAGAATTGGAGTTCCCCTCACGCTGGAGGAGGAACCTCAGTTAGGTGGAAGAGATCTATATATAGCTGAAACAGCAATGTAATCAGGGTTGGGAAATTTTATAACAGAGTATTGTTTTGGCTTATGTAAAGACAGAGTTCAGTAATATAATTTGGCTGCTTTTCTTCTCAGGATTCATGAAGGATTTCTATGTTCAGAATGTATGATTTTATCTTTTCCTTAATGTCTTTTACAGTTGCATAGGTGTACAATCACTCAGAATTCACTGATTGTGCTCTGATTTCCTGTGTGCATTTATGAGCTGTGGTTCCATATGTGTTGTGTTCTGAATATTCAAATGCTAAGTGCCCTGACTTCTATGTAAAGGCAGTACTATTGTTTACTGAAGTGTGATTGACTCCATAGGCCCAATGGAAACTTATGAAATGTTTGTCCAGCCTTTATATTTGTCATTGTTATGTCACAAGAGTTAGCCATCTTATTCTTAACCAAAATCAATAACCCTTTGAGAGAGCCCTCTCAGGCTAAGGAGGCTAAGCCTTAGTCAAAAGATTGGTTTGAAACAGTTACTTGAATTCTTCCTAGTTTGCAGCCTTCCAGGGCTTGATTTTGAGATAACAGAAGGGAAAGATTTAAGAAATTAGGGTTTTGAATTATAAGGGACTTAGGGTTTAATAAAGGGGATTAGTTTCTTAGGGGAAAAAGGAAAGAGAAAATGGAATCAATGGGTAGTTTTAGGGAAATGAAGTTTGGGAAAAGAGAAAAGGGATGTTGGTTTTGTAATGAGGTGAAAATTTTGCAATGAAGTGAAAAGTATGAAGGCAAGCTATGGTTTTGGTTTTAAGAAGAAAAAATCATGAACAAAACATGAAGAAGACTAATTTCAGCTCAGGATCGATGAAAACTTACTTGTAGGAGTGAAATGCAGCATTTGGGAGAATTTGGGATACATTTGAGTGATTTTGGAAACTCCCTGGTCAATGCGCAGTGCATTGAGACCAATGCATAGTGCCTTCCTGATGTATAGCGCCTGTGTAATTTAACACTGGCAAAAACTGTCTGATGCGTAGTGCCAAACCTCTGATGCACAATGCCAACCCTCTGATGCGTAGCGCCTCCTTGATGCGCAACACCTTTTTGTAGATGACTTTTGAAGGCCTTCCCGGTGTCAAAATTGGGCATGTGATAGCTAGCTTGTCATGTCTACTTTCCATAACATCTTGAATTTTTCAATTTGGAGTTCATTTGCCCTGTCAAAAGTCAAATCTCCCAAGACTGGTCAAAATGTGTAGAATGAGACTGCTTGAATGCAGAGTGCTATTGTAGTCAACTTTTGAAGGTCTTCCTCAACTCCAAATTGAGCTCATGATAGCTCATTGGAAATCTCTCTCTGTCTAGATATCATTTAAATAATCAAGCAATTCATTTGAACATCCCAGCTAGGTGAAATATTTATTTTCCCAAGGTCACTCCAGAAGTGCATCGATCCTCTTGAGGCCAATGATGTTTTCGACATTTCTCCAAAACCATGAAACCTGTGTAAAAATTGAAAGATTTTTTCCTTCTTGGGTCAATGATGGACACAAACCTCTCTCACTTTTGTCAAATTCATCTTTTCTTGCTCAAAAACATAGTTTGAAGAAAACCTATTCCAATAAGTGGAACAAAGGATTTGTAGAAATGAAGGGAAATGAAGGGGATGAGGGGCTTATAAATTATTGACAAAATTTTGGGAAGTAGGGAGGGATGTTAGGAAGTAGGGGAAAGTGGAATTTCAAAGATTGAGTTAGGGGAAGGGGTCCAAAAGGGCAAAACAGAGGCCTAGCCTAGAAAATTGTCAAATTGTAGCAATAAACTAGGGTTTGTGGGAAAATGATGAATTTGAGGGATATGAGTGATGGGAATTGTTTAAGAAGGTATATTAGGGATAGGGGAAGGTGTATGAACATCAAGACACAAGTTTTGTTGATCATTTGGCCATCCAAGAAAAATTACCTTCAAAACCCTAGAAGAGGGAAATGAGGCTTACCCAAGTACAACTAAAGCATGAACAAGGTGTAAAATGACCCATTGGAACCTAAAATGATAATGGAAACTCTTTGAATGATGGTACACCAACCTGAATGGTGACATGGACCAATACTTGGAAGACTTTGGAAGGAGTGAAAACAACCCTAGACCTAATACCTAGTAACCAAATTTTACTTGAAGACTCATTGAAATGACAAAATTTGACTTTGACACCCTGAGACCACTTTGTAAGAGCATATTTGATCATTGATGGAAGGCTTCAAAGGTTGAAACTGACACGATGCGCATGCCATGAATCTAGGGGAAGTGACACTTGGTGGGAGGTTTCAGAATTTATCCTTGCATGTAACGTCCAACTGCTAAACATAGATCCCTGAAACAAGGGATACCTTTGCATGCTACCTTGGGAGAAGAATCCCATGCATGCAAGTCTATTTTGCTTAGTCTCGGAGGGAATCGGTCAACTCAGTTGCACATGCAAGAGACTACTCAAATGCTAGAGAAAAATGCACATTTCTGGCTCGGAGCTGGGCCGGCTTCCCAGGAGATTTGCGTAATTTATGGGTAGAGCAGCTGAATGCTGCCCAAATTTAAGCAAATCCTAGGGTGAAGAGTCTACTGCTAGGAAGATTTGCTCAAATACTGCTGGGAGGGTTGGCTGGTAGGATTGCGCAATCTTGGAGCCTAGAGGCTATCATAGAGGATTGCGCAATTCCTGGAGGGAAGGCTGGTTACCCTCCATAAATGTGCAATTTTCAAGGGGAAGCTACCCAGCCTGCAGTTGGACCAAGTCTGGATGAGTAGCCTATGAAGGGAATGTATCAACTGTGATCGATAGGCTGCCTTTGTGTGAGGAAAACACTTGAAGCTTGAGTACTTGACAAAGCGAGACAAAGTGTTGAGTAAGGTTGGTAGGGAGGCTCCAAAATAGGCTAAGGAAAATTTTTGGAGGCTGTTTGTAGCCGCTACAATAGGGTCATAACCTCATGAGGTGTAATACTACTCATAGGCTGAATTTCATGATGTTGGTCTTCTTGTGAAAGTTTTGACTTATCCCTGTTTTTATTTAATGATAATCTTGATCTAGCAATGTGATCAGTGCCAGAAGATGGGAAAGCCTACTCCACGAGATGAAATGCCCCTACAACCTCAAGTGACTTTCGAGCCATTTGACAAGTGGGGCATGGACTTCATTGGGCCTATCAATCCTCCTTCAAAGCAAAAACAACACATTATTATGTGCACTGATTACTTGACTAAGTGGGTTAAAACCAAGGCAATTAAGGCTGAAACAGAAAAAAAAGGTGGTTGAGTTCCTAAGGGAGAATATATTCTACAAATATGGGTACCCTAGAGAGCTAGTCACAGACCAAGGCAACCAGTTTACCTCCAGCATGATTGAAGAACTGCTCAAGCATCACAAAATCAAGCATAGGACCTCCACTCCTTATCATCCACAAGCTAATGGGCAAGTGGAGGTGACCAACAGAGCACTGTAGAACATCCTAACCAAGGTAGTGAATAGCAGTAGAAAGGATTGGGCAGAAAGACTAGTTGAGTCCACCTGGGCCTATAATACAACATGGAAGATCACCACTGGATTTGCACCCTATGAGCTGGTCTATGGGAAGAAGGCTTTGCTTTCCATTGAATTTGAATATAATACATTAAGGATGGTAGCCCAAATAGATCTAGATCTCAGTCATGCACAAAAATAAAGATTGTTCCATTTGAATGGCTTAGATGAATTCAGAATGGAGGCCCTCCTCCATATAGAGATAGTTCAGCTTCAGAGGAAAATCTAGCATGACAAGCACGTTAAGGCGAAGCAATTTCAAGAAGGATATTGGGCATATTATATGACTCAAGGTATAAAGACTTCAAGGGAAAGCTAAGGACAAGATGGCTCAGACCTTATGTGGTGGAAAGATGCCATGAAAACGGTTCAGTGCAGATCAGAACTATAGATGAAGAAGCCATTCCATTACTAATTAATGGAAACAAATTGAAAATGTACAAGAGGCCTTTATCTAAGCAAGAGTTCATTGATAGTATCAATAAGACAGTGATGATGGTGGAGCAAGTTTCAGCTCCTCCCTCATCAGGTCACTGAAAAAGAAAAAAAACATAATAAGGATTCAGGTGAAAACCTCCATGAGGTGCCTGAGTCCCATCTTTGGGTTGAAAACCTCCATGAGGCGGCCCAAGGATGAGAAAAATGGAAAGAAAAAGAATATCCCTGGGTGAAAACCTTCCTTGAGGCATCCAGGGAAAATATCTAGGGTGAAAACTTCTCTGAGGCAGCCTAGGTGTTTTTAATATATATATATATATATATATATATATATATATATATATATATATATATATATATATATATATATATATAATAAGAGAAAAAGGAAAAAAACATAATTGTTATTTGCAGGAGGATGAGAAAGAAAATCAGGGAGAAAAGAGAAGATCCAAAGGGGGCCCTACCTCACATATGTTCATCTCCTCCACTCCTTACTGTTAATGTCAGTGTCTTCACACTGCCATCAGTGATCAAAATTACTCTTTTACATTAATGTAGGTGTCTCATTCGATCAGTTGTATTCCATTAGGTCATGGATCAACTGATGGTAGTGGTTTCATTTCAGTTTCCCTCATGTCATATACTTGCTGCTTGTTCAAACATCTTTTAGTTGTCCATAATCAGTTCAATTTCATTTTCTACTAGTCCTAGGGTTTAGTGTTAGGGTTTCATTAGATTTTATGGTTTGTCATCATGGTCATTCAGAATGAATAAAAATTATCAGCAAACACATGAGGAGGATGAAAAAGTTCATAAAGACATTATATTTCTTTCAAAAATTGTAAAAATCTCTTTAACCTCAAAACTCTGTTTTGAGGTAAAATAGAGCATTTTTATTTAATGGTTTCATTTCATGTAATTTATGTAATTCTATATTTCCTATATGTAATAATTTTTCACAAGCTGTTCCTAGTCACCTGGTGACAATGCCAGCTCCTGCCACTGCAAAAAGTCAAAGAGATTAGTATCAGTTCACCTGCAAAGGTCAGAAAGGAAAATATAAGCAAAACAGAGTATTTCAAAAGGCTATCAAAACATTAGAAAGTGGGTCTTGTTAATGAAAATTTAAAAAGAGAAAGGGTATAAAAATCTCATCCATATGTTTCATTTTTCATTGATGAAGAGCAAAGTGCTAAGTGAAGCCCAAGAAATACGATTTTTCACTATCATCGAGCAAGAAGGAGAAAAAACAGTGAAAATCAGGAAGGTTGACCGACGCTATGCACCATTTGCCTGGCATTGCGCATTAAAAGTGCGTTGCGCACCTATTGAGCTCTTGCAGTGTAAATTTACACATGCACTGCACATTAAAATGGAATTACGCACCTATTGACCGGCGTTGCACACCTGTTGGGGAAGTCAAAACTACCTCAAATCACCTCCAAACTTCTTCAAAAACCATTTGATGCTTGTTTCAAGTAAGTACACCATTCCTCCTTGCTGAAAAGGAATTGTGCTTGGTTTCTTGAGTGTGTTTGGCTTCTTTTAGAACAAACCCTAACTAATCGCTAAACTACCTCTCATAAGCTATCAAGGTCATTTGTTGCTCTTTTACTTCATTTATACTTAGTTTCCCAAGTCACATTCCCTATCCCTCAGTCATCAAATTTCATTCCCCAAAACCCCACTCTCCTTATCAAATCCTAGCCCTATTACACTATTCCCTAACCCTAATTTCCAACTCTTACAATTTCACTACACTCATTCCCTTATTTAACTCTGTACCCCACATCCTAAACATTATTCACTCCCCTATTTCCCCTAAGAACCCCAAACTCCTACTCTCTCAAGCACTCACATCCCCATACACCTCACTTACCTTATATTTTTAAAATCTCTTCATACTCATCTTGTTCCCACTACAATCCTTCATTTCACATCAACTACCACATCACCAAAACCCATGGAGAGAGACACAAAATATAAGAGGGAGGAGGAAACTTTTAGTGACAGTTCTAGGGAAAGACATGTGCCAAGGAAGCCTCACAAAGGGGGAAAAATCATCTGGGAGGAACCTATCAATCTTACAGAGTTGCTTGCTTGCCCACTTGCCATATCATGTTTTAGACATCACTCTTGCTATGATTTTTGTGAAATGGTGGAGAGGGTCAAATTCCATCATGAGCTGGCTAGGTTGTTTGTTACTCATCTAGACAAGGGTCAGGTTACCCTTGCCAGTGTTTCTTTCACATTATCACCTACCACTATCTCAGAAGCAACAGGCATCCCAAATGTAGGTGAACAATGGAACAAAGGGCAATATGTGGACAAAGAATATTATGAGCCTTATATTAAGGCTAGATATCATAGCAAGATCAGTAGGGTATTTCCTTTCAAGTACTTGGAGGACAGGTTTGCCCCTCTTATGAAGATCATCATCAAATACTTCACCTATGAGGGAAGGTTTTCCCGCTTATATGCATACCACATCAGGTTATTGATGCACTTCCTTCTAAACTAAATGAATCAAGGCGAATAGACGAAATACACTAATTTACAGTTCTTTGTCTTGGGAATGCATTTGGTTTTCTATGTTTTCAACAGTTTGAAGATGATTCATGCTCCTCATGCCCTCCTCAACCCCTTAACAGTCTAAATCCACCATCTCAAACAATTTCTAGTACATAGATCCTTTGTCTACCTCACCCCATAGAACATGTTTGTATCCCTTATTTGATTTCCCGGACCTAACCTGCCTGCTTCATTTGATCTAGCAACCAAACATCAAAATCAATCAAAATCCTTTGAGCTACTATACCTAGCCTAAAATCTATATTCAACTCAGTCATCTCAAGTCATAATTGCAACCATCCTAACTGATATTGACAAGGAGAGAGCCCTCTCTTGACCTGGTAGGGCTAGCTACCAGGTTAAGTGTGGTTTGTAGTTACTCTAGAATTGCCTCCTTTCAGCCTGAGGTCGATCTAGGCACTAACACTTACCATGAATTCCTCCATAAATTCCATTGTTTTTCACTTCATTGCTCCAATTCAAGTGAAATTTGTGTTTTCTACAGGGACCCCTCACCTCATCCATTACCATCAACCTTGCCTTCACACACTCCTACTCCTTGTGTCCATTCAGCATTATCAGAATCTGCAGTCAAGAAACCATCAGCAGACAGCAAAGGAGGAAGAAGAATGACCATCAGGAGCATCTCTGATCTTTGACAACTACAATGTGGCATTAAGGCCACAGGTAAGTATCCTACTCACTCACCCATATGCATCATTTGATCAAAAGTTGTAAATTTTAAGAGGTAGTTGGTTTGTAAGTAAAATGGTGGCCAATTTCCTCTAAAAAAGGCTAGTGGATTACATACACAGGAAACTCTGTTTTCTCAAGAATTTTCTCATTTCCTCTTCAAGCCTCACAAGCAAGATTCTCATCAAGTATATCTCATGTGAGGGTAGATACAATATTGTTTATGGCTACCATTTTAGAATTCTTGAAGAAATAATATTTGGGATAGAAACACCAGTTCACCAAAGATTCAGCATACCCTATTTTCTGATGCAATCACTCATGGACTCCAGTAGAAAAGTAAAGAAAGGAAATTCCTAATCGTTGGCTCACCATGGGTTGATTAGAATCCTCATTGAGGATGCCCTCCTAAACCCCAGGATCCCTATAACATGGACAGTCTTCAATGAATTACCAGTATAGGATGACATGAGAACCTTCATCTATGGTGTTAGTCCTTCTGTCAGTGAGGAGGAGGCAAAAAAAGAAGAAGAATATACAGAGCTAGATAGGGATGAGGTAGATAAGGAAGAAACTAATACAGAGGGACATGATGAAGAAGACACTAATACAAAGGAACATGATGCTGAAACAGAAGAGGAAGAAGGCAATGAAAAAAAAGAGTAGAAAGAAACAAAAGAGCTAAGTGGCTTCAGGGATAGGGAAGAAGCTGAAAAGTCCAATCCCATGACCCTAATCCACACCAATAATCTAATTGCAAATGATCCTCAACTGGCACTTAGATATTTTGCTGCCCAAGAGCAAGCAATTTCACATTTTGAGGACATGTTTAGGCTGCTAAGAAATGATAATATACATGCCTGCATAGGGAGATGAAAAAACTCCCACATAGCTTGAAGATCAGAGAATATCAGTGGGAAGAAGTAGAAAGGAAAGTAGGGTTCTATGAACAAGAAGAAGAGAGCACAACAGAAGCATAGGATGTCAGAGATGCTACCAGTGGCACTAAGTTGCTTAGAGGATGAGCAACACTTTCAGTAGGGGGTGATGATGAGCCTCATCATTGAGTAATTATATGGGCCTTCATTGGCCTTAATTCACCTCCTAGCTTAGTCAAACCAACTATTCTCACAACTTATTGCATAGTTTTGATTATATTTTGTTTATGAGATGAGTTAGAGTTGGATATTTTGCTTTGTGGTCTAATGTGCATGAAATGCAGGAATAAAAGATAAAAGCAAGGAAAATGCAGGGATAAAAAGATAAAAGCAAGGAACTATGGTAAAAGACCTTGGTAAAAACTTGAATGGGACAAGGGAGAGGAATTACAGGAGGTAAATCCTCCTCATTTATTGCCCCTCCATTCGAATATCCCTTCGTCAGCTGAAAGTACAAATAGCCAAATCAAAAGTACTAGGAGGCAGCCAAGCAAGTGAAGGTGCAAATAGCCAAATCAGGTGTACTAGAAGGCAGCCAAGCAAGTGAAAGTATGAGTTTATCTTGAGTTGGGAGCCAAGCCTCCCTACTAGAAGGTAGCCAAGCTAGTGAAAGGGAAAGCACGAGTTTATCATTGAATTGGGAGTTGTACCTCCCTAATTTTGAAGGAAGTTGTTGGAGACTTCAAATGTATAAGTAGAGAGGCTTAGGACCTCAGTATTTTTAGTCAGTTAGCAAGCATTAGAAGTATTCTGACTTTTTACTCTACTTTGTGTCCAAGTGCAGACTTGTAATATTTTTTATGTAGTACAATATTCTTTTATAATGGAGATGAGTTTTGTTTTGAGCCAGCACTAAGTTAACTCAGAGGGCTAAAGCTCTTGGGTTAGGGCCTGACCCTAGCAGCCAAAGCTCCTCTATTGTATTATTAAGTAGCATAGTTTCATGTTTTCTATTCATCTGCTTAAGAAGTTCATTTCCATTCCAGAGGTTTATTGTTTAATTGTTCATCTACTTAAATACTTGCAATCTCATTACAGTAGTGTAGAGTGGATCATTTATGATTTCATTCAATCAGTAGGTTGGCAAAGAAAATATCCACAAGGTTTCTCATAGGTGTCTCGGCCTCACCTCCTCCCTTTGGGACCATGACGTGAGGAAGAAGCAACTCCAAAAACACAGGGTTTTGGTTTTCATAGGCGGTTTGTTGTTTAACGTAGTCATTAGGTTCATTGCATTGTTACTCTGTTCCTTTTATGATCGTCTACTCCTTCACTCTCTTCCCATCATTTGATCTCCCTCACATCCCTTTCATTCTCCTTCAACATGAAAAGCTGAGTAGAAGTTGTTAATCCACATTCAAACGGTTTTTACCCGTAGATCGCCTCACACAGCAGAACTGACCAATCACTGCCTGGATTCACTTTTAGCTTTTTGACTTCATACCCTTTAAATCCCAACCGTCGATCTGCCTTGTTAGATCTAATGGCTATCGCGCCATATCATGTGCATTTTTGTCTGATCGTTATCCGCCCAAGGGCACGTGAAATGTGTGGTTTCCCGTGCTACGTGTTGGCCAGGGAGGCTAATCACGTGAAATTTGAGAAAACTGTTTACAGCTTTGAGGGCACACGAAATACTGCTTATCGCCCTCTAAACCTGCTCCTTCATTTCTGCACATTCCTTTAAGTGCTCCAATCTCTACCATCAATCTGTCTCCTGATCTGACGGCCATCACATCACCCAATACCATTTCGGCACTTTTCTTTTTCCCGCGATCTAATATCCACCATCCATCTACCAATCAATCCTGTCTGTCCATCTCCTGACTCCACCCGCGTGACATAATCTCAATCGTCCATCTTCGGTTGTCCCCGTTCGTTAATCTATTCACTCAACTGCCCGCAATATAATCTCCACCATTCATCCTATAGTTAACCCTATTTTCCCATCTACCTACATACACTCCTGCAATCCCATCTCAGTCGTTCGTTTTCCTTTCACCTTCCTAATCCAATGGTTCTCAGGTGTTGTTGCTCCCTCACATCCTCCTTTCACCAATTTGACCTTCGACTGCTTCTTCCTCTTAGACATAGACTTAGCTTAGTTTCCATTGGTTACCCCTTAGTCTAGTTTTGATGCTTTTACTTCTACAACTTAGATAATTAGCATTAGATTAGTGATTGATCTAGTAATTCTACTTAGATAATTGTTTAATTAGTTAGCTAGGGTCTGGTGTGAGTTTAGCATTACATTATTTCTTTCTTCATTTCTGGAGTAGAATACCTCTCCCCTAGAATAGGTTTGCTCTCCTTCCATCAAAATCAAGCGTCTTCTGACCTTATAGAAGTCTGGCTTGGAACCCCTAGGGGCTCTTGCTAGATGAGCAGTGACAACATGCAATACCTTCACTCCTACTTGTGTATATAGCATAGTCACCTCCAAGTTTGTACCAACCCTAGGTTGACAAGTAAAGCTTGTAGCCCTGGGATTTGCAGCATTCTTTCTGCAATACCTAGGCTCGCCACTAAGCCTAACCACTTATTTAGATTAGTAGGAAAATAATCATCTTTCCTTGAGTTATCACTTTCTCTTCCATGATTTTCCAATCTTGGGCTCAGATCCTCCCACAAGTATTCTTCTTCCTCATAATTTCCCTAGTTTCTAGACACCATTCTATTGCATATTATATCAATTTCCTAAGGTGGTTGTACAAGTGAAAGAAGTCCATGCAGAGATCTCTAGCCCATGTAATTTCTGTAGGCATCATGTAGATCACCATGCATTGGTTGATGCCTCCAATCATAGCCATTCCTTGAACCATATGCCACACTTGTATCAGCAGTTTCAAGTTTCTTGAGGTGACCTCCAGCACCTTTCCAACCCATTATCCTTCTTCGCGTTCTTGTCATTCAACCTTCCAACAATCCTTGATGGAGAAGGAGTCCTTCCAACTCCAATCCTTGATGATGCCAAAGGATCGCTCTTGCCAAAAACACTTAATAGAGAAGGATCCCTTCCAATTCCAACTCTTGGGGGAGAGGCAACCCTTCCACCTCTTAACCTAGAGAGTGGAGAGGAAGGTTTTCCAACTCCAATCCTTGAAAAAGGAGAGAAAGGCCTTCCAAATCTAATGATTTATGGAGAAACATTGAAATTGTAATCACTATAGCCTATAGTAGGCTTTTGTCCATATCCAAGTTCAAGACTCATATCCATACTAGAGAAATTCATGTTAGCTTGTATAAAGGATTTTCTTCATTTCTTGCAACTTCACTCTTATTTTAGCTATAATACAAAAAAATGGCTACCTTGTGAAATTAATCACTTTCATTTCATTCTATCACAGCTTACAACTTGAAACAAAATATAAAGAATGGCATTTATAAAATGCATTATCCTGTCAAGCCCACTGGAATTGTCTTAGAAAAAATATCATTATGTCTGTGGTGAACATTTGTTCTATGTATCTGTTGAAGTCTCGAAAATCATTGCTTCAACATGGGGGAAAACCACCGATTCCGGACCTTGGTTGGCAGCTCCTTTTCCATTTGGAGTAGTGACTCTGACTGGGGATAATGGGACCCGTTTCCCAATCTATTTTACGATTGTGCTGATGGGGTGATATATATTTTTGAGTAATGTTTAAGCTAAAAGTAATCTAATCTAAACTAATAATCACATGCATTTTATCCTAATTTAAACACTATCTAATTATGACTATACCCAGGAGTAAATTGATGTATACGATCTACAATAATGCCTAAAATCAATTGGTAATAAAGATCATTCAATTGAAATGAGAAATGAAATCGTTTAACAATAATAATTTCATATAAAAAGTTAGCTGAAACGATTGTGAAAGATATATCGCATAAGAAATTATTCATGTATTCAACATAAAATATAGGCCATCACCATACAGAAGTGGAATAATGCGAACCAAGATTCGAACATTCATACATAAACAACTTGAAGAGAAATTATTTCTTGATACATAAGTAAAAATAATTATGAGATAAAAGTACCATTTATAATACGTCCTACTTGTCATGCGGAAAGAGTCAATTTTGCGGACAAAACCGACCTCCCTAGAAGCTAAGGCTTTCTAGTGACAAACAAAACAATCAAGCACTATCTTTCCCTAAATATGCATTTAAAATACAAGCAACCAGGTGTTTAAAGCATATCTTTAGTCCAACGCTGTTTGTAGTAGCCAAGCCTCTCCGATCCAGATGAGCTCCTCCTTCTCTTTGAAACCTGCATTCACTAACAAGCAAACGATTACATAGCACCTGAATAACTCATATAATAAAACATATTCATCATAAAGACCAAGGAGTATATGAAACAAATTATATATAACAACTTGTTGAGAAAAATGAACTTAATTGTATTAATTGGAAACAAAAGAAACCATTACAACCAGTGCCTTGGTGTTGTGCAGGTCCCTCCCAGGGTCCATCAAGAGTTCTCCTTTACTTGATCAGCTCACCCACTTCCAAATGAAGCTAAGAAAGGATGGGAATCTCTCCTCTCAAGCTCTATAAGGGAGTCCTAATTTCAGCAGCATCTACCCTTAGGAATGTTCAGCTTTCAACCTCCCCTCCTTCTGGCCCAATGCCTGTATTTATAATGCTTTGGAGGAAGTTAATCAGGTCCACCATCAATGGGATAAGCCCCTCTTTCAATGGGATAGCTCCCCTCTTGATGGGATAAGTTCCTCTTTCATAGTGATGCATGAACCATTTGGAGGCGCTCAATACACGTCAAACCATCTTCTAGAATGCTCTAGATTCGACCACAAGTAAATTTTTTGAAGTAAAACTCGCACCTTTTGACCTTTACAGGAGTACGCACCCACCCCTTTACAGACAGAGCGTACAAGTACGCAAGTATTGTGAACTTGAGGTGCGTACAGGCAGGTAAGTTTAAGAGAAACTGCGTAACCGGAGTTAATTGACTTTTTAAGGACTTTCTCTCTTTCTTGGGGTTTGACATGAGGGGCAGAGGTATAAGACTTGCCAAGGAGGATAGTATGACAGTTGATGGAGCCATACTAACTGCAAATAGTCATGGTGACAAATTTTAGTGTAACAGATTGCCCCCTAAAGTGCGAAGCCTGTAGTAGATTAGGGTTTCATATCATCTAGGAAGGGTGAAGTACTTTATCATTTCAAGGATTATCTTGTGGAGAGCCCAGTCGGAACCTGCAAATATTCAACACAAAATACATATATAAGATCATATCATCGCTGAGGTAGGCATTCCCATACTCAGATTGAAAACTTTAGCTAACAAACTAACTAATGCTCTGATATAGGAATGATTTCGCAGTACATCATAATCATAGACTCATGTAGACATAGTATGGACGCAACCATCTGTTTATGTTTAGTCTACTATATAATGAATACAAAACTCCCCGCAGCCTGGATGGTGGAAACTAGATCCAGGGTCTTCATTTCTACTTCCCGAAATAGTACGATTCTATCCATGCGAATAAATGAGTTGATGTCGAACATGGTAGAAACCACTTGATTACCAGTCGATGATGTAAACTGTTAACAAGTGTGAGAGAGACCACCAGTGATGTCAATGGTTCTCAAAGTACCCAGTACAATCCATGAGATGTGAACAAATGTGTTGATGTCGAACATGTCACGGAATCCTTCGATCAAAAGTCAATGATGTAAACTGTCGTCAAAGGCGAGAAACCTACCATTGATGCATGCAGATTTCAAGGTACTGACAATTTCTAGGTCATCTTTCTAGATAATGTGCTGATGTTGATAGAAAGCGACTTGTTGCAGGCAAGCCCACAACACGAAATCATAGATCAAGTTGAAGAAATGTAGCTGTAAGGATTGACTCAGGGATGGTCAAAATGGATGAAAGCTATTTTGTAGATGAATGGTTTATTTGCAGTGACCTCTGGAACACATAACGACACGACAGATGGCTTGGTGACAATTGACCCAAAGTTAATACCCGGAACCGGCTGAAGATTTTCAATGTGGTTTGATCAACTGTTAGGCAAAGGATTTCCCAACCCAGGTGAATGAAAAAGTGTCGTGTTCAAGAGTGGTGATAAGGTTTCTTCCGAGACAAAGGATAACAAATAGGCTCATTTTTCTCTCTTTTCCCCCACCATTTCTGGCAAGTACCTCTTTATTTTTTACAAGCTTGAGGAGGATAACATTTGCTTGATTATAAGCTCATCCTTCGGATGAGTCCAACTTAGTTTAGATTCGAACCCTAAGAAGGAGTGGTCCGTTCATGTTTGTAATCGAACAGGTCCTTTATTGTGAAATTTTAACGAGTCCAATATAGGAGAAACTCGGCGTTTTTCAATTTTAGAGAATCTGAAAAACTTAAGAAGACTCCAGGGTTGACCTTTTTCGTAAATTTGTGTCTCCCAAGCCCGAAAAAGTATAAAATAATACTTGAGAGAACCGCTTGATCTTTACGACCAAGGAGTACTTTCATGATTAGTGTCTTTGACCTGAAAAGTAAAAAGCGATCAAGGACACGTCGTTTTATTTCCAGTATCGAATTTGAAACGACAAAAATCCGGCAATCTTTTCATGTTTTTACGGTCAGAAAAGGACTATAAGAGGACCGTCTTTTAATTCTGTTTTAACAAGTGTAAAAGAAACGCTCGGCAATCTTTTCATGTTTTAGGAGTCAGAAAAGGGCTTAAAGATGACTATGATGTTTTTGTTTGTAAAAAATGACAATTTTCCCTGAAAATCCTTTATCCTGCACAAAAACCAACACATTACTCATACCTGTTTAAGATAGATAAAAATACTTTGAAAAATACCTTTTCATGGTGAAAAATAAACAAATTTACCATTTATTTACCCAAAAAACCTATAAAAAGGGCTTTTACCAATTCATTTTTACCGTTTTACTGTTGAGCAGAGAAAAAGGGATTTTGGCAAGAAACTTCCCGTGGACATTGCGGAGAATCCGACCGTCGAAATCGAACGCCGTCTCTTTCAGGTATTCTACAACATCCTCCTCTTCATTTTCATCTGTTTAGACTTTGGTTTTAGGCCCTAGATTTCATTTTTTGGAGGCTTTAGGGTTTCAAGATCCGCCTTTCGGGGTACGCAGATGCCACACTAGGGACCTGCGTACCCCGACATTTTCTCAGTTGGGAAATGGCAGGCGTATGCAGCTTGCCTTAAAGGAACCTGCGTACCCACGCTCTATTCCTAAAGGCGGGGTGCGTACTCCATGCAAAGGGTTTACCAACCCCAAATTCTCCAAATTGGACCAACAATTTTTGATTTTATGGATTCTAATGGATGTTTTCTGGTGTGTAGATTGCCCACCATGCTTGATTGGCGCGAGAGAGAGCACGAAGATGTTGATTTGTCCGCCATTAGTCATCAACCGTCCATTGATGCTTTGAAGGCATGTGGCCTTTACAAATACTGGGCCATACCTGGCATGAGGACCCAGGTGCGCTTTCTAGAGTGGCTGGTAGAAAGATGGAACATCCAGGACCAGTGCTTTTACATTGGAGGGCACCAGCTCGAGATAGAGCCCTCAGATATTTACTTCCTCACTGGTTTTCCCAAGAGAGGCGAACACTTGACTCTGTTCGGGACTAGGCCGGGTGGCCAGTCCATTGCTAGTCTCCGACTAGAGTGGTGTAACACTCAGTCTCAGGAGAAGGGGATAGAGATCAAAACTATATCCCGACCTGAACTTATGGTGATTGATTTTACAGTTACCAGACTTTGCAGGGCTGCCGCTTTACACATTGCCACTGGATCCCAGATGCGGATGGCGATTGATTGCTATCGAGGCACCATTTTCAACTGGTGTGATGCTGTGTTGGCCAATTTAAAGGGCCAGCTGACTAGAACCAAAAATGGACAGCTAAAGACTTTTGGTTATGGGTCTTTAGTTGTGAGTTTTGCCTTAGAGAGGGTTCCGATGCTGATCCCATAGCATCTCACTGTTGAGGCTGGGCCTCCCCGAGAGCCTAAATTGATGCGATGGGTTGCGGTTATGGCCCGTCATCCTGATGAGGGCACGAAGGTTGTCCGATTTACTCCGGAGTACTTTCACTGGTTAGAGCACCAGGTCTTTTCTATACAGGATTTTCCTTATGCCGGAGTTGATTTTCGTGGAGATCCGGACATGGTTCTTCCACCGGGAGAACAATGGGATGACACAGGTAATTCATTTTTCACAAGTTTTTAAATTATCTATTTTTTTTTATATCGTCTCAAAACTGACAGTAATAATTTTCAAAATGCAGATGTAGGCCCACGTCGTCCAGCCAATCTCCAACCTTTCGAGAGGAGACTACCAGTTGCAGCGACACCGGCCCCACGGGACGAGGCCACAGAGACCTTAGCTGAGTTGGAACAAGACCTAGAGTGTCTTACAGCAGATATACCAGAGACTACTATAGATGATATTCCTATCAAGCTTCAACGCTATGTAGTCGCAGTCCCAGGACCTTTTAGGAGGTTCTTGTGTAGGGTGGCTCGTGCAGTGGTGTCGTATAGAGAGCATCACCAGTGATTAGATGGTTGCTTTGTAGACACATGTGACATTTTGGTTTTTTGTACTTATCATTTTTGCCGATCATAAGGTGTTTTTCAACCTATGATCGAAGACGATGTATTTTTTGACACACTCCTATCTATATATATCATTATTACCGGCTTATCTTGTTAAACATGTGTGATGAAATGTTTTTAAATTTACATGTATGATTATTGCAAATGTCTGTTTAACATTCGAGAAGCAATTGCATCTGCTAATGTATTTAAAGACCTTGGAATATGCTGATATTCAATGTAATCAAATTCACGTTCCAAGAGACGCACTCTCAAAAATAACCTTAATAACACTGGATGTCTAATGGCATACACTCTATTAAGCTGTAATACAACGAGTTCAGAATCTAACCTCACTATCAAACTCTGAATCCCAAATGAAATAGATTCAGACAATAACTCAATCACTGCACTGTACTCGGCAATGTTGTTTGTTGTTTGACCGAGGCTCACCCCATGCATAGAAACTAACTCGTCAGAGGGTGAATAGATAACCAAAGCTGCGGAAGAGATATTCTGTGTATTACGACAAGCACCATCAGCAAATCCAATGTATGTTTGGAGAGGCATCGACATCTGCAAACATCAAGGGTAAAACCAATATAAGTAGAATAACGACGAAAAACACACTCTCTAAGCTAAGTACACCGTCTAAACTAACAAACACACTAGCTAGAAAGAAAAACCTAACCTAACTAAAATCTCCATACCCATCATTTAAGCATAATACCTCTTTAGGTAAAGTCCATTTCTGGGTTTACCCAAAGAGTCCCCGTCAAAGTCTACCAGCTCATAGGCCCCTTTTGCTAGCTTTCGCTTGACAATATAGGGCCCATGCCACATAGGAACGAATTTTCCAGTACCTATGTTATCGTTAGCTTGATCATATAATAGCACTAGGTCTCCTTCTGAAAAATTCCGAGGGGTCACATTTCGATCATACTGAGCTTTCATACGTTTTGCATGAGTCTCGATCACCAATGCAGCATCACATCGAGTCTCATCTAATTGAGCTAAGTATAATAAACGCTTCTCCTCTTCGGAAGTAGCTGGAAGTAATTCGATGGCCATTTGAAGTGATGGGATTTCGCATTTAATGGGCAGCACAGCTTCCAAACCATAAACTAGTTGGAAAGGAGTGAACCCTGTTGATGTTTTCACTGAGGTTCGGTATGCCCAAAGTGCTGAAAATAACATGTTGTGCCAATTCGACCGATGAATACGAATGATTCGTCGGATCATGGTAACTAAAACTTTGTTGATGGACTCAACCAGACCATTCGCTTATGGATAATAAGGAGTTGAGCTATCATGACGCAAACCAAGCTGGCCTGTAAGTTCTGTCATCATGACGTTTCGAAAATGGTGCCCATGGTCAGTGATTATCGCTTGTGGGACACAAAACCTAGCAATAATGTGATTGAATACGAAAATTGCAGTTGTCTTGCCGTTTTCCTCGAATGTAGGCAAAGCCTCGACCCACTTAGTAAAATAATCTACCGCAAGGATGATATACGCATGCCCCCTGGCCGAGTGAGGGTTACATGTAATAAAATCGATACCCCATTTGGAAAAAGGACCAACGACAATTATAGGGTGGAGAGGAGCAGGTGGAGCGCGCATCTTGCGATCAAACACTTGACAGTTGTGGCATTTCTGGACCGCAGTAATACAGTCTTTAAATAAGGACGGCCAGAAGTAGCCAGCGCACAATATCTTTTGGGCTGTGGCATACCCAGACATAAGACCGCCACACGCTCCAGAGTGACAGTCATTCAGAACCCTTTCAGCTTCCTCGTGAGTTAAACAACGTCGAAAAACCAAGTCCGCCCCACGGCGATAAAGAGTATCTCCAATAATTTTGTACTGTTGGGATTGGAATCGAATTTTCCGACGTTCCGACTTTGAAACTTCGGGCCGAAAGGATTGGGTCTGGAGATAGACGATGATATCCCCATACCACGGATCTAAAGTTATGATGAGAAATAAAGATTCGTCCGCAATGGGCTCCTCTGCCACAGTTTCCGTGTCAGCACGCGGGAAGTCACACATTAACTCTGCAAAAACTAAAGATTTCTTAGACTTAGATTTTTCAAACTCCAAGTCGAACTCCTGTAGGATAACGATCCATTTGGAGTACTTGCCCCCTAGCAATTGTTTTGTCAAAATGTAGATCATAGGGTTGCAATCCAAAATAACTGTAGTTTTACGAAGTAAAATGTAGTGACGAAAACGTTGGACAGCTTGAACGGCTGCCAATGCCAATTTCTCCACATGTGAATATTTGAGTTCAGTTGGATTTAATGTCCGACTAAGGTAATATATCACATGTTCCGTTCCAAATTCATCTTCCTGTACTAAGACCATTCCAATGGTGGAATGAGCGGCGGCGAGGTACAAAAAATAATCCTGGTTGTAGTTGGGAGGATGCAGCAACGGTGCATGGGTCAACGCATGCTTGAGTGCATCAAAAGATTTCTGAGCTATCTCATCCCAAGAGAATTGAGCATGCTGTTCCAACAACCGGGTAAAACCCTTTGTAATCTCAGCGTAGTTAGGAATGAATCGTCGTAAAAAGTTTGCTTTCCCCTGCAAACTTTTGAGTTGGCGAAGACTCGAAGGAGGAGGCAATTTGATGATAGCTTCTACCTTCGAGGGATCGACGCGAATGCCGGCTTTCGAAACTACAAATCCCAGCAATCGTCCCACTTCTATACAGAAGACACATTTGTGTGGGTTCAACCAAATACGATAATGCCTACACCTCATGAAGATTGCTCGTAAATGGACAAGGTGATCAGTTCGACGTAACGAATGAGCGGGCAAATCATCGAGATACGGTTGCACAATGTGTTTGATGTCATGAAACACATAAGACATCGCCCTTTGAAAAGTTTCTCCGGCATTCTTAAGCCCAAAAGGTAATTTTCAATAAGCAAATGTCCCCCATGAACAAATGAAAGCCGTTTTTGGTTGATCGGCAGGTAGAATATTGATTTGATTATAACTGGAAAAACCGTCCATAAAGGAAAATATTTCACTGCCGGCACAATCGTCAATTATTTGATCGATATAGGGTGTTGGGTAGTTGTCCTTTGGACAAGCTCGATTAATGTCCCTATAGTCAATGCATATTCTTATTGTTCCCTATTTTTTGTTAACCAGAACAATATTCGATACCCAATCCGTTAACGGGATCGGATAAATGAACCCTGCTTTCAACAGCTTCTCAACTTCTGCTTTAATTGCAGCCGCTTTTCGTGGGTGAATCTGACGCAAACGTTGCCGGACGGGTTTAGCATCCAGGTAAGTCTTGATCTCATGGACAACAATCGCGGGATCAATTCCTGGCATTTCCTCATAGGACCAGGCAAACACGTCACAGAATTCTTGAAATAGGGCCTTGTATGTCTGAATTTCGTCATCTGAACATGAGGCACCTATATGAATGTGCTCAACAATTCCGGGCTTAACTGAAATGTCAATGGGAATAGTGTGAGAGATGTTTCCCAAATTCAGCTCTGAATCAGGATGTTTCATTGGATTCTGAGCTTTTTTGACATATTCAGCTGTAAATATTGATGAGAAATCATTTTCAAAACGATCATCCTCAGGTAAAAAAAAAGATCTGTGATGGAGATCTTCCCATGGTAAATCGTCTACACACAGGACCTCATGAAGTTGCTCATAAGATGACGTGAAAAGTGATTCCTCAAGGACCACATTCATTTGGTCGATTTTGGTTGAACGCGGGTCGATAAAAGACTGCACAACTTCATAGGCAATTTCATACGAACTCAAAGGCATAGCATCACCAAATGAGTCTATCTCAGATTCAGAAGGAACGATCCAAGGATCGTCATAAACAATAGTGTCTGATGTAATCATATGAATTGATGCAAACGAAGACAATGTGTTGATTGGAGGAAAAGGAAAAGTTCCCAGTAAACCGGCATCTTTAACCAATCCTACTCTAACATCCTTGTATGGGATAATCGTTTTACCGACATGCTGAATACTCTCTGAAGAGGATGGGTCGGATGCAAAGTAAGCCAGCTAGTCTATGGTTATGATCTTTCCATTATGTGGAAACTTTATTACTCAGAAGACCGATGAAATGACCGCTGTCATAGCGTAAGACCAATTGCGACCCAAGAGAAGGTTGTAGTCTAGAGGGGCATCAACCACCTCCACATCTAGACTAACGGTTTTTCCTTCAACCCCTATAGGCAAATCCTGTAGAATGGCAAATGGATGAAACCCACGGCCATCAAAGGCCTTAAGAATTGTCGGGGATTGGTTTAGTGAAGGAGAACCAAGCAATCTCCAACACTGTGTCGACATAATACACGTGGAAGCTCCCTCATCAATTACAGTCCGATGAATAGGCCTGTTTTTTACTATCACTGGGATCTGGAAAGCCATTTGATGAGGTAAACGCAGTGTACTATTTTCTAGATCAAAGATTATTAGGTTCGGGTCCTGAACATCAACAGCTCTGTCACACGGAATCAGTCAAGAGTGCGGACACAACCGACCTTCCTAGAATTCTAAGACATTCTAATGACAAACAAAACAAACTGGAGCTATCCTTCTCTAAACATGCATTATGATATGAGAAATCAAGTGTTTCGTTCTTACCTTTGTCCAAACGCTGTTGTAGAAGTCCAAGCTTTGTTGATCTGGATGAGCTCCTCCTTTTCTCCAAAACCTGCAATCACCAACAGTCAAACAATTAAATAGCACCTGATTATAACATAAAACAAAGCATATTCAACATATAGACCAAGGAGTACATGAAATAACCCATAAACAACAAGTTATTGAGAAGAATGGACCAATTTGCATTAAAGGTAATCAAAAGGAACCATTACAACCTGAGCCTTGGTGTTGTGCAAGCTCCTTCCAGGGTCCACAAGAGTCTTCCTCTACTTTGACAAAGCTCACCCACTTCCAAATAGAACAAGCAAAGATGGCAATCTCTCCTCACAAGCTTCTAAATGGGAGTCCTAATTCCTGCAGCATTTACCCTTAGAAAATGTATAGCTTCAACCTCTCCTCCTTCTGGCCCAATGCCTGTATTTATAGTACTCAAGAGGAGGTTAATCAGGTCCACCATCAATGGGATAATCCCCTCTTTGGGTAGGATAGCTCCCTTATTGATGGGATAAGTTCCTCTTTGATAGGAGTGCATGAACCATCTGGAGGCGCCCAATACACATCGAACAACCTTCTAGAATGCTCTAGAAATGACCACAAGTAACTTTTTAAAGATGAAACTTGCGCATTCTAACCTTTACAGGGGGACGCACCTGTCCCCTTACATACAGAGCGTCTTTGGACGCAGCTTTTGTGAACATTGGGAGCATCCCCGTAGGTAAGGTTGAGAGAACCTGCGTCCCCAAAGATAAATACATTTATACAAGACTTTCTCTCTTTTTTGGAGTTTGACATGGAGAGCAGAGGCATAAGACTTGCCTAAGAGGGTAGCATGACTGTTGATTGAGCCATACTAACTGTAAATAGTCATGGTGACATTTTTTAGTGTAACAGATTGCCCCCTAAAGTGCGAAGCTTGGAATAGATTAGGGTTTGTAATATCTAGGAAGGGTGAAGCGCTTTATCATTTCAAGGATTATCCCGTGGAGAGCCTGGTCAGAACCTGCAATTTTCAACACAAAATACATGTATAAGATTATATCATCACTGAGGTAGGCATTCCCATACTCAGATCAAAACTTTAACTAACAGACTAACTACTCTGATACAGGAATGATTTTGCAGTACATCACGATCATAGACTTTTGTAGACACAGTATGGACGCAGCCATCTGTTTATGATTAGTCTACTTAGATAATGAATACAAAACTCCTCGCAGCCTGGATGGTGGAAACTAGATCCAGGGTCTTCATTTCTACTTCCCGAATTGGTACGATTCTAGCCATGCGAATAAGTGAGTTGATGTCGAACATGGTAGAAACCACTTGATTACCAGTCAATGATGTAAACTGTTAACAAGCGTGAGAGAGACCACCAGTAATGTCAATGGTTCTCAAAGTACAATCCATGAGATGTGAATGAATGAGTTGATGTCGAACATTTCACGGAATCCTTCGATCGAAAGTCAATGATGTAAACTGACGTCAAAGGTGAGAAACCTGCCATTGATGCATGCAGACTTCAAGGTACTGAAGATTTCTAAGTCATCTCTCTAGATAATGTGCTGATGTCGATAGAAAGCGACCCGTTGCAGGCAAGCCCGCAACACGAAATCATTGTTCAAGTTGAAGAAATGTTGCTGTAAGGACTGACTCAGGGATGGTCAAATGGATGACAAGTATTTTGCAGATGAAAGTTTTGCTTGCAGACCTCTTGAACACATAACGACACGACAGATGGCTTGGTGACGGATAACTCAAAGTTAATCCCTGGAACCCGGTTAAAGACTTTCAAAAGTGGTTTGATCAACTGTGAGGTAAAAGATTTCCCAACCCAGGTGAATGAAAAGTGTCGTGTTCAAGAGTGGTAGTAAAGCTTCTTCTGAGACAAAAGGTAACAAATAGGCTCATTCTTCTCTCTTTTCCCCCACCATTTCTGGCAAGTACCTCTTTATTTTTAACAAGCTTGAGGAGGATAACATGTGCTTGATTATAAGCTCATCCTTCGGATGAGTCCAACCTAGTTTTGATTCGAACCCTAGGAAGGAGTGGTTCGTTCCTGTTTGTAATTGAACAGGACCTTTACTGTGAAATGTTTAACGAGCCCAGTATAGGAGAAACTCGGTGTTTTTCAATTTTAGAGAGTCTAAAAAACTTAAGAAGACTCCAAGTTGAACTTTTTCGTAGATTTGTGTCCCTCAAGCCCGAAAAAGTATAAAATAATACCTGGGGGAACCGCTTGATCTTGCGACCAAGGAGTACTTTCATAATTAGTGCCACTGACCTGAAAAGTAAAAAGCGATCAAGGACACGTCGTTTTATTTCCGTATCGAGTTTGAAACGACAAAAACCCGGCAATCTTTTCCTGATTTTACGGTCAGAAAAGAGCTATAAGGGGACCGTCTTTTAATTCCGTTTTAATGAGTGTAAAAGAAACGCTCGGCAATCTTTTCATATTTTAGGAGTCAGAAAAGGGCTTAAAAGATGACTCTGATATTTTGTTCGTGAAAAAATGACAATTTTCCCTCTAAGTCCCTTTGTCCTGCACAAAAGCGACACATTACTCATACCTGTTTAAGATAGGCAAAAATTCATCGAAAAACATCTTTCCATGGTGAAAAATGAACAAATTCATCCAAAAAACCTATAAAAAGACTTTTTACCATGTCATTTTTACCGTTTGACTGTTGAGGTAGAAAAAAGAGCTTTTGACAAGAAACTTCCCGTGGTCGCTGCGGAAAATCCGACCGTCAAAATCGAACGCCGTCTCTTCCAGGTATTTTACAACATCCTACTCTTCATTTCTATCTGATTAAAATTGTTTTTTAGGTTTTAGTTTTGTTTTTTGGGAGGGTTTAGGTTTCAAAATGCGCTCCTCGGTGGACGCAGGTGCCCTTCGGGTGACCTGCGTCCCCCGACTTTTTCCTATACAGGAAAATGGTCGGGGGACGTAGCCCACCTTCAGGCCAGCTGCGTCCCGACACCCTGTGTTCCAAACATGGGGTGCGTCCTCCGTGGAACGCGGAAATTGAAACCCCAATCCTCACAAATATCCATTCAAATTTCCCCAAATTAATTCTAATCATCATTTCTTGGTGTGTAGGGCACTCACCATGTTGGATTGGAGAGAAAGAGAGCACGAAGAGGTTGATGAAGCTGCAATAGAACACCAACCTTCCCTGGATGCCCTAAAAGCATGCGGGTTATACAAATACTGGGCCATACCGGGCATGAGGGCTCAGGTAAGATTCTTAGAATAGCTGGTTGAGAGATGGAACGTTCAAGAGAAATGCTTTTACATAGGAGGGCACCAGCTCGAGATAGAGCCCTCAGATGTATACTTTCTCACTGGCTTGCCAAACAGAGGCGAGCAACTCAATCTAGCCGGGACTAGGCTGGGTGGCCAATCCCTTGTTAGTCTCCGGGAAGATTGGTGCACACCTGGGGCACACCATTCGAAAGGCGTGGAGATCAAACACATCTCTCTGCGTGAACTCAAAGTTATTGCTTTCATGGTTACCAGAATTTGCGGCGCGGCCGCTTTGCACATTGCTTCTGGGTCCCAAATGCAGATGGCAATTGACTGTTACCAAGGCACCATTTTCAACTGGTGTGATGCTGTGACGGCTAATATGAAGAGCCAACTGACTAAGGCAAAGAACGGACGACTGAAAACTTTTGGATATGGGCCTTTAGTCGTGAGCTTTGCCTTAGAGAGAGTTCCGATGCTGATCCCTCAGCAACTCACTGTTGATATCTTGGGTCCTCGGGAGCCAAAGCTGGTACGATGGGTTGCGGTGATGGCCCGGCATCCTGACGAGGGCGCGGCAGTTGTTCGATTTTCTGATAGTTACTTTCACTGGTTGGAGGACCAGGTTTTCTCGATCCAGGACTTTCCGTACGCTGGAGTAGATTTTCGACATGATCCGGACATGGTTCTTCCACAGGGAGAACAATGGGATGACAGAGGTACTTTATTTTTCACAAGTTTTCAAATTATATATTTTTTTGTTTTTTATATATATCGTCTCAAAACTGATAGTAAAATTTTCAAAATGCAGATGTTGGTCCACAGCATCCAGCCAACCTCCGGCCTTTTGAGAGGAGACATCCAGCTGCACCGGTACCGGCCCCACAGGACGCGGCTGCAGAAGTACTAGCTGAGTTGGAGCATGATCTAGAGCGTCTGACGGCAGATATACCTGAGACTACTATGGATGACATTCCTATCAGACTTCAGCGCTTTGTAGTCGCGGTCCCTGGACCGTTTAGGAGATTTTTGCGCAAGGTAGCCCGTGCAGTGGTGTCGTATAGGGAGCACCACCAGTGATTGACTAGTCACTTTTGTAGACACATATGACATTTTTGGCTTTTTGTACTTATCATTTTTGCCGATCATAAGGTGTTTTTCAACCTATGATCGAAGACGATGTATATTTTTTGACACACTCCTATCTATATATATATCACTATTACCGGCTTATCTTGTTTAACATGTATGATGAAATGTTTTTAAATTTACTTGCATGATTATCGTAAATGTCTCTCTAACATTCGAGAAGCAATTGCATCTGCTAATGTATTTAAAGGCCTTGGAATATGCTGATATTCAATGTAATCAAACTCACGTTCCAAGAGACGCACTCTCAAAAACAACCTTAATAACACAGGATTTCTAATGGCATAAACTCTATTAAGCTGTAATACAACAAGTTTAGAATCTAACCTCACTATCAAATGTCGAATTCCAAATGAAATAGATTCGGATAATAATTCAACCACTGCACTATATTCTGCAATGTTATTCGTTGTTTGACCGAGGCTTACCCCATGCATAGAAACTAACTCGTCATAGGGTGAATAGATAACCCAAGCTGCGGAAGAGATATTCCGTGTACTATGACAAGCACCATCAGCAAATCCAATGTATGTTTGGAGAGGCGTCGACATCTGTAATATCAAGATTAAAACCAAGATAAGCCAGAATAACGAAAAACACACTCACTAAGCTAAGCACACTGACTAACTAACAATCATACTAGCTAGAAAGAAAACCTAACCTAACTAAAAATTCTCCATACCCACCATTTAAGCATAATACCTCTTTAGGTAAAGTCCATTTCTGGGTTTACCCAAAGAGTCCCCATCAAAATCTACCAGCTCATAAGCCCCTTTTGCTAGCTTTCGCTTTACAATATAGGGTCCATGCCACATAGGAACGAATTTTCCAGCACCTAGCTTATCGTTAGCTTGATCATATAGAAGCACTAGGTCTCCCTCCGAAAAACTTCGAGGGGTCACATTTCTATCATACTGAGCTTTCATTCGCTTCGCGTGAGTCTCGATTGCCAATGCAGCGTCACGTCGAGTCTCATCTAATTTAGCTAAGTACAATAAACGTTTCTCCTCTTCGGAAGTAGCTGGGAGTAATTCGACAGCCATTTGAACGAGGTTTGCGCTTTTCGTCAGTGGTTTCCGACTTTTCAGTTTTCTCCTTTGGAGCCTTGTCTGCTTTAGCCTTCTTCTTTCCTTTCTTCTTTCCACCGTTTTTTGATTTGGCCGTAGATGACTCTACAGCGTGAATATCAGCGGTAAGTTCGGGAGAAGACTCTCCTGTCGGGGAATCGGGCAAAGTGATAATAGGAGTAGTTGAAGCCTTGGAAGACTTCTTCTTGCTCTTTGTATTCACGATGCCAATCATACCATCAGCGGCATGAGATCCCGAAGGAGTAGCAGCGATTTGATTCGACTTTGGAAGATCTGGAATCTTCTCGTGTAATGTACCCGACTGAGTGTAAACTAAGTCAAGGTATTGCGCCTGAGCAATGACTTGCTCCTTAGTAACTACTCCGGCCTTAGCTACATCTTCAGTAATCCTTGGTAATAATGATTTTACAAACCATTCAGCTAAGATTTGGTCCAGGATAAAAATTTTCACTAGCCTTCTTCGACGTCTCCACTCATGAATGTGATCGGAAATATACGTGGAGGTTGATTGTTTTAGTGAAGTTAATAACTCCGTACTGTTATCGTATCTGACCAGTAACTGAAAGTGAGTTAAGAACGAGGTAGCTAACTGGCTAAAATTGTAAAAAGAGGCCCGTGGTAACTCAATGTACCACTTGGCCGCGAGACCAATGAGTGTACGCTGGAAAAGACGTAAGCGGATCGAATCATCCGAGATAGAATTTGAAGCACACCAGAGGTGGTAAGTCATCACGTGATTGGACGGATCCTCTCCAGACTTACCTTCGAACTTGGGTATATCGCTGGGCAACTTATTTGGCATTGGCGGCGAGAACGGAAGATATTGAATTGGATCGTTCGTTAGGCGCGTCAAGTCTGGTAAATCCAAAGTTGCGATAAACGGTAACTGCCGGTTAGGATCTCTAAAACTCTGGGTCACAATACCGGCCCCAGGAGGAGGATATCCAGGATAACTAGGAACAGGAGTTGCATTTGGGATATTATATCCTCCTGGAAAACCAGGATTAACCGGACCGTACTGGGGTTGCTGAGGTTGTTGATAAGTGTACCCAGGATACGGTTGATACTGGTAAACCGGTTGTTGGACAGCTTGCCCAGGTTGGTACTGTCCCTAGTACGGAGGTTGAACAAATTGAGGTTGAGTAGTGACAACCGTACTTATACCAGGCTGGCCTACAGGCATCTGGACCGTGGTTTGAATCGTAGATCCGGACAATGGTACAAATGTCTGAGGAGTGGTTACAGAGACAGTAGAAACCGGAGCCGTCGATACTCCAGAAGTAAGTATGGTAGATGTGGCGGTAGTTGCAGCAGCCGTTTGAGATGGAGTTCTAGGTGCAATTGGCGGTTGAGTAACTACCGAAGTTACAGAGGTTTGAACACTTGACTGGACAGGTTGCGGTTGCTGGGGTGGACCAGAAACTACAGGTTGTCCAGCTTGAGGTACCGACTGCATACTTGGCTGCAACATCTGTTGACCCTGTGAAGGATCCCACACTAACATTCTAGGGTATTGACCCATAACAGGTTGAGGATACTGAGATCCATAGCCGGATTGAGGATAGGATTGATAATTGTAAGGTGCAGTTCCCATACCTTGACCATACGATTGACCTTGAAGTGGTTGATAACCTTGACCTGAGTATTGACCTTGAGGTTGATAACCTTGAGGTAAATACGGATACTGGGGTTGACCTTGACCTTGAGGTTGGTACCCTTGAGGTTGATACCCTTGGGGTTGATACCCTTGGGGTTGCCATCCTTGAGGTTGCCATCCTTGAGGTTGATATTGATACTGAGGTTGACCTTGGGGTACATATTGAGGCTGGGGTTGACCTTGACGTATGTATTGCCCTATAGGAGCGTACTGACCTTGAGGTTGCCCCCAAGACACGAATGAAGTACCTTGAAGTTGCCCCCCAGGCATTAACGGAGGCTGCCCCCTAGGCGGTAATTGGCCACCTTGAGGTTGGGAAACGGGAACTGAACCTGACATCATGTAAATATCTCCTACACCCAATGGTACATTACCACTGTTTCCAACTAATAACCTATGATCAACGGGTTGAGGAGATGCTCCCGCAAAGGTACCAGAAAGAGATTGATACCCAGTAGGAACAGAAGGACCGCCATGTAAAAAAGATTCAGGACTTTGTGTAAACACGGACGACTGACCAGACATATTTACAGGAGTATGAATACCTCCAGGTGGAAAAGGAGTACGAGGTGTAGAAAAACCTAGCCCAAAGTTGTCTAGACAATTGGTTAACGAAAGGTACCAAGTAGTACTTCTAGGAGGACTGTAAAAGATAGATTCACGCTCCCTTAGATCAAGGGTAATTTGATCTTCAGGATCAGAGACGCCTATTTCTTCCTCTAGAACAAGTTCTTCAATAGCAATCAAACCAACAGGAAGATTTTCGGTGATAATTCTTTCTATTCTCGGTGAATCAGGAACACTAGGAGTCGGAGTAACAGGTTCGGATATTTCTGGTTCTTCGCCTGTATCACTAGCAGACGAAAAACTACCAACAAGCTCAGAAACTGTAATAGCTTCGGGATTATAACCTGTCTCTAAACTTTGGTAATCTGGATGGACCACCAAGGAAGATTCTCCTTCTTCAGGTGAACCTACTCTACTGCCACTAGGAGGAGTTACAAGGACCTTTAAACCTTCTAGATGACTGGACTCGTCTTGAGGAGGTTCACCCCTAAGTCTACGGGATCTTCTCAACAATTCGGCCACAGAAACAACTTCAGGAGACTGGCCCCGCAGTCTACGGGACTGTCTCGGTAATTCCGCCACAGCTAAAAACTTTTAACTACTACACACGAAAACAAAATAAAATTTCAAATCAAACCACCTAAAGTCTCTAAAGAACCAAACAAATTTGAATCACACGCCTAAAGAATCTAGGGCGTCAAACCAAACACAAACAGTAGTCTTCCGGACCAAAAGCGCTAGTTGGTGATGAAGCCCAACCTCGCTAGATTCAGTACAGAAATGGCGGATGGAACAGTTACCCCGGCAACCTGCTTAATGAATATACTGGACCAAGTTCCTCCACTTTAACCGTCTCGAGTGAAGTGAACCCCCCAGAAAATCCAAGTGAGTATAACCGACGTCTGCTCCAGGTACAGTGGGACCTTCCCTCCACCGTCACCTCGGTAGAATCCTAAAGATAATGGCCACTAAGGTTACCAACCGCAACAAATGCACCTGGGGGAACAGTCTAAACTCCGACAGCACGCAAGGGCAGAGTAGCAAGCTCAATCCCCTTACCGGCTCCTTGACAATAATCCAAGGTTTACCGACAAGTGACCCCTAGCTCCTCGACAATGGTTAATCCGAGGTTTACCGTTTGTAATACGTGCGTGTCTGGCGTCATTCCCAACGAGGGGGGAATGATCCCCTCACTGGTTCGGACACGAGCTCGTGCTTCTCCTTTAAGAGGAGCTTTCCCAGAGTACAAGTGAGACAATTGGATTTATTCTATCACAAGATAAACTACTTGTTTGGTTTTGTTGTCTTGGAGAGTTAATTACTCACCTACTCCAAGACACTAGCCTAATCTAAATTGGTGCTTCAGAGCCCTAGTAAATAAAAGTTACTATTTCAATTTTACTTTAAGCGTTACTTTTATGGTTGTTCTTTAAAGTCAAAAGGTAGTGGAAGTGAAACCAATGGTGTGTAGACTCGACTCCAACCACTACAAAGATGCACCTAAGATGATTTATGCTACTTTTGCTTTTTCAATGAAATTCTTAACTAAGAGAGTTGAGAGAATGCAAATTTTAGGGAAAACAACTTCCTTAGAAAAGACAATCAAAGAAACAATTCTCTTTTTCTTTTCAAGCACACAAACATGACCACTCTTTACTTGCACGAAAAACTCTTTTTCTTTCAAAACTTTCAAAGCTACTTGAAACAAGACTTTTAAAGAAGATGTTTTTGTATTTTTCTTTTAATAAAGCAAATAAATCTAATTTAACAAAAATCAATCTTAACAACTATTAAAATCTACGAAAATTCACTCACAAGCAAACTAAAAGGTAAATTTACTCTAAGCAAACTTAACGAGGTTAAAACTTACAAGGATGTTTCTAGGTTGTTTTACTTGACCAAAATCAAATCAAGGACCAGCTATTGCAGAATCAAGAGCTGATCAAAACAAAACTCAAATCTTTTTGTTCTTTTTGTAAAATGGAATTCAAGACTTAATCAACAAGCACTTTGAAATTTGACCAAAGAGACAACTCAACAGGTTGGTTGCTCACATGGGTAGACTTACGACAGATCCGACTCTTAAGAAGGTTGACCAAACCAGAGAGATCTAAGGCTTGACAACTTCCACCATTAAAGTCACTACAGGATCTACTCAAAAATCAAACCCTAGGCTTAAATTTCAATGAAATCCACTAAAACACTTAATGCTATAAAAACAAGTTCAGGTGAAGATTCTTGGCAAGGGACTAATGAATCTGGGCGGAAAAAACTAAGAAAAAAACAAAATCTAAGAGTGAAAAAGCAAAAAATGGAGTTTTCTCAAATTTTAGCAGGGGGACGCAGGCAACCCGTTAGCACAGGTGCGGGCCCGCTCTGTGCACACAGCAAAAGTGCGTCCAGGGACGCACTGTGCAGCACTCAGAGGGTGCGTCCTACTGAAAAACTCAAGAAAAACCAAAATAAAACTAATCCTAAGCTAACCCACCCAGAGACAGAATCACAGAGCCAAAACCAGAAAAATAAACCAATTTTCTCAAAGCAAAGTTCACACAAAAGAAAAGACTCTTCTCATCAATGGATTCCCCAGCGGAGTCGCCAATTTGTCACATGGAATCAGTCAAGAGTGCGGACACAACCGACCTTCCTAGAAGTCTAAGACATTCTAATGACAAACAAAACAAACTGGAGCTATCCTTCTCTAAACATGCATTATGATATGAGAAATCAAGTGTTTCGTTCTTACCTTTGTCCAAACGCTGTTGTAGAAGTCCAAGCTTTGTTGATCTGGATGAGCTCCTCCTTTTCTCCAAAACCTGCAATCACCAACAGTCAAACAATTAAATAGCACCTGATTATAACATAAAACAAAGCATATTCAACATATAGACCAAGGAGTACATGAAATAACCCATAAACAACAAGTTATTGAGAAGAATGGACCAATTTGCATTAAAGGTAATCAAAAGGAACCATTACAACCTGAGCCTTGGTGTTGTGCAAGCTCCTTCCAGGGTCCACAAGAGTCTTCCTCTACTTTGACAAAGCTCACCCACTTCCAAATAGAACAAGCAAAGATGGCAATCTCTCCTCACAAGCTTCTAAATGGGAGTCCTAATTCCTGCAGCATTTACCCTTAGAAAATGTATAGCTTCAACCTCTCCTCCTTCTGGCCCAATGCCTGTATTTATAGTACTCAAGAGGAGGTTAATCAGGTCCACCATCAATGGGATAATCCCCTCTTTGGGTAGGATAGCTCCCTTATTGATGGGATAAGTTCCTCTTTGATAGGAGTGCATGAACCATCTGGAGGCACCCAATACACGTCGAACAACCTTCTAGAATGCTCTAGAAATGACCACAAGTAACTTTTTAAAGATGAAACTTGCGCATTCTAACCTTTACAGGGGGACGCACATGTCCCCTTACATACAGAGCGTCTTTGGACGCAGCTTTTGTGAACATTGGGAGCGTCCCCGCAGGTAAGGTTGAGAGAACCTGCGTCCCCAAAGATAAATACATTTATACAAGACTTTCTCTCTTTTTTGGAGTTTGACATGGAGAGCAGAGGCATAAGACTTGCCTAAGAGGGTAGCATGACTGTTGATTGAGCCATACTAACTGTAAATAGTCATGGTGACATTTTTTAGTGTAACAAGCTCCTATAGCCGACAAAAGTAATTTGCGTTGTGCTGGGCATGATTGCAGCACTTCCAAAGCCGACATTGCTGAGGGTGAAACAGCTAAATCCTCAACAATGTTGTAATTCTGGGCCGCTCTCGCATGTGGATTGAAAGAAGACCTTTGAAGTACACCCTTGGCGGGCGGTTTGATTACTAAGTCCAGGTTAGGTTTCTCGATCTGTAGTGGATCGGAACCGGGAGCTGAGGTTGATGGATTAGAATGAGAAGATTCTGCTTCTTTGCCATCAAGAGGACTTTTACTACCATAATCTTGCGATCGAGTCGCAATCCTTACATGAGACATCATCAATATGGGTTCTTCACTGGCACTCAAGGAAGAACCTATCATCTTACTCTCCTGCTTTGGAAATGGGTCTTTCAAAACAGCAGGAGTTGGGGAACCCTTGACGATTTTCACAACCTTGGCCCGATGAGGGAAATCTCTTGTAAAATGATCCTCTTCACAAATAAGACAAGGATATCGAGGTTTGCGTTTTTCGTCATTGGTTTCCGACTTTTCAGTTTTCTCCTTTGGAGTTTTGTCTACTTTATTCTTCTTCTTGCCTTTCTTTTTCCCACCGGATTTTGATTTAGCCGTAGATGACTCTACAGCGTGAATATCGGCGGAAACTTCAGCAGAAGATTCTCGTGTCGGGGAGTCTGGTAAGGTTATAATAGGAGAAGAATTCTCTGAGGATTTCTTCTTACTTTTAGTATTCACTGTACCAATCATGCCATCAGTGGCATGAGACCCCGAAGGAGCAGCAGCGATTTGATTTGACTTAGGAAGATCTGGGATCTTTTCGTGTAACGTACCTGACTGAGTGTAAACTAAGTCAAGGTACTGCGCTTGAGCAATCACTTGCTCCTCAGTAACTACTCCGGCCTTAGCTACGTCTTCAGTAATCTTCGGTAACAATGATTTAACAAACCATTCAGCTAAGATTTGGTCCGGTATAAAAACTTTCACTAACCGCCTTCGACGTCTCCATTCATGAATATGATTGGAAATATAAGTGGACGTCGATTGTTTTAATGAAGTTAGTAACTCCGTGCCATTATCATATCTGACCGGGAACTGAAAATGAGTTAAGAACGAGGTAGCTAACTGGCTAAAATTATAAAAAGAGGCCCGTGGTAACTCAATGTACCACTTGGCCGCGAGACCAATGAGAGTACGCTGGAAAATACGTAAGCGGATCGAATCATCTGAGATGGAATTAGAGGCACACCAGAGGAGGTAAGTCATCACATGTTTCAACGGGTCCTCTCCAGACTTACCTTCGAACTTGGGTATGTCACTGGGCAACTTATTTGGCATTGGCGGCCAAAACGGAAGATAATTTATTGGATCGTTCATTAGGCGCGACAAGTCTAGTAAATCCAAAGTTGCGATAAACGGTAATTGCCGATTAGGATCCCTAAAACTCTGGGTCACGAGACCAGTCCCAGGAGGAGGATATCCAGGATAACTAGGAATAGGAATCGCATTCGGGATATTGTATCCTCCCGGAAAACCAGGATTAACCAGACCGTACTGGGGTTGTTGTGATTGTTGATAAGTGTACCCAGGATATGGTTGATACTGGTAAACTGGCTGCTGGACAGCAGGCCCGTATTGGTAGTGTCCCTGGTACAGTTGGTAAGTGAATTGTGGTTGGCTTGTGACAATCGTACTTAAACTAGGTTGTCCTACAGGCATCTGAACCGTAGTTTGAATCGTGGATCCAGACGATGGTAAAGATGTCTGAGGAGTAGTTACAAAGACAGTAGAAACCGGAGCTGTCGATACTCCAGAAGTAAGTGGGGTAGATTGAATAGATTTTGCGGTAGTTGTAGCAGTCGTTTGAGATGGAGTACTAGGTGCAATAGGCCTAGACTGAGAAACTACTGAAGGTACAGAAGTTTGAACATTAGACTGGACTGGTTGCTGGGGTGAACCAGAAATTAAGGGTTGTCCAGTTTGAGATGACAACTATACACTTGGCTGCAATACCTGTTGAATTTGCGATGGATCCCACACTATGTTCATTCCGGGGTATTGACCCATAACAGGTTGAGGATATTGAGATCCATAGCCGGATTGAGGGTAGGATTGATAATTGAAAGGTACATTTCCTCTACCTTGAACATAAGATTGACCTTGGGGTGGTTGGAAACCTTGGCTCGAGTACTGACCTTGGGGTAGATACCCTTGAGGTAGGTACTGATACTGGGATTGACCTTGAGGTACATATTGAGGCTGGGGTTGACCTTGAGGAATGTATTGCACCACGTGTACATACTGTCCTTGAGGTTGCCCCCCAGACGCAATTTGTGTACCTTGGGGTTGCCCCCCAGGCATTAATTGAGGCTGCCACCCAGGCGGTAACTGGCCACCTTGAGGTTGAGAACTGGGAATTGAACCTGACATCATATAAATGTCTCCTACGCTCAACGGTTTATTACCATTGTTTCTAGTTAATAACCCATGTTCAATGGGTTGAGGAGATGCTCCCGCAAAAGTACCAGAAAGTGACTGATACCCAGAGGGAACAAAAGGACCGACGTACAAAAAAGATTCAGGCGATTGAGTAAACATGGACGACTGACCAAACATATCTATAGGAGTATAAATACCTCCAGGTGGATAAGGAGCACGAGGTGGAGAAAAACTTAACCCTGAGTTGTACAAACAATTAGTTAAAGAAAGATACCAAGTAGTACTTCTAGGTGGACTGTAAAAAATGGATTCACGCTCCCTTAGATCAATAGTAGCTTGATTTTCAGGGATAGGGACGCCTATTTCTTCTTCTGGAGCAAGTTTTTCCATAGCTATCAGACCAGAAGGAAGATATTCGGTGATGACTCTTTCTACCCTAGGTGAATCAGGAGCACTAGAAGTTGGAGTAACAGGTTCAGATATTTCAGGTTCTTCGCCTATATCACTAGTAGATGAAAAACTACCAGCAAGCTCGGAAACTGCAATAGCTTCGGGATTATAACCTGTTTCTAGACTTTGGTAATCAGGATGAACTACCAATGAAGACTCTCCTTCTTCAGGTGAACCTACTTTACTGCCACTAGGAGTTACAAGGACTTTCAAACCTTCGTAATGACCCGGGACGTCTTCAGGAGGTTGGCCCCGAAGTCTATGGGACTTCCTCAACAAATCGGCCACGGTTACAATCTCAGGAGACTGGCCCCGAAGTGTACGGGACTGTCTCGTAATTCAGCCACAGTTAAAAACTTTTAACTACTGCACACACAAACAAAGTAAAATCTCAAAGCAAACTGCCTAAAGTCTCTAAAGAACCAAACAAATTTGAATCACACGCCTAAAGAATCTAGGGCGTCAAACCATACACAAACAGTAGCCTTCTGGACTGAAAACACTAGTTGGTGATGAAATCCAACATCGCTGAATTCAGTACAGAAGTGGCGGGTGGAATAGTTACCCCGGCAACCTGCTTAATGAATAGACCGGCACAAGTTCCTCCACTTTAACCGTCTCGAGTGAAGTGAACCCCCCGGAAAATCCAAGTGAGTCTAGCCGACGTACCGTCACCTTGGGTAGAACCCTAAAGATAATGGTCACTAAGGTCACCAACAGCAACAAATACACCTGGGGGAACAGTCTACGATCCGATAGCACGCAAGGCAGAGTATCAAGCTCAATACCCTTGCCGGCTCCTTGACAATAATCCAAGGTTTACCGACAAGTGACCCCAGGCTCCTCGACAATGGTCAATCCGAGGTTTACCGTTTGTAGTATGTGCGTATCTGGCGTCGTTCCCAATTAAGGAGGATTGATCCCCTCACTGGTTCGGACACGATCTCGTGCTTCTCCTTTAAGAGGAGCTTTCCCAGAGCATAAATGTAACTATTGGATTTATCCTACCAGAAGATGAGCTACTTGTTTGGTTTGCTGTCTTGGAGAGTTAATTACTCTCCTACTCCAAGACACTAGCCTGATCTATATTAGTGTTTCAGAGCCCTAGTAAATAAAAAGTTACTAAGTAAATTTTACTTTAAGCGTTAATTTTTATGGCTTTTCTTTAGGATAAAAGGTAGTGGAGATGAAACTGATGGTGTAGACTCGACTCAAATCCACTAAAAAGATGCACCTAGGATGATTTATACTATCTTTCCTTTTCAATGAATTCCCTATCTAAGAGAGTTGGAGAATGCAAAATTGATATAAAGACAACTTTCTTGGCAATGAAAATCAAAGAAACAATCTCTTTATCTTTTCCAAAGCACACAACACATGACCACTAATTATTTCACGAAAACTTCCTTTCTCTTTTCAAAGACTTCAAATGCTACTAAAACAAACTTTTCTTCAAAAGAGATTTTTGTATTTTTTCCTATATTAACAAAGCATGTAAAACTACTTAACAAAAATCAATTTTAAAAATCTATGAAAATCAAATCAATTTGACCTAAAAGCAAATCTAAGAGAAATTCACCTAAAAGCAAATCTAATGAGGTAAAAGCCTACAAAGTATAATTCCAGGATGTTTTACTTAGTTACAATTCAACCAAGGACTAGTTCATGCAGAATCATAAACCAGTCAAAAACAAAAATCAAAATATTTTGTTCTTTTTCTTAAGAATGAAATTCACAGCTTTAACAAACAAGCTTTCTCGAAATTCCGCAAAGAGACAACACAAAGGTAGGTTTCTCGCAAAGGTGGATTTTATGAAAGTTCCGACACCTAAGAAGACTGAAAAGACCAGGGATATCCAATGTTTTACAACTTCTAAAGCCAAAGTCACTACAAGACCAATGCAAAAATCAAACCTAGGGCTAGAACTTCTATGAACTTCACTAAAACCCTTGATACTAATGAAACAAGCTTAGATGAAAACTTTTGACAGGTAACCAGTGAATCTGGGCAGCAAAAAACAAATTAGAAACAAAATCTAAGAGGCAAAAAGGAAAAAATGGAATTTTCTCAACTTTTGACAGGGTACGCAGGCAGCCTGTTTGCACAGGTGCGACCACACTCTATGTACAAAGCTGCAGTGCGTACAGGTACGCACTGTGCTTAACGCAGAGGGCGCGTACTGCTAGCAAAACCAAGAAAAATAAAAACTAATTTAACCCTAAGCTATTCCACCCAAATTCACAGTCAATCAGTCAAAAACCAGAAAGAAATCGACTTTTCTCAAATCAAAGTATCAATCAAAAGAGAAATCAATCAAATCCATGGATTCCCAGTATGGTCGCCATTTTGTCATGCGGAAAGAGTTAATTTTGCGGACAAAATCGACCTCCCTAGAAGCTAAGGCTTTCTAGTGACAAACAAAACAATCAAGCACTATCTTTCCCTAAATATGCATTTAAAATACAAGCAACCAGGTGTTTAAAGCATACCTTTAGTCCAACACTGTTTGTAGTAGCCAAGCCTCTCCGATCCAGATGAGCTCCTCCTTCTCTTTGAAACCTGCATTCACTAACAAGAAAACAATTACATAGCACCTGAATAACTCATATAATAAAACATATTCATCATAAAGACCAAGGAGTATATGAAACAAATTATATATAACAACTTGTTGAGAAAAATGAACTTAATTGTATTAATTGGAAACAAAAGAAACCATTACAACCAGTGCCTTGGTGTTGTGCAGGTCCCTCCCAGGGTCCAGCAAGAGTTCTCCTTTACTTTGATCAGCTCACCCACTTCCAAATGAAGCTAAGAAAGGATGGGAATCTCTCCTCTCAAGCTCTATAAGGGAGTCCTAATTTCAGCAGCATCTACCCTTAGGAATGTTCAGCTTTCAACCTCCCCTCCTTCTGGCCCAATGCCTGTATTTATAATGCTTTGGAGGAAGTTAATCAGGTCCACCATCAATGGGATGAGCCCCTTTTTCAATGGGATAGCTCCCCTCTTGATGGGATAAGTTCCTCTTTTATAGGGATGCATGAACCATCTGGAGGCGCTCAATACACGTCAAACCATCTTCTAGAATGCTCTTGATTCGACCACAAGTAACGTTTTTGAAGTAAAACTCGCGCCTTTTGACCTTTACAGGAGTACGCACCCACCCCTTTACAGACAGAGCGTACAAGTACGCAAGTATTGTGAACTTGAGGTGCATACACACAGGTAAGGTTAAGAGAAACTGCGTAACCAGAGTTAATTGACTTTTTAAGGACTTTCTCTCTTTCTTGGGGTTTGACATGAGGAGCAGAGGTATAAGACTTGCCAAGGAGGATAGTATGACAGTTGATGGAGCCATACTAACTGCAAATAGTCATGGTGACAAATTTTAGTGTAACACTACTCATGTGCTTCAGTAATATTGA
The DNA here is from genome assembly GCA_031772625.1 of Pinus tabuliformis. NCBI lineage: Eukaryota > Viridiplantae > Streptophyta > Pinopsida > Pinales > Pinaceae > Pinus > Pinus tabuliformis. The sequence continues at coordinate 150,799,015 of CM062816.1, forward strand.
TATACTTTCAATCCATCCAACACCATCTAAGAGTAAAAAGTGAAATTTTAGTAGAAGATGTCATATCAGATATAAATAAATCATGTTCCATTAATTTCACTAGAACTTCCTCAAAGGGACAGAAGTGCATGTTTTGAATATTTTTCTGATAAAATTTCTGGACCCCTCTCTAAATGCATGAGAGGGGTTTAAATACTAAACTATAAAACTAAAAATAGATTATTACAAAAATAGTTGAGTAGGTTTAAACGATCTTCCTCAAATTATGAAAAATAAAACCAAAATAGAAATGAGCATGGTGACTAACTGTTCTGCATTTGATCCTTTAGATCCCAAATGTCCGTCGTGGACTTGAGTTGTGTCGGTTGGCCAATTTCATCTTTCAACTGTCAAGTGAATATGGTGTCGGTCAGTGATGGCACCATTTTCTCTGTAGAGGTGGTTAGGCAATGTAGGGTCATCCACTGGCTGTGAGGTTTCACTAAATGTCGCCAATATTCTTCCCAGTTTAACCTGGTCATTTGCCTAATTGCTTCTGCTTTTTCTTTTGTTGCCTGTCTCCACTATAGTTCAAGTTTTTTTACATTAGGAAGAAAACTTGGAATGGATTCTACCACAAGGTTGGTGCTATGTAAATTTTCATTAATATTTTCGATAAAAATATTTATTGTTGTTGTCGCGTCTGTTGTTGCCTTTTTTGCCTCTCTAAGACGAGAATCCCAGTTTGCAAATAAGATTTCTTTGTGTGACTCCTCCAGTTTAGGCAAGTCGGCTTTTCTCCCATCTTCTGAATTCTACCAAGTGATGAAATCAAAGACTTTTTTCAAGATTTCATCATATTCAAGTCTCATTTCCATGACTTGACTTGTCAATTTGTCGTTTGTTTTGCAATAAGAATTCCATTGCGAAATCTTCTGGCATAATAGTTCTTTTTGGTGCATCAGTTGGGAGTTAAGGTAGAGTGCTTCAGTAATAAACTGATCAATTTTTAGATTATCTTTATGTAGATCAGTTATTCCTTTTATTTTTTCTCCCTTCTCTGCTAAGTTGGTTTGATGTTTTATTTGCATCTGCTCGAATTCTTGTTGAAGCTTAGCTAGTTGTATCTCTGCTTGTTGGTCAGATTTTGCTTGTTGTAATTGTTGTTCAAGCGACAAAATTTTATCTTCTTTTTCTTTAAGAAACATTTTTACCTCTGTTGTTTTGTCGATGGTCATTGTAGCATAGGCACCTGCAAACTGTGACAGTCTAATAAGGTTGGCAAACAGGTTGATGGGTGAGTCTTTCCAGAAAACATCCATCAGTTCATTATCAGGGGTAGTAACAGCTGTAGAATCCTATTTCCTTTTCTTCCTTTGTATTTTAACAACAATTTTGTGTTGTGGGCTATAAAACACATCAAGAGGGTGAATCTCTTCAATTCTCAAAACTATTTCAGAGGTGGGAGTAACAAGAATGTGCTCTACCTCTTGAATAGTTACAGTGTCCTCTGCTGTAATTTCTTGAATTGTTTTCTATTGTGGAGTTTGCAACTCTATCGTTTATTCCTCTGTATTGAGCCTTTTATTAAATTTGTCCCATTCTTCCTCTAAATTGATCATGTTGACAAGGTAAATCCCCTCTGCGGACAGAGGCTATCCCTACTAGCCCAAATTGTGTCTAGCAACAATCAAACAATGATATCACACAAGTTCCTAACTACAAATTAAAGGTGGATGATGAGAGCCTACTTGGATTCCAATGCTAATATTTTTAGAAGAGTCGCTGCTCTCGTTCCTTTGCTTCAGCCGGTCACGATATCCACGATCTCCGTGAATGGACACCTGCACATGCAAAGAACAACACAAATACAAGCATAAAATCCAATAGATGCAATTATATATCGGTAAGAAAAGATATAACTCAAACATCATTACAATGAACAACAAGAGTGGAACCATAGTGATAGTCATCTATTATTGATAAACAACAAAGAAGAATACAACCATAGTTTTGACGTCAAATCCTCCTTTGGCTGGGTGATCATCTACATATGCCTTGCAAAGCTTGTCGGGATTGGGAATAAGCCTCTCTCTCTTTGATTATGAATGCAAAGAAGACTCTTGCAGCAATCTCTTAGACTTCTGAAAGTATAATTCTCCCTATGCTCGAACTAGCTTGTCAAATGCAACCGAACAAGCTTTTATAGATGGAGGAGGAGGAGATAAGATCAATCACACCATCTATGGGATTGGGTTTATCCTCAAAAAGCTATTATGGATAGAGGAAAGGGAGATACGATGAATCTCGACATCCATGAGATTGGCATTATCCTTAAAAAGCTTCATGAGTCGAAAGGAAAAAACTTTCGCGTGTGCGTTTGTTAAAAAGCTTTCCCAAACTCGGTTGGCGCGGGTATAGCTCTAAGACAGAGCACCAATTGGCGCGCCCTCTTTGGAGGATTTCCCACATTGGCACGAGTAATACACTGTGGATTCGCGCTAATGGAAAAAGGGAACTTTTTAAGGATATTCTGCAGGAGATGTCTTCAGGGCATATGAAGTCCATACTTAGGGGAACATAATGCAAGTGCTTTCAAGTTATGTCACTTCTCATAGGTCCTGGAATGAGTCCTCCAAAGTGCGGGAGAGGGGTAACAGGGACGGTGACAAATGGTGACAAATTACTGTGTAACAGATGCCCCCTAAAGCATGAGGCCCGAGAGAGAGAGGGGTGAAATGCTTTACAAGAACACATGCAACTGAAAATGCTGCCACCAGAGAATCTGCGTAGAGAGGTACAACTGATATCTCAAGTACATGATATATGTGGTATGGGCACAGCCATCCATAAGAGAGTACATAATAATCTAGATCCAAGGTATGGGCGCAGCCATCCAGTGAGGATCGATGAATAGACTCAGGCATGGTCGCAGCCATCGAGTGAATGAGTCATGTAATAATCACAATAATCCACAAAATCGCAGCCTGGATTCCAACAAACAAAATCCAGGGCCTTGCGCTCCATCTCGACCCGAACAAAAGTACAAGTTCAAGCATGCGAATACATGAGTTGAAGTCAAACATGCATGAACATCGTCTGATTACCAGTCAATACTGAAAACTGTTAACAGATGCGAGAGGTACCACCAATAATGACAATGGCCCTCAAGGTACTATAGGTACAATCTACGGCGTGCGAATCAGTGAGCTGGCGTCGAACACCCGTAGAATCATTCGATCGGAGGCCAATGATGAAAACTTCGCGTCGAACACGAAGAATCTGCCATTGAGGCATGCAGGCTCCAAGGCACCGGAAGGGAGTCTCTAGATCAGATTCTTGGATAATGAACTGAAGTCGACAGGAAGTGACCTTGATCGAAGGTGGGCCATAGTGTTTCCCACATCATCGACACGAGACAGAGGAAGAATGTTGTGGTGAATCAGAATTATGCGAGCTATCAAAGGGAGGTTGTTATTCTGCAGAGGTCAACTTCTCTTGAACATATCGGCGGCACGACAGTGGACTTGGCAGTATTTGACATCAATGGATCAAAGGTCATGATGACGAGGCAATGAGAAAATGAGAGGTCAAACAGGATCACCCAAATCCACGGAGGCAAGTGAAAAATGAGATGAGATGTCCCCACCCAGACACGAATGCAAATAAAGTGCCATGTTCAAGAGCGACATACTACCGACACGACAATAATTATGGTTCCATTTTCCCCCACCATTTCTAGCGAGTACCCCAGTTATTTTTATTAACAAGCTTGATGGGGATAGCATATGCTTGTAAAGCGTCATCTTGACGGACTCCAATGTCATCAAGTTTTAACGAGTCTGACAGAGGAAGAACTCGGCGTCTTTTCATGTTTAGAGAGTTTGAAAAGACGGCAGAAAAGAAAACTCCAAGGGTGTCCTTTTTCATAAAGTTGTGTCTCTCGAGCTCGAAAAAGTATAAAACAATGCTCGAAAGAACCGCCCGACCATTACGATCGAGGAGTACTTTTCATGAGTAGTGATTTCGACCTGAAAAAGTAAAAAAGCGATCGAAACCACGTCGCTTCGTGACCGTTAACGAACCTGAAACGACAAGGGTCTGATGATCTTTTCATTTTTACATGGTCCGAAAAGAGTTTAAAGATGACCACCTCTTATTTACGTTTAACGAGTCAAGAGGGGTAACTCGGCGATCTTTTCACATTTAAACGGTCGGAAAAGAGCTGAAAGTAGACCTCCATTTTTATTCTCTTTAACGAGTCAAAAAAGGAAAAATACTCGGCTATCTTTTCATCTTTTACGAGTCAGAAAAGAGCTTAAAAGGAGACTCGTCCTGGAGGAACGAGTGGTATAAAGGGTAGCAACTGGTTCCGGTAATGGTGGAACTGCTCAAAACATATAATGGTCAAGAGGCTGGCTAATAAAACCACTCATCGCTGCGGTTCCTCAGGAAAGGATAAACAACCAAGTGAAAGCATATGATCAGCCAAAGAGATGGTAGCAATGGAATGAAACAACCAAGGCTCATCTAACAGAATTTAGCGAAATAACAGCAATCACGAGATGTAAAATGGGTATGGGTTCATTTTTACACAAGCTTGAACCATGGATAATTCTGCTTGGATTCGGTTTCATGTTTACACAAGCTTGAAACGAAAAACTATGCTTGTTATAAGTTCGCATGCCCCCAGCATAATAACGCAAAATAAGGTACATGCCCCCCAAGCATCATTGCATTCAACAAAGTGGATGGAATGAAGGTTCACTCTCGAGATCTATTAAAGACTCGACTTGTATTTTACGAGATCTTAATCAAAGACTCGATTTGGAAAGGAGGTTGTTTCAATTTTTAATGAGGTTGACCTAGGAAAATAACTATCCTCGTAACCCTTATTTCATTTTTTAATGAGCTTGACACAAGATCAGGAACTATGCTCGGCCAAACCTAGTTTCATTTTTTAAGGAGCTTGACATAGGAAAATGAACTATGCTCCGCCAGACCTCGTTTCATTTTTTAAGGAGCTTGACATAGGAAAACGAACTATGCTCCGCTAGACCTTCATTAGAATGAACAGGAAGTCGGGGCTTCCAAGAGTGCCACTCCGGGTGGAAGGGTAATATCTCGGAAGTCAGGACTCAATGCCCCTAGGACACTATGCACGATGGCGACATCACTGGATCCAGGCACGGGGTTAAGTGGCCACGCAGTTGATCTGTGGTGGGGCAGATGCAACTGGTGGATGAAAACCAGGAGGGGATGACGACTGCACAGGAGGCACCCGGGGACGAACGAATGATAATTGATCTATAGTCACTATCCTTCCATCGTGTGGAAAGCAAACCACACGGAAAAGTGAAGAGACCAGGGCCCCCATGGCATAAACATAGTCACGGCCAAGGAGAAGACTGAAATCTAAAGCACCTTGGGTAACCAATACGTCTATATAGACGGTTTTGCCTCCCAAAGTAATAGGGAACTTTGGAAGGATCCCTAATGGTTGACTAGTTCCTCCATCAAAAGCCGTCAGATTCGGCGCGACTGGCACAAGCTGTGGGGAACCCAGAGCTTGCCAAGAAGTGGTAGGCATAAGACTGACAGATGCACCCTCATCCAACATAATGTCAGGTATTGCCCTATTATAGGCGTGTACCGTGACCCAGAAAGGCACATGGGATGGAAGGCGGGAGGTGGTCAAACGACTCCAGTCGAAGGAAACGACTGAACTACTTGGTGGGAGAATCATATGATTGCCCCCCTGCTCTAAAAGAACCGAAGCAGGACTCTCGGGAGCAGCTGGGATAGGAGAGTCATTTCTGGACTCAGGAGAATCTGAGGAGACGAGAAGAACATGGGAATGATGCTCTTCCAAAACAGAGTGGTCGACGGGTGGTGAACTCGAGTCGACACTCTTTCCGACCAATGGTTGGTCTGGAACAGGCTTGGCATAGCCAGGTTCGGGAAGAGGGGCCTGGACACGAGAAGAATTTGAATCAATCTCTTTGTCAACAAGGGGACGATCTGCGGCTGCAGAAAGACGTTGATAGCCAACGGGTAGTTGGGGTGAAGGAGCTGTAAGACTTTCCAAGACAACAGAGGTTTTATCCATGAGCGGACAAAGGTGAAGGGGATGATTGCCTTCACAAAGTCTACAAGGGATTTGAATCTTCCCTTTTCCCTTACCATTTCCAGCTAATAGAGTAGCATCTCTGTGAGCTTTAGAGGACGATGAGGGGCAGGCCGGATCATGAGACCATACTTCTAAGACCCTGGGAATGCCAGGACAATCGCGCAGAAGATGGTCATCCTTGCATAATCTACAAGGAAATTTGACTTTCCGCAGAGGAGCAGAAGGTGGCCCGGTTGGAGGTGTACTAGAGGGAGTAGCTGCACTTTTAGCCTATCCCTTAGGAGACTTCTTCTTCTTCGTATTCTTCTTCTTCTTCTTAGCCACCTGGTTACTCGAATCGAGACTTTCACCAGGAGAAGTAGAAGATGAGGACATAGAAGCAGGCGAAGAAGGGGAGAGGTCCACCTTAGAATCAACATGATGTTGTTCAGGTGGAGGGACTGATTGACCAGAAGTTGAAATGGCAGGGACCAAAGAGGTTGAGAACAACCAAATAGGGAACCCAACAGTTAACCCTGGGAGGGACAACGTTGCCATGTAAGGAGCACCAAGATTCCCAAACGGAGCGAAATGACCAGGGTTCCCATCAGAGGGGATCCCTGGGTTGGTGAACCCCAGAAAAGTTGCCATCGAAAAAGAAACCTACTCAAGCTAACGCAAACAAGATCTAACCGGGTAAATGTGAATCGTGGCCGAATAAATTTTAAGACAAAGGAACCGAACTTGACCTTTTCACTTTTTAAGAGTCGAGAAAAGGACAAAAAGATGACTCTAGTCTCCTTCGAATGTTTAATGAGCCCGAAGTGACAAAATGCTCAGCTGAGCCTTTTCTTTTAGGGAGTCTGAAAAGGATCAAAAGTGACTACTATAGAGAACTAGGCAAAGGGTTTACCAGACAATCCGTAAAACTGCATATACACCTTGGCAATCATATGAAAACCAAGGACTTTCCGTACGGCAATCAATCTTCCCGAATGCTATGTTCAGTGCTTTACGGCTTGCAAGGCGGCAAACATGGCTTCCTGTGGATAAAGGATGATAACCTAGTGGGGTCTCCCCATATACTCGACGGTACGTGGGAGCACAAATCCATGCTAGAACACTATTGAGTCACAAAAGGAGGAATCACCCAACCTTAATGTGAAACAACAGTGACTAGGTTTAACGACGCCGGAACACGTCTCTAGCCTAGACCTCTAGATGTATGCGTTAAGTTCCAATGCGTTTTTAGATTCATTCAGTTCATTTTACGGTTGATATTTGATTAGGTTTTAGTTTCTAGGTCCTACCGTATGTAATCTCTCACAATTTCCTAAATGCAAGCTATATGCCAAAATATATCATTTCATTCGATGAACGCTAGCTACGAGAGAGTTGAGATCTTTCAATCAAACAAAATGATCATAAAACAATCAACAATGACTCTAATGCAGCTAATGGAAATAAACGAAACTTTTCTTTAAAGTCACTAATTGCTAACAACAATGAAAAGCTCTAATTTCCATTCACTAATTCAAAGCAAAAGAGATTGTTCGTTTTCTTTTCAATGGCAAAGTGCACTAAACAAATTTTGAGAGATAATAACAAAGAGTGAAAGAGACAACTTTCACTCAATGAAAACACAATCAAGTCCCTGAAATACCAAGGCAATCTTTCAAACCAAGAAAAATCACAAAAACCTCAATGAGCTATGTGATCTAAGCCCAAAATGAAGCCAATCGGAATCCAAGTGAAAAAGAAGTGAATCACTCGAATAACGCAATAAAAAGCTTAACAATCACTGAATAAGTGCAAGAGAGTAACCAAAAAGTCGACTGGATCGACAAAAGACCAAAACTCCTAAGGAAGGCTCGATGCACAAATCCACTAGATGCCCTAGGGCTGAAAATGTGAAATCGTTGGAAAAAAGCAAACATCCAAAGGGTAAAGGCCAAAAACCAAACAAACAAGACCCTAACACATTCAAGTGATTGAAAAATAGTATCCAGACACAAAAACCAAGCTTGGAAGGCTCAAAACAAGCAAACTCTAAAAGTTTCCCTGAGCTGGCGCGACTTTTAGGCTAAAAGTAGCGCCAATTGAGGATTGGCGCGGGCTGTACATTGACAAGTTGCGCCAATTGGCATGACTGTCATGCAAAAAAGAGCGCCAATCAAGTTTTCTATGCTAAAATAAAAAACAAGCAATCCAAGACTAGGCCAACAGTATCCAGACAGACCACGCAGCAAGAGACAGCAAAGAATCCAACCCAGAAAGCTATCTAAGCAATCAAAACAAGAGAAAACCAAAGAGACAAGACAAACTCCAAGTTGTTTAGTTCGTAAACCAAACCGGAGATTGATTGAAGTGGCGTTGATCTACTTCGCTAATGCGAAGCAATAGCGTTTCGAAGGCTATCTGGCCGTACTTCAGGCTCCGTCTAAAGTTTACAAATCAAACAACAAGCTAACTCCCCAGTGGAGTTGCCAAATTGTTGGTGAGGTAAATCGCCTCTGCGGATAGAGGCGATCCCTACTAGCCCAGATCGGGTCTAGCAACAATCAAACAATGCTATCATGCAAGTTCCTAATTGCAAATTAAAGGTGGATGATGAGAGCCTACTTGGATTCCAACGCTAATATTCGTAGAAGATTCGCCGCTCTCGTTCCTTTGCTTCGGCCGGTCACGATCTCCATGATCTCCGTGATTGGACACCTGCACATGCAAAGAACAACACAAATACAAGCATAAAATCCAATAGATGCAATTATATATCGGTCAGAAAAGATATAACTCAAACATCATTACAATGAACAACAAGAGTGGAACCATAATGATATTCATCTATTATTGATAAACAACAAAGAATACAACCATAGTTCTGACGTCAAATCCTCCTTTGGCTGGGTGATCAGCTACATATGCCTTGCAAAGCTTGTCGGGATTGGGAACAAGCCTCTCTCTCTTTGATTATGAATGCAAAGAAGACTCTTACAACAATCTCTTAGACTTCTGAAAGTCTAATTCTCCCTATGCTCGAACTAGCTTGTCAAATGCAACAGAACAAGCTTTTATAGATGGCGGAGTGTTGTTGGGAAAAGTATCCAACACGAAATGACCCTATCCCACTCTAAGGGTGATAGTACCTCAGCAACAACCGAATGCAAAGCTATTCAAGATTACTTCTTTATGAGATGTAAGAGAGGGGAGAAAGAGATCCACTAACCGTTATCTTCCGCTAATGATTGATCCAATCTTCTCTCTTTGTTGCTTGCTCCCAGCTCCTTGCTCTTTCACTGGCCCAGCTACACCAAGATCCTGAAAAATAACAAGAAAAGGAAAACTACAAGAAGCATACATTCATAATTGATTCAAGGATTAGAATAAATCAAATATACAAGTACCAATACGCCATTGAGACACATGCATATAGAAGAACCTCAAATGCTTTATTAATGGAAGAAGTAAAGTTCTGAGAGTGTTACAACCATAAGAGGCCCAATCCAACAACACCTCCCAGCAGAAAGAAATCTCCTCTTCACCTCGTTCAAGCAAATCACCCAATAGTTCTATACTCAAACCAACAGCACTTCCTTACATTCACAAGATTCCAGCCTCCTTAGACCTCATGAGAGAGCTCTATATATAGGAGTTTTGGAGAAAGGATGAGTCAGCTTGAGGCTGGCATGAAGCTGACTAGTGTCCTCTCCCACTTCACTTATTCTTCAGTTCTTGAGTCCACTTGGAGGTTCTTACTTCCACTTGGAGATCTAGATCCTCTTACTCATCACAAGGCGAATTCCTTGATCCAAGTGTCATTTTGGAAGCTTCCTGGGCATTTGACACCTTGAGGAATGACTGTGCCACTTGGCCAATCTCGCCCAGCGCAGGTAGCCTTCATTGCTTTTGACATTCAGCGCAGGTACAGAGTGGAGCAGTTGACATTCAGCGCAGATGCTCAGTGGAGCAGTTGACATGATCCAGAATTAGCTTGTTTTTGAGTGTTTTTAGGTGGAGAACTGATATTTAGTGCTGTGGTTTGCTGACCTTGTTCCTCTAGGGGTAGGAACAACATGTTTAGGGACTTTGGATCCCTTAGATTATTGACATTTCATGCTTCATGTTGTAAGGCACAAAAATGTCTATAACAGTTGCCCCCTAAAGTATGAGGTCGTTTATCGGGTGAAATGCTTTATCAGGAGGATTCGAAGTTCATTCAATCGCTGAGAGGTGACCTGTAATAAAATACAATACAATACATTATGATTCATTTTGCTTTCATGATCTAGCTGAGGCGGGCATTCCCATGCTCAGCTTTATAAATTCATTTTGGTACATAGAACAGACGATCGTCTGATGGTAGACTGATAATTCTCTGCTGAAATTATCATCCTTTGAGTAGGATGATCATCTGCTGCAATGATGTACATGTCAAATGTCTTTATATCCTGAATATATATCGCAGCCCGGATGGATGAAACTAGATCCGGGGTCTTCAAACTCGTTCGATCTTCACTCTAAGTACAAGTCGATCCATGTGAGAATTGCGTTGAAGTCGAACATGGAAAGACATCGCTTGATTACCGGTCAATAATGTAAACCGTTAACAAGCGCGAGAGGAATCACCGATAATGATAATGACCCTCAAGGTACTACAGTACAATTCACGTGGTGTGAATAAAGGACTTGGCGTCGAACACCACGCAAAATCTTCTGGTCGAAGGTCATTGATGTATACCTGTCGCCGGAAGTGAGAAACTTGCCATTGAGGCATGCAAGCTTCAAAGTACTGAGGGGGGTGTTCCTAGATCAACTTCTTGGATAATGAGCTGAAGTCGACAAGAAGCGATCCATCAAAGGAGGGCCTTAATGAATCCCACATCAGTGACACGGAACAGAGCTAATGACTTTAGTGGAGGTGAAAACAATCTGTGAAATATGATTCAGGGTGGCGATCATGGGTGGATGAAGGATAATGTATGGCAGTGGATGGGACACGGTTGACTCTTTCTGAACAACATCTCTTGAACATATAACGACACTGATGTGATGGATCGGTAGCATTACCCCAAATGTGGATGGTTTGGCGAAGACCATGGTGATGAGACCGGTGAATGAAACAACCCAACCCGATGTGATACAGAGGACAAAGTGTCATGTTCAAGAGCGACTTGCTACCATTAAAGCTTTGAGGTTCTCCCAATTTTTCCCCAGTCATTTCTGACCAGTACCTCTTTATTTTTGTCAAGCTTGAGGAGGATAACATATGCTTGTTCTATAACCTGCCCTTCGGGCAAGCCCATCGCTATGTTTTAATGAGCCTAGCGATAGGGAAACTCGTTCTCGTCTAAAGACAAGTTTGTCGCTATTTAATCATTTTAACGAGTCTAACGACAAGGAAAACTCGGTCCTTTTCATTTTTAGAGAGTCTGAAAAGGTACAAAAAGTTAACTCCAAAATTCCTTTTTCGTCATCTAATCCCTTAAGTCCGAAAAAGTATAAAACAATACAGAAGGGATGAGTTTTCGATAATTTTAACGAGCCGAATAAAACAAGCGCTCGACCTTTTTGTGAAATAATCCCTCAGGTCCAAAAAGATTAAAATCTACGGGAGGGATAGCTCTTCCGGTCCTTTTAACGAGCTGGAAGGCCAAAACTCGGCAAACTTTTCATATTTTACGAGTCAGGAGAAAAGAGCTCAAAGAAGACTCGTCTTTTGAGGAACGAGTGATAAACAGGGATAGCAGCAGATTCCAGGTACAGGTTGGAATTTTCCAATCACGGCAGTGTCACAAGGATGGCTAGGTGAAATCACTCTTCGCAGCTGTTCCTCAAAATGGGTAAACAATCATATGGAGGTGAACGATTGGCCAAATGAAATGGAGGTGGCGGGTTCAAACACGACCAAGGCTTTTTATGGCTAATAAATTTACGATCACAATGGTTATTTACCGGAATAGGTTCATTTTTTAATGAGCTTAAACTCTGGAGGAAACTCTTGCTCACGCTTTTCTATTTTTTAACGAGCATAAATTCCACGGTAAAACTGCTCGATCTTATGTTTATTTTTTAACGAGCATGAACTATGTGCTAAAACTGCTCGGATCTTCGCTTTTCTATTTTTTAACGAGCATAAATTCCGCGGTAAAACTGCTCGATATACCAGTCATAAGATAAGAAATGTCTCCTGTAAGACTCTAATTTTTATAGAGCTTGCACCTTACATAAGCTATGCTCCCTCTCTTCCTTTCTTTATGCAAATTCGGAAACGGCTAATCCCAAAAACAGATAAATAACCGCTCCTAGCTTGCACTCCAAAAGGTTTGCATGCCCCCAGGTATAAAATACAATTTCAAGGCTGCCCCTCCTCTCCTCCACCTCTGTTTTTCTTTGGGTGTTCACAGCTACTTGTCGTCTTGCCAGTCTAATGTTAACGATACTTGTCTTCTCGTTATTTTTAACGGGTCTTACGTGGTACTTGTCTTCCCGTTGGCCCAACTTTTGACAGCTCTTTTGCAAGATCGCAAGAGAACAGCTACTTGCGACAAGAGAGCAGCTACTTGCGACAAGAGAAGAACACTACTCAAAGATAAAACATTGGTGTTATTGAGGGAGGCTTGCCTCTTTCTGGTTACCCAAAGATTGTTTTGTTAACACCATCAAACGAAAACATCTCCTCGGCACTATCTACCGAAGTAGACAATGGTGAATGACCTTTGTCAAACAAGTAACCTTAACAAAAGAATTATGTTCGAGAACAACCCCTCTTCCTTCTTTCAGACGGGGTACGGACTAGTCATATTCTCTCGCGGAAATTCTATCTTATACCCAAGGTTTCCTCTGCCCGAAGCAGACCAGGATGCATGCCCCCTGGGTTCCAGTCCCATCTTTCCGAATCACTCGCACTCATCGGGAAGGAGGACTGGGGGTGGAGACATTTCTTGGGTGAATAGACCATTGAGGGTTGGTATGTGACTATTTGCGATGCGTGATCCCGGAAATGAAAGTTGGTCTACGAGCTTGACCATTCTTCCTTCGTGTGGAAAACACATTACTCTAAAGAGTGAGGAGACTATAGCTCCCATGCAATATATATAGTCTCGTCCAAGGAGTAGGTTATAATCCAAGGGTCCTTGAACGACCATCACGTTCATTTGAACGGTCTTCCCTTTCAATGTAACAGGTACATTGGGGAGGATCCCTAATGGTCGACTGGTTCCTTTATCAAAACCCGAGAGATTTCTTATCTCAGGCAAAAGCGTCGGGGAACCCAGTGCTTTCCAAGCAATAGAGGAAAGGATACTCACAGATGCCCCTTCATCAATGATAGTTCCAGCCATTACCATTCTATAAATTTGGACTATGATTCTGAATGGTATACAGGCTGGTAACCGAGGTCTGCCTAGTTGGTTCCAATCAAAGGACACAACCAGGTTGCTTGGTGGTGGGACCGAATACACGGCCGGATATGACCCTGACGATGTTCCTTCCTGCGATAAAGGAATGGGCGCATTGCCCTGATGCTCATCAGAATCTGTGTTGATGAAAAGAATCTGGATGGTGTCATCCTTATTCTCTTCAGTGAGGGTGTCATTTGAAGATGAATCTTCAGTGACGGTGTCATTTGAGGATGAAACCTCTGAAGGAAGAACCGGGTCAACTGCCGTATCGACCTTTAGACTTTCGTCTGGTCTGGATTCAGTAGGTTCATTTTCAATGACTGACGCTTCAACTGACCACTTGAGCGGGCCAGCTGTATTTTCAACCAACGAAGGACTTGGCACGAGTTTTTTGTATCCAGGAGGAAGTCTCAACGGTGAAACCGGGCGATCTTCCAAAACTCTCTTCGCTTCGTCTAAGAAGGGACAACGGTGGATGGCATGATCTCCTTCACACAGTCTGCAGGGGAATCTTGCTCCCCCTCTTTGTCTTGAACCTTCACTTTCGCTGGTTGACGGTAAGCAATCAACATGGCTATCAGAGGTTGATGCTCCCGAATTGTGCAACCGAGGGGACCAGTCCCTTAGTATCCGAGGAATACAGGGACAATCTCTATGGAAGTGGTCTCCTCTACATATGACACATGGCGATTTAGGCCCGGTCTGTGCTGTGTGTGGATTTTTGTCAGATGTCTTTTGCTTGCCCCCAGTCGCCTTAGGCTCCTTCTTCTTCTTCTCTCTCTTCTTCTTCTCCTTCTTCTCCATGGGAGCTTGGCTTTTACCTGCTCTACCTTGCGAAGATGAAGGATTGGAGGAAGAGTTATAGGAAGTAGAAGGCTGGTGGGCAGCTCTAGACTGATCTAACTGTTGACTCGACTGTTCAGGAACCATGGTGTTCTGAACTACATTGGTTGAGAATAGCCAAATTGGCAGGCCAATTGTCAGTCCTGGAAGCGACAATGTGGCCATGTGGGGCGCACCAACTTCTCCCCAAGAGGAGAAAGGACTAGGATTTCCATCTTGTGGAATTCCTTGGTTGGGGCATTCCATGTTCTCAACCTAAAGATCAACGTAGGAATAGGAGGTGATTATGTTCCGTTTAAAATAAATTTTATAACGACGCTTTAGACACAACTTGCTTTTTCACTTTTTAAGAGTCGAGAAAAAGCTAAAGATGACTCTAGTCTCCTTCGATGTTTTAACGAGCCCGAAGTGACAAATGCTCGGATGGACTTTTTCAGTTATAGAGTTTGAAAAAGGCCAAAAGAAACAGCTCTGGAGTTCTAGGCAGAGGGTGTGCCAAACTTTTCGCAAAACCACAGAATACGTTTTACGGTACGGGTGGTCGATCTTCGTGAATGCTGTGTTCACTGCATTGCGATCAGTAGGGTGGCCGACACGGTTTCCTATGGATAAAGGCTTTGTTCCTATAGGGGTCTCCCAATATATACGCGACGGTACGTGGGAGCACAAGTCCGTATTGATACTTATCGCTTCACCGTGGAGGAATCACCCAACCACTCAACGCTAAGATATCACGTTTAACGACGCCGGAACACGTCTCTAGCTTAGACCTCTATGTGTTTGCGTTATGTTTCAATGCGTTGTTATGTAAATTCAATTTATTTTAAGGTTGATCTTGTTTAGCAGTTTGCCTTTATGGATCACCACGAGATGTATAGTAACACTCCTAAATGCAGTCTAAGATGATAAGCAAGCTTTTCAATCTTTCAACTTTGAAAATCCTAACTACTGAGGGAAAAGAAAGACAACATCTTTTCACACAGATCATAGAGCACACACTAATGCACTTTTTCCTAAATCAACATGCAAATTGTCATAATGCACATGCACAATGCAGATATTTCTTTTCTCTTTCTTAATGTTTGTGCGACACAAAAAGAAAGTTGTTGTATAACTTTGAATTCAATTTCAAGTGAAAGCAAACAAGCTTGTCCAAAATCAAAAGACACCTTAAGATTTACTTGTTTCGACACTAGAAATATATAAATTAAAACCATATGATGAAAGCAAAAGCTCAATCAGCCATGAACAGCAAACAAACTAACTCTTAAGATCAAAACGACACTTTATCACAGGTCTAGATCTAAGAGGCCACAGCAAGACTAGTTCACTTTCGTTATGGGAAACTGCAAATGATATAAGAAATACACAAAGAACAAATACAGTTTATTTATACAATCGAGGCGGAATAGTGGCAAGGAAAGTTAGTTTCAGATAGGTACATTGACTGGTAACAGGCTGCAAAAACAAGGGTGAAAACAGGGCAAGAAACAACAGGAAACCCCAGTAGCACAAGGCAAAACTGGTTCATCGCAGGTGGTACATTGTCAGTTTGACATTCAGCGCAGGTAGCCCCTTCGGGAACTGCGCTGAAATGCAGACAACCTTCACACAACCTGCACTGAAGAACGAAACTTTCGTTTCTCTTGGTTTCCGGGTCACAGATTGCTCAAAAATTCACAGTGTTTGGCCAAATCAGAAGCTATCAGTCAAGTACACACTAAGGGATGAAAAGGAGGATGAAAAGCTATCACTAAGAGCTATTCAGAGTCCTTGTGGATCAGCTCTTCAAATCATAAACTGGCCCAGAAACTGAGCTAGAGTAGCTGCCCTCTACTTTGCATTTGAAAGATCCAAATGCAGTTCGATTCGGTACTCCCTTTGTTTATGAAATGAATAGAAAAAAACACAAACAACCAACAAGATACGATCCCCCAGCGGAGTCGCCAGTTTGTTGTTGGGAAAAGTATCCAACACGGAATGACCCTATCCCACTCTAAGGGTGATAGTACCTCAGCAACAACCGAATGCAAAGCTATTCAAGATTACTTCTTTATGAGATGTAAGAGAGGGGAGAAAGAGATCCACTAACCGTTATCTTCCGCTAATGATTGATCCAATCTTCTCTCTTTGCTGCTTGCTCCCAGCTCCTTGCTCTTTCACTGGCCCAGCTACACCAAGATCCTGCAAAATAACAAGAAAAGGAAAACTACAAGAAGCATACATTCATAATTGATTCAAGGATTAGAATAAATCAAATATACAAGTACCAATACGCCATTGAGACACATGCATATAGAAGAACCTCAAATGCTTTATTAATGGAAGAAGTAAAGTTGTGAGAGTGTTACAACCATAAGAGGCCCAATTCAACAACACCTCCCAGCAGAAAGAAATCTCCTCTTCACCTCCTTCAAGAAAATCACCCAATAGTTCTATACTCAAACCAACAACACTTCCTTACATTCACAAGATTCCAGCCTCCTTAGACCTCATGAGAGAGCTCTATATATAGGGGTTTTGGAGAAAGGATGAGTCAGCTTGAGGCTGGCATGAAGCTGACTAGTGTCCTCTCCCACTTCACTTATTCTTCAGTTCTTGAGTCCACTTGGAGGTTCTTACTTCCACTTGGAGATCTAGATCCTCTTACTCATCACAAGGTGAATTCCTTGATCCAAGTGTCATTTTGGAAGCTTCCTGGGCATTTGACACCTTGAGGAATGACTGTGCCACTTGGCCAATCTCGCCCAGCGCAGGTAGCCTTCATTGCTTTTGACATTCAGCGCAGGTACAGAGTGGAGCAGTTGACATTCACCGCAGATGCTCAGTGGAGCAGTTGACATGATCCAGAATTAGCTTGTTTTTGAGTGTTTTTAGGTGGAGAACTGATATTTAGTGCTGTGGTTTGCTGACCTTGTTCCTCTAGGGGTATGAACAACATGTTTAGGGACTTTGGATCCCTTAGATTATTGACATTTCATGCTTCATGCTGTAAGGCACAAAAATGTCTATAACACGGAGGAGGAGATAAGATCAATCACACCATCTATGGGATTGGGTTTATCCTCAAAAAGCTATTATGGATAGAGGAAAGGGAGATACGATGAATCTCAACATCCATGAGATTGGCATTATCCTTAAAAAGCTTCATGAGTCGAAAGGAAAAAACTTTCGCGCGTGCGTTTGTTAAAAATCTTTCCCAAACTCGGTTGGCGCAGGTATAGCTCTAAGACAGAGCGCCAACTAGCGCGCCCTATTTGGAGGATTTCCCCCATTGGTGCGAGTAATACACTGTGGATCTGCGCTAATGGAAAAAGGGAACTTTTTAAGGATATTCCGCAGGAGATGTCTTCAGGGCATATGAAGTCCATACTTAGGGGAACATAATGCAAGTTTTTTCAAGTTATGTCACTTCTCACAGGCCCCGGAATGAGTCCTCCAAAGTTCGGGAGAGGGGTAACAGGGACGGTGACAAATGGTGACAAATTACTGTGTAACAGATCATGAGGGGTTTTATTGGCTGTGTGGAGGTGGAATGGATCTCAGCCTATTTTCTAGCTGAAGTTTGCTCGCTATCTTTTCTGTAGATTGGGCCGTATCTTTTTCCGACTCCCTACTTCTGCTTTTCCCATTTTGTGATGACTTCTCTGATTCCCTGGTAGATTTCTCTTGGGATTCTACTCCAGAATCGATTTTAGAATTCCCTTTGGAATCTCCTTCTAGACTTGCACTGGAAGTAGGCTCCCTTATTGGTTCAATCAATAATTTGTCCAATGGGACCTTTGTTAACCTCCTTTCTCTGTACTTGTATAAGGTTTCAAGATCTTCACAGTCAAAAAGTAATTGTGTCATATGCTTCACCTTTGTGAAAGTGTTTTTCTGCAAAAAGATGTCATCAAATGCATCTTCCTCATTACTAAATACTTTTATTTTCACCATGGTGGTAAATTCTTTGACAATGTTGAATGGGTCATATTCCCTTCCAGGGAATTTAGGTAATTGTAGAGATAACATAATCTTTGCTTCTTTAAATGCATGGCCCAGGTCTTGTAGTGCAAATGCTCCACATTGTAAAGGGAATGTAGGCCAAATGGTCTTTTTTGCTTCCTTTAATGTTTTGCTCATCCCTCCCTCACTAGTTGTTTGATAGGTTATCTCTCTAGCCATCAATTTGTCCAGAACATAGTATGGGAGGACATGGGGGGAGGTAATGCTGCCAAATACCCTGATATACGTAAATGTCTCCTCCCCAAACCATCTGGCCACTGGGAGGATATCTACCTCGGCTTCTTTGGAAAACCTGGGGGCATCTTGGTTATAAAACCATTTGTGGATAGGGAGAATAACTCCATGACAAATTTTGAAAACATTTTGTTGAAAGTGAGATTCCCACATGTCTTTATGGTATATGTGAATGGGAAGTGGCTTTTGGATAGTCCACTTCCATCCCATGATAGGAAATTTCGAACCAAAACAAATTACATCCATTACATAGGCACTCATAAAAAATGGAGGGTAAACCCTCAAAGCAACACTTATTTTCCTTCTATACTCCATTATTGTTCTTGCTAAATTATCAGACAAAATTTGTGCCCAATTCATTATAGTTGCGTTTACGACTACATCTATTAATGGCAACCATTCTGGGGAGAGTTTATTACTATTAGGTTTTCCAAATAGTATAAATAGCATGGTCGCTGCAAAACTATGAGGGGGACAAATAGACGCAGTAGTGTACATACTGTTCTTGTCTTTCTTGATTTTTCCCTCATTATTTGACCAAGTCTGGGTGCAATCTTTTGGGTCCTTGTTTTCTTTGGCAAACTTTTCGACAAATTGCCTGTTGTAGATGACTTGTGGCTCTGGTAGGTCGTACATGAGCCACAGGTTATCTAGTGTAAAAGATCCCATAACCTCTTGGCTTCTTGTCTTGAATTCTCCGTCCGAGATGTCGGCTTCATTAATAACCCATTTAACCATGTCTATATAAGGGATTATCTTCAGATGCGCAGCTATGCGATTCAAAAATGAGCATGCTATCTCAAACATGGAGGTGTTTGAGGAATCACGTCCATTAACTGTAACCTTTGTTTCCACAATCCTTGGTTGCTCTTCCTCCAGTATATTATACATGGCCTCCCACATAGAGGTTCCTCCCTCTCTGTTGCATGTAGTATCCGTAAATAGAGGAGTCATTTCTAACTTCTCAGAGACGAATGCCTTGCCTTTCTTCACCATAGCTCCCAACGATTTGCTCTGTGGATTTTCCTTGAAAGTGAAGAACAACAACTATCAAATACACAAAGATGACAATAAACGTGAAATGAAATAATGCAGATAACTTGTAAAGGTGATAAAAGGAGTTTGATTCGAACACATATAAGAAGATATCATATCATGTTAAATGGCTTTTCACACATAAATTCAGTTAACTCTTACTAAATTCCCACTAATGCTTCGTTATCCCTTAGCTTTAATGCTCATAAATGTATGCATTATAAATTGGGAAGAAAGCTTCTAGGATGGCAATCCTTTTAATTGCGGTAATGGTGATTTTGCGATTTGCGAAGCAATATCGCATATCGCAATATCGCATTATACGTTTTTACTTTTCTTACCCTCCCTTGCATTTCTACGAGATGCGAGATGTGAACTGCTCGTTTATTGTCTCAAAACATAGCTACTTGTCAGGTTTTTCTATATAAAGACCCTTTTTAATAAGCGGCGGATCTAAACATTTTTTCATAATGTACTGAAGGAGTGGGTTCAGGTCTTGATCTCATTTCGCAATATCAACCGATGATAGGTTTGCGGTGTTGCTTTGAATGCTCGAAATGCGATGCGATAAAGGTTATGATGCCATCGCAATTTCGCATCTGTCTTATTTTAAGATAACCATTTAAGGAAATCTCTTCATAAATAGCGATATGCAATGCGAGACTTTATTTTGAAGAGAAAAGCTTAAGGACCTAGTTTATGTCAAAAATATGATAGTTTCGAGGTATAAAGCATAGAATCCTCTTTTAATCATTTTTACTAGATTTGGTGGGTTAGCAAGGTCTTTTGATGATGTTTAATCATGCGATATGTGGGAAGGCAAGCATTTAGTAGTTCTTTTGAAAAAAGGGGTTTGATTGATATCTTGCTTTATTCCAAAAATAAAAGAAATGCCTAAATGCTAAGTTTATTTAAGGATGGATTTTTTTAAAAGGCCCCCATTTATTATAGTAATATTAACTATTATTGTTAATAAATGGGGGGTTTTTGAATAGCACAACAGGATCCCAAAAATGATTTGGCACAAGAATCTACTTCTACTCTTTACAGCGGAATCCCATAAACATCAAGAAAATAATAATCAATAGAGGAAGAAAATCAAAGGCACATAACACAATAAATATCTGGGGAAAGCCACAACTCAAAGCCCCACTATTTGTTTTGTATTAATCCGGAAAATCAAGATGAAATTAATGCTTGTTCTCACTAGAACAATCCAAACACTCAGCAAATTCAATCTCCAACTCATAAGCAAGCTCAAGGCCAAAGCTTAGCCAATTCCCAAGCTCTCCAAGTTTCTATTCCAATGTGTAATTCCTATGAAGGATAGCTTGTATTTAAAGGGAAATAAAGCCTCTAAAAATAGTGCAATCCCTCAAGGATCAGTTCCTGATTGCATGCACTATCAGTGCAACTCAGAAAAATATAAAATAAATAGTACATTGTCCCTGCACTCTAGTCTCAACTGGTTCTTTGTCAGAATCAACATGCATGAGTTTCTGATGGTGGAATCTTCAGTTAACTAGAGTAGCACTAATTAGGTCATTAGTGTCCCAACTGACTATTTACTCACTATTAGTTCCTGAAACTGATTGGAACTAATTTAACTGGACTTAACTCAATAAACCGAGTTAACTAATTACAACTCATTCATAACTCATATTTAACTCCTATAAGTTAAGGAGACCATATACATGTATTCTAAAACACTTCCAATTCGAAATTCCTAAATTAATTAAGTTAATTAAACTTAATTAATTATTTTCAAATTTCTATGAGAAAATAATTCTATTTTAATTCACAGTTTAATTCAAGGACAAATTAAACTGCAATTTCTTGTTTCCATTTCTCAACAAGATATAGGTTTTAACCTTGTACAGAAATTACCTACAAACGAATTCTTAAAACATAAAAAATATAAAATGGCGAGATCATAAAATATACATAGGAATTTTCTCTTGGAATCCAAAACCGAGAAAACCAGATTGATTTTTCATTATATTCCTTTCAATGTTACAATACATTATATGCATGTTGAAGCATTCATAAACCCTAATCCATTAACCATAGATTAGAACATAATCGTAGTTCCCTTAACTAGATCTACAAAATACCATGGGAAAAAACCATCATTAGAATATAACACATACTCAACACTCTTTACAGAAAATTTTCTTGTTGTAGGTTTTAACCCTGTACAGAAATTACCTGCATACAAATTCTAAAACAAAGAAAAATAAACAATGTGAGAGCATAACACATAAAACACATATACACAGAGATTTTCCCATTGGATCCCAAAACCGGGACTACCAACTTGATTTTTCATTATGTTCCTTTCAATGTTATAATACATATTTATACATGTCAAAGCATCCAATACCATGGACCAAAAACCATCGCATCCAATACCAAGGACCAAAAACCATCGCGTCCAAAAAACATGTGCGAAAATCATGCACAAAACCATAGGTGGGTCCACCCAACCTAACATAAGGTCCAAAACCAAAATTTTCCAGGGCGTTGACCTGGACCCCATAAAGTGGGGTTATGGGTGCCCTTCAAACCCCCTGTTAACTATGTGGAAAGAATATAACATAACCCAACATTCTCCCACTTGTTGTTTTCTTTCCACAGGGGTCACAAGAGAGCTTAGTCATTTTTCCAGCCCTGAAATGCCCATTGTCTCTCTACACCAAGAGAACTTCTCAGAGCTCACAAATTTTTTCAATGCATCTGTAGTATTCTTCAAAGTGTCCACCTTTACCAGCAACACCTTTTTGTCTTCTATCATATCCCTCATAAAGTGATACTGAACATCAATGTGCTTTGTCTTTGAATGATATGCAGGGTTCTTTGCCAAGAAAATTGCACTTTGGTTGTCACATTCTATCCTTATAGCTTCCTGTACTAACCCCATACTTGAACACAATCTCAGCAACCAAAATGCTTCCTTGCTAGCATGAGTGGCTGCCATGTATTCTGCCTCTGTGGTTGATAGTGCCACTACAAATTGTTTCTTACTCATCCAACTGACTGCACCTCCAAATAGGTTAAACACATACCCACTTGTAGATCTTCTCTGATCCAGATCTCGAGCCCAGTCTGCATCAACAATGCCACGAATATCCAACACTGTATCCAATCCTGGTCTTCCTTTTTTAGCATAGACCATAATCTCTAGTGCCATGCAAATACCTGAAAACCCGCTTCACTGTTGTCCAATGCTTCTTTCCTGGTTTTGACATAAACCTACTCAATACTCCCACTGCATGTGCAATGTTTAGTCTAGTACAGACCATTTCATACTTCAGGCTATCGACTACACTTGCATATGGAACACGGGACATGTCCTCTTCCTCTCCTTGTGTCTTGGGACATTGTTTAACAGATAACCTCACACCTACATAAATAGGAACCTTCACCAGTTTACTATCCTGCATATTAAACCTCTGCAATATTGTCTCGACATACTTCCTTCGGTTTAACCAAAGCTTCCTCTTTGCCCGATCTCTTTTAATTTCCATGCCCAAAATATAGTTTGTAGCACCAAGATCTTTCATGTTGAATTTGGAGGAAAATTGGGTCTTCAAATCCTAGATAATTTCTTTGTCATTTCCAACCAGCAACATATCATCCACATACAAGACAAGATAAATAACACAGTCACCAATTAATTTAAAATACACACATTGATTTGCTTTGCTTCTGGTGAAGCCAAGTCCCCGTATAAATGTATCAAATTTCTGATACCACATCCTTGGTGACTATTTTAACCCATAAAGAGACTTCTTTAACTTCCATACCAATTCTTTCTTACCCTTCGCTGCAAAGCCTTCAGGTTGCTTCATGTAGATTTCCTGTTCCAGATCCCCGTGAAGAAATGTTGTCTTCACATCCATCTCTTCTACCTCAAAATCAAAAGCAACAGCAACAGATAAAAGTAATCTAATAGAAGTTACCTTGGCAACAAGAGAAAAAATATCACCAAAATCAATTCCCTGCACCTGGGAATAACCTTTTGCTACCAACCGAGCTTTGTATTTCTCCACTTTTCCTTCTGCATTTGTCTTCTTTTTTAACACCCATTTGTTTCTAATGGGTTTCCTTCCAGCCGGAAACTCCACCAGATCCCAAGCCTCATTTTTGTGCAAAGATGCCATTTCGTCAACCATGGCCTCTTTCCAGAGTTTTCCATCCTCTGAATCTACTGCTTCCTTCACAGTTTTGGGATCATCGTCAGTAATAGATAAAGCAAAATTTGAACAGAAAGAAGATGGACTATACCTTTCAGGCTACCTTCTTTCTCGAACTGATCTTCTCACAGCCGGAGTTTGTGGCTCTTCATCCTCTAATTCCTCCTCTGCTGTAGAGTCTGATTCTTCCTCCTTTAGCTCAAACTCTATCTTCTCAGGTTCCTTTTGTTGGACTTCATGTTTAATAACATCTTTCACCTCTCTGAACACCACATCTCAGCTGTACACAACCTTCCGTGTGACTGGGTTCCAAAGCTTATAACCCTTTAAACCATCCTTATACCCAATAAATATGCACTTTTCAGATTTACTATCCAACTTGGTTCATTTCTCCTTTCGAACATGTACATATGCATCACATCCAAATACCCTCAGATGTGAAAGAGAGGGTTTCTTACCAATCCATACCTCTTGTGGAGTCTTATCCTCCAACACTGATGAAGGTGACTTGTTGACCAGGTAACATGAAGTATCCACCGCCTTTGCCCAGAATTCCTGTCCTAACCCGGCACCACTGAGCATGCTTCTTGCCCTTTCCATCAATGTCTTATTCATTCTTTTTGCAACTCCATTTTGCTGAGGTGTATATGGAGTAGTCTTCTGCCGTGCTATACCACAATTTTTACAGAATTCTTCAAATTCCTTACTACAAAACTCTCCACCATTATCTGTCCTCAGCACCTTTATCTTCTTCTCTGTCTGGTTTTCCACGAAAGCCTTAAATTCTTTAAACCTGTCAAAGACTTCAGATTTATTCTTAAGGAAATATATCCATGTATTCCTTGAGAATTAATCTATAAATGATACATAGTACATAGACTTACCTAGTGATGGAACCTTCACAGGTCCAAACACATCACTGTGCACAAGTTCTAATATCTATTTCTCCCTCTTACTACCAGAGGGGAAACTCACCCGATTCTGCTTCCCATATACACAATATTTACAAAAATCAAAATCCAGAGAGCTATTACTCATACCTTCTACCATACCTTTACCATGACGTATCCAGAGGTCCTTTTCTCCAATATGTCCAAGCCTTTGATGCCACAACATGGTCTTCTCTCTAGAGACCACTAGATTTTCTGCTCCACATTCAAAAACCACAGAATTATTGCACCCATCAATAACAGTGCTACTTTGCAGCTTGTACAGAGTTCCAATCCGAACTCCCTACATCAATACCAGTGCTCCCCGAACCATCTTGCAGGTATCCTTCTCGAACACTGTTTTTACCCCTGCTTCATCCAGCTTGCTAACAGAAATCAGATTTTTGGCTAATGCAGGAATATGTAGAACACCTGGAAGTGTTCTAACCCTTCCACCTTGCAACTTCAACTTTACTTTTTTGCGACCAACGATTCTAGCCTTCTTGTCTGTTGTAGGGAAAAGTATCCGACTCGGATGACCCTATCCCACTCTAAGGGTGATAGTACCTCAGCAACAACTGTAAAGAAAACTACTTAAGGTTTACTTCTTTATGAAAGCAAGAGAGAATGAAGAAATGCACTAACCGTTGCCTTGCGCTTAATGTCGAATCCAAACTCTTCTCTTTGCTTGCTTGCTCCCAGCTCCTTGCTCTTTTGCTGGCCCAGCTACAATGAGATCCTGCAAAATAACAAAGAAGGAAACTACAAGAAGCATGCAATCATAACTGATTCAAGGATTAGCATAAATCAAATATACAATTATCACAACATATCATTGAAACAAGTGCATATAGAAGAACCTCAATAGCTTTTATTAATAGAAGAAGTAAAGTTCTGAGAGTGTTACAACCATTGAAGGCCCCAATCCAGCAACACCTCCCAGCAGAAAGAATTTCTCCTCTTCACCTCCTTCAAGCAATCACCCAATAGTTCTATAGTGAAACCAACAGCATATCATTACTTTGCACAAAATTCCAGCCTCCTGAGCTCATAGGAGAGAGCTCAATATATAGATGAATTGAGAAAGGATGAGTCAGCTTGCAACTGATGTGTAGCTGCCTTGTGTCCTCTCTCTCTTCAGTTGATCTTCAGTTCTTGAGTCCACTTGGAGAACCTTGCTTCCACTTGGAGAAACAGAGCCTCTGACTCATCACAAGGTGAAATCCCTTATCCAAGTGTCATTTTTGGAAGATTCCAGAGCAATGACTCAGTGTGCCACTTGTCCCATCTCGCTCAGCGCAGGTGGCCTTTGTTCTACCTGCTTTGCAACACAGGTACACCATGGAGGAGTTGAGTTTCAGCGCAGAAGCCTAGTGGAGCACCTGCTTTGATTTCAGGATTGCTTGTTTTTGAGTGTTTTCAGGTGGAGAACTGATCTGAGAGCTGTTGGTTTGCTGACCTTGTTCCTCTAGGGGTAGGAACATCATGTTTAGGGACTTTGGATCCCTTGGATTATTGACAATTCATGCCTGATGCTGCAAGGCACAAAATTGTCTATAACAGATGCCCCCTAAAATATGAGGTCGTTTATCGGGTGAAATGCTTTATTAGGAGGATCCGAAGTTCATTCAATCTGCTGAGAAGTGTCCTGTAATAAGATACAATACAATACATTATTTTTCAAACTTTTTCATGATCTAGCTGAGGCGGGCATTCCCATGCTCAGCTTTATAAATTCATTTTGGTACATAGAACAGACGATCGTCTGATGGTAGACTGATAATTCTCTGCTGAAATTATCATCCTTTGAGAAGGATGATCATCTGCTGCAATGATGTACACATCAAATGTCTTTATATCCTGAATATATATCGCAGCCCGGATGGATGAAACTAGATCCGGGGTCTTCAATCTCTTCCGATCTTCACTCGATGTACAAGTCGATCCACGTGAGAATTTCTTGAAGTCGAACATGGAAAGACATCGCTTGATTACCGGTCAATGATGTAAACCGTTAACAAGCGCGAGAGGAATCACCGATAAGGATGATGACCCTCAAGGTACAGCAGTACAATTCACATGGTGGGAATAAAGGACTTGGCGTCGACCACCATGCAAAATCCTCTGGTCGAAGGTCATTGATGTATACCTGTCGCCGGAAGTGAGAAACTTGCCATTGAGGCATGCAAGCTTCAAAGTACTGAAGGGGTTGTTCCTAGATCAACTCCTTGGATAATGAGCTGATGTCGACAAGGAGCGATCCGTCAAAGGAGGGCCTTAAAGAATCCCACATCATTGACACGGAACGGAGCTAGTGATTGTGATGAGGTGAAAACAAACTGTGATGTATGATTCAGGGTGGCGGTCATGAAATGGATGAAGGACAATGTATGGCAGTGGATGGGACACGGTTGACTCTTTGCAGAACAACATCTCTTGAACATATAACGACACTGATGTGATGGATCGGTAGCATTACCCCAACTGTGGATGGTGTGGCGAGGACCATGGTGATGAGACCGGTGAATGAAACAACCCAACCCGATGTGATACGGAGGACAAAGTGTCATGTTCAAGAGCGACTTGCTACCATTAAAGCTGTGAGGTTCTCCCAATTTTTCCCCAGTCATTGCTGACCAGTACCTCTTTATTTTTGTCAAGCTTGAGGAGGATAACATATGCTTGTTCTATAACCTGCCCTTCGGGCAAGCCCATCGCTATGTTTTAACGAGCC
This sequence comes from Pinus tabuliformis, assembly GCA_031772625.1. Taxonomy (NCBI): domain Eukaryota; kingdom Viridiplantae; phylum Streptophyta; class Pinopsida; order Pinales; family Pinaceae; genus Pinus; species Pinus tabuliformis. The sequence continues at coordinate 150,826,482 of CM062816.1, forward strand.
TAGCGATAGGGAAACTCGTTCTCGTCTAAAGACAAGTTTGTCGCTATTTAATGAATTTAACGAGTCTAACGACAAGGATAACTCGGTCCTTTTCATTTTTAGAGAGTCTGAAAAGGTACATAAAGTCAACTCCAGAATTCCTTTTTCGTCATCTAATCCCTTAAGTCCGAAAAAGTATAAAACAATACAGAAGGGATGAGTTTTCGGTACTTTTAACGAGCCGAACAAAACAAGCGCTCGATCTTTTTGTGCAATAATCCCTCAGGTCCAAAAAGATTAAAATCTAGAGGAGGGATAGCTCTTCCGGTCGTTTAATGAGCTGGAAGGCCAAAACTCGGCAAACTTTTCATATTTTACGAGTCAGGAGAAAAGAGCTCAAAGGAGACTCGTCTTTTGAGGAACGAGTGATAAACAGGGATAGCAGCAGATTCCAGGTACAGGTTGGAATTTTCCAATCACGGCAGTGTCACAAGGATGGCTTAGTGAAATCACTCTTCGCAGCTGTTCCTCAAAATGGGTAAACAAACATATGGAGATGAACGATTGGCCAAATGAACGGATGGAGGTGAGACTGCAAGAACACGACCAAGGGCTTTAATATGGCTGTCAAAGGTTACATTTACCAAGGTTATTTACCGGTTCATTTTTTCTGGGTGAGCTCAAACTCTAGGGGAAGATTGCTCACAACTTATGTTTATTTTTTAACGAGCATGAACTATGTGCTAAAACTGCTCGAACCTTGCGTTTATTTTTTAACGAGCATGAACTTTATGCTAAAACTGCTCGTAGATAAGTTTGCATGCCCCCAGCATAATAATGCAAATGGAGGTGCATGCCCCCCAAGCTTTATTGCATCCAACTTGGTGGTTGGAATGAAGGTTTACCTCGGGGATTTGTTTCATTTTTTAATGAGGTTGACAGAAGATAGGAACTGTCCTCGACTTCTTGTTTCATTTTTTAACGAGGTTGACACAAGATAAGAACCGTCCTCGGCTTCTTGTTTCATTTTTTAACGAGGTTGACACAAGATAAGAACCGTCCTCGGAGCCGACAAAATATCTAGGAATCTTCCGAATCCAACCAGAAGATTGGATTAGATTTCATTTTGTAGGTTTCCACCGTGGCCACTCCCGCCAGATTACTTGGAGGCGGTAGGGCGAAAGTACCCATTAAGGCAGGGTCTTTTAGGAGACCTACTCCGATATTTTGAAGCAAATGATTCCTTCCATGGATCATTGGAATGCTTCCTGTAACTTGTGAACTGTTGGGGAGAAAAGTTTGTTGGTCGACGATTGTAATTCCTTCTTGGAAGGGAAATGCAATCTTCTTGAAGTAGGTCGACACAACCGCGGCCATGGCATAGATCCAGGGCCTTCCTAGTAGGATGTTGTAATCGAGGTTTCCATCAATTACTTCAACATCAATTCCTACTATTTTGCCCCCCAGTTCAACTTGCAAGTTACTTAAAATCCCGTATGGAGTGTATGATCGTCCATCAAATGCTTTTAACGTCGTTGACGATTTCGACAAGGGTGGTGAGCCTAAATCTTTCCAGCAACTCATCGACATAAGACATGTAGATGCCCCCTCATCAATAATTGTTCGATGAACAGTTTTGTTGAGGGCTTTCACTTGAATAAGGAAAGCTAGTTGAGCTGGTAACTGAGGGTCATATCCTTTATGATCAAAGGCCACAAGATTGGAATCCATTGGGCCAATCCCACCTATTGCTGATAATAAAGCTTGCTCTTGGGAGGGGCAATTTTGTGGTACTTCAAGTGTCGACATAGTGGACGGCGATTGGGCCAGGTCCTTTACTATATTATAATTCTGTGCTCCTTTGGCACGAGGATTAAATGTCGATTTGTGTACTACTCCCTTTGGCGACTTTATCATTGGCTCAGGAACGATGGGTGGCACAACTTCGGTCAAAGTTGTTGTTGAACTACTAGGTCGTTCATTAACCTTGTTGTTCGACAGCTTTGGATTCCCGTAATCTTTACTCCTTGTCAAAGCATTATTCTGTTGCTTCGAGGTAGACAACATAAGCACTTGGGATTCGGAAGAATTTTGATTAGCAACCAGATTTTGACTTGGATTAGGAAACGGATCAGTCAATACTGCTGGGGTTTTTGAACTCTTGAAGAGTTTCTTAACTTCAGCTATATGTGGACAATATTTCGTCCAATGATCCTCATCGCATATATGACACCCTGCCGGGGGTTTCCTTTTTCTTCCTGTCTTTTTCTTCTTGCCCCCTGGTTGCTTCAGTTGTTTGCCCTTGTCGGTCGACATGGCATTTACTTCTGAGGCAAGAAGTTTTTCATTTGCATTTTGACTGTAAATTTTGTGCTTGCCAATCACGTCATCGTCGGCGTGAGAGTCATTGTTTGATTTTGGAGGAGGAGGAATTGAGAATTCCGGTCTAGGGGCGTCAGGTATTTTGTCGTAGAGCGTGCCAGACTGAGTATAAACCAAGTCTAGATATTGCGCACGAGCTATAACTTGCTCTTCTGTTACGACTCCCCCCTTGGCCACATCTTCCGTTATGGCCGGAAGTAATGACTTTATAAACCATTCAGCTAATAGCTGATCGGGAACATATGTTTTTACCATCCTACAACGACGTCACCATTCATGTATATGATCAGATATATGAGTGGCCGTTGTCTGTTTGAAGTTGGTAAGGAGTTCTGTTCCCGTTTCATACCTTATCGGTAATTGAAAATGGGTTAAAAAAGTTGTAGCTAAGGCACTGAAGTTGTCGAACGAAGCTCTAGGCAATTCAATATACCATTTTGCCGCCGGACCCGTTAACGTCCTCTGAAAAAGGCGAAGTCTTATCGAATCATCATTCAGGGTGTTTGATGAACACCATAGATGGAATGTCATCACATGATTCGACGGGTCTTCACCTGGATTTCCATTAAATTTAGGAATGTCTGATGGAAGTTTGTGTGGAATCGCTAGCCACCAAGGGGCATAAGCAATTGGATCATTCGTCAGCCGGTTTAGATCTGGCAATTCTAGAGTTGCTACAAAAGGCAACTGATGGTTCAGATTAGGCGGAGCATATCCAGGATAAGATGGTATCGCCTGAGCAATAGGTCTTTGCAGACCAGCATAATGCTGACAACTTTGACAAGGTTGATGGGCGTAACCATTATAGCATGGTTGCCCATTACTTACAAAGACTTGTTGCTCAGGTCCTTGGTATGATTGCTGGAATGGCGGTTGTTGAGATTGAACCAGCTCTGGTTGTTGGACCATTTGCTGTTGACCAATACTGGATGATTGACCAAGATGAGGAGTCACAGTACTTGTTTGAGCCTGAGTCGTTCCAGATAAGGAGGCACTACCCTGACATTGTGATTGATGCAACGCATTCACCATAGCAGGAGTGGTGGTAATATTCGACACAGGGTGTACTGGTTGCATTGAAGATACAACTCCTGGTTGTTGAGGCAGTATTGGTACCCAACCGCTAGATGTGATTCCAGTTTGACCTGAACTTTGTTGTAAACTCCCATATGGTTGTTCTCCGGGAGGGAACAATGAAAGAGCATACTGCCCTCCACATGGTGTAAATCCAGTACTTAAAGGGTAAATTGGCCTTTGAAGACACGTTGGATCAATTTGTTGAGTTTCAACATAAGAAGTACCAGATGATAATCCGGATGAAGAAATAGGAACTAACCATATTGTTGTCCCTGATGGGACTCCGGCTTGTTGTTGGCAATTTGCCGGGTTAGATGGTATACCAGCAAACATCGTTGGAGTAGCAGCAGGAGGCTCTGCTGCTGCTGTGTCGGACGACACAGTCCTAGATGTCGACGGTTGTTCAGACATATCTAGTCTATCCAAAAGATTTCTTAGCGATTCTACAGGAACTTCCACTTGTGGTGGACTAACTTCGAAGATCAACGCAGGAATAACAGGTGATTATGTTCCGTTTAAAATAAATTTTATTAACGACGCTTTAGACACAACTTTGCTTTTTCATGTTTTAAGAGTCGAGAAAAAGCTAAAGATGACTCTAGTCTCCTTCGATGTTTTAACGAGCCCGAAGTGACAAATGCTCGGATGGACTTTTTCAGTTATAGAGTTTGAAAAAGGCCAAAAGAAACTACTCTGGAGTTCTAGGCAGAGGGTGTGCCAAACTTTTCGCGAAACCACAGAATACGTTTTACGATACGGGTGGTCGATCTTCGTGAATGCTGTGTTCACTGCATCGCGATCAGTAGGGCGACCGACACGGCTTCCTATGGATAAAGGCTTTGTTCCTATAGGGGTCTCCCAATATATACGCGATGGTACGTGGGAGCACAAGTCCGTATTAGTGCCACCGACTCTCAGGAGGAATCACCCACCTTCGTAGAGATCGACAGTCACTACGTTTAACGACGCCGGAACACGTCTCTACCTAGACCTCTATGTGTTTGCGTTATGTTACAAAGCGTTGTTATGTAAATTGAATTTATTTTAATGTTGATCTTTTTAAAGTTTGCCTTTCAAGGTTCACCACGAGATGTATGTGACAAATTCCTAAATGCAGCCTAAGATGAGAAGCAAGCTTTTTCAAATCTTTTTGACTGATGAAAATCTTAACTACTGAGGGAGAAGAAAGGCATATCTTTTCACACAGTTCATACAGCACAAACTAATGCACTTTCTCCTAAATCAACATGCAAACTTTTCAGATGCAAAATGCACAATGCAAGTATTTCTTTTCTCTTTCTTAATGTTGATGTATTACAGAAAGAAAGCTGTTATATAACTTTGAGATCAATTTCGAGTGAAAACAAACAAGTTTGTCCAAAATCAAAAAACACCTTAAGATTCACCTGTTTCGACACTAGAAATATATGAAATCAAACCATATGACGAAAGCAAAAGACCAATCAGCTATGAACAACAAACAAACTAACTCTTAAGATCAGCAAGACACCTATCACAGGTTTAGATCTAAGAGGCCACAGCAAAACTAGTTCACTTTTCATTATGGGAAACCGTAAATGATGTAAGAAATACAAAAGAACAAGTACAGTTTCTTTATATAACCGAGGTGGAATAATGACAAGTAAAGTTGATTTCAGATAGGTACATGGACTGGTAACTGGCTGTAAAAAACAATAGTGAAAACAGGGCAAGAAACAGGAGGAAACCCCAGCAGCACTAGGCAAACCTGGATCAAAGCAGGTAGTACACTGTCAGTTTGACATTCAGCGCAGGTCCCGAAGGGGCTACCTGCGTTGCAAAGCAGGTAGCCTGTGTACAGCCTGCTTTGGAAAACGAAAGTTGCGTTTTCACAGTTTCCGGGTCACATTTTTCTAAAAAATTCACGGTTTTTGCTCAAATCAGAAGCTATCAGTCAAGTACACACTAAGGGATGACAAGGAAGATGAAAAGCTATCACTAAGAGCTTACAAGGATCCTTGTAGATCAGCTCTTCAAATCATGAACATGCTCAGAAATGAGCTAGAGTAGCTGCCCTCTACTTCGCTTTTGACATAGTCAAAAGCTTTTCGATTTGGTACTCTTTTGTTCAGGAAATGAATAGCAAAATACTACAAACAATCAAACAGATACGTTCCCCAGTGGAGTCGCCAGTTTGTTGTAGGGAAAAGTATCCGACTCGGATGACCCTATCCCACTCTAAGGGTGATAGTACCTCAGCAACAACTGTAAAGAAAACTACTTAAGGTTTACTTCTTTATGAAAGCAAGAGAGAATGAAGAAATGCACTAACCGTTGCCTTGCACTTAATGTCGAATCCAAACTCTTCTCTTTGCTTGCTTGCTCCCAGCTCCTTGCTCTTTTGCTGGCCCAGCTACAATGAGATCCTGCAAAATAACAAAGAAGGAAACTACAAGAAGCATGCAATCATAACTGATTCAAGGATTAGCATAAATCAAATATACAATTATCACAACATATCATTGAAACAAGTGCATATAGAAGAACCTCAATAGCTTTTATTAATAGAAGAAGTAAAGTTCTGAGAGTGTTACAACCATTGAAGGCCCCATTCCAGCAACACCTCCCAGCAGAAAGAATTTCTCCTCTTCACCTCCTTCAAGCAATCACCCAATAGTTCTATAGTGAAACCAACAGCATATCATTACTTTGCACAAAATTCCAGCCTCCTGAGCTCATAGGAGAGAGCTCAATATATAGATGAATTGAGAAAGGATGAGTCAGCTTGCAACTGATGTGTAGCTGCCTTGTGTCCTCTCTCTCTTTAGTTGATCTTCAGTTCTTGAGTCCACTTGGAGAACCTTGCTTCCACTTGGAGAAACAGAGCCTCTGACTCATCACAAGGCGAAATCCCTGATCCAAGTGTCATTTTTGGAAGATTCCAGAGCAATGACTCAGTGTGCCACTTGTCCCATCTCGCTCAGCGCAGGTGGCCTTTGTTCTACCTGCTTTGCAACGCAGGTACACCATGGAGGAGTTGAGTTTCAGCGCAGAAGCCTAGTGGAGCACCTGCTTTGATTTCAGGATTGCTTGTTTTTGAGTGTTTTCAGGTGGAGAACTGATCTGAGAGCTGTTGGTTTGCTGACCTTGTTCCTCTAGGGGTAGGAACATCATGTTTAGGGACTTTGGATCCCTTGGATTATTGACAATTCATGCCTGATGCTGCAAGGCACAAAATTGTCTATAACATTGTCATCCCCCAAGAAGACATCACCACCATCATATTTCTCATACTCGCAGAACCACTCTCTATGGGGAGTAAAGTGAAAGGATGCACCTGAGTCAATCAACCATGCCTCATGATCTACATGTGTACTTGAAGAAGCCAAGTACACATCCCCACCTTCATCTGTGGTGGTTTTCGCCTCCGCAGAAGGAGCCTCATCAGATCTCTTTCCTTTCTCAAGAGGTTTAGATTTATAGTCCCTTTTGAAGTGCCCATCCTTTCCACATTTCTAGCACACCACCTTTACAGGTTTTCCCGGAGATTTAGATCTCCCACTTGATGACTTATTTTTGTTTCTGTTCTGGGACCGTCCTCATACAGACAAGGCATCACCATTCTGGCTCTCCATATTTTTCTGTCTCATCTCCTCCATCAGCAAGGATGAGACTATTTTATCAAAATGCAAGGCAGTTGTATTACTACCTATTGCAAGAACCAGACTATCCCACGAATCTGGTAGAGAACACAACAAACTGATGCACTTATCTTCATCTGAAATTTTAATATCAACAGATGCTAACTAACTTACCACAGTATAAAATGCATTCAAATGCTCTATCACCGAGTCTCCATTTTTCATCCTCGGGTTATATAGCTTTTTCCACAGGAAAAATTTATTCACCAAAGACTTAGATTGGTACAAAGTCCCTAACTTGTCCCACAAATCCTTTGCCGTAGCTTCCCTTGATACATTCAATAATACTGAATCTGAGACATACAATCGTATTGTGCTCTTTGCCTTCTGATCCAACTTCTTCCATTCTTCATCGGTCACTCTCATTGGTTTAGTACCCGGATCTACCACGATCCACTGGCCTTTATCCACCAACAGATCCTCCATTTTGAGTTTCCACAACTCAAAACTCTGACCATTAAATTTCTCGATTTCTATCTTTCCACCACTCGCCATATTCTTTCACCACCAAAATCGATCTCGCAGATCTCCCACTGAACAAGGTCTACCACAGGCCCAAGCGAAACGCCTTGGCAACAAAGGCGTCCCCTTGAAGCCAAAAATAGCTCTGATACCAAATGTAGGTTTTAACCCCGTACAGAAATTACCTACATACAAATTCTAAAACACAAAAAAATAAACAATGCGAGAGCATAACACATAAAACACATATACACAGAGATTTTCCCACTGGATCCCAAAACCGGGACTACCAGCTTGATTTTTCATTATGTTCCTTTCAATGTTACAATACATATTTATACATGCCAAAGCATCCAATACCATGGACCGAAAACCATCGCGTCCAAAAAAACATGTGCGAAAATCATGCACAAAACCATAGGTGGGTCCGCCCAACCTAACATAAGGTCCAAAACCAAAATTTTCTGGGGCGCTGCCCCAGACCCCATAAAGTGGGGTTACGGGTGCCCTTCAAACCCCCTGTTAACTACGTGGAAAGAATATATTCCTTTCAATGTTACAATACATTATATGCATGTTGAAGCATTCATAAACCCTAATCCATTAACCATAGATTAGAACATAATTGTAGTTCCCTTAACTAGATCTACAAAATACCATAGGAAAAAACCGTCATTAGAATATAGCACATACTCAACACTCTTTACAGAAAATTTTCTTGTGGCCCATATACTAAAACTAGCATAACCCAATATTTCATACACCTTCTAGAACTTGTATGACTAAGGCACAAAATATACCTCTTAGAATTATATATGGCCTTTTCACATGTAGAGTGTGTGCATTTCATAAGAGTTATGTGTGAGTTCACTAGGATGCCAATTAAAGGTACTTCATCCATCATCTATAGACATGTCACCTTTAGCATATCTTACCCCTATATTATTTCTTTATCATTCTTAAGAATTAAACCTTGATCTAGTGGGCCACTACCAATGCATTCTTGGCTTGCTTCTCTAGCTTTCCTAAAAGAGAGGTAAAATAACCTTTGCCAACAACACCTTTACCTTGTAGGTTGCATAAAAGCTCAATAGTTCCTCCTAGATTACCCCATGAAAGATGGTGGGTAACACATTGAATGTGCACAATCAATAAAGGAAAGCATACATGAAATTGTCATTACATATAAAGCTAGCTTGATTATATCATATTTCCTATTACAATGGCTATTGACAAGTATGAACCACTTGGAATATAAATTATTGGTGTGGTTGGATTCTTCATGTTAGGAGGTGAGGTGTTTTAAGGAAACTTAATTTGAAGAAAGGCAATGTCACAAACAAGAAAAAATAAGGAATCTCATGATTTATTTATTCAAGATTCCATTCAATTTGATAGTGTTTTGTTGTTGGATAAGTTGAATCATTGTTTGTCTAATAAGGATTACCTTGACAAATGATGTATGGTTGCCTTTCAAAGTTGATACACAATGTTAAAAAAAAAAGTTCAATAAGAATGACACGCATAAGAAGTTGGATTGGACCACTTGGCCAAAATGTTAGCTTTAACTAGCACCTATCTTATTCTTCTTGTAATTTTTATGGTAAACCAAGAATTTAAAGACACATGCCTTGTTGGAAAGTGGCTATGTATAGTCAAAGGTTCAAAATTGCTACCATTTCCAAAATTGAATGTCCAAAGAGTGCAACCATTATCATATTTTAATAGCTAAGAGATGTGAGGAAGAGAGTACATAGGAACTAATGGTTGGTTGTGGACATTGGTTAGAGAGTGCATGGCATTAAGCTTAGCAAAATGACTACAAATACATAGTACAATGGGCATCAAAGTATGCTAGTTATTAAAGTAACTAATTATTACCTTTGAAATTACAGATGTTAGCATCCATCTAACCATACCTGATGAGGGAGGGCCACATACTAGTATTTTTGGAACTCACCAAGAGCACTTAATAACTTCCTCAAATTTATTTTTTTGGGTGCTTATTACACTTTGTTTCAACCTATCACTGCATTTAACTATATCTATATTTCTCATGAATTTCACAGTCAAGAATGCCAAAGAATATTAGAAGCTTGTTTGGCTCTTGCAAGGGTCACAACATTGCTTATGACTTTATTTTTTTCTCCTCTATTGTTGATGTGGAGGCAGGAGGAATAGGAGCTCCAAAGGAGAATAATGTTGGACTTGGTTTTACCAATCCTTCATAGTAGTGTACGGGGATTTGAACATGTCACCTCTATATGTATACAAGAACACATGTTTTGAGAAGTTTGGCCTTCACTATGGCCTTAAGTGCACACTCAATTGTGATTTTATCTCATTTAAAGGAAAATAAAGGAAACCCTTCCCTAATGTGCCCCTAACTTGATTGTTGAGTTACTACATTGTCTTTGCCTATAGCATATAACATATTAGTCTACATTTTGCTTGGCTTGTTGGCTTGTTATGCTATGCTATATTGTATTGGCATATAGTGCATATAGCTAGATTGTTTAGCTTCCCAAGATATGAGGCTTCCTCTTCGAAATATTGGATATGATAGTGGACATTTTGTATAGAGATGGAAAACAACTTAGTAAGTACCACAAATCAATATGTGAGCTCCCACATATCATTGTAGGAAGGGGCATTTCGTCATCTGTAGTATGTCTAAGCCCCCAAAAAAACATAGATGAATACCAAAAGGTATGCATACCTAAATTGAAAGTGAAATATATGTGAATGATTTGTGCTAAACAAATGATCTGATGGAGGACATTTATGCTTCAAACCTAGTATTTGCTCTAGAGGCATGCCCTTTTAGCACTAATTTGGTTCCAAGGTGGTTTAGTTCTATCGTTTAGCGTTGAACAGGGTTTGATTCCATAAGAAAGATACTTGATTAATGGAAAAATTATGACTTATTCTTGAAGATCGTAGATTTAAATTCAAGAGAATCTAATGTTGGTTTACCTAGTTTTGTTTTTCAATCTTGAGCTACTCACTTGTTGTTGGAGCACAATCTATGCTTTAGTTTTTGGCTCCCTAAGATGGAGAGCTAAACAATAATGTTTGAGACCAAGCTTATGGGAAGCCCTCTAGATGGAGATGCTCATGGATAGTGGTTGGGAGGCATCCAATTGGTGAGGGGGTGGCAAGGCTATACAAAAGGATAAGGTTTTGGCTGCTACAAAGCCTTGATTACAACATTACCACAGTCATTGTTAGAGCCTCATTTTCTACCAAAATCCATTAAAATAACTACTTAGGGTTACGGTTTCCAAGGAAAATTTTTGTTGTTTATAATTGCTCCTGTAATTAAGTATGCGAGGCCATCTGGTCTAGTGCTATGATTTTGGCTTAGGATGCCCCATATTTAAACGATTCTAGTTTGTTTCAATTTATAGAATTTGAAAAGATGTCCCCACCAAAATCTTCTATAGACTATCATACTCTATATTGGTGACTGTAAATAAAAATGCTTGATGCATTACGGAATGTGTGGAATTTTGTTAGGGCTACGATTTTTAGGGCTTCTTGTTCTAAGTGTCTAAGGACATTAGGTACTTAACGCATTGAGGAATGTGCCAAATTATTAGGTTTTGATTTTAAGGGATTCTTATTGTAAAACATTTCCCGTAGTTTGAATATCTTTAAACCAGGAGCTTTATACTTGTATCTAATTCTGGAAATGCCCTGTATTTAGAAAAAAATTGGAAGGAATTTATTACCAAAAGTTTCTATCTTACCGGGGGCTTTTGTAAGTTGTTATAGATAGGGTTTGCTACTCTGGCTGAGAGGTCGTGATTTCAATTCATTTATGGGAATGCTTGTATTGAGAAGAAGAGTAGTCTATCGAAGTTACAAATTTCTGGAAAATAGTGGGAAGGTTTGTTATTCTCGCTGAGAGGTCACTATTTCAATTCATTTCTGGGAATTGTTAGTTCAGAGCATATATCACACACAACATATTTTCACTCAGAGACTTATAAGGCAATAGCAAAGAATAATTTGAGAGAGAGATAAATGGAGAAACAACAAGTTTACTCAATCAGAAATAGCGGAATAGATAAAACAATCACTGGAGAACAGAAATCACTTTGCATTACATAATAGGCCTGGACCATGGTTTGCTTTCCTTGGCCAGAGAAATTACAATTTTATAGAGATTGAAGAAGGATCTAGAATCCTGCATGTGATTTAGATGGAAATCTAGAAACTAATGGCGATGTAGAAGTATCTAGAATCCTGCATGAATTTGGCTTCACACTTAACATTCTCCCACTTGAAGCCAATTAAGAGTCATGAATCAAGTCACACCGAATCGTACCATGCCTCTACATAACTCATGTTTATTTCATGGTAGAATCTTAGTGAGCATATCAGTAGGGTTCCTATTTGTATGGATCTTTTCCAAGGATAATTGTTCTTCCTGCAACACATGTCGGATCCAATGGTACCTTAAGTCAATGTGCTTGATTTTTGAATGAAATGTTGGGTTTTTCGCCAAGTGAATGGCACTCTGACTATCACAATATAACACATACTTGTCCTTCTTTATTCCTATCTCTCCTAGGAATCGCTGCATCCACAACATCTCTTTACAAGCTTCTGTTGCAGCTATGTACTCTGCTTCTGTTGTAGAGAGGGCTACTATTCTTTGTAGCTTTGACACCCAAGATATTGTTGCACCTGCAAATGTATACAAATAACCTGTAGTGGAATTTTTGGTGTCCATATATCCAGCCATATCTGCATCTGTAAATCCTTCAAGCATAGTCTCATCATGACCAAAACATAAACAATAATGACTAGTACCCTTGAGATATGGACAAGGAAACTACTCACTACTCCAACTGAATATGCAATGTCTGGTCGTGTGCATACCATGGCATACATCAAGCTGCCAACTACTGAAGCATAAGGAATCTTACTCATCTCTTCTTTCTCCTTGTCATCACTAGGACATAATTCAGTACTCAGCTTGAAGTGCGCTACAAGGGGTGTATCAACTGGCTTGGCATCCTTCATATTAAACATGTCAAGCACCTTTTTGATATATTTTTCTTGTGACAGCCACAACCTTTTGTTTTTCCTGTGACGCATAATCCGCATGCCCAATATCTGTTGTGCTGGTTCCAAATCCCTCATTGCAAATTTGCTACCCAAATCTTTCTTTAACCTATTGATCTTATTCTTATCATGCCCAACAATCAACATGTCATCCACATATAACAATAATATGATATACTTTCCCTAATCATACTGATTGATATAGACACAATGGTCAGCTTCTAACCTCTAAAAACCATGTTCCAACATGAATGAATCAAATTTCTTGTACCATTGTCGAGGTGCCTATTTCAACCCATAAAGACTCTTCTTCAACCTACAAACAAGGCCTTCTTTGCCTTTTTCTATGAAGCCTTCTGGTTGCTCCATATAAATTTCTTCCTCCAATTCACCATGAAGGAAAGCAGATTTTATATCTAACTACTCACATTCTAAGTCTAAAGCAGCAACTAGACCAAGAATGACTCTAGTGGATGACATTTTAACAACAAGTGAGAAAATTTCAGCAAAGTCAATAACTTCTTTTTGGGAAAAACCTTTCACCACCAGCCTTGCTTTATACCTCTCCTTCTTTTCGTCACCTTCATGCTTAATCCTGTAAACCCATTTTTTTTGTAGAGTCTTTCTACCTTTTGGGAGGTTTACCAACTCCTAAGTTTTATTTTCCAGCAAAGAGTTCATTTCTTCTTCCATTCTTCACTGTGCTCAACTTTACAGGCTTCTTGAAAACAATTAGGCTTACCTTCATCAGTCAACAAAATATAGTTTGAAGGAGGATACCTTTGTGAAGGCTTATGAGGCCTAGAAGATCTAGAAACCAACTGTGGTGGTGCATTATCAGGTTGGATCTCCTGTAAAGGTTCCTGCAAGATTCCTTCTTCTTGTTGTTCATCATTTTCCACTTGTTGTTCTTCATGCTCCTGAGTTTGTTGTTCATTTTCTTGTATTGGTGGTATGTTTTCCTGCTGATCTTCAAACCTATTACTAACATTCTTGACCTCCAACTCACCTATAGTCCTCTTGAACATTTATAACTCATTAAATATAACATCCCTCCTAATAATTTTATGTTTGACTGGATCCCATAGACGATAACCAAAATCTTCATCTGCATATCCCAAAAAAATGCATTTCATAGATTTATCATCTAGCTTAGTTCTATTATCTTTGGGAATATGTACGAATGCTTCACATCCAAAGATTTTCAAGTGAGAATAATTCAAATTCTTACCAGTCCAAACTTCTTCAGGGATACTGCCATCCAAGGCTGTAGTTGGAGATCTATTTATGAGGTAGCAAGCAGTCCTGACTGCTTCAGCCCAAAATTCTTCTCCAAACCAGAATTGGACAACATACTTCTCACCTTTCCCATAATGGTGCCATTCATCCTTTATGCAATACCATTTTGTTGAGGAGAACTAGGCACAGTCTTCTCATGCCTTATGCCAAACCTGTTATAATATTCCTTAAATGCATTTGAGCAATATTCTCCACCATTATCTGTTCTTAAACACTTGAGCAATTTGTTAATATCTCTATCAACAACAACATGAAATTTTTGAAATATTCCAAACACTTCACTTTTACTTTTTATAGATATGCCCAAACCTTCCTAGATGCATCATCTATAAATGTTACAAAATATGATGCTCCTCCTAATGATTTGATGTTAACAGGCCCAAACAAACCTGAGTGTACCAATTCTAACACATTTTTCTTTCTGTCATAGCCACCTCTAAGGAATGAAACCCTTCTTTGTCTACCATATATACAATGCTCACAAAGATCAAGATCGTAGGATTTCAAACCTGGCAATAAATTTTTACCAACAAGAATTTTTAAGCCCTTCTTGCTCATGTGACCCAAACGCTTATGCCATAGATCTGCTGAATTTCCTTCTTTTGTGACAGCAGCCAAATCTGATTTTCCTATCATTGTCTTCAATGTGTATAATGTTCCTATCTTGGGTCCTTTGGCCACGACCAATGCTCCTTTGCTAATTTTTCAGCCTCCTTTTCCAAAGCATGTGGAATAGCCTTCATCATCCAGTCATCGAATAGAGATTAAACTCATGCGCATTACTGGTACATGCCTGACCTGTTTCAACAATATATCTTGTCCATCTTTCATCCTGATCCGGACATCTCCCACTCCAACAATACTGTAAAAATGATTATTCCCCAAATGCACTCTACCATAATCACCAGAATTATGTGAAACAAAACTATCTTTGCATGGAGTTACATGGTGAGATGCCCCAGAGTCAAGGATCCAATCAAAGCTACTGCTAGATGTATATACACATGCATCCTCTACTGAAGCAGTAAACAATACATCACCATCTGTGGCTACAGCAGTAGTATCACCTTCATTTGTGTTGGATGACATGTAATTTGTATTAGATGGGGTCTGATCCTTTTGTCCTTTCTTTCAAAGTCGACATTCTTTCTTCATGTGTCTGGTTTTGCCACAATGAAAGAAGATGATCCTTCCTCTCCTTGATTTTGATCGGCCTCTCGATCTTGATCACCCTGTTGGCCTCGATCCATTCTCCTACCACGATCAGCTAGAGCTAGAGCTTCTCCTCCCTGAGTTTCCACAATTTACTTGCGTCGCAGTTCCTCATTCATTAAACTGCTACTGACATCATCAAACTTCAGGGTCCCTGCAGTTGTTGAAGTGCTCATAGCTACAATTAAATTTTCTTAGTTGTCTGGCATAGAACACATTAGCAAAATAGCTCTAATTTCATCATCTAAAATGATTTTAATAGAGGCAAGATGATTAGTAATAATATTAAATGCATTCAAGTGCTCAGCAACTGAAGCACCCTCCTTTATTTTGAAATTATAAAGCTTCTTCATCAAGAACACTTTGTTTGATGTCGTGTTCTTCTCATATAGATCATGGAACTTCTTCCATAATCCTTCAGTCGTCTTTTCTCTGGACACATTGAAATACACATTCTTTGCTAGATATTGGCGGATTGTTGCAATCACCTTTCTATCTAGCTTATTGCATTCTTCATTTGTCATTGATGAGGGTTTCTTTGTTGTGCCCTCAATCGGCAAATATTGATCCTTCAAAATTAGTATATCCTCCTGTTGAAGCCCCGAAAATCGGGTCAACAACAAGGGGGATACCCACCCGGTCCGGACCTTGGTTGGCAGCTCCTTATCCATTTGGTATAGCGGGTCCGACTGGGGATAATGGGACCAGTTTCCCAATCTAAGGGTGTGTGTGTGTGTGTGGAGTTGGATGTTGTTGATCTAAGAATACTTAAAGCTAATCTAATTCAAACTTTTAAACTAAATCTATGCTGTTGTAATCTAATGAAAAATAGCACATCTAATCTATGCTAACCCGGGGTGTATTTCTTCTATTATGCGATCTAAAAAGATTTCAAACAATAACTGGTAATAAAGATCATTCAGCTATCATAAGAATAGAAATCAATTAAGATGAACTACTTTGCATAAAAAGTTAGGCAAAACAGTTGTGAACAGCATATCGCATAATACGTTATTCATATATCAGACATAAATAAATGGCTCCACCATACAAAAGTGCCAAATGGTAACTCACACATTCATGCAATAACATATAAACAACTAAAATTGTATATCACTTTCAGAATATAAGCAGAAATGGTCAAGAGATAAAAGTACCATTTATGACTGATTCTACTCATAAGCTTCAAGCAACAATGATTTATCTCTCCTTGCTCTAACATCTACTAAGAGTACAGAAGTGAAACATCAGTAGCAGATATCAAATGCAAACATTAATAAACCTTGATCCATCCATTCATCAAAACCCCCTCCGAGATTGCAAAAGTGCATGTTCTGAGGACAAGTTTTTGACAAATTTCTGGACCCTTCTCCAAATGCATGAGAAGGGTTTAAATACTACTAACTAATTAACTTAATTACATAAATTTAGGATACATTCAAATGACCGCCCTTCTTCTAAAGCAAAACTATTTCTAAAAACTGAATCTAATTCCTAACTATTTCTGCATTTGCTCCTTAAATGTTGCGAGCATTCAACATTCGCCTGGGCAGAGTCGGCTGGTTGCCTTCTGCTTTTGTTTGAGTTACGCAAACAGAAATGGCAAGCGCTAGCACCACTTTTTAGTATACTAGAATATATTTTTGAGAATTATATTCTGGTTGGGTGAATTTACTATGTATATACTTGGCAACAACCCAAATTTCCCTCAAACTGCTTCTGCTTTTGCTATTTTAGTTTCTGAACTTGTGAATGACTAAGCAAGTTAGGGACTTTGCTTTCTGAACAATTTTCTTAGCGATGCGAGATTAGCGCTAGGTGCTAATCGCGCATCGAAAACTGCCTCTATTCATTGATCCGAGCTTTTCTGGTGCGTTTTCCTTCTTTATCGCCTTTTTCCTTTACCGGGTAGAAGTTTCAGGATTTTTCGTAAACATGCTGCTTTTGTGAGCTTTCTGACCCTGAATGTTGAATCACCTATCGACCTCAGCATCTGTTGAGTGATACTCTGGAATCTATGGTTCTGTTGCATGCGGCCTCTGTTCATGAAGGCATCTCTTCTCTATTCTCCGAGCATTGACGCTTTCCCCTTTTCCTTAGTTGTTTCCTGCTCATTGCTTCGTATTGTTTCCTGTTTTTCATTCCTGCAGTTCACGCAAAGGAAAAGAGTAATGATAATAAATACTGATACGAAAGCTCTAACCTCTATGAATGTATAAAATTATGACACCTATCGTGAACTGACTCTTCGAAAAACACAAAACCGTCCTTCATTAACACTTTGGCATATGTTCATTAATTTCTTTTAAGGCGCGCGCCTAATTTTTGGTTTACGGACAGCTTTTCTTGAATGTTGAGCCGAGGAAATTTGCAATGGGCGATAGCAGCATCGCGTCATCGCAAGCTTTTTCAGATCGCATTTATCGCAGATCGCAGTTATCGTAGATCGCAGATATCGCGGATCGCAGATATCTCCAGAACGCAGCATCGCGGATCGCATGAGTCATTAAATCATTGTGTGCTGCTTATGCGATATTGCGATATGCGACGTCGCACATCGGCCATCAGAGATTTCTTAAGATTTTCATCTAAGAGCGCTTCTTAATGTGTGCGATGCAATGAATTTCACGTCGCTTCTTCGCAGTTTTTATTATGCTCATAAGGGGATGCTTATCTTCTCCACGCGATGCGACATAATTCCAAGGAGTAGAATACAAAAAGTTTTATAAAATGTTTTTTTGAATTTTTTATTAAGGGTCCCCATTTGCTTAGTGTTATTGCTAATACTAAACAAAGTGGGGGGTTGTTGGTGGCCACAACAATGGCGATTCACTGGGAAGAATCAGTTATCTTTGCTTTTCTATTGAATCTTAACTTCCAAAACAGAAAAAATTTCATAAGTCTAAGCTTTGTTATGGACAGATAGAGTACATTATGCCTTATCCTATCAATGATATTTTGTTTCAACCTCTTTCTATTCTAATTGTTTGCTTCCTCAGGCTTGTTCTTGTACTTATATCAGCCACTACTTGGTCTTTTTAAAGATAAAATAAAGTCTTCTCTGTGTGCTGGCTTTAAAATATGCTCATTTGTCGTAGGTAGAGCCTCTGCTGCCAGCAGGCGTCCATAGCCTCGACAGGGTTACCTGTTACCCAGCAATGATCCTTTATCCTGCTTAAGGCTATCTACAACTTTTCAAAGAAAAACCCATTTTGACACTTTTTCCCTTTTTTATTCTCAAAGAACAATGTCTTGGTTTGGTAGCCAAAATTATGACACAGTCATTCACTTGATTTACACTTTTGTTGAACAAGCTGGCTCGTGATGAGACCCCTTGTCTTTTGATTGCAACAATCTTGATTCGTTGCCCTGTTTTGGTGGACAGTATTGGAAAAGTCAGCAAGTTATAATATCTGTGATCATGATAAGCCAGCTCGTGATGAGACCTCTTATTCTTTGAGATATAGTGTTTCTCATATTGTTCCTTTGAATGCTGCAATTTTCTTTAGTGGGGAGGAATTCATTGTTTTTCCTTAAGAAAGTTCTGGACGACAATAATAGAGTTTGAAAATAGCAGTCTTACAGAGAAGCCTTATTTTGCTATTGATACCTTTCATTGTGCTGATATAAAACAATTCCTTCGCTAAAGGTTGCTTTCATCAAATTTTTGATGTTGAAACTAGTATCATATCTAGGCTAAAGTCTTTTTAACTGTATCTGTCAATAATAAAAGTTAGATTTTCAAAAAAATTTGCTACTTATACAAGCGAAAGCTCAAAATCTGAAAGAGAATTGGTGTCTTTTTCGTGAATACTTGTAGTAACCACTTACAACTGGTTTTATTATGAAAAAGAAAAGAAAAACTATTCTAAAAAATAGAAGAATAATCTTCTATGGAAAATATATTTTAAGGATTTGTCCATTAACAGGCAAAGAATCCCTTCTACCTGCTAAATCCTGCAACACAAACGTTGATGGACCTATGACTTCAATAATCTGAAAAGGACCAAGCCACATCTTTTGAAATTTCGTATATTTGCCCTTTTCTTCATGAGCCTTATCCCATTTCAAAACTAAATCTCCCATCTGAAAACTTTTTCTGGTCATTATGCTAGAATCAAAAGAGGATTTTATTAGCGCTTGGTGATGAGCATGGGTTTTCTTAGCTTGTTCTCGTTGTTCTTCTAATTTAATTATTTCCATTTGTCTTAGTTGTAGGGAGGAAGTAGATACTTCATCGATGTATTGTACTAAAGACAAAGAGGGAATGACTAAGTGAGTTGGAAGAACCACTTCTTTCCCATAAACTAAATTAAAGGGAGAAGTGCCGATTGAAGCTTTCTTCGTTATTCTATCTGCCCATAAAGCATTTACCAAAGCTTTGTGCCAATTCTTTTGGTTCTGGTCAGCTGTTCTTTTAATAATCCTGATTAGGTTTTTATTTGTTGACTCAGCTAACCCATTACCTTGCGGATAGTAGTTGGCCGAATATTTCAGTTTGAACCCTCTTTTAAGTGCAAACTCAGTCATTGCATTTCCAGAAAAGTATGATGCATTATCAAACATTAAAACCGTTGGCAATCCAAACCTAGTGATTATAAATTGATCTATGAATTCAATAATATTTTCAGAATTAGCTGTCTTGAGAGGAACTGCTTCTACCCATTTAGTAAAATAATCTGTTTCCATGAGGATGTATCTATGCTGCTTAGAAGAGTGAGGAACGATCTCACCTATTACGTCCAAGCCCCACTGACTGAATGGTTGCTCGATGTTTACCGGTTGTAGTGGCAGGGACGGCTTCTTTTGTCTTCCAGCAGTTGTTTGGCAGACTTGACATTTCCTTACGTAATTGTGTGAGTCTTTGAATAGCGTAGGCTAGTAATATCCTGCACGTAAGATCTTATGTGCAGTAGCATCTCCAGCATAGTGTCCGCCTGCTGGTCCGTCGTGGAGTTCCTGCAAATCTTTTTCAGCTTCAGTTTTCTCAAGACATCTAAGAAGAACAAAATCATAATTCTTTCTAAAAAGAACATCATTTATGAGCTGATATTGTTTAGCTTTCAATCTCAGAGCTCTTTTCTTAGTGTGATCTAGGTGTGATGGAGCATATCCATTCTTAAGATAATAAATGATGTCAGCATATAATGATTCTGCATCGTTTAGGCTTACCTCATACAGTTGTACCTATTCAGATGAATTTTCAGAAATCTGCGATGCTCCGGCCAACATTTTGCAGAAGCCTTGACCTCTTACAATGTTTGCTGGCTTGATCTCAAGGTCGTATTCCTGTAAAGCAGTGATCCAATTTGTTCTTTTCTCACCCACATCCTTCTGTACTAGAAGATTTCTTACCGCTGGAAACGGTACTATGATCTTAGTATGGGTTTTAAGTAAGAAAGGTCTGAAATATTTGACTGCTTTGAAAATAGCATATGCCTGTTTCTCCACGTCTGAATAGTTGAGTTCAGCACCTTGTAAATTCGAGCTAAAAAATGCGATTGGAGCTTCCACTTTTTCTTGATTTGCTTGAGTTAGAATCGAAGCATATGATTTCTCTGAGGCAAATGTGTATAAGATAAAAGATTCTGAAAAATTCGGGGTTGCTAAAGATGGAGCATTAATGATAGCTTGTTTGATGAGGTTGAATGCTTCATGTTCATCTTGACCCCATTTGAAATTTGAATTCTTTTTAATCATGGTTTGCAAAGGAGACACAATTCGTGAAAAATCTGGGACAAATCTCTTTACAAAATTGATTTGACCAAGGAAAGATTGCATGGCTTTTTTATTATGAGGTAGGGATATTTCATAAATTTCTTTGATTCTGTCAGGCTCGATGTGAATACTAGATTTTGACACTATGAATCCTAGAAGTTTCCCTTCACTTAGTGCGAAAAAAGATTTCTTTGGGTTAAGTGAAATCCCATATCTTAAACATCGTTGAAAGATCTGTTTTAAGTCTCTGAGATGGTCGCTTCGCTTCTTGGAGTACACTGTTATATCATCCAAATAAATTACTATAGATTTATTGACTAAACCCTTGAATGCGATGTCCATGGCTCTCTGGAATGTAGCACCGACATTGATCAAACCAAATGGCATCTTCTGATATGCGTATGTGCCCCATTTAGTTCTGAATGTGGTTTTCAACTGATCATCGGGATGTACCAGCACTTGATTATATCCTAAAAATCCATCCAAGAAAGACATCAGTTCTGAGCCTGCTACTGCCTGTAATATCTGCTCCATAGGTGGGAGAGGAAAATTGTCTTTTTGACAGGCTTTGTTAAGATTCCGAAAATCGATACAGATTCTAATATCTCCGTTTTTCTTTCTAACGGGTACCATATTGGAGACCCATTTGGAATGTCTGACGGGGAAAATTATTCTGGCTTTTAACAACTTATTTAGCTCGGTTTTTATCTGACTTTCTAAATTGGGGTGGATCTTTCTCAGTTTCTGTTGGACAGGTTTTTCATTGTCAATCATAGGAATAGTGTGTTGAATGATAGAAGTGTCGTACGTCTTCAGCTCATTGTAATTCCAGGCAAAGACATTTTTATATTGTCTCAAAAGACGAATATACGCTAGTTTTTCTTCAGGGACTAAGCCGATGCCTAGATTAATGTTTTGTGGTTTATCATCGGTTCCTAGGTTTACTAATTCATAGTTCAGAGTTGAACTGTAGAGATTTGAATTGGTAGACCTTTTAAACCGATTTTTCAAATCGTATAAGTCTTCCAACTTAACCACCGATTTAGGTATAGCATTATCAGTGCCATTTTGTTGTATTTGTCGATCATGATGGTCTTCGTCAATTATCTGATTGGAGTAGGATCCTTCGGAAGTGAGGAAATTTACAATATCAGGATCGTCATTGAATACTCTCCAATTTGTAATGTTGTCAGGGATGGATGGTCTAAAGATTAATTCTATTGAGAATCTATCTGGACTAAACTCTTCGGAGGGAATAAGCCTAGAGGCTACATTAGCCAAAAGGTCCGCACTTGCATTTTGGAGTCTCGGGATTGAAGAAATATTGAACGCTATGAAATGCTCAGTCAGATCTTGCACCAAAGATTGATAGTGTTTTAAATGACTTGATAGGCAATGAATAGTGTTACGTACCTGTTTGACAACAATCTCAGAGTCTCCAAAGACTTGAAGATACTTGACGTTCAACCTGATTGCTTTGTATAGGCCTTGCACCAAGGCCTCATATTCTGTTGTATTATTTGTGCAATCGAATTCGAGTCTGCACGTAAGCATGGTCTTATTTCTTTCTGGACTAATCAGAACGCATCCTGCTCCTGCTCCTTTGTTAGATTTAGAGCCATCAAAATATAATTTCCAAAACAAAGATGTATTTATAGGTTTATCTACAAAATTAACACACTTTGAATTATCAGTTTGAGAAAAAATTTCGACTTGGGACAAAACTGAATTTTCTAAGTAAGGTGATGTATGAGCATTGAAATTGCCGAGAAAAGAATCTACCGAGTAATTGCCTATGATACTGCTGTTATACGCTACTGCTTCATTTTCTCCCTCCAATTCCGTTACTATGTACTTCTGGTGTAACTCTCGTTCAACCTTTATTTGATTCGGTTTACCATTGTAGGGTAACCACATGTGTGACCAGTCGGTTGAAAAGTATCCATGGAGTTTCTCGGACCAATACCTGCTAAGAATCAAGCCATAGAATTCTGGGCTATCAGCCACTAGAATGTCAATAACCTGACATACGTTTGGGTTGGATGACAATCTTATGGTTACTTGATTAAGTTCACCAATCACTTCGACTTGAGATCAATCAAGCTGAACTATGCGCACTGCGGATTTTTGTGGTTGAACATTTAACTTGGCACATATTGATCTGGGTAAAATATTCGTTGAAGCACCAGAATCTACCAAACAATTGTGCACATTTTTATTGAAAATTTCATAAGTGAGAAGGAAAGGGGGAGTGTGAGACCTTGATCTTCCTCCAATCAAGGCGATGTCATTAGGATCAATCTTATTAATCGTGTTGGTTGGAGGTTTTCCCATGTTGTGGGAAGCTACAGCTGTAGGCAAAGATGTAATAGGCACGGCATGTAATTCTTTCATCATTATCTTCTGTTGATGTTTCAATTTGTTCAATTCGTAAAGGGTAATATTAGCCATATTAGCCCTAGTCTCTTTCATGTCGTCAATAATATTGTATTCCATCTCATCCGACACTATTAGTGTTTTTGATGGAGTTGTCTGATCTAATTGGACCGGGCTAGGTTGAGTCGCTTTAGTGATCGTTTTTTTTTTGTTGCGACTTTATCTTTTATTGCAGAGCTTGTGCTCTTCTGCTTAGGGGTAGTTTGGGGAGGATCAAGTTGATTTTTGCTTCGAGTGCTAACCAGAAATGCTTCTTGATCTTCTTCTTGTGGGAGGATGAAATCCCACATTCCTTGTAATTCCACAACTTCTTCGTCATCAGTCTGCCCTTCGGTGGTACTTTCTTCTTCTTCCTCTTCTTCGGATTCGACATTTGAAATAGCGTTGGGTGGTTTCACATCCATTGAAGGACCTCTTTTAAAAGCTCTGTAGGGCTTTTTCGAAGAAGTTTCTGCTACTTGTTTTCTTATGTCAATCATCTCATTGGACATGGTTTTTAATACTTTTTTCAATCCTTCCAAATCGAAAGGGTCTTTCGTTTGTTTCTTCTTGGAGTATTCCTTGAAGGTGACTTTTTTAGACTTGCGTTCCTCTATCGCAGATCTCTTTTCCAGGGCTATTACGCATTTCTCTACTGCTATCGCCTCTGTCAAGTTTTCAACTAAGGTTGTTTTATTTGCCCTATCCACGAAGATTGCTAAGTTTGATGGTAAGGCCGTAATATACCATTCACAGCGTACTTCTTCGCTGGGTTGGGAAGCAGTGGGAATTTTGTTGAGGATCTTATTGAACCATAAATTGAAATCTTTGATGGGTTCTCTAGCCTCGGCTTTAAGATTGGATAGGTCATTGATTAACGTTGCCGTTGATCTGTCATCACCAAACTTGGTAAGGAATTGACTTTGGAAAATGTTCCAACTTATGATAGACTCGGAGGGTAATGAAAAGTACCATGACCCGGCTGTTCCTTGCATTGTGTAGGAAAAAAGCCGAACAACAACATCCTCGTTAGTAACTCCGTTGAGATTGACAGAAAGCATGAAATTTTTAATGTGTTCTTGTTATGAAACCAGCTCAAGAAAATATAGAAAAGATAGATCAACACCTTAGAATTCAGCCTCTTCGAGGGGGCAACCTCCTTTACATTACATAAATGAACAATTCTTGGATGATACAAATGAAAAGACCTCCTTTCTATATATAGGAGTCTAAGGGGTCATAACATAATCAGAGCCGACATAACAATAATAATGTAAGGGCACAATAATAACAATAGTGGGCTTCTATGGGGCACAATAGTAACAATATGGGAACTACATGGGTACATCAATATAATAAGTGGGTTATACTAATAACAATAAGGGGTTACACTAGTAGTATAGGGGCCTAACATGCCCCTCTCCTTCAAAAAGCGTTGTCCTCAACGCTTGAGTAGTTCTTGATGCTTCTGTATAAAATTCTTGTCCTCCCATGTGGAATATTCAGCGGGTAAGTTCTTCCACTTGATGAGATACTCTGAAATTGATCGATTTCGTAGCTGTCGGGTTCTTGTTTCTGTGACTGCTCCAAGTTCCAATATGATTTTTCCTTCCTCTTTAATTTCTGGCAATATTGTTTGAATTCATATCTTTTGCAACTTTTGAATAAGTGGCCATACTTTTTCATCCTTCTTCCATTCATCCCTTGCTTCGTTTATCCAATTTGGTTGGATAATATAAATAGCAAAAAACAATGCTTCCACATCCTCATCCTTGAAGAGTCTTCCCATTCGGTAAGGTCGCCATTTTTTAAGTGCCTGTTTTTTCGTTTGATTTTGCACCGAAGTGCCGTTATCCTTTAAAGGTTGGAGAACTTGTTGTTGATGCTCGATGTGATCTTTCACTGCTTGAACCTTTTTCTTCTTGATATGTCCTTCTATCTCTAGAGTTTGAGGAGTGGTAATTTCTTCCAATCCTTTACAAGATATGGTCGGATTTATTTCTTGATGCTCGATGTGATCTTTCACTTCTTGAACATTTTTCTTCTTTATATGTCCTTCTATCTTGATAGTTTGAGGGGTGGTAATTTCGAACAATGAATTACAAGATAGGGTTGGATTCATTTCCTCTTTCTCGATGTGATCTTTCACTTCTTTCACCTTTTTCTTCTTGATATGTCCTTCTATCTTTAGAGTTTGAGGAGTGTTAATTCTTGCCAATGCTTTACAAGATATGGTTTGATTCATTTCTTCTTTCTCTGGGGTGGGGTCATGGCGTATATCTTCTTCTTTTGTTGTTTCTTGATCCTTTTCTTCCTCCTCTTCATATTCTATGTAAAATAATTTCTTCTCAGCACACTTATGACCTTTAGTGCATTTTCTATCACAATTGTAACAAAGCCCTTTTTCTCTTTTTTCTTCCAATTGTTGTGGTGTAACCCTTGTAGGTTGTGGAAGGCTAGGAGAAACAACACTTCCATCTTTATAGTTGTGAGGGGTACACTTCCTGGTTTCCATAATTTTGCTTTCCACTATGTCATAAAGCCCTTTTACTCTTTCCAATTGTTGTGGTGTTGCTCTAAAGAAGGTGTTGCTCTTTGTATCCTCATAATGTGCTATCATTTCCTCCGTGAAAATTGACCACGTAACAAGTTGTTTATGAGAACAAAGCCCTTTGTACCATAAAAATTGATCTGGTTCTAAATATGAAGATGCAATACATACCTTTTGTAACAGTTGTACACCATGTATATCAAAATATTGCTCCATCTGAAGTATCCAATTTACCGAATCCTTGCCATCAAACTTCCTCATCTTGTTTTTTCTTAATTTTAGGAGCTCTACCTTGAAACGACTGTAACTCTGTACTTTCGGATCTTTAAGTTCTGAAATTGTGACCTGTAGTAGCCCTCTGTGTCCTCTTTCCAATGCCACCAGTCTGATCCAAATTGGATTCTCCAAGAAAGAGTTATGCACAATCTCCCAAGATGACCTGATTATAGACTAGTTCAGTAGAGCGAACTTGTACGACGTGCCACGAGTCACTGTTTCAACCTTTGGATTTGAAAAATGCATACATGAAACTACATTCCGTCCTCTTTCTGTGCCTTCTTACGAAATTTCAATCCGATCCCCGGAGAGAAAGTTATGACGATTTTCCCCAGGTCAACTGTTTTGAACGTAATTCAGGAGTCTGGAAAAAGACCAACTTCCTCAGATCATATCTCCGCAAATATCGTGCGAAAACTCTGAAATTTGGACCCAAGGTGCAGCGCGATTTCTTCTCAAATGGGTTTTTTTTGCGACTTCTGAAACATCACATAAACAAAGTTATAGCGAAAATTCCACGATGACCTGTTTGGAGCAGCGAAACCCTAGAATCCAATGCTCTGATACCAAATGTTATGAAACCAGCTCAAGAAAAGATAGAAAAGATAGATCAACGCCTTAGAATTCAGCCTCTTCGAGGGGGCAACCTCCTTTACATTACATAAATGAACAATTCTTGGATGATACAAATGAAAAGACCTCCTTTCTATATATAGGAGTCTAAGGGGTCATAACATAATCAGAGCCGACATAACAATAATAATGTAAGGGCACAATAATAACAATAGTGGGCTTCTATGGGGCACAATAGTAATAATATGGGCACTACATGGGTACATCAATATAATAAGTGGGTTATGCTAATAACAATAAGGGGTTACATTAGTAGTATAGGGGCCTAACAGTTCTTCAGCTAACATGCTTGCTTCTGGATTGAATTTGGGTAGCCATTTCTCAGGATGGGCTGGTATTTGACTCAAGGGTGGAGGCATTAAACTGCCCCAAGATTATTCCATGGAGACTGGGCCATCGTTGAGTTGCTAGTGAATGAAAGTGCAGAAGATGATCCCTGTGGTTGGGAAGATGAGGACACTATGATCGTAGATGATTGAAGAGGGGTTGTGGGAGTTCCAGTAAGCGGATGGATGATGGTTTGGAATGAAGATGTGGGTGGCTGACTTCGCGGTGAGGGATTTGAAATGGAGGATGTAGATGAAAGAGTCTCACTATCAGACTCTTGTGGTGTTTTCCTCGCTCTTTTCCTAGTGGGGAGAGGCAATTCAGTTGGCTGGATGCCAAATTTTTCACTCTTTAATATGGTCAAGGGATCAGCAGGATTGTACTGCGAAGTCACGCTGCCTTGAGATTTATCAGACCTCTGAGTAGAAATGGAAAATCCCTGGAGTTTGTGAATTAGAGTTTGAACTTCAGGGGGTTCAATGGTAGATTGGTCTGAAATATTAGGTTGTGTAGCAGCAGTTAATACTCGAGCGACTTCTGACTCTGGATTTAAACGTACTGGGGAAGTCGGGGGAGTTGATGAGGGCGATTTACTCTCAGAATGGTATTTAGATTTTGATTTAGGTGCCATTCATAGTTCGGGCCCTCCTTCTAGTGCCAAATATGTTGAAGCCCCGAAAATCGGGTCGACAACAAGGGGGATACCCACCCGGTCCGGACCTTGGTTGGCAGCTCCTTATCCGTTTGGTATAGCGAGTCTGACTGGGGATAATGGGACCAGTTTCCCAATCTAAGGGTGTGTGTGTGTGTGTGGAGTTGGATGTTGCTAATATAAGAATACTTAAAGCTAATCTAATTCAAACTTTTAATCTAAATCTATGCTATTGTAATCTAATGAAAAACAGCACATCTAATCTATGCTAACCCAGGGTGTATTTCTTCTATTATGCGATCTAAAAAGATTTCAGACAATAACTGGTAATAAAGATCATTCAGCTATCATAAGAATAGAAATCAATTAAGATGAACTACTTTGCATAAAAAGTTAGGCAAAACAGTTGTGAACAGCATATCGCATAATAAGTTATTCATATATCAGACATAAATAAATGGCTCCACCGTACAAAAGTGCCAAATGGTAACTCACACATTCATGCAATAACATATAAACAACTAAAATTGTATATCACTTTCAGAATATAAGCAGAAATGGTCAAGAGATAAAAGTACCATTTATGACTGATTCTACTCATAAGCTTCAAGCAACAATGATTTATCTCTCCTTGCTCTAACATCTACTAAGAGTACAGAAGTGCAACATCAATAGCAGATATCAAATGCAAACATTAATAAACCTTGATCCATCCATTTATCAAAACCCCCTCCGAGGGTGCAAAAGTGCATGTTCTGAGGACAAGTTTTTGACAAATTTTTGGACCCTTCTCCAAATGTATGAGAAGGGTTTAAATACTGCTAACTAATTAACTTAATTACATAAATTTAGGATACGGTTCAAATGACCGCCCTTCTTCTAAAGCAAAACTATTTCTAAAAACTGAATCTAATTCCTAACTATTTCTGCATTCGCTCCTTAAATGTTGCGAGCATTCAACATTCGCCTGGGAAGAGTCGGCTGGTTGCCTTTTGCTTTTGTTTGATTTACGCAAACAGAAATGGCAAGCGCTGGCACCACTTTTTAGTACACTAGAAGATATTTTTGAGAATTAACTTCTGGTTGGGCGAATTTACTGCGTATATACTTGGCAACAACCCAAATTTCCCTCAAATTGCTTCTGCTTTTGCTATTTCAGTTTCTGAACTTGCGAATGACTAAGCAAGTTAGGGACTTTGCTTTCTAAACAATTTTCTTAGCGATGCACGATTAGCGCTAGGCGCTAATCGCGCATCGAAAACTGCCTTTGTTCATTGATCCGGGCTTTTCTAGTGTGTTTTCCTTCTTTAGCGCCTTTTTCCTTTACCGGGTAGAAGTTTCAGGATTTTTCGTAAACATGCTGCTTTTGTGAGCTTTCTGACCCTGAATGTTGAATCACCTATCGACCTCAGCATCTGTTGAGTGATACTCTGGAATCTATGGTTCTGTTACATGCGGCCTCTGTTCATGAAGGCATCTCTTCTCTATTCTCCGAGCATTGACGCTTTCCCCTTTTCCTTAGCTGTTTCCTGCTCATTGCTTCGTATTGTTTCCTGTTTTTCATTCCTACAGTTCACGCAAAGGAAAAGAGTAATGATAATAAATACTGATACGAAAGCTCTAACCTCTATGAATGTATAAAATCATGACACCCATCGTGAACTGACTCTTCGAAAAACACAAAACCGTCCTTCATTAACACTTTGGCATATGTTCATTAATTTCTTTTAAAGCGCGCGCCTAATTTTTGGTTTACGGACAGCTTTTCTTGAATGTTGAGCCGAGGGAATTTGCAATGGGCGATAGCAGCATCGCGTCATCGCAAGCTTTTTCAGATCGCATTTATTGCAGATCACAGATATCACAGATCGCAGATCACAGATATCGCCAGATCGCAGCATCGCGGATCGCATGAGTCATTAAATCATTGTGTGCTGCTTATGCGATATTGTGATATGCGACATCGCACATTGGCCGTCGGATATTTCTTAAGATTTTCATCTAAGAGCGCTTCTTAATGTGTGCGATGCGATGAATTTCGCGTCGCTTCTTCGCAGTTTTTATTATGCTCATAAGGGGATGCTTATCTTCTCCACGCGATGCGACATAATTTCAAGGAGTAGAATACAAAAAGTTTTATAAAATGTTTTTTTGAATTTTTTATTAAGGGTCCCCATTTGCTTAGTGTTATTTCTAATACTAAACAAAGAAGGCGGTTGTTGGTGGCCACAACACCTCCATCTGTGATTTCCATAGGGCAACATTAGCACCGCTCAACTTCTCCATATCTGTGACTATTGTCTCCATTTTTAATATATTGATGTCAAAAAACAAAAGCTCCACTTAAAAATAAAACTTTAATTATTACTCTTTAAAATTTAGTAATAATGACCTTCCTCCTTTTTAAAATACCCTTTTCAAAATTCTGCTCCTTTGTAAAATATACTTTTCAAAATTCCAACATATAATTATATAAATATAAAAAGCACATATAATGTTTTAACCTTTTCACATTTCACACATACATATGTTGGTTTGTATACGTGCAAGCTTGATGAAAAAAATTACGGACTCCAAGTAAAGCACTTACGCACTCCATGTTTTAGGGTTCATGGCACGTTTCACCATATGCCCACGGCTTTTTTATTTCTTGCAACAATTGTCTTAACATTCCTCAGCTATTTCATGAATAGATCCTTTTCGTGGACTCTCTTCTTTGCAGCGATTTCCGATTTCCTGGACAGATCCTTCAATAGCTCCAGAGGTAATAGTGAACGTTCTAATGAACGCTGCCAGAGTAAGGCAATGGCACTAAGCGCTTGCACAGTGGATATTCGACCCTAGCTCTGATACCAGTTGATAGTTCAGAGCATATATCACACACAACAAATTTGCACTCAGAGACTTAGATGGCAATAGCAAAAAATAATTTCAGAGAGAGACAAATGGAGAAACAACAAGTTTACTCAATCAGAAACAACGGAATAGATAAAACAATCACTGGAGAGCAGAAAACACTTTGCATTACGGAACAGACCTGGACCTTGCCTTGCTTTCTTTGGCCAGAGAAATTACAAATTTATAGAGGCTGAAGAAGGATCTAGAATCCTGCATGTGATTTAGATGGAGATCTAGAAACTAATCCCGGTGTAGAAGGATCTAGAATCATGCATGTGTTCTAGATGGAGATCTAAAAACTAATGGCGGTGTAGAAGGATCTAGAATCCTACATGAATTTGGCTTCACACTTAACAGAAATGCTTGTATTGAGAAAAAGAGTAGTCTATCGAAGTTACAAATTCGTCTGGAAAATAGTGGGAGGGTTTGTTATTCTCGTTGAGAGGTCGTGATTTCAATTCATTTCTGGGAATGCTTGTAGTGAGAAAAAGAGTAGTCTAAAGAGGTTATAAATTGTTGAATTGAGGCTTCTGTAATCCATATCAGGTTTACGAGAGGTTTTTCGGCGTAAATCACAAGATATATCATTTGTCGACGTGTTTCGAACCAATTAGTGTGGTTCATCGTCAGGACAAGTTGAAGAATCAGATCCAGCTTTGCATGTTAAATAGTCTGAGCAGAGCCTCCAACAGCTAACTAGACCAATGGCTAAATTTGACTAGGGACCAGGGTCAAAAACCAGTTATTTAATAATTAAATGGAAGTTAGTTATAATAAGGGACCTTACCTCTAAATAAATATATAAATTATATGTATAAAGTAATTTAATTTAAATGGTTGTTAATTTAATAGTTAGTTGAAAGGTATTAACTATTTAATAAATACATAGAAAATATAAATATTAGAATAAAACGTATAACTATTTATTTATAAAGGTATAACTAAGTAATTATAAATATATATCAAATCCAAGAAGGACACTTACGCTAATTTTATGTATGACAATAATAACTTGGAGGAAGTGTATTCTTACAAGTACCTAATTTTATGTATGACAATAATAACTTGGAGGAAGTGTATTCTTTCGAGTACCTAGGAATTGATATTCATCACAAGCTCAACTAGAACCATAGCATTGAGAAAATGATTAATGGGGGGTGGAAAGCTTATTTTGGTCTTGAAAATAATTGTAAAACAGTAAACCTCATAATGTGGGATAAAAAGAAGTTCCCCTTTGAAACTTTAGTCACTCTTTTTATCTCATATGGCTGTGAGGTTTGGGGTTGCAGCATCTCCAGATAATCATGGAGAAAGATTGAGCAAATCCAGAAGCGTTTTATAACTTATAACCTGAAAATTAAAAGTAATACACCCTATCCTATTCTCCTTATAGAAGCAGGTATTTCCCCTATTGAGAGCCTAGCTATGATTAGGTTTCTGTTGTACAAGCACAAACTCAATAACATAGATGATCATATACTTCCTAAGCTAGCTTTAAATTCCAGCCAAAACCACCTAAGGCTCAATTGGGGGTGGCATAAGGACACAAGGGCCTGGTTAAACTATTGGGAGATCAACGAGAATGATGCATTGCAAAACATAAATAACATTAAAGATATTATTACTTCTAAGTTCAAAGAAAAAATGTGGTCTGAGAAAGATTTAGCGGGTAAAAGAAAATTAAGTTATTATAAGAATGTCATAAACCCCACCCTAGAAGACCAAAAATATCTCTCTATTTTAACTAGCTCAAAGAAGAAAATTAATATAGCAAAGATTAGAACGAATTCTCATGAGCTCCATAGTGAATCAGGTCGTTGGGCAGTTCCTAAAACGCCATGGATGGAAAGGATTTGCCATACATGTGAGAATAGGAACATCGAGGATGAAAACCACTTCCTCTTAGAGTGCCCCGCGTACAACCACATTAGATCTCAGTTTCACAATCTTTGTTACAATACTGACCTTCCTAGCCTTTTACAATGTCAAAATTATAGTGAGCTCGGGAGGCTTCTCTCCAAGCTTTTTGAGCATAGAAATAAAATCTTAAATCAAAATAAATAATTTGTTTCTTTAGGTCTGATAGACCAATGTTTGGTCTCAATGGACGTTAACCACCACCACCACCATCATCATCATCATATATAAAATTATATGTATAAATATATGTAAATATATAAAGAATTTTAAAATTTGTTGTTAAGTTAATAGTTAAAAAAAATAAAAATTAATAGTAATAATAATAAAAATAATATATATATATATATATATATATATATAATCATATTAAGTTAATTGGTAAAAAAAATTAATAAATAAATTTTAATTATCTAGATTTAAATTAACCGTATAAATGAATATACCTAAAGGATTAAACTACGTTATAAAAATTAAATTTATAAATATATATAATAAATTAATTAATTAAATTCCTCTGAAAAATAGTGGAAATTTTAATATGATTTTTACTAACATTTTTGAGAATGTATGTATTGAGAAAAAGAGTAATCTAGAGATTACAAATTCTTCTAGAAAATAGTGGAAATTCTAATATGAGTTTTACCAAAAAAATCTCATAGAAATTTTAGGAAAATTTGGGTTATAGTTGTCAAATTTCAGGAAATTTGGGTTATAGTTGTCAAATTTTAGCAAAAATAGTGAAAAGTCTAATATATTTTTCACTAAAACATCTGGCAATAAGAAATTTAAGTTATAACTGTCAAACTTCCGGAATTTTGATGTGATTTATAAT
Source organism: Pinus tabuliformis (assembly GCA_031772625.1). NCBI lineage: Eukaryota > Viridiplantae > Streptophyta > Pinopsida > Pinales > Pinaceae > Pinus > Pinus tabuliformis. The sequence goes on from CM062816.1 coordinate 150,859,871, forward strand.
AATGTTGAATCCATTTCCTCATCTAAATAACAAGTCAAACACTTCTAGAGAGTTGTTTTGCTGCATTAACTGTCATAACTGCCTTTTGGTTTCGGGCTCTCAGGGTTTCTTTACCTGGCTTACATCTGGACTTCTCATGTTTATGCGGCTTCTTATGTAAAAATTCTTAACTTACAGCCCAAAGATCATCAATACCGAATATTTCACAAACAGAACTTTATATGAGATGACATACCTTGATCAACAGCGGAAGATGTAATGGCTGCCATCTACTTTGATCTGACTCCTGACTGTTCCTCTTCTTCAGAATTCGGTTTCTCTCCTCTTGCCCTCACTTTCTTTATGTGCTTCTTGACGAAGAAGAATGCAACTCTTGTGTGTGGGAGAGAGAGGACCCAATCCTTTATATATTATTTAACTCTAATCTGGTACGTCCATCATATACCAATTCAACGCTTAAGATCTAATGCTTTAGATTAGAAACTGCTTTAGGATAAAATCTAAATGCTTTAAGATTAGATCGGGTCACATTAAGATTAGAAACTGCTTTAACGTTAAAAAGCAATGAGCCTTTTGCTGTTTCTAATAGCAGTTTCTAACATTCTCCCACTTGACCCGACTATTCATAATATTAAGTGTTGAACATCATACTATGATAAATTGCTGAGAGTTATGGCGGTTGTGCACTATTAATTCAATGCATTCCCTTCCATATACTACAATACCAGCAATCCATCAATTCATGCTCATAATTTATATAAAACAGCATAATGGTCCACATAATGTCTTATATCATAATGATTAAACATAATATCTTTATAAGACTCTTTCTTGTTTAAAATTACATAAAATACGTATTACTACATTAAAACAAGAAACACGTGATTGTATATCAGAAACACATAAAAGAGCTCAGAATGTCACACATCAATTATCATTAATACAACCGAGACCCATTCTTTGAACATGTTCCTTAAATTGTCTTGGTTGTAACCCTTTCGTCAAAGGGTCTGTAATCATAAGTTCTGTCCTGATGTGCATGATTGACATTCTTTGTTTCTGAACCTCATCTTTCACAACAAGATACTTCAGTTCCATATGTTTGGCACCTTTAGAGTACTTGTCGTTCTTTGAGAAAAATACTGCTGCAGAGTTATCACAATAAATTTTCAGCGGCTTGCTAATGGTGTCGACAACCGCAAGTCCTGAAATAAAGTTCCGCAACCATAATGCATGAATTGTGGCTTCAAAATATGCCACAAATTCTGCCTCCATAGTGGATGAAGCATCACACTTTTCCATGATATGGCACCTTGAGCAAACATAAACAGGTAACCAAAAGTCGATTTTCTAGTATCGATGCATCCAGCAAAATCTGAATCGCTATATCCAATCACTTCCGATTCATTGGATGAGCATGTAATATTTCGTTGAGAGAAATTCCTTAGTCTCATGCAATATACTTAAATTATTTGCAGCAAGCAAGACGTCATCAACATAAAGGACCAGATAAATAAACTTGCTCCCACTGATCTTTCGGTATATACAGTGATCAACCGTATTTTCCTTAAAACCAAAAGATGTAATAATGGTATTGAACTTAATATACCACTGCCGGGATGCTTGTTTAAGCCCATATATTGACTTCTTAAGTTTACACACCAATTGTTCTTTACTTTCTACAGAAAAACCCTCAGGTTGATCCATATAAACATCCTCATCAAGATCTCCATTCAGAAAAGCTGTTTTCACATCCATTTGATGCAACTCCAAATCATAATGAGCTACTAATGTCATTATTATTCTTAGTGAGTCCTTTTTCGAAACAGGAGAAAATGTCTCCTTGTAATCAACACCATCTTTCTGAGTGTAACCCTTAGCAACAAGTCTAGCTTTATACCGTTTGATATTACCACTAGAGTCGTGTTTGGTTTTAAAAACCCATTTGCTTCCGACTCTTTTACAGCCATGTGGTAACTCAACGAGATCCCAAACTTCATTCTGTTGCATGGATTTCAGTTCTTCTTTCATGGCATTAATCCATTCCTTTGACTTTTTACTTTCTACAACATGTGAAAACGAAACTGGATCCTTATTGATTCCAATATCATAATCTGATTCTTGCATATAAACCACATAATCATTAGAAATAGCTGACCTATGATTTCTTTGAGGTCTTCTTAATGCTACTTGTTGTGGTTCATGCATATCAGCATTATGTAAGTCATTTCCTTCAGGAAGTACTTCTTCATTTATATGTTGTTCATTATCATCATGCTGTTATACAACAGCTGGAACAACATTTGGAGTAATAGTAGATGGAGGAACTATTCTAGGTAATGTAACATTTACCCTTGTTTCCTTTATTTCTACTATTTCTCTTCTAGTACTCCCACTGACTTCACCATTCTCAATGAATCTTGCATTACCAGTTTCTAATTGCCTCTCAACTTCATTTACAAACGTCTCAAGGACATTCACAAATATCAGTGTGTATTAGTTCAAGAAGCTGGCTGCTTCTAGTGGCTCCTTTCTTATTATGTTATTATGTTTGGTTTGTTTACCTTTAATACAATCCACACATAATTCTAGATCACTAAAGTCCAAATTTGACAAAATTTCATTACTTACTAATCTCATCATTCTTTCTTTGGATATATGACCTAGTCGCTTATGCCACAAGAAAGCAGAATTTTCATTCAACATGCTACGTTTTCATCCAACATTATTTACTGCATTCAACAAGGAATTCACATAAGTGTCATTCAGTTTCAATTTATATAAACCATCAATTAGAATACCAGAACCAACATTATCAGCATTCTTATATAAATCGAAACAACCAGATCCAATCATACATCTAAAACCAGAAATATCCAATTTACTTGCGGAAATAAGGTTTCTAGATAATGAAGGTACATAAAGGGTACTGTATAAGTTTAATACATATCCACTTTCTAGAATTAGACGATAAGTCTCTTTTTACAGATACGACATTGAACACTCTTTAGTTCCTTCTTTTCCTCATCCTGCCCATTCTTAGCAGGTGCCTTTTTCTTCTTGAAATGACTTGATTTTCCTTTCTTTTCTTTACCAGCTTTATTACTCACAAAACTTACTGAGTGATTCACTTGATTTTTCAAACGTCCTTCTTCCTGAACAAGACCACTGGCCAATTCATTAACATTCCACTTATCCTTTATAGTGTTATAGTTAATCTGAAAAGGTCCATATTCAGAAGGTAGCGAGTTCAAGATGAACTGGACAAGAAAAGAATCCTCTACTGTAAGTCCCAGGGAGTTTAACCTTGCTGCAATATTAGTCATCTCTATAATGTGCTCTTGCATAGTTCGCGACCCATCAAACTTCATGGTCGTGATTTCTGCCATAAGAGTACCAGCGAGTGACTTATCAGCTGAACGAAAACGTTCTTCCACAGACTGCATATATTCCTTAGCGCTTTCTGTTTGTGGAATTGTTGACTTGATGTTGTTAGCAACAGTCATCTTAATAAACATAAGGCTCAATCTGTTACTGCGTTCCCATGCTTTATGGTGTGATTTTTCTGCCTCAGTACTATCTCTTGTAAGAGCAGCAGGCTTATCCACAAGGAGTGCCAAGTCAAGATCCTGAATACCTAAATGGAAATTGACTTGTTCTTTCCATTCAGAAAAATTAACACCAGTGAACAATGTAACAGATGAAGCATGTGTATTCATGGTAACTTCTGCAAATTAAAAATGAAATCACTATAAGCTCATAACTAACGCGATTCAGATGTAGACATAATAGTATAATATAGCACTCCTTTGGGTAGATACTATCTTATACTTAACTTAATTAAATACCAAAACATAAGCAGGTAATAAATATATTCAATCAAATAGAACTGACATCTTTGGATGATCAATATTTATTTAATCAAAATATCTATTAAACCTCATCATGTCAACTAGTTATAGAACAAGACTTTCCTTTGGGTAAGTTCTCAGGTTCTATCATTAGTGACGCCAGCTTTAATTGGTATTTTTATAACTGGCAATTTCTATCAATAATCGTTATGTCAATTATGCACTAAATGATTATTCTGATTTTGACCACTTTGGTGATTAACAAAAACATAAATCTCATGTGCATAAATGATTTATAACACATACTTGATGCGAAACAACATTCTGATTTTGACCACTTTGGTGATCATAAATCTCATGTGCATAAATAATTTATAGCACATACCTTATGCAAAACAATCAGTCATAGAGCAATTACTTTTATGCCCAAATTTCAAATTCAATCGAAACTGTAACTTTCCTACAGAAGTTCTACTCAACTCTGTACAAAAATGATTGCTTTGTTAGTCTTCTTACAGTGCACAAATTTGACTATCTACCAGGATTCAATAACTTATATTCACCGCATATTCATTCCAACATACACAGCGAACACACAATGATGCGGCAATTTTCTAGGTGACCTGGATCCATCATTATATGGCATCTCGAAAATACAAAGAGCATCGAAACCCAAGGATCACCGCGGAGCATAATTCAGAGTTCTAGTCCAAGCAAGAATTTGTGCAATTTATGGAAGCTAAAGGCTCCGACGTTATGGTTATGTGACATGCAATAGGGTTGTGACAACCGAACAATGATACAGTTCCAAGGATGAGTTTTCCTTCGAGGCGATGATTGTCGAATTAAATTGAGCGTGCTCCGGGCTATCAAACGAATTACAATGGAGAAGCTCAAGGCAATGACCACCTTAGTGACATGATAAGAGACAGTAACACGCGCACTGATCTATTCAACAGAGCACGGTGTATGGCGACCTCTGTAGCGAACAAATGACTGGCGCAACGGCTGTTCTCAAGCTAATCCTTATTGAACTCGGATGGGAGCTCATAAACAAATACTGCAAGGACTATCCTCATCGAATGGTCATACACGCACTCGTATGCAGAAGATAACTATAAAAATTCAAGTCATTTCCTTGATGGGTGAATGTCGAAACATACATTAGCGATACGCTGCTGTTACCAGGCAAGACTCTTTGGAATCGACTTTAGCCGTCACTATGAATGGGAGAATACCGGGTGGACACAAGAAGGCGTGAATTCTCAAAGCCATTTGGAAAACAGAAATGAGGAAGCAACCAGTTGATGAGAAATCCTTTCCTCAAACATGAAAATTCATAGTGTTAAAATCAAACGAAGGAAACCCATTGTTGGGAACAATCAAAAAGCCGTTTAGGGTTTGGCGTGCTCTGGTACATACAGAACAACATTGATACCATTCATGAAACCCCACAATTTCCCGAAGGCTCAATCACATGAGTAAAGCACAAAACAGATCAATTGCAATCATAGGAAATATTCAGTGATTGATTGGCTCTGATACCAAATGTAAAAATTCTTAACTTACAGCCCAAAGATCATCAATACCGAATATTTCACAAACAGAACTTTATATGAGATGACATACCTTGATCAACAGCGGAAGATGTAATGGCTGCCATTTACTTTGATCTGACTCCTGACTGTTCCTCTTCTTCAGAATTCGGTTTCTCTCCTCTTGCCCTCACTTTCTTTATGTGCTTCTTGACGGAGAAGAATGCAACTCTTGTGTGTGGGAGAGAGAGGACCCAATCCTTTATATATTATTTAACTCTAATCTGGTACGTCCATCATATACCAATTCAACGCTTAAGATCTAATGCTTTAGATTAGAAACTGCTTTAGGATAAAATCTAAATGCTTTAAGATTAGATCGGGTCACATTAAGATTAGAAATTGCTTTAACGTTAAAAAGCAATGAGCCTTTTGATGTTTCTAATAGCAGTTTCTAACATCTTATGCTTATTAAGCTTATTATCCTTTCCTCTTCATATGGATCCATGTCTCGGCAGTCTCTCTATTGGACCGCTCCATCAAGCTATTTACAGCTTCTGTTTGTATTCAGATCTTTATATGCCCTTAATATAATCTATTTTGATTTTCTTTCTGAAAAAAAACAAGTCAAACACTTCTAGGATCAAATTAAAAAATAAAAACAAAACAAAAAACCAAAAAATAACTTTCAAAACAAAACCAACGCCATTTATTTTAACTAACCAACGAAATCAATTTTTATTCCTGAATTTCTTTAACCGCCATCTTCCTAATTATATGAGGGTCTGTTTACGGTTACGGCTGTCATATTAAAATTTCTATTAAGCAATCCACTCTCAACAATTTGTAGTGTGTCGTTCCTCTAATTTAGCAACCCACTCTCAACAATTTTTTTTAGCAGCCAACAGAATGAAAGTTCTATTCCTCAAATTATTAAACGCTGCCTTTGGAATTTTGTTAGGGTTACGGCTTCCAGGGCAAATTTCTAATGGTTTCAGTTGCTGCTGTAGTTATGTACGAGGACATTTAATTCAATTCTCGGATTGCCCCGTATATAGACAATCTCTCATTTGTTTGAAGCTTATAGAAACAGAAAGGATCTTCTTACCGAAAGCTTATATAGGCGGTCATACTCTTAGGGTTGACTCGTCCAGCTCGTGTTTTAATTTAGGCACATGAAAGGATTAGCAGGTTAAGTAATGTGCCGAATTTGGTTAGGTTTACGGCTTCCATTGAATTTTTTCTATTAACTTTAGAAGCTTGAAATCGTTTTCAACAATTTCACAGCGTGCTAGGACAATTGGTCCACTGGTATGATTCTCACTTAGGGTGTGAGAGGTCCCGAGTTCAACTCTCGGATTGCCCCGTATATTGCATTCCCTCAGGGAAAGAAAATATTTACTGAAAGTTTCATAGGCTGTTGGGTTTTTATGATTCACTGGTACTGCCAAAGTATTGTGGTAAAAAGCTGGTTTAAAGTGTGAGAAGTTCCAAGTCCAATCCTGTGAATGCCTCCTTATTTATCAAATAAACTAGGCACATATAAAAAGCAGCTGGTTTAAGGTGTTAAGAGGTCCCAGGTTCAATCCTGTGAATGCCCCTTTATTTATCAAATAAACTAGGCACATATAAAAAGCCGCTGGTTTAAGGTGCTAGAGATCCCAAGTTCAATCCTGTAAATGCCCCTTTATTTATCAAATAAACTAGGTACATATAAAAAGCTGGGTTAAGGTGCTAGAGGTCCCACGTTATCAAATAAACTAGGCACATATAAAAAGCGGCTGGTTTAAGGCGCTAGAGGTCCCAAGTTCAATCCTGTGAATGCCCCTTTATTTATCAAATAAACTAGGCACATATAAAAAGCTGGGTTAAGGTGCTAGAGGTCCCAAGTTCCATCCTGTGAATGCCCCTTTATTTATCACATAAACTAAGCATACATAAAAAGCTGGTTTAAGGTGCTAGAATTGCCAAGTTCAATCCTGTGAATACCCCATATTTATCAAATTAACCGGGCACATAAAAAGCTGGTTTAAGGTGCAAGAGGTCCCGAATTCAATCCTGTTAGGGCACCGTCATTCGAGAAGATTGTCTACGCTGTTATATTTCCTAGAAAAGCTTCTATCGGCAATCTCCAGAAAGAATGAAAAAGCAGTCACAAACTTCACATGCAGCCAGAAAGAAAATAAAAAGCATAAAAGGTGCAGAACGTCCCGAGTTCAATCCCAATAGCGCTCCTTCTTTCGAAAAGCCTCTTTAGGCTATACTTCCTCAAAAGCTTATATCGGCAATCTCCAGAAAGAAAGAAAAAGCAACCAGAAAATTCACATGCGGACTTCTATCCGCAATCTCCAGAAACAAAGAAAAAGCAGCCACAAACTTCACATGCAGCAGAAAGAAAAAGAAAAAAACATAAAAGGTGCAGAACGTCCCGAGTTCAATCCTAATAGCGCCCCTTCTGTCGAAAAGCCTCTTTAGGCTATACTTCCTTAAGAAATTCCAGCGGCAAAAGCAACCAGAAACTTCACATGCGGCCGGAAGCAAAAGCAAGACGTCCTAAAAACAAACAAAATAAAGGGGACTGAACCCGACGTGAATCGAACACGCAACCTTCTGATCTGGAGTCAGACGCGCTACCATTGCGCCACGGATCCCTGTCGCTTAAGCTTGTGGAGGTTACCAAGTCGGCTTAATATGAAAAGCTGGTTTATGGTCGGAAAAGTCCCAAGTTCAATCCTGTGGATGCCCCGTATTTATCAAATAAACCAGGCACATAAAAATCTGGCTTGAGGTGCGAGAGCCCCCCGAGTTCAATCTCACAGAAAGTATTGTTTTCGAAGTATAAGCTGTTATACTTTTAGGGGGTTTACTGGTACTGCTAATATATTTTGGTATGGGTAAGGGTTTAAGGCAATGCATCAGGTAGTGGTGGGGTTTAAAGGTAATGCATCAGGTAGAATGCTCTTTGGTATTGGTAAAGGGGTTTAAGGCAATGCATCAGGTATTGGTAGGGTTTAAAGGCAATGCTAATATATTTTGGTATTGGTAAGGGTTTAAGGCAATGCATCAGGTATTGGTAGGTAGAATGCTCTTTCATTCCCCGGAAAGCTCTTTGGTATTGATAAGGGTTTAAGGCAATGCATCAGGTACAATGCTCTTCATTCCCCGGAAAGCTCTTTGGGATTGGTAAGGGTTTAAGGCAATGCATCAGGTACAATGCTCTTCATTCCCCGGAAAGCTCTTTGGGATTGGTAAGGGTTTAAGGCAATGCATCAAGTGTTGGTAGGGTCTAATAAAGGCAATGCACCAGGTAGAATGCTCTTCATTCCCCGGAAAAGAAATGAACAAAGGGGGCATTCCGAGAATCGAACTCGGGACCTCTCGCACCCAAAGCGAGAATCATACCACTAGACCAAATGTCCTCCTACGGAAATTGAAAACATGTTTATAGTTTCACTACTGTAAACTATTATCAAATGAACTAGACTGAGGCCGTTATTAGTGGATCCAAGAAAGGAGAGCTATCACACGATTTAGTTCCCGCGCCGTTGAAAGTTAATTGCATTATTTGCATTGCAGTTGCAGAAGGTTTTATTTGCGATGCATAATTTTTACAAAACTTGATTTGTCATAGCGAGATCTCTCGTGAACATTACAAACTAGTCTCATTTAATTGATTAGTTCTTCAATCCTTGTTCGTTTGTTTACATTGCAAATCTCAAAAGATGTTTATCTTTATTTTTCTAATAGGAATAGTTTAGTGTGGTTACTTGCTAATGTGATAGGGGTATTGTCCAATACGTAGATGTCGTTGGTTTTTAATGTTTATAATAATAAATAATAATATTATTATATATATATAAATTGATATGCATAATTGTATAAAAAGATGAACATAAATATTATGAATATAATAATTTTATTTTATTTTATTTATTTTTTATCATTTAAATTTATTTATGAGAGATTTTTTGGCGTAAATTACATTATGAAATAGATGATCCATGATGAACTAGTAGAGGATTCGTTTCTATGCAAGAAATAGTCATGTGTCTAGAGTGTCCAGAGTTTTGAACCCATAACCTCTCAATCGCAGATGTGCTTTAATGATGGGGACTCAAACAATTAACTTAACCCTCGAGGCTATAGTCACGTGTCTATACATATATTCTACATTGCAATATATTTACAGGCAATTCTTGTACTCAAGTGTGAGGTGGCCAATCTACTATAAGATTTGGAAGTGTCAAGGTTGCCAAGGTTGTAAAGCTCATAAATATCTCAATCATCTCAATCTAAGAAAAAACCAAAGAGAATTGTTGATCATATCTAAATCAATGCCTATTTAGCTTTGTGGATGAGTCAAGCAATAGGCATTTGGAATTTTCATAAAGTCCCTTTCCAAATTTCTTCTATTTAGATTGTGGTCCCCACGTTACTAGTCAACATTCAATTTATCACAAATGACGAGGACATGATGTGGAAGGTGGGGTTGTGGAGGTGACATGGATTGTGATGTGTGACAGATGATGTGGAAACGCAAATTTATATTTTCCAAAAAAAAAATATTTATTAAAATGATCTAGATTTTGATTAATTTCAGATCAAGGGATTCCACAACAAAATTCCATCATCCAAAGTTTTAAAAGGGAATCAAATTTCTAAAATTTTCCTACAGTTGACATATTAAGAAGTTCCAAATTTTGGACTTTTGGATAAAGAAAAGATTTATGGATCCTCAATGTTCCATCTTGAAGACCCACCAAAGATTAACGAATAAAAAACCCTGAATTTGGCATTTTGGTCTCAATAATGTTTTCTTTTTGTAAGTCTTGACAAAAGACAATTCTAGCTAATTTATGTTTTTTGGTATTTGGATAAATTTTTCCTATACCTAGACATACCAATGATCTTGTATTTAGATTTAGACTTTTGTTAATTCATAGATTAAAAGAAATTATGGATTCTGAATCTTCCAAATATAGGAACTCTAGCATAAGATTTGGAAGAAATTTTTGTGATTAAATGATAAATCCAACCATTCAAATTCTATCCATTAATAGAAAAGGTGCAGAACAAAATTTATAGATCACATGGGGTGAAATATCAAAGAGATAGGAGGTTCAAGTTGGCATTAGTTTGGGTCGGGTGTGATGGGACCAGCCCTGATCACTTACGACATATAATTAATGTGTGATTGCGTGGATCATTTTTATGGTTGATTGGTTTTATGGTGCGGTACTAGTGAGTTAATGTTGTGAGGACAGCTGTCTTGTCCACGAGCTTTGCTTCTCCCGCCTCTTAACTATGCCAAAGAAACCCTAACCTTTGTCATTATGTTGTTGTTCCGATGCTCTGCTGCTCCGTCGAGGTGAGGTCTCTGTTACTAGGTTCTACTTCGTTTGTTACTGTTACTAATTCTTCTCGCTCCTTGAGAGCAATGAGCGCTCTGGCGATTGTGACCTTGGTCCGTGGCTTCCTTCCTCTGTTTGCAAGGGCTCGGCTCCTCTGGTAAGTAAGCTCTCCTTAAACCCTCGTCCCTGTTTTCAATTTCTTTTTATGGTTCGATTTCTTGGATTCTTATGGCCTTGTTTGGTGGCCACTGTAGGTGAATAACTGGGCTCACCGGCCGTTGGTCTCTTGCCCTGACACTTACACTCTTGTATCGGGTAGGGTCATGCCTCGTCATTTCTCTGTCTGTCTGTTTCGAAGTGTTTGCTATTTGTAGTCTTTACTTGGTCTGTTGTCGAGGGTTGTGGCTTCGGCCTCACTGTTTCATGGTTCTGTGTATTTATGCTTCTGGGTTGTTAACTCATGAAATTGTAATTATGTTGACTCTGTGGTTAACTTATGAACTCGTAGTTATATTTGACACTGTTATGGATGACCTCTGTTTCATTGTTCGGTCCTGTAGCTTGTCTGTGACTTTATATTTGTATCTTGGACTGTAATTTTTTTTTTATATCTATATATACACAGAGATTTTGAAAAGAAAATAGTAAATGTGAATGATACAAGTTTGTTGGTACCTGTAGATGCTTGTTTCTTTCTTTGTTGGTAATTGTACTTGACTCTTCTGCAAACCCTCTCTGTTGATTTATGGAACTCGACCGCGTTTTCTTCTTGCCTCTGTGATAATTTCTCGCTCTCTGTCACTGTTATGAAATGGGTAGATGAACTTAATTAATTAAGTTTGGAGGAAAAAAAAAAGAAATAACTTTAGGCTGCAATATATGGACTCAGATTTTCTTGCCTTTCAAAATTCTTTCGTGCTTCTTTTTATTCAATACTATGATGGATGATTATAGTGGCTTTTCCTTCCTTCTTAAAGATCACTGTACAATTATTTAAACTGTCAGTAGTTACATTTTAGTTATTCATTGATAACTATTCATCTTTGTCTATATTCTAAAGTTAATTTGAGACAATAAATTAAAAATAAAAAGAATAGTAAATAAAAATAAATAGGGGTCTGGGACAGCCTTTAGTGTAAAGTCCTAAATGCTGTTAACTAGAAATTTAAATGGAACTTAAAAAAAACTAACTGAAACTCCTTCCGGTCTGCAAGGACAAATACTCCAACCATGACCTCCCTTAGCTAGATGCTCTTGCATCAGGCTTCCTGGGTAGATGAAAATTCATGGCTCCGATCCATGAGCTCCTTGATAGAATACCCTGCACGTTGTATCTAACCTGTGTCAAGCCACGAACTGTCCTCAATGGGATGGTTCTTCCACTTGATGAGGTACTGTAGGTACTCCTTTCTTCGAGTCCACCTGGCCACTTGTGTATCGAGGATTCCTTCGATCTGAAGTGGCTGAGTTGAAGGCATTTGTCTCATCCACGAACTACTCTCTTCTTGGGTATCCCGATTTTGCTGCGCCGAACTATCCCCTTCAGGATTGGCAGTGTATGGGAATAAATCCACCACATTAAAGATGGGCGATATTCCTATACCTGGAGGCAATTGCAGCTCATAGGCATTTGCAGAAAACTTACGCAGAATTTTGCAAGGTCCAATTTTCTTAAACTTTAACTTATTGTATTCGCCCTTAGGGAATCTTTCTCTATGCAGATGCACTAGGATTTGATCCCCTACGTTAAATTGTACCTCCTGTATTTTCAAATCTGCTTTCTGTTTGTACCTTTGACTATTATCCTGTAATTTCGACTTCACCTGCTCATGTAGGTCGTTAATTGCTCTTGCGAAATCTTCCGCGTCAGCACTCCTTCTTTCTAACTGTTGTCTAGTCAATTTAACGTCTTAAATTGCTCTACATAAATTATCAATCCGGGTATCGTAAACTGATGAAGTGTGGTGCACCATATGTGCTTAGTTAACCTTTTTCTTACTTCGTTGTTTTATAGATTTTATTTTGTTTTGGGGTTTTGTTTTTGTTGGTTTCCTAAAGTGTCTAATGCAAATGGAAATCCTATTCTAAGGTCTTAAGAATACTTTTAAAGGACAAGTATGGATAGAGATTTCAAGACAAGGCCTATGTCCCTAATGGTAACTTCCAAAACTTAGCACTTCAAAAGATCTTAAAACATGTTATTGATGGAATTAGTACTTAAACAAAAGTGTAAATATGCAGCTACTTCAATCAAAATAAAATGCAATAACCAATCAATGAGCTAGTGACTATGAAACCCAGTATCCTTGCTGCTGTATAAAAAGAAAGTAAAAACTGAACTTAAAGCAACTCAAAGACTGAAAGTAAAGCAACTAATTCATCACACTACAACTCTTCTGATCCTTTACCCTTCAGCTCAATCTACCTTATGGGAAGCAATCATGAACAAGTTAAGCAATATGATATCTAAATTGCAGGAAAGTAAATGAGCAAAACAAAACTGATTGAAATAACAATGCTGGAATTATAACTCAAAAAAATAAATCAGCAGAAGGACAAGATGATTTCGTCATGTCATTAGTCATTAAAAAGCTATATGCATTACTAACCTACAATCAACCGGTTGAACACACTTGCATGAATTAAAATTGCATGAATGAAAAATCTAATCTATCAACTTGAAAGCAATCAAATGACATAATGAAATCAAAGCAAAATTACAAAATGAAATCTACTCTACCTTACATTCTAATGTGCTCCATGACATCTACTTCACATCTCCTTCCATGTTGAGAACATCAAAGCTTTATCAAATTCTTCAAAATTAAAAAGTACAACAAAGCTCTCCAAAGCTTTCAAAAGCCATCAAGGAAGAACTACAAACTCCAAGCTAAAGAACTCACAAGCTAAAAGACTAATAAGCTAACAAATGAATGAGAGAGCTCTCCTATTTATACAAAAAGATGAGAAGCCAACTCATTAATGAGAGTCCATGAATCTCTCCCTCTACCTCTAGAGTCCTAATCAAAATAGGAACTGATAAGACACATGTCTTCTTAGAGTTACAATACAATTAGGAGATGTGACACATATCCTCATGATCCCATGATTCTTTCCACTCAAATTCGAATTTGGCCTTGGGGTGCCACATAAGGGTCTTCTAGAAGCCTCCTTTCAACCTACACATGTCAACAATCTCAACCCATTTTTTAGGTATAAGCATATGCACATTATTTTCTAATTTTTAACCACAAATTCACTTAAAAGGCTTAGAATTAATGAAGATTAGAAAAACATAAATGTGGCCCAATGATAATGAAAGTGGGATGAATGTGGTGACATAGTAGTGAAATGGAGGTGAAATGGAGGTGATATAATGGACATAATAGTGAAAGTGTAATGGAAATGAATGACATTTTCAAGACTCAACAACTGTCCCAAATCTCATAGCTCATGCACTCCTCGAGGATGCATTCCATACAAGATCTGGAAAGGACTACTTCCCGTGCTTCGATTTGGTGAATCGTTGTAAGCAAATTCTGCTTGGGCAAGTACACGATCCCACATCCGTGAATTTTCCCCAACTAGACTCCATAGCAGGTTTCCTAAACTCCTGTTCACCACCTCCATCTGCCCATCAGTCTGTGGGTGATAAGCGGAGCTGAAGTTTAACTTTGTGTCCAGCTTTTTCCACAAGGTGCGCTAGAAATGTCCTGTGAATTTCACATCCTTGTCAGAAACAATGGACTTGGGTAAGCCATGCAGTCTGACAATTTCAATGAAAAACATGTGTGATACATGGGTGGCATCACTGGTTTTCTTGGAAGGGATGAAGTGTGCCATCTTCGAGAAACGGTCCACCACCATCATGATGGAGTCAAAACCCCACTGTGTTTTGGCAGACCCAAGACAAAGTCCAGATTGACTGAGTCCCACGGTCTGTTTGGAATAGGCAAGGATGTATACAACCCCGCATTCTGACTGTGCCCTTTTGCCAACTGACATACTTTACACCTGGTTACATATCGTTTCACGTCTCTTCTTATCTTCGACCAATAGTAAAAATGACTGAGTTGATCCAAGGTCTTATCAATGATGAAATGTCCAGATAGACCTCCACTATGTTTTTCTCGGATGATGTTCTCCCTCATCGAACATTCTAGAATACATAGTTGTCCTCCCTTGAATAGCAGCTCCTCCTGTAAGTTATAGTCCAGCCATGGACTATTATTCCTCAACAAGGGATTTTGGCAGGCTTCATAAGCCTCCTTGAAATTTGCATTGGTTTGATACAAGTCCTTCAGGTGTTCAAAACCCAACACTTGTATCGTGCTCTCCTGTAAGAGTAAAACTCTTCTGCTTAGTGCATTTGCTACCTTGTTGGCTTGACCACTGATATGCTTCAATACGAATGTAAAACTCTGCAAGTACTCAACCCATTTTTTGTGTTTATGATTCAGCTTATGCTGCTGCATAACATACTGTAATGCAGAATTATCAGAAAACAAGACAAACTCATTACCCAACAAATAATGTCTCCAATGCTTCAATACTTGGACAACGACATAAAACTCCTTGTCGTAAGACGTGTATTTTTGCCTACTTTCATTTAATTTTTCACTGAAGTAAACTATTGGTTTGTCTTCCTGGCTAAGTACAACTCCAATGGCTGTACCACTGGCATCACAACAAACTTGGAAAAGTTTGTTAAAATTAGGCAATCTCAAAAGTGGCATTTCAGTAATCTTCTTCTTCAATATCTGGAAACTTTTCTCTGCAGCTTCAGTCTAATGGAAAGGTTGACTTGCCTTTTTGATGGTATCCAACATGGGTGCGCAGATTCCACTAAAATTCTTTATAAACTTGCAATAGAAACTTGCCAACCCGTGAAAACTCTGAACTTCGAACAGACTCTTAGGGGATGGCTAGCTGATTATAGCTGCAACTTTTTCTAGGTCCATTTTCAGCTCATTTTCTGAAATCACAAAACCCAAATAGACTAATTCCTTCTGAAAGAAAGAACATTTTCTTAAATTTATTAACAACTTATTTTGTTGTAACTTCTCCAAAACATATCTAACGTGTCAAAAATGTTCTTCCTTGGTCTTACTGAAAATCAGCATATCGTCAAGATATACAATCATGAATTTTCCAATGAACTCCTTCAACATCTCGTTCATTAGGCGCATGAAAGTGCGAGGGGCGTTACTCAACCCAAATGGCATCACCAGCCATTCATACAGACCTTCATTGGTTTTGAAATTTTTTTTCCATTCGTCCCCTTCTCTTATTCTAATCTAGTGGTATTCGCTCTTTAGATCTATTTTCGAAAAATATGTTGCTCCACTCAAGCAGTCCATCATGTCATCCATTCATGGCAATGGAAACCTGTACCTGATAGTAATTTTATTTATTTCTCTTAAATCAGTACACATCCGCCACTCGCCTCCTTTCTTGGGAGCTAAAACTATTGGAACTGCATAGGGACTTAAACTTTCCCGTATCAATCCTTTGTCCAACAATTCCTGTACCTGCTTCCTAATCTCTTCATTGTCCTTAGGACTCATCTAGTAAGCAACTTTGTTTGGTAAACTAGCTCCGGGGATGAAATCTATGTGATGACTGATACTTCGCTTTGGTGGTAACTTATCCGGTAAATCATCCACCACAATGTTGTTGAATTCCTATAACAAATCCTGGATTTCTTCAGGTAAGTCAGAAATTTCAGTATGCAACAACACTGCTCTTGGTCTCCTTACAACGGCATACTTTATCTCATTATCTTCAATCTGTTTTAAAAATTCTTTTCCCCCCATCAGCAACGCTTTTGTCCCACTAGTCTCTGTTGTTTCTTCTTCCTTGATGGGTACTAGTGTATGCTTAATCCCATCCTTGACAAACTTGTAACAGTTTGTCTTTCTGTCATGAACAACTTTTCGGTCATACTGCCATGGTCTACCTAGCAGAATATGACACACATCCATAGGCATGATATCACAAGTCACCTTGTCCCTATACTTGCCAATATGAAATTCCACCTCACACTGCTCGTAAACTAGTAGTTGATGTCCCTTCTGTAACCAAGACACCTTATACGGAGTTGGGTGCTTTAACATTTTCAAACCCAATTTCTCCACCATCTCTATAGCAACTAGATTATCAGTGCTTCCACTGTCTATAATCAGTTTGCAGCAGTTTCCATGTGACTTACACACAGTCCAGAATAATTGTTTTCTCTGGGTTTGGTCAGATGTCTCCTTTGTTGGTTTCAACAGTACCTTGACTAAGGCCTCTCCTGTCTCCGGTACATTCTCTACCTCTTGGGGTGGTACCTCTGCTTCCTTTATTTGAGCAACATATGCTCCTCTTTGTCTAGCCTGTTCACCTTCAGGACACTCAAAGGACCTGTGCCCCCACTTGTGGCACTTGTAACACTGGTAGGCAGCTCCTATGCCCCTGCCATTACCCCTTCCTCACTGGTATGGCCTTCCTCCCCTAGTGCTACCTTCCTTTTCTGCTATCCCTGAGGTCTTTGAACTGCTGCCTTCTTCACTATTGTTGGCAGTGATATCTTCGCCAAAGGATTGTCCTTTCCCTCTGCCAGATCCACGTCCTCTTCTGGCGTTTGGCTTCCTAGTGATATTTTCTTCTGCCTTCAAGGCACTCTGGTATGCTTCCTCTATGGTTTTTGGAGAAAGAATACTTATCTCGTCCAATATCTCTAGTCTTAGGCCATTTACAAACCTTGTTGTTTTTTCTGGGGTGTCTTCAGCGTAACTTGCTCTCAGATTCACCTCATAAAATTCTTCGGTATATTCTTTCATAGTCATTCCTCTCTGTTTCAAATTTTGCACCTGCCGATACAAAGCAATCTGGTAATCTTTGGGCAAAAACTTACCCTTCATTTTGGCGACCATTCTGGTCCAGTGTTTAATGGGTGGCTTATTTGATCTTCTTCTCTCTACTTGGAAACTGTCCCACCATAAGGTCGCATGTCCTTTCAACTTGGTGGCAGCGAATTTAAATTTTCTATCTTCGCTGATCTCCTCACATTCAAAGTGTTTTTCTAACTCACTGATCCAGTCCAACAGCACTTCTGTGGACAAACTACCATCATAGTTTGAAATCTTAGGCTTTGGCTTACTACTAGCCAATAAAACTGACCTTAACAATTTAATTTCAGGTCCTTCCTCATCTGATCCATCTGTCGTAACTGCAGCTTCTTCCTCACTATCGTCCCCTCCTTCTGGATCCCTTCTCCTTCCTGCTTCTACTGCTACCAAACGGGCACTCAAGATCCTAATCTCTTCTCTCAATCCTTCATCTGCTACTCTTCGAATAGATCTACCACGACCTCTTCTTCTGACTTCCATTTTGTTAAAAAAAAAATTAACCCTAACCTGCTCTGATACCAAAATTGATGGGACTAGCCCTGATCACTTATGGCATATAATTAATGTGTGATTGCGTGGATGATTTTTATGGTTGATTGGTTTCATGGTGTGGTACTGGTGAGTTAATGTTGTGAGGACAATTGTCCTGTCCACAGGCTTCGCTTCTCCTGCCTCTTCACTATGCCAAAGAAACCCTAACCTTTGTCATTTTGTTGCTGTTCCAGTGCTCTGCTGCTCCGTCGAGGTGAGGTCTCTGTTACTGGGTTCTGCTTCGTTTGCTACTGTTACTAAACTACATGTTATAATGATTTCATGTCCAAGTTCAAGATGATTTAAGAACTTTTATTTCCATTGTTGTGTAACTCCTTTCAAATACACAACCTTATATTTCAATGCATTACATACTCTATTCAAGTGAACAAGGAGTGCAATCACTCAATTGGAAAGTTCAACAAATACCAACAATACAAGACCACATGTCATCATGACTTCCACATCAATAAGATAATTCAAGATCATAAGGAAGGATGTATGGAGAGAGGAAATTAAATTGAACTAAGGAAAAATCAAATGGACGTGTTGATTTCATAAAATGTCATGTCACCATGATGATGTCAATAAAGCTAACTCAACAAGGGTTTTGACTAGTTAGAGGTTGGCATGTGGTAATGGTAATGCCAAAAAAAGAAGATTGAGGTTACAAGTTTCTATTCTATTGGATGGCATGTATCATTGCTCATATGTGGAAAAGGCAAGTGGACCCGTTATTCTATCAAAAATATTTCTAATTCATTTTCCTTTCTATTTTCAAAAAAAACTTTGATGCACTTTTTAAAGGTTTTGGCTCTACCACAATGAGGAGATTTTTAATATTATGCTCATATAACATGAAAAACTTGTTCCATGGACTCACTGTTGAAATTTTTCATGTTTAGTGATGATTTGGATCATAGAGGTTAAGGGAATCAGATACAATATATTTTTGTGTTGTACTTTTTCCCCAACAAACCTAATATGTGTTTTAACTATGCTTTATGCTATTATTAGTCTTTTTTTCCATGGAAATATTTGGGCAAATCCACCTAAAGGAATCACTTCACATCATCCTATTAATAGAGCCTAACCCTGAGGGCATGGAGGAGAATTGACCCTGTGACCTCCCGTTAGCAAGGTGCTTTAGCCACAAGAACTCAGCCAATTGAGCTATCCCTCGGTACCTACGGTATTATTGGTTTCATGGGTGGATATGAATATTTATGTGTACACCATGTAAAGCACCAACAAGG
Source organism: Pinus tabuliformis (assembly GCA_031772625.1). NCBI lineage: Eukaryota > Viridiplantae > Streptophyta > Pinopsida > Pinales > Pinaceae > Pinus > Pinus tabuliformis. The sequence continues at coordinate 150,879,288 of CM062816.1, forward strand.
ATACCTAGAGAGAAATCAAATGATATATATTAATGATTTTTCATGTCTGAGAGAAATCTTAAGTGATGTAGAAGTTTAAGAAGGATAACATAGGGGAAAAAACTATGAAGTCTAAGATTGTGAGAAGTGGCATTCACGTAAAAATGTAAAAGCAAACAATTAGGGCTTTGTGTGTTAATCCACTTAGCATTAGGTCATCAATAATGAATTCAACAATTATAGATGGATGATTTCCATCTAGTCAAACTCTTCCATGTGGTAGAGTGACATAATTTTAATCAATTCTATGGGACATCTAAATGCCTTGGATAGTGTTATGTGTTAATGGAATGTATTGGGTACTTGAATACCCTTAGAATGCTTTTTTCAAAAGTTTGTTAGTACAAGTCCTAATTTTAATGGACTAATATTTTTGTCATATAATTGGAGTTGTGAGGCCATAAAGATTCATATCATTGTGTCCTTATAGTTGCAAAAGTACATATACATATCCCACTCATGGTAAAATTAGTCTCCACATTTTTTGGGTCTATAGAATCAAGTGATTTCCAAACTTTGTGATTCATTCATTTCATGAGTTTATGATTGGGAGAATATACATGGTTTAAAAGAAAAGGAACCCAAGCATGCAAGGTTGGGGCATTACAACTACCATCATTTAAAGATCAACACATCACCACATTGTCAAAGTCATGAAGCCATGAGTTAATGCCAATTATTTGTGCCTTGAACCAATTGTGCATTGTATGTTGTGGGACCCACCAAATGAATTATTGTAAGCACGACTCTAATTAAAATAAATAAATAATTAAAGGGTAATTAACAAGATTGAATATTATTGAATGGTTCTGAAGTCAAAGAAGCAATGGTATCCACTCTAGGTACTCATGATGCACCCACGATTTAAACTCCATACATGGACCAATACTTGCATGACTCTTTAAAATATATGGTTCTCTGAAAGGTCAATTTTTATTGACTTACCATAGATATTCAAACAAAATCAACAACATGCATATCCAAGATTATAAGTGAAGACAAAAAAGAGTCCTAGTTGAAATTTATTAATCATAATTTGTGATCAACATAGGTTATCTTCTTAGGAACATTGAAAAATAAATCATGTAGTCATTAGTTTAATTCTTTTAGGAGGTATACATTGAATAAGGCTAGATGTTAATGCAATTGTTTTTCCCTTAAGAGATGGGAAAAAACTAATACAACAATCCAATTCAAGATTATTGAATGCAATTTATGCAATTCTTTGTCGAAGTAGATGTATAATACTTCTTTCACCTATTCAAGCAATGATAGATGAACTCAATGACCATCCTTCTGGAATTGACTACATTTTGTTGATATGATCAACTAGGGTACAATATGCTCTCATCATCCTCACCATTTTTGTACTACTATTCAAGTATTGTAAATCATAAAATTGTATGTAGTGGGACCCACCAAATGAATTATTGTAAGTATGGTGCTAATTCAAAAATAAATAAAATTAAAGGATAAGTAACAATATTGAATATTGTTGAAGGGGTCGGAAGTTAAAGAAGCAATGATATCCACTCTAGGTACTCATTATGCACCCACAATTTAGACTCCATACATGCACCAATCCTTACAAGCATAAGGCTCAAAATTTATGGTTCTTTGAAAGGCCAATCTTTATTGAGTTATCATAGATATTCAAACAAAATCAACAACATACATATCCACGATTATAAGTGAAGACAAAAAACAAGTCCCATTCAAAATTTATTAATCATAATTTGTGATTAAACATAGGTGCTCTTCTTAGGCACATTGAAAAATAAATCATGGACTCATTAGTTTAATTCTTAGGAACATTGAAAAATAAATCATGGAGTCATTACTTTAATTCTTCTAGGAGGTATACATTGAATAGGGTTAGTTGTTAATGTTATTGTTTTTCGCTTAAGAGATGGGTAAAAACTAATACAAAAATCCAATTCAAGATTATGGAATGTAATTTATGCAATTTGGTATCATGGTAGATATATAATACTTATTTCACCTCTTTAAGTAATGATAGATGAGCTCGATGAGCATCCTTCTGGAATTGACTACATTTTGTTGATATGATCAACTAGGGTACGGTATGCTCTCATCATCCTCATTATTTTTGTACTATTGTTCAAGTCTTGTAAATCATAAAATTCCTACTAACAATTCCAAATTGATAACGCTTCCTTTGTATTTCATCACAAAGTATCTTCTTATAATTGAGGGTTGATAAGAGTTATCTTATGATTCAATAATCCTCAACCCTCTTTGTTATCTAGGAAGTTATATGGTAAATGATTTAGACCTCTTTGCACCAAAAAGTCCTTTCTATAATAACTGCAGTATGAGGGAACTACAAGGAAAATTACTTCTAGCAGAGGTTATAATGAAGGTTTTTAGTGTTATAAAATTATAAATAAATGTCAAAAAAGCTTCACTACAACATTCGCTTGTGGTAGCGTATGTTTTAGTGGAGATGATAACAAAAATTCATCACAACTAAAAAAATCTGGGTGGTCGTAGTTTTTAGCGGATATCTTTTTAGAGGTGCGCTTAATGGAGAAAAAACATTAGTGCGTTAACACTATAAAAGTATAGGTGTTGTAAATTTCAATAAAAGCACGAGGGAGTTGAATGCAAACAACACCGGTGCTTGAAAAGTATACTGCCCTGGTGCTTATGTATTAAACAAATTCCCAAGGAAGTACTTTTCAGGAACCACATCGGGGCATGAAAAAAATTTGTAGACCCGATTCTTTTACTTAAGTTTACAACGTCAGTGCTTATGTATTGTACAAAAGCACTAGTGTGCTACTAATATAAAAGAACCAGTGTTGTTAATTTGAATAATGCATCGGGTGTGGAAACAGTATTTTGTAGCACTGGGGTGTTGGTTCTATGAAAGCACCGATGCTTTAAGAATTACAATGCATTAGGGCATTAAATGCAAACAAAGTTGGTGTTTGAAGAGTATAACACCCCGATGCTCATTTGTTTTTGAATGCCTTGGTGCTGTAATTTTAAGGCACCAGGCCGTGCAAAAAAAACCTTACTCGACCGGTGCTTTTACATAGTATAATGCACCGATGCGTATTTTTTTACAGATGCACCATTATGTTTTATTATTATATCATTTTTTTACAAACGATACCATTTATTATTATTATAAATATCGTTGTTGAAAAATTCAAAAGCGGAGTGGTGTGCATTAATATATGATGTCCTAGTACCCATTTTCTCTTTTTTAGAAACATCGACCCGTGACAATGCAAGTATTGTGATTTTTTAAATCCATTATTCATTGAAAAATCGACATATATCTTATAAAAATATTCATATAAATTAATTTTTTATTAGTGCATTTGTATATGATGTTTGGATTAATTTGTTATATCATCAGATTTCACATCTCTTCATTATAATATTTAATCATTGGTGTACCATTTCACAATGACATTGGACAATGTAATAGAATAAAATAAAATTTATTTTAGTATATATGAAAAGAGGATATTTGTCATACAAAATGGGATAGTTATTGGTAACCCCTCGTCTTTCAATTGGGACACTATGTCCATTACATAAAACAATTTTTTTTTAGTTTCAAATACAATTATTTCAAAAAATACAATAGCTTGCATTAATATCCAAATAGATCATCATTCTTCGCTAGAACTACTATTAGTACTGCTCGAGCTACTTTCATGACTTGGGTTATTTGGACAGATGTTTTGTTGATTGCATCGATTATTTTCGTCATCTTTTTGCTCCATCGGCAAACATAAAATACAGTGTAATGAGTGTATCTACATTGGTGAGAATAATGAAAATTGAAATAAATAACATACATCAATGTAAATCGAACAACAATGTACTGTAGCAAGAAGTAAGTCATGAATTGTACACATGGTTTTGTAAACCAAATCTCATGCCTTGTTGCAACAACTCTTCTATTGGTGTAGTCCATACTTTGTTTCCTGCAAGTTTTATACCCCATAATAAATCATAGATTTAATATAAAGGATATTTTGTTCTATTAATTATAAACTCAGAGAAGTAAAACAATAGAGATATAGCCCCAAGAGTTAGCTCAATCGATCAAATCAGTGCCTCACCAATCGGGAGGTCACAGGGTCAATTCCCGAAAGCTCTTGGGGTCAGGTCAGTAAATAGGTCGAGAGGTGTGACCCCCTTCAGGTGGGGTCCACCCTAGCGTTGAACAACCCTGGACATAGCGGACCCACTAACCATGGGTATCCGTGAACCAGAAGTGAAAAAAAGAAAAGAAAAATAAAACAAAAAACAAAAAAAACAACAGAGATACTTACAAAATCCACAATTAATTGTTGATTTCCTAACATATACTCACAACCCATATTTAACCCAATGTCAATCAATTCTTCTGAGACAGACTCAAAGTTTTGTCATTTCAATGGAGGAAACAACATTGTCCCATTTAAACCATAAAAGAAGAAAATACGCAAATACAATGGATGCAAGTAATAAAAGTTATCAAGAGGACAAGGAGATGTCAAAAACAATGAGCTAGCTTGGAAATAATTCAATTGATGAAGTATAGGAAACTCTAGAAGAGGGCATGCAGGATTATAGAGGAGTAAACATGAAAAATGTTGCAGAAGAAATGGAATTTTAGAATATTGGCTAAACAACCCAAAGACAAAGTGTGAAATGAATGAAACTATGGTAGATTGTAACAGTTCAAAGGAATATGGGGACAAAATTTCCATGGAGTAAATGCAAAAACTAGTGGACATTAGTGATAGTAAGTCCCAACAGAGACATGATGAAGGAATACAAGCAAATATTGAGGAAGCTTCAAGCATCAAGATGCCAGTGGAGAATAATACCAACAAAGTTTAGCAAGAAAACAATAGGAATTTGCAAAGTATGTGTCATCCAGAGAATGAACTGGATATTTAAATCAAAGAAATAAGGAAATTGATGCTAAAAGGGCCTCAAAATAGATATTTCAGGCATAGAAGAATGGATGACAGTAGGTTGTGAAGGACTGAGCAAGGGTACATCAACAAGGAAGGAGGAGAACTATGGTATAAAGTTTGGAAGCCTGGGAGAGAGGAGGAAACCATAGTAAAGCAGCATTGACATGATAAAGCAAATGATGAAATATAATATAAGGGTTGGGATCCAAGAGTATTTTTCATTAGCATATAAAGGCACATGGTCAGGTGACCATGAAATTTTTCCACCTTGGTTGTCTCATGCATGTTATGATATTTTGACACATAGGAAAAAATTAAGTACAACTTGTTCTAGTGTATAGTTAGGCAAAGTGTGTTTCTTTAGTATGTACTTTTTGTAACTTACAATCTGATGGTCACGATATGTTCTAGATATGAAATGATCCGACGGTTCATTCTCTCATTGGTATCATTGATGCTTGATCCACGGCTTAACGCCCGATTGGTCCATGATCTCTATTTAAAGAGCATGGAGGATCATTTGTTAGGTGACCATTCATGATAGAAGCTTATGTAAATTTTCTTTCTTTTACATTAATAAATTGCCTGAAGTGGCCGCGTTGGCTCAGGTCATGGATTGTTTCTCTCTTTGAGGATTTTAACCACGTCAAGAATACTGTTGTACTGATCTGTGTTATGTTTGTGAGCATGTCCTTTGGTGTTCTATCTAAGGAACTTAATATGTAGATTCCCACATGCTATCGAGGGCTGCATCTGTTGGTGATCCAAATTCAAAGCCGGTACAACTGCATTTGATAGTTATTTCCTAGATCTATTGTTTCTGACTGCTTTCGGGCCGAGAGGATTGCTCTATTATGTTAGGAGCATTTGTTCTAGTGAGGAACCCCATTCGTTTCACACAAAAAGGTTTCTGGTAGCCCTAGCTAATTTATTTTTAAGATCTGGAGGTATACAATCTTTATTTGTAGTTATAGTTATTTATCTCTCTGTTTATTTCAGTTTATAGTCCTCTATAATTTTTTTATTACTAGATCTATACCTTTCATTTCTACGTATCTCTTTGCCCCATAACTCTTTGTGATCTGGGCAAACCATAAACAGAAAGAAAGGATTTTTCTCATGCGTATGCACCTTTCCGCTGCACCCTAGTGTGATCTCGGAAAACCAGAAACATTGAGAAAAATATTTAGTTTCCGGCCAAATCTAACTTTAAGCTATAAGACTTGGTTACTTTTGCTTGTTCGTTTTGGGTTGTGTGGTTGTTTTTTGTTTTGTAGGGAAAAGGGGGGTTTTTCTTTTATATAACATTATCATTCACTTCCCAACATTCACGTAGTTCGTCAGCATCTTCAACAACGTTTCTTCAAAAAGCCATAACTTCTTCATCCAAAAGCTGTTTTCAGAGCCATTTTTTTTATCGGCCTAATTTTTCGAGATCTTTCCTTTGGAACATTTAGTTTCAGCATCTACAGCTTTAGTTTCTTTTAAAATGGAAATTCCATGCCTAGTTATTCTTGACGGTGCCAACTACTTCCAATGGCTATCCTACATTGTGGATTTACTTTTGAAGTAAAGGCCTTTACAGAATAGCCTCAAGCCAAGAGTCTAAACCTAAAGATGAAGATAAGCAAGCTAAATGGGAAAATAGGCAAGATCAAGCACGTGGGTTGATAGGGATGTCTATTTCTCCATACCTTAGGTTCCATATCACAAAAATTAATACCCCAATGAAACAATGAAACAACTCAATAAAGTTTTTGGAATTAAAAATGAAATTAGATCCCATCAACTTGAAAATTAGTTTCTTACATTGGATCCCAATAATTTTTCTTCCATTGAAGATTTTTTTCCAAGTTCAAGACCCTTATACTTCTCTTGGAAGGTGTTCATGTTAAGAAAGAAGATGGTACCCTTATCTATTCTATTCTTGCTAAGTTAGGACCAGCCTACTCTGTGTTTGTTTCCACCTTCCATTCCACTAGAGAAGCCTTTATTTCTCAAGGACAAGACTACAAGTTCCCCTCTTTTGATGCCTTTTGTGATTCTTTAATAAAATAGCAAAAAAAAACTCTTACATCTTGGTCTTCTTAATACTGGAAACTCTTCTAAGAAAGACTTAGCAGCCCAGCAAAAACCAAGTTCAAAGAATCCTAAGAAGCAACATCCTAAAAAGAATGGTCCTAAACCAAACAAGGGTCCTAATCCATTTCAATCTCAAAATTAAAATCAACTCAACAAAATGATAAGGCAACTAAGAACAAAGGGAAGAAGACTGATAGACATTGCAACTTTTGTAATCGTGATGGCCACTTAGAATCCAAATGATTTAACAATATGGAAGCCTTGGAAGCAGCAATGAAGAAGCGTAACATCCATTTGGAGCATTCTTCAACTTCAACTTCATCTTCATGAATATCACTTTTAGCATGTCATTGTGAAGCATCTCAATCTAGTTATGCACTAAATATATCTCCTTCTTCTCATTCTCATGAGTGGCTCATTGATTCTGGAGCTTCTTATCACATGGCAAAAAACAAAGCCATGTTTTCTTCTTTAAATGATTGTAACACTAAAAATATATATGTTGGTGATGATATATCTCTTAGTGTTGTAGGGACTAGAACTATTCATCTAGACAATGGTTAATTTAATGATGCATTATGTGTTCCTACCTTAACATGCAACCTTCTATCTATATATCAGATAACTCATTCAAGTGTTCCTACCTCATGATGTTGTAATTAAGGACCTAAGAGATCCTAAACATATTTTAGCTACTGGAATTGCTGATATTTTACAAGGTTGTATAAGTTTAACAACTTTGGGTCATCAAATCTTCCCTCGGTATTTGTTTCTCATAATGATGAAGTGAGAAAACTTTGGCATGAGTGATTTGGTCACTTAAACTATCTCTCCCTTCAAAATATATGTAAAGAAAATATGGTGACAGGTCTTCCTATGATATCTTGCAAAGATGGTGTTTGTTCCGGATGTGTACTCGGAAAACATCATCGGGATAGTTTTGAAAAACATGTCTCTTGGCACGCCTCAGCCCCTTTACAACTTGTGCATAGTGATTTATGTGGTCCACTTCCAGTTGTTTCATTCTCTGGCTACAAATATTTCTTAACTTTCATTGATGATTTCTCCAAACACACTTGGGTATACTTAAAACTCAAGAGTGAAGTCTTTAACATGTTCTTGGCCTTTAAAGCCTTTGTTGAGAAACAATCTGGACATCAAATTCTTAAGCTAAGATCTAATAATAGTGGATAATATGTTAACAAAAAATTCATAAGCTTTTTCACTAAGCATGGAATTCAATTGCAACATATTGTAAATGGTGTGGTTGAAAGGAAGAATCACACCTTAAAGGAAATGGCTAATTGTATGCTTCAATCTAAAGGACTTAGTCTTAATTTTTGGACAGAACCAATTAACTGTGAAAATTACATAATAAATCACACTCCTACTAAGGTTTTAAAGAATATCACTCCAGAAGACGCATGGAGCTCAATTAAACCAAATGTAAGTCACTTTCTTGTTTTTGGAAGTGAAGCATGGGCCCATATTCTAGATGAGAAACATAAAGCCTTAGAATATAAGAGTGAAAAATGTATTTTTGTTGGATATTATGAAAGATGTCAAAGGATATCGACTTCTTCAACCTAAATCCAAAAATGTTATCATTAGAAGAGATGTAAAGTTTGTTGAAAATATATTAGCCTACGAGCTTAGTTCGATGGATGTGCCATCTCTCTCTATCCCTTCTACTTCTAAAAATATTTCTTCTTCAGATGATGACAGTGAGGATGACAATCCTCCCCCACCTTCTCGAGATCCTCCTTCAGCTCCTTAGCTTCCAAAATGGGTTTGTGCTACTCAGGATGCAGCAGATGCTCTTGCAGGTGATCCTACAGATCAACGTCGTACACGTTCTCAGTTTGATAGAGACTCTTCTTTACTTGCTCAAGCTTCAACAAATTATGATCCTAACACCTTCGCAGAAGCTTCAGGCCATCTAGATTGGGACGTGGATATAAATGAAGAATATTGTTCATTATTGGAAAATGATACATGGGACATTGTTCCTCTTCCAAACGGACGAAAACTTGTTAGATGCAAATGGGTTTACAAAACCAAGTTTGGACTAGATGGAAAAGTTGATAAACATAAAGCTCGTCTTGTTGCTAAGGGTTTTTCACAAGTTGAAGGCATTGACAATACTGAAACCTTCTCCCCTGTTGCCAAAATGAACTCTATCTGCCTTCTTCTTTCCCTTGCTGCCTCTTTCAAATGGGAAGTCCATTAGATGGATGTTAAATCTGCCTTCTTGCATGGGGAATTGTATGGAAATCTATATGGAACAACCTTTTGGATTTATCCAAATAGACTCCAGCCTTGTATGTCAGCTTAAGAAATTCCTTTATGGTCTCAAGCAAGCCCCTCGGGCTTGGTATGCCAAAATGGATAGCTTTCTTTTAGATACTTGCTTTTCTAGATGTATTTCTGACAATACTGTCTACACCAAGAAAGTGGGTAAGTCTCTTATCATTCTTGTTCTCTATGTTGATGATCTTATCCTTACTCGTAGTGATCCCAACCTTATAAACCATGTGAAGTCGAGCCTTAAAAAGAAGTTTGAAATGACAAACTTAGGACACTTGCATTATTTTCTTGGCCTTCAAGTCTTGCAATCCAAAGAAGGTATTTCCCTTTCCTAGTCCAAGTATGCTTGGGATCTTCTATGCCACTTTCACATGGAAGAATGTAAGCTAGTCCCTTCTCCCTTTCAGTCTGGAGCCAAAATTTCAGTCACTTATACTTCCCCTAAAGTTGATAACCTTATACTATCATCTTGTTGGAAAACTTTTGTATCTGACCCATACCCATCCTGAACTTTCCTTTGTTGTTGGCCTTGTTGCTCATTTTAAGCAAAACCCACATGAAAGTCATTAGAAATCAGCTAAAAGAATACTTTGTTATGTTTGAGGTACAATTCAGTTTGGGATTCATTACAATGCAGAAGCATCTCCTCTATTGGTTGGTTTCACTGATTCTGATTGGGCTGGTGACCCTGATGATCGAAAGTCTACTGCAGTTTATGTCTTCAATCTTGGTATTGGACCTATTACATGGGCTTGCAATAAACAAAGTGTCATTTCTCATTCTTCAATAAAAGCATAGTATCGTGGCATTGTTGAAGCCAGTAAGGAAGCCATGTGGCTTCATCATATCCTGTCAGAGTTTGGTTTTCAGTAGCAACATCCAACTACACTTTGGTGTGATAATCAAAGTGTCATTCAACTATGCAAAGATCCATTCCAACATCAACGCAACAAATACATTGAACTACACATGGACTTATTCAGAAAGTTCATTCATGGCCATGTTCTTGAAGTGAAATATTGTTCAACTGATGATCAAGTTGCATACATCTTTATGAAGGCTCTCACAGAGGCGAATTTTACTAAACTTCGATTTATGGTTGGAGTTCAGGAAGTTGTCACTAAGGGGGGATAGGCTCTAATGCCTCCTTCCTTCTCCTATCGTGTCATATTTTTACATCCTTCAATCCTATCCCAAGTTGTTCTTAAGGGGGGATGTTAGGATATTCCGACACATAGGAAATAATTAAGTACAACTTGGTCTAGTGTATAGTTAGGTAAAATGTGTTTCTTTAGTATGTATTTTTTGTAACTTACAATCCAACCACCACAATATGTTCTAGACATGAAGTGATCTGACGATTCATTCTCTCCTGGGTATTACCAAAACTTGATCCATGGCTTAACACCCGATTGGTCCATGATCTCTATTTAAAGAGCATGGAGTGACCGTTCATGAGAGAAGCTTATGTAAATTTTCTTTGTTTTACATTAATAAATTGCCTGAAGTGGCCGCGTTGGCTCAGGCCATGGGTTGTTTCCCTCTTTGAGGGTTTTAACCACGTCAATAATATTGGTGTACTGATCTGTGATCTATTTGTGAGCGGTGTCCTTTGGTGTTCTATCTGAGGAACTTACCATGTAGATTCCTCCAATGCATGAACGTTAGAGCTTCTAAGCCAATAAGCTTTGGAGGAAAACTATGAAAGGGGTTTTTGATATTTTTAAGAAGAATTCCTTATTTGACTATGTAAATTATTGTTTTTCTTAAGTTGATTTCTAGAATAGATGAATACTAAAAAATTATTATTAGTTGAGTTTGTAATCGAATCTGATCTTAGATTCAAATAAGAGCTTGTTAAGTGGCTATAGTAGGAAACCTTAGAGAGATTGTAGGATCTTAGAAGCTTTTTTAGGAATTAGAATATGATATGAATTCAATTCAGACCTATCTATATTTTTCTTATATATTCTATGTAATATGGGAACAAGACTAATGGCCAAATGAATGTGAAATTAGGCCACAAGTGAGTGCAAATTAAAACATAGATTTTGAATCTAGATTGTATGGACAATATAATTGTTTGGTTGAAAGTTATTGAAATAATTATTATGCTTATATTGTCCTTGTGGATATAGTAATTGTGTGTGTTTTTATTACTCTGCAACATAGTAAAGTAAATGGGTAAAGTTGATCTCTGCATTGAGAAGTTCTTGGGAAATTCTATGAAACCGATCCATTGATAGAGAATGTAAATTTGTGACTAATTATGTGACCTAATACACTAAAGGAAGTCACCATTAGATATGCGATGTAAGTGTTATAATAATCACGTTGCCCGATGCCTGTTCCCATGATGGCTAGTCAGAGGCAAGTGACGGAGTCGGCAGGAGTAGTTGAAAAATAATAAGGCTAGATTGAAGTATAAATAACTTGATGTTCAATGAAATGATTAAGCTCTCTTGGAGAGTCTTCCCAGTTTCATCAACTAATATCGCAACCATATTTGATTGAGTAAGCTCGATGTTCTGTTGAAGAGTCGACGTGGAAGAGCGGCTAGCATAGAATGTGATTTGAGCGTTGTTGTGGAGAGGAGTGCTATTCCTGAGCTGTAGGCTTTAACCTCGTATAGAAATTCCCTGCATACGAATTCTAAAACACAGAAAATAAATAATGCGAGAGAAGAACACATAAAACACATATACACAGAGATTTTCCCTTGGATCCCAAAACCGAGACTACCAGCTTGATTTTTCATTATTTACCTTTCAATGTTATAATACATATTTATACATGCTGAAGCATCCAATACCATGGACTGAAAACCATCGCGTCCAATACCATGGACCAAAAACCATCACGTCCAAAAAACATGTGCGAAAATCATGCACAACACCATAGGTGGGTCCGCCCAACCTAACATAGGGTCAAAAACCAAAATTTTCCAGGGCGCTGCCCTGGACCCCATAAAGTGGGGTTACGAGTGCCCCTCAAACCCCTTGTTAACTACGTGGAAAAAATATAACACAACCCAACATTCTCCCACTTGTTGTTTTCTTTCCACAGGGGGCCACAAGAGAGCCTAGTCATTTTTCCAACCCTGAAATGCCCATTGTCTCTCTACACCAAGAGAACTTCTCAGAGCTCATAGATTTTGTCAATGCATCTGTAGTATTCTTCAAAGTGTCCACCTTTACCAGCAACACCTTTTTGTCTTCTATCATATCCCTCACAAAGTGATATTGAACATCAATGTGCTTTGTCTTTGAATGATATGCGAGGTTCTTTGCCAAGAAAATTGCACTTTGGCTGTCACATTCTATCCTTATAGCTTCCTGTACTAACCCCATACTTGAACACAATCTCTGCAACCAAACTGCTTCCTTGCTTGCATTAGTGGTTGCCATGTATTCTGCCTCTGTAGTTGACAGTGCCACTACAGATTGTTTCTTACTCATCCAACTGATTGCACCTCCAAATAGGTTAAACACATACCCACTTGTAGATCCTCTGATCCAGATCTCCAGCCCAGTCTGCATCAACAAAGCCATTAATATCCAACACTCCGTCCAATCTTGGTCTTCCTTGGTAGCACAAACCATAATCACTAGTGCCACGCAAATACCTGAAAACCCGCTTCACTGCTGTCCAATGCTCCTTTCCTGGTTTTGACATAAACCTGCTCAATACTCGCACTGCATGTGCAATGTCTGGTCTAGTACAGACCATTGCATACATCAGGCTACCGACTACATTTGCATATGGAACACGGGACATGTCCTCTTCCTCTTCTTGTGTCTTGGGACACTGTTCAGCAGATAACCTCACACCTATAGGAATAGGAACCTTCACCGGTTTACTATCTTGCATATTAAACCTCTGCAGTATTGTCTCGATATACTTCCTTTGGTTTAACCAGATCTTCCTCTTTGCCCGATCTCTTTTAATTTCCATGCCCAAAATATAGTTTGCAGCACCAAGATCTTTCATGTCAAATTTGGAGGAAAATTGGATCTTCAAATCTTGGATAATTTCTTTGTCATTTCCAACCAGCAACATATCATCCACATACAAGACCAGATAAATAACATGGTCACCAATTAATTTAAAATACACACAATGATATGTTTTACTTTTGGTGAAGCCAAGTCCCCATATAAATGTATCAAATTTCTGATACCACATCCTTGGTGACTGTTTTAATCCATACAGAGACTTCTTTAACTTGCATACCAGTTCTTTCTTACCCTTCACCGCAAAGCCTTCAGGTTGCTTCATGTATATTTCCTCTTCTAGATACCTGTGAAGAAATTCTGTCTTCACATCCATCTGTTCTACCTCAAAATCAAAAGCAGCAACAACAGATAAAAGTAATCTAATAGAAATTACCTTGGCAACAGGAGAAAAAATATCACCAAAATCAATTCTTGGTACCTGGGAATAACCTTTTGCTACCAACCGAGCTTTGTATTTCTCCACCTTTCCTTCTACATTTGTCTTCTTCTTGAACACCCATTTTTTACCTATGGGTTTCCTTCCAGCCGGCAACTCCACCAGATCCCAAGCCTCATTTTTGTGAAAAGATGCCATTTCATAAACCATGGCCTCTTTCCAGAGTTTTTCATCCTCTGAATCCACTGCTTCCTTCATAGTTCTAGGATCATCATCAGTAACAGATAAAGAAAAATTTGAATAGAAAGCAGATGGACTATACCTTTCTGTTTGCCTTCTTTCTTGAACTTATCTTCTCACAGCCGCAGTTTGTGGCTTTTCATCTTCTAATTCCTCCTCTACTGTAGAGTCCGATTCTTCCTCCTTTAGCCCAAACTCTATCTTCTCAGGTTCTTTTGGTTGGACTTCATGTTTAATAACATCTTTCATCTCTCTGAACACCACATTTCGGTTGTACACAACCTTCCTTGTTACTAGGTTCCAAAGCTTATAACCCTTTAAACCATCCTTATACCCAATAAAGATGCACTTTTCAGATTTATTTTCCAGCTTGGTTCTTTTCTCCTTTGGAACATGTACATATGCATCACATCCAAATACCCTCAGATGTGAAAGAGAGGGTTTCTTACCAGTCCATACCTCTTGTGGAGTCTTATCCTCCAACACTGATGATGGTGACCTGTTGACCAGGTAACATGTAGTATCCAACGCCTCTACCCAGAATTCTTGTCCTAACCCGGCACCACTGAGCATGCTTCTTGCCCTTTCCATCAATGTCTTATTCATTCTTTCTGCAACTCCATTTTGCTGAGGTGTCTATGGAGTAGTCTTATGTCGTTCTATACCACACTTCTTAAAGAATTCTTCAAATGCCTTGTTGTAAAACTCTCCACCATTATCTGTCCTCAACGCCTTTATCTTCTTCTCTGTTTGATTTTCCACGAGAGCCTTAAATTCTTTAAACCTGTCAAAGGCTTCAGATTTCTTTTTAAGGAAATATATCCATGTATTCCTTGAGAAGTCATCTATAAATGATACCTAGTACACGGACTTACCCAGTGATGGAACCTTCACAGGTCCAAACACATCACTGTGCACAAGTTCTAATATATGTTTCGCCCTCTTACTACCAGAGGGGAAACTCACCCGATTCTGCTTTCCATATACACAATTTTCACAGAAATAAAAATCCAGAGAGCTATTATGCATACCTTCTACCATACCTTTACCATGAAGTATTCGAAGGCCCTTCTCTTAAATATGTCCAAGCCTTTGATGCCACAGCATGGTCTTCTCTTTAGAGACCACTAGATCTTCTGCTCCACTTTCAGGAACCACATAACTATTGCACCCATCAATAACAGTGCTACCTTGCAGCTTGTACAGAGTTCCAATCTGAACTCCCCGCATCAATAACAGTCCTCCCCAAACCATCTTACAGGTATCCTTCTTGAACACTATTTTTACACCTGCATCATCCTGCTTGCTTATAGAAATCAGATTTTTGGCCAATTCAGGAATATGCAGAGCACCTGGAAGTGTTCTAACTTTTCCACCTTGCAATTTCAACTTTACTTTTCTGTGACCAACGATTCTAGCCTTCCTGTCATCCCCCAAGAAGACATCACCACCATCATATTTCTCATACTCACAGAACCACTCTATATGGGGAGTGAAGTGAAAGGATGCACTTGAGTCAATCAACCATGCCTCATGATCTACATATGTACTTGAAGAAGCCAAGTACACATCCCCACCTTCATCTGAGGTGGTTTTCGCCTCTGCAGAAGGAGCCTCATTAGATCCCTTTCCTTTGTTGGGAGCTTTAGATTTACAGTCCCTTTTGAAGTGGCCTTCCTTTCTACATTTCCAGCACACCACCTTTATAGGTTTTCCTGGAGATTTAGATCTCCCTCTAGATTTAGATCTCCCACTCGATGACTTATTTTTGTTTTTGTTCTGGGACCATACTCGTACAGACAAGGAATCACCATTTTGGCTCTCCATATTTTTTTGTCTCATCTCCTCCGTCAGCAAGGCTCAGACTATCTCATCAAACTGCAAGGCAGTTGCATTGCTACCTATTACAATAACCAGACTATCCCACAAATCTGGTAGAGAACACAACAAATTGATGCACTTATCTTCATCTGAAATTTTAATATCAATAAATGCTAGCTGACTTACCATAGTATTAATGCATTCAGATGCTCTGTCACCGAGTCTCCATCTTTCATCCTCAGGTTATACAGCTTAATCCGCAAGAACAGTTTATTCACTAGAGACTTAGATTGGTACAAAGTCCCTAACTTGTCCCACAAAGCCTTTTCTGTAGCTTCCCCTGATACATTCAACAATACTGAATCTGAGACACACAATCGTATTGTGCTCTTTTCCTTCCTATCCAACTTCTTCCATTTTTCATTGGACACTCCCATTTGTTTAGTACCCGGATCTACCGCGATCCACTGATCTTTATCCACCAACAGATTCTCCGTCTTGAGTTTTCACAACTCAAAACTCTGACCATTAAATTTCTCAATCTCTATCTTTCCACTGCTCACCATCTTCTTTCACCACCAGAACCGATCTCGCAGATCTCCCATTGAACAGTGTCTACCACAGGCCCGAGCGAAACCCCTCAGCAACAAAGGCGTCCCCTTGAAGCCAAATCTGCTTTGATACCAAATGTAGGTTTTAACCCCGTACAGAAATTACCTGCATAAAAATTCTAAAACACAGAAAATAAATAATGTGAGAGCAAAACACATAAAACACATATACATAAAGATTTTCCCCTAGATCCCAAAACCGGGACTACCAGCTTGATTTTTCATTATGTACCTTTCAATGTTATAATACATATTTATACATGCCGAAGCATCCAATACCATGGACCGAAAACCATTGCGTCCAAAAAACATGTGCGAAAATCATGCACAAAACCATAGGTGGGTCCGCCCAACCTAACATAGGGTCCAAAACCAAAATTTATAAAGTGGGGTTACGGATGCCCCTCAAATCCCTTGTTAACTACGTGGAAAGAATATAACACAACCCAACATGAGCACCATATATGGAGCTACATTGGGGAGATAATGTATTAGTGTTGTTGGAGCATATTTAAACATATTTTCATGACTGTTGTTTGAATAAGAGCTTGATTTGTGTGTGGGAAAGGAGAAGTCGTCATTGAAATAGTCTGGCCCTGTGTGTGAGAGCTATGTTAGATGAGTAGGTGAAGGGTGAGATTTGAGAGCAAGGCATCCGTTGTTCATAAAGTAAAGAGCATTGTTGTAGTTGGCTAGAAAATGAGTGTGTATTCACTCTATGATATGAGCATGTTGTGAGGCCAAAACTGAGTTGAAAGAGCCCCATTTCCCTGGTTCATTGGTGGGCGTTGTAAACATCGAGGAATTGTTGTGTGTTGAGCACTCAACATAGATCTGCAGTGTAAAGGGCCATTGTGCGATTGAGGAGCTATTCTTGTGTGTTTGGAACAGAAAAGATTGGACTTTGACTCCAGTAGTGAGACATGGTAATTTTGACTGGAGCGATTTTTTTTTTTTATTGTTTCAAGTTGTTTTGCATGCCAAAGTTTGCTGAAGATCCAAAGTCAGTCTCAGTGGTGTAAGTTGGAGCGATTGTTGTTGTGTGCAGTTGAGTAGAGCATTGTTTGAAGAGCGTTGGTTGACCACATTTTGGAGAGCAACGTTCATTGTATAAGGAGGACATCGAGAAGGGAGGTGTAAACCTGGTGAGTGTATGTGATCTGAGCATGCAGTGGGAATGGAGGGGCCGAGGTGTAATGTTCGAGTAAGCTATGGAGCTATCGTTAAACGAAGATCCGTGTGGAGGATCTATCCTAGCCCACGCTTGGAGGACGTCGAGTCAGAAGATTGAACCTACCAGAAGTCAAGTGTTGCATGGAGGTGATTATGGTGTTGTCAATTGAAGAAGCCGCTGCATATCGGTGTGTTGTCAATTGAAGAATACTCCACACGAAGATTGATGTTGGAGTCTTGCTTGATATGAGGAGGTCTAAACTTGAGTCAGTGTGAAGCAAAGTGAAGAGTTGCGTTATTGTCTTGCTGTGCATGAGGGAGTTGGCAGTGAGCGTTTGATTCTATACCTGGGGTTACAGTGTGTGGATGTCTAGTGCAGAGTTTTGAATATTGTCCATTGTGTTAAAAGAAGCCGTGTAATGAAGAGCTTGTGCAAATCAATAGGCGTGTGGAGATTTTCATCTTGTTAATTTTACGTTGGATATGGAGCTTAGGTGAGTTGTTGAGAGGCCGCCTTGTGGAGCTATGTGCGGTCCAGCATTATCCGCAAGAGGGCATAAGGGTGAGCCTATGAGCGTGTGAGCTTAGAGCCTGAGCTGTAAGCTCGATGATGTGCAGAGTTGTGGGCTCTATGGTGTGAAGAGCCAGAGGAGGGCTCGGTGATTGTGAAGGGAAAGTGGAGTTTGCCCTGTTGGAAAACGTTTTTTCTAGTGTAGTGTCTATTGAAGAGGATTATGTCGCTTGTGACGTCTGTGTGGCACACAGAGTGATCCAGTGGAGTGTTGACAGATAGGAATGTCTGCAACCGAGTGTCTGTTGATGAAGATTGTGATGCTTGTGTGGCACAAATAGTATCCAGTGGAGTGTTGGCAGAATTGAGTGTCAACAACTAAGTGTCCGCTGATGAAGGTTGTGTCGACTATGATGTCTGTGTGGCACAGATAGTATCTAGCGGAGTGTTGATCAATAAGAGTGTATGTAATCGAGTGTCTCTTGATGAAGGTTATGTTGATTGTGACGCCTGTGTGGCACAGATAGTATGCAGTGGAGTGTTGGCATA
The DNA here is from genome assembly GCA_031772625.1 of Pinus tabuliformis. NCBI lineage: Eukaryota > Viridiplantae > Streptophyta > Pinopsida > Pinales > Pinaceae > Pinus > Pinus tabuliformis. The sequence goes on from CM062816.1 coordinate 150,897,965, forward strand.
TAGGAGTGTCTGCAATCGAGTGTTCACTAATGAAGATTGTGACTCATGTGTGGCATAGATCCAGTGGAGCGTTGGCAGATAGGAATGTCTGCAACAGTATGTCCACTGAAGAGAGTTGTGTTGTGTGAAATCAATAGCAAACATCAAGTTTTTTTATGCACTGTTGTAAGCCTTAGCTAAGACTGAGACCAACAAGCCCTTTAAAATTTAGGTCAACGTAATTAAGGGGAGGTCTGTTAGAATAATCACGCCGCTCGACACCTATTCCCATGACGACTAGTCGGCAGCAAGCGACGGAGTCGGCAGGTGTAGTTGAAAAATAATAAGGCTAGACTGGAGTATAAATAACTTGAGGTTCAATGAAATGATTAAGATCTCTTGGAGAGTCTTCCCAGTTCTATCAACTGGCATCAGAGCTAGAGGATTCGATTGCTCGCGTTATGGCCAGGGAAAACATAGCTGCATATTCTTGTTTGCAGCAGCTGTTGTCTGCAGTAAGGTTAGGTTTATTTCTTAAGTTTCAAGGAGTTGTTGTCGAAGTCTGCCCGCTACAGCAAGAAGCTAACAATTACTTAACTAAGATTCTGACAGTTATAAGGCTTGCTCTTCCAGGGAACTCGCAAAACATGCTGTTTTAGAGAGGCCGTCACCAATTTTACCAGTTGGCAAGTTCGGTATTTTTTTTTGAATTAGTTTCGACTGTGCCTTTTGACATGACTTCTGGTATGTAGCTTTACAATATATGATTCGTATGTTACACGAGTTGATGATTCTTATGTTGCACGAGTTGAATTATGGAGCTTTACAATATATGATTCATATGTTTTTCGAGTTGATGATTCTTATGTTGCACGAGTTGAATTTGAAGATGGAATTTTATTAAGCCTGTATGGAGTATGGCTTTTGAGCCTCGTGGCTCTTATTAGAATCATTTTAGTTTAAAAAGTTAGTTGTTTTATCTCCTGTTGTTTGTGATTGTATAATGTATATGAGTGAGTAATTCTACTGTTTCCCTCTGTTGCCCTCTGGTTCTAACAGTAAGGAGAGGGTTACGGGAAGAGAACATTGAAAGGCATTGAAACTCCAATATAGATAGTTGAACGACTCGTGTAGAATTTGGTTGAATTACTGAAGAAAGATAGGGTATTTGATCTCAATACCCAGATCCTAGTGATGTTTTCCTAACCATAGTAGTGGAGACGCATTGGACTAATCTTGATCAAATCCCGAAGCATCATTTGTTCAAGAAAAAATGAGGTAATGTACAGAAACGTGGAATGATCGAAGGCCCAAGTTGATGAACATTTTCAAAAGAAATTCATCCAGGATATGAAGGTAATTCCGTTCCCTTTTGAAGCAATCACCCTTCGGTGGTGAAGATTCTCTTTGAAATTAAATTGGAAAAAAAAATGTCTTTGTGCAGTCATGGCCATCAATGTGAAAATCTCCAATAGATGGAAATCGCCCAGCAAATTGAATATGTTTATTTGGGTATAGACCCAATAGTGTGGATTACAAGCCCAATTTTCAGTTATAAACATTTAGGTAATTCACCCGACAAACAAGAAGAGTAACGACCAGTTGAATTACGCCAAGGGAAGAGAGACTGTGACTTAGATAGGATGACATATTTATTATGGTATCCCTGTGACAAGTTGGGAGAATCGATTGGTGAATGCATCAGTACCAGGGATCGATTTCTCTGGAGAAATGGCTTTTGGAAGTCGTGTTGACTGAGAAACCATTCCAATGGGGACGTTGAAGGCAAACCGTATGATTACTGGTTTACGTACTTTGTTTCTGTAATTAGTTAGTTCGGGAGCAGATACAACTGTTAATACCATATTGTATGGCGATCTGCCCTAAAGGGTCGTTTCACTATTGAAAGAATGTTTAATTTTTTTCCAGTTTAGCGAAACCCACAAAAACACATGATTAGTGTACAGTGAAACTAGAGGTCATTATTTGTTAGATTGTTGGATTGGGTTGAGACAGGAAATTGTGGTAAAGCCTTTGTCAAGAGAAATCACCCATGAATAGCTAACCTCAGTTGCAGATATGTATATCCCAGCAAGAATATTTTTGCAGAAAATATGGGTGAGTATGTGGACAAAGAGTTTGTCTATACTTTGCATGTACAAATAGACATAGAAATTGAATGAATGGGAATGTAAATATAAATTATAGTTTGGAAATGCATTCAGGAATGTCAGCAAGGCTATTCGGACTGAGATCTAAGAAGGTCAAGTTGGCCAACATGGAAATGCATTCGGGGATGTTGGTGAGTCTGTTTCCATGGAGATCTAAGTACGTCAAATTTTTCAAATTGGCAATGTCTACAGGGATGTGAGTGAGTCCACTTTCGTAAAGTGCTAAGTGGGTCAGCTTGGTCAAGTTGGTAATGGCTTTAAGTGCGCCCCCTGTGAGGTTAAGGCTAAGAGATAGATAAGAGAGGGGAAGCCTGAGTATTTGAGATGGAATAGAACCAGAGATATTCAAGCCAGAAATGGATAGTTGTGTAAGTTGTGTCAAATTACCTAACTGATGTGGTACACTGCCTGAAAATTTGTTGCCTTCCAGAAGCAGGTGTTGTAGTTTCTGCAGCAGGCCCAAGTCAGCCGGAATAGAACCATTGAGTACATTGTCACTGAGGTCAAGTACTCGCAAAGCTTTAAGCTGGCCCAACTCAACTGGAATAAAACCCTTGATCCGATTGAACCTCATGGCAAGTAGTTGCAATGCTTTAAGCTGGCTCAACTCAACGGGAATAAAACCCTCGATCCCATTATCGGCGACATCAAGTACTCGCAACGCTTTAAGCTGACCAATCTCACGTGGAATTCCTCCTTCCAATCCATAATTTCCAGAAAGATTCAGGGCGCGGAGTTTGTGCAGCAGGCCCAATTCGACTGGAATAGACCCGTTGAGCGCATTCCAACTGAGGTCAAGTACTCACAACGCTTTAAGCTGGCCCAACTCGGGAGGAATTCTTCCGGATAAATAATGACCAGAAACATTTAATGTGTGCAGTAAAGACAGATTGCCGAGAGACACAGAAAGGGTACCTTCTAACCAGTGGGCAATGCATACCAAGAGAGGTCAATGTGGACGACTCTGCGAGTTTTGTGCCGACAGCGAATGCCATACCAAGAGCACATGTTGTGCGAGTTGTGTGCCGTCCAGTTGGAGAGGAGGGTAGATGGATATCCCTTTTCTCGTGGGCGTCCATTGATTATGATGATGATATAAATTCATCCTCTTCAGAGTCATGTGATGTCGTGAGCCAAGTAAATTAACGGGGCACGTTACAAGTTCCTATTCTATTGGATGGCATGTATCATTGCTCATATGTGGAAAAGGCAAGTGGACCCGTTATTCTTCAAAAATATTTCTAATTCATTTTCCTTTCTATTTTCAAACAAAACTTTGAAGCAATTTCTAATGGTTTTGGCTCTACCACGATGAGGAGATCTTTAATATTATGCTCATATCACATGAAAAACCTATTCCATGGACTCATTGTTGAAATTTTTCATGTTTAGTAATGATTTGGATCATAAAGGCTAAGGGAATCAGATACAATATATTTTTATGTTGTACATTTTCCCCAACAAACTTAATATGTGTTTTAACTATGCTTTATGGTATTATTAGTCTCTTTTTTTTTCATTGAAATATTTTGGCAAATCCACCGAAAGGTATCACTTCACATATTTATGTTATCACTTCACATATTTATGTTGTACATTTTCCCCAACAAACTTAATATGTGTTTTAACTATGCTTTATGGTATTATTAGTCTTTTTTTTCCATGGAAATATTTGGGCAAATCCACCCAAAGGAATCACTTCACATCATCTTATTAAGAGAGCCTAACCCCGAGGGCATGGAGGAGAATTGACCCTGTGACCTCCCATTAGCGAGGTGCTTTAGCCACAAGAACTCAGCCAATTAAGCTATCCCTCGGTACCTACGATATTATTAGTTTCATGGGTGGATATGAATATTTCTGTGTAAACCATGTAAAGCACCACCAAGGATACCTAGAGAGAAATCAAATGATATATATTAATGATTTTTCATGTCTGAGAGGAATCTTAAGTGATGTAGAAGTTTAAGAAGGATAACATAGGGTAAAAATCTATGAAGTGTAAGATTGTGAGAAGTGGCATTCACATAAAATGTCAAAGCAAACAATTAGGGCACTCTGTGTGCTAATCCACTTAGCATTATGTCATCAATAATAATTGCAACAATTATAGATGGAAGATTTCCATCTAATCAAACTCTGCCATGTGGTAGAGTGACACAATTTGAATCAATTCTATGGGACATCTAAATGCCTTGGATAGTGTTATGTGATAATGGAATGTAATGGGTACTTGAATACCCTTAGAATGTTTTTTTCGAAAGTTTGTTAGTACCCACGTCCTAATTTTAATGGAATAGGTTTTTTGTCATATAATTGGAGTCGCGAGGCCATAAAGATTCCTATCCTTGTGTCCTTATAGTTGAAAAAGTACATATACATATCCCACTCATGGTAAAATTAGTCTCCACATTTTTTGGGTCTATAGAATCAAGTGATTTCCAAACTTTGTGATTCATTTATTTCATGAGTTTATGATTGGGAGAATAGACGGGGTTTAAAAGAAAAGGAACCCAAGCACGCAAGGTTGGGGCATTACACCTACCATCATTTAAAGATCAACACATCACCACATTGTCAAATTCATAAAGCCATGAATTAATGCCAACTATTTGTGCCTTGAACCAATTGTGCATTGTATGTAGTGGGGCCCACCAAATGAATTATTTTAAGCATGGCACTAATTAAAATAAATAAATAGTTAAAGGATAATTAACAAGATTGAATATTGTTAAATGTGTCTGAAGTCAAAGAAGCAATGGTATCCACTCTAGGTACTCATGATGCACCCACAATTTAAAGTCCACACATGGACCAATCCTTACATGCATGACTCTTTCAACTTTATGTTTCTTTAAAAGGATAATTTTTATTGAGTTATCATAGATATTCAAACAAAATAAACAACATGCATATCCACGATTTATTAATCATAATTTGTGACTAACATAGGTGCTCTTCTTAGGAACATTGAAAAATAAATCATGTAGTCATTAGTTTAATTCTTCTAGGAGGCATACATTGAATAAGGTTAGATGTTAATGTGATTCTTTTTCCCTTAAGAGTTGGGAAAAAACTAATACAACAATCCAATTCAATATTATGGAATGTAATTTGTGCAATTCATTGTCGAGGTAGATGAACTCAATGACCATCCTTCTGGAATTGACTACATTTTGTTGATATGATCAACTAGGGTACGATATGCTCTCATCATCCTCACAATTTTTGTACTACTAATCAAGTATTGTAAATCATAAAATTGTATGTAGTGGGACCTACCAAATGAATTATTGTAAGTATGGCGCTAATTCAAAAATAAAGAAAATTAAAGGATAAGTAACAATATTGAATATTGTTGAAGGGGTTGGAAGTTAAAGAAGCAATGATATCCACTCTAGGTACTCATTATGCACCCACAATTTAGACTCCATACATGCACCAATCCTTACAAGCCTGTGGCTCAAAATTTATGGTGCTCTCAAAGGCCAACCTTTATTGAGTTATCATAAATATTCAAACAAAATCAACAACATACATAACCATGATTATAAGTGATGACAAAAAATTAGTCCCATTTAAAATTTATTAGTCATAATTTGTGATTAACATAGGTGTTCTTCTTAGGAACATTGAAAAATAAATCATGGAGTCATTAGTTTAATTCTTCTAGGAGGTATACATTGAATAGGGTTAGTTGTTAAAGTGATTGTGTTTCCCTCAAGAGATGATCCAGGTGGATATTGGTGGCCACCCGTCTATTCCACCTAGACACCCCAGTCAGTTTAATTTGTTTCCTTAATTGTGGCACAATTACTATTTTTGGCAATTTTTCAGGTCTTGAACTCTGGAGTCATTTTGAGGCCCTAAACAACATTGTTTTGGCAAAATTGCTCAGCGATTGCTAGGGAAATCTCATCAGTAGTCATATTCCTCAAAGAGATATTTCCAACGAGGTATCATGCACATCAAATGGAGATAATATGACCAAGTTACGACCCCGGGAAGTTGGCTGCCCAACTAACCCCAACAGGGCCCATAAACTCTTGGTGTTACATCTGCTCGAGTTAGTGTTTTGGTTGTTTAGGGTTTTCTCTTATTGTTCAATAATAAAAAGGCCCTTGAGCCTCATTGTAACTTAGTTCAGAGGCATGTAGCCACCACATCTCTTCTCAGAGATAAGCTACCATCGCCCGAGCTATCTTATTTCCATTATGTTTGTAAGCATAGTTCAATATTTTTCTATTAATGAAATGAAGTGTTTTTTGCTGCATCTCTGTGTTTATAATTATATATGTAAGTTGTTGTGTTCCTGTTTAAGTTCAGATCAGTGGTATTAGAGCTGTCTACTTTTTCTCTATTTTTCTTTGCATGTCCCCAATGAGGTTAGGGTATAAGGAGTTAGGGCTCGATCTGGTTGAACCATTGCAGGCTCAACCTTGCAAAACCTGACGACCTCCCAAGGCAGAAGAAAAGAAAGACGAGGGGGCAAGAGATCCTTTCAAAATGTTTCTCTTGGAATCCCTCTAGCAACAGAGGTACGCGATGATGGATAACTTTACCCAGATCCTTCGACGGCTACCCACAGGCGATGCATATTCATCCAACAACAACTCTGGAGCTGCCATTCCTTTTAAGGTACAAGTTAACTTCGATATTCCCATATTCGAAGGCCTGACAGATGCATATGTAGTAGATAAATGGTTAAATCTATTGGAAGGATATCTTTTAGTTCATGATTTTTCAAATCGGGAAAAGATTATGTTTTCACTTCTCAAATCCACCCCGCATGTCAAGGACTGGTGGGAAACCTACTATGAACAAAAGTACGACAGTGAACCATCACTATTTTCAATGGAACCCGCTTGGAATTCTTTCTAAGACACCATCAAGGAATAGTATTACCCTGTCGGGAACTATGAAGATAAATACATAAAGTGGACCATGCTATGTCAAGGAAGGGACTAAGATGTGCGCGAGTTCAAAAATACTTTTCATACCCTTTGCACGAAGCTGGTTATCAAGGATACTAAGGGGCATTTGGTGCTCAAGTACCATGACTATCTACAAAAATACATCTAGAATGATATGGAGTTCTTGGACATTTCCTCGCGCAGTATGGCGTATCGGTACGCTATAAAGATTGAGTAGAAGTTTAAACAAAAGAAGTGGGACTTTGGATCTACAAATCCAAATCAAGGAAAAGGTGCCCCCAAACCACAGAATAAGGGACCAAGCCCAGGTGGGGCTACCCAAGACAGCTCATCGAAGTCGCAAGCAAAGAACAACACCACAAAGACGAAGAAGGACACGAGAAAATGGTGTGAGTTCCATAAGAGCTCCACTCACAATAAAAGTGAGTGTCGGGCCAAGCAGTCACTGGTGGCCAAGCTGAAGGCTTCCGAATCAGACGCAGGTTCCGACTCTGAATCAGAACCTGATAAGGGGACTCACAAAGGGAATAAAATCATTGATGTGGAGCCTAGTGCTACTGTGGCCACCACAAAGATCCAGAAAATTGAGCCTGAAGATCCAGAGGAGAGGGAACACCTCTTCCACTCACAGATGTGTGTAAAGGGTTCTCTGCTACAATTCATTGTCAACAATAGGAGCCAAAAGAACCTCATATCAACAGAAGTCGTGAAGTGGTTGGGCCTAAAGACTACAACACATCCACAGTTGTACACCATCAGGTGGCTTCACCAAGGACGAGATCTTCGCATTAGCCAGTAGTTCTGCCTTCCATACAACAACAAGCCCTTCATGGATGAGGTACTGTGTGAGGTTTCTCCTCTTGAATTTTCTAATGTATTGTTAGGACAACCATACTTGTGGAAGAGACATGTTGTATATAAGTCTAGACCTCACTTTATGATTATTACTTTGGCTAATAAGTTGTACAGGATACCGAAGGTAGCCCCGCCTACTTCCATCTCTTTGATTACTGTAAAGAAATGTAGTAAGATCATTTCCCAGACCAGGAAATTTGTTTTCCTTATGATTCATCCCCAAGGTAAGAAGAAGTTTGTGGCCATGGCTTCTAGATAGGGATCCTCTGCACAGCAACAACAGATGGACAAGGTCGGGATATTTTTGTTTAACCCACAGGGGTACCTCTGCACTGTCAGGTCAATCACTCCATCGATCTGACCCTGGGCATGCCGCTGGTCAATGGACCAAACTATCGACGCTCTGTTCTGGAGAATGATGAGATCAAGAGGCAGATTTAAGAACTACTACAAAAAGGGCACATCAGGCCAAGCTCATCACCATGTGGGATATTGATTGTATTGGTAGAGAAGAAGGATGGGACCTATAGGCTCTGTATTGACTATCAGGCGGTGAATAAGATCACTGTCTAGAATAGGTACCCAATCCTGCGGATTGATGACCTTTTGGACTAGCTCAAGGGGGCCAAATATTTTAGTAAGATTGACTTGAAGTCAGGTTATCACCAAGTGCCTATCGAACCCCTGATGTGTGGAAGACTTCCTTCAAATCCAAGGAGGGAATTTTTGAATGGTTGGTCATGTCGTTTGGATTGATGAACACCCTTGCAACCTTCATGAGACTGATGGATGACATCTTGTGGCCCTTCACCAATGCATTCATGGTGGTGTATTTAGATGACATCTTGATCTTCAACTAGAGTTGGGAAGAGCACCTCCACCATATTCGACAGGTCCTTCAAACCCTTCGACAACACAAGTTGTGTGCTAACTTGGAGAAATGCACCTTTGGCCTGACCCAGGTTCAATATCTAGGGTACATCATTGATGAGCAGGGTGTACATGTGGACCCATCCAAGATACAAGTCATTCGGGATTGGCCAACCCCAACCACTCTAATAGAGCTCTGTAGCTTTTTGGGTCTTGCCAATTTCTACCATAGGTTCGTGTTGGGGTTCTCTCATATCACTTGGCCTTTAAGTCAAGTCACCAAGGGCAAAGAGAAATAAAATTTCTTTTGGTCGGAAACCTAACAATGAGTATTCTCCAAGTTGAAGAATCACCTGTGTTCTGCACTAGTGCTCACATTACCAAACCTTCAACAACCATTTGAGATTGAGACAGATGCCTCCGACTATGCTATTGGTGCTGTTCTTACTCAAAATGGGAATCCAATGGATTACCATAGTGAGACACTTTCAGACAAAGTTCGAAAGTACCTCACTTATGACAAAGAAATGTATTCCATTGTGCAGGCCTACTGTCAGTGGAAGCATTACATTCTAGGGAAGGAAACGGTCATCCACACAGACCACTAACCTCTATAGTTCATACATATGCAAGGGAAGTTGAAGAACGATTTCCATTAGAAATGGTCCACCTATCTGCAACAGTTTCATTTGAACATTAAGTATAAGAAGGGTAGCACCAATAATGTTGTTGATTTCCTTAGCCGACCACAAATCATGGCGCCAATCACTGTGCTTGACTCCTGTGAGCACGAGACATCGGGGTGGCCACATCTTTACAAGAGTGATCCAGAATTCATTAGCCTATACCAGACACTCCTGGAAGGGAAGCAAGTTCCAAATTTTCACCTTTAGGATGCACTGTTATGCCACTTGGGACACATATGTGTTCCTTCAAGTGCGCGTGCCAAGATGATTTGGGAGGCGCACAATTGTCAGATCCCTGGACATTTTGGAGTCGAGAAAACATTGGCGGTATTGCAGAAGTTTTTTTATTGGCCGAAACTTCGTCAGGATGTTGAGAAGTACATAAGATCCTACACCACCTATGCCATTACCAAAACAACCATCAAGAAGCAAGGCCTGTATACTCCTCTACCTACTCCTACTCGGCCTTGGGAATCTATCTCCATGGATTATATGTTGGGCCTTCCTTCTACTAAGCATGACAATGATTGTGTTTTCGTGGTTGTCGACAGATTCTCTAAGATGTCCATCATGGCGACATGCAAGAAGAGTATCACAACAGAGGCTACTGCTAAGCTCTTCTTTGAGTGAGTGTGGGTACACTTTGGGATCCCACAGTCCATTATCTCAGATTGGGACAACAGATTCCTTAGTGCATTTCAGTCAAGTCTCTAGTTGATGTTGGATACAAAACTTACTAAGTCCACAACTTTCTATCCCCAAACTGATGGCCAAACAGAGATTGTCAATAGGATGATCGTACGCATTTTGTGCATGTACAACTCGAAGCATCCACACACATGGGATGAAAGTCTCCCCTATGTCCAAAACAGCTATAACAGATCTCTTCATAGCTCAACAGGCCACAACCCCTTTCAGGTAGGGCTGGGATTTCAGCGATTATGCCCCATTGATGTGGCCATACCATTTGCAGCCATTTGAAATGGCTAACAACTTTATTGAGCGCATTCAACACATCCACCAACAATTCCACACAAGCATTTGGGGATTTTTGAGGTATAAAATGGGCCTCCTAAGGAAATTATAAAATAATAGTGGAAATAATAAAATAAGATTAGATGACATCATCAAATTTTAGAGGGAAAAAAGAAAAAACTATTTTTTCAACTCATATTTTCAACTTATCTCCCTATGGGTTTACTCAAATTTCGAGTGGAAACACTTGTTGGATGCATAATTTGATTCTTCATCCAAGGAGTACCCATGTTGCATACTTTCGATGGACCCTGCTACATGGAAACTAAGAAATATATGAAAAACGAGATTGCAATCATGTTTTTTCATGTATTTCTCATTTTTCGTGTAGCAAGGTCCATCGAAAGTATGCAATAAGGGTGCTCCTTGGATGAGGAATCAAATTATGTATCCAACAAGTATTTCCTCTCGAAATTTGAGTAAACACATAGGGAGATAAGTTGAAATTACGAGTTCAAAAAGTAGTTTTATTATTTTATTATTTTTTAAATTTTTTTCTTTTTTACTCCAAAATGGTGAATCATCCCCCATGGTTGACATTATCATCTTGAATCCTATTGGTTCTTATAAATTTTATTTTGGTTGTACATTTTTCTTAGGAGGCCCATTTTAGACCTCAAAAGTCCCCTAATGTTCCAGGTGGGTGACAAAGTTTGGCTTCATTTGCAGAAGGAGTACCTTGCTGGACCCCACCGCAAATTTCGCCCACTCTGATATGTTCCTTACACCATCACTAATGCTGTCAGTGACAATGCCTTCAAGCTCAGCATCCCACCATTCCTTGGTCTATACCCAGTTTTCAATGTAGATTTCCTTCGGCCTTACTTTCCACCATTGTTGGACACATCTAACATTGCAAAATAGCTCACACCAACATAACTCAACCCAGACTGCATGGAACAAGCCACAACTGATCAGATCATGGACACACAGATCAAGAGCACTCGGCAACAGAGGATACAACTATATTGATTTGTCAAAGCAGGCCAACTCCTTCACCAAGGACCAAGTTCAACAAAAAATTCCTCACCTCATGGAGGCTTTGCACATAATGGGTACCATTGCTTCCTAAGGGGGGAGGAATGATCCAGGTGGATATTGGTGGCCACCCGCCTATTCCACCTAGACCCCTTAGTCAGTTTCATTTATTTCCTTAATTGTAGCGCAGTTACTATTTTTGGCACGTTTTTAGGTCTTGAACTTTGGAGCCGATTTGAGGCCCTAAACGACATTTTTTGGCAAAAATGTATCAACTATTGCGATATAGCCATTTTCAAGCCCTAGACGACATTTTTTGGGCAAAATTTCTCAGCTATTGTGATAGCAATCACATTAGTAGTTGTACTCCTCGAAGACATATTTCCAACGAGGTATCATACGCGTCAAATGAAGATAATATGACCAAGTTACGACCCCGAGAAGTTGGATGCCAAACTAACCCCAACGGGGCCCATAAACTCTTGGTGTTACATCTCCTCGGGTTAGGGTTTTGGTTGTTTAGGGTTTTCTCTTATTGTTCAATAATAAAAAGGCCCTTGAGCCTCATTGTAACTCAGTTTAAAGGCATGTATCCACCACATCTCTTCTCAGAGATAAGCTACCATCATCCGAGCCATCTTATTTCCATTCTGTTTATAAGCATAGTTCAGTATTTTTTTGGTAATGAAATGAAGTGGTTTTCTGCTGCATCTCTGTGTTTATAGTTATATCTATAATTTGTTGTGTTCATGTTTAAGTTTGGATCAAGAGATGGGTAAAAACTAATACAAAAATCCAATTCAATATTATGGAATGTAATTTATGCAATTCATTGTCGTGGTAGATATATAATACTTCTTTCACCTATTTAAGACATGATAGATGAGCTCGATGACCATCCTTCTGGAATTGACTACATTTTGTTGATATGATCAACTAGGGTGTGATATGCTCTCATCATCATCATTATTTTTGTACTATTATTCGATTCTTGTAAATCATAAAATTCCTACTAACCATTCCAAATTGGTACCATTTCATTTATATTTCATCACAAAGTATCTTCTTATAATTGAGGGTGGATAAGAGTTATCTTATGATTCAATAATCCTCAACCCTCTTTATTATCTAGGAAATTATATGGCAAATGATTTAGACCTCATTGCACCAAAAAGTGCTTTCTATAATAGCCACAGTATGAGGGAACTACAAGGAAATAAATTCTAGCGGAGGTTATAACGAAGGTTTTTAGTGTTATGAAATTAGAAAAAAATGTCAAAAAATCTCCACTACAACATTTGTTTGTGGTAGCATTTGTTTTAGTGGAGATGATAACAAAACTTCATCAAAACTAAAAAAAATTGGGTGGCCGGAGTTTTTAGTGGATATTTTTTTAGAGGTGTGCTTAATGGAGAAAAAACACTAGTGCGCTAACACTATAAAAGTATAGGTGTTGTAAAATTCAATAAAAGCATGAGGACGTTGAATGCAAACAACACCGGTGATTGAAAAGAATACCTCCATGGTGCTTATGTATTAAACAAATGCCCCAGCAAGTAATTTTCAGGAACTGTATTGGGGTAGGAAAAAAATTTGTAGACCCGATGCCTTTACTTAAATTTACAACGTTGATGCTTATGTATTGTATAAATGCACGAGTGTGCTACTAATATAAAAGAACCAATGTTGTTAATTTGAATAATGAAGCAGGGGTGGAAACAATTTTTTGGAGCACTAGGGTGTTGGTTCTATGAAAGCACCGATGCTTTAAGAATTACAATGCACTAGGGCATTAAATGAAAACAATGTTGGTTCTTGAAGAGTATAACAACCTGATGCTCCTTTGTTTTTGAACGCCTCGGTGTTGTAATGTTAAGGAAAGGCACCAGGCTGTGCAAAAAAAACCTTACTCGACCAATGCTTTTACATATTATAACGCACCGGTGCGTATTTTTTTACAGATTCACCATGATGTTTTACTCTTATACCATTTTTTTTACAAACGATGCCATTTTTTATTATTATAAATATCGTTGTTGAAAAAATCAAATGTGGAGCGGTGCGCATAAATATATTATGTCATGGTATCCATTTTCTCTTTTTTAGAAACATCGACCTGTGATAGTGAAATTATTGCGATTTTTTAAATCCATTATTCATCGAAAAATCGACATATATCTTATAACAATATTCATATAAATTATTTTTTTATTAGTGCATTTGTATATGATGTTTGGATTAATTTGTCATATCATAATATTTCACATTTCTTCATTCTAAAATTTAATCATCCATATATGTAACCATTGGTGTACCATTTCACAACGACATTGGACAATGTAGTAGAATAAAATAAAATGTATTTTATTATATATGAATAAGAGGATATTTGTCATACAAAATGGGATAGTTATTTGTAACCCCTCGTCTTTCAATTGGAACACTATGTCCATCACATTAATTTTATTTTTTATTTTCACATACAATTATTTCAAAAAATACAATAGCTTGCATTAATATCCAAATAGATCATCATTCTTCGCTAGAACTACTATCAGTACTGCTCGAGCTACTTCCATGACTTGGGTTATTTGGACAGATGTTTTGTTGATTGCATTGATTATTTTTGTCATCTTTTTGTTCCATCGGCTAACATAAAAATAAAGTGTAATGAGTGTATCTACATTGGTGAGAATAATTAAAATTGAAATAAATAATATACATCAATGTAAATTGAGCAACAATGTACCGTAGCAAGAAGTAAGCCATGAATTGTACACATGGTTTTATAAACCAAATCTCATGCCTTGTTGAAACAACTCTTCTATTGGCGTAGTCCATACTTTGTTTCTTGCAAGTTTTATACCCCATAATAAATCATAGATTTAATATAAAGGATATTTTTGTTCTATTAATTATAAACTCAGAGAAGTAAAACAACATAGATACTTACAAAATCCACAATTAATTGTTGATTTGCTAACATATACTCACAACCCATATTTAACTCAATGTCAATCAATTCTTCTGAGACTAAAAAATGGTTTATGTATACAAGTAATGAAGAATGAAAAGATAGAAAAACTCAATTTTTTGTCATTTCAATGGAGGAAACAACATTGTCCCATTTAAACCATAAAAGAAGAAAATATGTAAATACAATGGATGCACGTAATACAATTTGTCAAGAGGACAAGTAGGTGTCAAAAGCAATGAGCTAGCTTGGAAATAATGCAATTGATGAAGTATAGGAAAATCTGGAAGAGGGCATGCAAGATTATAGAGGAGTAAACATGAAAATTGTTGCAGAAGAAATGGAATTTTTAGAATATTGGCTAAACAACCCAAAGACAAAGTGTGAAATGAATGAAACTATGGTAGATTGCAACAATTCAAGGGAATATGGGGACAAAATTTCCATGGAGGAAATGCAACAACTAGTGGACATTAGTGATAGTAAGTCCCAACAGAGACATGATGAAGGAGTACAAGAAAATATTGAGGAAGCCTCAAGCATCAAGATGCCAGTGGAGAATAATACCAACAATGTTCAATGAGAAAACAACAGGAATTTGCAAAGTATGTGTCATCCAGAGAATGAACTGGATATTTAAATAGAAGAAATAAGGAAATTGATCCTAAAAGGTCCTCAAATGATATATTTCAGGCATAGAAGAATGGATGACAGTAGGTTGTGAAGGACTGAGCAAGGATGCATCAACAAGGAAGGAGGAGAACTACGGTATAAAGTTTGGAAGCTTGGGAGAAAGGAGGAAACCATAGTAAAACAACATCAACATGATAGAGAAAATGACGAAATACAATATAAGGGTTGGGATCCGGGAGTATTTTTCATTAGTATATAAAGGCACATGGTCAGGTGACCATGAAATTTTTCCACCTTGGATGTCTAATGTAGGAGCATTAGAGCTTCTAAGCCAATAAGCTTTGGAGGAAAACTCTGAAAGGGGTTTTTTATATTTTTAAGAAAAATTCCTTATTTGATTATGTAAATTATTGTATTCCTTAAGTTGACTTCTAGAATAGATGAATAATCAAAAGTGATTATTAGTTGAGATTGTAATCGAATCTAATCTTAGATTCATATAGGAGTTTGTTAAGTGACTATAGTACGAAAATTTGGAGATATTGTAGGATATTAGAAGGTATTTTAGGAATTAGAATAGGATATGAAATCAATTCAGACCTATCTATATTTTTCTTATATATTCTATGCAATCTAGGAACAAGACTAAGGGCCAAATGAATGTAAAATTAGGCCACAAGTGAGTGTAAATTAAAACATAGATTCTGAATCTAGATTGTATGGACAATATAATTATTTTATTGAAAGTTATTGAAAGCATTCTTATGTTTATATTGTCTCTCTGCATATGGTAATTTTGTGTGTATCTTTTGTGTTTGTATTGCTCTGCAACATAGTAAAGTAAATGGGTAGAGTTGATCTCTGCAATTGAAAAATTCTATCAAATCAAGCCATTGATAGAGAATGTAAATCTGTGACTAATTATGTGCCCAAAGATGCTAAAGGAAGTCACCATTAGATATGCGATGTAAGCTTTAGAATAATCACGTCGCCCAATGCCTATTCCCATGACAGCTGGTCGGTGACAAGCGGCGGAGTTGGCAGGAGTAGTTGAAAAATAATAAGGCTAGACTGGAGTATAAATAACTTGATGTTCAATGAAATTATTAAGATCTCTTGGAGAGTCTTCCCAGTTCCATCAACTGGTATCAAAGCCATGTTTGATTGAGTAAGCTTAGTGTTTAGTTGAAGAGCCAAAGTGAAAGAGAGACTAGCGTAGAGTATGATTTGAGTTATTTTGTAGACATGAGTGTTATTCCTAAGCACCATATGTGGAGCTGCACCAGAGAGATAACGTATTAGCACTGCTGGAGTACATTTAAAGATATTTTCATGGTTGTTATTTGACAAATAGCTTGAGTTGTGTGCAGGCAAGGAGAAGTCGTCATTGAAATAATTTGGCCATGTGTGTGAGAGCTATGTTAGTTGAGTAGGTGAAGGCCGAGATTTGAGACCAAGGAATCCACTGTTCGTGAAGTAAAGAGAGTTGTTGTAGTCGACCAGAAAATGAGTGTGTATTCACTCTGTGATCTGAGCATGTTGTGAGGCCAGAATTGAGTTGAAAGAGCTCCATTTCCCTAGTTCATTGTTGGACATTGTAAACGTTGAGGAATTGTTGTGTGTTGAGCACTCAGCATAGCTCTGCCTATTGAAGTAGTAGTGCAGTGTAAAGGGCCATTGTGTGATTGAGGAGTTGTTCTTGTGTGTTTGGAACAGAAAATACTGGACTTTGAATTGAGCAGTGAGACATGGTAATTTTGACAAGAGAAGTTATTTGTTTTTAATTGTTTCAAGTTGTTCTGCATGCCAGAGTTCGCTAAATATCCAAATTCGGTCTCAGTGGTGTAAGTTGGAGCGGTTGCTGCTATGGAGAGTGCAATTTAGTAGAGCATCATTGGAAGAGCATTGGTTGACCACAATTTGGAGAGAAGCGTTCATTGTATAAGGAGGACGCTGAGAAGGGAGGTGTAATCCTAGTGAGTGTATGTGATCTGAGCATGCAGTGGGCGTGGAGGAGCCAAGCAACAATGTTCGAGTAATCTCTAGATTTGTGGTTAAACTAGAGTGGTGGTTAAACCATGAGCCATTTGGAGGAGTTATCCTAGCCCACACTTGGAGGATGTCAAGTCAGAATATTAGACCCATCAGAAGTCGAGCGCTACGTGGAGGTGATTATGGTGATGTCAATTGAAGAATATTGCATGAGGAGATCGATGTTGGAGTCTTGCCTGGCAGGAGGATGTGTAAACCTAAGCCAACTTGAAGCAAAGTGAAGAGTTTTGTTGGTGTTCTGTTGTGCATGAGGGAGTGGGAAGTGAGCATTTGATTCTATATCTGGGGTTACAGTCCGTGGTTGCCTAGTGCGTAGGCTTGAATATTTTCCATTTTGTTAAAAGAAGTCGTGTAACGAAGATCTTGTGCATATCAATCAGTGTGTGGAGATTGTCATCTTGTTGATTTTGTGTTGGACATAGAACTCAGGTGAGCTGTTGAGAGGCTGCCTTGTGGAGTTGTATGCAGTCCAACATTGTCTAGAAGAGGGCATAAGGGTTAGCCTAGGAGTGTGTGAGCTCAGATCTAGAGTTGTAAACTCGATGATGTGCAGAGTTGTGGGCTCTGTGGTGTGAAGAGCCAAAGGAGGGCTCGGTGATTGTGAAGGGCAAGTGGAGTCTTCCCTGTTGTTGATGTTGTTGGAAAATGTTGTTTTCAATGGAGTGTCCTCTGAAGAGGGTTGTGTTGTCCGTGATGCTTGTGTGGCGCAAAGAGTGATCCAGTGAGTGTTGGTCGATATGAGTGTCTACAACCGAGTGTCCACTAATGAAGATTGGGGCGCCTGTGTGGTGCAAATAGTATCCATTGGAGTGTTGGCATATAGGAGTGTCTGCAACCAATTTTTCGCTGATGAAGGTTGTGGCGATTATGACACCTATGTGGCACAAATAATATCTAGTGGAGTGTTGGCCAATAGGAGTGTTTGCAACCGAGTGTCCACTGATGAAGGTTGTGTCGATCGTGACGCTTGTGTCACGCAGATAGTATCCAGTGGAGTATTGGCAGATAGGAGTGTCTGCAACCGAGTGTCCGCTGATGAAGATTGTGATGCCTGTGTGGTGTAGATCCAGTGTTGTGTTGGTAGATAGGAATATCTACAACATTGTGTTCCCTGAAGAGAGTTGTGCTGTGTGAAATCAACAGAAAAATATGAAAGCCCCATTATCAAGTTTTTATATGTACTCTTGTAAGCCTTAGATGAGATTGATACTAGAAGGAACTTTAAAATTTAGGTCGTCATGATTAAGGGGAGGTTTGTTATAATAATCACGCCGCCTGACACCTGTTCCCATGATGACTAGTTGGCGGCAAGTGGCAGAGTCGGAAGGAGTAGTTGAAAAATAATAAGGCTAGACTCGAGTATAAATAACTTGATGTTCAATGAAATAATTAAGCTCTCTTGGAGAGTGTTCCCAGTTCTATCAACTGGCATCAGAGCTAGAGGATTTGATTGGTCGCGTTATGGCTAGGAAAAACAGATCTGTATATTCTTTTTTCCAGCAGCTGCTTTCTGCAGTAAGGTTAGCACCAAGGTTTATTTCTTAAGTTTCAAGGAGTTGTTGTCGAAGTTTGCCCACTACAGCAAGAAGCCAACAATTACTTAAAAGAGATTCAGACAGTTGTAAGGCTTTCTCTTCCAAGGAACTCACAAAGCACGTTGCCTTATAATGGCTATCACCAATTTTACCAGTTGGTGAGTTCGGTATTTTTTTTAATTAGTTTCAACTGTGCCTTTTGAAACGAATTCTGGTATGGAGCTTTACAATATATGATTCGTATGTTGCACAAGATGATGATTCTTATGTTGCACGATTTGAATTTGAAGCTGGAATTTTATTAATCCTGTATGGAGTATGCCTTGTTGGGTATTTTTTTTAATGGAGAAATACCAAAACCAAATAAAATAACCACTACAGAGACAATGCTCTGTTTACTCTGTCCAGGATCTTTTGACAGAAAACCTCTTAGAAACAAAATGACTCAGAAGACACCATTACACAGTCACAACACCTTTCTATTAATTTAAAACTGAAAACACTGATACAAATTCCATCCTCTGTGCAAAGAGGGATTCACAAAATAAACTCTGTTGCAGATTTTCCATTGCTGTGGATATTACATAAACAGTTTCAAAACATACCTCTGTTTTTCAAAATGCCTGACAAACTTTACAGCCATGTTCTATATTATCTCTTGCACTGTTGTGCATTTACAAAAATAAAAATCGCACTCACTCGTGCGTTGTCACCCCACTCACAACAAAAAAAAAAACTTCATATCGTGCACAGCACCCCCATAAAAAAATTGCCACACGTAGACCTTCATAACAATGTCTCAAAAAAAACATAAAAAAAATATCGTATATGGTAAGGGACATATGCCCATAACCAACAATTAAAGACATGCCCATAACATATTAAAACCTCACCAAAGAAAATACGACCAACATTAAATTCCATAAATTCCTCCTACGGTGGTCAACGCAAAAGACTTTCACTCCACGCAAAGATCTGACTTGTCGCGGGCGGTTATGCATCTTCGGGAAGTCAACGGCGGAGATTATGCGTCTAGATCGCTGAGCTGATCCGACGTGGTTTGCACACCATCCACCAGCAAAACAAACGGACTTTAGCGTCCGGGGAAAGCAGTTTTCGGTTGCTCGTACATGGGACGCGTGGCGGCCAGTGAGTGTGTTCGGAGGGCTCCAAGGAAAAACAGCCTTTGCCAAAAGGCGGTGCGAACAAGATAGGTGGTTTTGTTTGGTGGTTTTCGGCTGCGTTGAAATTACACATTTAACACTCCCCTTTAATTTCAACAGCCACACGTTCGGTCATTCCCAAACACTTCCTCAAAAATTCGAAACTCTTCTGAACCAGTGGCTTTGTCAAGATGTCTGCAACCTGTTCCTGGGTCCTGCAATGTTCGAGGACAATTTCTCCATTGGTCACTAATTCTCTGATGTAGTGAAACCTTGTATCGATGTGTTTCGTTCTCTTATGAAACACTGAATTCTTTGACAAAGCAATAGCAGAGCTATTGTCACAAAAGACCACTGTTGCTTTTGCCTGCTCTTGGCCTAAGCTTCTCAACATTCTTCTCATCCATACTGCCTGACATGCTGCTGCTGTAGCTGCCACATATTCTGCCTCTGCTGTAGATAATGCTACAATGGATTGCTTCTTAGAAGCCCATGAAATGGCTCCTGAACCCATATTGAAAGCATAGCCGGAAGTGCTCTTCCGATCATCTACACTTCCAGCCCAATCGCTATCTGTGTACCCAACCAAATCTGAATGTTCTGAGGCATGATATAGAATTCCAAACATTTTGGTACCTTTGACATACCTCAAAATTCTCTTTGCTGCCTGCCAATGTGCCTCCTTTGGCCTCTCCATAAATCTGGAAATTAAACTAACAGCATACATTAAATCAGGCCTAGTTGCTGTTAAATACATAAGGCTGCCCACAATGCTTTTGTACAGGCTAGGATCAAAATCCTTGCTGCTGTCCTCTCTGCTGAGTTTTAATCCCATCACTGTGGGAGTGATTGCTGTCTTGCATTCTTCCATCTTAAATCTGCCCAAAACTTGATTTACATATCTTGCTTGACATATAAAAATTCCTTTTTCATTTTGATCTACTTCTATGCCTAAGAAGTATCTCAACAAACCCATGTCAGCCATTTCAAATTCATTCTTCATGACTGATTTAAAATTCTCAATAAGATAAATATCATTTCCAGTGAAAATAACATCATCTACATACAAGACAACAATTAAAATTTTACCATCCTTTTCCTTGATGTAGACTGTGGGTTCTCCTTCACATTTGTCAAATTCATTCTCCAATAGATATGAATCTATCCTGCTGTACCATGCTCTTGGCGCTTGCTTCAGCCCATAAAGAGCTTTCTTTAATTTGTACACTTTGTGCTCTTCTCCTTTCTTTTCATATCCGAGAGGCTGTTCCACATAAACCTCTTCCATTAACACTCCATTTAGGAATGCTGATTTCACATCCATTTGGTAGACTTTCCATTTGTTTTGTGCTGCTATGGACAGCACTGCTCTCACGGTTTCCATTCTTGCAACCGGGGCGAAAGTCTCCTCATAATCTCTCCCATACTACTGCTTGTAGCCTTTGACAACCAGCCTTGCTTTATGCCTTTCTATCTTGCCTTCAGCATTGCTCTTGGTCTTGTAGACCCATTTCACACCAATGACTTCTTTGCCTTTTGGTAGCTCAACCAAATCCCATGTTTTGTTTCTCTCTATGGCATTGATTTCCTCATCCATAGCTTCTATCCATTTTCTATCTTTAATAGCTTCTTCAAAATGAATAGGATCATCAACATGACAAAACAAGGCAAATAAGGAATTCATTCCTTCTTCATAAATTTCACTTAGATTTCTAATTTTCTTACCTCTTTCACTTGGTGTGCAAGTGCTTGAAGATGCACTTGAATTTCCTCCTTGTGGTGTGCTTGGAGAAGCACTCTCATTGATCCTCAATGGTGTACCTTGCTGTTCTTGTGTTGGTGCTGCTGTTTGGGGATTCATTTCAGCCACCTCCTCTTCATCCTCATCATGAGACAAACAGTTTTTAACATTCACTGTTTTCTCTATGCTTCCATCCCAAGCTTCCTCTTCAATGAATTGAACATCCCTGCTGACAAAGAACTTCTTGGTAGATGGAATGTACAGCCTGTAGGCTTTGGATTCATCACTGTATCCAATGAAGATACATTTCTCCCCTTTGCTGTCCAACTTCCTCCTTAGTTTATCTGGAATGTGTGCATAGGCCACACACCCAAAAACTCTCATGTGGGTGACTCCTTGCTTTCTCCCACTCCATGCCTCTTCTGGCACTTTGTTCATGACTGCTTTTGTAGGACACCTGTTCAGAATATAAACTGCACAATGTACAGCTTCAGCCCAATACTCATTTGGCAAATGCTTTGCCTTCAACATGCTCCTTGCCATCTCCATGATGGTTCTGTTCTTCCTTTCAGCAACTCCATTTTGCTATGGGGTGTACCGAGTTGTGAATTGTTTATGTATTCCATTTTCTCTACAAAACTTTAGGAATTCATTTGAGATATACTCACCTCCTCTATCAGTTCTCAATGCTTTTATGTGCAGCCCGCTTTGGTTCTCCACAAGTGCTTTGAAGTTTTGGAATTTCTCAAAGACTTCACTTTTGTTCTTGAGGAAATATATCCAAGTC
The DNA here is from genome assembly GCA_031772625.1 of Pinus tabuliformis. Classification (NCBI taxonomy): domain Eukaryota; kingdom Viridiplantae; phylum Streptophyta; class Pinopsida; order Pinales; family Pinaceae; genus Pinus; species Pinus tabuliformis. The sequence continues at coordinate 150,920,358 of CM062816.1, forward strand.
TTTCTTGTAAAATCATCAATGAATGTCAAGAAATATAGGCTGCCAGCTAATGATGGAGCTTGCATTGGTCCACACAAATCTGAGTGGATGATCTCTAAGGGTGCCTTTGCCCTTATGCTCTTACCTGATGGAAAACTCTCTCTATGTTGTTTGCCCAATATACAACCTTCACAAAGGCTGTCCGGCTTCTCTATCAATGGTAATCCTCTTACCATTCCTTTCCTGCTTAATAGATTTAGACCTCCAAAATTTAGATGCCCGAATCTCAAGTGCCATAACCAGTTCTCATCCTTTGGCACGCTTTGGAAGGCCTCTTGGGTGACTGCTGCCATTTCCTTCTTGTTCTTCAAGTCTGCTCTTATTCTAAGAGGGAACATTCTGTTCCTTGTCATCTTCACTTCAGCAATGCATCTTTTGCTGGGTGGTATATCTATGATGGTGCACACATCATTTACAAAGTAAACATTGTAACCCTTTTGGATAAGCTGTCCAACACTCAATAGGTTACATCTCATTCCGGGGACATAGTAGACATCTGCTATGGTTTTCCTTTCTCCTTGCTTTGTAAATATTTTTACCTCCCCTTTTCCCATAACAGACACTTTACTATCAGTTCCTAGTGTGACCTCTGATTTCAAATTCTGATTTAAGGCTGAAAAGAGGGCTATATTCCCTGTCATATGGTTGCTGCAACCTGAGTCTAAAAACCATATGTCCTCACTATGTGTTTCAGCCATGTTACAAGCTAACAGGACATTTTCTTGACTGCTGTTTTCTCTTGTAACATTTGCATTTTGTCTGCTGTTCATATCATGCTGTTTCTTTCTACAATCACTAGCATAATGTCCATACTTTTTGCAATAATAGCATTGAACATTAGATTTATCATACCTTTGTCCTTGAGCCTGATACTGATCTCTTTGTTGGCTGCTGCCTTGACCTTGGTTCTGATTTGTATTGTTGCCTCTTCCTTGTGCATTTGCTGGGCTGTTCCTTCCACCTCTGTTCTGGCTTCTGCCTCTTCCTCTCTTGTTTCCTCTGCCTTGACCTCTTCCTCTTCCAAAGGACATCTGGGTCTTGAAGGCTTGCTCTAGGGATGAGTTTTCATTCCTACTCAACCTCTGCTCATGAGTTATCAGTGATGCATGTAGCTCATCAACTGAATATTTTGAGAGATCCTTTGTCTCTTCAATGGTGGTGACTATGGCATCAAACCTTGAGGGTAAGACCCTCAATATTTTCTCCACTATTCTTCTATCTTCAATTGTTTCTCCATGAGTTCTCATTTGTGTGATTACACCAATCACATGAGTGAAGAATGATTCAATGTTGTCTGACTCCTTCATCTCCAAGTTTTCAAAATCCTTTCTCAGCATTTGCAATTTTGCTGTCTTCACTCTCTCCATGCCTTGATAGGCTGTCTTGAGAGTTTGCCATGCTTCATGTGATGTTGTAGCTGCTGCTATCCTTGGGAATATACTCTGGTCCACTGCTTGATACAACAAGACAATGGCCTTTGCATCCTTCTTCCTATTGAGCTTCAGCTGATCCTTCTCTCCCTGAGTTAAAGCATTGAACTCAGTTTCATCTGCTGGTTCCTCAAACCCATATTCTACTAGTTCCCATATATCTTGAGAGATGAACAAAGCTCTCATGGTTATAGACCAGTAGTCATAGTTCTTCCCATTAAAGTGTGGGAGCTGGGTGTTGAACATACCCATGCTTGTTCTTGCCATTCCTTGCATCTTGAACTATGGTTTTAAATCCTTGACTGTGATTTTTTTTAAAAACTGACTGTCTTCAGCAATAACAAGAGAAATGTTTTTGGGGAATACCTGAATCCTTCGCTGTCTGAGTCTTCTAACTGCCTGAGAGGTTTTGCTGCAGCAACAACCTTCTCCCTTCAGCTTCTTTGTCTCCTACAAAGAGCCTAAGCCTTGCTCTGATACCACTGTTGGGTATTTTTTTTAATGGAGAAATACCAAAACCAAATAAAATAACCACTACAGAGACAATGCTCTGTTTACTCTGTCCAGGATCTTTTGACAGAAAACCTCTTAGAAACAAAATGACTCAGAAGACACCATTACACAGTCACAACACATTTCTATTAATTTAAAACTGAAAACACTGATACAAATTCCATCCTCTGTGCAAAGAGGGATTCACAAAATAAACTCTGTTGCAGATTTTCCACTGCTGTGGATATTACATAAACAGTTTCAAAACATACCTCTGTTTTTCAAAATGCCTGACAAACTTTACAGCCATGTTCTATATTATCTCTTGCACTGTTGTGCATTTACAAAAATAAAAATCGCCCTCACTCGTGCATTGTCACCCCACTCACAACAAAAAAAAAAACTTCATATCGTGCACAGCACCCCCATAAAAAAATTGCCACACGTAGACCTTCATAACAATGTCTCAAAAAAAACATAAAAAAAATATCGTATATGGTAAGGGACATATGCCCATAACCAACAATTAAAGACATGCCCATAACATATTAAAACCTCACCAAAGAAAATACGACCAACATTAAATTCCATAAATTCCTCCTACGGTGGTCAACGCAAAAGACTTTCACTCCACGCAAAGATCTGACTTGTCGCGGGCGGTTATGCATCTTCGGGAAGTCAACGGCGGAGATTATGCGTCCAGATCGCTGAGCTGATCCGACGTGGTTCGCACACCATCCACCAGCAAAACAAACGGACTTTAGCGTCCGGGGAAAGCAGTTTTCGGTTGCTCGTACATGGGACGCGTGGCGGCCAGTGAGTGTGTTCGGAGGGCTCCAAGGAAAAACAGCCTTTGCCAAAAGGCGGTGCGAACAAGATAGGTGGTTTTGTTTGGTGGTTTTCGGCTGCGTTGAAATTACACATTTAACATGCCTTTTGAACCTCGCTTTTGAGCCTCGTGGCTCTTATTAGAATCATTTTAATTTAAAAAAGTTTATTTTTTTATCTCTTCTACTGTCTGTGATTGAGTAATGTATATGAGTGAGTAATTATGTTGTTTCTCTCTGGTTCTAAGAGTAAGGAGAGGGTTAGGGGAAGAGAACATTGAAAGGCATTGAAATTCCAACATGGATGGTTGAACGAATCTCTTAGAATTTGGTTGAATTACTAAATAAATATAGGGTATTTGATCTCAATACCTAGATCCTAGTGATGTTTTCCTAACCATAGTAGTGGAGATGCATTGGACCAATCTTGATCAAATCCTGAATCATCATTTGTTCAAGAAAAAATGAGGTAATGTACAGAAACGTGAAATGATCGAAGGCCCAAGTTGATGAACGTTTTCAAAAGAAATTCATCTAGTATATGAAGGTAATCATGTTCCCTTTTGAAGCAATCACCCTTCAGTTGTGAAGATTCTCTTTGAAACCAAATTGGAAAAAAAATTGTGTCTTTGTGAAGTCATGGCCATCAATGTGAACATCTCCAATAGAGGGAAATCGCCCAACAAATTGAATATGTTTATTTGGGTATAGACCCAATAGTGTGGATTGCAAACCCAATTTTCAGTTATAAACATTTATGGTAATTCACCCAATAAACAAGAAGAGTAACGACCAGTTGAACTATGCCAAGGCAAGAGAGATTGCGACTTAGATAGGATGACATATTTATTATGGTATCCCTGTGACAAGTTGGGAGAATCTATTGGTGAATGCATCAGTATCAGGGATCAATTTCTTTGGAGAAATGGCTTTTGGAAGTCGTGTTGACCGAGAAACCACTCCAATGGGGACATTGAAGGAAAATCGTATGATTACTGGTTTATGTACTTTGTTTCTCTAATTAGTTAGTTTTGGAGCAGATACAACTGTTAATACCATATTGTATGGTGATCTACCCAAAAGGGTCGTTTCATTATTGAAAGAATGTTTAATGTTTTTCTAGTTTAGCGAAACCCACAAAAAACAATGTAAACTTGGAAATGGGAACTATAAACTCAAAACGGGAACTCTCGCCAAAAAACCCCGAAAAAACATAAAAAACAGTGCTAAAAATGAAAAGTGTGTATACTGGAACAATGGTTTTTTTTTAGGGTCAATTTTGAACATGTTTTAAAAATGGCAGTGAAAATGAAATTTTTGTGCAAAAAACACCTTGAAAACGAAAAAGTGTTGATACTGGAATGATGATTTTTTTTTTAAGTCAATTTTCAACATTTAAAAAAATGCCAGTAAAACCGAATTTTTATTTGCAAAAAAACAGTTGTTTATGAGGAAAAAAACACACTAATGGTTTTGGTAGAATAACATTTTCCTTTCCTAAGTATAAATTCAACATGTTTTCAACCATAACATGCTAGATACAAAAGAGATTGGAATTTATTCAACCATAAAATTAAAAAACCATGACATTATGAACAAATTACATGACTAAATGAATCAAAATGTCATTATTTGTATATTGAATGAAACGTACATTATATCTCTAATTTAATGTTGCATTGTATATATTCTAAACAATAAAAATTATTATAATTAAGACATATAATCCAACAACATAAAAATGACTCATAACTTTTGATTTAACACCATATGGAAATCAAAATTTTTATTTCAAGATACGATGCAAACATCAGTTATATAAACTATCTTAGACAATTATTCAAAATCACTCATATTTTCTTGCACACCATCAGAATTCACATCTTTAGATGAATGACTGGATGCTGACGAAGATGTTCCATATTCTTCTCTTTCATCAACTAGTGCCCCATCTGAGTCCACATGCATGCCCACCATTTCAGGTTTCAAAATTCTTCTAGATCTACGACTGGTTTCAGCAGACTCCCATCTCAACATTGTTCCTTCTGGTAACAACCTTTTCATAATCTCTACCATCTTGAAGCGAAGAGTTCCTCTCTTTGTTAAATTGAAGTCAAAAACAAGTATGCCAACATCCTCCAATTTTAAGATGTTTGTGCGGCGGCGATTTATATTTGTACCCTTTCTTTTTCTCTTTCTGCCATTTTTTTTGTCAACTACCATCTTTGGCTTATACACACCATTGAATGGGTGTGTATTTGTGGCATACCAATGTACTTCAACACCTATAACATCCTCATTTTATATAAATACCTTTATAACCTTAGCAACCCAGAATGGATAGCCATTGGGATCTCCATCTGCTAGCACTGCGATCATGCATCCCTCCTTAATATCCTATACTGAACCCCTATAAATGTCTTCCATGGCTTCACGTTGTGCACAAGATCTTCTAGAACCAATATACATATCTCTTTTTGCTGCTTGTGAAGAATTAATAATACCTTGAGATTGTTGCTGTTCAACAATGTTTGTTTCCTCATGTTTAATCGACAGATTTTGTGGCCAAATAAATGGATTTTTCAAAGGTATATCTTCATTTGTTGTTGTTGAAATGATATCACTTTGATTATTGAAAAATGACTCCCACCAAACTGAATCAACAATGTCAAACTACTCATATGTATATCTAATACATTTTTTAATTTCTTCTAGGCAATCAGAATAATTTATATCTCTATTCTGTTTGTGTGCATTATGAACTTCACCAACTGATTGTAATAACAATATTTTTGATGCAAATATTGGATGATCTGGAATGAACTTCAAAAATTCCAAACCTGATGACGGTGCCCATTCTGCAGTAGTTGAATACTTCTTGCCCCATATTAGTGTTTTCCCATCATTTTTTTTTTTAATACGAAATTGATGTTGGAAGCTAATGTCATTAAGTTGTTCATGCATTTCTCCTCACCATGCGATCCCAAAATAAACCTTCACATTTCAACATTTTCTTCCAACACATCAAAAGTAGGCTCTGGCATGTATGATTTCTTAATACATTCAATTAATTATGGAAAGCTCCCAACTTCCTTCCTCCTCAATGTGACTGAAAAACGACTAAACATCTGATCAATATGGTCATGAGTGTGCCCAATAAGAAGGAAACCAACCTTTACCTTCTGAAAAATTCTCAATTCAACAAGCATGTTCAAATATCCAAAAACTGTTAGAAAATTATATATTATGGAGCAATGGAACACATAAAATATTACAGAAATATAAACACAGAAAACGCATAAAACAAGAGAGACACAGATATACGTGGTTCACCCAGTTTGGACTACGTCCACCCTGAACAGCCAGTCCTTCCTTTCTATTATCCATCAAAATGAAGAGACACAACCTACAACAAATTCGTTGTAATATCCTCTGTTTTCTCTCACAGTCTCACCTCTCTGTTTCTCGCTCAGAGAATACACATCTATATCACATCCTCAAATACAATGCCCTCATACAAAGAGAGGGGTTGCCTTCTAGGGCAAAAAAACCCTAAACTAAACATAAGTTCTACTGTCATATCATCTGCCTAATGAACGACCTAGATTGACTAGAAATTACTATACTTTTACAAGGCAATTTTACATCTATTTTTGGCTTCGGGGGCACTGCCCCCAGACCCCCCAACCAGGGCAGATCGGCCCCCCTGCACCCTCCCCGTGTGGAGGGGTGTACAAACTTCCTGGGGTATACATCCGGCTGAAACAAAAGACCTCTGAACAATCATGCTCCACACACAACAATCTCCCACTTGAAGAATGATTGTAGCAACTCCACCGCTGCTTTATTTGTTGAACAATGACTCCTCTTTGGACCTGGTTGTTTCTCATCTTCATTGTCATCCTTGAAGACCAAATGAAACTGAGCATGTTCTCAGTTTCTCCTTGGTTACAACTTTTGTTAGCATGTCTGCAGGATTCTGGCTAGTGTGTATCTTTTCCAGCTTCAACTCTCCATCTTCCAACACTGATCGTATGAAATGGTACTTGAGTTGTATGTGTTTAGTCCTGGAATGAAATGCTGAGTTATTTGAAAGATGAATGGCACTTTGGCTATCACTGTATAATGTGCGCATATCATGCTCCTTACCCAATTCACCCATAAACCTTTGTAACCAAATCATTTCTTTACTAGCCTCTGTAGCAACAACATATTCTGCTTCTGTTGTTGAAAGTGCAACAACACTTTGGATTTTTGAAACCCAACTGACAGCTGTTCCACCAACAGTAAATACATATCCTGTAGTGCTTCTCTTGTTATCTCTGTCACCTGCCATGTTTGCATCAACATATCCCTGTAGAGAAATGTTTGAACCACAAAAGCATAATGCTTGATTTGTGGTACCTTTCAAATATCTGAGAATCCATCTCACTTCCATCCAATGTTCCTTTCCTGGATTGTTCATGTACCTACTTACAACTCCCATTGCATGTGCAATATCAGGCCTTGTGCAGACCATTGCATACATTAAGCTTCCAACTGCTGATGCATATGGAACTTTAGACATATAATCCATGCCTTCTTGGGTCTTTGGGCACATTTCCTTACTAAGTTTGAAATGGATAGCAAAAGGTGTACTAAATGGTTTTGCATTGTGCATATTAAATCTTTTCAACACCTTTTATATGTACTCATTCTGAGACAATGTTAATTTGTGATTTTTCTTGTCTCTAGTGATTCTCATACCAAGGATTTGTTTTGCAGCTCCCAAATCCTTCATTGCAAATGAATTTGCCAATTTTCTTTTGAGCACATTTATTTCCTGCATGTTAGACCCTGCAACAAGCATGTCATCTACATATAATAAAAATATAATATAGCTGCCATAATTTTGCTTTTTCAGATAAACAAAATGATCAGAGTGACATCTAGTATAACCTTGTTCAGACATAAAATTGTCAAATTTTAGATACCACTGCCTTGGAGCCTGTTTTAAGCCATACAAGCTCTTTTTCAACCTGCACACTAGTTTCTCCTTCCCTTTCACCTCATATCCTTGTGGCTGCTGCATATATATCTCTTCCTCCAAATCCCCATGGAGAAAGGTTGTCTCTACATCTAACTGCTCAAGATGCAAATCTTCAGCTGCTACTAGACTTAAAATAGTTCTGATTGAAGTCATTTTAACAACAGGATAAAATATTTCATCAAAATCAATACCTTTCTTCTGTGCAAACCCCTTCACCACAAGTCTAGCTTTGTACCTCTGTTTTCCTCCATCTTCTTCCTTCAGCTTGTAACCCATTTATTCTTCAATGTAGTTTTTCCTGCAGGCAACCTGACTAAGTCCCAAGTCTGGTTATGCATTAAGGAGTCCATCTCTTCTTCCATGGCTGCCTCCCACTTCTTCTTGCTTTCAACCCGCATTGCTTCTTCATAACATTCGGGTTCACCAGAATCAATCAACAATAAATAATATAATGAAGGAGAATATCGTTCAGGGGGTCTACTTATCCTGGTAGATCTTCTAACACCACTTTCAGGTGTTTGGGGTGCCTGTTGCTGTTGTGGTGGTTGTTGTTGTTGTGGTTGTTGATTATTATTATTTTCAGGCACCTTTACTTTTTCAGTGATTTCGTCAAGAACTGCATATTCCTTGTTTTTTTTTCTTGCTTCTTTTCCTGCAACTGATTCTTATACATGACCTTTTCATTGAATATTACATCTCTACTCCTAATGATTTTGTGATTTTCGTAATCATATAAGCGATAACCAAAATCATTAACACCATATCCAATAAAGGTACATTTCTTTGACTTTGCCTCAAGCTTTGTTCTATTTTATTTATCAATATGGACAAATGCCTCACAACCAAAAGGCTTTAAAAAGGAGTAGTTTACCTTTTTACTTGTCCATGCTTCCTCTGGAACACCACCAACCAAGGAACTTGAAGGCCCTCTATTTATTAGATAAACAGTAGTATATATAGCATCTGCCCAAAATTGTAAAGGCAATCTTGCATGCAATCTCATGCACCTTGCATGCTCCATGATTGCTATGTTCATCCTTTCTGACACACCATTTTCTTGTGGTGTTCTTGGAACTGTCTTCTCTCTGCGAATTCCATGCTCTGAACAGTACCTATCAAACTCTTTGCTGCAATATTCACCTCCATTGTCTGATCTAAGACACTTCAATTTCTTTCCTGTCTCAATCTCAACCAAAGCTTTCCATTTCTTGAAAGTATCAAATACATCAAATTTATTCTTAATACAATAAATCCAAGTTTTTCTAGTTGCATCATCAATAAAGGTAACATAATAAAGAGAGCCACCGAGAGATGATACCTGACCAGGTCCCTATACATCTGTATGCACAAGCTCTAATTTTTCGCTCTTCTTTTCTTTCCCAACTCTGAGAAATCTGACTCTCTTCTATTTTCCATAAATGCAATTTTCACAGAAGTCCAAATCAACATTCTTCAAACTCGGCAACAAATTCCTTGAGTGAAGAATCTTCATCCCATTTTCACTCATGTGTCTGAGCCTATGATGCCATAATGTTGCATCTGCTCCTTTGGAATTTAAAGCATTAACAAAGTTAGAAATATCATTGCATAAATACAATGTACCAACCTTTTCGGCTTTTGCTATTACCAGGGCTCCTTTGGTGACCTTCCAAGCTTTATCTATGAAAGTTGTCACACAACCTTCACCGCCTAACTGCCCTGTTGAAATTAGATTTTTCTTTAGATCTGGAACATGCCTTACCTCCTTTAGTAGCCATTGGTTTCCATTTGGCTGTTTTACAAGAACCTTACCCATTCCAACAATTTTATAGGGTTTATCATCACCCAAACGAACTTGTCCAAAATCTCCTTGAACATAGTCATGAAAGTATTTCTTATTAGGTGTGGCATGGAATGAGGCCCCTGAATCTACCACTCAAGAATCAGCGATATTTTTGAAAGAAAGAATTAAAGCATCTTGTAACACCTCACCTGTCACATTTGCTTCATGATTGTTTTCTTGATGTGCATCTCCTTCTTTTCCTTTCCGAGATCTACAGTCTTTCTTTAGGTGTCCTTTCTTTCTGCATTTCCAGCACACTATCCCCGATATGGACTTGGATCTTCCTTTCCTTGATTTATTGCGATATCCTGAGCTCTTTCCTATTTCCACTTTTCTTCCCCTAGACTCTGCACTCAAAGCATTTCCCGATGTTTCACTAGAGCTTTTCCATCACATTTCCTCGCTAAGGATAGCACCGACAACATCATCAAACTTTAAAGTACTAGATCCAGAGACAGAGTTACTAATGGCCATTACTAAACCATTCCAACTTTCTGGCAATGAGCACAAGAATAACAGAGCTCTAACTTCATCTTCAAGGTTTGCCCCTATATAACTTAACTGACTTGTAACTATATTAAAATCATTTAAATGATCTGCAATAGATCCACCTTCCGACATCTTCATATTAAATAACCGTTTCATAAGAAATACCTTGTTTGAGGCCAAGGGTTTTTCATATAGTTTCGACAACGCCTGAATCAAACCCTCTGTTGTTGTTTCCTTCGAAATGTTGAAGGAGACTGACGCAGCGAGGCACAACCGTATTGTTCCGAGTGCCTTTCTATCGAGAAGGTTCCATTCTTCATCTGTCATAGCCATCGGCTTCTTTGTTTTTCCGTTCAATGGTAGGTATAGATCTTTCTAATACAGATAATCTTCCATTTGCATCTTCCATAGCGAGAAGTTTTGGCCATTAAATTTCTTGACCCTAAACTTACCATCTTCCCCCATTGCTCCCACTCGAACGAGGAACCCTTCTTTCCTGCGAGTTTATCAGCCAAATAGACCTTCAGCTCTGATAACAGTTGTTAGAAAATTATATATTAAGGAGCAATGGAACACATAAAATATTACAGAAATATAAACACAGAAAACGCGTAAAACAAGAGAGACACAGATATACATGGTTCATCTAGTTTGGGCTACATCCACCCTGAACAGCCAGTCCTTCCTTTCTATTATTCAGCAAAATGAGGAGACATAACCTACATCAAATCCGCTATAATATCCTCTGTTTTCTCTCACAGTCTCACTAATCCAGGTGGATGTTGGTGGCCACCCACCCATCCCATTTGGACCCCCACAACTATCTCTTTCAGTGTTTTTAGTTTCCTAAATTGTAGCACAGTTTACTATTTTTAGCAGTTTTTCGAGTCCTAAACTTCCGGAGCCGTTTTGAGGCCCTAAACGACGTTTTTTGGGAAATCTGGGGGAAACATGGGTTGACTTCCCAAAGTGGTAGTCCTCGGATAGATCTTTCTAATGAGCTATTGTACGCGTCAAACCAAGATCGTATGCCAAAGTTACGACCCCAGGAAATTGATGTACCAATTTACCCAAACGGGGCCCACAATTTGGTGTTTCATCTTCTAGGGTTAGGTTTCGGGATGTGAAGGGTTTTCCATTGTTTCTCAACAATAAATAGGCCTTCGAGCCTCATTGTAACACAGTTCAGAGGCATGTAGCCGCCACATCTCTTCTCAGAAATAAGCTACCATCACCCTAGCTGGTTTATTTCTATTACTATTTGTAAGCATATTTCTGTATTTTACATTAATGAAATCAAATATTATTTCCGCTGCATATCTGTGTTTATGGTTATCTCTGTAATTTGTTGCGTTCCTGTTTAAGTTCGGATCAGTGGTATCAGAGCGGTTTGCTTTTTTTCTCTGTTTTTCTTTTCATGTCCCCAATGAGGTCGGGATATAAGGAGTTAGGGCTTGAAATGGTCGAACCTTTGCAAGACCAGCCTCACAAATCCCGACGACCTCCCATGGCGGATGAGAAGAAAGATGAGGGGGTAGGAGATCCTATCAAAATCTTGCTCGAAGAAGCCCTCGAGCGACAACGGAACGCCATGATGGACAGCTTTGCCCAGATCCTTTAGCAGCTACCCAGAAGCGACACATCGGCTTCCAGCAGCTACTCTGGAAATGCCATGCCCTTTAAGGTACAAGTTAATTTTGAAATCCCCATATTCAAGGGTCAGATAGACGCAAATGCCGTAGATAAATGGTTAAATCTACTAGAGGGTTATTTTCTATTCATGAATTTTCAAGTCGGGAAAAGATTGTTTTCGCTCTTCTCAAAGCAGCCCCCCACATCAAGGATTGGTGGGAAACCTACTACGAGCAGAAGGATGAAAGTACAAGCTCACCGTTTTTAGCCGCACCCACTTGGAATGACTTTCGGGATGCCATCAAAGAGCAGTACTACCCTGTCAAAAGCTATGAGGACAAATACATCAAATGGACCACACGACGGTAGAGACGAGACCAAGGTGTGCCGGAGTTCATAAACATTTTTCATACCCTTCGCACATAGTTGGGTATCAAAGATTCTGAGCTACATCTGGTACTCAAATACCATGGTTGCCTGCACAGATACATCCAGGAAGAGATGGAGTTCTTGAACATCTCCTCACTCGGCACATCATACCGATACGCTGTCAAAATCGAGCAAAAGTTCAAACAGAAGAAGCGAGACTTTGGATCTGCAAATCTGAAGCCCAAAGGACAAAGCCAAGGCAGGGCGACCCAAGACAACCCCTCTAAGCCGCAAGAAAAGATTAACACCACGAAGCCGAAGAAGGACACAGGAAAGTGGTGTGAGTTCCACAAGAGTACCACTCATAACACAAGTGAGTGTCGGACCAAGCAGTCGCTGGTGGCCGAGTTGAAGGCTTCCAAATTAGATGCATGTTCCGACCCTGAGCCAGAACCCAACAAAGGGAATGGCAAAGGGAAGCAGATCATTGATGCGGATCCCAGCGCCACTGTTGCCACTGCCAAGATCCAGAAGAATGAGCCTGAAGACCCAGAGGAGGGGGAGCGCCTTTTCCACTCACAAATGTGGGTGAAGGGTTCACCGCTGCAATTCATTGTTGACAGTGGGAGCCAGAAGAACCTCATTTCAGTAGAGGTCGTGAAGTGGTTGGGCCTACCGAATACACCACACCTGCAGCCGTACAATATTGGGTGGCTTCATGAAGGACGAGATCTCAAATTTCACCAGCAGTGCCACCTTCCCTACAACATCAAGCCTTTCACAGACGAGGTATTGTGTGATGTTACACCTCTGGATGTTTGTGATGTACTATTAGGCCAACCATACTTGTGGAGGCGACATGCCGTGTATGAGTCAAGGCCTCGCACTGTCATTATTTCTTTGGATAATTCATTATATAGGATACCAGAGGTAGCCCCACCTACCGCCAACTCTTTGATCTCTGCTAAGAAAGGCAGCAAGCTCATATCACAAACTAGGAAATTTATTTTCTGTCTGGTTCGCTCCCAAAGTAAGGGGAAGATCGTTGCTACATCCATGACCCCCGCAAAGGGTTCCTCCACGCAGCAGCAGCAGCAAAGGGATACGATCATGACAGAACACAAGAACAACTTTTCCTCAACCACAGGGGTACCACACAAGTTTCAGGTGGGCAACAAATTTTGGTTACGTCTGCAGAGAAAACACCTTACCAGAGCCCATCAGAAACTCAGACCACTCTGACATGGTCCTTACACCAGTACCAAGGCTACGGGCAACAATTCTTTGAAGCATAACATTCCTCCATTCCTTGGCTTGCATCGAGTTTTCAATGTGGACCGTCGTCGACCATGCTTCCCACCATTTCTGGACACATCAGATATTGCAGAACAGCTCACTAGAGACCCAGCTCAGCAGAAGCTTCCTCATCTCAGGGAGGAACTCAACGCAATGGGGACATGTGCTTCCTAAGGGGGGAGGAATGATCCAGGTGGATGTTGGTGGCCACCCACCTATCCCATTTGGACCCCCACAACTGTCTCTTTCAGTCTTTTTAGTTTCCTAAACTGTAGCACAGTTTACTATTTTTAGCAGTTTTCGGGTCCTGAACTTCCGGAGTTGTTTTGAGGCCCTAAACGACGTTTTTTGGGAAATCTGGGAGCAACATGGGTCCATGGACCGATGTTGCCCTTCCCAAAGTGGTAGTGCTCGGATAGATATTTCTAATGAGCTATCGTACGCGTCAAACAGAGATTGTATGCCAAAGTTACGACCCCGGGAAATTGATGTACCAATTTATCTAAATGGGGTCCACAATTTGGCGTTTCATCTTCTAGGGTTAGGTTTCGGGGTGTGAAGGGTTTTCCATTGTTTCTCAACAATAAATAGGTCTTCGAGCCTCATTATAACACAGTTCAGAGGCATGTAGCCACCACATCTCTTCTCAAAGATAAGCTACCATCGCCCTAGCTGGTTTATTTATATTACTATTTATAAGCATATTTCAGTATTTTACATTAATGAAATGAAATATTATTTCCGCTGCATATCTATGTTTATGGTTATCTCTGTAATTTGTTGTGTTCCTGTTTAAGTCTGGATTACTCACCTCTCTGTTTCTCGCTCCGAGAATACACATCTATATCACAGCCTCAAATACAATGCCCTCATACAAAGAGAGGGGTTGCCTTCTAGGGAAAAAAACCCTAAACTAAACATAAGTTCTATCGTCAAATCATCCGCCTAATGAACGGCCTAGATTGACTAGAAATTACTATACTTTTACAAGGAAATTTTACATCTATTTTGGGCTTCGGGGGCGCTGCCCCCAAACCCCCGCCGGGGGACCGCTGGCCCCCGGACCCCCCAACTAGGGGGGATTGGGCCCCCTGCGTGGAGGGGTGTACAAACTTCCTGGGATATACATCCGGTTGAAATAAAAGATCTCTGAACAATCATGCTCCACACACAACAAAAACAACCTGATTTTGTTTTCATGGTAAGTGTTGTCAAATTGTAGATACAAAACTTCAGGAAGATTACCAGACCAATGAGAAAGCACATCATGAATTATGGTTATTGTTAGATTTTCATCATTATGAATATTTGGAGCTGTGAAGTACACCCTTGGCAACATTTTCCCATTGAAGACCATACAACCGACCAAGTGATACTGAATAAAATTTTCCACCTGTAAGTTTTTGGGTGTGTGAACAAAATGTGGTAAAAGTGTTTTCTTCTGGTCCATACCATCAATTATAAAACCCAAATATTTATTCGAATTATCATAACACTTCTTTCGATGCTTGTACAACCTTTTCCTTTCACTTGTTTGTTGCTCGCGATGCTCCTGAAGTTCTTTGACAATTGAATCTACACAACATAAAAGAAAGCCATTAAGAAATATGTTTTCATAGTTGATGACTATACAATTTTAAAAGTTAAAGTTATGAATGCTTACCTCTTTATGACCCTTCACATTTGTCCCTTTTTTATTTAAGAGAAGCACATGTACTACAAATCCCCATCCTTGTCTTCTTAGGAATACAGATATTGTTGAATTCTTTCTTCTATACCTTCACAAAATATTGATATGTAATAAACCGACCATGTCCCTCAGCACCTTTTGCATATTCTTTGTATAAGTTGTATATTCTTGTCTTGAAAAATTATCTGGAATATGTATTATCTATCTATTTGGCATACACGCTCCATGCTTTGAAAAGAAATCTTTCATCTATGACATTGCAGTATTTGATAATGGCCCAATATATCGTTTATGACGTGCTTCTGAATAAAATGTGGGATCCTTTTCCAAATTTTCTTGAATTATCAAGAGATGAAAATTCCCCATCGAATGAAACATTTTGAAAGCCTTTCTACAGATAAATAAAGACCCAATATGATAATCATAACCTAACAATGTAGATTGCATGCAGCCAACTAAATATGAATTTTTCATGCTTTTATTCATTGACAAATATCTCTTCCTTCTCTCTAATGCAAATTTGAAATCCATATGTTTCAAGCAATCTTTTTGACAAAATTCACTTGAAATGAGAACGCTGATATAAATTCTTCTCCTTAGCTATTCTGGTCTACCCCTTGTATAACTAGAACATCTTGCATTGATATGAAAAGGTCTACTCCTACTCCTCGATACAATATTTCCTGAAAACATCTCCAGGTCCATTGGATCATCATTTGTATAAGCATTTTCATCATCATTAAGAGGAATGCTATCCACACCATGATCAGCGGTGCTTTTCAAATACTGACTTGGAGGATATTCTTCATCTTCCCCTTCTTTAGTGCTACTGTCATAGTCCTTAGAATTGGGACTAAATGGAAAATTTGACTCGATGTTTATTGGATATTCTTCCTCATGTGCATTGTCAGTGCTACTTTCATAGTCCATAGAATTAGGACTACGTTGAAAATGTGACTGTTTACTTACTAAAAATGCTACATCCTGTCCTTTGTCACTGCTACCTTTATAATCATTAGGATTAGGACTAAGTGCTTCATCCTATCCTTCATCACTACTGCTCTCATAGTCCATAGGATTAGGACTAAGAGGACACCGTGACACTCCATTCTTTTGAAATTTTTCATCATGCTCTTCGTCACTACTGCTGTCATAGTCCATAGGATTAGGACTAAATGGACACCGTGACACTCCATTCTTTTGAAATTTGTCATCATGCTCTTCATCACTACTGGTCTCATAGTCCATTTGATTAGGACTAAGAGGACACCATGACACTCCATTCTTTTGAAATTTTTCATCATGCTCTTCATCACTACTACTCTCATAGTCCATAGAATTAGGACTAAGTGGACACCGTGACACTTCATTCTTTTGAAATTCTTCATCATGTTCTTCATCACTACTGCTTTCATAGACCATAGGATTAGGACTGAGTGGACATTGTGACACTCTATTCAGTTGAAATTATTCATCACTACTGCTCTCATAGTCCATAGGATTAGGACAAAGAGGACACCGTGACACTCCATTCTTTTGAAATTCGTCATCATGCTCTTCATCACTGCTACTCTCATAGTCCATAGGATTAAGACTAAGAGGACACCATGACACTCCATTCTTTTGAAATTCATCATCATGATCTTCATCATTGCTGCTCTCATAGTCCATAGGATTAGGACTAAGAGGACACCGTGACACTCCATTCTTTTGAAATTCGTCATCATGCTCTTCATCATTGCTACTCTCATAGTCCTTAGAATTAGGACTAAGTGGACACATTGACACTCCATTCTTTTGAAATTCATCATCATGCTCTTCATTACTACTGCTCTCACAGTCCATAGGATTAGGACTAAGTGGACATGATGACACTCCATTCTTTTGAAATTCGTCATCATGCTCTTCATCACTGTTTCTCTCATAGTCCATAGGATTAGGACTAAGAGGACACCGTGACACTCCATTCTTTTGAAATTCGTCATCATGCTCTTCATCACTGCTGCTCTCATAGTCCATAGGATTAGGACTAAGAGGACACCGTGACACTCCATTCTTTTGAAATTTTTCATCATGCTCTTCATCACTGTTGCTCTCATAGTCCTTAGGATTAGGAATAAGTGGACACCGTGACACTCCATTCTTTTGAAATTCATCATCATGCTCTTCATCATTGCTACTCTCATAGTCCATAGGATTAGGACTAAGAGGACACCATGACACTCCATTCTTTTGAAATTCGTCATCATGCTCTTCATCACTGTTTCTTTCATAGTCCTTAGGATTAGGACTAAGTGGACACCGTGACACTCCATTCTTTTGAACATCATCACGCTCTTCATCATTGCTGCTCTCATAGTCCATAGGATTAGGACTAAGTGGACATCGCAACACTCCATTCTTTTGAAATTCGTCATCATGCTCTTCATCACTACTGCTCTCATAGTCCATAAGATTAGGACTAATTGGACAATGTGACACTCAATTCTTTTGAAATTCTTCATCATGCTCCTCATCACTGTTTCTCTCATAATCCTTAGGATTAGGACTAAGTGGACACTGTGACACTCCATTCTTTTGAAATTCGTCATCATGCTCTTCATCACTGCTGCTCTCATAGTCCATATGATTCTATGCAATCACAAAGTTTACATGAAAATTCGAAAACAAATGGTTAAATTGTTGAATGAATATAGTTGGGATGATGTTGTACGCAACCATCTAGATTCAAGTTCTACATCAACATTAAATTTTATTTTATTTTATTTTATTTTTTTATTTTATTTTATTTTTTTTTATCTTGTATTTAAAAAGGTATGTTGATTTATACATTCATTTTTATTAATCTGTATACTATTTTTAATTTATAACTTACACATATATTTGTTTATTTTATAAAGGATGAAGAAGGATGAAAATGGAGCACCAGATAGTTTCGGAACCTTTATTGAAAAATAAAGATTGAAAGACTGAAGAAGAAATGTCTTAAGAATGTTGAACTTGATCCAACTCTTACTCATTTCATTTGGAGTGGGCTAGACACTATTCAATATCATATAATACAAGGCGACTGTGAAGATATTGCTAAACTCATACCTACAAGGGATTATGCCCTAGTTATTGTAGATATTCCCCATGGTTTCAATATTCCAAACATTGACTATGATAGTGACCCTTATACTTATCAAGCTCTTAGTAAAGTGGTTACGATATTTCTAGAAGTCACGTCATCACCATTATGGAGATTTGTGACATTTCATTCAGACACACAATTGGCAATGTTATTGTCAAGCTTCAAGGGGAAAACAAATTCAAGGATGCAGCTTACATGCTAAGACGTTTAAAATGTATATTTGATTAATGTTAAAAAATTCATTTATGTACAAGTTAATTGAACTTTTACTATTTCATGTTACAGGCAAAACTCAAATCTTCTTAACCGTGAAGATCAACCATTTATAAATGATTGTGAGTTCATCAATATTGATAGTTGGGCAAAAGATGATAGCTATATGTCTATGATTTTTAATAGGGTAGATGGAAAGAGTCATAGCCAAATATTGACTTAGGATGCTGTTGTGAGAAGACTAACATATGAAGACAAAGAAGCAAAAGGAGAGATAGTTAGAATTTATCAAAAACCACAGTTATTGATTAACTATCTTATAGACATATGTTCAAATGAAGGAGATTGGGTTTTGGATTTATTTTCTGGCTTAGGTAAGTTTTATTATATGGAATTGAATTTCAATATGTTATTTATTAATTTATATGTCATTGTACTAATTTACTTCATTATTTCTTTTGTGTTTGATAATTAGGTACAACACTAGCATGTTGCCTTCAAAAAGGAAGAAATTGCATTGCCATTGAAAAAGATCCAATACAATGCAATTTTATTCAGCAAAGAATTAATGCTCTTCAATTTCTTCCAGATGCAATGCAAGAAATTAGGTTGAAGAAAGGGGACTTTAGTGAATCACATGTGGCAAAAAAAGCAAAGGAACCCCAACCACCATTACACGGAATTATTGGAAAGGCATACATTGGGAGATTCGTAGACATCAAAGATCCATTAGAGGAGGAAAATGAGCAAAACAAAGTAGAAAATATTGTGGAAGAAGACAATGATGAAACTCTAGAGGACGAAGATTTGGATTACGTGACATTGTTGATTAAATTTAAGTTATACTTGGAAATCAAGATCATTTTTGTAACTATTAATTAGTTATACTTGTAATGTTTTGACTTTGACATTTTATGAGAAGAATAAACACTCAATTAAGGTTGTTATGCGTTCAATATTTGTATTATGTGATTTTCTCATTAATTTTTATGTTAATCAATTTTTTTTTTGAAAAAAAACAATGATTATTATTATTTTGTGACATGAAATTCATAAAAAAAAAACTATTATTTAACCATTTTAGGTTGTTAGGATATTCCGACACATAGGAAATAGTTAAGTACAACTTGGTCTAGTATAGAGTTAGGTAAAGTGTGTTTCTTTACCGTTGTACATTTTGTAACTTACAATCCGACGGTCACGATATGTAGTGATCCGACGGTTCATTCTCTCCTCGGTATTACCGACACTTGATCCGTGGCTTGACACCCGATTGGTCCATGAATTCTATTTAAAGCGCATGGAGGGTCATTTGTAGGGTAATCCGTGCATGAGAGAAACATATGTAAATTTTCATTCTTTTATTAATAAATTGCCTGAAGTGGCCGTGTTGGCTCAGGCCATGGACTGTTTCCCTCTTTGAGGGTTTTAACCACATCAAAATACTGGTGTATTGATCTCCGATCTGGTTGTGAGCGGTGTCCTTTTGGTGTTCTGTCTGAGGAACTTACCCTGTAAATTCCTACATGGTATTAGAGCAATTTGAGGGCCGCATCCGTTGGTGATCCAAATCTGAAGCCGGTAGAACTACATCCGACTGCCGTTTCCTAGATCTGTTGTTTTTGACTGCTTTCGGGTCGAGAGGACTGCTTTGTTGTGTTGGGAGCATCTGTTCCAGTGAGGAACCCCTTTCGTTTCACGCGAAAAGGTTTCCGGTAGCCCTAGCTGCGTCATTTTTAAGATCTGGAGGTATACAGTGTTTATTTGCAGTTTACTGTTATTTTCTCTCTGTTTATTTTGGTTTCGGTTTATTTAGCTTTTTTATTACCGGATCTATACCTTTCATTTCTGCGTATGCTCTTTGCCCTGCGACTCTGTGTGATCTGGGCAAATCAGAAACAAAAAGGAAGGATTTTTCTCATGCGTATGCTCTTTTCCCTGCGCCTTAGTGTGATCTCGGAAAATCAGAAACAATGAGAAAAATATTTAGTTTTTTCGGCTAAAGCTAACTTTGAGCCGCAAGGTTCATTTTTGAAAATATTTAGTTTTTTTGGTAAAGCTAACTTCGAGCTGTAAGGTTCGTTTTCTTTGCATGTCCGTGTTGGGTTTTGTGTTTTTTGTTTTGTAGGGAAAAAGAGCTTTCTCAAAGCAAGCACGCAACCCAAAGCACCCCCCCTTCTCTCTTTCTCTCTCAATTTTTTTGTATAGATCAATTGGTTCAAAGCTATTTTAAGAGAGTAGAGGTCTTGGGTTCAAGTCTCCATTTTGTGGGGGCGGACTTTTTCATTTCCGCACATTCCCGCACTTCGTCGGCAACTTCAACAACTTTTTTTCAAAAAGCCATAACTTCTTCATCCGGAAGCCGTTTTTTTTAAACCAGCCTAATTTTTCGAGATCTATCCATTGGAACACTTATTTTCAGCATCTTTAGCTTCAGTTTCCATTGAAATGGAAAGTCAATACCAAGTTACCCTTGAAAGCACCAACTACTTTCAATGGTTGGCTTACATTGAGGATTTACTTAGAAGTAAAGGTCTCTTCAGAATAGCCTCAGGCCAAGAAAAAAAACCGAAGGATGAAGATAAGGCTTCTAAATGGGAAAATAGACAAGATCAAGCACGTGGATTGATAGGGATGTCTATTTCTCCAGATCTTAGATTCCATATTGCAGAAATTGATTCTCCTGATGAAGCAATGAAACAAATCAATAAAATTTTTGGGATTAAAAATGAAATTAGAGCCCATCAACTTGAAAATGAGTTGCTTACATTAAACCCTAATAATTTTTCTTGCATTGAAGATTTCTTGTCCAAGTTCAAGACCCTTAGATATCTTTTGGAAGGTGTTAAAGTTAAGAAAGAAGATAGTAACCTTATTTATTCCATTCTTACAAAGTTGGGACCAACCTACTCTGTGTTTGTTTCCACCTTCCATTCTACAAGAGAAGCCTTCATTTCTCAAGGAACAGACTACAAGTCCCCTTCCTTTGACTATTTTTGTGATTCTTTAATAAGAGAACAAGAAAAACTCTTACACCTTGGTCTTCTTAATCTTGGAAACTCTTCCAAGAAAGCGTCAGCCGCCCAACAACAACCAAATTCAAAGAATCCTAAGAAGTCATATCCTAAAAGGAATGGTCCTAAACCAAACAAAGGTCTTAAGCAATTTCAGCCCCAAAATGAAAAATCATTTCAACAAAATGATAAGACAAATAAAAACAAAGGGAAGAAGATTGATAGACATTGCAATTTTTGTAATCGAGATGGGCACTTAGAATCAAAATGATTTAAGAAGATGGAAGCCTTGGAAGCAGCAATGAAGAAGCATAACATCCATTTGGGGCAATATTCAACTTCAAATTCATCTTCAGGAATGGCACTTTCTGCTTGTGGTTGTCAAGCATCTCGGTCTGGCTATGCATTAAATGTATCTTCTTCTTCTCATTCTCATGAGTGGCTCATTGATTCTGGAGCTTATTATCACATGGCCAAAAACAAAGCCATGTTTTCTTCTTTAAATGATTGTAACACCAAAAATATATATGTTGGTGATGATAGATCTCTTAATGTTGTAGGGACTGGAACTGTTCATCTAGACAATGGTTAGTTTAATGATGTATTATGTGTTCCAACCTTATCCTGCAACCTTTTATCTGTATATCAGATAACTCATTCAGGTGAAGGTAAAATAATTGAATTTTCACCTCATGATGTTGTAATCAAGGATTAAGAGATCCTAAACAGATTTTGGCTACTGGCATTGCTGATGACTCTACAAGGTTGTATAAGTTTCACAACTTTGGGTCATCAAATCTTCCCTCAGTATTTGTTGCTCATAACGATGAAGTGAGCAAACTTTGGCATGAGCGATTTGGTCACTTAAACTATCGCTCCCTTCAGCATCTATGTAAAGAAAATATGGTGACAAGTCTTCCTATGGTATCTTGCAGAGATGGTGTTTGTTCCGGATGTGTACTCGGAAAACATCATCGGGACAGTTTTGAAAAACGTGCCTCTTGGCACGCCTCAGCCCCTTTACAGCTTGTGCATAGTGATTTATGTGGTCCACTTCCAGTTGTGTCATTCTCTGGTTGCAAGTATTTCTTAACTTTCATTGATGATTTCTCCAGACGCACTTGGGTATACTTCTTAAAACTCAAGAGTGAAGTATTTAACACTTTTTTGGCCTTCAAGGCCTTTGTTGAAAAACAATCTGGACATCAAATTCTTAAGTTAAGATCTGATAATGGTGGAGAATATGCTAAAAACAAATTCATCAACTATTGCACTGAGAATGGAATTCAAATGCAACATACTGTTCCATATACTCCACAACAAAATGGTGTAGCTGAAAGGAAGAATCGCACCTTAAAGGAAATGGCTAATTGTATGCTACAATCTAAAGGACTTGGTTTTAGTTTTTGGGCAGAAGCAATTAATTGTGCAAATTACATAATAAATCACACTCCTACTAGGGGTTTAAAGAATATCACTCCAGAAGAAGCATGGAGCTCAATCAAACCAGATGTAAGTCACTTTCGTGTTTTTGGAAGTGAAGCGTGGGCCCATATTCCAGATGAAAAGCATAAAGCTTTAGAACCTAAGAGTGAAAAATGTACTTTTGTTGGAAATTCTGAAGATGTCAAAGGCTATAGACTTATTCCATTTAATTCCAAAAATGTTATCATTAGAAGAGATGTAAAATTTGATGAAAATATATCGGCCTGCGAGCCTAGTCCGGCGGATGTGCCACCTCTCCCTATCTCTTCTACCTTTGAAAACATTTCTTTTTCAGATGATGAAAGTGAGGATGACAATCCTCCCCCACCATCTCAGGATCCTCCTTCAGCTCCTGAGCTTCCAAAATGGGTTCGTGCTACTCGAGATGCAGCAGGTGATCTTGTCGGTGATCCTACAAATCAACGACGCACACATTCTCAGTTCGAGAGAGCCTCTTCTTTACTGGCTCAAGCTCCAGTAAATTATGATCCTGACACCTTTGCAGAAGCTTCAGGCCATCCACATTGGGAAGCAGCTATGAATGAAGAATATCATTCATTATTGGCAAATGATACATGGGATCTTGTTCCTTTACCAAAGGGACGAAAACTTGTTAGATGCAAATGGGTTTACAGAACCAAGTATGGACCAGATGGGAAAGTTGATAAATATAAAGCTCGTCTTGTTGCTAAGGGCTTTTCACAGGTTGAAGGCATTGACTACACTGAAACCTTCTCCCCTGTTGCCAAAATGAACTCTATCCGCCTTGTTCATTCCCTTGCTGCCTCTTTCAAATAGGAAGTCCATCAGATGGATGTTAAATCTGCCTTCTTGCATGGGGACTTGCATGAAGAAATCTATATGGAACAACCCATTGGCTTCATACAAACAGACTCCAGCCTTGTTTGTCGACTTAAGAAATCCCTTTATGGTCTCAAGCAAGCTCCTCGGGCTTGGTATGCCAAAATGGATAGCTTTCTTTTAGAATCTGGCTTTTCTAGGTGTCATTCTGACAATACTGTCTACACCAAGAAAGTTGGCAACTCCCTTATCATCCTTGTTCTTTATGTTGATGATCTCATCCTTACTGGTAGTGATCCCAACCTTATAAACCATGTGAAGTCTAGCCTTAAAAGGAAATTTGAAATGACAGACTTAGGACACTTACACTATTTTCTCGGTCTTCAAGTCTTGCAATCCAAGGAGGGTATTTCCCTTTCCCAGTCCAAGTATGCTTGTGATATTCTACGTCATTTTCACATGGAAGACTGTAAGCCAGCCCCTTCTCCCTTTCAGTCTGGAGTCAAACTTTCAGTCACTTGTAATTCTCCTGAAGTCGATGCTACCTTATACCGTCAACTTGTAGGAAAACTTTTGTATCTAACCCATACTCGTCCTGACCTTTCCTTTGATGTTGGCCTTGTTGCTCGGTTCATGCAAAACCCCGTGAAAGTCATTGGAAAGCAGCTAAAAGAATACTTCGTTATTTTCGAGGTACAGTTCAGTTTGGGATTCATTACAGTGCCGAAGCAGCTCCTCTATTGGTTGGTTTCACTGATTCTGATTGGGCTGGTGACCCTGATGATCGGAAGTCTACTGCCGGTTATGTGTTCACTCTTGGTTCAGGACCTATTACATGGGCTTGCAAGAAACAAGGTGCCATTTCTCTTTCATCAGTAGAAGCAGAGTATCGTGGTGCCGTAGAAGCTAGTAAGGAAGCCTTGTGGCTTCGTCAGATCCTGTCAGAGTTTGGCTTTCAGCAGCAACATCCGACTACACTTTGGTGTGATAATCAAAGTGCCATTCAGCTATGCAAAGATCCAGTCCAACATCAGCGCAGCAAACACATTGAACTGCACATGCACTTCATTAGAAAGCTCATTCACGACCATGTTCTTGAAGTGCAATATTGTTCAACAGATGATCAAGTTGCAGACATCTTCACAAAGGCTCTCACAGAGGCGAAGTTCACTAAACTTCGATTTATGGTTGGAGTTCAGGAAGTTGTCACTAAGGGGGGATAGGCTCTAGTGCCTCCTTCCTTCTCCTATTGTGTCATATTTGTAAATCCTTCAATCTTATCCCAAGTTGTTCTTAAGGGGGGATGTTAGGATATTCCGACACATAGGAAATAGTTAAGTACAACTTGGTCTAGTATAGAGTTAGGTAAAGTGTGTTTCTTTACCGTTGTACATTTTGTAACTTACAATCCGACGGTCACGATATGTAGTGATCCGACGGTTCATTCTCTCCTCGGTATTACCGACACTTGATCCGTGGCTTGACACCCGATTGGTCCATGAATTCTATTTAAAGCGCATGGAGGGTCATTTGTAGGGTAATCCGTGCATGAGAGAAACATATGTAAATTTTCATTCTTTTATTAATAAATTACCTGAAGTGGCCGCATTGGCTCAGGCCGTGGACTGTTTCCCTCTTTGAGGGTTTTAACCACGTCAAAATACTGGTGTATTGATCTGCGATCTGGTTGTGAGCGGTGTCCTTTTGGTGTTCTGTCTGAGGAACTTACCCTGTAAATTCCTACATAGGTTAATATTTTCCTATAAAAATTGTGATTTTGACATGTCATCTCTAGCAAAAATTTACAAAAAATTATCAAAACGTGTAGTTTTTAGTTATAATTATGTTAAAAATTGTTATTTTTATGTCAATTGTTAAAAATTATTGTTTTTTAGAGACAACTATTTCATGTGGATTGAAATATTAATTAATGATGTATAAATATGTAGAATATCGAAAATTCAAAATATTGACATTCTTCTTTAAATATACAAAACAATAAAAACCTCACTACAAAAAAAATAAAAATAAAATAAAAACAAGAAAATATGAAGAAGAAGACCACTTAAAAAATTATTAAATTTAGAAAATAACTATTTACATTTCATACATTAGAAAATTTAAAGTCAAAAGATTGGTCTTTTAAAAAAAGGGCTTGATGCAGAATTACCACTTTTTTAAATCAACATGAAAATCACTACCATTCTAAAACGTAATGTACATAAAAAAATTTAAAGTGCTAAAAACTATGCTCTAAAAAAACATGTGTGTTCTGCATCGCCCCTTTTCAAAATTGGATCACTTTTTTGCTATCTCTACGAAACGGGTAACAATATCAGTTCCCATTTCAAAGTTTACATTGTTAAAAACACATGATTAGTGTACAATGAAACTAGAGGTCATTATTTGTTAGGTCGTTGGATTGGGTTGATATTGCATTGAGACAAAGGAAATTATGGTAAGGCCTTTGTCAAGAGAAATCACCCATGAATAGCTAACCTTAGTTGCAGATATGTATATGCCAGCAAGAATATTTTTGCGGAAAATATGGGTGAGTATGTGGACAAAGAGATTGTCTATACTTTACATGTACAAATAGACATAGAAATTGAATGAATGAGAATGTAAACATAAATTATAGTGGGGAAGTGTGCAAAATTTTAAAGTGAAGTTGTAGAAATAGAGTGTTTATAATAAGAAGCAGTGAGTTTAGGAGAGGAAATTTTTTTTCCCTGCATTAACCCATTCTAAATTCAAACTTACCAAGGGTCAAAAATTTGATCCCTCTAGATGATTGGTAGATTCAAAATTAAGATGAACCTAAACTGATTATTATATAATGCAAAAAAACAAAAATAACATATGTAAATGTAAAATTAACATAAAATAATAATAATAATAATAGTAATAAATTATTTAATAAAAATACCAAATAAAACTGAATAATATAATAACAATGTCAAAAGTAAATATTAAAATACAAAAACTATTGTCTTATAGCCAAAAGTTAAAAGAAAATGGCAAAAGTGAATTATTCAACTTGAAATTAAATGTTAAAAAGGAAAATAAAAATAAAAAACCCAAACAAGATATAAAATTAGAGAAAATGTATGCATAAAAAATAAACCATTGTGATATAAAATTATGCATCTCAATTTCTAATTATGAGACCTACATTGTGTTAGTATTCTAAGTAGGGATGTCATATACTGTGACGATCATGGTTTAAGCAACCAAGCAATTAATGGGATAGTGATGAAAAATTATTAAATGCAATTAATGGGATAGTGACGCAAAATTATTAAATGCAATTTGAATGGTATAGGGGAGAGATGTCTAATGTTGTGCGGAGACTAGTAATTTTTATAGTATTGGTCCCACCAAGCAATTAGAAATTAAGAGATGTGCAACCAATCTTTAAACAAAAACAAATAACCTTAAGTTAAAATATCTTTTAATTTATGTCCAAAATTTCCCAAAACTTTGAATAGGCTAACAAGTATCCATAAATAGTCTCTTGATACTTAAGAGTACAAATCATATTGTCCCAACTAGAAAATAGATAAAACCATAAATCCTTACAAAATAGTTTATTCCAGAAGTACAAAGTAGCAGTCACTTTAACCCCCACTGATCAAAATTGAAGCTATGTATCCCAAATGCATATCCACACCTGCACATAATAAAATTTAATGTATATCAGTGATAATTGTTGTTTTATTCAACATTTAAATCCAATGTGTTCAATAAATGACACACAACCCAATAACTTCAAAAAATGACACCCAACTAGTTCTATTTGCCATTAAAACAGATCAAAGCACACGGATCAACAAAAAACAAATTCCCAGCCATCGGATCACATCCAAAATGAAGCTATTGCAACCCATGTCCATCCTTCCCACCAATTAAATTCAAGTGCAAAAAACTATAAAAGAAGTTCAACCATTGCTGAAGTTGCATGGTTAACATTCAAACTATCCGCCAGCCCTAGAGAAAAACCGTCACAGAACATTTGACAATATATTCAGGTTAGTTATTTCAATTACAACACGTTTTTCTTACAGTTTTATTTTCATTTCTCACAGTTTTTATTTCAGTTTTCTTACAGTTTTATTTTCATGAAAATATCTATTTTTTTTAATTTTTCTATATTCTGAATCATTTTCAAGTTGACTGGGCAATATGACACAACCATAATGCAGAGTATTGGCTAGTATGGTTAGCTACAAATGAAAAAGAACAAAACTCGTTTATAGTTGAACATCAATCCTTTTCTATAGTACAAATTCCAAGCGGGAAGGACTTCATCTAAAGTTCTACACATTGATCCCAAAGCCAAAACAATGTCATAAAAACTAGTTCCTCAATTAGAATTAACTGGAAAATGGGGCTCCTAGCTGCAATTTAAGAACAAATAGATGACCACCTGATTTAACAAGGAGACTCCACAAAAATTTTAAGGTTGTCTAGGATTTAGCATAAATTGATGACATGCAGAAATAAATAGTGGCAAATAATTTAGCGATAAATGATAACAGTTCCTTGCTCATTTGGCTATCAGTGACAAACTTGGAATGGAAAAAATAGACGTAGAAACTCCTTTATGATTCACTTTCTTCCAGTACTTGTCATATTTATTGAGACATGAAACCATTCTAGATTAAATTTCTAGTGAATAAGATGAAGATCATCATCATTTTTAGAACATGCAGTGATATTTGTCATTTCTCTCAGTTGCATTTGAAGAGGAAATATCTATCAACTATTTTTCAATTGTTTTCCCTTGTAACATTTTCATAATCACTGTGTTTCTCTATAACCTACTTACCTACTTAGCATTCCAATGCTCAAGATACTTCATTTGTCTTTCTGATTTGATTAAACGCACATTATCCTTCCCTTCATCAACTCTGACACCTTCAAATGGAAATAAATCACAATAAGTTTGTCATTGTCATGCTCTTCAAAAACATCAACAAGAAAAATAAGTTTGTCATTGTCATGCTCTTCAACAACATCAACAAGAAAAATAAGTTTGTCACTGTCATGCTCTTCAAAAACATCAACAAGCAAAATAAGTTTGTCACTGTCATGCTCTTCAAAAACATCCACAAGAAAAATAAGTTTTTCACTGTCATGCTCTTCAAAAACATTAACAAGCAAATTAACATCAAAATATTGCACTGACCATTATGTATTTTTTACAACCCATTGACGAGAGATCAAGTCTATTGGGATTGAATATTTTTGGCAAATTTTCCTTACTAATTATTTTTGGATACGATTTGTTCACAGATCATGTATAATTTATTAGAAGTAAAATTTTTGGTAACCATTTTGCTAACACCCATATATTTGTATACAAGGGTTTTTTTGATACATATGAGTGTAGTTGGGTTTCACTAAATCATCTAGGAAATGATATGGAGGGACCAACTCAATTCTCTATAAGTTTGAACATCTACATAACATCATAGACCTTTGGCCTAACCGTAGACTTTAAATTTGATATATTAAATACAATAGGATTTAAATTTGATATATTTGAACCTTGTAACAAATTATATCTTAATCCTATTGCAGGCCTATGACTTAGTGCTCCAAATCCATATAAAGGGCCATTGTATAACAAAATTAACTAGATTACAACAAAAACTTCTTTTTCTAGGCAGTGCACTTTATAACTAGGTCCAAGAACACAACTAAGGCTACCCTCAACAGTTAAACAACTTGCAAAATTACCATGTCTTCTCAATCCAAACCTAGGATGTCTATGAGTGTCTCCAACTTTGTCAGGCTTTAAATGGAGACTTTAAGGTTTTCAAGATTTAAGGATTAAATTTTAATTCAAACAACCATAAGGCAATGCACTTTATAACTAGATCTAAGAACACAGCTAAGGCTACCCTCAGCAACCAATCAACTTGAAAAATTACCATGTTTTCCCAATCCAACCCTAGGATGTCTATGAGTGTCTCCAACCTTGTCATACTTTAAATGGAGACTTTACAATTTTCAAGATTTAAGGATTTAATTTAATTCAAACAATAGTAAGGCAATGCACTTTATAACTAGGTCCAAGAACATAGCTAAGGCTACCCTCAGCAGTCAAACAACTTGCACTTTATAACTAGGTCCAACAACACAGCTAAGGTTACCCTCACAAAGCAAAAAACTTGCAAAATTACCATGTCTTCCCAATCCAAACCTGGATGTCTGTGAGTATCTCCAACCTTGTCAAACTTTAAATGGAGACTATACAATTTTCAAGATTTAAGGATTAAATTTAATTTAAACAATAGTAAGGCAGTGCACTTTATAACTAGGTCCAAGAACACAACGAAGGCTACACTTAGCAACCAAACAACTTGAAAAATTACCATGTCTTCCCAATCCAAACCTGGGATGTGTGTGAGTGTCTCCAATCTTGTCAGACTTTAAATGGAGACTTTACAGTTTTCAAGATTTAAAGATTAAATTTAATTCAAACAACAGTGAGGAAGTGCCACATTAGGGGAATTTTGAGGTCTAAAATTGGCCTCCTAAGGAAATTATAAAATAATAATTGAAATAATAAAATAATATTAGATTACATCATCAAATTTTAGAGGGAAAAAAGAAATAAACTATTTTTTCAACTCGTATTTCAACTTATCCCCCCATGGGTTAACTCAAATTTCAAGTGGAAACACTTGTTGGATGCAAAATTTGATTCCTCATCCAAGAAGTAACCATGTTGCATACTTTTGATGGACTCTGCTACACGAAAAATGAGAAATACATGAAAAAATGTGATTGCAATCACGTTTTTTCATGTATTTCCCAATTTTCGTGTAGCAAGGTCCATTGAAAGTATGCAACATGGGTACTCCTTAGATGAGTAATTAAATTTTTCATCCAACGAGTACTCCTGTATGAAATTCGAGTAAAACGTTAGGGAGATAAGTTGAAAATATGAGTTGAAAAAGTAGTTTTATTATTTTATTATTTTTTAATATTTTTATTTTTTTAGTCTAAAAATGGTGAATCATCCCCCATGGTTGACATCATCATCTTGAATCCTATTGGTTCTTATAATGTTTATTTTGGTTGTACATTTTTCTTAGAAGGCCCATTTTAGACCTCAAAATTCCCCAAATGACTTTACAACTAGGTCCAAGAACACATCTAAGGCTACCCTCAGCAGCCAAAAAACTTGCACTTTATAACTAGGTCCAAGAACACAGTTAAGGCTACCCTCAATAGCCCAAAAACTTGCAAAATTACCATGTCTTCCCAATCCAAACCTAGGATGTCTATGAGTGTCTCCAACCTTGTCAGACTTTAAATGGAGACTTTACAGTTTTCAAGATTTAAGGATTAAATTTAATTGAAACAACAGTAAGGCAATGCACTTTATAACTAGGTCCAAGAACACAACTAAGGCTACCCTCTACAGCCAAGCAACTTGCAAAATTACCATGTCTTCCCAATCCAAACATAGGATGTCGATGATGATTATGAATAACAATAATGACAAACATGAGGCTAAACAAATTAATTCAAATAACATTAACTAGTAGATCAACATCTTAACCAGAGAAGGAACCATGTGTCACTTTTTATAGTTGAAATTCCTCCTAGAGCATCCTTCATGTCTTAAGAGTGTTATCTATAGGAATAAAAACAATATTGACAAACTCAAAACCATTCCCTATAGAGCTTCTATTGACTGTCATGAAACTAAACAATATTGATAAACATGAGGTTAAACAATTTAAGTCAAATAACAATTTATAAAAAATAACTAAACCAGATCAACATCTTAACCAGAAAGATCATTTTGTTTAGTTGAAATTCCTCCTATAACGCATACAACATTTTATCCAAAACATATATTGATATAACTAAAGATATACAACCAATTCTAGGTCAATTTCAACACATTGGCAGTGGTTTTCCAAGTATAAATACAGTCATGGTATTTTAAGTGTAAAAACAAGTTATCAAAACAACAATCACTGATAATTTTGAAGACATACAACAAATTCATTATGTAGAATTGATTTTTCAAGGATGCTTTCAAAAAGGCATATGTATGAAAATCTCTTAAGATGTTACTAATATACATGTTGATAATTGCTTGTAATAAAGAAGAAATATTTTTGGCTTGTATGAAAGCATAATTTTCAATTATTCTTAGCTAAATGCATGCAATAATTCTGCAGGTATTTGCATCTATGGCAAGAGTTAGTTATGTTTCTCGTACAAGGAGAAGTGGTAGGAAAGTAACAAGGGGTGCCCAGTTGCAATGCCCTTCATCAGATGAAGACATGACAGGTGATGTGAATGTCAACAATGCTCCAAGAAATGTTGTTGAGGATGATCATGCGATTGAAGTTGATTTTTTCACACCACCACCCACAGAGCCACCGTCAACCATAGTCCAAGGGGCAAGTTCAACTAAAATTATTAGTGCAACAAGAGGTTGGAAGAAAGAAGAAATGATAGTTGCAATTGAAGACATAGAGTTTAATGGATATTCAGTTCAGGAATCTGCAAAAAAACTTGGCATTCCTCCCTCATCAATACATTATTGGATAAATGGGCTAACTCATACAAAATGTAGAGGCCCTCTTATAGTTATGACTGAAGAGGAGGAGGCTGAGGTGGTTGAGTGGTGTAAAGAGATGGCCCAATTGGGACATGGGTTAGAGTTGATACAACTCAAATCCACAGTTGCTCAAATATTTCAAGGGAGGCCAAACCCATTCAAAGATGGGTTTCCTAGAAAAATCATGGTGGTTTGGGTTTAAGAAAAGGCATCCAGACCTTGTATTGCATATAATTGAGGGCCTTGACAGAGATAGAGCATTAAATTTTCACCCTGCAGTTGTATGTAAGTTCTATGTTTTATGACACTCTTTCTAGTGCATATGATAAACATTCTTATGGTGCAGGCCATGTATGAAACTGTGATGAAACAAGTTTACAGGAAGGAAGGAATTGT
This sequence comes from Pinus tabuliformis, assembly GCA_031772625.1. NCBI lineage: Eukaryota > Viridiplantae > Streptophyta > Pinopsida > Pinales > Pinaceae > Pinus > Pinus tabuliformis. The sequence continues at coordinate 150,953,111 of CM062816.1, forward strand.
GGCTTGCAGGTAATTGCCAAGAGAGGGAGATGAAACGTGCCAAATATTTTCCTAAGATCAGGGAGTGGATAACTATTCTATGTTCTATTAATGCAATTGGTGCTTAAATCCCAGGATTTTATCTATACAAAGGTAAAAATCAACTAAAAAACTATATACAAAATTGTGAACCAGGTGCATGCATGGTTGCACATCCCCATGCATGGATGACTAAAGATTTTTTTTTTTTTTAAATTGGTTTTGTCACTTTACTGCATCTGTACTAGGTGGTGTCTTGCCTAATAACATACACCTATTGATATTAGATGGCCATGGGAGCCACATTGTTCCACAAACAAATGAGGAAGCAAATAATTTGGGCATCGACCTGTTAATATTTCCCACTCATACCACTCACAGATTGAAACCCCTTGATGTTAGTGTGTTTGGCCCTTTCAAGAACTATTTCAGGTCATAGTGTGTTGCATGGATGACAAAGAATGCTGGGGTTGAGGTGAAAAGGTTTGAGCTAGTAGAGCTTGCAAGTAAAGCGTTTAAAAGGGCTCTGACACCATCAATAATAAAGGTTGGATTTAGGAGGATAGGAATCTGGCCATTGAATTATCATGCTCTTATGCATGATACTGGTTGTGACAAGCATTTCATGTGGATGGTCAGGAAGAAGGGCATGTCCAAACAGGTGTTGAAGTGCAAGAAGAAGTAGATGAACAGGATGATGTGGTTGCAACTGGTAATATGATTTCCCTCTCTCAAGGACACTTATATGGTGATGATGATGAACATGTATGTGAAACATAGTATAATCATGAACAAATTCACAGTAACATGGAGGTCGTTCTACCAACTGAAGCACATGAAACTTCTATTGTTGATATTGTTAATGACATTGTTGAACATGCAGTTGACAATGAAGATGTATTTGAAAATGACATTGTTGATATTGCACTAGGAAGCAACAATGACCAATTGACATTGCCAAGCCAAGTAACCCCACCATCATGGCTGGCAGAAGCCATGATTAATTTGAACGAACATAGTGTCTCAAGAACCAATGAACAAAGCATGAACATGCCTTCACAACCAACAAAATTGAACAATGAAATTGTTCATTTTTTTGTGGACAATATATCAATGGAAGAAGATGAAGCACATAATGAGGCATCAGATGAAGATAACAATATAGTTCAATCAGTTGTCTCAGATATTGAAAGGGAAGTACCAAGCAATGACATGTAGGTGGGAGGGGTGGAGAAGTTACTTGGTCGGTTCCTAAAGCTACCAGTAGAGAGAGTGTCAATGAAAAAAAAGCAAGGACCACCGGGTAGTCTTCATTTGGGCTGAAGTTCAAAGTTACTCACCTCAAAAGACTATATAAACCTATTAGTTGAGTTTGAAAAAAAGAAATTTGAAATTTAGGAATTAAAATAGAAAAAGAAGGATGTAGCCAAGGAGAAGAACACAATAAGGGTTTTTGGAGCACAACGTCGGGCATATGAAAGGCTTGAAAGAGAGAAAGCAAGGAAAGAGAAGGACCAACAAAAACAAATGGAAAGACATGAAAATGAATCAAGAAAGGCTAAAAAAATGTTTGAAAAGGAACAAGGGATGACCGATATGGTTGAGAATGATGCAAGCACAACTGATGAAACCAGGATTATGTCAAACACATTGGACAATATTCTAGATAATACACCATTATTCCAATACCTCATAAACATTCAAGTGCCTCACTATCAAAATGGGGGTTTAGCCACTTGCCTTATTCCTACCAGTGGAGGTGTTAATTCAATGTATGCTCATCACACACCTCCACTTAATGCAATAGTTAGTAGCACATATGTGAGGTATGGGTACTCAATTCCTCCATGGTTGGAAGGGGAAAATTAGACTCAATCATATGGAAGCAATCAACCATTTCATAATCAACCCTTTTTAGGTAGGCCAACCAACTTGGCTCAAATAGTGAACTCAGGTAGTTTTGGCACTGAATATTCTCAAGGTGATAAAGAATAGGGGTGTCATATGTTTTTGGTTGTAACCACATTATGATGTGGATTTTGGATGGATTGTCTCTTTTTCTTGTCACATAAGGATTTTGTCTTACAACCTAGGTTGCTTTATTTCATATTGTTTGTGGAATTGTAATCAAAATCCATTTTGGAAAAAACATCTATAGTCTATTACAATGGACAAATCTTACCTGAGAATGCAAATGGGTTTTTCTGTTATGCCACTACACACCAAATGATTTACAACACATTTATAATTGAGTTGTAAATATTATGACAAATGAGTGAATAATGAAATCTTGAACAAGTCACTTCTTTTAATATGAAAATTCCATAAAACAATGAACAATAAAAGTACCTAACCTCACACCTCATATGAAACCTCGTTTACTGGAAGTTAACTTAGAATACAAACAAAGTGCATGTGCGGTGAAGCATCAACAGGACAAATAAAACATCAACTTGCCAAAAGAATAATTAAATGAAAAATGAATGAATAACGGAATCAACAAGCATCAATTGCGTTGTTAATTAAATGATAAATCATAAACAAGCATCAACTGAGTTTCTAATTAAATTAAAAACGAGTGAATACTGAAATCTTGAACAAGTCACTTATTTTAATATGAAATTTTCATAAAGCAGTGAACAGTAAAAGTACCTAATCTCATACCTCATATGAAACCTCGTTTACTGTAAGTTAATGTAGAAGGAAAACAAAGTGCATGTGCGGTGAAGCATCAATAAGCAAAATAAAACATCAAGAAGCCAAGAGAATAATTAAATGAAAAATGAGTGAACAACGAAATCAACAAGCATCAACTGTGTTGTTAATTAAATGATAAAGCATCAACAAGCATCAACTGAGTCTCTAATTAAATGACAAATGAGTGAATAATGAAATATTGAACAAGTCACTTATTTTAATATGAAAATTCCATGAAACAATGAACAGTAAAAGTACCTAACCTCGCACCTCATATAAAACCTCGTTTACTGTAAGTTAACTTAGAAGACAAACAGAGTGCATGTGTGGTGAAGCATCAACAAGCCAAATAAAACATCAACTTGCCAAGAGAATAATTAAATGACAAATGAGTGAATAATGAAATCAACAAGCATCAATTGAGTTGTTAATTAAATGATAAAGCATCAACAAGCATCAACTGAGTTGTTAATTAAATGACAAACAAGTGAATAATGAAATCTTGAATAAGTCACTTATTTTAATATGAAAATTCTATAAAACAATGAATAGTAAAACTACCTAACCTCACACCTAATATCAAACCTCATTTACTGTAAGTTAACTAAGAAGAGAAACAGAGTGCATGTGCAGTGAAGCATCAACAAGCTAAGAGAATAATTAAGAGACAAACGAGTGAATAATGAAATTAACAAGCATCAACCAAGTTGTTAATTAAATGATAAAGTAGCAACTAAGTTGTTAATTAAATGAAAAATGAGTGAATAATGAAACATTGAACAAGTCATTTGTTTTAATTTGAAATTCCATAAAACAGTGAACAATAAAAGTACCTAACCTCACACCACATATGAAACCTCATTTACTGTAAGTTAACTTAGAAGACAAACAGAGTACATGTGCGGTGAAGCATCAAAAAGCATCAATAAGCCAAAGAAAGCATCTACAAGCCAAGAGAATAATTAAATGACAAATGAGTGAATAAAGATGGATAGTCATTTGTAGATTTCATGAAGATGGGGGAAGATGGAGGATAAAACCAAAATCATGTTTAAAAAGGAAATGAGGCAATATTGTCTCATAGAGGTGATAAAGAATCAAGGTTGCTAAGAGAACCATAAGTAGAAGAAGAGATTCCCATTACATCTGAAGGGAAAAAGATGATCTTTGGTGGTAAAACTGATTATGTATATGCAGGGTTTTTAAGTCAAGAGCATCAACAAAGTTTCCTCCAAAATGACCATAAGAAAAATAATTCCACAGGGGATAGACAATCCCAAAAGGTTTTCCTAAAAGACGAACAAAGTGCAAGAATTGCTTCTCAGAAGTAGAGGTAAGCAGAAACATGTTTTCAGCCCTACAAGAAACATATAAAGATAATCATGGCATCAAAAAGAACAACGGTGACTTGTGGAAGTTGTCATGCTAAAGGAGGAGAATAACTCTTAAAATATGAAGTGGAGAACCTCATAAAAAGATAGGAACAACTATTAAAATGTATGAGAGACTTCGAATTTGTAGATGATGGATAGTCATTTGTAGATTTCATGAAGATGGAGGAAGAGTGAGGATAGAACCAAAATTATGTTTAAAAAGGAAATGAGGCAATATTATCTCATAGAGGTGATAAAGAATCCACTATAGGCAGGCCACCTTTGAACTCTCCTTTACCATGTGTTGTCAAGATGTATAGAAGGAAGATTTGTAAGCTGATGTGTAAATTCAAGATGCAGTTGGCTAGTGGAAATATACAGCTAGTTTGTTAGCTGGTAGCTATGCCCTTGCCTTACAGGTACAGGTTCAAGTTTTTACAGGAGCTTGATAGAGTAAATTTGCCTTCCGTTGGTTTATGTATATGTAGGGTTTTTAAGTCAAGAGCATGAACAAAATTTCCTCCAAAATGACGATAAGAAAAAGAACTCCACATGGGATAGACAATCCCAAAAGGTTTTAGTAACAGAGGAAGAATGTGCAGGAAATGATTCTCAGAAGCAGAGGCAAGCATAAATCACAACAGAGGAAGAAAGTTCAGAAATTCTATTTGAGGGAGGCTTTGTTTGAGTTTATGAAATCAACATAGGGTCGTAGTCCCCATTCTTTTTTCTGACAGGCACCAAGTTGGTGACCCAAACCACGTATCTGACAGGTATAATTTTCTTGGCACTGCAGAGATTTTTTATGTCCTTCTACAAAATAGGACACAACAAGAAAAACTACAAGCAACACTACAAGCAAGCATGAATCGTAAAAGAGGAAGAAAGTGTAGGTCCTTCTCTGAAGAAGAGGCAAGCAGAAATTGTAACATAGGAAGAAAGTGCAGGAATTATTTTTGAAGGATGCTCTGTTTGAGTTTCTGAAATCAATGTAGGGTCGTAACCCCCATTCTTGTTTTTGACAGGCACAAAGTTGGTGACCCAAACCACGTATCTAGAAAGGATTTTCTTGGCATCGCAGAGCTTTTTTATGTCCTTTTATAAAAGAGGACACAACAAGCAACACTACAAGAAAGCAGAAATCATAATAGAGGAAGAAAGTGTAGGAAATGCTTCTCAGAAGTAGAGGCAAGCATAAACACATTTTCAACCCTACAAGCAACACTACAAGAAACATACAAAGATAGTCATGGCATAAAAAAGAACTAAACCCATGAATGAATAACCATAAACCTGCTACCATAAACCATGCAACAAGAGCTAAATTCGCAACAACAAATTCAAGTGTTGAAAAACACAACAGTGCAACAAGAGTTAAATTCCCAACAACAAATTTAAGTGTTGAAAAACACAGTGGATGGTAGGATTTAGAATCCTATCAGAGAGCCACAAAATCCACCAAACATCGCCTCAAACATCGCCTCAAACATCGCCATACATATTTTGCGACAACCATACAAATTACCTACAACACAACCTTGCAAAGATGCCACTGACTCCTTCGCAAAAAACAAGCCGCGAGGATGAAACAAAAACAAAGGTATTTGTAAACCCCCGATGAATTAGAACGAACAACAACGACGCCCGTGCCTAGAAATAGGTAAAGCAACCACACCCCACACCCTAAACGAGAAACGAACCACTGTAAACAACATTGTCTGGTGAGTAGCGCCAAAATGGTAGACTAGGTGAACCAGTACTGGAGCTGAGAGGAGCCATCGTCAGTGGAGCACATTGCCCACACACCAGGCCTGAACAAGATAACACAGGGCAACGAAGACATGCCACAAAACGCACTGCTTGAGGAAACCCTAAACGACGGGAAGAAGGGTTTATTTAATGCATGCACCCACCACAATAGGTGGCACATCCCAGTCAACAAGTGTCATACGATAGAAACAAATTCTCCACGTTAGCAACCAACATGGAAGAGAGGGCGCATAGGTAATGTCGTCCCTCCCCTATATGTTTGTTGTATTGTATCTAATTGAAGTTGGATTCTTCTAAATTGCGAACATAAATATTTGAAGAAATAAATAAAAATAATATATATATATATATATATATATATATATATATATATATATATATATATATATATATATATATATATATATATATATATATATATATATATAATATTTATAAAATTTAATTTACAAAAATTTCATATATATATATATATATAAATGATGTTTAATATTATATAATATTTAATTTATAAAAAAATTAATATATAATCTTTTGTATTTTGTATAAAACATTATATTAGATTGATAAAAATTTATGTTAATATTGGATAAATACATAATGAATAAAAAAAGAGAAATATAGAGTTAATTTAGTTAGATCAAGTTAGATATGATACTTTATTTATTTTGATACCACAAAATAATCAATATCTTTAATGAGAAACATATTAATATTGCATAGAAATTAATAATTAAAAAAATTAAGTAAATTAAACTCAAAATATGTCAAAACTTTTGTTCCTTAAATAAAAAACATTATGTGTACATGTATTTAATGGTTCAATGCAAGTGTCTTTGGATGGAGTGTAGTGTGGTTTCCATGAGACAATTGATTATTTGAGTAGGGGTACAATTTCTTTGGGCACCATCACCCTCACGCATGGCATCTAATGAAGATGGTGGAGGAAAGTATAGGGAACTTAAAGCCTTAGTTATATCATGGGTATGCTAGTCATATTGTTGAGAGATTGTAAGGAAGTTGGATTATAATGGTGGCATAGGAAATGGTGATTTTGGGCAGAGATGACATTCTTAAACAATGGAGGAGATGACATTCTTAAACAATGGAGCACCATTCAATTGGTTGCATATCCTAGGTTCATAGGGCCACGATCCCCATTCGAACCGACTATGTTGGATAGTAAGTGATGTTTTCATCATTGCTTTTCTAGTAGCATACAACTCTCACTCAATTTTAGTTTGCACTTTTATTAATTTGGATTTCATGTTGTGTTCACTGCCATCCTAGTCTCTAGCCTTTGCTCCACTACATGTAGTTAGGGGGTCTTCTACTTATAATCTACATTTTTTCCTTAGGCGATGGCTCCAAGTGTTTAGGGTTAGTTGATTAACCCAAGCTTTTTCTTTTTCTAGTTTCCATCTAATCATGTACAAGTCAATTTATCCTCTCTATTGCAACCAAGAGGAAATTTAAGCTGACTTATAATGGCCATTGATTTTGGGTTGTTCATGATTCTCTTTTCATGGGGCTTGTCTTCCCTCATATAAAGGTCCCAGTGTAAATTAAAGGATAATGATCTAGAATCTCCATAATAATAGGAAGAAGAAGAAGAAGAAGAATCACATACCCCGGTATTGAGGAGGTCGGTTCGAGAAGAAAGGCTACTAGAAAGTTATAGTCCACCCGGTTTATGTTCAAAGTTTGTTTTTTTTGTTATTGGTAATGATCTTATAACTATTAGGGAGGTAGTGGATTTAGAGGATGGAAAACTTTGGAAAAAGGTGATGGTTGAAGACTTGAAATCCTTGGACAAGAATAAGGCTTAGGATCTAGTGGAGTTGTCTGATAAAAGACATCCAATTGCCAGAAAATTAGTGTTTAAGAAGAAGTTGAATGCAAAAGGTAGAGTGGAGAAGTACAAAGCTCGATTAGTAGTAAAGTGTTATTCTAGGGTAGAGGAAATTGATTTTTGTGAGATCATTTCTCTTATTGCCAACTTAACTTCTATTAGATTTACTTTATTAGTTGTTGTTGCTTTTGATTTAGAAGTAGAACATATGGACACAAAGACAACATCCCTACATGGGGATATAAAAGAAGAAATCTATATGAAGTAGCCATAAGGCTTTGCAGTGGAAGGAATGAAATAAATTAGTGTGCAAGATGAAAAATGTTTCTATATGGGTTGAAGAAATCAACAAGGATGTGGTATCAAAAATTTCATAGTTATATATTAGCACTTGGCTTCACAAGCAAAAAATAGGATCACTGAGTACATTTTAAATTAGTTGGTGATTATTTAATTTATTTGGTCTTGTATGTGGATGATATATTGTTGATTGGAAAGGGAAAGGAAATCATCTAGGAAGTGAAAACTTAGTTTTCCTCTAAATTTGATATGAATGATATGTGTTGCAAATTTCATTTTGGGCATCCAAATTAGAAGACATCAAACAAACATTAAACTCTAGTTAAATTAAACCGATAAAGGTACCTATTCTTGTAGGTGCAAAGTTATATACAACTCATTGTCCCAAGACATGGGAAGAGGAAGATGGCATGTTTCATGTTTCATATCCCAATGCAATTGGAATTCTGATGTATGTGATGGTTTGTACTATATCATACATTGCACATATAGTGAAAGTATTGAGCTCGTAGGTGACAAAACTAGGGAAGGAGCATTGGACAATAATAAAGAGAGTTTTCAAGTATTTGTGTGGAACTAGTGGCTATGGATTACTGTTAAAATTGGCAACCAAGGAAAAACTTCATGTGGGTCATCTTATTCATGGCTAATAATATTTTTATTAGATTCCTCTCGCCGAGAGGTGTAGGATTGATATAAAGATCATCCAATTCCGATAAGTATTCATGGAGTTATGAATTTATTTTGATTATGGAATTATTATCAAGCCGACCTACAACTCATGTAGGCTCAGAAGCCCAACAGTCGCATCTATTCACCCACCAACGTTGTGTATAAATATAAGAGGACTTTTCCTCATTTGGAGTCACTCATCTCATCACATCTCACTCTCTCTACTGCGCAGATATGAGTCTCTTCTCTACTGTGCTGAAATGGGTCTCTCTCTCACACATGTGAAGCCGGAAACTGTTGAAACTGAAGCTGCAACTGCAGAAGTAAAGATTGACTTGCGTGGCCTAGAAGATCTCCTATTTGGAACTGCACTGTAGGTTCATCTGAACCTCCTTTGAAAGCCGCAACTTTTGGTGGTGGAATGAATTCAATCCGACGAACGGTTTGCAAGATATCGACTGCCTTAGTTTGAAGCCGGAAACTGCTGAAACTGAAGCTGCAACTGAAGAAGCAAAGATTGACTTGCGTGGCCTAGAATATCTCCTCTTTGGAACTGCGCTATAGGTTCATCTGAACCTCCTTTGAAAGCCACAACTTTTGGTGGTGGAATGAAGTCAATCCGACGAACGGTTTGCAAGATATCGACTGCCCTAGTTTGAAGCCGGAAACTGCTGAAACTGAAGCTGCAACTGCAGAAGTAAAGATTGACTTGCGTGGCCTAGAAGATCTCCTCATCTGAACTGCATTCTAGGTTCATCTGAACCTCCTCTGGAAGCCGAAACTTTTGGTGGTGGAATGAAGTCAATCCAACTGTCGGTTTGTGAGATATGGTCTGCCCTAGTTTGATAATGAAGCCGCTAATGTTGATGCTACTGATCTAGGGTTTGCTACTGCTGATGTGAATCAGATTTATTGTACTATTTCTCTCTGCTGAATTATTGAAGATAAAAGAAGATTTGATCAAAGGGTTTCCCCACACATTATGGGGTTTGTCCCTGGCTAGCCGCCACATCTTGTGTCTCTTGTCTTGGCTTGTTTTCTGTCGATTGTTTAATGTTCTATCTGCACTTTACCTTATGTACATGTGATTGCTAATCTGTGGAATATAATAAGAAAAAGAAGTAAGCTGTTATAAGCATAGAACATACCATAACTTAACATGGCATCGAAGCTGAGGTGAAGACAAAGCCCGAGCAAGAGCAAGAGAAATCATTAAAGAGAAGATTGGCAAGGCTATCCTAAAAGAACTATGGGGTCCTCAACCTTCTTTCCTACCGAAGACAAGCTCCATGAGAAAGCTGACTATCACGGATGGAAGATGTCTATCGATCTAACCCTTGAAGATCAAGGAGTGCTGGACCATGTAAGAGGCAATATTGTTGAGCCTTCATCAAATGCATATGATGTTGCCTGGAATAATTGGAAAAATGGAGAAGTCAAAACAAAGAAGATCATCCGGGACTCTATCGACAAGCGCTTGGTGGCCTACATCTCTGATCTAGACACCTCCAAGGAAATCTACGACAGACTGGTGAGTTTATTTAAAGTTAATGATGCAAATCAAGTTTTGTTTCTTAGAAATAAGTTGAGGGAAATCAAGAAGGGTAAAGATGAAAGTATGCAAGCATACTTCTTAAGAATCACCGAGATCAAGAACGATCTCCTATCTATTGGGGAAACTATTACTAACAGAGAAATGGCACTCACAACTCTTGGAGGATTTCCATTTGAATGGTATGTGTTCAGAACTACTCTTTTGAACTATAATGTAATTCCTAGTTTCGAGGAATTAATGGCTAGATGCATTCAAGAACAAACAAGGGTAGAAGAGCAGGGAATGCCCTTGCCTAAAGGTCCTCCTGCTGCTTTTTCTACTCATGCAAAGAAAAGAAATAATTCTGGGACTAAATCAAAAGGAAAGGCTGGACCTAAGGCTAGAAGAAAATGACGATGTTACATTTGCGATAAAGCAAGTCACTATGTATGAGATCATGAGCATCATGATGAATGAGATCATGGACATAAAGGGCAACATGAGATCATGGACATATAGGATAGCATGATGATGATGCACACTAATTTGAGCAGCATTATGATGGATAAAATCATGGACATGGGCAACATGATGATAATCATGATTAGAGAAGCATGGTGCAGTATGCAGTGGTGCAACTCGAAATCCCTCTGATGGCAATCAAAGGAATGACAAATTCAACAAAAAAGGTAAAAGGAGAGCTGGGAATCAAGGAAGAGGACAAGCATTCAAGAAGGCTAGAAATTCTAGGATGTATTAAATGCACCTGACCTCAAAAGGAACCTAGTGTCCATCTTGGCAATGGAAGACAGAGGCTACAAGGTAACCTTCAGCAATGGCAAGGTATGTATATGGAAAAATAATGTTAAAGATGCCTTTACTCTTGGGTTTAGTGTTGATTCATTATATCAGGTCGATGGAAGTCTGCTAGGTGTCATGTCTTGTGACACAACTCTTCAGTCCGAACTTTGGCATCGGAGGTTTGCCCACCTTCATTACAAAGCTCTACCCGATGTAAGACAGATGGTAACAAGGATGCCCGAATTCCAAGTAGAAGGTGTATGTCCGGGATGTGCCGAAGGAAAGCTCAAAAGGGGACCATTCCCCTCAAGCCAAAGCAAGACCTCTGATATATTACAGTTGGTTCACTCAGGGATATCTAAGGCTGGCATTAAGAGGGAGACTACTACACCACATACTTCTGAGCAGAATGGTGTGGCGGGAAGGAAGAACCGTACAATTATGGAAGTTGTCTGGGCCATGCTACATGATCAAAGTCTTCCTAAGTTTCTATGGGCTGAAGCTGCAAACACTGCTGTATATGTACAAAATCGATGCCCTCATCAAGCATTGGGTTCCAAGGCTCCTGAAGAAAATTCACCAGTAAGAAACCTGATGTTTCTCATTTTAAAATTTTTGGAAGCCCTGTATACTTTCATGTGCCGAAAGAGAAAAGAAATAAATTGGCAGCATCTGGAAAGAAGGGAATTTTCGTGGGCTATGGCGAAAATACTAAAGGCTATAGAATCTATGTAGCCGGTCAAAGGGAAGTCATAATTAGTCATGATGTCACCTTTGACGAAGATATGGCTCTCAGCAAGGTGATCAATCTTCCGACTTTGAGGAGCTCTCAAGAAGCCGACACGAGGGAACCGAAAGAAAAGGATGATGAATCAATGCCTGATGTAGAAGAACCAATGGATTTGATTGATCCTCCTCCACATGAGCCTTCCTCTTCTAGGAATAGGCCTTCATGGCTTAGGGGGCTACTTGATGATGCTGAAGGACATGTTGCACCCTGAGGAACCTTTTGTGAAAGTAAGAAACCTAATAGGTATCAGGGATACCTGACCATCATGAGCACGATCATACAAAATAAGCCTTCATCATTCTCAGATGCCATCAAGCATCAAGTATGGATGGACGCTATGACCAAAAAATATGAGTCTATCATGAAGAATGATGTCTGGGAAGTAGTTCCCAGACCCTGGACAAGACAATTGTTACTTCAAAATGGCTTTACAAGATAAAGCATGTAGCAAATGGAAGTATGGAAAAGTATAAGGTTCATTTTGTTGCTCGTGGTTTATCCCGAATGGGAGGTATAGACTATGATATTTGCACCTGCTGCCAGATATACGACCATCCACTTGATCATAGCCCTTGTGGCTTCACAAGGATGGAACCTACATCAGATTGATGTTAAGACCGCGTTCTTGCATGGTTCTATAAAAGAACAGGTCTATGTGGAGGAACCTGAAAGATTTGAGATTTATGATTGAAAATATCATGTATGCAGGTTGAAGAAGGCTCTCTATGGGCTGAAGCAAGCACCCTGAGCATGGTATGAAAGGATCGATAGCTACTTGATGAAGTTTGGATTCACTAGGAGTGAAGTTGATCCTAACCTTTACTTTAAGGTTGAAGATGACAAGCCTCTCGTACTGGTGTTGTATGTGGATGACCTCTTTCTAACAGGTGCAAACCCTCTCATTCACAAATGTAAGAGGGAGATGGCTTCTAAATTTGAAATGAAGGACCAAGGACTTGAAGTGTGGCAGAAGCCAAGGGAAATTTTCCTATCTCAAGGAAAATATGTGGTAAATATATTGGAAAGACTCGGTATGATGGACTGCAAGCCTGTGCCTACCTCGAGGATCTTAACTTTTAGAAGTTATATGGTAGTGATGTCGTACCAGACTAGGGAAATGCCTCTGAGTTTCAAAAACTCATTCGCATTGATGTTCTTGGTGAACCTCCGTCCGAACATATGTTTTGCAGTTAGCATTGTGAGCTCATATTTGGTTGAGCCTCACTGAATTGATGCCAGGAATCTTCTGAGATGTCTTCAGGACACAATCTCTCATGGATTAAGATACACTGCCGGAGATGTGAGACTACTTGGATATACTGATGTTGATTGGACAGGCAGTGTGGTGGACCGTAAGAGCACTTCCGGGTGCTGTTTCACCTTGGGATCTGCTTCGATATCCTGGATGAGCAGGAAGCAGAATTCGGTGGCTTTGAGCACCGCCAAAGCAGGATATATTGTTGCTAGCATGACCTCGTGTGAGGCAGTCTAGTTGTGAAAGCTCTTCAGTGAGCTGTTTGGATTTACATTGGATACTACTGTGATTCTCTATAACAACCAGAGGTGGGATTCGATCATTGAGGAATCCCGTATTCGTCGATTTCTCCAGCAGATAGACATCATCTGGGATATGGTAATTTGATGAGCAAGGATGCTCCATCGCATTAAGATGATGTACAGGTTGATACACCTTGTCAAAGCCTCGAGGAAAGATATAATCTATGATTTTCCCAAACGATTTGGAGTCAGCAAGAAACCCTTGTACAAGGGTCCTGCATGTTGCATACATTGAGCTTTGGGAGCTCTGAGGGCTTGCGGTTCCTACTAGAGCAACATATGACCACAGGGTGACTCACCCTCCCCTAGTGGTGCACACTGGAACAAGATGATTCGCTCTCTTGTGGGACAAGATGATTCACTCTCTTGTGGAACAGGATGATTCGCTCTCCTGTGTAGCAGGATGATTATGTTGGAAATAATACTGAGAGGGGGGGTGAATTAGTATTATCAGATCAATCAAACTTTTTCAATGCTCAGAAACATATACGCTACTTCAGTTAAGTGAACCAGCGTGTACACGCTACTGTGACTAAATAAAACAGCGTATAAGAAGAAAACTCATAATTTAGTTAGCTTATTCTTCAGTTAAGTTCATTAGGACATTATTCACCACATTAACAGTAAACAGGTGCAGTATAACAGAACAGATCAAAAGCCACACACATGAACACCAAGATATAAGGTGGAAACCCAATGTGGGTGAAAACCACCTGCTGCAAGTTGTCTCTATCTTTCTTTAATATGAAACTTCAGTTTACAATCTTTTGTACTGGTGCAGCCTTATACCAGTACGCAGGCTACAACCTGCAGAAGGCTACAACCTTCTCTCGTTCTCCAAACTTCCTTGGAAGGGAGCTCCAACCCCCTTTGCTCTTGTACTAGCCAAGATACTAGTACGTAGGTGCTGACCTACAATCTTCTTTCCTTCAGGTACCACCTTTCATACATTTTCAGACTGGATATTCCTGAAGCACAACATTACAATCTGAAGGCCACAATTCATTCACCTTTCACAACAGATCATTGAAGCATAAAACAACCAAACTTTGAATCACTGAACCACTGAACCCTGTCAATCACCAGTTACCAGAACACAGAACAGACTACAGAACTCTGCAATAACAGTCAGACCCAACTGTAAACCCAAAATCAAGCTTCAAAAGATATACGCTACTTCAATGAGCAAAACCCGCGTATACACGCGCTTTTACCGAAGCCAACCTGCGTACAGATCTAAAAATAAACTTTCTCAATTTGCAGCTGTACCAGACATCAGTTAGACCCAGAACATAACATTGCGACAGTATGCAGATCTAGAAATACGCATAATCAACCATATCATGATAGTGCATTTCAAACCATTAGATCCTGATCTATCCTTAGATCTAGTCTTCCATCAACCGATGTGATCTCTCCTTGGCTTAGATCAAGCAACCCAGAACCTGCATATCAGATCTCTTTCCTTTTCAGATATTCAAGCCTTTTCGAAAGATGATCTTGCCTAATGATCTTCTTCTCCTTATATAGCCTTAGGCCTTGCTCAATACCAAGAGCCAAAACCATAGAAATCCAAAACCATCAACTGCGAAACTAGAGATCTACACGACTGTCGAGGTACTTTGGTCCAAAGACATGGGCACAAGAACCGAGGACTAACTACCATGGACCAAAAGGAAACTTCCCGACATATACGCACTTTTTTGTTCATGCATCTACGTGTATACGCGCCTTATTATATAGCTCTCCTGCGTATACGCGACTTAGTATGCATATCACCAGCGTGTATACGCAACTTGGACTTAATTAACCTGCGTATATGAGATTTCTCTTCATTTTGTAGACTGAATGGAGATCTGTCATCAAAGAGAGTTGCCATCAAGGACAACACCTGTATCATAGCGCCATACCTGAGCCAAAATGCCAACAATCTCCCCCTTTGGACTTGATGGCAACCTTCAGATCCTTAGAATCATTCTCCCCCTTTGTCATCAAGGGCAAAGGGCTGTGCTCCCCCTGAGAACATGCTGATACCTCTGCTTGGCTGTGCTGAAACATGCTCCCCCTGACTGTAGGCAAGATCTGCAAAAGATGTTCTTCAACAAGAACCAAGACTTATACACCATAAGGGACCTTCCTATCACCAAAAGACTCAATACATACATCCATACTCCCTACCAAGAGGGGACACATCAGAGACAATCAATTATATTACATCATTCATCCCAGGCATAGTGGGGAAACCAACATAGGCCGTTACATGACCTTGACATCATAAAAGAGATATGACATAGGGACAACAGATCTAGACCAAGACTTATGAAAGTCACCAGCAGCATCTGAGAAACATCTTTTTAGATCAGCAACCAGGATTTCTTTCTGAGCTCCTTCTCCTGAACCCAACAACCAAAACATCTGAATGCCAACAATGCTTTATGAGACTTTTAAGCTGCTCCCCCTGAACCTGTGCCTGCTGCACCCCCTGAAACTGTGCCTGAAGAATTCTGACATACCCATTGCTGTTCAGAACTCCAGAGATTGCCCTTGCTGTTCAGAACTTCATATACGCGTTTTCTCCTGCATGAAACTGCGTATGTACGCGGATATACTTTCTGCAACAAGCGTCCAACATACACGCGACTTCCTTTTCCGTAACCTGCGTATATACGCGGATAGCCCTTCCGTAACCTGCGTATACCAACTTTTCTGTAGAATAAACAAACTTCAACAGCAGGATGAAGCATCAACTACTCCCAGCTTTTGTCTGAGATATTCAAAAGTTTCCCTGGGCAGTGGTTTTGTGAGAATATCAGCAACTTGTTCCTTAGAAGGAACATACTCCAACTTGACCTTCTGCTCAAGCACTTGTTCCCGAAGAAAATGGTACTTGATTGGTATGTGCTTGGTCTTTGAGTGCATGACTGGATTCTTTGAAATGCTGATTGCACTTGTATTATCACATAAGATAGAGACGGGTGGAGTGCAAGTGATTTGAAAGTCCTGCAAGGTCTGCATCATCCAAAGAAGTTGTGTGCAACAAGATGCTGCAGCCACATATTCTGCTTCAGCTGTAGATAAGGCAATCGAACTCTGTTTCTTGCTGAACCAAGATACTAATCTGGAACCCATGAAGAAAGCACCACCACTTGTGCTTTTCCTATCATCCACACTTCCAGCCCAATCTGCATCTGTGTAAGCATGAAGAGTGAGATCTGTATTTCTAGGATACCATAAGCCATAGTTTTGGGTCCCTTGAAGATATTTGAAGATTCTTTTGACTGCCTGAAGATGAGTTTCCTTTGGGTTGGCTTGAAATCTTCCAACCATTCCTACTGCATGTGTAATATCTGGTCGAGTACCTGTCAAATAAAGCAAACTCCCAATCATGGATCTATAAGTGGGTTGGTGAACTGCTGCTGATTCATCATTTGCACTGAGGCTGCATCCTGTAACCATGGGTGTACATACTGGCTTTGACTCTTCCATGCCATACTTCTTCAAGATCTGCTTGAGGTATTTGGTTTGAGACAAGAAGATACCTCCTTCATTTTGTTGGATTTGCAATCCAAGAAAATATGTCAATTCTCCAAGAAGTGACATTTCGAATTCTTTCTGCATAACCAAGGCAAAGTTTTGACTCATAGTCTCTTCATTGCTGCCAAAAATAATATCATCTACATAAACAACAAGAATTAGCAATTTGTTATTTTCAACTTTTATATAGAGATTGCTATCTGCTGATCCTTTTGAAAAGCCTTGTTGGTGAAGATATTTGTCCAACCGATAGTACCAAGCCCTTGGAGCTTGTTTGAGTCCATAGAGTGCCTTTTTCAATCTGCATACAAGGTTTGGATCATTCCCAAGAATGAAGCCATCTGGCTGCTCAATATATACTTCTTCTTCTAAGTCTCCATTCAGGAAGGCTGATTTCACGTCCATTTGAAATACCTTGAAGTTTTGAAAGCTTGAGAGAGCAAGGAACATTCGGATGGCCTCAAGTCTTGCCACAGGAGCAAAGGTCTCTTCAAAATCTATTCCTTCTTGCTGTGCATACCCTTTACAAACAAGTCTGGCCTTGTTTCTAATTACTTCTCCATTTTCATTTAATTTATTCTTGAAGACCCATTTTGTTCCTATTACATTCTTATCTTTTGGTCTAGGAACTAATTCCCAAGTGTTGTTCTTTTCGATTTGCTCAAGTTCTTCATCCATTGCTTTGACCCAACATTCATCTTTGCATGCCTCTTTCACATTTTGTGGTTCAGTGGAGGAGAGTAATGCCAAGTAGCTTGAAGCTTCTGCAAGTGTCCTTCTTGTTTGTACTCCTGCTTCTTTCTGCCCCACAATCTGAGTTTCTGGATGATTCTTTTGAACATATCTGGATGGAGTCTTCTCTTCTATTCTTGTCTGCTCCTCTGGTTCTTCTTGAGATTCTTCTTCTTCTTGAGGTTCTTCTTCTTCATCATTTCGCCTTTGAGAGTAACCTTCATCTTCTTCAATGTCTTCATGATGAACTTGCCTAGGAATATATCCCTTCTCATCAACCACTATATCAATACTGTCAACAATTCTGCCAAGTCTTTTATTGTAGCACTTGTATGCTTTGCTATGTGGAGAATAACCAAGAAGAATGCCCTCATCTGCTCTTGGTTCAAGTTTGCCAAGTTGCTCATCAGTATTCTTAATATAACATTTGCTCCCAAAGATTTTGAAGTGCTTCACGGAAGGAGTTTTACCACTCCAAAGCTCATGAGGTGTTTGAGTGCTGTTTACTCGGACATTTGTTTTGTTAAGAATAATAACAGCAGCATGTGCAGCTTCACCCCAGAAGGTTGCAGGAGTACCTGATTCATCGAGCATAGCACGAGCCATTTGTTGGATAGTTCTGTTCATTCTTTCCACAACCCCATTTTGCTGAGGAGTTCTAGCTGTAGAGAATTCTCTTCTTATCCCATGTTCATCACAGAAATCGAAAAATTCATTTGAGGTGAACTCCCCACCTCTGTCAGATCTGAGGCACTTAATTTTGTGTCCTGATTCATTTTCAACCAATGCTTTGAAGGATTTGAATTTTTCGAATGCTTCATCTTTGTGCTTCATAAGCCCTAACCAAACAAACCTTGAGAAATCATCAATGAATAATATCAGATATTCTTCTCCTCGAGGTGTCCTTTTCCTAAATGGACCACATACATCTGTATGGACTAGCTCAAGAGGCAAGCTAGCTGATCCTTCCTTCTCTGGAAAGTTAGTTCTGGTTTGCTTTCCAAACTGACAAGATTTGCATATGGTGTTGTCTGGAATTTTGATATCTGGAAGATCGCGAACTGCCTGATATTTGCATGCTTTCCTTATTTGTGAGAAGCTTAGATGTCCCAACCTTCGATGCCATAACCAGTGCTCTTCATCCTTGCTAAGATAGCATTGTTGTTGTCCTTCTTCAAATATGTACAGATTATTTGGAGTTCTTTTGCCTTTGAGAACTGTTTTACCTGTATCAAGATCACGAACAAGACATCCATTCGATCTAAAAATAACCTCGGTTTTTTGATCACACATCTGGCTGACACTTAGTAGATTATGCTTCAATCCATCAACATATAAAACATTTCCAGCCTTGACCTTTTCTTTCAAAGGAGCAATACCTTTTCCTTTTATAGTTGCAGGAGTATCATTTCCAAAAGAAACTTTCTTTCCCTTTTCTAAAGTAGAATAAGATTCAAGTTTTTCTTTATCACCTGTCATATGTTTCGAACATCCACTGTCAATGTACCATAGATTTTCCTGTCCTTCTGCATAAAATGCTATCCCACATCTTTCTGTTTGAGGTTCCTTTATTCTCCATGTTTTGGTGCTCGTGGCTTGTTCCTTTTTCTCCTGAAACCTGCTCCTGCATTCAGAGTCTTTATGACCAAAATTATTGCAAATAGAACATTCAACTTCATTTTCAAGAACCGAAAAGTTGTTATAGGTCCTTTTTGTAATCCCTGTCATACTTCTTTGTTTTTGAGCTTCCCTAGTCATGATTGTTTTATATGCAACACATTGAGCTGCTTTGTGACCAAAGTTATGGCAAGAAAAGCATTGTCCATTGAAGAAGCTTCTGCGGTTATTGAATCTACCAGCCAACTGATTGTAATTTCTATTTTCATCTATTCTTGAGCCAAACTGAGAAGATTTTACCTGTGGTTGGTTGTAGCTTTTGTTCACCCTTAAGAAGGATTGTCCCTGATAGTTTCTGTTTGTAATTCGTCCCTGCTTTACCTGATTATCTTCATTGTTCTTCTGCTCATTTCTTCTTGCTGCATCAAGATAACTTTTTGAGGTGGATGCTTGAGAGGTTTCTCCATTATAGCCCAAACCTGTCTTGTTTAGAGGAGACCGCTGCACATTGATAATCTCATCCAAAGTTTCAGATCCTTTGACAAACTTAAGATTAATAGCTTTTGTTTTCTCAATTTCTTTTCTGAGACCAACAATTTCACCTTCTAGTTTTTCAAGATGTTTTTCCTTTTCATCAATTTGAAATTGCAAAGTATCAATGATCACATTCTTTTCTTCTATGCATCTCTTGAGTCTAGTAATTTCATTATAGAGATTATCCACATCTACAGCATCCTCATAATCATCATCTTCAAATGCCATTAACAGCTTATATTTATTACCTTGTTCATCTTCATCACTGTTTGATAAGCCATCACTATCTTCATGGGTGTAGTAGCTTTTCTTATTTGCACTTTGTTTCTTGTTCCATCTAGCAGGTTCTTTTCCTTTATCCTTATAAGGACATTTTGCAGCATAATGACCTACTCTTCCACAAGCAAAGCATTTGAAAGGTAGCTTACCTCTGAACCTTCCAGAACCCCTTTGAAGATTTCTGACAAAATTTGATTCTTCTTCCTCTTCTTCTGGAACATGGCTTGCTTCATAGTAATCTTCTTTTCCTGATGCCTTAAAAGCAGCTTCCCTTCTGTCTGATGGACCTCCCTTTCTCATTTCATAAGCAGTTAGAATTCCATGTAGCTGAGACATAGTGAGAACACGGAGATTTTCTTTTTCTTCTATTGCAGATACTTTAGATTCAAACTTGGGGGATAATGATCTTAGAATCTTTTGAACTACTATAGTCTCTTTTATTTCTTCACCCAAATTTTTCATACAATTAACAATCTCATCTACCCGAAGAAAATAATTAGCCACACTTTCATCATTATACATCTTGAGAGTCTCATATTGAATCCTGAGAGTTTGAAGTTTAGCTTGCTTTAACTGTTCATCTCCTTCATAGCTAGTGATCATTTTGTCCCATATCTCTTTTGCTGATTTGAAGTGCATGACCTTCATGAATTCTGTTTGGGATATACTTCCTAATAGAGTACTGACTGCTTTTGCATTTGTTTCATACTGCTTTTTCTCAGCTGGATCTGTAGGAGTAGCTGAAGGAAAAGCATAGCCTGTTTCTACAATGTTCCAAACTTCTGTACCAAGAGATTGAAGATATGCAGTAACTCTTACCTTCCAATAATTGAAATTTGTCCCATCAAAAATCGGTGGCCTGATTGATGCTTCTTTCTCGTAGTTGCTCATGATGAATGATCTACCTTCAAGCGATCAAGCTTCTCTGAAGGACCTGCTCTGATACCAATTGTTGGAAATAATACTGAGAGGGGGGGTGAATCAGTATTATCAGATCAATCAAACTTTTTCAATGCTCAGAAACATATACGCTACTTCAGTTAAGTGAACCAGCGTGTACACGCTACTGTGACTAAATAAAACAACGTATAAGAAGAAAACTCATAATTTAGTTAGCTTATTCTTCAGTTAAGTTCATCAGGACATTATTCACCACATTAACAGTAAACAGGTGCAGTATAACAGAACAGATCAAAAGCCACACACATGAACACCAAGATATAAGGTGGAAACCCAATGTGGGTGAAAACCACCTGCTGCAAGTTGTCTCTATCTTTCTTTAATATGAAACTTCAGTTTACAATCTTTTGTACTGGTGCAGCCTTATACCAGTACGCAGGCTACAACCTGCAGAAGGCTACAACCTTCTCTCGTTCTCCAAACTTCCTTGGAAGGGAGCTCCAACCCCCTTTGCTCTTGTACTAGCCAAGATACTAGTACGTAGGTGCTGACCTACAATCTTCTTTCCTTCAGGTACCACCTTTCATACATTTTCAGACTGGATATTCCTGAAGCACAACATTACAATCTGAAGGCCACAATTCATTCACCTTTCACAACAGATCATTGAAGCATAAAACAACCAAACTTTGAATCACTGAACCACTGAACCCTGTCAATCACCAGTTACCAGAACACAGAACAGACTACAAAACTCTGCAATAACAGTCAGACCCAACTGTAAACCCAAAATCAAGCTTCAAAAGATATACGCTACTTCAATGAGCAAAACCCGCGTATACACGCGCTTTTACCGAAGCCAACCTGCGTACAGATCTAAAAATAAACTTTCTCAATTTGCAGCTGTACCAGACATCAGTTAGACCCAGAACATAACATTGCGACAGTATGCAGATCTAGAAATACGCATAATCAACCATATCATGATAGTGCATTTCAAACCATTAGATCCCGATCTATCCTTAGATCTAGTCTTCCATCAACCGATGTGATCTCTCCTTGGCTTAGATCAAGCAACCCAGAACCTGCATATCAGATCTCTTTCCTTTTCAGATATTCAAGCCTTTTCGAAAGATGATCTTGCCTAGTGATCTTCTTCTCCTTATATAGCCTTAGGCCTTGCTCAATACCAAGAGCCAAAACCATAGAAATCCAAAACCATCAACTGCGAAACTAGAGATCTACACGACTGTCGAGGTACTTTGGTCCAAAGACATGGGCACAAGAACCGAGGACTAACTACCATGGACCAAAAGGAAACTTCCCGACATATACGCACTTTTCTGTTCATGCATCTGCATGTATACGCGCCTTATTATATAGCTCTCCTGCGTATACGCGACTTAGTATGCATATCACCAGCGTGTATACGCAACTTGGACTTAATTAACCTGCGTATATGAGATTTCTCTTCATTCTGTAGACTGAACGGAGATCTGTCATCAAAGAGAGTTGCCATCAAGGACAACACTTGTATCATAGCGCCATACCTCAGCCAAAATGCCAACAGATTAGTTCTCCTGTGAGGCCTGGATTGATGTGTTCTCCATGGCAGCTTGGATTGATGTGTTCTCCATGGCAATTGTAGCAGGATTGATGTGTTCTCCTGTGAGGCCTGGATTGATGTGTTCTCCATGGAAATTGTAGCAGGATTGATGTGTTCTCCTGTGAGGACAGGATTGATTAGTTCTCCTGCCGAGGCATCCTACCCATGCAGTCTGGGACTCATGGGAAGTACCTCTCATCTGATCAATGAGCAGGGAAATGAAGTTAGGGACCATAGTAGTACTGATGGACGCATCGTTGTAACTAGCGTACTCCCTATGCTAGGATGACCTCCATTGATCTGGGATCAATGATACTGGTCTGGGACCAGTGGTAGGAGTTGTACCATACTATGACGCTGACTTCGGGTCGGTTGAGACTGGTCTGGGATCAGTGGTACATACTCTGAGACTGACTTTGAGTCAGTGGAGGATGATATTGGTCTGGGACCATTAGAGTTGTACTCACTATGGCGCTGACTTTGGGTTGGTTGAGACTGGTCTGGGACCAGTGGTACATACTCTGAGACTGACTTTGAGTCAGTATGATACATCTTCGATCATTTCTTCTTCTTCATAATTCAGACAAAAGCAGAGCAGAACAGAACAATGCAAGAGCAGAGCAGAACAGAGAAAAACAGTACAGATCAGTGCAGGGCAGAATAAGACAAAGCAGAACAGGCAGAATAGAGCTGAGCAGGGCAAGGGTCAGGCTGTATAGGGCAGTGCATTTGATGGATGAATAGTAACGACCGATAGACAGATTGCAGATGAAGTTCTCCATGGTTGAGAGGGAGTGTTAAAATTGGAAACCAAGGCAAAACTTCATGTGGGTCATCTTATTCATGGCTAATAATATTTTTATTAGATTCCTCTCATCGAGAGGTGTAGGATTGATATAAAGATCATCCAATTCCGATAAGTATTCATGGAGATATGAATTTATTTTGATTATGGAATTATTATCAAGCCGACCTACAACTCATGTAGGCTTAGAAGCCCAACAGTCGCATCTATTCACCCACCAACATTGTGTATAAATATAAGAGGACTTTTCCTCATTTGGACTCATTCATCGCATCACATCTCACTCTCTCTACTGCGCAGATATGAGTCTCTTCTCTACTGTGCTGAAATGGGTCTCTCTCTTTCACAGATGTGAAGCCGGAAACTGTTGAAACTGAAGCTGCAACTGCAGAAGTAAAGATTGACTTGCGTGGCCTAGAAGATCTCCTCTTTGGGACTGCACTGTAGGTTCATCTAAACCTCCTTTGAAAGTCGCAACTTTTGGTGGTGGAATGAAGTCAATCCGATGAATGGTTTGCAAGATATCGACTACCCTAGTTTGAAGCCGGAAACTGCTGAAACTGAAGCTGCAACTGCAGAAGTAAAGATTGAATTTCGTGGCCTAGAAGATCTCCTCTTTGGAACTGCGCTGTAGTTTCATCTGAACCTCCTTTGAAAGCTGCAACTTTTGGTGGTGGAATGAAGTCAATCCGACGAACGGTTTGCAAGATATCGACTACCCTAGTTTGAAGCCGGAAACTGCTGAAACTGAAGCTGCAACTGCAGAAGTAAAGATTGACTTGCGTGGCCTAGAAGATATCCTCATCTGAACTGCGCTGTAGGTTCATCTAAACCTCCTCTGGAAGCCGAAACTTTTGGTGGTGGAATGAAGTCAATCCGACTGTCGGTTTGTGAGATATGGTCTGCCCTAGTTTGATAATGAAGCCGCTAATGTTGATGCTATTGATCTAGGGTTTGCTACTGTTGATATGAATCAGATTTATTGTACTATTTCTCTCTGCTGAATTATTGAAGATAAAAGAAGATTTGATCAAAGGGTTTCCCCACACATTGTGGGGTTTGTCCCTGGCTAGCCACCACATCTTGTGTCTCTTGTCTTGGCTTCTTTTCTGTCGATTGTTTAATGTTCTATCTGCACTTTACTTTATGTACATGTGATTGCTAATCTATGGAATATAATAAGAAAAATAAGTAAACTGTTATAAGCATAGAACATACCATAACTTAACAATTACGCTACCAAGGAAGATAGAGATTTGATAAAGTGTTGGACATACTTGGCTTTATTGATGAAGACTAGGCTAGAGATCTAGATGATATAAGATCTAAAAGTGGGTATGTGCTTAACTTATTTGGAGTAATTAATTGGATGAATAAGAGAGACAATTTGTAGTGTTTCACTTTGAACTACAAAAGTTCAATGCATGGAAGCCACTCATGCAAGCAAGGAAGAAATATGGTTACAAAGAATTTGTTTAGGTATTGGGTTGGTACAACAAGATGTGAGGATAGATTGTGATAGTCAGAGTGCAACCTTCGTAGCAAAGAACCCAACATATCATTCTAAGAGAACACATATTGATGTTAAATATCACTTTGTGAGAGAAATGATTGAAGATGTTATTGGTGAAGGTAGATACTTTGAAGAATGTTACAGATTCATTATAAAATTGGTGAGCATTGAGAAGTTCTCTTGGTGTAGTGAAATAAAGGGCATTATTTACCTAGATTGTTGATCATGTACTCTTGTGCCCCCTTATGTGGAAAGAAAACAACAAGGGGGAGAATGTTGGGTATGTGTTATATTCTTTGCGTAACTACCTCCATGTGTTATACATTGTGTTGGGCACAGTTAGGGGTTCATAGGGGGTGAAGCCCCTCCTGCTTGGGGGGTTTGAGAAAAACATCCACAGAGAGCAATTTTTTGGTGGTTTTATGCATTCATTTTTTGCAGTTTTCGGCACATGGTTTTCCCCTTTAGTGGTTTTGTGGTGCATGGTGATTTAACCCATGTTTTTGTAGTTTCAATTAAGGAACTATGGTTGTATTATAATCCAAGGTAAATGGATTGGTCGTTTATGGATGCCATAGGATATATATATATATATATATATATATATATATATATATATATATATCTATATATATATATATATATATATATATATATATATATATATATATATATATATATATAACTACCTCCATGTGTTATACATTGTGTTGGGCATAGTTGGGGGTTCATAGGGGGTGAAGCCCCTCCCACTTGGGGGGTTTGAGAAAAGCATCCACAGAGA
The DNA here is from genome assembly GCA_031772625.1 of Pinus tabuliformis. Taxonomy (NCBI): domain Eukaryota; kingdom Viridiplantae; phylum Streptophyta; class Pinopsida; order Pinales; family Pinaceae; genus Pinus; species Pinus tabuliformis. Next base: position 150,978,779 of record CM062816.1, read on the forward strand.
GCAATTTTTTGGTGGTTTTATGTGTTCATTTTTTTCAGTTTTCGGCACATGGTTTTCGCCTTTAGTGGTTTTGTGGTGCATGGTGATTTAACCCATGGTTTTGTAGTTTTAATTAAGGAACTATGGTTGTATTCTAATCCAAGGTAAATGGATTGGTGGTTTATGGATGCCATAGGATATATATATATATATATATATATATATATATATATATATATATATATATATATATATATATATATATATATATATATCGTAATATTGTAAATAAGAATATATTGAAAAATCTTTTTGGTTTTCATGGTTTGGGTGCCTAGGGTCAAATTTTTGTGTTAATGTGTGTGTTTTCATTGCATCTTTTCTATTTTATTAAGAAACTATTTGTAGTAATTAACTATATAAGGTTAAAACCTACATAGGTTGCCTTGGCCTTATTTTAACTCACAAGTCATCTTAAAAACAAATGTAGGTTGGCTCCAACACCTTCATGAATAGGTTTCCTCACTATTCAACATTAATCTTGTAGGTCATCCCAAACAATCCAATTTTATGTTGGTCCATTGAAGAAGAAAGAAAATGCTCCAATCTCAAGTGCCTTCCTTTGTAATTTTTGCTTCCAAGAATATGTCTGAGTCAAATCCTTTCAACAATAGAAATTATGCATACGTTCATATTTATGCCCATCATTCTATAAATTTGTCACCATCGGGACTTCGAAGGAAACACCTTCATCACTAAGTGAACAAAAGGGAGTTTAAGGGTAAAATCCATGCCTCATTCCATTAATTAACATGAAAGGATGATGCGTCATGTTTGCTAGTAATTTTTCATCATCATGCTTAATTTATTATTCATGATTTAGGCTAGAAATAACACCTTTTTGCCATTGATTTCTATTACACACCTCTTTGTAGGTTTTAACCCTATATAGAAATTACCTGCAAACAATTTTTTTAAACAGAAAAATATAAAATGGTAAGATAATAAAATATAGACAAAGATTTTCTCCTGCAACCAAAAACCAAGAAAACCAAATTGATTTTTCATTATATTCCTTTCAATGTTACAATACATTATATACATGTCAAAGCATTCATAAACCCCAATTGATTAACCTTGGATTAGAACATAGCCATAGTTCCCTTAACTGGATCTACAAAAAACCATAGGAGAAAACCATCATGCCCAAAAAACAATGCTCAAAACCATGGGTAGGAGGCCTGGAACTAGTCATGGAAAGAATATAACACATACCCAACATTCTCCCACTTGTTTTTTTCTTTCCACATAGAGGGCCATAGGATTGAAAAATCATTGGTCCTAAGTAGCAACACCCATTGTTTCTCTACACCAAGAAAACTTCTCATTGCTCACAAAATTTTTCAATGCATCTGCAAAATTCTTAAAAGTGTCCACCTTTACCAACAACACCATTTTGCCTTCAACCATATCCCTCATAAAGTGATATTGAACATCAATATGCTTTGTCTTCGAATGATAAGTAGGGCTCTTTGCCATGAAAATTGAACTTTGGCAGTAACAGTCTATCTTTTAGCTTGTTGTACCAACCCTATACTTGAACACAATCTCTGCAACCAAATTATTTCCTTGCTTGCATGAGTGGTTGTGATGTATTCAACATCTGTAGTTGAAAGTGCCACCATAGACTGTCTCTTTCTCATCCAACTAGATGCTCCTCCAAATACGTTAAACACATACCCACTTGTAGATATTCCTTGATCCAAGTCTCCAACCCAGTCTGCATCAACAAACCCACATATGTCAAACATTGTTTCAAATCTTGGTCTTCCTTTGTAGCACAAACCATAATCATTAGTACCAAGCAAATACCTGAAAACCCACTTCAATGTTGTCTAATGCTCCTTCCCTAGTTTTGACGTAAGCATACACAATACACCCAATGCATGTGCAATATATGGTTTGGTGCAGACCATTGCATACTTCATACTACCAACTGCACTCGAATATGGAACACTAGACATTTCCTCTTCCTCTTCCTGTGTCTTGGGGGACTGTTCATAAAAAAAAATTTCACCTACAGGAATAGGAACCTTCATCGGTTAACTATCCTACATATTAAACCTTTGGAACATCGTCTTGACATACTTCCTCTAGTTTAATCAAAACTTCCTCTTTGCTTGATCTGGTTTAATTTCCATGCCCAAAATATAGTTTGCAGCACCAAGATCCTTCATGTCAAATTTAGAGGAGAATTGGGTCTTCAAATCCTACATAATTTCTTTATCATTTCTAATCAGCAACATATCATCCACATATAAGACTAAATAAATAACACAACTACCAATTAATTTAAAATACACACAGTGATCCACTTTTCTCCTTTTGAAGCCAAGTCCCCATATATATGTATCAAAATTTTGATACCACATCCTTGGTGACTGCTTTAACCCATACATAGACTTTTTTAACCTACATACTAGTTCTTTCTTACCCTTCACTACAAATCCTTCTAGTTGCTTCATGTAGATCTCTTCTCCCAAATCCCTATGAAGAAATGTTTCCTTCGCATCCATCTATTCTACCTTAAAATCAAAAGAAACATCAAGAGATAAAAGTAACCTAATAGTATCTAACTTGGTAATAGGAGAAAAATATCATGGCAAAAATCAATTCGATACCTGGGAATAACCTTTTGATACCAACTGGGCTTTGAATTTCTCCACCTTTCCCTTTTCATTCATCTTCTTCTTAAACACCCATTTGTTTCCAATGGGTTTCCTTCCAACTCACAACTCCACCAGATCCCAAGCCTCATTTTTTTCCAAGGCTTTCATTTCTTCTACCATGACCCTTTTCCAAAGTTTTCCATCCTTTGAATTCACTTCCTTCTTGACACTTCTGGGATCATCATCAATAATAGATAAAGAAAAAATTGAGAAAGAAAGCATATGGACTATACCTCTCTGGCTGCCTTCTCTCTCGAACTAATCTCCTCAAAGCTAGAGTGTGAAAATCTTCCTCTTTTGATTCATATTCTTTTGTAGAGTTTGATCCTTCCTCTTTCAGTTCAAATTATATCTTCTCTGGATCCTTTTCCTTTGGTATGACTTCATGTTGAATAACATCTTTCACTTCTCTAAACACCACATCTTGAATGGACACAACCTTTCTTGTTTCTAGGTTCCAAAGCTTATAATCTTTTAAAGCATCCTTATAGCTAATAAAGACGAACCTTTCAAATTTATTATCTAACCCAGTTATTTTCTCCTTTGGGACATGTACACATGCATCACAACCAAATACCCTGAGATGTCAGAGACACGGTTTCTTACCAGTCCATACCTCATGTGGAGTCTTATTTACCAATGTTGATGAAGGTTCTTTGTTAAATAGGTAACATGTAGTATCCATTGCCTCTTCCTAGAATTATTTCCCTAACCTGACATCGTTGAACATGCATCTTGTCTTTCATTAGAGAAATTTTGAGGTCTAAAATGGGCCTTAAAACAAAAAATTACAACCAAAATCAACTTTATAAGAACCAATAGGATTCAAGATGGCGATGTCAACCATGGGGCATGATTGACCATTTTTGGAGTAAAAAAAAAAAAAAAAAAAAAAAAAAAAAAAACTACTTTTTCAATTCATATTTTCAACTTATCTCCCTACAGTTTTACTCGATTTTCAAGCGCAAGCACTCATTGGATGAAAAATTTAATTCCTCATCCAATGAGTAGCCATGTTGCATACTTTAGATGGACCTACTACAAGAAAATTAGAAATACATGAAAAAACATGATTGCAATCACATTTTTCATGTATTTCTCTTTTTCATGTAGCAGTGTCTATTGAAAATACGCAACATTGCTACTCTTTGGATGAGGAATTAAATTTTTCATCCAATGAGTGCTCCCGCTCGGAATTTTAGTAAAATAATACAGAGATAAGTTGAAAATAAGAGTTGAAAAATTAGTTTTTTATTTTTTCCCTCTAAAATTTGATGATGTAATCTAATCTTCATTTTATTATTTCCGCTATTATTTTATAATATTCCTTAGGAGGCCCATTTTAGACCTAAAAATTTCTCTAATGTCTAGCAACGTCCTGCTCATTCTTTCTGCAATCCCATTTTGTTGAGATGTGTATGGAGTAGTCTTCTACCATACTATACCACACTTCCTATGGAACTCTTCAAATTCCTTCTTGCAGAACTCTCCACCATTATCTATCCTTAACACCTTAATCTTCCTCTCTGTTTAAATTTCCACCAGAGCCTTAAATTATTTGGACCTGTCAAAGACTTTTGATTTATTCCTGAGGAAATATATCTATGTATTCCTTGAGAATCCATCTATAAATGAGACATAGTACACAAACTTACCTAGTCATGAAATCGACATAGATCCAAACACATCACTGTGCACAAGCTCTAATATCCCTTTCGCCCTCTTATCACTAGAAGGGAAACTCACCTTATTTTTCTTTCCATATACACATTGTTCACAGAAATAGAAATCTAGAGAGAAATTAGACATACCTTCTATAATACCAATACCATGCAGTATTCAAAGGCCCTTCTCTCTAATATGTCCAAGTCTTTGATGCCACAACATAGTCTTTTCTCCCAAGACCAATATATTTTCTGCTCCACTTTTAGGAACCATAGAACTATTACACCCATCAACAACAGTGCTACCTAGAAGCTTGTACAAATTTCCAATCTGAACTCCCCGCATCAATACTAATGCTTCCTGAACCATCCTACAAATATATTTCTCGAACACTATTTTTACACATGCATCATCCATCTTGATTACAATAATTAGATTTGTGGCCAATACAAGGATGTGCATAACAATAAGAAGTTTTATAATCCTTCCACCTTGCAATTTCAGCTTGATTTTTCTACATCCTATTATTATGGTCTTCCTGCCATCACCTAGGAAGACATCACCACCATCATATTTCTCATACTTGCAGAACCACTCCATATAGGGAGTCATATGAAAGTAGTCACCTAATTCAATGATCTGAAAATGGAATGTACTTGAATAAAGGGTACAAGGTATCCATTTCCAATAATTTTAAAGGTACAAACAACTCTGAAAATGTGAGAACTTCTTATTTCTTATACAGAGATAGACTGTAGGGGCATTTACCGGATATGTCACCTCTAAAGAGAGGATGAGATCCAGAGGCTACTTGGCCCTCTACAGACTCTGCCTAAAGAAATAATAGAAGTAAACACGCAGCTGTCATTAAAATCCTCATGCTTGAAGCTTGATGTCTTACGGAACAAAAATAAATAAATTTGCACAGCTATTTAGGTGTTTATGTGTGGATGCAAGTTATTTAAATTTGCTATTTAACACATTATATCAGATTTGTTTAGCATGAAACCTTCAACAAATAATGACACAAAGATGATGAAGCAATTCACCCCTCCTGGGCTACATCTGCTAGACCAAGCCTCCCAAACTAGGCTTGTCCTCTTGTATTAAGAATGTTGCAAATGCTAATACAAGTATATAAGTGCCTCTAAAGAAAATTCTAACTGTAAATACAGAATTAGAATATAGGAAACAGCTAAGAATGCTCTTCCCCAAGCACTAAGCAGTGAAATTGTACCTTAAACAATACTTTCTCCAAATGGCCCTAGTGGCCCTTTAAACTTCTATGAAGAAATTTGAGGTGGAGATGACCTCCAATGGTTCTGAAACCTCTGCCAATGGACTCAGAAGGTCTAAAACAACAGAAATAGGCTTTTGAATCACCAAAAAATGATGAATACAACCCCCAAACAGCTCAAGCACCGAAATGGCCCTCGTGGCCCATAAATCTTCCCTAAAGCTAAACAGTGAGAAGAACGCCTCAACAGGAAAAATGAGCTGTAGAAATGGATTTAGAACATTGAAAAAATTCAGAAATAACCTTCGTTTCACATTCAATGGCTGCACACATCCCAATGTAGCTCCAAAACTGATATGGCCCTAGTGGCTCCTAGAACTTCCACGAAGCAAAATCACCTACAAATGACCTCCGTTGGGTGTGAAACCTATGCCAATGGCTTCAGAAAGTCGAAGAGACCCAAAATAAAAAAAAAATCGTCCATAAAGGACTTTCCTAGCCAAAGTTATGGCTCCTTCAATACCACTGCCAGTTTGCCCCTAAAACCACTCCAGCTAACTTTAGTTAACTGCAGTTAAATTTGCCACATATGGAGGGTCCGCCAAAAATGGTGCCTCTACCAAAAAAATCCGCCAGGACTGAAGTTACATTGAATGTTGAAGTGCACGTGGTCACATGGGACCGTTAGAGGGCAGTTTGCCTTGGATTCTGTGCCGGTGGGTAGAAAATTTAAAGTTTAATAAAAGTTTTTACGGTTTCCAATCACGTCTGAACTGCATGGTGTAATGGTGAAGGCTATGTGCTGTTATTTGGGAGGTCCATTTTCAAACCACACCTATGCCAAAACAAATTTTAACATATGAGCCCTGTTGCTGACGTCACCTGCGCCACGTGGTGGCCTCTGGGCCTTCCACGTGGCAGAATTCTACTGGCTTTTTAAAATAGAATATTCTGGAGAATATTTTTTAGAATATTCTGTAGAATATATTTTTTTTAATTTTTTGAAAAAAATTCAAAAATGAAGGGTTATTGGGTGATTTTCTTTTTGGCATAACTTCTGCATACGAAGTCCGTTTTTTGAACCGTTCATGGTGCCAGAATCAGGGGGACGAGATCAATCCGGTCATTCAGGTTTGAACCAGTTCTGAGTACTTTCATTTTTGATCATTTTTCGACACTTGGTCTTCAGCTCCTGATCATTCAATAAACCATGCCCCATGATCTACATGTGTACTTGAATAAGAAGCCAAGTCCACGTCCCCACCTTCATCTTAGGTGGTTTTCGCCTTTGTGGAAATAGAAACATCAAATCCCTTTCCTTTCTCACGAGTTTTAAATCTACAATCCTTTTTGTATTGCCCTTTTTTTGGCATTTCCATCATACCTTTACAGATTTTCCTAGAGATTTAGATCTCCCATTTGGGGACTTATTTTTGTTTCTGTTCTGGGAGCATCATCTTACAGGCAAGGCATCTCCATTCTGTCTCTCCATATTTTTTTGTCTCATCTCCTCCAACAACAAGGATGAGACTATTTCATAAAACTTCAAAGTAGTTGTATTGCTACCTATATCATCAACCAGACTATCCCATGAGTCTGGTAGAGAACATAATAGATTTATGCACTTATCTTCATCTGGAATTTTAATATCAACATATAACAACTGACTTACCACATCATTTAAGATGTTTAGATTATCTATCACCAAGTCTACATCCTTCATCCTTAGGTTATACAACTTTTTCCGCAGGAACAATATGTTCACTAGAGACTTAGATTTATAGAAAGCCCCTAACTTGTCCCACAAATCATTTGTCATAGCTTCCCATGATATATTCAAAAATACTTAATCTGAGAGACATAATCACATTATGCTCTTCGTCTTTTGATCTAACTTCACCCGCTCTTTTTTCAACATTCATCTTGGTGTTGTACCTGGATCTACAACAATACATTGATCTTTGTCCATCAACAAATCCTCCATCTTGAGCTTCCATAGATCAAAACTATGTCCGATGAATTTCTCGATCTCTATCTTTCCATTGTTCGCTATCTCCTTTCACCACAAGTATTGATCTTGCATATCTCCCACTATAATAGGATCTATCATAGGCTCGAGAAAAATCCCTTAGCCGCAAAGGCGTCCCCTTGAATCCAAAACAACTCTTATACTAGATGTAGGTTTTAACCCTGTACATAATACCTACAAACAAATTCTTAAAAAATATATATATAAAATGGCGAGATCATAAAATATACGCAGGGATTTTCTCCTAGAACCCAAAACCAAGAAAACTAGATTGATTTTTCAATATATTCCTTTCAATGTTACAATACATTATATACACGCCGAAGCATTCATAAACGCCAATCCATTAACCATGGATTAGAACATAACCGTAGTTCCCTTAACTAGATCTACAAAATACCATGGGAAAAAACATCATTAGAATATAACACATACCCAATGCTCTTTATAGAAAATTTTCTTGTAGCTCATATACTAGAACTAGCATAACCCAAAATTTCATACACCTTCTATAACTCATATGACTAAGGCACACAATATACTTCTTAGTATTAGATATGGCCTTTTCACATGTAGAGCATGTGTATTTCATAAGAGTTCTAAAGGATAGGGAAAATAACCTTTGCCAACAACACCTTTACCTTGTAGGTTGCATAACGAATCAATACTTCCTCCTAGATTACCTCATGAAAGATGGTGGGTAACACATCGAATGTGTGCCATCACTAAAGGAAAGCAGGCATCATTTTTTCATTACATATAAAGTTATCTTAATTATATCATATTTCCTATTACAATCACTATTGACAAGTATGCACCACTTGGAATATAAATTGTTGGTGTGGTTGGATTCATCATGTTAGGAGGATAGATATTTTACGGAAACCTAATTTGAAGAAAGGAAATGTGGCAAACAAGAAAAATTAAGGAATCTCACAATTTATTTATTCAAGTTTCCATTCAATTTAATAGTTTTTTTTGTTGTTGGATGAGTTGAATCATTGTTTGTCTAATAAGGATTACCTTGACAGACGATGTATGGTTGCCTTTCAAAATTGATACACAATGTTAAAAAAAAGGTTCAATAAGAATGACACACATAAGTAGTTGGATTAGACCACTTGGCCAAAATGTTAGCTTTAACATGGTAGCTATCTTATTCTTCTTGTAATTTTCGATGGTAAGCTGACAATTTAAAGACACATACCTTGTTGGAAATTGGCTATGCATAGTCAAAGGTTCGAAATTGCTACCATTTCCAAAATTGAATGTCCAAAGAGTGCAACAATTATCATATTTTAATATTTAAGAGATGTGAGGAAGAGAGTACATAAGAACTAATGGATGGTTGTGGACATTGGTTAGAGAATGCATGGTAGTAAGCTTAGAAAAATGACTACAAATACAAAGTACAATGGGCATCAAAGTATGCTAGTTATTAAAGTAACTAATTATTACCTTTGAATTTAAAGATATTAGCATCCATCTAATGTTGGTTTAGCATCCACGTTAGAAAATCTAATGTTGGTTTACCTAGTTTTGTTTTTCAAGCTTGAGCTACTCACTTGTTGTTGGAGCATAATCTATGCTTTAGTTTTTGACTCCCTAAGATGGAGATCTAAACTATGATGTTTGAGACCAAGCTTATGGAAAACCCTCTAAATGGAGATTTTCATGGATAGTGGTTGGGAGGCATCCAATTGGTGAGGAGGTGGCAAGGCTATACAAAAGTATAAGGTTTTAGCTGCTACAAACGCTTGATTACAACATTTCCATAATCATTGTTAGAGCCTCATTTTCTACCAAAATCAGTTAAAATGACTACGTAGAAATTTATTTATTTAAATTGTTATTTGTTAATTATAACAATTGGGAAAAAGAAATAGCATACACTCAAGGAATAAAATCATATCATATAGCTATGAATTCACAAAGAATTCAATTTATAAAATTTAGTAAACAAGAAAAAAGAAACTAATCTTTAAACATGGTTGCAAATTTGGAGTGAAGATGAGTCGTATAATAACTTTATTAATTTTGAATGAAATTAATTAATTTTTATATTCTTACTAAAATTACAAACGTGGGCGATCCGATATAGAAAATCTTCCCAATGTAATGTAGTTGTACTTTAGCCTGAGGATGTGGTCTAATAGTTAGGTGGGGAGTTTTGGTCTTTACAAGTCTTGTGGTCCAATCCTAGGCATGACTATATATGTCTAAAAAAATGATTTCTTGTAACCTCATTTTATTTTTATTATAGAAAAGTTATGAATCTCTCAAATAGTGCATGCAAAAGTAATATGGAGGTAACTGAATCATGGGAGCTATTACCATTTTTGGCTTGTGGTACATAGATTAAAATAGAGAGGAGATGAAGGGAGTCCAAGAGTTGCATATGGTTTATATTGAAATCAATAAATATTCTCATCAGGATTGAGATGGTCGAGTTGGCCTAAATTGCCAGATAAGAAATGTTGTGCCAACTTGGCCTAAATTGTGCGTTCACTCCCTCCCCAAAAATTCAATTTTGCTTTATTAACTGGAAGACTAAAATTTTATTCCTCAAAATTATCAACAAGAACCTTTGGTATTTTATTAGGGTTTTGTTAGAGTTACGACTTCTGCAACAAAACTTCTATTTTGTTTCAGTTTGTAATGAGGTCATAATTTATTAAACTCAGCGTTTGGACTTTTGGTTGTAGGTTTTAACCCCATACAGAAATTACCTACATACGAATTCTAAAACACATATAATAAACAATGTGAGAGCATAACACATAAAACAGATATACACAGAGATTTTCCCCTGGATCCCGAAACCGGGACTACCAAATTGATTTTTCATTATGTTACTTTCAATCTTATAATACATATTTATCCATGCCGAAGCATCCAATACCATGGACCAAAACCCATCACGTCCAAAACACTGGACCAAAAACCATCGCATCCAAAAACATGTGCGAAAATCATGCACAAACCATAGGTGGGTCTACCCAACCTAACATAGGTTCCAAAACCAAAATTGTTTGGGGATCTGCCCCAGACCCCACTCTAGCCCCAGACCCCATAGAGTGGGGTTACTTGCACCCCTCAAACCCCCTGTGACCCCCCCGCTACGCAATCGGCGCAAGAAAGGGGGGGCTCCCCCCCTCTAACCCCCCGGTTAACTATGTGGGCTAGTTGTGGAAAGAATATAACACAACCCAACATTCTCCCACTTGTTGTTTTCTTTCCATAGGGGGCCATAAGAGAGCTTAGTCATTTATCCAAGCCTGCAACACTCATTGTTTCTCTACACCAAGAGAACTTCTCAGAGCTCACAGATTTTTTCAATGCATCTACAGTATTCTTCAAAGTGTCCACCTTTACCAACAACACCTTTTGCCTTCTATCATATGCCTCACAAAGCAATACTGAACATCAATGTTCTTTGTCTTTGAATGATATGCAGGGTTCTTTGCAAATAAAATTGCACTTTGGTTATCACAATCTATCCTTATAGCTCCCTATACTAACCCATACTTAAACACAATCTCTGCAACCAAACCGCTTCCTTGCTTGCATGAGTGGTTGTCATGTATTCTGCCTCTGTAGTTGATAGTGCCAGTACAGATTGTTTCTTACTCATCCAACTGACTGCACCTCCAAATAGGTTAAACACATACCCACGTGTAGATCTTCTCTGATCCAGATATCCAGCCCAGTCTGCATCAACAAAGCCATGAATATCCAACACTTTGTCCAATCCTGGTCTTCCTTGGTAGCACAAACCATAATCACTAGTGCCACACAAATACCTGAAAACCCACTTCACTGTTGTCCAATGCTCCTTTCTTGGTTTTGACATAAACCTGCTCAATACTCCCACTGCATGTGTAATGTCTGGTCTAGTATAGACCATTGCATACATCAGGTTACTAAATGCACTTGCATATGGAACACGGGACATGTCCTCTTCCTCTTCTTGTGTCTTGGGACACTATTCAGTAGATAACTTTACACCTACAAGAATAGGAACCTTCACTGGTTTACTATCCTGCATATTAAATCTCTGCAATATTATCTCGACATACTTCCTCTGGTTTAACCAGAGCTTCCTCTTTGCCCGATCTCTTTTAATTTCCATGCCCAAAATATAGTTTGCAGCACCAAGATCTTTCATGTCAAATTTCGAGGACAATTGGGTCTTCAAATCCTGGATAATTTCTTTGTCATTTCCAACCAGCAACATATCATGCACATACAAGACCAAATAAATAACGCAATCACCAATTAATTTAAAATACACACAGTGATCTGCTTTGCTTCTAGTGAAGCCAAGTCCCCGTATAAATGTATCAAATTTCTGATACCACATCCTTGGTGACTGTTTTAACCCATACAAAGACTTCTTTAACTTACATACCGGTTCTTTCTTACCCTTCACCGCAAAGCCTTCAGGTTGCTTCATGTAGATTTCCTCTTCCAGATCCCCATGAAGAAATGTTGTCTTCACATCCATCTGTTCGACGAAAAATCAAAAGCAGCAGCAACAGATAAAAGTAATCTAATAGAAGTTACCTTGGCAACAGGAGAAAAAATATCACCAAAATCAATTCCCGACACCTGGTAATAACCTTTTGCTACCAATCGAGCTTTGTATTTATCCACCTTTCCTTCTGCGTTTGTCTTCTTTTTGAACACCCATTTGTTGCCAATGGGTTTCCTTCTAGTCGGTAACTTCACCAGATCCCAAGCCTCATTTTTGTGCAAAGATGCCATTTCATCAACCATGGCCTCTTTCTAGAGTTTTCCATCCTTTGAATCTACTGCTTCCTTCACAGTTCTAGGATCATCATCAGTAATAGATAAAGCAAAATTTGAACAGAAAGCAGATGGACTATACCTTTCTGGCTGCCTTTTTTCTCAAACTGATCTTCTCACACCCGGAGTTTGTGGCTCTTCATCTTCTGATTCTTCCTCTGATGTAGAGTCTGATTCTTCCTCATTTAGCTCAAACTTTATCTTCTCAGGTTCCTTTGGTTGGACTTCATGTTTAATAACATCTTTCACCTCTCTGAACACCACATCTCGGCTCTACACAACCTTCCTTGTTACTGGGTTCCAAAGCTTATAACCCTTTAAACCATCCTTATACCCAATAAAGATGCACTTTTCAGATTTACTATCCAACTTGGTTCGTTTCTCCTTTGGAACATGTACATATGCATCACATCCAAATACCCTCAGATGTGAAAGAGAGGGTTTCTTACCAGTTGTTACAGGGAAAAGTGTTTATTTGGAACTGCTCTATCCCACTAAGGTGTGACAGCTGCCTTAGAAACAAACAGAGAAAAACTACTTTTGTTTTTCCTTTATGAATTATAGCTAGAGAGGAACAGAAAGACCAACCTCTGTCTTGCGCTAATCCTTCGATTCGATCCCTCTCTTCTTTGATAGTCCTCAGCTACCTACTCCCTTGTACGCCGAGCTTCACAAAGTACCTATAAGATCATAGAAGCATAGCACTATACAAAGACATGGATCTATATTCATAAACAATCTAGGATCAGATGTAAATTGACCATACATATGTAACAAGCATCAATGATACAAAAGCATGGAGGAAAACTCAACACTACAACAAAATAGGCATTTTGCGCCAGATTTAGCACCAGATTTTAGTGCATTTTTTCTCAATTTGGATGAGCAGCCTGGTGCTAAATCTAGCTCTATTGTACAATTTTTAAAGCGTCCTTTTTTGCACCAAATTTTGCATCTTCTTTTACGCCAAATTTTGCATCTTTTTTTATGCCAAATTTTCCATCATTTTTTGCACCAAGATTTTCATTTGGTTTTACAACATGTTTTGCTTCTAGTTTTGTGCCATTTTTTGCATCTATTTTTGCATCATTTTTTGCTTCCTCTTTTGTGGCATTCTCTGCTTCTAGTTTTGTGTCATAATTTGCATCGAGTTTTACACCATCTTTGGCATCTGATTTAGTGCCTTTTATTACATCCAGTTTGTGCCAATTTTTGCATCTGGTCTTATGCCATTTTTTTCTTCTAATTTTGTACTTATTTTTACATCTATTTTTGTGCTAGTTTTTCTGCCTTTTTTTACACCATTTTTTCCATCCAATTTTGCACCATATGTTGAATCTAATTTAGTGCCAACTTTTGCATCCATTTTTGCATTTTATTTATCTCCCTTTTTTGCATCCTATTTTGCACCATATTTTGCATCTAATTTTTCATCATTTGTTGCATCCAATTTAGCATCATTTTTAACACCATTTTTTGCATCCTTTTGGGCATATAAATTTGCATCCTATGTTGAACAATGTGTTGCATCCACCTTTGCATCCCATTTTGTGTCTATTGTTACATTCAATTTTGAGCCATTTTTTTCGTCTACTTTTGCATTTTTTTTTGCACCAAGTTTTGAATGATTTGTTGCACCTTATTTTAACATCCAATGTTGCATCTCAATTTGCATCCAAATTTGAGGCACTTTTATGCCCATTTTTGCACCATTTTTGCACCATTTTTTCTTCTTTTGTGTCCAATTTTGCACCATTTTTTATGTTCAAATTTTCATCCTTTTTGGCATCCAAATTTTCATCCTTTTTTTTGCCACATTTTATGTCCACATTTGCATCTCATTTTTCACCTAGATTTTAGTTTGAATTTTCATCTAGTTATGCATCATTTTTGACATCCTTGGTTTCACCCTTTTTTAGTCCCATTTTGCATCTTGTTTTGTGTCTTTTCTTACATCCTTTTTACACCCAATTTTTCATCTTAATTTTACACCATTCTTTGCATCCTGATTTTGGTGTCCTTTTTTGCATCCTTGTTTGCACCCAATTGGGTATCCTTTCATATGCCCTATTTTGTTCCCTTCTTTGTGTCTAGTGTTGCACCATTTTTTAATTTTACTTTAAAACCCTTTTTGTGTCATTGTTTGCATCTTGTTTTTATGGCTAGTTTAACATCCAATTCTACTCCAAATTTTGCATCCATTGTTACATCCACTTTTAGCTTCTTGTTTAGAGTTTTAAATTTATTTCCATTTATGACCCCCTCTATGGGTTCATTTTACTAATTTCATTTACATAGTGAAATATATTAAAGTTTCTAATTATCATTTTGTTGTAGGATTTAATGCATGGTTAGATGAACATAAAACCATCTCACTTTATCCCGAAAACCTAGGATAGACCAATTAAGAGAAAGGTTGTCCCAAGGCTCGAGATTCTTAGTAAATCAAGATGTAGAGTATAGATTAAGAAAAAGAGAAGGAATTCTTGTGAGTCCTTGTATGCAAGTCTTCTTGGAGTTTTTAGTATAGCTAGGAAGCGCTCCTAGCTAGCTCCAAAGCTTGGTCCTACACATAAGAGAGAGAATAAAGCAACATTCATAGCATAATATATTGATAATCGAAACTATCAAAAACATATAAATATTATTGAATAAATAAGTATAAACCAAAATCTCATACATTCATTAGTTAAATAGAATAAGTAAAGAATGAATAGAAACAAATGGAAGGAAGAACAACTGATCTATATTAATAAAGGAGTTGGAGGAAAGTTACAACAATCATATGTAGTTGCAGCAGAACCTCCCCCAACTCCTAGCTCCAAAACTCTCCATCTCAAGATAGATCTCAGCAGCGTGACAATACAAGAATTCCCATCATTTTCTCAATGGCCAAGCCTCCAATATATAGGAAAGTTAAGGCTATGAAGATTTCCCAAATTCCTCATTAGTTCAATTTGGGAAAAATCTTTTGGGTGAATAATGTTTCCTCATATAAAAATGGCCTTTTCCACTTTTTAGATGCTTTTGTGCTTAGGAAAAAGCTTCCCCATGCTTTATGGCTCTTTCCCACTTTTGTATGCTTTTATATTTTAGGAAAAAGCTAAAGATGAGGATAAAGAGATCACATTCCACCATATGAGTTTCTAAATTTGAACAGGAGTGTCAAATTCAAATTTTAGTTTTCTTATGTTTTAGTTTTTTTTAATATATATTTAGTTTTAGTATTTTTTTATTTTCTAAAAAAATATATTTAGTTTTTGGTATTTTTTTTCTATAAGAAAAATTATATTTTGTTTTTATAAAAATGGATTTTAAACATTCCATTCATGCTAAATTTGTGATTTTATGATAGGAGTTTAAATTATATATATATAATTAGCTTAATGCCATGTGTTGTGTCGTTGAGATGGGTATTATACATCTCTTCCTTGATAAGTTATAGAATGTGCTCGGGTTTTCTTAATGCAATAAAACTAATTATGTTCTTCATTATATCTTGAAACATTCATCTTGAACCTATTAAAACAATAAAGTTAGAATAGGTTTGCCTTTGTCCTTTGTAGATCTTTGTCCCCATCAATCTTGGTCCTAATAGTTTAATTGTCTTATGGTGGCCTTGATTGGTCACTTCCATTAGTTGCATGCTTTATAGTTGTCTGTTAGTGACATTTTTTAGGCTTGATAATATGTTATTTAATTTATTAAAACATGTTATTGTCCATATTAGTGTTAAATACTAATATTAAATATGTTGGTTTTTTACCATGGTTTAGCAAAACGTTCCCAAAAGGTTTATAGATTGTATTTTATAATGCAATGATTCATTGCTTGATGAAATTATTTTGGATTTTTTTTTTAATGATTCATTGGTTGATGAAATTGTTATGGATATTTTTTTTAGTACATTAAATTGTATGTGATAAAGTCAAAAGTCACCTCTTTTTTAGGTTTTCATTGGTCAATTTCCCTTAAGGCCATCAAGTTCACCATTCGGTCCTAGGTTAAGGAAGTACAGGAGTCATGAAGTGGAATTGTCCAAGCACATAAATCTTGAGAAATGTTTTTTTAGTCACATTATACTTCCTTTTTGTGTAAATTATCGATGAAAATAGTCTCATAGAACATGAGGGGACTCAATAGTAAAGGAAAACAAAGACTCCTAAATGAAAAATGGTACACAGAGCACCCATCAATAATTTTGATATAAGAAACAAAAATATTAAGTGAGGTTCATTAAATATTCATTATTATAGTTATTTTAATATTAGAATTAAATATTCCCGGATGCGGGTGCTGACACGCTCAAGGACGGTGAGCCATATGCCACGCATGTGCCACCCCAGGTGAACAACACGGCCTCTTGAAGAAACGCCGACTTAGATATCTGGTTCAATCTTTGAGTCTGAAGCATTCAATACAGAGCGATCGGGGCAGTAGTATGCAGTTAATGCACACAGGCTACGAGGGAATTGAGTCCGTTAAGGTGCCGAGGACACGATGCAGATACAGAGGAATGTTGGATTTAGGGAAGAGAAGGTTCAGAACGTTGCGCGGAGAGTGGAGGTCTGGCCATCCTGGAACGCAGTTGGGAGCTCTAGCTGTGGGCAATGCTGTGGGAGGGATAAGCAATTCGGAAGCAATCCAGAACAATTGGCTATACGAGCCAGCTTACTCGCAAAATAATTCATCTCGGTGGTGGTTGCGCTCAGTAATCGAGCCCAAGGCACTTCTCAGGCATTCAAGGAAGGCTGCAAGGTATACATGGCGAAATTGCGGGAGCGACAACCCTGTAGGAGAGGGCCATTGCGTGGGTCTTCGTCCCGACAACCTGCAGCAAACGAGCATCACCATTGTTGCTGTTGCTACTGTCATCGAAGAGCTAGAGCAATTCCGCTTCCAGCTGAGCAATTCTTGGAGGTTGGCGGTGCCAGAGAGGGAGAGCCTATGCTGCCCGCGTTCGGCTCGGTCATTTTCACTTTGGGTGGCTCAGCAGATAATGCTGGGCTCAATGCCCATGTCTCAGTCCTGTTCACCAAATTACCTGAAGGAACGGAAGCTGGGAATCAGCAGGGCCCGTTGGAAACGCCTCAGGGAGATTCTGGAGGGGAAGCTTCAGCGGCACCACCACCAATGCCACCGGGAGGTTCTGGAGAGGTTGTTACAGCTGTGCAACCATCGATGGAAGCAAGCAGCAGGGGGAAGGAACCTATGCAGGCCCCCTCACTTACATTGGGGCCGACACCTCCGGGCATTGACGAGGAAAAATGGAGGGCGATGTGGGAAGGCGTCGAAGAGGGACATGGATGGGCGTACATCAAGGAAGATAAAAGCCTCTGTGAAGACGCTGAGGCACATCTCGCAGCTATCCGTCCACCCTCAGCCCGATTCCAGGATTGAAGCAACAACGAGTAATTTGGTTTTGCAATTCGGTTATGTTTATTGGCAGCAGACACCTCTGTCTCTATCTTGTTCATGTTTGTATGGTCTCTGGTCAATTCTCTACACTGTTCAGTTTATGTTGGTTCAGTTTTGGCTGTCTGATAGCCATAGCACTCAGTCAATATCAGTAGCAAGCCCCTGCGTGGGCAGTCCTGTGTCTATTGTGTGTAAAGTTGCACCTTAGTGCATTAGTTTTCATGTATGTTGGGCCTCTCTGGAGGAATTTTGTTAATTTTGGCAACGATTATGGGAAGTCTAGTCGGTGCTGCCCCTGCGCGGGAGCTTTTGGAAGCTGGGAATTTTGTAGATGCTGCCCCTGCGTGGGAGCTCTCTGCGCTCAAGCCAAGAAATCTAGGGTGCATTTGTTGGCCCTGGCAGGCATGTCTCACTGTTTGTAAAAGTTTTCATGTACATATAATACAATAATTTAGATAGTCTTTTACCGAGAAAAAAAAATATTAGAATTAAATATTCATTATTATAGTTATTTTAGAATCATTTACTATATCATTTTTGGCTTCCCGAATTGAAAGAATAATATTTTAAGTTTGAATTATACATGTTGATTTTTAATAGGTGTTGATGAAAGTGTTGTGCTCAACAAATTTGTCCTCTACCAAATGGAATTCATGAATAAATGGATTGATATGTATGATATAAAAAGGAAAGAAGTGTTAGAAGCAAGGAAACAATTTAAGATATCAAACCCAAGGAATGCCCCACTTCCCACTAATATTTCCGGTCAATGGGGAAAAGAATGCACAATAGAATGGGTTTCTAAACAAATTCAAAACCAAATAGATGAGGAAGGAATAGATGCAAACATAATAGAAGATGAGATCAACATGTGCAGAGGATGTGAAAAAAAGGTAAATTTTGAATTATTACAAAATGTTGCTTGAATACATTATCACATTGTTAACTATTTAACTATGCACAATCATATTTAATTTCACTCAAGTAAATGGCTTGTCACAGGTGAGGAAGTATCCTGCAATGTGGGCATACGGTCATCATTATCGTGTAGAAAGAGTAGATGCAAAAAGACGATCCTTCGATTGTGGGGTCATGGTTGATTTCAAGCAATCACGTCGAGCAAGTTCAAAATATAAAAATGTTATTGAAGGGAATCTTCAATACGTTGGAAAAATACAAGAAATTATTGAGTTAGATTACCGCTCTTTCAAATGTATTATTTTTAAATGTAAATGGTATGAAGAATTTGACAGGACACGGAGACATGATATCCATAGTGGATTGTTTTCTATAGATTCATCAAAATACCTACCACTGGATAAGGAGCCCTATGTTCTACCAATTCATTGTGAGCAGGTATTTTTTCACTAAAACAATATAAGAAATATAAGAAATAATGGTTGTATGTAATTTTGTAATTCATTTTTTATTGTGGATATATACATTCTCATTGATAATAAAATTTGATACCACTGGAGATCTAATATATTTATCTTCTTCACATGTAGGTTTTTTTCTATGAAGATATTTTGGATCCAAAATGGATATTTGTCATTCATTATGATCCAAGATTAAGGCATATATTCGAAGATGCCTCAATCAATACAGAGAAAAGTAATGATGACCAACCAAATATAGTTCAAGAATCGGGGAACATAGAACAAATTGGCATCAATGATGATGTTCAACCAGAAGACTGTGAACTAGATGATGGTGACAACATTCCTTTAGCAGTATGGAGAAGCAGGGCTAGAGGTGTATTTTCACAAAATGATAAATTAGATGAGGCAATTCACCATGACAACCAACAATTTCCAAAGGCAAATGATCTTATAGAAGAAGGCAATATTGATGATATACAATATGAAGATCAAATTAATAGATCTGGTAACACTGATATTTTTGATCTAGAAACAACTTTTATTGATACAGAATATGACGAAGGTGAAGATGAGGATGATCACAATATGACTTTAGCAGAATGGTTTAGGAAGAGTAATATTAATTTCTTGCAAGAACATATGAACATTGACAAGGAAGCATTGGAAGACATAGATGCAGATGATAACATAAATGAAGACTTCTAGATAATTTATAGGGTATGTAATTCATGTTTAAATAAGGACAATTATTATGTCCCATTTTGAAATGATTCATTGTTATTTGGTTGTAATAGTCATTTAATTACCATGTTTAGAACTCATAATCTAAATTGGTGTTTTGAATATTCTTATAGGTATACTCATTACTTGATGCAATTAATGTCATTAAAATGTATGTTAGTTAATATGGTTTGTTGGTTGGAAATAACAAGTTCAGTTAGTTATATAAGAGTTACTATGGTTAGTTTCATCTATTAGTTGAAAATGGTTAGAAATGATATGAAGTTATCACTGAGACAAAATGAAAATAATTTATGTGTGTATAATTTGTCACATATTGTGAATATAGACAAATATAGCTTAACACACAAATATAACTTGTTAAGTTGAATTTATGGAATTAATTAACACAAATATATTAAACTACACTACAATAAAAATTCGAATTATTAAGGATATTTGGATGGGTAATGAAGGTGATTCAAATTGTCTACTGAGTTTATTCATTTTTGTGATCAATAATAACTTTCCCACACGCAGGTAATATTTTCCATATAGGGAATCCCTAATGGCATAGGGTCCCTATCATTGTATTGTTGTCATCGTTATCATCATTTAATCATCATCCTTATTGCCATTGTCATCGTCATCATATTCACCATCGCCACCACTATCATAGGTCATTTTTGATGACGATTATCATCATATCTTGGTTTCTAATATATATATGTATATGATGATGATGAGAAAAAAAAAATCATTGGTCATAAAAGGTTACCATACTAGACTATCTTTAAAGGTAGATCAAATTATTTTTTTGCACACTTCCAAAACATATGGTTTCTATTCCAAGGTAGATCTTGAACACATTGATGAAGGCAACTTTGTCTTGGATGTATCATCCAAGCATTCTGTATATTTACAAGTTCACTTGTCATTTTCATTGTTTTTTAAAATGTTAAATATTTTCACGCATGATATACTGAATAGTTAATGGACACTACAAATAGTTTCCACGGTTGATATTATTCTACTTATATGCTCTTTGTAACTGAACAAAATTATTAATTTTGTCTTGAAAATTAGACTTGTAGCACAAAGAAAATGGTTGGGAATTATTTAATGACTATATCAATTCACAACTACTAACAATTGTTTTTTCTTTCTCCTTAAGTTTTGCAACCCAATTTGACTTAAATTTGCTTAACAGTGAAAAACCATTTGTCAATACTTCAGGTTTTACAAAATTCCTATAAACAACTATATCTACTTGGTAATCTAAAAAATATCAACAAATTCACAATCTCATATATTAGTCAGAAGAGGCCATCGTCAAAGTGAATCAAATACCAAGAATGATCTATGTCTGCTAAAACCTATAATCACATTCTTTCCCTAATAGCAACAAAAAACTTCTATACCCAGTTGTTGAACTTTTGTAACCAATTATAAACCTTCAACAAGAAGTAGTTTTCTAACGAGAATTATTGCCATATCTTCCTTGGTTTTACGAGGAAAAAGAAATAAAATTTCATTTGTTATCAAAGGTAAACCAAATTCATTATTTGCATACTTCCAAACCTAGGGTTTCGTATCCAAAGTAGATCCTAACCACATCAATGAAACAAACTTTGTTTTTATGTATCATCCAAACAGTATGTACAATTACAGACTCACCTCTAATCCATTGTTTATAAAAATGTTGAATATTTTCATACATGATATACTGAACAGTTGGACAATGAAAATAGTTGTCATCGCTATTCTTCCATTTATATGCTTTTTGCAACTTATTTGAAAGAGCAATTTTGTCCCAACAATTAGACTTGTAGCATAAAGAACATGGTTAATACATATGATTAGACCAAAAACTAGTTACTACCAAAATTCAACCAAAAAAAATATTACTGCATAAAAATAGAATTAAAAACAAAAAATATAAAAACAAAAATTTCCCAAATTAAAAATAAATAAATGATAAACTTTTTTTTACCAAAATTTAGTGATTTTTTTGGTGCTAATACTAACATCACCATTACAACAAGATATTTTTCTAGTGCTAATACTGCCATTACAACAAGATATAAGAGGGATATAATGCAAAAAGTTTAATAATAATATGTATGTAGAAGATGGTCTTCAGACTGGTGAATTCATGATAATCAATGGGACTACAGTCAAAATAATTGGATGTTATTTACTTTTTTACATAGATTGTCAAAATAATTGCATAAATCGGTTTTTTTTAACCAAAATTTAACAAAAACTTTGCTAGTGCTAACATTAGAAACACCATTACAACAAGATATCTTTCTAGTGTTGACAACACCATTATAGTAAGATACCTCAAGAGAGACAGAAAATCTAAAAAGTATGATAGTAATACGTATCCAGAAGATGGTATTGAAACTAGTAATTGTTCACGAATCCATAAGATTGTAAGGTCATTCTCATTATCATAATCATTGTCATCATCATCACCATCATCCTTGTCATTGTTATTGCCATCATTACATTATCATCATAATCACCATTCATGCCATCATCATCATCATTATGGACATTGTTTGCAATTGTTCATAATTGTAGATGTTGTAAGAAATATCATCAACCCAAAAAATGTGATCAGTGCTAGAAAAGGGTTGTTTAGGACACATTGATATACATAAGAGAAATAACAACTCTATTTTTGAGAGATGATCGATGATGATCATCATCACCACCATTATCATCGTCATTGTCATTTTTATCATACCCATCATCATCATTCATGCCATTATTGTTTTTGATGATGACCTAGATGAAAATGATGATGATGACACCAAAGATAATGCTTATGATTATGACAATGACAACATCTAAAATTGGGAAGATTTGCCAACGTCATTAGCATCGTCATCATCATAATCATTGCCATCATCATCATTGTCATTGCAACCACTATCATCTTTATCATCATAATCACAATTCATGTCATCGCCATCATCTTCATTTTCATCATTGTCAATATTATTGACATTGTCATCAATTGTTCATAATTGTCAATGCCATAAGGAATATCATCAATGCAGAAAATATGATGAGTGTTGGAAAAGGGATGCAAAAGCGAACATAGAAATGGGGGCAACAATAGAAGTAAAATTGGATGAAAAGTGGATACAACATAAGTAGATGCACAAGAACATGAAAAACCTGACACAAAAGTGGATGCAAAAGTAGATGCAGTTGTCAATGCAAACTTGGATGCAAACATGAAGGCAAAAGTGGAAGCAAACATGGGTCCAATGGTAGGTGTAAAACTTGGCACAAATTGTGGTGAAACAAATGTGGATGCAACAACGGACACAAAAGCAGATGCAAAAATGGATGAAACAAAAGTGGATGCAATAGGGGATGCAAACGTGGAAGCAAATGTGGTTGCAATGGTAGGCGCAAGATATGGTGCAACAAAAGTGGATGTACCAATAGAAAAAAAATATGCAAAATAAGATGCAAAAATGGATGTAAAAGTGGAAGCAAACATTGATGCAACAGGCAAAACAAAATTGGATGCAAAAAATGGATACAATGTAAGTAGATGCAAAAGTAGATACAAAACGAGATGCAAAACCCAATGCATAAACCTGACACAAAAGTGGATGCAAAAATAGATGCAATATTTGATGCAAAAGAGGATGTGAACATGGATGCAAAATTGGAAGCAAACGTGGATACAACAGTGAGTGAAAACATGGTGCAAATTGTGGCATAACAAAAGCGGATGTAATGATAGATGCAAAAAAAGAATCAAAGTATGATGCAAATGAAGATGTAAAAAGGGATGCAAAAAGTGAAATTTAAAATGGGTGCAACAGTGGATGCAAAATTGTGTGCAAAAGTGGATGCAATAGAAGTCGATGCAAAACGAGACACAAAACCCGATGCAAATCCTGGTCCAAAATTGGATACAAAAAGGGATGCAAAAATAGATGTAGTAGTTGATGAAAACCTAGACGCAAATGAGGATGAAAATGTGGATGCAAAATTATAATCAAAAGTGGGTGCAAAAGGAGGTGCCAAACTAGGCGCTAATTGTGGCACAAAAATATTAGATGCAATAGTGGGTACAATAATAGATGCAAAAGAGGATGTAAATATGGATGCCAAACAAGATGGAAAAGTGGATGCAACAAAAGTAGATGCAAAATTATATGCAAAACTAGACACAAAACTCGATGTAAAACTTGGCGCAAAAGGGATGCACAAATGGATGAAAAAATGGATGCAAAAAATGATTTAAAAAAGGATGCAAAAAAGGATGCAAAAGTCGATGCAAAAGTTGATGCAAGTGTAGGTGCAAAAAGTGGATGCAAAAGTATGTCAAACAAAATTAGGTGCCAAACTTGATGCAAAACCTGGAACAAAACCTGGTGTAAAGGATGACACAAAACTTGGCATAAAATTTGGTGCAAAACGTGGTGCAAAACCTATTGCAATACCTGGTGCTAAACTTGGTGTAAGATTTGGTGCAAAACTTGATGCAAATTTTGTGTCAAGTTTTGCACCATATTTGATAAATGGATGCAAATAGCACCAAAAATGGGCTCTAGATGCAAAAAAAGAAGTAAAAAGGGACGCTAATCGCTGGTTTTGTTGTAGTGCAAATAGCTTTTATTGATAAACAAGAAAAGAGCCAGGAGGAGTTACAACCAGTTGTTCCGATCCAGCATCAACCTCCCAGCAAAGAAGCCCCTCTTCACCTCAAACAAAGCTTAGATCACCCAACAATCTGATGTTTGTCTCAAGAAACCAACAACAATTCCTTACAATATGCAAAATTCCAGCCTCTGGGATGAGGGATCCATATATAGATCTCTGGGATGAGGGATCCATATATAGATATTTGTAAGGGGGATGAGTCATCTTTTGATTTGATTAGTGTCTTCTCTCTAATAGTTCTTGCTTCCACTTGGAGACTGAGGGCCTCTTACTCATCCTTGGTCGAATTCAGTGAGGCAAGTGTCACAAGAGAAGATTCTGGAAGCTTCCATTGCCTCTCCACCTTGCGGAATGACATTGCCATTTGTCATTTCTCGCCCATCACACCCCACAGAAGGGACTTTTGAAATGCAATGCACCCTCACAGTGTATTTGGGTGAGATGCAACGCACCTAGCTAGTGGATCAGCTGCAATGATCCTATTTTGACCAATTCTGAGCAGTTTCTCATGGAGAACTTCCGGGAGAAGCTGTAATTTGTTGACCTTGTTCCTTTAGGGGTTGGAACAACACTTTTAGGGACTTAGGAGCCCTTGGTTTATGGACATTTCATGCTTGGGGTTGTAGGGACCAAAAATGTCTATAACAGTTGCCCCCTAAAGTATGAGGCCGTTAATCTTTTGGTGTCAGGTGAAATGCTTTATTATGAGGATTCGAAGTTATTTCAATGCTGGGAGGAGACCTGTAATAAGATACAATACAATACATTATCTTCATACTATTTTCATGATCTAGCTGAGGCGGGAATTCCCATGCTCAGCTTTATAAAGTCATTTTTTATGTACATAGGACAGACAATCGTCTGAGCGTAGACTGATGATTCTGATAAAGCCATCATCCTTTTGAGTGGATGATTATCTGTGCAGAAATGATGTACATTTAATGTCTTTATTTCCCTAAATATATATCACAGCCCGGATGGATGAAACTAGATCCGGGGTCTTCAATCTCGTCCGATCTTCACTCAAAGTACAAGTCGATCCATGTGAAAAATGTTCTGAAGTCGAACATGGAAAGACATCGCTTGATTACCAGTCAATGATGTAAATTGTTAACAAGCGCGAGAGGAATCACCGATAATGATAATGATCCTCAAGGTACTACAGTACAATTCACGTGGTGTGAATAAAGGACTTGGCGTTGAACACCACGCAAAATGAAGGCCATTGATGTAAACCTGTCGCCGGAAGTGAGAAACTTGCCATTGAGGCATGCAAGCTTCAAAGTACTGAATGGGGTGTTCCTAGATCAACTTCTTGGATAATGAGCTGATGTCGACAAGAAGTGATCCGTCACAGGAGGGCCTTAATGAATCCCACATCAATGACACGGAACGGAGCAAATGATTTTAATGGAGGTGAAAACAATTTGGTGATATAAGGTTCAGGGTGGCGGTCATGAAAGGATGGAGTATAATGTATGGTAGTGGGTGAGACACAGGTGAATTCTATGAATGACTTCTCTTGAACATATCGGCGACACTGATGTGATGGATTGGTAGCATTAACCCCAAATGTGGATAGTATGGCGTGACCATGGTGATGTGACCGGTGAATGAAGCAACCCAACTCGACTCGGACACGGAGCGTAAGTGTCATGTTCAAGAGCGACTTGCTACCAACAAAGTTTCTTTGAGTTTTCTTCCCAATTTTCCCCAGTCATTGCTGACCAGTACCTCTTTATTTTTGTCAAGCTTGAGGAGGATAACATATGCTTTTTCTATAATTTGCCCTTCGGGCAAACCCATCACTATGTTTTAACGAGCCTAGCGATAGTGAAACTCGTTCTCGTCTATGGACAAGTTTGTCGCTATTAATCTTTTTAACGAGTTTAACGACAAAGATAACTCGGTCCTTTTCAATTTTAGAGAGTCTGAAAAGGAATGTAAAGGTAACTCCAAAATTCCTTTTTCGTCATCTAATCCCTTAAGTCCGAAAAAGTATAAAACAATACAGAAGGGATGAATTTTCGATACTTTTAACGAGCCAAACAAAACAAGCGCTCGATCTTTTTGTGTAATAATCCCTCAGGTCCAAAAAGATTAAAATCTAGAGGAGGGATAGCACTTCCTGTCCCTTTAACGAGCTGGAGAGGCCAATGGCTTGGCAATCTTTTCATATTTTACGAGTCAGTTGAAAAGAGCTTAAAGGAGACTCGTCTTTTGAGGAACGAGTGATAAAATGGGTAGTAGCTGATTCCAGGTAAGGTTTGGTATTTTCCAATCACGGCAGTGTCACAAGCATGGCTAGTGAAATCACTCTTCGCAGCTGTTCCTCAAAATGGGTAAACAATCAAATGGAGGTGAATGATTGGCCAATGAAAAAGTGGAGGTGACGGTGCAAACACGACCAAGGCTTTAACGGCTGAAGTACTACATTCACGATGGTTATTTACCGGGGAATAGTTCATTTTTTAACGAGCTTAAACATGGGGGGAAACATTTTCTCATGTCTTATGTTTATTTTTTAACGAGCTTGAACTATGTGCTAAAACTGCTCGATTAATCCAGTTGTGTGATAAGAATGTCTCATATAAAACAACAACTTTTAGAGTTTTGCCCCACATCCTTTCTTTATGCAAGTTAGGAGACGACCAATACTACGAGTTTAAAGGGTTAGAGATCTTACAAATTTAAAAAATAAATAGTCGCTCTTCGCTTGCACGCCAAAAGGTTTTCATGCCCCCAGGTATAAAACAGAGTTTCAAGGTTACCCCTTCTTTAGTCCGTTAAAACATTTTTTTTACCGAGAGAGGCCTACCTCTTACAGGTTACCAAAGATTGTTCCATTTACAGCACAAACAGAACACTTCTTCGGCGATGTCTACCGAAATAGACAAAGGTGAGTGAAGGAGGCTACTCCACTCACATAACTTTGACAAGAGAATCTTGTTCTAGAATAACCCCATCTTCCAATCACGGACGAGGGTACAGACTAGTCATATTCTTTCGCGGAAACCTACCCTATACCCGAAGTTTTCCTGCCGAAGCAGACCAGGGTGCATGCCCCCTGGGTTTCAGTCATGTCCCCCCGAATCACTCACGCTGATCGGGAGGACGGACTGGAGATTGAGACATTTCTTGCGTGAAAAGACCATTCAGGGATGGTATATGACTATTTTCTCTGTATGATCCGGGAAATGAAAGTTGGTCTACGAGCTTGACCACTCTTCCTTCGTGCGGAAAACACATTACTCTAAAGAGTGAGGAGACAATTGCTCCCATGCAATAAATATAGTCTCGTCCAAGGAGTAGATTGTAATCCAGGAGTCCTTGAACTACCATTACGTTCATGTGAACGGTTTTCCCTCTCAATGTTATGGGCAAATTAGGAAGGATCCCTAACGGTCGACTGGTTCCTTTATCAAAGCCTGTTAGATTTCTCATCTCAGGCAAAAGCAATGGTGAACCAAGCGCTTTCCAAGCAGTTGAGGAAAGGATACTCACAGAAGCCCCTTCATCTATGATGGTACCAGCCATAACCATTCTATATATTTGAACGATGATTCGGAATGGTACACTAGCCATCAAGCGGGGTTTTCCTAGTTGATTCCAGTCGAAGGAGACAACTAGGTTGCTTGGAGGTGGGACCGAATAGACGGCCGGGTACGACTCTGACGAACTTCCTTCCTACGGTAAAGGAACGGGTAAATTGCCCCCATGTTCATTGGAGTCTGTGCTTATGAAAAGAATTTGGACGGTGTCATCCTTGTTCTCTTCAGTGATTGTATCATCTGAAGATGGAACCTCTGAAGGCAAGACCGGGTCAACTGCCACCTTGACCTTTTGACTCTTGTCTGGTATGGATTCAGATGGTTTATCTTCAATTATAGATTCTTCAGCCGACCACCTGAGCAGGCCAGCCGGGTTTTCAACTAGTGACGGACTCGGCAAGAGTTTTTTATATCCAGGAGGAAGTCGTAACGGTGAAACCGGACGATCATCCAAAACTCTTTTAGCTTTGTCTAAGAAGGGACAATGGTGGATGACATGATTGCCTTCGCACAGTTTACAAGGAAATCTATATTTTCCTTTTTGTCCTGGGGCTTCACTTTCACTAGTTGACGGTGTGTTTTCAACATGATCATCAGAGGTTGATGACACCGGGTTGTGCAAACGAGGAGACCAGTCCCTTAAGATCCGAGGGATACAAGGACAATCTCTATGATAGTGGTCTCCCTTGCAAATGACACATGGCGATTTAGGCCTGGTTGGTGCAGTGTGTGGATTTTCGCTAGACGACACTCGTTTGCCCCATTCGCTTTTGGCTCCTTCTTCTTCTTCTCTTTCTTCTTCTTTTCCTTCTTCTCCTTAGGCACTTGACTTTTGGCTTTACCAACCCCATCAAGCGAAGAGGAAGGAGGAGAGGAAGAATTAGAGGAAGTAGAAGGTTGGTGGGTAACTCTGGACTCGTCTAATTGCTGATTTGATTGTTCAAGAATTGTGATGTTCTGAACGACAGAGGTCGAGAAGAGCCATACAGGCAAACCAATTGTCAGTCCTGGAAGCGACAATGTGGCCATATGGGGTGCACCAACATCTCCCTAAGAGGAGAAGGGACTAGGATTTCCTCCAAGGGGAATTCCTTGGTTGGTGGATTCCATTTTCTCAACCCAAGATCAACGTAGGAAATGGTAATGAATATTCCGTTTAAAATAAATTTTAGACGCTTTGACACAACTTGTTTTTTCAGTTTTTAAGAGTCGAGAAATAACAAAAGATGACTCTAGTCTCCTTCGATATTTAATGAGCCTGAAGTGACAAGTGCTCAGATGGAACTTTTCCGTTAAGGAGTCTAAAAAGGAACGAAAGGGACTGCTCTGGAAATCTAGGTAGAGGGAGTACCAAACCAATCGCAAAACTGCAGAATACATTTTACGGTACGGCAGTCAATCTTCCCGAATGCTGTGTTCAGTGCATTGCGATCGATAGGGTGGCAGACACGGCTTCCTATGGATAAAGGATTAAGCCTATTGGGGTCTCCCAAAATATACTCGACGGTACGTGGGAGCACAAGTCCGTACTGGCACTTATCGTCTCAAAGTGGAGGAATCACCCAACCATCAGTGAGAACAACAGTTACCAGGCTTTACGATGCCGGAACACGTCTCTAGCCTAGAATTCTAAATGTTGTGCATTAAGTTCCAAAGCGTTGTTAGATTCATTGAATTTATTTTAAGTTGATCTTGTTTATGAAGTTTGCCTTTTGGGTTCACCACGAGATGTAGATGTAATTCCTAAAATGCAATCTAAGATGATAAACAAACTTTTATCTCCTTTATGCAATGAAAATCCTAGCTACTAGGGAAAAGAAAGACAGAATCTTTTCACAAAGAGCAAAGAGCACACTCTAAATGCACTTTCCTAAATCAAGCCAATCAGACTGTCTATATGCAAATGCACATGCATGTATTTTTTTTCGACTTTCTTAATGTATGAATGCTAAAAAGAAAGTTGATGCACAAATCTGAATTTCTTTTCAAGCGACAAATATCAACAAGCTTCTTTCAAAATCAAAAAATGGAGACGATTACAACACCTTACGATTTTGAAATGAATACTTGTTCTCGACACTAGAAAATTACAAATTCAGACCAAAAGCAATAGTAACAGGATAATCGACCATCAACAACAATCAAACTCTTTCCTAGGATTGAAAACGACACTTGCGACAGTTTCAAATCAAAGGGCGACAGTGCGATTATGCTACTTTTGCAAAGGAGAACTGTAAATGACTCAACAAACACACAAAAACATCTACAGTTCTTTTGTACAAAGGAGGCGGAATAACAGTAAGGAAAAGGGATTTCAAGCAGACATATACTGATCACAGGTAGCAAAATTCAAGAATAGAACTGGAAAGAATGAACCACAGAAGCCACAACTGCACAGAGCTAGTCTGATCAGCGCACCTGTAACACAGAGAATCTGAAATGCAGCGCAGGTTGCCCACTCGGGAAGTGTGCTGAAATTCAAAATCTCTGAATAGTACCTACGCTAGGCCAGAAACGAGACTCTGTTCGGGTTCCGGGTCACAGTTTGTAGTCCAGTTCTTGGGTTTTGGCCGAATAAAAAGCAATCAGTAATGCAAGAATCAAGGGTAGATCTAAGGAGGATCTAAGAGCTATCACAAGGGCAATCAGATAGTTTGTGAATCAGTTGTTTAAATCATAAACAGATCCAGTAGATGGATTGAAGTAGCAGTTGTCTACTTTGCATTTGTTATGGCAAATGCAGTTCGAATGCTACTCGTAAGTTTATGAAACAAACAACAAAGAATGATAAACAAACAAACTAATTAGCTCCCCAACGGAGTCGCCATTTTGTTACAGGGAAAAGTGTTTATTTAGAACTGCTCTATCCCACTAAGGTATGACAGCTGCCTTAGAAACAAACAGAGAAAAACCACTTTTGTTTTTCCTTTATGAATTATAGGTAGAGAGGAACAAAAAGACCAACCTCTGTCTTGCGCTAATCCTTCTATTCGATCCCTCTCTTCTTTGATAGTCCTCAGCTACCTGCTCCCTTGCACGACCAGTTTCACAAAGTACCTGTAAGATCACAGAAGCTTAGCACTATACAAAGACATGGATCTATATTCATAAAAAATCTAGGATCAGATGTAAATTGACCATACAAATGTAACAAGCATCAATGATACAAAAGCATGGAAGAAAACTCAAATAGCTTTTATTTATAAACAAGAAAAGAGCCAGGAGGAGTTACAACCAATTGTTCTGATCCAGCATCAACCTCCCAGCAAAGAAGCCCCTCTTCACCTCAAACAAAGCTTAGATCACCCAACAATCTGATGTTTGTCTCAAGAAACCAACAACAATTCCTTACAATATGCAAAATTCCAGTCTCTGGGATGAGGGATCCATATATAGATATCTGTAAGGGGGATGAGTTAGCTTGTGATTTGATTAGTGTCTTCTCTCTGATAGTTCTTGCTTCCACTTGGAGACTGAGGACCTCTTACTCATCCTTGGTCTAATTCAGTGAGGCAAGTGTCACAGGAGAAGATTCTAGAAGCTTCCATTGCCTCTCCACCTCGCGGAATGACACTGCCATTTGTCATTTCTCGCCCATCGCACCCCACAGAAGGGATTTTTGAAATGCAACACACCCTCACAGTGTGTTTGGGCGAGATGCAATGCACCTAGCCAGTGGAGCAGCTGCAATGATCTTGTTTTTACCAATTCTGAGCAGTTTCTCATGGAGAACTTCTAGGAGAATCTGTAATTTGTTGACCTTGTTCCTTTAGGGGTTGGAACAACACTTTTAGGGACTTAGGAGCCCTTGGTTTATGGATATTTCATGCTTGGGGTTGTAGGGCCCAAAAATGTCTATAACACCAGTCCATACCCCTTGTGAAGTTTTATCCTCTAACGTTGATGAAGGTGATATGTTGACCAGGGAACATGCTGTCTCCACCACCTCTGCCCAGAATTCCTATCCTAACCCGACACCACTGAGCATGCTTCTTGCCCTTTCCATCAATGTCTTGTTCATTCTCTCTGCAACTCCATTTTGCTGAGGTGTATATGGAGTAGTCTTCTGCCGTGCTATACCACACTTCTTACATAATTCTTCAAATTCCTTACTGCAAAACTCTCCACCATTATCTGTTCTCAGCACCTTTATCTTCTTCTCTGTCTGGTTTTCCACCAAAGCCTTGAATTATTTAAACCTGTCAAAGACTTCATATTTCTTCTTAAGGAAATATATCCATGTATTCTTTGAGAAGTCATCTATAAATGATA
The DNA here is from genome assembly GCA_031772625.1 of Pinus tabuliformis. Taxonomy (NCBI): domain Eukaryota; kingdom Viridiplantae; phylum Streptophyta; class Pinopsida; order Pinales; family Pinaceae; genus Pinus; species Pinus tabuliformis. The sequence goes on from CM062816.1 coordinate 151,011,268, forward strand.
CATAGTACACAGACTTACCCAGTGATGGAACCTTCATAGGTCCAAACACATCACTATGCATAAGCTCTAATATATGTTTCGCCCTCTTACCACCAGAGGGGAAACTCACCCGATTCTACTTCCCATATACACAATTTTCTCTGAAATCAAAATCCAAAGAGCTATTACTCATACCTTCTACCATACCTTTACCATGAAGTATTCAAAGGCCCTTCTCTTTAATATGTCCAAGCCCTTGATGCCACAGCATGGTCTTCTCTCTAGAGACCATTAGATTTTCTGCTTCACTTTCAGGAACCACAGAACTGTTGCACCCATCAACAACCGTGCTACCTTACAGCTTGTAGAGAGTTCCAATCCGAACTACCCACATCAATACCAATTCTCCCTGAACCATCTTGCGGGTATCCTTCTCAAACACTGTTTTTACACCTGCATCATCCAACTTTCTTATAGAAATCAGATTTCTGGCCAATGCAGGAATATGAAGAACACCCGGAAGTGTTCTAACCCTTCCACCTTGCAACTTCAACTTTACTTTTCCGCGACCAATTATTCTAGCCTTGCTATCATCCCCTAAGAAGACACCACCACCATCGTATTTCTCGTACTCGCAGAACCACTCTCTATGGGGAGTGAAGTGAAAGGATGCACCTGAGTCAATCAATCATGCCTCATGATCTACATGTGTACTTGAAGAAGCCAAGTACACATCTCCACCTTCATCTGAGGTAGTTTTTGCCTCTGCAGAAGGAGCATCATCAGATCCCTTTCCTTTATCAGGAGCTTTAGATTTACAGTCCCTTTTGTAGTGCCCTTCCTTTCCGCATTTCCAGCACACCACCTTTACAAGTTTTCCTGGATATTTAGATCTCCCACTCAATGACTTATTTTTTTCTGTTCTAGGACTATCCTCGTACAGACAAGGCATCACCATTTTGGCTCTCCATATTTTTCTGTCTCATCTCCTCCGTCAACAAGGATGAGACTATTTCATCAAACTGCAAGGCAGTTGCATTGCTACCTATTGCAATAACCAGACTATCTCACAAATCTAGTAGAGAACACAACAAACTGATGCACTTATCTTCATCTAAAATTTTAATATCAACAGATGCTAACTGACTTACCACAGTATTAAATGCATTCATATGCTCTGTCACCGAGTCTCCATCTTTCATCCACAGGTTATATAGCTTTTTCCGTAGGAATAGTTTATTCACCAGAGACTTAGATTGGTACAAAGTCCCTAACTTGTCCCACAAAGCCTTTGCCATAGCTTCCCCTGATACATTCAGCAATACTAAATCTGAGATGCACAATCGTATTGTGCTCTTTGCCTTCCGATCCAAATTCTTCCATTCTTCATCAGACACTCCCGTTGGTTTAGTACCCGGATCTATCGTGATCCACTGATCTTTATCCACCAACAGATCCTCCATCTTGAGTTTCCACAACTCAAAACTTTGACCATTAAATTTCTCGATCTCTATCTTTCCACTGCTCGCCATCTTCTTTAACCACCAGAATCAATCTCGCAGATCTCCCACTGAACAGGGTCTACCATAGGCCTGAGCGAAACCGCTCAGCAATAAAGGCATCCCCTTGAAGCCAAAACAACTCTGATACCAAATCTAGGTTTTAACCCCATACAGAAATTACTTGCATATGAATTCTAAAACACATGAAATAAACAATGCAAGAGCATAACACATAAAACACATATACATAGAGATTTTCCCCTGGATCCCAAAACCAGGACTACCAACTTGATTTTTCAGTATGTGCCTTTCAATGTTATAATACATATTTATACATGCCAAAGCGTCCAAAACCATGGACCGAAAACCATCACGTCCAAAACTATGGACTGAAAACCATCGTGTCCAAAAACATGTGCGAAAATCATGCACAAACCATAGGTGGGTCCGCCCAACCTAACATAAGTTCCAAAACCAAACTTTTCACCCCGGACCCCATAGAGTGGGGTTACCTACACCCCTCAAACCCCCTATGACCCCCCCCACCACGCAATCGGTGCAACGAAGGGGGACTTCGCCCCCCCTCTAACCCCCCGGTTAACTACGTGGGCTAGTCGTGGAAAGAATATAAGACAACCCAACATTGGTAATGAGTTCACAATTTATTAAACTCATCCAATGGAATTTTGGTAGGGTTATGGCTTCCGAGGAATTTTTTTGGTGTTTATAGTTGTTCCTGTAATTAAGTATGTCAGGGCATCTAGTCTAGTGGTATGATTCTGGCTTAGGATGCCCCATATTTAGAAGATTCTAGTTTTTGTTTCAACTTATATAATTTGAAAGGATATCCCTACCAAAATCTTTTATAGACTATCATACTCCTAATTAAGCCAATAGGCTTTTTATGGTGAGGTTCCTCCTCACGAAACTATAGTAGATTCGTTAGTATTAAAATAATATACCATTTTGACGTGACATTGACCGTGGGCCTCCGATCTGTGATTTGTTCCACGACATCACATGCATGGGACCACATCACATGTGCTTGGGGCTTTATAATATCGTGGAATCACAATCGTTGATTTCACAATGTAGCATTTGGTTGCAATCCCAAAAATTGCGACCTCCAATGAGTGACGTGGCTTGATCTACGGGGAGAGGAAATGAGTGAAGCCTTAAATTGGTGCGCTCTCTATCGGTGATTTCTAATCAGAGGTGTAACCTTAGTGCCCGGTGTGTCAATTCACAAATTGTCGATCGTCAATCACCTTCTACATTTGGGCCTTAGTCTTGTGGCTCTTCCCGTGACCACAATATTTATCAATACAGTCACGCTAATACAGAGTTAGAGAGATAGATCTCTAACCCATTAAACGCGTCCAGCTCGAAACTGTTTAGAGATGAAGTGCCAAATGGTACTTATCAGAGCCCTATCTATCGGTGATTTCAAATTGGAGGTGTAACCTTGGTGTATGCCATGTCAATTCACCAATTGGAGATCACTGATGACCTTCTACATCTGGGCCTTGGTCTTGTGGCTCTTCACGTGACCGCGTTCTAGCCCCCATTCGGAGCCCTCCCATCTGGGGTTATGAATCAAAGGTTTCACTTCGATTTTTTCAAATCACCTCAACCTCTGATCATAGATCTCCCATACATGATGACATCATTGCCACGTGTAACCTTTTGAATAATGCCACATGTCGCCCTTTTTTGTCCTATTGTGAGCCTTGAAACTATTGAATCTTCTTGCCACGTGTCAACCCTTTGGCATGTCATCATGATGTCAACCTCTCTGCTTCACTTATCGCAACCAATTGATGCTTGCAACGTGTCCCTAAACGCATCCAGTCGATTATTGCAACTCGTGTATCGCAATTCACAATATCGACACTTTTAAGATGTGGATGCTTCTCAAAAAGTTCCACTTGAGAGCGGATGTGATGTTCTATTGAATTCTTTTTCATACCTCTGGAGGGTCCATATATCGTAAGGAATAGTAATATCCACAGTCGGGAATCGAAACTTAAAAAAATCACCTTTTTGGAGGTGGACAAGGATCACTAGATATCTAAAACAGATAAGGAACTAACAACTCAAACCTCTAGGAAATTCATGTTGTTCTATTGGTCATACGAACCACTTTATAATAGAGTTATGTCGGACTAATATCATCACGGAAATTCTTTTCGAAATTTCTGATACATGTAGCACTGGTCCTGTATAATAATAAACAAATATCTAATTTTTGAATCTCTGAACTATGTTATGGACCTCCAACCACTAATATGCAACCTTGATTGCTTTATCATACCAAATTTAAATGTGAAATTGCATCCACCCCTTATCGTAGCTTTTGGAATGTGACCTCAGATAAGATCCACTCTCTATGCATGTATCTTTCTCTCAGGGTTTATTTTTATTCATTAATTATCACTGTTAGCTAACAATGTGAATTTATCGTCGTTTTATTCTCCCTTGTATGAAGACCTAATGTTTTACACCCTTGTACACAGGAAAATTAATATAATCAATCGACCTTTTTTTCCCACAAATTTCCAAAATATTTCCTATGTTTTGAAGGTTTCAATGATCAAAAACTCCCATATATATTTAATCAATATGCCACATGTTTTTAACGATTGCAGCTTAAAACCTCTACACACATCTTGGTCTCGCGACTACTTTATTCATTAATCTAATTAATGGACTGAGCATGTGCATTTACTTTCACTTTATTCTCGCTCAAACGAAATTGATATGTTTTATGCCCTGGAAACTTTATTATATGATTTTATTCAAACGAGCCACATTGATATTCTAGAGCAGACTTTCTTCTTGCAAGCTTTTGAAAATGAATCTTCTCATGTCAAAGTTTCAAAGTCCCAAAACGCCCATTTATATATAATCAATATGTGACATTTTTCTTTTATTAAGGTTTGAAACTTATCCACATATCTTGACCTCAAGCACTATTCTATTGATAATCTAATTAATGGCCCGCCTATGTGCATTTATTCTCACTTTACTCTCGCTCGAATGAGTATCTATGTCATTGGTAACCCTGCGAGCTCTGCCACGTGTCCTGACTTTGATTTATTGATCCCTATGCTTAGCTGGTAGATGGATGTGTGCTCTATTTAGCCTCTTCACGCCGCACTATTCTGCTGATTTTTCAAGTTGTATTTTCTGTTGTTGTTGTTGTGTTATTGTTGGTCTCTTGTTGTTTGTTAGGTTCCTATAATAATAGTGTATTCCCTCATTGTTATTAGTGTAGCCCCCTTATTGTTATTGTTGTGCCCCATAGAAGCCCACTATTCCCTCATTGTTATTAGTGTAGCCCCCTTATAGTTGTTTTTGTGCCCCATAGAAGCCCACTATTGTTATTGTGGTGCCCTTACATTATTATTGTTATGTTGGCTTTGATTATATTGTGACCCCTTAGAATCCTATATATAGAAAGGAGGTTGTGTCATTTGAATCATCCAAGAATTGTTAATTTGTGTAATGTAAAGGAGGTTTTCCCCTTGAAGAGGCTGATTTTGAAGGTGTTGATCTACTTTTTCTTCTACTTTGTGAGCTGGTTGCATAACATTTGGTATTAGAGGTTTGGATTCCAGGGTTTCGTTGCTCCAAACAGGTTGTCATGGAATTTTCTATATAAAGTTTTTTATACGATGTTTCAAAAGCTAAAAACAAAACCCATTTTATATGACATCTCGTTGAACCTCAGATCCAAATTTAAGATCTTGTACCACTATATTTTTGGAGATATGATCCAAGGGAATTAGGGTTTTTGCAGGATCCCAAAATACATCCCAAACAGGTGACATTGGGAAAATCTTCATAACTTTCCCTTTGAGTATCATATTGAAATTTCGTAAGAAGTTACATAAATAGGGTTCACTGTAGTTTTGTGTGTAGCGGTTTTAGGTCTAAAGGTGGAAACAATGATACGTGGCACTTTGTACAAACTTTCTCTACTAAAGAAGTCTATAATCAGGTCAATGTGGGATATTTGGCCTAACTCTTTCTTGAAGACTCCAATGTTGATCATACCTATGGGGTTGGAAATAGGTTTTAGAGGGCTACCATAGGACAAATTTCAGACCTTGGAGATCCAAAATTGCAGAGATACAACAGATTCAATATCGAGCTCCTACGAAGAAAAAAAAGGTGTGTAGTATTTTTAAAAAATTGCATAAGTTTGGTTTGAAAAATTAGTTTGAAGTGATTCAAAAGGGCATAGTGAAGCATAATTATCATTAATTGATGCCCCAAAGAAAGAAAATGGAAACACCTAGTAAGAAACCTGCAAGCTCCACTATGACACATGAAGAAGAGGAAGAAATGCAACATGATATATCAAAATTGCAAGACCAAATGCAACAAATTTCGCTCTCGCAAAAAGTAACAAAAAATGAATTGGAAGCCATGATGAATGTTAAGATAGATGGTATAAAAAGGGACATGGTAGTTTTGAATGATGGTTTAAAATCATACATGGAAGCAATGATGAATGTCAAGATAGAAGGATTGAAAGAAGGTTTGGAAAAGTTGCTAGAAGAAAGATGTCCCATTGGTGACAAGGCAATCCATGAAAATCATGATGAAGAAAAAAGAAATATCAATCATGATTTTAGAGACTCCCATGTGTGGTTTAAGAACCACCACATTCCAAAGATAGAGATGAGGAAGTTTGATGGCAAGGATCCAGTAACTTGGATACTATAGATGGAGCAATATTTTGATCTACAAGATGTGTAACTCTCACAAAAGGTACGTATTGAATCTTTATATTTAGAACCCAATCAGTTTGTATGGTATAGATGGCTTTGTTCTTGTAAACCACTTGTCACCTGGTCAATTTTTACAGAAGAAATGATAGCACATTATGAAGATACAAAGAGCAACACCTTCTTTAGCCAATTGATAAATCTCAAACAAAAGGGTTCAATGGCGAAGCACATTGAAGAATTCCAAAAATTGAATATTAGGGTAATCTATATTCCAGAGAAGCATAGGATTGATGTCTTAATAGGGACTTTAAAAGATAACATCTAACATGAGGTTTTCCTTCGGAAACCTAATTCCTTCAAGAAGGCATTCAGGGTGGCAAGAAAAGTTGAAAGCAAAATTATGGCAATAAGGAAGTATACCAATCACAACTATAAAGATGGAAGTGTTATCGGTCCTAGTCTTCCACAACCTACAAATTTGACACCACAACAATTGGAAGAAAAAAGAGAAATAGGGCTTTGTTACAGTTGTGATAGAAAATACACTAAAGGTCCATAAGTGTTGCTGAGAAGAAATTATTCTACATAGATTGTGAAGAGGAGGAAGAAAAGGAACAAGAAACATCAAAAGAGGAGGATATACACCAGGAATCAACCCCAAAGAAAGAAGAAATGAATCCGACCATATCTTGTAAGGCATTGGCATGAATTACCACTCCTCTAACTCTCAAGATAGAAGGACATATCAAGAAGAAAAAGGTAATAGTGTTGATTGATTCAGGTAGTACCCATAATTTTATTCATTGTAAGATAGTAAAGGAATTAAACTGCTTCCTATATCTAGCACCAGAGCATCAAGTGATGGTTGCAAATGGAGGAACCATAAATTGCTCTGGAAAGTGCCATAATATCAAGTTATCCATGGGAAAATATGTATTGAATAGTCCAATTCTTTCCATTTCAATGGGTGGTGTTGATATTGTACTAGGACTCCAATGGTTACATTCTTTGGGTACAATAACTTTTAATTCTCAAGAACTTTTCTTGAAAAAAAATTTGGAAGGAAAGGAAGTTGAATTAAGGGGTATCGCATGGAAACCAGGAAAGATAATCAGCTCTAATAACATGAAAAATCTTCTAAAGAAAGAACAATGGGGCGTAATTACACAATTATGTTCTCTAGAGGTTCAAACATTGAAATCATCTATTTCTCCAGGCCTCCAAAAAATATTGGACAATCATTCCAAGGTATGTGAGACTCCCAAAGGCCTCCCACCTATTCGTGATCATGATCATGCTATTTATTTGATTCTAGGAAGTATTCCTCGAAACATCAGGCCTTATAGATATCCCTTGATCCGAATTGGATCCTTAAACACTCTTAAAGTTCCTTGAACTCTGTAAAACTCATACCGAAGTTTCAAAGTATTATGGATGTCGAAGCTTATCATAAATTACCTCTGAACAATGGAAATTTGTGGTCAACACGGAACAACGAAGACCCTCGGTCAAAGCATGCAGACTGTTGGCCCATGGTGACCGTGCACTGGCGCAAATTGACAAACGGGAGGTCAAATCCAAAAACAGAGGTGGTTTCTGATACATGGCATCCCCCTCAGTGAAGGAAAGCCCCCAAGTGCTCAATCACGAGGAAAAGCATAAAACCGTATGGAAATTGCCAATTCCGTCAGAAGGTAGGTCCCGCGCTAAAACCGGTAGGATATCAGAAGGGCTTCAAGCGGTAAGCGGGTTCGATCGAGTCCTGCTCGATGCCATACACTGGGTGACACGCGTCCAATGGATGAGAGAGAAAACTGCTCACATCATGCGAGTAAAAGTCATGCTACTTACCCATGTGATATGGACGGAGACCGTAGGATCTGGAGGCTCCAGATCAACAACGGAGAACTAATCTGATGGATGACTAGATTCGACGGGGAGATAGGCTGAGTCATATAATATTTGAGGTCCGGAATGATCAATGAGTTGGCAAAGGAATCAATTTCGCGGGAAATCTTGGAGCAACAAAAATAACGACTGTTTAAAGAGAACTGACACTCAGTTCGTGAGAAGACAAGTGGCCACCTCTCTGTGAAGCATTACACTGTGATGATGACGCAGAGCAGGGGAATTCAAGCGAAAAGAGGTAGGAGATCCAAAGAGCCAGGAAGTGGAAATGAACAATCAGGGAGTAGATTGGTTTTAAGCCACGAACAGACAAAGAGTAAAGAGAGTAGAAAAAGAGAAGCAAAAAGCCGAAAGGCAAGAAAGAAGTGAATTGCAAAGAACAGAGAAGCTGAGCTGACCTGCACAACAAAGGTAGCATCGAGCAGATAGAGACAGAGAGAGTCCGAGAATCTATGAACTCTGAGAGGTGTTACACAAAATATTGTCACCATGACTATTTGCAGTCAGTATGGGTCTATCATCATTCATACTGTCCTCCTAAGCAAGTCTCAAACCTCAGCTCTTCATGTCAAGCTTTGAAAATGAGAGAAAGACCTTTAAAAATCATAAAGCTCTGGTTCTGCACTTTCTCTCACTATTGCCTGTGGTCCCACACCCCCTGTTCATGTTACCTGCGGACCTGCCCGCTCTGTCTCTAAAGGAGTGGGTGCGGACCCCTGTGAAAGTAAAAAAGGTGCAAGTTTATTCTTAAAAACTCACTTTGGGTTAATTCTAGATGATTCTAGAATGAATTTTGACGTGGATGGTTCGCTCCTAGGTGGTTCGTGCATCCCAAAAGGGAAGGAGCTAATCCCTTGATGAGAGGAGTTATCCCTTTGAAGGAGGACCTAGTAACTTCCCTCCATTGCACTATAAATTAAGGCATTGGATTGGTTGCTAGGGAGGTTAGAAGCTGAACATTTTTTAGGGTAAATGCTGGTGGAATTGGGACTTCCTAGTTAAGCTTGAGAGGAGAGATCACATACCTTTTGGCTTCATTGGGAAGAGAGTGAAACTTGTCAAAGTAGAGGAGACTTCTTGTTGGACCCTGGGAGGAGCTTGTACAACATCAAGGCACAGGTTGCAAAGTTCTTCTTTGATTTGAATTAATACAATCAGTTTCATTTTTCTCAACAAATTGTCTTATGTGATTTGTTTCATGAATTCCTTGATCATCATGATAAGTATGCTTTATTATATTGGATTTTCAGGTGCTATTTAATTTGTGTGTTTGTTTGTGTTTGCAGGTTATCTACAAGGGAGCTCATTTGGATCAACGGAGCGAGGCTTCCACAAACTTGCATTGGACCCAAGGTAGGCCTAAAACACTTGTTTGCCTTTGTTTATAAATTGCATACTTAGAGAAAGATAGGATTTGATTGGCTTGCTTGTCACTAGATATCATTAGATACTAGGGAGGTCGGTCTTGTCCGCAAGAACGACTCATTCAGTGTGACAAAATGGCGACTCCACTAGGGACTTGATTTTTTTTATTTGCTTTACTTTGACTTGAGAAACTGTGTTTTTGTGTTTGTTTTTGGCTTGTTGTGTGTGGAATTGGGTAGATTTAGTAGATCTTGGATTATTTTTTGTTTTTCATACTTTTGGGAGAGGACCGCACCCTCTGCTTGTGACACATTGCAGACCTGTCCGCACTTTTGCTTTACACATAGAGCGGTACCGCACCTGTGTGGACTGCGGGCCTGCGGACCCTGTCAAAATTTTGGAAAACTTAAGATTTTCTCTTTCAGTCAACTTAGTTTTTGTTTAGGTGTTTTTTGCCTCTGCCTAGACCTGCATGTGACTTGTCAGGAACTTTTCTTAGGTTAATTCCATTGGCATTAGGGTTTTAGGTGAAATTCCTAGAAGTTTTGGTTAATGGGCTTGGTTTTCATTTTGGTCTTGTAGTAGCTTAGAAGCCTTAGAAGCCTCAGATCACCTTGGTTTTTACTGGCCTTCTTATGAGTCTGACCATTTGCAAAATCTTCCTTTGTTGAGGAATCTATCTTGTGTTTCTCTTTGCAAAACTTCGAAAAGACTTGTGTTAAAAGTTTTGGATTTCATTTTTAGAAAAGAAAACAAAAATTGGTTGTTTTTTTACTGATTTGTGATTTTGGACAAATTAGTCCTTAGTTTGCTTATAGCTAAGTAAAACATCCTTGAAAAGAAATCTTGTAAGCTTTTACTTCAAATAGTGCTTATAATTTATAGATCTCAAGATTAGATTTTTCCATAGTTTTGAGTGTTTTATGAAAATAAAAAAAAATCTCTTTTGAAAAAGTTTGTTTTTGTAGTATTTGAGTGTTTGAAAGAAAAGGGAAATTTTCGTGAGCATAACTAGTTGTCTCGTTTTTGAGTGCATTGGAAAGGACAAAAAGCTCTTCTTTTGATTTGTTTGTTAAGGAAAAGATTTGTTTTTACAAGCATTTGCATTCTCAACTCTTTCCTAGCTAGAAATTCATTGAAGGGAAAAGATTGCTTATCATCTTAAGTGCATTTTTTAGTGATTTCGAGTCGAGTCTTCACACCATAAGTTTCATCTCCGCACCTCTTGACTTAAAGAAAAACCAATAAAAATAACGCTTAAAGTAAAATCTATCTAGTAATATTTTTATTTCTAGGGCTCTATTACACCAACATAGGTTAGGCTAGTGTCTGGGAGTAGGGAGTAATTAAGTCTCCAAGATAGTAAAACAAGCAAGTAGTTGTATCTTGCGGTAGGAGATAAAATCCAATTGTTACATCTATGCTCTGGGAAAGATCCTCTTAAGGGAGAAGCACGAGATCATGTCCGAACCAGTGTGGGAATCAATCCTTCCTCATTGGGAACGACGCCAGATATTCACCTATTAAAAACGGTAAACCTTGGATTAACCATTGTCGAGGAGCCTGGGGTCACTTGTTGGTAAACCTTGGATTGTGTCAAGGAGCCTTCAAGGGGATTGAGCTTGTTACTATGCCCTTTCGTGCGTATCGGATCGTAGACTGTTCCCCCAGGTATATTTGTTTCCTTTGGTAACCATAGTGACCATATTCTATAGGATTCTTTCCTGTCACACGGAATTTGTCAAGGGTGCGGACACGACTGACCTTCCTAGAAGTCTAAGACATTCTAATGACAAACAAGACAAAATGGAGTGATCTTTCTCCAAATACACCTTTTACAACATGAAATCTACAAGTGTTTAGGCTTACCTTATTCCAAAACGCTGTTGTTGAAGTCCGTTCTTGACGATCCGGATGAGCTCCTCCTTCAAGTCAATTCCTGCAACCACAAACAATCAAACAATTACCAAGCACTTGCATTTCATATAATAAAACATATATTCAACATGCAGACCAAGGAACACATGAAATAACTCATTAACACAAGCTATTGAGAAAAATAAACCAGTTTGTATTAATAACGAAACAAAGAAACTCTTACAACCTGGCCTTGGTGTTGTGCAAGTTCCTCCCAGGGTCCATCAAGGGTTTTCCTCTACTTTGACAAAGCTCACCCTCTCCCAAGTAGAATCAAGTGAAGACAATCTCTCCTCACAAAGGCTCTAATGGAAGACCTAAATCCTGCAGCATTTACCCAAAGAAAATGTATAGCTCCAACCTCCTCTCCTTCTGGCTCAATGCCTTTATTTATAGTGCTGTAAAGAGGTTATTCAGGTCCACTATCAATGGGATCATCCCCCTCTTTGGGTGGGATAGCTCCCTTATTGATGGGATAAGTTCCCCCTTAATAGAGATACATGAACCAACTGGAGGCGCACCCATTTCATCAAACCGACCTCTAGAATGTTCTAGAAGTAACCACAAGTAACTTTTTCAAGATAAAACTCGCGCATTTTGCCTTTTACAGAGGGACGCACCTGCCCCTTAACATACAGAGCGTCCATGGACGCAAATTTTGTGAACATGGTCAGCGTCCCCGCAGGTAAGGCTAGAGAGAACCTGCGACCCCAGAGATAAACATAGTTTTTACAAGACTTTCTCTCTTCTTTGAGTTTGAGATGGATAACAGAGGCATGAGACTTGCCTAAGAGGGTAGCATGACTGTTGATTTGAGCCATACTAACTGTAAGTAGTCAAGGTGACATTTTTTAGTGTAACAGATTGCCCCCTAAAGTGCGAAGCCTGGAATAGAATAGGGTTTTGTAATTCTAGGAAGGGTGAAGCGCTTTATCATTTCAAGGATTGTCTTGTGGATGGCCTGGTTGGAACCTGCAATTTTCAACACAAAATACATGGATAAGATTATATCATCACTGAGGTAGGCATTCCCATACTCAGATTCAAAACTTTAACTAATGGACTAACTATTCTGATACAGGAATGATCTTGCAGTACATCATTTTAATAGACTTTTGTAGACACAGTATGGACGCAGCCATCTGTTTATGATTAGTCTACATAGATAATGAATACAAAACTCCTCGCAGCCTGGATGGTAGAAACTAGATCCAGGGTCTTCACTTCTACTTCCCGAATTGGTACGATTCTAGCCATGTGATTAAATGATTCGATGTCGAACATGTTAGAAACCACTTGATTACCAGTCGATGATGTAAACTGTTAACAAGCGTGAGAGAGACCACCAGTAATGTCAATGGTTCTCAAAGTACCAAGCACAACCCGTGAAATGTGAATAGATGTTTTGATGTCGAACACTTCACGGAATCCTCTGATCGAAAGTCAATGATGTAAACTGACGTCAAAGGCGAGAAACCTGCCATTGATGCATGCAGACTTCAAGGTACTGTCGATTCCTAAGTCATCTTTCTAGATAATGTGTCGATGTCGATAGAAAGCGACCCGTTGCAGGCAAGCCCGCAACACGAAATCATTGTTCAAGTTGAAGAAATGTTGCTGTAAGGACTGACTCAGGGATGGTCAAATGGATGACAAGTATTTTGCAGATGAAAGTTTTTGCTTGCAGACCTCTTGAACACATAACGACACAACAGATGGCTTGGTGACGAATAACTCAAAGTTAAAACCCGGTTAAAGACTTTCAAAGTGATTTGGTCAACTGTGAGGTAAAAGATTTCCCAACCCAGGTGAATGAAAAGTGTCGTGTTCAAGAGTGGTAATAAAGTTTCTTCTGAGACAAAAGGTGACAAACAGGTTCATTCTTCTCTCTTTTCCCCCACCATTTCTGGCAAGTACCTCTTTATTTTTAACAAGCTTGAGGAGGATAACATATGCTTGATTATAAGCTCATCCTTCGGACGAGTCCAACCTAGTTTAAATTCGAACCCTAGGAAGGAGTGGTTCGTTCCTGTTTGTAATTGAACAGGTCCTCTACTGTAAAAGTTTAACGAGCCCAGTATAGGAGAAACTCGGCGTTTTTCATTTTTAGAGAGTCTGAAAAAACTAAAGGAGACTCCACGTTGAACTTTTTCGTATATTTGTGTCCCTCAAGCCCGAAAAAGTATAAAATAATACCTGGGGGAACCGCTTGATCTTGCGACCAAGGAGTACTTTCATAATAGTGTCGTTAACCTGAAAAGTAAAAAGCGATCAAGGACACGTCGTTTTATTTCCTTATCGAGTTCGAAACGACAAAAACCCGGCAATCTTTTCCTGATTTTGCGGTCAGAAAAGAGCTAAAAGGGGACCGTCTTTTAATTCCGTTTTAACGAGTGAAAAAGAAACACTCGGCGATCTTTTCATGTTTTAGGAGTCAGAAAAGGGCTTAAAAGATGACTCTGATATTTTTGTTTGTGAAAAATTACAATTTCCCTCGAAATCCCTTTGTCCTGCACAAAAGCAACACATTACTCATACCTGTTTAAAATAGGCAAAAATACATTCAAAAACATCTTTTCATGGTAAAAAATGAACTAATTCATCCAAAAAACCTATAAAAAGACCTTTTACCATGTCATTTTTACCGTTTCACTGTTGAGGTTGAAAAAGGAGCTTTTGACAAGAAACTTCCCGTGGTCGCTGCGGAAAATCTGACCGTCGGAATCGAACGCCGTCTCATCCAGGTATTTTACACATCCTACTCTGCATTTCTATCCGTTTAGAATTAATTTTTAGGTCTTAGTTTCATTTTTTGGGGGGTTTTGGTTTTGGAATGCGCCTCTCGGCGGACGCAGGTGCCCTTCGGGTGACCTGCGTCCCCCGACTTTTTCTCATACGGGAAAACGGTCGGAAGACGCAGCCCGCCTTCAGGCCAGCTGCGTCCGGGCGCCCTGTGCTACAAAGCCGGGGTGCGTCCTCCGAGAAACGCGCATTTCAAAACCCCAACTCTCTCAAAAAACCACCAAAAATTCCCAAATCAATTTCTAATTGCTATTTTTGATATGCAGGGCATTAATCATGTTAGACTGGAGAGAAAGAGAGCATGTAGAGGAAGATGAAGCTGCAATAAATCATCAACCTTCCCTGGATGCCCTAAGAGCATGCGGATTATACAAATATTGGACCATACCGGGCATGAGGGGCCAGGTAAGATTCTTGGAATGGCTGGTTGAGCGATGGAACGTACAAGAACAATGCTTTTACATAGGAGGGCACCAGCTCGAGATAGAGCCCTCGGATGTATACTTTCTCACTGGCTTGCCAAACAGAGGTGAGCAACTCAGTCTTGCGGGGACTAGGCCGGGTGGCCAATCCCTTGATAGTCTCCGCGAGGATTGGTGCACACGTGGGGCTCACCATTCAAAAGGCATAGAGATAAAACACATCACTCTACCGGAACTCAAAGTCATAGCGTTCACGGTTACCAGAATTTGCGGCGCGGCCGCTTTACACATTGCTTCCGGATCCCAAATGCGGATGGCAATTGACTGTTACCAAGGCACCATTTTCAACTGGTGTGAAGCTGTGTCGGCTCATATGAAGAGCCAACTGACCAAGGCAAAGAACGGACGACTAAAGACTTTTGGATATGGGCCTATAGTCGTGAGCTTTGCCTTGGAGAGAATTCCAATGCTGATCCCTCAGCAACTCACTGTTGATATCTTGGGTCCCCAGCAGCCAAAGCTGATACGATGGGTTGCGGTGATGGCCCGGCATCCTGACGAGGGCGCGACAGTAGTTCGATTCTCAGATAGTTATTTTGACTGGTTAGAGGGCCAGCTTTTTGTGATACAGGACTTTCCGTATGCCGGAATGGATTTCAGAGGTGATCCGGACATGGTTCTTCCACAGGGAGAACAATGGGACGACAGAGGTACTTTTTATTTTCACAAGTTTTCTAGTTATGTATTTTTTGTATTTTTTATATATATCGTCTCAAAACTAATAGTAAATCTTTCAAAATGCAGATGTTGGTCCACAGCGTCCAGCCAACCTCCGGCCTTATGATAGACTACATCCAGCTGCACCGGTACCGGCCCCACAGGATGCGACAGCAGAAGTACTAGCTGAGTTGGAGCATGATCTAGAGCGTCTCACGGCAGATATACCTGAGACTACTATGGACGACATTCCTATCAGGCTTCAGCGCTTCGTAGTCGCGGTCCCTGGACCGTTTAGGAGATTTTTGCGTAAGGTAGCCCGCGCAGTGGTGTCGTACAGAGAGCACCACCAGTGATTGACTAGTCACTTTTGTAGTCACATGTGACATTTTTGACTTTTTGTACTATCATTTTGCCGATCATAAGGTGTTTTAAACCTATGATCGAAGACGATGTATATATTTTTTGACACACTTCTATCTATATATATCACTATTACCGGCTTATCTTGTTTAACATATGTGATGAAATGTTTTTAAATTTACTTGCATGATTATCGTAAATGTCTGTCCAACATTCGAGAAGCAATTGCATCTGCTAATGTATTCAAAGACCTTGGAATATGTTGATATTCAATGTAATCAAATTCACGTTCCAAGAGACGCACTCTCAAAAACAACCTTAATAACACAGGATTTCTAATGGCATAAACTCTATTAAGCTGTAATACAACAAGTTCAGAATCTAACCTCACTATCAAACGTCGAATTCCAAATGAAATAGATTCGGATAATAATTCAACCACTGCACTGTATTCTGCAATGTTATTCGTTGTTTGACCGAGGCTTACCCCATGCATAGAAACTAACTCGTCAGAGGGCGAATAGATAACCCAAGCTGCGGAAGAGATATTCCGTGTATTACGACAAGCACCATCAGCAAATCCAATGTATGTTTGGAGAGGCGTCGACATCTACAATATCAAGAGTAAAACCAAGATAAGCCAGAATAATGACGAAAAACCACACTCGCTAAGCTAAGCACACTGACTAAACTAACACACTTGCTAGCTAGAAAGGAAATCTAACCTATCTAAAAATTTCTCCATACCCATCATTTTAAGCATAATACCTCTTTAGGTAAAGTCCATTTCTGGGTTTACCCAAAGAGTCCCCATCAAAATCAACTAACTCATAAGCCCCTTTTGCTAGCTTTCGCTTTACAATGTAGGGCCCATGCCACATGGGAACGAATTTTCCGGCACCTAGCTTATCGTTAGCTTGATCATATAATAGTACTAGGTCTCCTTCCGAAAAACTTCGAGGGGTTACATTTTTATCGTACTGAGCTTTCATTCGTTTCGCGTGAGTCTCGATAGCTAAAGTAGCGTCACGTCGAGTCTCATCTAATTTAGCCAAGTATAATAACCGTTTCTCCTCTTCGGAAGTAGCTGGAAGTAATTCGACAGCCATTTGAAGTGATGGGATTTCGCATTCAATAGGTAACACAGCTTCTAAGCCATAAACTAGCTGGAAAGGGGTGAAACCTGTTGAATTTTTCACTGAAGTTCGATATGCCCATAGCGCCGAAAATAACATGTTATGCCAATTCGTTCGATGGATACCAATGATCCGTCGAATCATGATGACTAGAACTTTGTTGATTGACTCAACCAAACCGTTGGCTTGCGGATAATAAGGAGTAGAGCTATCGTGGCGCAAACCAAGCTGGCTTGTAAGCTCAGTCATCATGACGTTTCGAAAATGGCTCCCATGGTCAGTAATGATTGCTTGTGGGACACCAAACCTAGTTATGATATGATTGAATACGAAAACTGCAGCTGTCTTGCCGCTTGCGTCGAATGTAGGCATCGCCTCGGCCCATTTTGTAAAATAATCAACCGCGAGGATGATATACGCATGCCCCCCGGCCGAGTGAGGGTTACAAGTAATAAAGTCAATGCCCCATTTGGCGAATGGACCAGCGGCAATTATAGGGTGGAGAGGAGCAGGTGGAGCGCGCATCTTTCGATCAAACACTTGACAGTTGTGGCATGTTCTGACAGCAAGGATACAATCTTTAAACATAGACGGCCAGAAATAGCCAGCGCGCAACACCTTCTGAGCTGTGGCATACCCAGACATATGACCGCCACATGCTCCAGAGTGACAATCATTCAAAACTCTCTCAGCCTCTTCGTGAGTTAAACAACGTCGAAAAACTAAGTCTGCCCCCCGGCGATAAAGTGTATCTCCAATAATTCTGTATTGCTGGGATCGAAACCGAATTTTTCGACGGTCTTCCTTGGAAGCTTCAGGCCGAAAGGTTTGGGTTTGGAGATAGATGATTATATCCCCATACCACGGATCTAAAGTGCTAATAAGAAACAAAGATTCGTCCGCAATGGACTCCTCTGCCACAGTCTCTGTGTCAGCACTCGGGAAATCACACATCAATTCCGCAAAAACTAAAGATTTCTTAGACTTGGACTTCTCGAACTCCAAGTCGAACTCTTGCAGGATAACAATCCATTTAGAGTACTTGCCCCCTAGCAGTTGTTTTGTCAAAATATAAATCATAGGGTTGCAATCCGAAATAACTGTAGTCTTGCGGAGAAGAATGTAGTGACGAAAACGCTGGACAGCTTGAACGGCTGCCAGGGCCAATTTCTCCACATGCGAATATTTTAACTCAGTGGGATTTAAGGTTCTACTAAGATAATATATCACATGCTCTGCTTTGAATTCATCTTCTTGAACTAACACCATTCCAATGGTGGAATGCGAAGCTGCGAGGTATAAGAAGTAGTCCTGGTTGTAGTTGGGAGGATGCAATAACGGTGCATGGGTCAACGCGTGTTTCAGTGCATCAAAAGATTGTTGGGCAATCTCGTCCCAAAAGAATTGTGCGTTCTGTTTCAACAACCGTGTAAAACCTTTAGTGACCTCGGCGTAGTTTGGGATGAATCGGCGTAAAAAGTTCGCTTTCCCTTGCAAACTTTGGAGTTGGCGCAAACTCGAAGGAGGAGGCAATTTGATGATAGCCTCGACTTTCGAGGGATCGACGCGAATGCCGGCTTTTGAAACAACAAATCCCAGCAATCGACCTGTTTCTATACAGAAAACACACTTGTGGGGATTCAACCGAATTCGATAATGCCTACACCTCATAAAGATTGCTCGTAGGTGGACAAGGTGATCAGCTCGTTGTAAAGAATGAGCAGGCAAATCATCGAGATAGGGTTGCACAATGTGCTTGATGTCATGAAATGCATAAGACATCGCCCGTTGAAAAGTGGCCCCGGCATTCTTAAGTCCAAAAGGTAATTTGCAATAAGCAAATGTCCCCCATGGACAAATGAATGCCGTTTTTGGTTGATCGGCAGGTAGAATATTGATTTGATTATAGCCTGAGAAACCATCCATGAAGGAAAACATCTCACTTCCGGCACAATCATCAATAATTTGATCGATATAAGGCGTAGGATAGTTGTCTTTTGGACAAGCTCGATTGATATCCCTATAGTCGATACAGATTCTTATTGTTCCTTGTTTTTTATTGACGGGAACAATATTCGATACCCAATCCGTTAACGGGATCGGATAAATGAAACCTGCTTTCAACAGCTTTTCGACTTCTGCTTTAATCGCAGCCGCTTTTCGAGGGTGAATCTGACGCAACCGTTGCCGAATGGGTTTAGCATCCGGGTAGGTTTTGATTTCATGAACAACAATGGCAGGATCAATTCCCGGCATTTCCTCGTAAGACCAGGCAAACACGTCGCGGAATTCTTGGAATAGGGCCTTGTAAGTTTGGATTTCTTCTTCAGTACATGCGGCACCTATATGAATGTTCTCCTCGATTCCGGGCTTCACTGAAATATCAATGGGAATAGTACGAGAAATATTCCCTAAATTCAGCTCTGAATCAGAATGTTTCGTTGGATCCTGAGCGTCTTTGACATATTCAGCGGTAAAGATAGATGAAAAATCATTTTCAAATGCATCATCCTTAGGTAAAAACGAAGATCTGTGATGGAGATCTTCCCATGGTAGATCATCTACACTTAGGATTTCGCGAAGTTGTTCGTCAGATGACACTTCTTCGGGAAACGTTATCCGTTCTAAGGGTGAGGTGAAAAGTGACTCTTCACTGACCACATTCATTTGGTCGATTTCGGTTGAATGAAAGTCGGTAAAAGACATAAGAGCTTCATAAGCAATCTCATACGGACTCAACGGCATAACATCACCGAGTGAGTCTAGCTCAGAGTCAGAGGGAACATACCAAGGATCATCATAAATAATGTTTTCTGACGTGATCATATGAATTGTTGCAAACGAAGGGTCTGCATTGAGTGGAGGGAGAGGAAAAGTTCCCAGTAAACCGGAATCCTTAACTAAACCTACACCAATGTCCCTATAAGGGATTGTCGTTTTACCAACATGCTGGATAGTTTCTGAAGAGGTTGGGTCGGATGAAAAGTATGTCAGCTGATCAATAGTCACGATCTTACCGTTATGTGGAAACTTAATGACTCTGAAGACCGATGAAACGACCGCTGTCATAGCATATGACCAACTTCGACCCAAAAGAAGGTTGTAGTCTAGAGGGGCATCAACCACTTCCACATCCAGACTAACGGTTTTACCTTCGACCCCTATAGGCAATTCTTGTAGAATACCAAACGGACGGAACCCACGGCCATCAAAGGCCTTAAGGATGGTGGGGGATTGGTTCAACGAAGGAGAACCAAGCGATCTCCAACATTGAATCGACATAATACACGTAGAAGCTCCCTCATCAATCACAGTCCGATGAATAGGCCTGTTTTTGACTATCACTGGAATTTGGAAAGCCATTTGATGGGGGAGACGCGGTGTACTACTTTCTAGATCAAAGATCATTAGGTTCGGGTCCTGAACATCGACAGCTCCAATAGCCGACAAAAGCAATTTTCGTTGCGCTGGACATGATTGCAGCACTTCGAGTGCCGACATTGCTGAAGGTGAAACAGCTAAGTCTTCAACAATGTTGTAATTCTGGGCTGCTCTCGCATGTGGATTGAAAGCAGACCTTCGAAGTACACCCTTGGCGGGCGGCTTAATCACTAAGTCTGGGTTAGGTTTTTCGATCTGTAGTGGATCGGAACCAGGAGCTGAGGTTGATGGGTTAGAGTGAGAAGATTCTGCTTCCTTACCATCAACAGGAGCCTTACTACCATAATCTTGCGATCGAGTCGCAATCCTGACATGAGACATCATCAAAATGGGTTCTTCACTGGCATTCGAAGAAGAACCTATCATCTTATTCTCCTGCTCTGGAAATGGATTTTTTAACACAGCAGGAGTGGGAGAACCTTTGACTATTTTCACTACCTCGGCCCGATGAGGGCAGTCTCTCGTAAAATGATCTTCTTCACAAATAAGACAAGGATATCGAGGTTTGCGTTTTTCGTCATTGGTTTCCGACTTTTCCGTTTTCTCCTTTGGAGCCTTGTCTGCTTTAGCCTTCTTCTTTCCTTTCTTCTTTCCACCGTTTTTTGATTTGGCCGTAGATGACTCTACAGCGTGAATGTCGGCGGTAAGTTCAGGAGGAGAAGACTCTCCTGTCGGAGAATCAGGCAAAGTGATAATTGGAGTATTGGAGGTCTTGGAAGACTTCTTCTTACTCTTCGTAGTCACGATACCGATCATACCATCAGCGGCATGAGATCCCGAAGGAGCAGCAGCGATTTGGTTTGACTTTGGAAGATCCGGAATTTTCTCGTGTAACGTACCCGACTGAGTGTAAACTAAGTCAAGGTATTGTGCCTGAGCAATGACTTGCTCCTCAGTAACTACTCCGGCCTTAGCTACATCTTCAGTAATTCTTGGTAATAATGATTTGACAAACCATTCAGCTAAGATTTGGTCCGGGATAAAAACTTTCACTAATCTTCTTCGACGTCTCCACTCATGATGTGATCAGAAATGTACGTGGATGTCGATTGTTTTAGCGAAGTTAATAATTCTGTACCATTATCGTATCTGACTGGTAACTGAAAATGAGTTAAGAACGAGGTAGCTAACTGGCTAAAGTTGTAAAAAGAGGCCCGTGGTAACTCAATGTACCACTTGGCTGCGAGACCAATGAGTGTACGCTGGAAAAGACGTAAGCGGATGGAATCATCTGAGATGGAATTTGATGCACACCAGAGGTGGTAAGTCATCACGTGATTAGACGGATCCTCTCCAGACTTACCTTCGAACTTGGGTATATCGCTGGGCAACTTATTTGGCATTGGCGGCCAGAACTGAAGATATTGAATTGGATCGTTCGTTAGGCGCGTCAAGTCGGGTAAATCTAAAGTCGCAATAAACGGTAACTGCCGGTTAGGATCTCTAAAACTCTGAGTCACAATACCAGCCCCAGGAGGAGGATATCCAGGATAACTAGGAACAGGAGTCGCATTTGGGATATTATATCCTCCTGGAAAACCAGGATTAACCGGACCGTACTGGGGTTGCTGAGGTTGTTGATAAGTGTACCCAGGATACGGTTGATACTGGTAAACCGGTTGTTGGGCAGCTTGCCCAGGTTGATACTGTCCCTGGTACGGAGGTTGAACAAATTGAGGTTGAGTAGTAACAACCGTACTTGTACCAGGTTGGCCTGCAGGCATCTGGACTGTGGTTTGAACCGTGGGTCCAGACAACGGTACAGATGTCTGAGGAGTGGTTACAGGGACAGTAGAAACCGGAGCTGCCGATACTCCAGAAGTAAGCATGGTAGATGAAGCGGTAGTTGCTGCAGCCGTGTGAGGTGGAGTACCAGGTGCAATTGGCGGCTGAGTAACTACAGAAGTTACAGGGGTCTGAACACTTGACTGGACAGGTTGCGGTTGCTGGGGTGGACCAGGAACTGCAGGTTGTCCTGCTTGAGGTACCGACTGTATACTTGGTTGCGACATCTGTTGACCCTGTGACGGATCCCATGTTAACATTCCAGGGTATTGACTCGTAACAGGTTGAGGATACTGAGATCCATAGCCGTATTGAGGATAGGGTTGATAACTGTAAGGTGCAGTCCCATATGATTGCCCTTGAGGTGGTTGATAACCTTGACCAGGGTATTGACCCGTAGGTTGATAACCTTGAGGTAAATACGAATACTGGGGTTGACCTTGACCTTGAGGTTGGTATCCTTGAGGTTGATACCCTTGGGGTTGATACCCTTGGGGTTGCCATCCTTGAGGTTGCCATCCTTGAGGTTGATATTGATACTGAGGTTGACTTTGGGGTACATATTGAGGCTGGGGTTGATACCCTTGAGGTTGCCCCCCAGTCACGAATGAAGTACCTTGAGGTTGCCCCCCAGGCATTAACGAAGGTTGCCCCCCAGGCGGTAATTGGCCACCTTGAGGTTGGTTAATGGGAGTTGAACCTGACATCATATAAACGTCACCTATACTCAATGGTACATTACCACTGTTTCCAACTAATAACCCATGATCAACAGGTTGAGGAGATGCTCCCGCAAAGGTACCAGAAAGTGATTGATACCCAGTAGGAACAGAAGGACCGCCATGTAAAAATGATTCAGGACTTTGTGAAAACACAGATGACTGACCAGACATATTTACAGGAGAATGAATTCCTCTAGGTGGAACCGGAGTACGAGGTGTAGAAAAACCTACTGAGTTGTCTAAAAAATTGGTTAATGCAAGGTACCAAGATTCACTTCTAGGAGGACTGTAAAAGATGGATTCACGCTCCCTTAGATCAAGGGTAATTAGATCTTCAGAATCAGAAACGCCTATTTCTTCCTCTGGAACAAGTTCTTCTATAGCAATTAATCCAACAGGAAGATTTTCGGTGATAATTCTTTCTATTCTTGGTGAATCAGGAACACTAGGAGTTGGAGTAACAGGTTCGGAAATTTCAGGTTCTTCGCCTGTTTCACTGGCAGATGAAAAACTACCAGCAAGCTCGGAAACTGTAACAGCTTCGGGATTGTAACCTGTTTCTAAACTTTGGTAATCTGGATGGACTACCAAGGAAAACTCTCCTTCTTCAGGTGATCCTACTCTACTGCCACTAGGAGGAGTTACAAGGACCTTTAACCCTTCTAAATGACCCGGAATGTCTTCAGGAGATTCACCCCGCGATTTACGGAGTTTTCTTAACAAATCTATTCCGGTAACAATCTCAGGAGACTTGCCCCGAAGTCTACGGGACTGTCTCGGTAATTCCGCCACAATTAAAGATTTTAACTACAACACACGAAAACAAAGTAAAAATTTCAAATCAAACCACCTAAAGTCTTCTAAAGAAGCAAACAAATTTGAAGCACACGCCTAAATAATCTAGAGCGTCAAACCACACACAAACAGTAGTCTTCCGGACCAAAAGCGCTAGTTGGTGATTAGGCCCAACCTCGCAGGATTCAGTACAGAAATGGTGGGTGGAACAGTTACCCCGGCAACCTGCTTAATGAATAGACTGGACCAAGTTCCTCCACTTTAACCGTCTCGAAGTGAAGCGAACCCCCCAGAAAATCCAAGTGAGTATAACCGACGTCTGCTCCAGGTACAGTGGGACCTTCCCTCCACCGTCACCTTGGGTAGAATCCTAGATATTATGGCCACTAAGGTTACCAATCACAACAATTACACCTGGGGGAACAGTCTAAACTCCGACAGCACGCAAGGGCAGAGTAGCAAGCTCCAATCCCCTTACCGGCTCCTTGACAACAATCCAAGGTTTACCGATAAGTGACCCCTGGCTCCTCGACAATGGTTAATCCGAGGTTTACCGTTTGTAATACGTACTGCCTGGCGTCGTTCCCAACGAGGGAGGAATGATCCCCTCACTGGTTCGGACACGAGCTCGTGCTTCTCCTTTAAGAGGAGCTTTCCCAGAATGTAACTGAAACAATTGGATTTGTTCTACTCAAGATAGACTATCTGTTTGGTTTTGTAGTCTTGGAGAGTTAAGTACTCACCTACTCCAAGACCCTAGCCTAAGCTATGTTGGTGCTTCAGAGCCCTAGAAAAATAAAGATTACTAGATTGATTTTAATTTAAGCGTTACTTTTAAGGTTGTTTCTTAAGTCAAAAGGTGATGGAAGTGAAACCAGTGGTGTGTTGACTCGACTCGAAACCACTACAAAATGCACCTAGAATGATTTATCCACTACTTTACTTTTTCGATGAATTGCTTAACTAAAAAGTTGAGAGAATGCAATCTTTATAAAAGCAACTTCTTAATTGAAGACAATCAAAGAAACAATTCGTTTGTCTTTTCCAAGCATAAAAACATAACCTCTCTTTACATGCACGAAAAAACTCTTTTCTTCTTTCGAAAACAAAAAGCTACTTGAAACAAGACTTTTTAAGAAGATGTTTTTGTATTTTTCTTTTAATAAAGCAAGTAAATCTAATATAACCAAAAATCAATCTTAACAACTCTTAAAATCTATGAAAATGCACTCATAAGCAAACTAAAGGCAAATTTACTCTAAGCAATCTTAACGAGGCCAAAACTAACAATGATTATTTCTAAGGTGTTTTACTTGATCACAATCAAATCAAGGACTAGCTTATTGCAGAACCAAAAACTAGTCAAAACAAAACTCTAATCTTTTTGTTCTTTTTGTAAAATGGAAATCAATACTTTATAAACAAGCAATTCGAAATTTGACCCAAAACAACTCAAATGGCAAGTTGCTCACAAAAGGAGACTTTACGACAGGCCCGACTTCTAAGAAGGTTGACTAACCAGAGAGATCTAAGGCTGGACAACTTTCTACTATCAAAGTCACTACAAAGCCTTTCAAAAATCAAACCCTAGGTCTAAACTTCGTTGAAAACCACTAAAACACTCAAAGCTCACAAAACAAGTTCAGGTGAAAATTCTTGACAGGGTACTAAAGGATCTGGGCAGAAAACACTAAGAAAAAACAAAATCTAAAAGCAATTTGAAGCAAAAATGGAATTTTCTTAAGTTTTACAGGAAGACGCAGGCAACCCGTTGTCACAGGTGCGGCCCCGCTCTGTGCAGACGGCAACAGCGCGTCCAAAGACGCACTGTGCAGTACTCAGAGGGTGCGTCCTTCTGGAAAAATGAAGAAAAACCAAATCTAACTAAATCTAAAGCTAAGCCACCCAAATACTAATTCTCACAGTCAAAAACCAGAAAATAAAAATGATTTTCTCAAAGCAAAGTTCATATAAAGGAAAAGACTCTCTCATTAATGGATTCCCCAGTGGAGTCGCCAATTTGTCACACGGAATTTGTCAAGGGTGCGGACACGACTGACCTTCCTAGAAGTCTAAGACATTCTAATGACAAACAAGACAAAATGGAGTGATCTTTCTCTAAATACACCTTTTACAACATGAAAACTACAAGTGTTTAGGCTTACCTTATTCCAAAACGCTGTTGTTGAAGTCCGTTCTTGACGATCCGGATGAGCTCCTCCTTCAAGTCAATTCCTGCAACCACAAACAATCAAACAATTACCAAGCACTTGCATTTCATATAATAAAACATATATTCAACATGCAGACCAAGGAACACATGAAATAACTCATTAACACAAGCTATTGAGAAAAATAAACCAGTTTGTATTAATAACGAAACAAAGAAACTCTTACAACCTGGCCTTGGTGTTGTGCAAGTTCCTCCCAGGGTCCATCAAGGGTTTTCCTCTACTTTGACAAAGCTCACCCTCTCCCAAGTAGAATCAAGTGAAGACAATCTCTCCTCACAAAGGCTCTAATGGAAGACCTAAATCCTGCAGCATTTACCCAAAGAAAATGTATAGCTCCAACCTCCTCTCCTTCTGGCTCAATGCCTTTATTTATAGTGCTGTAAAGAGGTTATTCAGGTCCACTATCAATGGGATCATCCCCCTCTTTGGGTGGGATAGCTCCCTTATTGATGGGATAAGTTCCCCCTTAATAGAGATACATGAACCAACTGGAGGCGCATCCATTTCATCAAACCGACCTCTAGAATGTTCTAGAAGTAACCACAAGTAACTTTTTCAAGATAAAACTCGCGCATTTTGCCTTTTACAGAGGGACGCACCTGTCCCTTAACATACAGAGCGTCCATGGACGCAGATTTTGTGAACATGGTCAGCGTCCCCGCAGGTAAGGCTAGAGAGAACCTGCGACCCCAGAGATAAACATAGTTTTTACAAGACTTTCTCTCTTCTTTGAGTTTGAGATGGATAACAGAGGCATGAGACTTGCCTAAGAGGGTAGCATGACTGTTGATTTGAGCCATACTAACTGTAAGTAGTCAAGGTGACATTTTTTAGTGTAACATTTCCTAAGGTGACGGTGGAGGGAAGATCCCACTGTACCTGGAGCAGACGTCGGCTAGACTCACTTGGATTTTCTCGGGGGTTCTCTTCACTCGAGACGGTTTAGTGGAGAAACTTGTGCCAGTCTATTCATTAAGCAGGTTGTTGGGGTAACTGTTCCAACCGCCATTTCTGTATTGAAATCTGCGATGTTGGATTTCATCACCAACTAGTGTTTTCAGTACGGAAAGTTATTGTTTGTGTGTGGTTTGATCTCCTAGATTCTTTAGGCGTGTGATTCAAAATTGTTTGATTCTTTAGAGGCTTTAGGTGGTTTTCATTGAGATTTTTCTTTGTTTCCGTGTGAAGTAGTTAAAATATTTAATCGTGGCTGAATTACCGAGGAAGTCCCATAGACTTCGGGGCCAACCTCCTGAGTTTTCATCGAGCCAGCCTGAAGGGTTACAATCCCTTGTAACTCCTAGAGACAGTAGAGTTGGGTCACCTGAAGAAGGAGAATCTTCATTAGAGGTACATCCTAATTATCAAGCTCTAGTAGCAGATTATAATCCACAAAGTTACTGGTAGTTTTTCATCTACTAGTGATTTAGGTGAGGAACCTGAAATATCTGAACCTGAAACTGAATTTGCTGCTACGCCAACATCGGGATTTGCCTCTCCAACTTCTAGTGGTCCTGGTTCACCCAGGGTAGAAAGAATAATTACCCGAAATCTTCCTTCTGGACTTATAGCTATTGAAGAACTTGCTACTCCGGAAGAAGAAGGTATCGCTATCCCTGAAAATCAACCAGTTATAGAACTTAGGGAGCGTGAATCAATATTTTACAGTCCACCTAGGAGCAACGCTTGGTATCTTTCATTGACCAATTTTTTGGAAAACCTGGGACTAAGTTTTTCACCACCTTGCATTCCTTTTTACCCAACACCTAGGGGTTACTATCCTCTGTTTAATATGTCAAGACAGTCGTCCATGTTTTCTCAATCTCTAGAAACCTTTTTATATGGTGGTCCTTCTGTTCCCTCTTGGTATCAGCCACTTACTGATACTTTTTCGAGAGAATCTCCTCAACCTATCGAACAAGGGTTATTAACTGGTAATAACGGTACTAAGCCATTGAGTGTAGAAGATATTCTTATGATGTCAAGTACTATTCCTAATCCTCAACCTCAAGGTGGCCAGTTACCGCCTGGGGGGCAGCCTCAAAGTCCTCAATTATCGCCTGGGGGGAAACCTCAAGGTACCCAATTTCAACCTGGGGGGCAACCTCAAGGACAGTACATACCTATGGGATAGTACGTTCCTCAAGGTCAACCCCAGACTCAATATGTACCTCAAGGTCAACCCCAATATCAATATGTACCTCAAGGTCGACCCCATTATTAGTACGTGCCTCAAGGTTATCAACCTCAAGGTTAGTACCCAACCCAAGGTTTCCAACCACCTTCCGATCAATCATTTGTCCAAGGAGCTAGAAATGTACCTTTGAATTATCAACCCTACCCTCAACCCAGTTATGGTCCTCAATATTCTCAACCTATTATGGGTCCGTACCTCGGAATGAACTTAGTGTGGGATCCATCTTAATCCCAACAGATCTTGCAACCGAATGTGCAGTTGTCATCTCAATCTGGGCAACCCTTGGTTTCTAGTTCACCCCAGCAACCGGTCCAGTCTACTACTCAAACTTCTGCACCTTCTGTAGTTTCTCAGTTTGGGCCTAGTATGCCTTGTATTCCGCCTCAAACGATTGCTGCGACTGCTGCAACATCTGTTCAATCTACCCCACCTACTTCTAGAGTATCGACAGCTCCGGTTTCTACTGTTCCTATATCAACTCCTCAGACATCTTTACCTCAGTCTGGTTCCACAATTCAGACTTTGGTTCAAATTCCTGTAGGACAACCTGGTCCAAGTACGGTTATCACAAGTCAACCTCAATTTACTTATCAACCGTACTAGGGACAGTACCAATTCGGTCCTACTGTGCAGCAGCCAGTCTATCAGTATCAACCGTACCCTAGGTATACATATCAACAACCTCAACAACCCCAGTACGGTCCGGTTAATCCTAGTTTTCCGGGAGGATATAATATCCCAAATGCAATTCCAATTCCTAGTTATCCTGGATATTCTCCTCCTGGGGTTGGTCTCATGACCCAGGGTTTCAGGGACCCTAATTGTCAGTTACCACTTATTGCAACTTTGGACTTGCCTGACTTGTCGTGCCTTACGAACAATCCAATTAACTATCTTCCGTTTTGGCCGCCAATGCCGAATAAGTTGCCTAGTGATATTCCTAAGTTTGAAGGCAAATCAGGAGAGGACCCGTCGAACCATGTGATGACTTATCACCTCTGGTGTGCATCTAACTCCATTTCAGATGATTCAATCTGTTTAAGGCTTTTCCAGCGCACTCTAATTGGTCTTGCGGCCAAGTGGTACATTGAGTTACCGCGAGCCACTTTTTATAATTTTAGTCAGTTAGCTACTTCGTTTTTAACTCATTTTTAGTTGTGAGTCAGATATGACAATGGCACAGAATTATTAACTTCATTAAAACAGTCAACGTCCACATACATTTCAGATCACATTCATGAATGGAGACGTCGACGGCGTTTAGTGAAGGTTTTTATTCCGGATCAAACCTTAGCTGAATGGTTTGTAAAATATTTATTACCAAATATCATTGAGGATGTAGCTAAGGCCAGAGTCGTTACTGAAGAGCAAGTAATTGCTCAAGCTCAGTACCTTGACTTAGTTTATACGCAGTCAGGTACGTTACATGAGAAAATCCCCGATCTTCCTAAACAAAATCAAACAACTGCAGCTCCTTTAGGGTCTCATGCCGCTGATGGTATGATTGGTATGGTTAATACCAAAAGTAAGAAGAAGTCTTCTAAGAATTCTTCTCCTATCATAACTTTACCAGATTCCCCGACAGGAGATTCTTTCGTGGAAATTTCCGCCGATATTCATGTTGTAGAGTCATCTACAGCCAAATCAAAATCCGACCGTAAGAAGAAAGGGAAGAAGAAAAATAAAATAGATAAAAATTCGAAAGAAAAACTAGAAATAACGGAATCAACTGATGAGAAACGCAAACCTCGTTATCCTTGTCTCATTGTGACGAAGAGCATTTTACAAGAGACTACCCTCATCGTGCAGAGGTTGCGAAAATTGTCAAAGATTCCCAAACACCTACTGTTTTGAAGGATCCTTTTCCTATTCAAGACAGTAAGATGATAAGTTCTTCCTCAAATGTCTCTGAAGAACCCATAATGATGATGTCCCATGTTAGGATTGCGACTTGATCACAAGATTATGGAAGTGAAAGTCCTGTTGATGGTAAGGAAGTAGAATCTTCTCATTCGAACCCATCAACTTCAACTCCTGGTTCCGATCCACTACAGATCGAGAAACCTAACCCAGACTTAGTAATCAAACCACCTGCCAAGGGTATACTTTGAAAGTCAGCTTTCAATCCACATGCGATAGCGGCTCAGAACTATAACATTGTTGAAGATTTGGCTATTTCACTTTCAGCAATGTCAGCTTTGGAAGTGCTGCAATCATGTCTAGAACAGCATAAATTGCTATTGTCGGCTATAGGAGCTGTTGACGTTCAGAACTCGAACCTTATAATTTTCGATCTAGAAAATAGTACACCACGCTTACCTCATCAAATGGCTTTCCAGATCCTAGTGTTAGTCAAAAACAAACCTTGTTATAGGACTGTGATTGATGAGGGAGCATTAACGTGTATTATGTCGATACAATGTTGGAGATTGTTGGGTTCTCCTACACTAAATCAATCCCCGATAATTCTAAAGGCCTTTGATGGCCGTGGGTTTCATCCTTTTGGCATTCTACAGGATTTACCTATAGGGGTTGAAGGAAAAACTGTTAATCTAGATGTGGAGGTGGTTGATGCCCCTCTAGATTACAACCTTCTCTTGGGTCGTAGTTGGTCTTACGCTATGACAGTTGTTGTTTCATCGGTCTTTCGGCTTATAAAGTTCCCTCATAATGGAAAGAACGTAACTATAGACCAGCTGACTTACTTTTCATCCGACCTAGCCTCTTCTGAAAGTATTCAGCATGTCGACAAAACAACTATCCCGTATAAGGATGTTGGAGTAGGACTAGTTAAAGATTCTGGTTTACTGGGAACGTTTCCTTTTCCTCCTATCAACGCATCATCTTCTACTGCAACCATTCATATGATTTCGTCAGATCGTACCTTCCAAATTTGAGATAGATTCATTTGGTGATGTTATGCCTTTGAGTCCATATGAAATTGCGTATCAGGCCATGCAGTCGTTTTCCAACTCTTCTTCAACCAAAATCGACTTAATGAATGTGGTCCATGAGGAATCATTTTCAACATCAAACTCAGACTCAACAATGTTTTCCGAGCTTGTTCACACTAATGAGCATATTCGTGAAATCCTATGTGTCGATGATTTACCATGGGAAGATCTTCATCATAGATCTTCATTTTTACCTGAGATTGATTGCTTGGAAACTAATTTTTCATCTATTTTTACGACTGAATATGTCAAGGAACCTCAAAATCCAATGAAAAATCCTGATTCAGAGTTAAATTTGGGAAACATTTCTCGAACTATTCCTATTGATATTTCGGTTAAGCCTGGAATTGTTGAAAACATTCATATAGGTGCCTCTTGTACGGAAGATGAAATTCAAACATATAAGGCCCTATTTCAAGAATTCCACGACATGTTTGCCTGGTCATATGAAGAAATGCTAGGAATTGACCCAGCAGTTGTTGTTCATGAAATCAAAACTTACCCGGATGCTAAACCCGTCTGGCAACGTTTGCGTCAGATCCACCCACGAAAAGTTGTTGCTATTAAAGCAGAAGTTGAAAAATTACTCAAAGCAGGTTTCATTTATCCAATTCCGTTAACGGATTGGGTATCGAATATTGTTCTCGTTAACAAAAAGCAAGGAACAATAAGAATATGTATCGACTATAGGGACATTAATCGAGCCTATCCAAAAGACAATTACCCAACTCCCTATATCAATCAAATCATTGATGATTGTGCCGGTAGTGAAATATTCTCCTTCATGGATGGTTTTTTCGGATACAATCAAATCAATATTCTACCTGCTGATCAACCAAAAACGGCTTTCATTTGTCCATGGGGGACATTTTCTTATTGCAAATTACCTTTTGGGCTCAAGAACGTCGTGGCAACTTTTCAAAGAGCCATATCTTACGCGTTTCATGACATCAAGCACATTGTGCAAACCTATCTTGATGATTTACCTACTCATTCATTACATCGAGCTGATCTTCTCATCCATTTATGAGCAATCTTTATGAGGTGTAGGCATTATCGAATTAGGTTGAACCCACACAAGTGTGTTTTCTGTATAGAAACGGCTCGGTTACTGGGGTTTGTTTTTTCGAAAGTCGGCATTCGCATCGATCCCTCGAAGGTTGAAGCAATTGTCAAATTGCCTCCTCCTTCGAGTCTTCGCCAACTTCAAAGTTTGCAAGGGAAAGAAAACTTTTTATGTCGATCATTCCTAACTACGCCGAGATCACAAAGGGTTTTACCCGGTTGTTGAAACAGAATACTCCATTCTTTTGGGATGAGATAGCTAACAAATCTTTTGATGCACTAAAACACGCGTTGACCTGTGCCCCATTACTGCATCCTCCCAACTACAACTAGGACTACTTCTTGTATCTCGCCGCCTCCCATTCCACCATCAGAATGGTGTTAGTTCAGGAAGATGAATTCAGTACTGAACATGTGATATATTACCTTAGTTGAACTTTAAATCCAACTGAGCTAAAAGACTCACATGTGGAGAAATTGGCATTGGCAGCTGTTCAAGTTGTCCAACATTTTCGTCATTACATTTTACTACGCAAAACTACAGTAATGTATTATTGCAACCCTATGATCTATATTTTAACCAAACAATTGCTAGGGGGCAAGTACTCCAAATGGATTGTGATCTTGCAGGAGTTCGACTTGGAATTTGGAAAGTCTAAGTCGAAGAAATATTTAGTTTTTACGGAGTTAATGTGTGACTTCCCGCGTGCTGACACAGAAACTATGGCGGAGGATCCCATTGCGGACGAATCCTTGTTTCTAATCAGCACTTTAGATCCATGGTATGGGGATATCATAGTTTATCTCCAGACCCAATCCTTTCGGCCAGAAATTTCAAGGTCAGAACGTCGAAAAATACGATTCCAATGCCAACAATTCAAAATTATTGGAGATACACTTTATCATCGTGGGGCGGACTCTGTTTTTCGACGTTGTTTAACCCATGAGGAAGCTAAAAGGGTTCTAAATGACTATCACTCTCGAGCGTGTGGCGGTCATATGTCTGGGTTTGCCACAGCGCAAAAGATATTGCGTGCTGGCTACTTCTGGCCATCTTTGTTTAAAGATTGTATTAACGCGGTCCGAAAATGCCACAACTGCCAAATTTTTGATAGAAATATGTGTGCTCCACCTGCTCCTCTCCACCCTATAATTGTCGTCGGTCCTTTTGCGAAATGGGGTATCAATTTTATTACATGTAACCCTCACTCGGCCGAGGGGCATGCGTATATCATCCTTGCGGTAGATTATTTTACCAAGTGGGCCGAGGCGATGCCTACATTTGAGGCAGACGGTAAAACTGCTGTGATTTTCGTGTTCAATCATATAATTGCTAGGTTTGGTGTTCCACAAGCGATTATCACTGATCATGGGCGTCATTTTCGAAACATTATGATGACTGAACTTACAGGCGAACTTGGCTTGCGTCACGATAATTCAACTCCATATTATCCACAGGCTAATGGTCTGGTTGAAGCCATCAACAAAGTTCTAGTCATCATGATTCGACGAATCATTGGGATTCATAGGTCGAATTGGCATAACATGCTATTTTCCACACTTTGGGTGTATCGAACCTTAGTAAAAACGTCAACCGGGTTCACTCATTTCCAACTAGTTTATGGTCTGGAAGTTTTGTTACCCATTGAATGCAAAATCTCGTCATTGCAAATGGTCGTCGAATTACTTCCAGCCACTTCCGAAGAGGAAAAACGTTTGTTATACTTGGCTCAGCTAGATGAAAATCGACGTAATGCTACATTAGCGATCGAAACTCATGCCAAACGTATTAAAGCTCAGTATGATCAAAATGTTACCCCTCGAAATTTTTCGGAAGGAGACCTAGTCTTATTGTACGATCAAGCAAATGATAAATTAGGCGCTAGGAAATTCATACCCATGTGGCATGGTCCTTATGTTGTTAAGCGAAAGCTAGCAAAAGGGGCCTATGAATTGGTAGACTTTGACGGGGTCTCTTTAGGTAAACTCAGAAATGGTCTTTACCTGAAGAGGTATTATGCTTAAATCTGGGTGTGGAGATTTTTTAGTTAGGTTAGTTTTCTTTCTAGCTGGCGTGTTTTAGTTTAAAAAGTGTGCTTAGCTTAGAGAGTGTTTTTTGTCATTATTCCTGCTTATCTTGGTTTTACTCTTGATATTGCAGATGTCGATGCCTCTCCAAACATACATTGGTTTTGCTGATGGTGCTTGTCATAATACACGAAACATTTCTTCCGCAGCTTGGGTTATCTATTCGCCCTCTGACGAGTTGGTATCTATGCATGGGGTAAGCCTCGGTCAAACAACGAACAACATTGCCGAGTATAGTGTAGTGATTGAGTTATTATCTGAATCTATTTCATTTGGGATTCGGAGTTTGATATTGAGGTTAGATTCTGAACTCATTGTATTACAGCTTAATAGAGTATATGCCATTAGAAATCCAGTGTTATTGAGATTATTTTTTAGAGTGCGTCTCTTGGAACGTGAATTTGATTATATTGAATATCAACATATTCCAAGATATTTAAATACATTAGCAGATGCAATTGCTTCTCGAATGTTAAGTAGACATTTGCAATAATCATACAAGTAAATTTAAAAAGATTCCATAACATGTTTTACAATATAAGCCTGTAATAGTGATATAGTATAACATAGGAGTGTGTCAAATATACATCGTCTTCGATCATAGCTTGAAAAACACCTTATGATTGGCAAAAATGATAGTACAAAAAGCAAAAAATGTCATATGTGTCTACAACAGGCGATCATCCTATCATTGGTGATGATCTCGATAAGAAACCACTGTACGGGCCACCTTACAAAGGAACCTCCTGAAAGGTCCTGGGACCCCAATCACATAGCGTTGTAGTCTAAGAGGAATGTCATCTATGCCGGTCTCCGGAATGTCTCCTGTCAAACACTCTAGATGGCTCTCCAATTCGGCCAAGGTCTCTGTTGATTCATCTTGTGGGGCTGGTGATGCTGCAGCTGGTTGTTTCCTCTCATAAGGCCGGAGAGCGACTGGTCGCCATGGACCTACATTTGCATTTGAAACTTTTACTATCAATTTTGGGACGAGATAAAAACAAAAAAAAAAAAATTAGGAAAATGTTGAAAATGATTCCTGAATCATCCCATTGCTCTCCTGGTGGAAGAGCCATGTCTGGGTCACCACGGAAATCTACCCCAGCGTAAGGAAAGTCCTGAATAACAAAAACTTGGTTTTCCAACCAATGGAAATACTCAGGAGTGAATCGAACGACCTCTGTCCCCTCCTCAGGATGACGGGCCATAACTGCAACCCATCGCATCAGTTTGGGCTCTCGGGGAAGTCCAGCTCTAACAGTGAGATGATGTGGGACCAACATTGGAACCCTCTCCAGACCAAAGCTCACGACTAAAGCACCATATCCAAAAGTCTTCAGTTTTCTATTATTTTCTCTACTCAGTTGGCCTTTTATATTAGCCAACACAGCATCGCACCAGTTGAAGATGGTGCCTCGAAAGCAGTCTACTGCCATCCGCATTTGGGATCCAGTGGCTACATGTAGTGTTGCGCTCCCGCAGAGCCTGGTAACAGTAAATGCAATTACCTTGAGTTCAGGAAGGGATATGGTTTTGATATCTATCCCTTTGTCTCTAGTCTGGTTGTTATAGAACTCTAGCCGGAGGCTATCGACAGACTGGCCACCTGGCCTAGTCCCGAATAGAGTCAAGTGTTCACCTCTCTTAGGCAAACCAGTCAAGAAGTAAATGTCTACCGGCTCCATTTCGAGCTGGTAACCACCAATGGAGAAGCACTGGTCCTGTATGCTCCACCTGTCTACCAGCCAATGCAAGAAGTCCACCTAGGCCCTCATGCTAGGTATGGCCCAGAATTTGTATAAACCGCATGCCTTCAATGCATCAATCGAATGTTGATGATTTATTGCGGCGAGATCTACATCCTCATGCTCCCGTTCTCGCCAATCAAGCATGATGTATACTCTACATTTGATAAAAAGGCGAATTAGAATGTCTAAAAGCAAAGTTTTTGGGTGAATTTTGAGAAATTTAGGTTTAAAAACCCTTGCTGCGGGGACCGCACCCTCTCTGTTAGAGACAGTGCGTGGGTCCGTACCTTGCCTTCACGACAGGTGCAGACCCCTAAATTTTTTCCCGTTACGAAAAGTCGGGGTCCGCAGGTTACCTGCGTTGTGCCTACGGGCCCCCGCGCGTGGGTTTCTAACCTAAGAATCCCTTAAAAAATGAAATTAAAACCTAAAAACAACTTTGGAACGAATGAAATTAAAGAGTAGGATGATGTAGATTACCTAGAGGAGACGGTGTTCGATTCCAACGGACAGATTTTCCGCAATCTTCACGGGAAGTTTCTGACCAAAAGCTCTATTTTCTCACCCAGAACTCAAACGGTAAAAATGAATTTACAAAAGCCATTTTTATAAGTTTTTTGAATAAATGAGTTTTTAATTTGTTTATGTTTTACTTTAAAGAGGTAACTTTTGCAGCGTTTTTATCCATTTCAAATAGGTATGAGTAATGTTTGAGTTTTTGTTCAAGATAATGGATTTTTCAGGCGAAATCGGTCATTTTCGACGAAAAAACATTAGAGTCACCTTTAAGCTCTTTTTTGACTCCTAAAACATGAAAAGATCGTCGAGTTTTTCTTTTTAAACTCATTAAAATGGAACTAAAAATACGGTCCACTTACAACTCTTTTCCGACCGTAAAAACACAAAAAGATTGCCGGATTTTTGTCGTTTCAAATTTGATATTGGTTATAAAACGACGTGTCATTGATCATTTTTTTACTTTTCCGGATCAGAGGCACTAATTATGAAAAGTACTCCTTGGTCGTAATGATCAAGCGGTTCTCTCAAGTATTATTTTATACTTTTTCGGGCTTTGGAGACACAAATTTACGAAAAAGGACAACCATGGATCTTAAGTTTTTTCAGACTCTCTAAAATTGAAAAATGTTGAGTTTCTCCTATACTGGACTCATTAAAATTTAATAGTAAAGGACTTGTTCAATTACAAACAGGAACGGACCACTCCTTATTAGGGTCCGAATTTAAACTAAGTTGGACTCATCCGAAGAATGAGCTTATAATCAAGAAAATTTTATCCTCCTCAAGCTTGTCAAAAATAAAGAGGTACTTGCCAGATATGGTGGGGGAAAAGAGAGGAAAATGAGCCTATTTGTCATACTTTGTAACCACTCTTGAACACGACACTTTTAGTCACCTGGGTTGGGAAATCCTTTGCCTAACAGTTGATCAAACCATATTGAAAGGGTTCAGTCAGTTTCTGGGTATTAACTTTGGGTCAATTTTCACCAAACCATCTGTTGTGTCGTTATGTGTTCAAGAGGTCAGTGAAAATAAACCATTCATCTGCAAAATATCTGTCATCCATCTTGACCATCCCTGAGTCAGTCCTTGTAACTAAATTTCTTCAAACTTGATCTATGATTTCGTGTTGTGGGCTTGCCTACGACGGATCGCTTTCTATCGACTTCAGCTCATTATCTAGAAAGATGATCTAAAAATCGTCAGTACCTTGGGATCTGCATGCCCCAATGGCAGGTTTCTCGCCTTCGACGATGGGTTGCATCATTGACCTTTGATCAAAGGATTCCGTGACATGTTCGACATCAACACATCTATTCACATCTCATGGATTGTACTGAGTACTTTGAGAGCCATTGACATTACTGGTGGTTTCTCTCACACTTGTTAACAATTTACATCATTGACTGGTAATCAAGTGGTTTCTACCATGTTCGACTTCGACACATTCATTCACATGGTTAGAATCGTACTATTTCGGGAAGTAGAAATCAAGACCCTGGATCTAGTTTCCGCCATCTAGGCTGCGAGGAATTTTGTATTCATTATATAGTGGACTATTCATAAACAGATGGCTGCGTCCATATTGTGTCTACATGTGTCTATACTTGTGATGTATTACAAGATCATTCCTATATCAGAGCAGTAGTTAGTTTTCTAGTCAGTTTTGATCTGAGTATGGGAATGCCTACCTTAGCGATGATATGATCTCATATATATATATATATATATATATATATATATATATATATATATATATTGCATTGAATGTTTTTACAGGTTCCAACCGGGCTCTCCACAAGATGATCCTCAAAATGATAAAGTACTTCACTCTTCCTAGATAATAAATGAAATCCTCATCTACTACAGACTTCGCACTTTAGGGGTCAATCTGTTACACAAAATATTGTCACCATGACTATTTGCAGTCAGTATGGGTTTATCATCATTCATACTGTCCTCCTAAGCAAGTCTCAAACCTCAGCTCTTCATGTCAAGCTTTGAAAATGAGAGAAAGACCTTTAAAAATCAATACAGCTCTGATTCCACACTTTCTCTCACTATTGCTTGCGGTCCCGCACCCCCTGTTCATGTTCCCTGCGGACCTGCCCACTCTGTCTCTAAAGGAGTGGGTGTGAACCCCTGTGAAAGTCAAAAGGCACAAGTTTATTCTTAAAAACTCACTTTGGGTTAATTCTAGATGATTCTAGAAGGAATTTTGACGTGGATGGTTCGCTCCTAGGTGGTTCATGCATCCCAAAAGAGAAGGAGCTAATCCCTTGATGAGAGGAGCTATCCCTTTGAAGGAGGGCTTTATCCCTTTGAAGGAGGACCTAGTAACTTCCCTCCATTCCACTATAAATTAAGGCATTGGGCTGGTTTCTAGGGAGGCTAGAAGTTGAACATTTTTTAGGGTAAATGCTGGTGGAATTGGGACTTCCTAGTTAAGCTTGAGAGGAGAGATCACATACCTTTTGGCTTCATTGGGAAGAGAGTGAAACTTGTCAAAGTAGAAGAGACTTCTTGCTGGACCCTGGGAGGAGCTTGTACAGCATTAAGGCACAGGTTGTAAAGTTCTTCTTTGATTTGAATTAATACAATCAGATTCATTTTTCTCAAAAAATTGTTTTATGTGATTTGTTTCATGAATTCCTCGATCATCATGATAAGTATGATTTATTATATTGGCTTTTCAGGTGCTATTTAATTTTTGTGCTTTTTTTAAGTTCTCTACAAGGGAGCTCATTTGGATCAATGGAGTGAGGCTTCCACAAAATTTCATTGGACCTAAGGTAGGCCTAAAACACTTGTTTGCCTTTGTTTATAAATTGCATACTTAGAGAAAGATAGGATTTGATTGGCTTGCTTGTCACTAGATATCATTAGATACTAGGGAGGTCGGTCTTATCTGCAAGAACGACTCATTCCGTGTGACAAGAGGTTCAAGCAACTCCTCTGTGTATACCTGTTAGGTATTGAGTACCAAATTGGACTCATACCACTGAGACCACTTGAGGTCAAGATTCAGTAAGGGGAGTCTATGTACTCTAGAGACTTGGGGAATCCAAATACAATCCTACTGATCATCATCTGTTAAAGTGAGACCCCAATTGAGCTCCTTTTTGTAAAAAATCTGCTTTAAGACACAATAGAAAGGCCACCACTGAAGGTTGGACTAGTAGATGTAGCCTAGGAGGATTGGGTGAACTCCATATTAAATTTGTTGTATTTATGTGTTGGCTTACTGTGTTCTCTTATTGTTTCAGTGCCTGTGTATTTCACAATCTTATCGATCCGTTGCATAAAATAACATAGGCACACCCCAGCACTTGAGTCTGTAATACCTTCATTATTTTTTTGAGGTCATTTACGGGTGATTTCAGATCAAGTGGTATCAGAGCTCTAGGTTGTTAAGGTTAGACAAGCTTGTGTTGGATTTTGTTGTTGAATGCTAACTAGATCAAAGCTTAAATTAGGAGAAGGAGAGTTGGTCGAAATTAACCTGGAAATTAGAGAGTCTATCCTTAGAAGAAAATGTTAGAAGAAAGTCCCTTGGGACCAAATCCCCAATTCATAGATAGTTTCCTGGCCATGAGGTCCATGGTAGAGGAAATGTATAGGGACTTTAGGAAACATAAAGATGAAGATTCATCAGGCTCCAAGAAAGATAAAGGAGAATAAGAGTCTCTCCTCCATGACCACTCAAAAGGCAAAGGGAAAGAAGAAAACTTTCTCACACCTCCTAATAGCATTGAACATAAAAAGAAGATATCTTTGATTAAATTAGATGTTAAATTTGATTTAACAATATATGATGGAGATTTGAATGCAGAGAAGCTGGATAATTGGATCAGACAAATTGATGTTAATTGCAGAGTGCAGAGTATCGACTCAGACAAGAGTAAGATTCAGCTGGATAGCCTATGCCTTGGAGGCACTGCCTTGGTATGGTGGGAAGGCAGGACACAAGCTGACATGAAGAAACATGGTAAGATTCTTTCTGTCTAGAGTGAATTTGTTTCTACAATCAAAAAGCAGTTCTATCCACTAGCTTACATGTAGCAAGCCATGATGAGCTGGAAAACTCTTCGTCAATTGAAAGGGAAAAGTGTACAAGGTTACACCCAAGAATTTAAGAAAAGAGCTTTGATTCTAGAATTTCATTAGAATCACCTGAGACAATGTTGAAGTACATAGGTGGTCTACACAGCTACATGAGGCACACTATTCTCATGTTTAATCCCACTAGTATAGATGAGGTATCTATTCAAGCTACACATCTAGAAGCTAGAGGAAAGAATGGGAACCTAGAAATTGGAGGATCATCCAAGCCCATTGCAAGCAAGAATAAGGAGAAAAGAAAATAGAAATAGAAAGAGAGGAAGGCCAACACTGCACAGAAAAGCAAGTCTTCATGAACTCATTGTAAGAAGGATGGGCATGATGATGAGCGTTGTTAGATTCTGCGTCTGGAGCTGAGACCTAAGAAGTTCGAGGGCAAGAAGAAGAAGACTACTGTAGCTATTTAGAAATATTTGGGGTCAGACTTAAGAGATGAAACAACCATTGCAGCCACAGGTATAAAAGTTAAAAATTCTGAAGCATCTACTAGTAATTCTGCACAATCTACTAATAATGAAGAAAATAAGAAAAAAAGACATGATCTTTTCCATATTCGAGTTATTTCCAAGCATCAAAAGATTGATACTTTGTTTGATAGTGGCTCACAAGTAAATTTAATTTCTAAAGCAATTGTAAAGAATTTGGGATTACTAACTACACCTCACAAGAAACCATACCCATTAGGTTGGTTAAGTGATAAAGCACAACTACAAGTGACTAGACAATGTAAACTTAAGTTTTCTTTTGGGTCAGAATTTGCAGATGAGGTTGAGTTAAATATAGTTCCTTTGGATATATGTGGAATTTTTTTGGGAAGTCCCTACTTGTACGATAGAAAAGATATTTTCTATAGAGCTGAGAACAAGTATTTCCTTGTTAAAGATGGAATCAAATATATTTTAAGAGCTCATAAGCTCAAGAATAATTACACTCTCATAAACTCAGGGTAGATGAAACGAATTGTAAATTCATGCAAACAATTTTTATTGATGGTTGTAAAGGAAAAGAAACATGATAAAACCAATGTATTTGAGGGTTGTGATGCTAAACATCAAGTTGATTTAGAAAAAGTTATTTCAGAATATGATATCTTGTTTCAAGAACCTAAAGGTCTGCCACCCAAAAAGGAAATAGTGCATGATATTAATTTGCAGCAAGATGCTCCATTGCCTAACATCGGAATGTACAGGTTGTCCGCTTTAGAGAATGCAGAAATCAAGAAGTAGGTGCAGGAGTTGCTCGAGAAGGGGTTCATTAGACCTAGCACATCACCATGTGGGTCTCCAATCGTTTTGGTGAAAAAGAAAGATGGCTCATGGAGAATGTGCATTGATTACCGAGCACTGAATAAGATAACAATCAAAAATCGTTATCCCCTTCCTCACATAGATGATCTATTAGATCAGTTAAAGGAAGCTGTTTATTTTTCCAAGTTAGACTTGCATAGTGGATATCATCAGGTCAGAGTTGCAGAACAAGATGCATGGAAGACTGCTTTCAAAACAAAGCAGGGATTGTATGAGTGGCTAGTTATGCCTTTTGGCTTAACTAATGCTCCTACTACTTTCATGAGAATAATGAATGATGTACTCAGAAATTTTCTTGATGATTTTGTTATTGTATATTTGGATGACATTCTTATATTTAGAAAAATGTGGGAAGAACATTTAAAGCATGTTAAGCAGACACTAGATGTTTTGAAAAGAGAAAAACTTTATATTAAACTCTCAAAATGTGAATTCGGCAAAACATTGAATTATTTGGGACATATAGTAGGGGGTGGTGAATTGAAGATAGATCCCTCTAAGGTGGCAGTCATTGTAAACTGGCCTAAACCCAAATCTGCTACAGAAGATAGAAGCTTCTTAGGAGCAGTACAATATTGGAGGAAGTTCATTTCTAACTTTTCCTTAATTGCAGCTCCCTTACATGCTTTAACAGGATTGAACAAGGTGTTTCAATGGGGAGGCAAACAACAGAAAGCCTTCGACACCTTGAAAGAAAAGATTAGTACAACACCAGTACTAGCACTGCCTGATTTTCAAAGATCATTTGAGATCCAAATGGATGCCAGTGACAATGCCATGGGAGCAGTGTTGATACAACACGGTAAACCCATATGTTATCATTCTAAGACATTTAATTCTGCAGTAGTTAACTATCCCACATATGATAAAGAATTTTATGCATTAGTACAGAGTGTGAAAAAGTGGAAACATTACTTAATGGGAAAAGAGACAGTTATACATATTGATCATCAACCACTTCAATATCTACACTCCCAAACTAAGTTGCAGCAATCAAGACACTATAGATGGATGAGTTTTCTACAACAGTTTCATTTAGTCATCAGATATAAAAAGGGTATACACAATAAAGTTGTAGATATGTTATCCAGACCAATTATAAATGCATCTACTATACTTAAGCATAACTTAGTATTGCATGGGAGCTACATTGAACAATATGCTCAAGGTATAGATTTTAAAGATGTATATGCAACTTTAAGTCAAGGAAAATGAGTCGAAGAATTGGATTATCACATTAAGGACCAACTCTTGTATCATTATGGGAAGCTATGCATTCCACAAACTGAAAGAGTAAAGATAATTCGAGAAGCACACACTTCTCTAATATCAGGTCACTTTGGGGTAAGTAAAACGGTTGCACAACTACAAAGATTTTGTTATTGGCCAAAAATAAATGAGACAGTTTCTAGATATGTAAGAGGGTGTACCATGTGTGCTAAAAGCAATCCCAGCAATAGAAAACTAGGCTTGTACACTCCACTACCAGTTCCTTCTCATCCTTGGGAAAGTATTTCCATGGAATTTGTTGGAGGACTGCCTAAATCTAGGAAAGGTCATGACTATTTATATGTTGTTGTGGATAGGTTCAACAAAATGTGTGTTTTGATACCTTGTAACAAACAGATTATAGCTGAAAAAACTGCAAATTTGTTCTTTCAGCATGTATGGCTTCATTTTGGATTACCCACTTCCATTATATCTAATCGAGACACTCAATTTGTTGGGAAGTTCTAGTCGAGTCTGTGGGAACTGATGGACACCAAACTAAAGAAAAGCACAACCTTTCATCCACAAATAGATGGCCAGACAGAAGTGGTCAATAGGACAGTGATCCAGTTGCTCAGAGGCTATTGCAGCAAGCATCCCAAACTTTGGGATGAACATTTGTGTTATGTGCAGCATGCTTACAATCGAGAAAAACATTCTTCTACATAGAGATCTCCTTTTGAGACCTGTTTTGGTTTCATACCAAGGTCTCCCTTGGATTTTGTCTTTGGTAAAGACATAGCAGTTGATGGACACAGTGATGTGGACAAGACAACCAAATTCATTGAAAAAATCCAAGAGATTCACCATGCAGTACAGGAACAACTGGAAAATAGCCAAGCCAAATACAAGGCAAGGCATGACAAGCATCAGATGGAGCATAGTTTCCAAGTTGGTCATCAAGTCTGGATGTATATCAGCAAAGACAGAATGCAAGGTGAAGGTAAAAAACTAAAGCCAATAAGGTATGGACCTTTCAAGATACTTGAGAAAATTGGTGAGAATTCTTTTCGCCTTGATTTACCAGCTTACATGCACATCTACTCAGTCGTTAATGCGGACAGCTTGAGGCTATTTGAACCTTCATTAAGTGAAGATCCTAAAGAGAAGAGTCAACTGCCTTCTATTGATGATCTGTTACCTGAATATCTCAATGAATTACAGGAAGACACAATTTTGGACAGGAAGGTGAGGACGACGCGCAGGGGAGATGTTGAGTACCTCAGGATTGGACTCAAGGGTTCAAAGCCAAGCATTGCAAAATGGATGGAGATTGGGCAAGGGAGACAGTTATACCCTCACTTAGTCGATGCTTGAAAACCAAATTTTGTTGGTCCAAAAGCTTTTTCAGTGGGAAGGCCGTGATCCGAATTGAATCCTTAAACACTCTTAAAGTTCCCTGAACTCTGTAAAACTCATATCAAAGTTTCAAAGTATTATGGATGTCGAAGCTTATTCGAAATTACCTCTGAACAATGGTAATTTGTGGTCAGCACGGAACAACGAGGACCCTCGATCAAAGTGCCCAGACCATTGGCCCATGGTGACCG
Organism: Pinus tabuliformis; assembly: GCA_031772625.1. NCBI lineage: Eukaryota > Viridiplantae > Streptophyta > Pinopsida > Pinales > Pinaceae > Pinus > Pinus tabuliformis. The sequence goes on from CM062816.1 coordinate 151,055,914, forward strand.
CGCACTAGTACAAATTGACAAACGTGAGGTCAAATCCAAAAACAGAGGTAGTTTCTGATACACGATTAGCGCTAAAGCACTAATCGCGTATTGCAGGGCATCCCCCTTAGTGAAGGAAAGCCCCCAAGCGCTTGGTCACAAGGAAAAGCATAAAACTGTACGGAAATCGCTGATTCCGTCAGAAGGCGAGTCCCGTGCTAAAACCGACAGGATATCGGAAGGGCTTCAAGTGGTAAGTGGGTTCGACCAAGTCCTGCCCGATGCCATACACTAGGTGATACACGTCCAGTGGATGAGAGATAAAACCACTCACATCGCGCAAGTAAAGGTCATGCTACTTACCCACGCGATATGGACGGAGACCGTAGGATTTGGAGGCTCCAGATCAACGGCGGAGAACTAATCCAATGGATGACCGGATTCAATGGGGAGATAGGCTAAGTCATATAAGATTTGAGGTCCGGCATGACCGATGAGTTGGCAGAGGAATCAGTTTCACGGGAAATCTTGGAGCAACGGAAATAACGACTATTCAAAGAGAACTAACACTCAATTTGTGAGAGGACAAGTGGCCACCTCTCTGTGAAGTGTTACACCGTGATGATGATGCAAAGCAGGGGAATTCAAGTGGACAGAGGCAGGAGATCCAAAGAGTTGGGAAGTGGAAATGAATAGTCAGGGAGAAAATTGGCTTTAAGCCATGAACAAACAAAGAGTAAAGAGAAGTAGAAAGCCGAAAGGCAAGAAAGAAGTGAATTGCAGAGAACAGAGAAGCTGAGTTGACCTGCAGAGCAAAGGCAGCAACGAGTAGACAGAGGCAGAGAGAGTCCCAGAGTCTGTGAACTCCAGAGAAGGCTTGAGAGGTTTAAGCAACTCCTCTGTGTATACCTGTCAGGTATTGAGTACCAAATTGGACTCATACCACTGAGACTATTTGAGGTCGAGATTAAGTAAGGGGAGTCTGTGTACTCTAGAGACTTAGGGAATCCAAGTACAATCCTACTGATCATCATCTGTTAAAGTGAGACTCAAATTTAGCTCCTTCTTGTAAAAAAATTGCTTTAAGACACAATAGAAAGGCCACCACTTAAGGCTGGACCAGGAGACGTAGCCCAGGAGGATTGGGTGAACTCCTTATTAAATTTGTTGTGTTTATGTGTTTACTTACTGTGTTCTCTTACTGTTTCAGTGTCTGTGTATTTCACAATCTTATCGATCTGTTGCAAAAAATAACATAGACACACCCCAACACTTGAGTCTGTAATACCTTCATTATTTTTATGAGGTCATTTACGGGTGATTTCAGATCATCCATATGCCCAAAAGAGTGAAATTGAACGTATGGTTGCAGAAATGCTAGAGGCAAGTATAATTCAACCTAGTCAAAGTTATTTCTCTGCTCCAGTAGTATTGGTGCACAATAAGGATGGATCATGGCGCATGTGTCCAGATTATAGGGAGATCAACAAGATCACTATTAAAGATAAATTTCCCATTCCTGTCATTGATGAATTATTGGATGAATTACATGGAGCAATTTACTTCACCAAGTTGGATCTTCAAATAAGAATGAATACTGAAGACGTTCCAAAAACAACATTTAGAACTCATGAAGGTCATTATGAATTTTTGGTCATGCCTTTTGGCCTTACCAATGCACCTTCTACATTTCAAGGTTTGATGAATTCCATTTTCAAACCCTTCCTTAGAAAATTTGTGTTAGTACTTTTTGATGATATACTAATCTACAACAAGTATTGGAAGGATCATGTTGGCCATGTTGACAGGGTGCTCAAGCTATTAGAGGAGAAACAATTATATGCAAAAACCTCCAAATGTTTCTTTGGAGTAGAAGAGGTGGAATATCTGGGTCATATTGTATCTCATGAGGGCGTTAAGGTAGACCCTAACAAAATTAAAGCCATTAAGGAATGGAAAATCCCCACATCCATAAAGCATCTGTGAGGATTTCTCCAATTGGTGGGGTATTATCGCAAGTTTGTTAAGAATTATGGGAGAATAGAAGCACCTCTAACAACATTATTGAAGAAAGATGCATTTTCTTGGATTCTAGACGCAACTAAGGCCTTTGAGCATCTTAAAGAGGTAATGTGCCAAGCACCGGGCTTAGCTACACCTCAAGAAATGGAAGTGGTGTTGTTCTAATGAAAGAAGGAAGACCCATTTCTTTTGAAAGTCGTCCAATCAAAGGAAAGTATTTACAAAAAGCTATTTATGAGAAGGAAATGTTAGCAATACTACATGAACTTAAGAAATGGCGACCTTACCTAATGGGAAGGCACTTCAAGGTAAAAAAATATCTTGATAGTATTAGATACTTTTTAGAAAAAAGATTATCTTCAGAAGAACAACAAAAATGGGTCACAAAGATGTTGGGTTATGACTTTGAAATCATCTACAAAAAATGGAAGCAAAATGTTGTTGCAGATGCATTCTCAAGAAAGGATGAGGATGTGGAAGCATTTCTTTGTACCATTTCTATTATCCAACTGGATTGGATAACCAAAGCAAGGGATGAATGGAAGAATAATGAAGAAGTGTGGGCACTCATTCAAAAGTTGCAGCAAGATCCTAGTACATCTGATATATTTAGCTGGAAAAATGATGCATTATGGTACAAATATCACTTATACCTTTGTAAGAATTCCCAACTCAAACAAAAGATTCTTCTGGAATTGCGCACCTCCCTTAGGAGGGCACTCAGGATTTTTAAAAAATTACCACATGATTAAGAAGGAAATTTTTTGGGATGGCCTTAAATCTGATATTAAAAATTTTGTGGTGGAATGTTTGGTTTGCCAACAAAATAAAGTTGAGACAATTAAGACCCCGGCTGTGTTACAACCTTTACCCATTACAAGTCAATGTTGGGAGGAGGAGGTTTCAATGGATTTTATCACAGGTTTACCCAAGTCCGAAGGAAAGAGTGTCATCATGTTGGTAGTTGATAGACTTACCAAGTATGCACACTTTTTTGCATTATCTCATCCATTTAAAGCCAGTACAGTTGATACTACATTTAAGGAAACAATTCAAAAGCTACATGGAAACCCAAAAATTATTGTAAGTGACAGAGATCCTATTTTCACTGGAAATTTTGGACGAAATTAATTTCTTTTCTGGGTACTCAATTAGCTCATAGATCATCTTATCATCCTCAATGAGATGGGAAAACTGAGATAGTAAACAAATGTTTGGAAGGACATCTTCGTTGCTTTGTATCTGATAAAAAAACACAAAGGGTCAAATGGTTACCTTTAGCTAAATGGTGGTATAACACTTCCTTCCATACTGCAACAAAAATGACCCCATTTATGGCACTTTATGGATATAATCCACCATCCATCATGTCATCTTTAAGATAAAATTATAATGTTCAAGCAGTGGAAGATCACATAGAGCATCAACAAGAAGTTCTCCAAGTCTTAAAACATAACCTCACTTTGGCGCAGAAGTGAATGAAACAACAGGCGGATCAATATCGCAATGAAAGAAGTTTTGATGTAGCCAATTAGGTATTTTTATGGCTACAACCATACAAACAAATGTCCTCAAGCAAGCTAAGAAGGATGATAGATTATCACCAAAGTATTATGGTCCTTACAAGGTGTTGCAAAAAATTGGTACTATGGTATACAAATTGGAGCTTCATACATCTTCCTGAGTGCACCCAGTTTTCCATATTTCATGCTTAAAGAAGGTTATAGGTGACAAGCTCCCAGTTCAAACAATATTGCCAGAACTTGACAAGGAAGGAAAAATCATATTGGAACCTGAAGTAGTCACAGAAACAAGAACTCGATAGTTGCGAAAGGGGGTGTGACAACTTTTAATATTTTATTAATTAATTTGTTATTTTTAATAAAATAGGAGAAAGTGAGGATTTTGTAAATATTAATGAGGGAGTCTAAGTTGGAATTAGTTTCTAAGTCTTAGGGATGAGAATCTATCTTTTAGGGATGTTGAGAGATTTAGGGATTTGTTGAGATACTAAAGGGATTTAGCATTTAATTTAATGATAATTTCAAATTGTATAAACAAAAGAAGTTTTTAAGAAAAAGATAGATAGGATTGAGAGAGATACAGTGTGAGAGGTTCTGGTTGGGAGCCTCCAGGCAGTTGTAAAGGGCCATTAATTCTGATTATCTGGCCAACACAAGTTTGTAAGTAACTATTTGTTTTAATTCATATATATACAGATTTTATGATTGTGAAATCACTGTCAAGGTTGAGGATTTGCAATTGATTGATAGATATAACCTGTGCGTTAATACCTGCAAGCGCTGTTGATTTTGATGTGATGATATGGTCTGTGCGTAAGGCCATTTGGGACGTCTTCTGTTGAAACTCATGTGATATATATGTAATCTCTGTATTTTGAGTAGGGACTGTGATAGTATACGGTTTAAATCCGCGTAAATTTCCAGATTCAACAGGAATCATACCCGTGACAGTTATATATATATATGGTTGATTGAATACTGGCTTGCGTGGGCTCCGTTCTCATGGCAGAGTTATAACCCGTGTATGTGAAACTGTGGACTAAATTCTGGTAGAGTTATAACCCGTGTATGTGCGTAGATGCGTGGGTAATGAGCAGTGGTGGCTTATCTTTGATTCGCAGTGCAGTCTTTGGGTCGGAGAGGATTGAAGGTTTAGGGTTCATAGGATTTTTATTTCCGATTATTTTAGTTGTAGGAGTAGGCAGAGTGTTCGGGGATTTTGAGCTCGGAGTTCAGCTGCCAGTTTCAGGTTGCTTTCCAAATTGTTGGAAGCTCTGGTTTGGTGTCTTTAATGGCGTGTGAGAAATGAAGGATTGAGACCACATGGTGCTATCGAAAGGGTTGAAATTATGTATTTTGTGAAGGTATAGCTGTGCGTATAGTGTGCGGTTATAATATTCTCATGTGGGGTGCGTTCAAAGTTCTGTGTGCACATTTTATATACCTTGTTTCCATTTATGAAACAGTGAGTAAATAAACAATTGCAAGAAGGCGGAATTATTATAAATTGTGTGAACAGGAGTTAATTGTGTGGAGGTTGATGGTATGCGCACGGGTTCTTTAATCTTGGTTAACTGTGCGCACAAAGACGTCAGTATGTAGTGAATTTCAAGCTCATTTCCGAGGACAACAAGTGAGAAGAAAATACAAAACACCTCTATGGATTGTTGGAGTTCTGGATAAAGCTATATTACGGTGGCAGAGAAAGGGTGTTGGGTTGCGTGGAGTTAACCTTCAGATTCCTGAAGGTATTGAGCTGGACGATGAAATGATGATGACATTCTGAAGATTTTAAGGAAGCATAAGGTGAACTTGGCATTTGATGAAGTCAAGATCGGTGAAATGCGAATATTCAGGAGCGATATATGACAATCGGCTGCTAGCAATGAATTAAGAACCAGTTTTGTTATTGCGCGCACACGAAGTTAACCATAGTCAACAGGAGTGTATTAATTACAAGTCTGTCCAGAATTGCATGCGTTGCCATCGTGGCATTATTAGTGCTCTGTTCATAAAGACGGTGGTGGTTAGAATGGAGTTATATTGTAACAGAGCCGAATGGAGGAGCGATTCATTATAAACCCGTGTGTATCACTAGACCGATTGCAGCTCCGAATGGAGGGAAGTGTGAAAGGTAAGTTCAGGAATTGGGACGACTTGATGTAAGTTAGCCATTGTATCGAATGTATAAAGGCGGAACTGGCGTAGTAAGTGTATGGACTACGATTGCGTTTTGTACATGTACCGGTCATAACCAATATAAAGGCGGAAGGGTATGGCGATATACCTGAATCAAACCGCTATGAAGTGCTGTGAGTTATACAGCGACAGTCCGGGGTTTGCAAGTCATTGTTTACAGCATACAGCCAGCGGCGAGAGCAGAGAGGTGCGTAAGTACTTGGGCGCAAGCTCATTTTTTATATGTTTGTTCTAAGAGTTTCTCGAAGAGTACTGTGCGAGTATGGTTTGAAAACACCGTATGTTGAAAAGTAAGGGTTATCAGCATTGAATCCGCCGAGCATAAGGTTTTATAAAACGCTGTATTGTTATCACTATTCTTCTGATATTAAATAAATATATGGCGTTGTTCTTCAATGTACTACCGATCTCCGGTCAAAGGGAAATTGTCTTTATACAACGCAGAGCATGAAAGAACTGTTGGTTGAGTTGGTAAAGAGCGCACATATAGTTTGCAACTCTAAGTTGAACAGATATTGAATTGCCAATGAATGTTATAAATCATAAGATTCAACATCAGAAAATAAGATTTTGTATGCATGAGTGAGAAGATCTTGGTAGAGCGGCCTGGGAGAGGCCTGGGTCATCATTTTTGGTATCAGAGCTGGAATAGCTCTGTTTGAAGGATGAAGTTTTTTTTATTAATTGCATGTGATAAGATCAGATTTTGAGACTGATGAATGTTGCAGCACAGAGATGCCGTGCAGGTGGGAGATGAAGCGAGATCAATAGGATCTTGAAGGTAAGATGTTTTTTTTATTTGAAATTTATGATTGAGGTTTATGGTTGCAGAAAAGATGATGGCATTGAACCTGGCATTCAGCTAAAGGCTGAATAAGGAGGACAATTGCAGTGTCCTGAAGAAGAAGGTGAGTTGAAGAGATAGCCTGAGAGTGAGCAAAGGAGAGTGCTCAAAGAGGTTCCAGAGGCAGTGAACCAGTACTTACCAAAAGACTGAGTGAGGAGAGCTTGGTGAGGTAAGTGGCGGCAAGACAGGAGATCTTGTTGCAGAGGCTAGTGCAACTCATGGCAAGTGAGAAGATGATCATGGAGGATCATAGAAGAGGTTCAGAGGAATGCCATAGCAATGAGATGACTGTAGAAGACAGAGAAAGAGAGATTGCAGTAATGAAAGTGCAATTGCAGGTACTATAGGAATGGCTGCAAGAGCAGGAAAACCAGAATAGAGGATGGATCTTTCCACTGAAGGGAAAGAAAGTGAAGTGGCAGAAGCTACAACAGAAAAGAGATCGACAGATAAACATGCAGTTAATGGAAGAGCTGAAGAAGCTTGAGTAGGTGATGGATGTACAGTTGAAGTGTACGCAACTCAGAGCAGCTGAGTTGGAAGAGGAAGTTCATGTGAATGAAGAAGATGATCAGCTGGAAGAGCTGGTATACGAACCGAAGATTAAAGCTGTTGAGACTTGTAGTTTTCAAACTGACAAGTTGTGTATGAATGCAGGGACTGTCAGTGATAGTGAAATGCTTCAGCAATGCTATAGTGAAATTGCATTGTTGGAATACTTGTTGGAGAATCCAGAGTATGACAGGGAGATTGCAGAAGAAAGAGTTCAGTACAGTGAACGAGTGCAGAAAGATATCATGGAAGCAGATGATGTGGGAGAAAGACTGGTTGACAGTCTTGAGAATTCTTCAAAGGATTCTTTGGGCAAAGAGAATCAGCATACTGATGTGCTGATAGTGGAGGAGAATTCAGAACAGCATACTGAAGTGCTGGCAAAGGAGGACAAGGCACTGATGCCTTCTGATTTTTATTCTAACAAGTGTTTTGTGAATACAGGTATTGTTGCAGAACATTTGACTCAGTTGAGTAGTCAAATGAAGGAAGAAGAAGTTTTATGTTCTAGAAAACAAGAGGGCATGGATGATTGGGTGACGACTGAACAAGTCAGAACAAAAACAAGCATAGAAGCAAGAAGTCAGCAAGTGACAGTACAAACTGAGCAAGCCGTCTTAGCTCAGAAGCAAATCAACAGCCGGGAGATTTATTGGATCGAGAGATTGAAAGTATCAGAAGATTGATGACGAAAGAATCCCGGGAGAGACCAGCAGCAGCAAGAAAGGAAAGGAAAGACAACAAGAGAAAGACAGCGAAGGATTGCAAGAGCAAAGCAAGTGGAAAGTTACAACACAAGATATGGGATCCAGGCATATACAGATCCGAACACATGATCAGGCGATCATGTTTAGTTTAACGTTGGGAGTCTGATGCAGGAGCATCAAGACCATTTTTTTCATTGTAAATATGTGATTAAAGGGGGTGTGACAATTTTTAATATTTTATTAATTAATTTGTTATTTTTAATAAAATAGGAGAAAGTGAGGATTTTGTAAATATTAATGAGGGAGTCTAAGTTGGAATTAGTTTCTAAGTCTTAGGGATGAGAATCTATCTTTTAGGGATGTTGAGAGATTTAGGGATTTGTTGAGATACTAAAGGGATTTAGCATTTAATTTAATGATATTTTCAAATTGTATAAACAGAAGAAGTTTTTAAGAAAAAGATAGATAGGAGTGAGAGAGATACAGTGTGAGAGGTTCTGGTTGGGAGCCTCCGGGCAGTTGTAAAGGGCCATTAATTCTGATTATCTGGCCAACACAAGTTTGTAAGTAACTATTTGTTTTAATTCATATATATACAGATTTTATGATTGTGAAATCACTGTCAAGGTTGAGGATTTGCAATTGATTGATAGATATAACCTGTGCGTTAATACCTGCAAGCGCTGTTGATTTTGATGTGATGATATGGTCTGTGCGTAAGGCCATTTGGGACGTCTGCTGTTGAAACTCATGTGATATATATGTAATCTCTGTATTTTGAGTAGGGACTGTGATAGTATACGGTTTAAATCCGCGTAAATTTCCAGATTCAACAGGAATCATACCCGTGACAGTTATATATATATATATATATATATATATATATATATATATGGTTGATTGAATACTGGCTTGCGTGGGCTCCGTTCTCATGGCAGAGTTATAACCCGTGTATGTGCGTAGATGCGTGGGTAATGAGCAGTGGTGGCTTATCTTTGATTCGCAGTGCAGTCTTTGGGTCGGAGAGGATTGAAGGTTTAGGGTTCATAGGATTTTTATTTCCGGTTATTTTAGTTGCAGGAGTGGGCAGAGTGTTCGGGGATTTTGAGCTCGGAGTTCAGCTGCCGGTTTCAGGTTGCTTTCCAGATTGTTGGAAGCTCTGGTTTGGTGTCTTTAATGGCGTGTGAGAAATGAAGGATTGAGACCACATGGTGCTATCGAAAGGGTTGAAATTATGTATTTTGTGAAGGTATAATTGTGCGTATAGTGTGCGGTTATAATATTCTCATGTGGGGTGCGTTCAAAGTTCTGTGTGCACATTTTATATACCTTGTTTCCATTTATGAAACAGTGAGTAAATAAACAATTGCAAGAAGGCGGAATTATTATAAATTGTGTGAACAGGAGTTAATTGTGTGGAGGTTGATGGTATGCGCGCGGGTTCTTTAATCTTGGTTAACTGTGCGCACAAAGACGTCAGTATGTAGTGAATTTCAAGCTCATTTCCGAGGACAACAAGTGAGAAGAAAATACAAAACGCCTCTATGGACTGTTGGAGTTCTGGATAAAGCTATATTACGGTGGCAGAGAAAGGGTGTTGGGTTGCGTGGAGTTAACCTTCAGATTCCTGAAGGTATTGAGCTGGACGATGAAATGATGATGACATTCTGAAGATTTTAAGGAAGCAGAAGGTGAACTTGGCATTTGATGAAGTCAAGATCGGTGAAATGCGAATATTCAGGAGCGATATATGACAATCGGCTGCTAGCAATGAATTAAGAACCGGTTTTGTTATTGCGCGCACACGGAGTTAACCATAGTCAACAGGAGTGTATTAATTACAAGTCTGTCCAGAATTGCATGCGTTGCCATCGTGGCATTATTAGTGCTCTGTTCATAAAGACGGTGGTGGTTAGAATGGAGTTATATTGTAACAGAGCCGAATGGAGGAGCGATTCATTATAAACCCGTGTGTATCACTAGACCGATTGCAGCTCTGAATGGAGGGAAGTGTGAAAGGTAAGTTCAGGAATTGGGACGACTTGATGTAAGTTAGCCATTGTATCGAATGTATAAAGGCGGAACTGGCATAGTAAGTGTGTGGACTACGATTGCGTTTTGTACATGTACCGGTCATAACCAATATAAAGGCGGAAGGGTATGGCGATATACCTGAATCAAACCGCTATGAAGTGTTGTGAGTTATACAGCGACAGTCTGGGTTTTGCAAGTCATTGTTTACAGCATACAGCCAGCGGCGAGAGCAGAGAGGTGCTTAAGTACTTGGGCGCAAGCTCATTTTTTATATGTTTGATCTAAGAGTTTCTCGAAGAGTACTGTGCGAGTATGGTTTGAAAACACCGTATGTTGAAAAGTAAGGGTTATCAGCATTGAATCCGCCGAGCATAAGGTTTTATAAAACGCTATATTGTTATCACTATTCTTCTAATATTAAATAAATATATGGCGTTGTTCTTCAATGTACTACCGATCTCCGGTCAAAGGGAAATTGTCTTTATACAACGCAGAGCATGAAAGAACTGTTGGTTGAGTTGGTAAAGAGCGCACATATAGTTTGCAACTCTAAGTTGAACAGATATTGAATTGCCAATGAATGTTATAAATCATAAGATTCAACATCAGAAAATAAGATTTTGTATGCATGAGTGAGAAGATCCTGGTAGAGCGGCCTGGGAGAGGCCTGGGTCATCAACCCACTAACCATATCGTCTTCTGTGCTCAAATGGAAAGTATCAATTTTTTCATACTACATGTATATCTTAGAATACTATGTGCTTTGTCATGACGTGCAACACACTCGCCTATAGAGTTTCTAAAACACCATATATAGACGGCCAAATTTCTATGTTTAAACGTTTTAATTTTCCTTTCCATTTGCCTATTGGCAACAATCTAAATTGTAAATCTTTCTTCTTTCATTTGGTTCCAAGTATGCCAATCCTGTGAACAACCGTACTCACTACTTTATTTCCAATTCTCTTCCAATGTTGACAACATTTTATGGGCTTTCACCTTTTAGGACAACTCCTTTCCTCGTCATCATGGAAGTTTCCTTAACAATGAATGCCATCACTTTGTTTCTCGATGGCTCTACATAAATCCAACCATCACTCCAAATCATTGAACTCAACCTTCTTACTTCCACAAAGACATTGTCCCAACACTACCACATTTCTCTCTCCAATGGTACTCTTGGCAAAAAATTTACTTCCGTCTACTTACAATGCCCCTGTCATCTCTGGTGCCTTCCAGTTGGGCTCAATTATCATTCTCAAAGAATTTAGTTGCACTTTTTTACAAAACTATGTGTATGTTCACTCTTCACCATATTCTTGATGTTTTCCTGTTCCTTCCCTCTCTTCACCACTATCACTCTGACTAATGTCGTGTTGCTTGTCTCTTTCTTTCCCTCTTTTCAGGATTCTACAAATTATTTAACTGGAAGTTCTCGAACGTCATGTAACTTTGATGGGGCCCTAGACCTTCTTCAAATTGTACAAATTTCGACATACCAATCGGCCTCTTCAACATCACACACCCTCACCTCATCTAATTTTGCTTCGACACGGGATTATGTGTCATCATCAACTCAATTATCCTTCGTTCTGATTGTTGCCATTCCATTCATGGCGTTAAGCCCCTATCGTAAAAAATGGTCGATCGAGGGTAGGGTGCTTGGAAAAACATATGTTCGCTCCTACAAAAATGATTGAGGGTACGGAAAGGTCTTTGGATTTGACCTCGTTGATTCTGCCAATGATACAATCCATATCTCTACTTTCGATGATCTCACAGATTCCTTGCATGACCTTGTCCAAATTGGGAAGCTTTACATGGTTTCAAATGGCACTGTGAAACCAACAAACGCAAATTACAATAATCTGGATAGAAAATAGGAAGTCTACCTCTCTGCAACTTCCTTTGTTGAAACTTCCTTAGATGATGTTCTGACAATTCCTTTCCACTATTTCCATTTTAAATCTATAGATGAAATCATATCTGCAAACCTCGGCTCAATTGTCGACATCATTGGTATTGTCAGGTCCATTTCTCCAAATTCCACCATTCATCGAAGAGATGGCTCTAAAACACTTAGGAAAATTGTCAGCTTGGAAGACATGTATGGCTATAGTATCGATATCTCCCTATGGAGGGAGCATTGCCACACCTTTATCAAGCAACTCATTGGATTTTCCTCTTCTAGTGCTTCAACCGTGCTTGCAATCAAAGGAGCTCGCATAGCTGAATTTAATGGAAGAACTGTTGGGACTATCTCGACCACCAGCTTCATGCTAGATCTCACCATTCTAGAGATTGAACAACTCTAATCATGGTTTCATCAAAGAGACCGCTTGGCCTCTTCACCATCGTTAAGTATAAAATTCTCAGGAACTTGCAAGCGGGGCTACCCACAATGTACAATTGTCGACCTCATAAACTCGCATCCCGACAAAACCAACATGGTTATCTGTTCATGGAACCATCATCTCTATTGACATGAAATATTTCTACTTCCTTGCATGCCCTCTCTCATTTGATGGCATGCAATGAATGAAAAATGTTTTCAACCACTCAAATGGAATGTAGCACAACACAAAATGTGGTGGGGTCTTCTCGGAATGTGACTATCGGTATGTGCTGAAATTTGAAATGCATGACCATAGAGGCATACTGGAAAATGTCATCGCATTTGATAATGTTGCAACTGAACTCATGGGTGTCCAAGAAAAATACTTGTTCATACTCTGTAGTGATCCTGGTGTTATCCACGAGCTTCGTGCAAGGGTTTCATGCTGTCCTTTCCTCTTCACATTGTGTGTGAAAATAAATATCTTCAATGATGTGGACCATTTGAAGTTTGTACTAATCAATTTAGAGGAAATCACCTATAGTTTTGCATGTTCCATTCTCCTCCAGGAAATCGAAAAATTGTCTACTTCTCTAGTTGTTCGTCGTCTTTGAAAGTCGATTTATTATCCCCATTCCACCGTGAAGTGTAAACAATATCTTCTATATGTTTTTCTGTTCATTATCGTTTCATCCCTTCTCGCCCCCCTTTTCTTTGTTCACTTCATCATTGTACTTCTCTTCTTTATGTATATACACCTATGATACATATTGCAGCTTCCACCTTTGCTTATTTATCCATCTTTTACTTTTACATATAGTATATATGTTTTTTTTCTTCTTCCTTCTAGATTAAAATAGAATATTTACATCCTTTTATATTGTTCTTTTTTCACCTAAATACAAACAATGGATTCTTACAAAGAGTTGTCATTTGGTTGCCTTAAATCTACTTAGTAAATGAATGATAGATAGTTATCCATCACCACAAAAATACTTCGCGGAAATAAGTTTGATTCTAATCTTGTTCTACATTGCAAAGATAACCTTGACAAAGTTCCAACAACAAAAATTGAATTGCACGACATTAGTACATAATATTAAAGAAACATAAACTCTATTATAAAAAAGGCCTCTCCGTCTACTAAAATTTAGCTACTTTGTCAAAATACACATCTAATTTATAATCTAGAAGGCACTAGTTCAAAAATATACCCACTAATGAAGTTCTTTCTTTTCCGGGCTATGTACTCTATGTTTGCGCTTAAGACAACTCTTGTTGGTCTCCTATAATCACTTGAACTCATCTCCCCGTGTTTGTATCAAGATAGACATGCCAACGTCTTCTGCAAACCCCTCAAGTAATGCTTGGAAGAGACTCCTTTATGCATAGAATAAAGATGAGTCCAACAAACAAAGGCACCTCAAATATAAATTTGATTTAAACACCCAAACCTTTCCAACTATACCCCCGTCTAATGTTTCTCTTCCCCAACATCCTGAAGCTTCACTTGCAAACCCATCTCCTTCAACATTCCCCACTCTAACTGTACCTACCCTTCAACTTCCTCCATTCACTACCACTTCTTGCCCATGTACATCGCACACCCCACCATCGACTCATCCTCCTTCACCCTCCCATCCCCATATTTTGGTCAACCCTAGCCTTAACCATGCACACCAATGATTCCATGAAAGGATAGATGACCTCTCTCCCTTGCATATCTACTCCATATGCAAAGAATCATACCCAAATATGAAAACAAAATTCTTACATGGTAACCTTTGTTGCTCCCGGTGTGCAACTACAAAATCCACCCACCAATTCTCCCTTGTGAACAACATGGACCCTGGTGACCAACCGTTTGTCCTTACTGCTCTAACAAAAATAGAATAAATGCTCATATCACGTTTCATCCCAATATTACAAGTCACCCATGCACGAGGTGGACAGTATAAATACATTGGTCATACTATTTATTTCCCGCAAGACATCACTGCCATCACCAACATTTACCATGCTTGGTTTCCAAATTGGACATCGTCGTTGTTACTAGGCATGGTTGTGACTATTATCACCTAGATTGACCTCAGGCTGAAAGGAGGCAATTCCAGGGTAACCACAAACCAAGCTTAGCCTTGTAGCTAGCCCTACTAGGCCGAAAGAGGGCTCTCTCCGTAAGGATCTCAGTCAAGATGATTGGATCAGGTAAAGGATTTTAGGCTAGGTATAGTAGCTCGAAAGGTTTTGATTGAATTTGTTGGTGTTTTGTTGGATCAGATGGAGCTGGGCAGTTTAGGTCTGGGAAATTAGGTCAGAAATGCAGGGTGTTCTATGGGGCAAGGTAGGCATAGGCTTTAGCACTTTAGGCTTAATGGTGTGAGGTGTTTAAGACTAATGAGGAGTTGAGGAGGGCATGTGAAAATCATGGATCCTTCTCAAACAGTAGAAAACATGAAATATTGAATGATTTCCCAAGGCAGAGCACTGTTACAATGGATTCTACCTATCAAACTTGATAACATTCAATAAGAAGCAATGAAATGAATGATGGCATACATAAAACATGTAAACAAATGATTACAAAAGAAGAAACTGTGCTAAAACTCCATACCACAAGGATCCCATAAAAATAGCTGCAAATCCTATTAATCTCCTTGCCAAACTGCTTACAATGATGTACAATTAAGCTCTGAGCATCCAAGTGAGTCCAACCCACACAATGACTGAGAAAATACATAATATAGGCTTCAAAACAACAAATCCTAGCCTCAGGGGTCGAATCCATGAGAGGAGGAATCAGTTGCACAAAAAGTTGAGCAGACAGCTGAAGACTAGGATGCTGAAACTAAAACATTCCTAGTATGAAGCAAACTGATTCATTCATCTCATTTAAGCTTTTCATCTAATGTATCTACCCTAGGTAACATAAATATATACTTTAATTACATCATGATCATGAATTACATCAGTGAAAAACCAAAATCCCTGAGGTGAAAAGTGAAAAACCAAAGAAACAATGAAAAATTGGGCTGCCTATCAAGTGCACAGCGCCTTAAGGAAACGCGCAGCGCCTCTCCTAGACAAACGCACAACGCCTTAAGGAAATGTGCAGCGCCGAATTCAAATCAACTTTTGAGTGTCTTCCCGATGTCCAAATTGGGCGTGGGATACCTCGTTGGTAAGCTTGTCGAGTCTACATTCAAGAACATCTTGACTTTTTCAATTTGGAGTTCATTTTCTCTGTCAAATGCTCAATCTCCCAAGACTGGTCAAAATGTGTAGAATGAGGATGCCAAAATGCAGAGTGATGTTGCAGTCAACTTTTGAAGGTCTTCCTCAACTCCATATTGAGCTCATGATAGATCATTAGAAATATTTATGTGTCTAGTTATCATTTAACTCATCAAGAAAGTCATTTGGTCACTCCAGCTAGGATAAATATTGATTTTCCCAAAGTCACTCTAGAAGTGCAACAACTCTCCTCAGGCAAATAATGTTTTGGAAATTTCTCCAAAACCATGAGACCTGTGTAAAAACTGAAGGAGGTCTTTTTTCTTGTGTCTTTTATGGACAAAAACCTCTCTCACTTTTTAAATAATGAATCCATACAGGTGAGGATAGTTTTAGGTAGAGGAGGAATGGCCTGTTGTAGAGTTTTTTGAACCCAACGTTTCAGACTACCAAGTGAGTCCATCATCAGGGGAGAATGCGTCAATAGATATTCTTAAAAATATGATTTTAAGAATACCTATTGACGCATTCTCCCCTGATGATGGACTCACTTGGTAGTCCGAAACGTTGGGTTCAAAAAACTCTACAACAGGTCATTCCTCATCTCCCTAAAACTCTCTCACTTTTGTCAAATTCATCTTTTATTTCTCAGAAACATCATTTGGATAAAACCTATCCCAATGTGTGGAACAGGGGATTTGTAGAAATGAAGGAAAATGAAGCAGATGAGGGGCTTCTAATTTCTTTAGAAATTTTTTGGAAGTAGGGAGGGATATTAGGAATTAGGGGAAAGTGGAATTTCAAAGATTGAGTGAGGGGAAGGGGTCCAAAAGGGAAAAACATGGGCTTAACCTAGAAAAGTGTCAAATTGTAGCAATAGGCTAGGGTTTGTGGGAAAATGATGAATTTAAAGGATATCAGTGATGGAAAGTGTTTAAGAAGGTATTTTAAGGGTAGTGGAAGGTGTATGAGCATCAAGATACAAATTTTGTTATGATTTGACCATCTAAGGAAAATTGCCTTCAAAACCCTAGGAGAGGGAAATGAGCCTTACCTAATCACAACTGAAGCACAAACAAGGTGTAAAATGACCCATTGGAACTTGAAATAATGATGACAACTCTTTGAATGATGGTACACTCAGTCGAATGGTGACATGGACCAATATTTGGAAAACTTTGGAAGGAGTGAAAACAATCCTAGACCTAATACCTAGTGACCAAATTTTACTTGAAGACTCACTGAAATGACAATATTTGAATTCGACACCCCAAGACCACTTTATAAGAGCATATTTGATCATTGGTGGAAGACTGCAAAGACTGACACTAACATTGGCGTTATTGGGGATGGCAGCTCCTTGGAGGTGTTAAGAACACCGTAGACCAAGTGCCTAACCATGTGGGCCAATACGGTAAAAAACACAAACTGAAATGCATGACTGAAAATTGACGACTTGATGACACAAACTGTGACTGAAACTGACTTGAAATTAACTAAAAAAAATGACTTAAGACTTAATTGAAAAAATTACTTACAAAACTTATTAATGGCAGCAGACCATCGAGATTTGAGGGCTTCAAATACTGATGACAACCACCTGCCAAATGAAGAAATATGTACAATCATGTGGAGTGAACCTTCCAATGTAACCAATCCAGCAGGTGATTACTCACTTAAATTATTCTCTCACTTTCCCCGTGCAGGCAGAACAATGTACATGTAGGTAACTCACAATAAAAACTAAAACCAAGGCTTATGCTAACAAACCAGACAACATTCATCTTCTCCAATGCTTGCAAAATAATGGCAAAGGGATCTTGAAAATCCTGAAGCACTAGCTTGTCTTGAGATCCAGCAACAAAAATACAAGTACTTCCTTCATTCTGATCTGAAAGAACAGCTAGTTGCTGATTGATAGGAAGGCATAAAGAGGTATAAGCTTCTGTTATCTGAGTGTTCGTTTTAAATTCCTCAAGCATGAGAAATTCTGACTCGATTTCTGGCATACTGTCTCTTTCAGGCTCATATTCCTTAATTTCATAGTCTAAGTCATTCTTAAACAGAAAACATTCTTCAAGATTATCAAACATGATAACCCTATCATCTTCATGAAAGAAAACAATATCTGTTCGCTGATCTACAAATCTAATTTCAAGATTGTCCTCATTTTCAAAAGTGGAAGAAGCTTCACTAACACCTTCTTGACGATGTGAACACTGCAAACCTGCATTAGCTTGGGCTGTAACATGACCTTTCAGGAGTTGATCTATCTCATCTTTAGATAGAGGAGATAATACTTTTTGTTTTCTTTTGCTAAAACAATAATTGTCTTCTTTCCCTCCTAAAGTTTGACAAGGATGTTGAATATCTTCATTAATTTCAAGAAAAGGAGTATATAAATTTTCCTTAGACTGCTGATTCATTTCATGTGATTCCAGTTGACTATCAAGATGAAAAATTCTTTCATCTTCAAGCAAAGAAGAAGCTATTGTATGCTGATTATGATCTTGTGTAATGAAGTGATTGGCTTTTTGAGACTGTTGTTGAAGGGAAAAATCAAAGAAGGCTTCAATTATTTCTTCATCATCACGATCTGAAATAGCCAACTTGAATTTATCACATCTGAAATTGGAATTTGATTTTCCTACATACTGTCTTCTACTATGAGCAGATATAAAATAAGACATTGTCTTCCATCATTTTCCATTGTACTAAGATCTTGAACCCGCTGCAAATTTTCTTGAGCATCTTGATAAGTATCCTCTAAGCTCTCTTTATGCTGCTGAAATGGATTTTCATACAGGGCTTCCATGATCTCATCATCCATGAAGTCATCATCTTCATAAACTTTCTCAAGATTTTCAATAAAACTATGAACATGTTTACAACAGTTCTGAACTAATATTAAGGATGGACAAGATTCTTTATACCTTTCAAAGAACATGGTATGAAAATCCTTTAAACAGTAAATACAAGCAGGCAACAAACTTTCATACCAAGATCGAGCTTCACCTTCTAGAGTGGCCGTGAATAACTTCATCAAGCAATATTCAATAAAATCAACCTTCAACTTGCGAGTATGCATGTGAAATCTAACTAGCAACATCATTCCTATCATCATCTTTAAACATAGCCAAATTGCTTTGCCAATCTACCTTAGGAATTTTATTTTGGAAACCTTGAATGTGATCTCGGCTCATGGGAGCATACCTTCGAGCCAAAAAATCCATTTTGATAACAATCAGTTCACCAAGAAATTCTTCAGGCTACTAGTTCTTGAAGAGTGGAGTTGCCATAAAAATTCTGAAGCTTGGGATTTTTCGACACTAGAGTCGCCAGGTGAATGATTTCAACCTTCCAATGTCTGATCGTTGTCCACCATCAAAAATCAGACCTAAACTTGATACATTTTACTGAGGAACATAAAACTACGTTCCCCAGTATGGTCGCCACTATGTTATCACCTAGATTGACCTCAGGCTTAAGGGAGGCAATTCCAGGGTAACCACAGACCAAGCTTAGCCTTGTAGCTAGCCCTACTAGGCCGGGAGAGGGCTCTCTCCATAAGGATCTCAGTCAATATGACTGGATCAAGTAAAGGATTTTAGGCTAGGTATAGTAGCTCAAAGTATTTTGATTGAATTTGTTGGTCTTTTGTTGGATCAGATGGAGCTGGGTAGTTTAGGTCTAGGAAATTAGGTTAGAAATGCAGGGTGTTCTATGGGGCAAGGTAGGCATAAGCTTTAGCACTTTAGGCTTAATGGTGTGAGGTGTTTAAGACCGATCAAGAGCTGAGGAGGGCATGTGACAATCTTGGATCCTTCTCAAATAAAAGAAAACATGAAATATTGAATGATTTCCCAAGGCAGAGCACTGTAACAATGGATTCTACCTATCAAACTTGATAAAATTCAATAAGAAGAAATGAAATGAATAATGGCATACATAAAACATGTAAACAAATGATTAAAAAATAAGAAACTGTGCTAAAAATCCATATCACAGGGATCCCAAAAAACTAGTTGCAAATCCTATTAATCTCCTTCCCAAACTGCTTACAACGATGTACAATTAAGCTTTGAGCATCCAAATGAGTCCAACCCACACAATGACTGAGAAAATACATAATATAGGCTTCAAAACAACAGATCCTAGCCTCAGGGGTCGAATCCATGAGCGGAGGAATCAGTTGCACAAAAGTTGAGAAGACAGCTGAAGACTAGGATGCTAAAACTAAAACATCCCTAGTATGAAGCAAACTGATTCATTCATCTCATTTAAGCTTTTCATCTAATGTATCTACCCTAGGAAACATAAATATATACTTTAATTACATCATGATTATGAATTACATCAGTGAAAAACCAAAATCCTTGAGGTGAAAAGTGAAAAACCAAGGAAACAATGAAAAATTGGTTGCCTGTCAAGTGCATAGCGCTTTAAGGAAACACACAGCACCTCTCCTAGACAAACGTGCAACGTCGACTTAAAATCAACTTTTGAGTGCCTTCCCGATGTTCAAATTGGGCATGGGATAGCTCATTGGAGATCATGTCGAGTCTACTATCCAGAACATCTTGAATTTTTCAATTTGGAGTTCACTTGCCCTATCAAAAGCTCAATATCCCAAGACTGGTCAAAATGTGCAGAATGAGGCTACCAAAATGCAAAGTGATATTGCAGTCAACTTTTTAAGGTCTTCCTCAACTCAAAATTGAGCTCATGATAGCTCATTGGAAATATTTCGGTGTCTAGTTATCATTTGACTCATTAATAAAGTCATTTTGTCACTCCAGCTAAGATAAATCTTGATTGTCCCAAAGTTACTCTAGAAGTGCAACAACTCTCGTCAGGCAAATAACGTTTTGGAAATTTCTCCAAAACCATGAGACCTGTGCAAAAACTGAAGGAGGTTTTTCTTATTGTGTCTTTTATGGACAAAAACCTCTCTCACATTTGTCAAATTCATCTTTTCTTGCTCAGAAACATCATTTGAATAAAACCTATCCCGATGTGTGGAACAAGGGATTTGTAGAAATGAAGGGAAATGAAGGGGATGAGGGGCTTCTAATTTCTTGAGAAAAATTTTTGGAAGTAGGGAGGGATATTAGGAAGTAGGGGAAGTGGAATTTCAAAGATTGAGTGAGGGGAAGGGGTCCAAAAGGGAAAAACACAAGCTTAACCTAGAAAAGTGTCAAATTGTAGCAATAGGCTAGGGTTTGTGGGAAAATGATGAATTTAAGGGATATCAGTGATGGAAAATGTTTAGGAAGGTATTTTAAGGGTAGGGGAAGGTGTATCAGCATCAGGATACAAGTTTTGTTGATGATTTGACCATCCAAGGAAAATTACCTTCAAAACCCTAGGAGAGGGAAATAAGCCTTACCTAATCACAACTGAAGCACAAACAAGGTGTAAAATGACCCATTGGAACTTTAAATAATGATGACAAATCTTTGAATGATGGTACACTCAGCTAAATCGTGACATGGACCAATATTTGAAAAACTTTGGAAGGAGTGAAAAAATACTAGACCTAATACCTAGTGACCAAATTTTACTTGAAGACTCATTGAAATGACAAAATTTGATTTCAACACCCCAAGACCACTTTATAAGAGCATATTTGATCACTGGTGGAAGACTGCAAAGACTTACACTAACAGTGACCACAAAACATATGATTTCATTGTTAGTGGGACATGCGTTCTTGCGCTTTAGAGTACAAACTATCCCATGATCCCTGTTAACACCCAGGTTGTTCCCTTTGACTCCTGAGGGAATACGGCCGGGGTAACCACTAACCAAGCTTTGGATTACAGGTTCTAGCCAACCAGTAATCAGAGAGGGCTCTCTCTTATGATTTTTCACTATGTTCTTGGGGATCTTAGGCTAGTTATGAGGTGAGGGTTTTGGTTTTATATTTTGGTTGAATGATGTCTTTCAGTACCTAAGATGATATCTTCAGATAGTTTTAGTCCATTGGGCAATGGAGTCTGTGGTTACAGGTTGTTTGAGATGTTTAAGTGGGATTGTTGAAACTGCAAGGCCATTTAAATATTTCATGAAACAAACTTGAAATTGAGGTGATGAAGTATGTTTAACCAGTGGAAAGCAATTAAGAATTTTCCACTAAGCCGGTGGTGTGAGAAAGAGATGTATTGCCCAGGAGCAGATTTGAATTCATGAACAACAATCACTGTGAAAGGTACAATCTGAAGGTGCGGAAATTAAGAATCACACTCTTATAACTATAACTGAAGAAAACATTCATAACGGCATAGATTGAGTTCAGGGTATTCTATGAATAAATCCTGAAACTATTCTTTTTCTTTGCCATTAAACTGTGAAACATATAACATGAATGCATTATGAAGGAAATAACAAACATAACGAAGAGGTTAAAGAAACTTATTGTTCCATGAAATACGCAGGAATCCTGTAGCATTAAGCAAAACACACCATAACGCATCAGACAACACAGAACTTTGGAAATTCCATCAGCTTTTTGTATTAAAACTCTGAACATTCGCAGCATAGGATCTCTTGAAGAGAAAATCAACAACCCCTGTAAGCTTATGTGAGGGGGAATATATACAATCGAGTTTACAAAGATATCTAAACCACTGAGTCATTTGATTAATAAATACATTCACCAACTTTCAAAATAGCAGCTAAGGAAGTTATTGCTGCTCTAAATACAAAATGAATGATCTTTAATTATGGCAGAACTCTTTTTGACCTTTGGAGGCCACTGAGTCGGTTGAGCGTTCTGCATTAATGCTGAATGATGTGTCTTTATGGCTCTTTCATGCTTTAGCGTTTCTCGGCCCTGTCACCTGTAGCTGTCAGTGTTGTTGTGGTGGCCGAATCTGTCTGCTGAGTTGGCTCAGTCCACTCTTCTCAAGTCATACTGAATGCATCAAATTTTCTGAACATGATGACTTATATTTTGATGAAAAAACTTGATGAAAGCCTGTTGTTTACAGTAATAACTGTATCATGCTGGTCCACCATTCCTGTGTAGGCAATTGATGCCTCAAAATTGCACCTAAGGTTTCATCTACCTCTGTATATTTGTAGAAATTTGGAGGCACCTCGAACAAATGGCTGATTTCATTCATAATAAAAAACAAATTTTCTACTTTCTCATAAAGGCTTTGCCCAGATGCAGTCCCTGCTTCCTCTGGGGTGCTTGATTCTGCAGTGATCTGATTAGTGGCAAATGCATTTACCCTTTTTGCATAGTTCTCATGTGATAGTAGCCTTCCTGCGTTGTTCAGTAAGCTGGGAAGGCCTCTGTTATGCAATACTGTGAATTTTTCCACAAACTTATTTACTTCTGTTTGCATTTCCTGGCATCTTCTATCCAATGTTTGCACCAGGCTTCTCAAAGTGAGCACTCTTTTTATCAGTAATATGGTGTCAGTTTTGCCAGAGATACCCATGGCTGTCAGCTGAGAGCCTGTACGGTTGTTGAGAACATTAATCATTCTATTGGCTATCTCAGGCATATTGCCTAGAGATGCCCTTGCCTTTTGAATTTCCTTGTGGGCCCTGTTAATGAGATCCATGTGCTCATGAATAGTCTCTATGTACTGCCATTGATCTATTATTGATTGGCCAATGTTAGCCCATAAAACTTTCTTGATCTCCGCCACCACTTTAACAAGAGTGAGCTCTTTCTCTAGCTCCTTTATCTTCTCCTTAAGAGCTTTTATTTCTCTTCCTTTTTCAGCTACACTTTGCTTAGACTTGCCATATTTTTCATTCAAGGTAACTAATTTCTCCTTGGCTTCATTCGGCTCTGCCATCTGGGCTTCTAGGACTTGAATCTCATTCATCAACTTCTGCATGTCAAGGCTTGGAGCCTGCTCGGATGTTGGTGCTGGTGCTGGTGTTGATGGAGCTGTCTCAACTGTCTGTACTGTAGGAGGAGTGAAAATTTGAGGGGGTTCCTCAAGGTTGATTACTTGCTGAGGGGGCTGAGATGTTTGGCCTCCTTCTTTCTGTTGTAGGGCTGCCTGCAATTCAGCCTCTGTTTCTACCAATTTTCCCTCTGTCTGTACCAGTTGCTTATGGAGTGATATCAGCATGGCTGCTACATCTTGGTCCTGCCTTCGCTGGGCAACCTCTTTTGTTTGAGGGTGAAGGGTTGTTGGGAGCTTCACCATCTTTCTTAAAGCTGCAAGGTCTGAATCTCTTATCTTTAGCAGCTCCTTTATAGCTTTGGGATCCTTTGGGTCATGCCCAAGCTCTAAGATTATATGCTCCAAAGACCTGATTCTGTTGTCTTTGGCCTGAGAGGATGCCTTCTCCAATTCAAGTTGGGCAGTTGTATTGTTCAGGCTATTTTCCAACCTGTGTGCCAAGAAGGTCTTATTTGCAAGTGTAGAATACACCATCTCACCCGTTTGCTTGTGAAGTTCTATTTGATCCATAGGGTAGATGTCTTTTGCAAGAACCTCGAGGTTGGTCCTTATATAGTCTGCAGCTGACTATGGCTGTAGCATGGTTGGCATGAAATGACTCATGGTCATTTTCCCCTCTGTTATGTCATAAGCTGTCATAAGCCTCTGCTGGTTTGTAGGGGCCATTTTAAGCAATTGATTATAGAGCTGGAGCCTGAGTGG
This sequence comes from Pinus tabuliformis, assembly GCA_031772625.1. Lineage (NCBI taxonomy): Eukaryota > Viridiplantae > Streptophyta > Pinopsida > Pinales > Pinaceae > Pinus > Pinus tabuliformis. The sequence goes on from CM062816.1 coordinate 151,079,982, forward strand.
CTCATTTCTCTTTTTGATGTCAATGAATTGTTGCTTGATGCCTATTTTAGCTCTCCTTTGCTGACTTGAGGAGCTGACCTCTCCTCCAAGAGTTCTTTCTTGTTCCTGCTGAAAGGAACTGGCAGATGCCTCTATGCTTGGTGGGCCCATGCCCAAGGATTGCCCAATAGGCATCTCTTCTTCTGAAAGGGTATTTATTCTCTGTCTTTTCTCCCCTTGAGTTGTGGATGTGGTGAGGGGAGTCTCCTGCTCTCTATCCCTCTTTCGGTTTCTTTCTTCATTCTGTGGAGTTTGAAGCACAGAGGCCTCCACTGTCGTTTCTTGCCTAGGAGGCACAGTTTCTTGAGCCTGCTGCTCTTTGGATTTTGGGGCCTCAGCTGTTTCTTCTTGCTGCATTGGCTGCTCTTTTTGTTGTTCTGCTGTAGGAGGTGGTTGCTCCTGCTCCATCTGCTTTTCTTTACCCTTGCTTGATACCTGATGAACAGTTCTAGCTGCTTGCTGGTGGGCTGTAGAGGATGAGGCAGCTGCTCCAAGTTGCCTTTGATAGGAAGAGGAAACCTGCCCACAAGTTTCCAAGTCAGCCTCTTTCTCAATATTCTTTGCCTCTCTTTGTAGCATTTTCTCTCTAGTGTTTGCCTCTTCTAGAGTGCCCTCTTTCCAACTTAACAAATTGGCATATTTCTCAATATGAGGCAATCTGATGTGATCATAGCTACCCAATTTATATTTTACCCTCCTGAGAGAAATGAAATGATTAGGGTCATAAGGTACCCAGCGGAAACTGGTTTGCAATTGGAGGTGCTCTAGGATGCTATCTGCTTCCTTCCATCCCTCCTCCCTTTTGTTGTAAAGAAATGGGCCTAGCTGGTTCCTGACTTTTAGTTGCACCTTCTTGTTCTTACTGTGGAAATGGACGTGGTCTGCATTTCCAAACTGCCTGAAATACTCTAAGGCAAAGAGTCTCATAGGGACATATCTTGGCAGCCTATAAGGGTTGAACTCACAGCCATATATTCTGATTACTGTATGGTGTTGGTAAAAGTACCAATCACCAATGCTGTAGGCCTTTGAGAGCTGGAGTACTCTTTGCATCTCATCGGTCAATCTTGGAGGAGGGACACCAAATAACAAGGTCATAGCTGGATGGATAAAAAGGTCTATGAATTCACAGTAGGTGTATGGTGAATAGGAGGTGTGATGAAAAACTGAAGTCCAAAATACCACAGACCTTGGGTTTCCCTGAGCATCAAGATTCTTGAGAGGAATAGGGAAACTGTCAGGCTGATAAAATAAGAACAAGTGATAGATGTATGAAGTGTATCTAAACACCTTTTCCCTTTCTAGATTCATCAATTGCTCATGAATCTTATTGGAAATGTATGCAGCATAATCATAGTGCACAGCAGGAGGCTTTCCAGGGGAAAAAATGGACAGCATGGCCATAATGTGTCATCAACATCCTCACGTCCCCTGTACCCCAGGACATAACTGATCAAGTCCACAAGCATTTTGCCCAGGTCATTGAGATATGGATTTCCAATAGGAGGTGTTCTCATGGCTTCAGAGCTTGGCTGAACAAATAATTGATTAATCTTGATGATCTGGGCACTGGACAGCTTGCCCCCTTTCTTTAACAAGTCTATCATGGAAAGAGGAGTTAGTGGCTTTGCAGTGTGAAAGTGCAGCATCTCATTTATGGCCTCAAGGGTGATATGGAACAAGACTGAACCTGAGGGACTGAGAACAGCTCTTTGACATGGATCATAGCTAGAACAGCATCGATGGATCAGGTCTGGAAGGACATTGACTTGAGGAAGGTTGAAAATGGGCAAATTGGAGTCCCAAATCCCTAAAATATCATCTCCACTGAGGAGTTGAGCCTTGAACTCATTTAGCATATGAATGTTAAACTTGGAATTTATTGAGAATATCTCAGTCATCTGGTAATCTTTATCACCTAGGGCCTTCCACTCTAACTCTCTGTGTGGGGAATTCAAAGGTGGAATGTTCAGTGCTACTAGTGTTTCCATGGTTGCCTAGTACTCTGAATTGTATTAGGACTTGTTTTACTGGACAGAGCAACACAGAGGGGTATTTTTGCAAGGAGTGAGGCAAATTGCAGGGGAAAACGGGGTAATTGTGGTGAGAGCAATTGAAATGCTCCAAAGAGAGCTGAGTGAGCAAATGCTGGGACTAGTAAAACTCTCTTCACGGTGAATTAGTGCAGCACGGGTTTTAAGTTCACGAATGCGCGAACTGACTGTGAATTTATGAAAACTTGACTAAATGTGGGCTCTGCTGGTGAATTTCGACCCAACAACTGAAAATAAACGCGGGACACCGGGGATTTACTGGTAATTTCACTGCTTTTCACTCTCCTTTCTTAATGGTTTTGGGTGAATTTATACAAAAACCAGGCACGGAAGAGAACTTGGATAAATACCTGGTGAACCTTCGTCAATGGAGGCGAGTGCGGGCAGACTGAGAGTGCCCACGGTTCTTAAGTTGTTTTTTGCAGGTTGGCGGCCAAATGGTCGTAATTCGCATGCAGAGCGAAACAATATCCCTTTTGGAAAAAGTGACAAAAAACGCGATTTTTGGTGAAAATATGGACTTTTTGGGTTATTTGGCGCTTTTTTTTGGATGACGTCAGCATGACGTCACCGGGTGGGGTCGGGTACGGAAAGGTGATGTGGCAGCCTGCGAGTGGTCCACGGGGACTGGTGAGGTGGTGGACAGGTCGGAGCAGTGGCGGGCCAGGTGCTGACGTAGCGCAGAGTGGCATGACGTGGGCGTGATGTAGCGGCGACGTGGGCAGGCGGTATACAAAGGGTGGTAAGCGGTTCCATCGGACCGCCTATGGTACGGTGGTGGTATTGGCAGGCGGCCTCCCGATAAGATTTGGGAGCGACGCGTGGCAGAGGCCTGATGTCACCCTCTGCCATTTCTCGGGAGGTAACGTCCGGTCGTCGGGGGCGACCCGATATGGATGTGGGCCGTCGGATGGGAAAGCCCAGATCCAACGGTCGACGGGTCGATAAAATGCAAGGACAATACGGCAGCGGGGCGGAAATATTTTATTGTTTTTCTGGAAATGTGCACCCATACTGAACTTTGAAACTTTGGCGGATTTGTGGGTTTTTCCATGTTTTTGCATTCAAACACGCATTGCACCAAAACTTTGGATAAAGGGTGAAGGTGGGTTTTCTGGTGTATTTTGCAAATGGCGCGGGTTAGGGGTAATAGTGGGTTTTTACAAGGCCTTTTGCGAATAAAGTGGGTGAATCATTTCAGAAGGTTGTAGAGGGAAAAAGGGGTAGGGTTTAGGTTATTAGACTAACCAGAGATCAATTTAATTCCTGACTTCGAACAAAGCATCCTGTTTCAGACTTGGACTCAGCATGGTTGTCCAATATTTGGACATACGGCTATAATGCCAGGGGGAGGGAATATACATATTGTGGAGGTTTTATACACCATGGTGTTATAGTAATAGGGAAAGGGGAACATAGGGAATTAAGTATAGATAGAGTTAGTAGTTAGTTTTGGAGGGGAACAGGAATGGGAATTGAGAGATACTAAGTTTTAAGGAAACCAACTTAGTTAGGAAGTAGATCAAAATGAAAAGAATTTCACACAAGAAATGTGGCTCTTAAAGAAACAAGAACCAACAAAAGACTTTGACTTCCTTTCATGAACATAGGTAGTATTGGGATGTTAGCAATGAATGTAGTGGGGAATAATCAGGGAGTTAGACATGCTTCATTGTATTACTGCAAAACTGCTGAATAAGAGACCTGCACTGGCACCATGTTTTTCCTTTGCTTGGGCCAGTTACATAAAAGAAATCATGCTTCTGCAACCCCATCTACCTACCCACTCTATTGCCTAGCATTTTTTGTTACTCCAAGGAGGGTGCACTTAGACTTGCAAACCCTTATGTGCCTTTTCTTTTCCTTTGGCTTTTTCTTTTGATTTTCTATCTAAGGCTAGCCTTATTGCTTCCAAGGCCCCAGATTAAACAGTTGGGAACCTTCATTCTCTACCTAACTACTTTATCTACCAATATTGAATTGTTTGGACAAATTTCTTTCTCTAATCTACAACAAAAAATTGAAACATGGCATGACCCAGCTTAGACTGTTGGATCACCCATTCAGAAGTGGGGCAGCATCAACCAACTGTAGATATGTGTCTTCCACCAGAATATGAGATCTTTGCATCACCAAAGTAGATCATATTGGCACTTCCCCTGCCAATCATGAAAAATGAAACCTATTGGTATAGGTAGCTAACAGTGGCTCCACTTGGGGATGGTTTTTCTTCTTGAAAGACCAAGAACAGCAGGTCAGAATGCCTTGGCTTTTGACTTCTCTTCAGAACTTGAAAACTTTGTCTTTGGACTTCAAAACTAGAATCTGCCACCATTGTGGAACTTGCCGAAATAAAAGGCCTTTTCCTGCTTATATACAGCACTTCTTAAACTGAGTTATTTACATGCTGAAAGAAAATAGTATATAGGACTGATTATGTACAGTGGAAAAAGCCATGCTATATACATGGGAAGTAATCAAAGTAGTGCTTTAACATCCGGCCATTTACAAGGCCCTCTTCAGCTTCAGTGCCATCCAGACTTCCCAAGAAATAAGTATTGTTTCCTTGTACTTCTTGAATCACAAAAGGCCCTCTCCAAAGGGAGTCAAACTTGCCATGCTTACCCTTGTCTTCTCTTCTTGAATCCCATTTAAGAACTTTGTCACCAATAAAGAAATCTTCAGCCTTGGTTCTTCTATCAAAGGCTTTCTTTAGCTTCTCTTGTAGGACTTGAACTCTGTTAAACACTTGATCTCTGGTTTGCTGTAAGCATATAATTTGGTTTACTCTTCTTTGCATGTCATTTGGTTCAGCTTGACTTTCTTGAAGTAGTTTCATGACAGGGATCCCTAGGGATGAAGGGAATTTGGCTTCCATTCCATAAACCAATTCATATGGGCTGACCCCTATAGATCTCTTGGTTGTTAGCCTATCTGCCCATAAAGCATTTACAAGCTTCTTATGCCAATTTTTCTTATTCTCTTCCAATACTTTCTTAATGATGTTGATGAGACTTTTGTTAGATGATTCAGCTAAACCATTGCCTTGAGGATAGTATGCAGTAGAATGGCCCAAGGTAATGTGGAATTTGTGGCAAAAGTTCACCATCTTCTTGGATCTAAAAGCAGCAGCATTGTCTGTTATAATCTTGTCAGGACAACCAAATCTAGAAAGGATATTGGTCTCAAGGAACTGAATGATAGTTGAATCATTTGCCTGCCTACATGGAACAACTTCAATCCATTTAGTAAAGTAATCTGTGGCTGTTAGAATCCATCTATGTTGGCCTGAGGATGAAGGATGAATTTCCCCAATGAAGTCCAAGCCCCATTGCTGAAAGGGTTTTTCTGTTGCAATAGGCTTTAAAGGAAGTGGTAGTAACTTTCTTTTTCCCTCAAACACTTGACATTTGTGACATGAAGTGGTAAATTTTTTAACATCAGAGAACAGAGTAGGCCAATAGTAACCAGCTCTTAATATCTTATCCACAGTGGACTTCCAGTACAAATGTCCACCACAATCTCCTGCATGAAATTCTTTCATAACATTGTTAGTCTCATCCATATTCAAATAGTTTAGCAGTATACCTTCATGATTTTTCCATAGTAAATTACCATCTATAACACAAAATTTTGAAGCTTTCATTTTTAGAAATCTAGATTTGGTCCTGGACAATCCTGGGGGAGCACACAGGTTTTGCAATATATAACAAATATCAGAATACCACAGGGATTGTTCAAAGGCTACATTGATCTTTGGAGTCGCCAGCTCCGATTCATTGTCCAGTTGGTTAATGTCCAAGGCTTGAAAGTTTGTTTCAGACATCAACTTAGCCAAACCTTGCCCTTTTATCAGTTTTGTAGGTTTTATTTCAATGTCAAATTCTAAAATATTGGCAATCCATTTTCCTCTCCTACCCTCTAAGTTTTCTTGAGTGAGTATGTCTTTCACAATGGGACTTGGTACATAAGCTATAACGTGGGAGTATAAGATGTAGATCCTAAAGTCTTTGATGGCTTTGACCAAAGCATAAGCTTGCTTCTCCATGATCTGATATTTCAGAGGTGCATCTCTAAGGGCTCTACTAAAGAAAGCAATAGGTTTTTCATTTCCTTGGTCATCTTTCTGCAATAAGACAGCAGCAATGGTATGCTGGGAGGCAAAAGAAAAAATGATAAATTCTCTGTCAAATTGAGGATTTGTTAGGACTGGGGTTTGGGTAAGGGCCAATTTTATACCTTCAAAAGCTTGATTTGCTTCTACTGTCCATTTTACCTTTGAATCTTTCTTTAGCATGTTGTTTAGTAATCTGATCAATTCTGCTAAATTTGGGATAAACCTCCTTAAAAAATTGATCTTTCCCAAGAAGGCTTGTAATTCTTTGATGTTTCTTGGATGGGGCATTTGCAAGATGGCCTGTATTCTGTCTAGGTCAATTCTAATGCCATCCTTTGAAATGATATGACCCAACAGCTTACCTTCTTCCAAACCGAATAGAGACTTTTTGGGATTTAAGGAAATTCCATACTTCCTACATGTTATGAATATTTGTCTCAAATGTTGTAAGTGTTCTTGGTCAGATTTTTAGAAAGGTGTGAGATCATCTAAGTAAATAACAAGGAACTCATGGATCTCTTTGGCAAAAGCAATATCCATTGCTCTCTGAAATGTAGCTCCTGCATTTTTCAATCCAAAAGGCATTTTAACATATTTGAAAGTTCCCCATGGGGTTGTGAATGTTGTTTTATCTTGATCATCAGGGTGGACTAGGATCTAATTAAAGCCTGAGAATCCATCAAGTAATGATATTCTTGAAGCCCCTACCACTCTTTGGAGAATGTGATCCATCTTAGGTAAGGGATAATTGTCTTTGAGGGATACTTGGTTCAAATTCCTTAGATCAACGCAAAGCCTAATCTCACCGGTTTTCTTTCTTGTGGGCACCAAATTTGAAATCCAGTCTGAGAACTTGATTGGTGCTATGATACCAGCTTTAAACATTTTTTGTACCTCTTTTTCAATTGAAGGGAGAAGCATAGGATTGATCCTTCTCAATTTTTGCTTGAATGGCTTTTGATTAGGCTTGAGAGGGATGGTGTGTTGGATAACAGAGGTGTCATAGGATTTTAAATCCTCATAACTCCATGCAAAGACATCTTGGAACTCTTTAAAAAGGTCAACGTATTTAGGCTTCTGGTCAGGAGGTAAAGATGCAGACAATTTGATTATTTTGGGTTTTTCGGGAGTCCCAATGTTGCATTCTTTAATGGCAGCATTGAGGGGCTGCATTTTCGGTTTCCTAGGGACATCATTTGAGTCAAAAATGTCCTCCAATGCGGTTAGGCCTGTTGGTAGAAAGTTATCCTTTAGCTCTATGATTTCAGCCTCTGTTCCAGCTGCTTCATCAAAATGAAATTGTTCAAGTTCTTGTATTTTCTCCTTGTCAAAGTTTGTTGGACAAAGCACTTGATTTGCTGTTTTGGGTGATATTGTTGTTTGGTCCTGTTCACTCAATGGTTGTGTGTCTTTCACAGAATCAACATCAATGTTCAAGCCTGAAAATTCATGCTGCAAGGTTAAGAAATTATTTATCTGTGTGTCATCCTCAAATACTTGCCAATCTTTAACATTGTTTGGGACAGAAGGTCTGTGTTTTATCTCAGCTGTGAAACAATGGTTAGGTTCAAAAGGCAGCTTGCATGTACTAGCAAATGTAGCTAAACTGTGTGCATGAAGGTTGTGGGTTCTAGCTATTTTGGTTATTTGAAATTCATTAAAAGTTTTGATAATTTCAATTGCAGCAGACCGGTATGACCTTAGTCTTTTGTCATTGGTGACAAAATTGCCTTTCACTTGTTGGATAATAAGGTCTGAATCTCCCATGATTGAAACTTTTATGGCCTGCAATGATTTTACCAATTTGAGGCCTAGTAGAAGAGCCTCATATTCTGCCATATTGTTAGTACATCTGAAATTAAGCCTAAAAGCTCGGCCTTCTGCATGATTGCTTTGTTTGTTATGAATCCACACTCCAGCTCCTGCCCCTAATTTGTTGACTGATCCATCAAACTCAAGGAACCATAGGATCTCTTGATTTAAGGGATTTTCAACATTTTCTCTATGACTTGGGATTATAAGTTGGAGTTCTTGTCTTTCACCTGGTTTGCCTTCTAGAACAGTTTCATTACTTGATTGCATGCCCTTGATTTCTTGGGAACTTGATTCCTCACTTATATGCAGGTCTTGTTCAGGCATGATAGATTTGTTATTGCCCATTGGACTTACATCATCATTGAACAGAATGAAGGAGTCCATATCTGAATGGACTGCATAAATAGGGAAATTTTGAGGTTTTTCTTCACTGCTCACCATGTATTTCATGAGTGACTCTCTGTATAGCCTCTTGGGTTGCCCAAAGACAGAGATGGTAGCATATGACATGTCTAATTGCAGGGAACCTTGGAGTTTAGCCCCCCATGATCTTGGTAACAGCGTTCCATACTTGGATGGGATATCAACAACTACAACATCCATCAAGATTGTCTTATTTGGGTATTGGACAAGTGACACACAGATATCCTTTATCAGGCCTAAACACTTAACTTGGCTGGAGCCAAATGAAAATAGGTCCTTATATGGTCTTGTAATATCTATATTCAATCTTTCCATGACTGATTTGGGCATCAGGTTGTGAGAGGCGCCTGAGTCAAACATTGCATTATGTAATACCTTATCATGAACATGCAAGCTGACATAAAAAGGTAAGATTCCTGTAACTGTTGTCTTTCCATCAACCTCTGGGCCGAAAAGTAGCTCTGGGGTGTCATCCAACACATTGACATCATCTTTATTTTGAGTGAGTTGCAGGGATTTCTTGATTTGTTGTTTATAGATGCTATGCTTGGCTAACTCTGAAAGAGGTATGGCTATCTTCAATTTTCCAATTTCAGCTTCTAAGTCAAAAGGTCTTTCAGATTGGGTCTTGGTGTCTTGCTTAACAACCTTTTCTTTGCTAATTAAGTTTTCTTCTTGACTCTCACTTTGATCTTGAGGCTTGTCCTTCTTGTTTACCTTTTGAAAAGTGTTGCTTGGATTATGCTGCAAGGGTGAAGTAGCCATTGGTTGTTGTTTGGAGGGATATGCTTCAGTTATTTCTTCAACTGCTACTTCGTTTGTAATTGAATCAGTTTTGTCAATTGGCTCTGTGACAATGGTTTTCTTGGGCAGTGGGGTGTCCTTTGTTTTCTCAGGCTGTGTCACATTTATAGTTCTGCTCCTTAGCTTGTATTGCTTATGAACTTCATAAACAGCTGTGTCATAGCCTTGTTTAAAATCAAATGACTCACCTGATTTGGTTTGGAACTGCTTAATGTCATCATCCTTATGATCTTCTTGACTTAGAAAAATTTGCTGATCATCGTTCAGGCCCATTAGGTTAATGTGGGTGTCATCTATCTGCTCATTTGAAGTGGATGCTTCTGTATAATTTTCTTGGAACGGAGGTCTAATCTCTGGTTCAGAACTGGCCTTGCCAACGTTAGGGTTTTGACTTCTCCTAAAATTGGGATTCCTAATAGGGTTATTTTGTGGTGCTTCCCATGATGACTTCCTCTCAACTGATTCTACTCTGTCACCTAATCTCTGCATACCAGTGATTATTGCATCCAATTTTTGATCCCAACTTGAAGGCTCTTCTTTGAAGGTAGTCTTTCTCTCAGTTCTTGTCCTATTTCTCTTGGCTATCAGGTTGGCTTCTACACTCACTGCTATATCTTGCATTTCAGCTAAAGTTCGGGGAGCCCTTTCCCTTAATTGATATGCCATATCTAAATCAAACCCATCAGGAAAGGTATATAGGGCCAGATCCGGTGGGGGTCTAAGATTTTGGGGAATAGCATTGTAGACATTGTTAAACCGAGCACAGTAGTCCAGGACAGTTTCTTGTGGACCTCTTTTGATTGTATTGTATTCGGATAAAATATGAAGTGGATCCTTTTTCTTCACCCATCTGTTGATAAACGTTTGATACAGGGCTTCAGGGTCAGCTATTGAGTTTGTTGTAAGTGACCTAAACCATGTTCTTACATCTCCTGTTAGGATTTGCACAAAAATTTTCATTCTAACCCCATCATCATCTATTTCATAGTTTTCAAAGTAGTCTTGCATTTTCTTAGTATGTTGAAGGGCTGGATAAGAGCCAGTACCATCAAAGTATGAGATCTTGCTTTGGTACTCTTGAGGCATAGGAGCTGGATTTGCCGGTAACTGCAGTGGAGCATATCTATTAGCCATGTTTGGAGGGACAATATGAATAACAGGGATGAACGGGACAAGCGGGGGAAAGGGGATGAGAAGGGTATGTGTCGTTGATGGAGGGGTTGGAAGAATACCTTGTGAAGTGGATGATGAACTAGTAGATTGTGGACCAGTGGTACGAGGATGAAGAGAAGCCTTAGCAGGGGTTGGAATGTCAGTTTGAATACCCACTTCTGAGCTAGATTCTGAAAGAGTCCCTTCTGATTTGTGTCTCTTGAGGTTTCTTGAAATCAAGTTTGGATTTTGAAATTCAGGTGATGGGTTAGGATCTAGGTTAGATCTTGTATAGCGAGTTTTCTTCTTAGGAGCCAGTTTCTGTGATTTTCTTTTAGGAGAGTTTTCTCGGAGATAGTGATATTTGACAAGGACTGATCAGGCATAGCACATCTGTATGGAACTTAAGACTGAATAAAGATTTGACTGAGGCAGCTTTTATGTACTCCTACAAATGCAAAGCAGAGGCAATTTCTAAGGCTGTCTGGCTGTCACTCAGGCTTTATCTACAGTATTAAGAATCAGACAGGGGGTTATAAATTTTATTCAGTCCCCAGCGGAGTCACCATTTATGTTAACACCCAGGTTGTTCCCTTTGACTCCTGAGGGAATACGGCCGGGGTAACCACTAACCAAGCTTTGGATTATAGGTTCTAGCAAACCTGTAATCAAAGAGGGCTCTCTCCTATGATTTTTCACTATGTTCTTGGGGATCTTAGGCTAGTTATGAGGTGAGGGTTTTGGTTTTATATTTTGGTTGAATGATGTCTTTCAGTACCTAAGATGATATCTTCAGATAGTTTTAGTCCATTGGGCAATGGAGTCTGTGGTTACAGGTTGTTTGAGATGTTTAAGTGGTATTGTTGAAACTGCAGGGCCATTTAAATATTTCATGAAACAAACTTGAAATTAAGGTGATGAAGTATGTTTAACCAGTGGAAAGCAATTAAGAATTTTCCACTAAGCCGGTGGTGTGAGAAAGAGATGTATTGCCCAGGAGCAGATTTGAATTCCTGAACAACAATCACTGTGAAAGGTACAGTCTGAAGGTGCGGCAATTAAGAATCACACTCTTATAACTATAACTGAAGAAAACATTCATAACGGCATAGATTGAGTTCAGGGTATTCTATGAATAAATCCTGAAACTATTCTTTTTCTTTGCCATTAAACTGTGAAACATATCACATGAATGGATTATGAAGGAAATAACAAACATAATGAAGAGGTTAAAGAAACTTATTGTTCCATGAAATACGCAGGAATCCTGTAGCATTAAGCAAAACACACCATAACGCATCAGACAACACAGAACTTTGGAAATTCCATCAGCTTTTTGTATTAAAACTCTGAACATTCGCAGCATAGGATCTCTTGAAGAGAAAATCAACAACCCCTGCAAGCTTATGCGAGGGGGAATATATACAATTGGTTTTACAAAAATATCTAAACCGCTGAGTCATTTGATTAATAAATACATTCACCAACTTTCAAAATAGCAGCTAAGGAAGTTATTGCTGCTCTAAATACAAAATGAATGCTCTTTAATTCTGTCAGAAGTCTTTTTGACCTTTGGAGGCCACTTAGTCGGTTGAGCATTCTGCATTAATGCTGAATTATGTGTCTTTATGGCTCTGTCATGCTGTAGCGTTTCTCGGCCCTATCACCTGTAGTTCTCAGTGTTGTTGTGGTGGCTGAATCTGTCTGCTGAGTTGGCTCAGTCCACTCTTCTCAGGTCATACTGAATGCATCAAATTTTTTGAACATGATGACTTATATTTTGATGAAAAAACTTGATGAAAGCCTGTTGTTTATAGTAATAACTGTATCATGCTGGTCCACCATTCCTGTGTAGGCAATTGATGCCTCAAAATTGCACCTAAGGTTTCATCTACCTCTGTATATTTGTAGAAATTTGGAGGCACCTCGAACAAATGGCTGATTTCATTCATAATAAAAAACAAATTTTCTACTTTCTCATAAAGGCTCTGCCCAGATGCAGGCCCTGCTTCCTCTCGGGTGCTTGATTCTGCAGTGATCTGATTAGTGGCAAATTCATTTACCCTTTTTGCATAGTTCTTATGTGATAGTAGCCTTCCTGCGCTGTTCAATAAGCTGGGAAGGCCTCTGTTATGCAATACTGTGAATTTTTCCAAAAACTTATTTACTTCTGCTTGCATTTCCTGGCATCTTCTATCCAATGTTTGCACCAGGATTCTCAAAGTGAGCACTCTTTTTATCAGTAATATGGTGTCAGTTCTGCCAGAGATACCCATGGCTGTCAGCTGAGAGCCTGTACGGTTGTTGAGAACATTAATCATTCTGTTGGCTATCTCAGGCATATTGCCTAGAGATGCCCTTGCCTTTTGAATTTCCTTGTGGGCCCTGTTAATGAGATCCATGTGCTCATGAATAGTCTCTATGTACTGCCATTGATCTGTTATTGATTGGCCAATGTTAGCCCATAAAACTTTCTTGATCTCCGCGACCACTTTGTCAAGAGTGAGCTCTTTCTCCAGCTCCTTTATCTTCTCCTTAAAAGCTTTTATTTCTCTTCCTTTTTCAGCTACACTTTGCTTAGACTTGTCATATTTTTCATTCAGGGTAGCCAATTTCTCCTTGGCTTCATTCAGCTCTGCCATCTGGGCTTCTAGGACTTGAATCTCATTCATCAACTTCTGCATGTCAAGGCTTGGAGACTGCTCGGGTGTTGGTGCTGGTGCTGGTGTTGATGGAGCTGTCTCAACAGTCTGTACTGTAGGAGGAGTGAAAATTTGAGGGGGTTCCTCAAGGTTGATTACTTGCTGAGGGGGCTGAGATGTTTGGCCTCCTTCTTTCTGTTGTAGGGCTGCCTGCAATGCAGCCTCTGTTTATACCAATTTTCCCTCTGTCTGTACCAGTTGCTTATGGAGTGATATCAGCATGGCTGCTACATCTTGGTCCTACCTTCGCTGGGCAACCTCTTCTGTTTGAGGGTGAAGGGTTGTTGGGAGCTTCACCATCTTTCTTAAAGCTGCAAGGTCTGAATCTCTTATCTTTAGCAGCTCCTTTATAGCTTTGGGATCCTTGGGGTCATGCCCAAGCTCTATGATTATATCCTCCAAAGACCTGATTTTGTTGTCTTTGGCCTGATAGGATGCCTTCTCCAATTCAAGTTGGGCAGTTGTATTATTCAGGCTATTTTCCAACCTGTGTGCCAAGAAGGTCTTATATACAAGTGTAGAATACACCATCTCACCCGTTTACTTGTGAAGTTCTATTTGATCCATAGGGTGGATGTCTTTTGCAAGAACCTCGAGGTTGGTCCTTATATAGTCTGCAGCTGACTGTGGCTGCAGCATGGTTGGCATGAAATGACTCATGGTCATTTTCCCCTCTGTTATGTCATAAGCTGACATAAGCCTCTGCTGGTTTGTAGGGGCCATTTTAAGCAATTTATTATAGAGTTGGAGCCTGAGTGGCTCATTTCTCTTTTTGATGTCAATGAATTGTTGCTTGATGCCTGTTTCAGCTCTCCTTTGATGACTTGAGGAGCTGACCTCTCCTCCAAGAGTTCTTTCTTGTTCCTGCTGAAAGGAACTGGCAGATGCCTCTATGCTTGGTGGGCCCATGCCCAAGGATTGCCCAATAGGCATCTCTTCTTCTAAAAGGGGATTTATTCTCTGTCTTTTCTCCCCTTGAGTTGTGGATGTGGTGAGGGGAGTCTCCTGCTCTCTATCCCTCTTTCGGTTTCTTTCTTCATTCTGTGGAGTTTGGAGCACCGAGGCCTCCACTGTCGTTTCTTGCCTAGGAGGCACAGTTTCTTGAGCCTGCTGCTCTTTGGATTTTGGGGCCTTAGCTGTTTCTTCTTGCTGCATTGGCTGCTCTTTTTGTTGTTCTACTGTAGGAGGTGGTTGCTCCTGCTCCATCTGCTTTTCTTGACCCTTGCTTGATACCTGATGAATAGTTCTAGCTACTTACTGGTGGATTGTAGAGGATGAGGCAGCTGCTCCAAGTTGCCTTTGATAGGAAGAGGAAACCTGCCCACAAGTTTCCAAGTTAGCCTCTTTCTCAATATTCTTTGCCTCTCTTTGTAGCATTTTATCTCTAGTAATTGCCTCTTCTAGAGTGCCCTCTTTCCAACTTAACAAATTGGCATATTTCTCAATATGAGGCAATCTGATGTGATCATAGCTACCCAATTTATATTTTACCCTCCTGAGAGAAATGAAATGATTAGGGTCATAAGGTACCCAGCGGAAACTGGTTTGCAATTGGAGGTGCTCTAGGATGCTATCTGCTTCCTTCCATCCCTCCTCCCTTTTGTTGTAAAGAAATGGGCCTAGCTGGTTCCTGACTTTTAGTTGCACCTTCTTGTTCTTACTGTGGAAATGGATGTGGTCCGCATTTCCAAACTACCTGAAATACTCTAAGGCAAAGAGTCTCATAGGGACATATCTTGGCAGCCTATAAGGGTTCAACTCACAGCCATATATTCTGATTACTGTATGGTGTTGGTAAAAGTACCAATCACCAATGCTGTAGGCCTTCGAGAGCTGGAGTACTCTTTGCATCTCATCGGTCAATCTTGGAGGAGGGACACCAAATAACAAGGTCATAGCTGGATGGATAAAAAGGTCTATGAATTCACAGTAGGTGTATGGTGAACAGGAGGTGTGATGAAAAACTGAAGTCAAAAATACCACAGACCTTGGGTTTCCCTGAGCATCAAGCTTCTTGAGAGGAATAGGGAAACTGTCAGGCTGATAAAATAAAAACAAGTGATAGATGTATGAAGTGTATCTAAACACCTTTTCCCTTTCTAGATTCATCAATTGCTCATGAATCTTATTGGCAATGTATGCAGCATAATCATAGTGCACAGCAGGAGGCTTTCCAGGGGAAAAAATGGACAGCATGGCCATAATGGTGTCATCAACATCCTCACATCCCCTGTACCCCAGGACATAACTGATCAAGTCCACAAGCATTTTGCCCAGGTAATTGAGATATGGATTTCCAATAGGAGGTGTTCTCATGGCTTCAGAGCTTGGCTGAACAAATAATTGATTAATCTTGATGATCTGGGCACTGGACAGCTTGCCCCCTTTCTTTAACAAGTCTATCATGGAAAGAGGAGTTAGTGGCTTTGCAGTGTGAAAGTGCAGCATCTCATTTATGGCCTCAGGGGTGATATGGAACAAGACTGAACCTGAGGGAATGAGAACAGCTCTTTGACATGGATCATAGCTAGAACATCATCGATGGATCAGGTCTGGAAGGACATTGACTTGAGGAAGGTTGAAAATGGGCAAATTGGAGTCCCAAATCCCTAAAATATCAGCTCCACTGAGGTGTTGAGCCTTTAACTCATTTAGCATATGAATGTTAAACTTGGAATTTATTGAGAATATCTCAGTCATCTGGTAATCTTTATCACCTAGGGCCTTCCACTCTAATTCTCTGTGTGGGGCATTCAAAGGTGGAATGTTCAGTGCTACTGGTGTTTCCATGGTTGACTAGTACTCTGAATTGTATTAGGACTTGTTTTACTGGACAGAGCAACACAGAGGGGTATTTTTGCAAGAGTGAGGCAAATTGCAGGGGAAAACGGGGTAAATTGTGGTGAGAGCAATTGAAATGCTCCAAAGAGAGCTGAGTGAGCAAATGCTGGGACTAGTAAAACTGTCTTCACGGTGAATTAGTGCAGCACGGGTTTTAAGTTCACGAATGCGCGAACTGACTGTGAATTTATGAAAACTTGACTAAATGTGGGCTCTGCTGGTGAATTTCGACCCAACAACTGAAAATAAACGCGGGACACCGGGGATTTACTGGTAATTACACTGCTTTTCACTCTCCTCTCTTAATGGTTTTGGGTGAATTTATACAAAAACCAGGCACGGAAGAGAACTTGGATAAATACCTGGTGAACCTTCATCAATGGAGGCGAGTGCGGGCAGACTGAGAGTGCCCCCGGTTCTTAAGTTGTTTTTTGCAGGTTGGCGGCCAAATGGTCGTAATTCGCATGCAGAGCGGAACAATATCTCTTTTGGCAAAAGTGACAAAAAACGCGATTTTTGGCAAAAATATGGACTTTTTGGGTTATCTGGCGCTTTTTTTTGGATGACGTCAGCATGACGTCACTGGGTGGGGTCGGGTACGAAAAGGTGATGTGGCGGCCTGCGAGTGGTCCACGAGGACTGGTGAGGTGGCGGACAGGTCGGAGCAGTGGCGGGCCAGGTGCTGACGCGGCGCTGAGTGGCATGACGTGGGCGTGACGTAGCGGCGACGTGGGCAGGCGGTATACAAAGGGTGGTAAGTGGTTCCATCGGACCGCCTATGGTACGGTGGTGGTATTGGCAGGCGGCCTCCCGATAAGATTTGGGAGCGACGCGTGGCAGAGGCCTGACGTCACCCTCTGCCATTTCTCGGGAGGTAACGTCCGGTCGTCGGGGGCGACCCGATATGGATGTGGGCCGTCGGATGGGAAAGCCCAGATCCAACAGTCGACGGGTCGATAAAATGCAAGGACAATACGGCAACGGGGCGGGAATATTTTATTGTTTTTCTGGAAATGTGCGCCCATACTGAACTTTGAAACTTTGGCGGATTTGTGGGTTTTTCCATGTTTTTGCATTGAAACGCGCATTGCACCAAAACTTTGGATAAAGGGTGAAGGTGGGTTTTCTGGTGTATTTTGCAAATGGCGCGGGTTAGGGGTAATAGTGGGTTTTTACAAGGCCTTTTGCGAATAAAGTGGGTGAATCATTTCAGAAGGTTGTAAAGGGAAAAAGGGGTAGGGTTTAGGTTATTAGACTGACCAGAGATCAATTTAATTCCTGACTTCGAACAAAGCATCCTGTTTCAGACTTGGACTCAGCATGGTTGTCCAATATTTGGACATACAGCTATAATGCCAGGGGGAGGGAATATACATATTGTGGAGGCTTTATACACCATGGTGTTATAGTAATAGGGAAAGGGGAACATAGGGAATTAAGTATAGATAGAGTTAGTAGTTAGTTTTGGAGGGGAACAGGAATGGGAATTGAGAGATACTAAGTTTGAAGGAAACCAACTTAGTTAGGAAGTATATCAAAATGAAAAGAATTTTACACAAGAAATGTGGCTCTTAAAGAAACAAGAACCAACAAAAGACTTTGACTTCTTTCATGAACATAGGTAGTATTGGGATGTTAGCAATGAATGTAGTGGGGAATAATCAGGGAGTTAGACATGCTTCATTGTATTGCTGCAAAACTGCTGAATAAGAGACCTGCACTGGCACCATGTTTTTCCTTTGCTTGGGCCAGTGACATAAAAGAAATCATGCTTTTGCAACCCCATCTACCTACCCACTCTATTGCCTAGCATTTTTTGTTACTCCAAGGAGGGTGCACTTAGACTTGCAAACCCTTATGTGCCTTTTCTTTTCCTTTGGCTTTTTCTTTTGATTTTCTATCTAAGGCTAGCCTTATTGCTTCCAAGGCCCCAGATTAAACAGTTGGGAACCTTCATTCTCTACCTAACTACTTTATCTACCAATATTGAACTGTTTGGACAAATTTCTTTCTCTAATCTACAACAAAAAATTGAAACATGGCATGACCCAGCTTAGACTGTTGGATCACCCATTCAGAAGTGGGGCAGCATCAACCAACTGTAGATATGTGTCTTCCACCAGAATATGAGATCTTTGCATCACCAAAGTAGATCATATTGGCACTTCCCCTGCCAATCATGAAAAATGAAACCTATTGGTATAGGTAGCTAACAATCCCTACTACGAGGATGCCCAACTGGGCCAAGCTGCAATATCTACCTTGCCGAGTCACCCTACCGATATGTCTTTTGTCATCTGTCACATCTCCCCCTCCTCTCTTGAACCACAACTTGACTTCCCTACTTTTGATGGTAACATTCCCGCACACCCCACTCCAACAAACCTCCAACCATCCTCTTTTGTATAAAAACTCCCTAGTTCCCATACTGAGCTTGAAGAAATACGTAACTACCAGTAGTCTCCCCATCCTAATTCCACTACTTCACTTTCTTGGCCCTTTGTTCTCCCCTCTACTATCAATGAATATACCACAAAAGGCCTCCTTGCTATGGCATTCCCCAAACTCTTCCCCACAAGAGATGTTATGATTGGTCAGCCACGTATTAGAAAAGTTGAAATGCAAGAACCTGATGTTCACCTCATATGCTACTATGATAACCATTTTTCCCAACATCCAAGATTCTAGTATTACTTGTACAATCTTATGTTGCGGCATCATAGTCAAGAAATTGTTGTTGTTTTCATGAAGATAAACCTTGAAGAGGGCTTTCCAATGACCGTTGCAGACCTTCGTTCACACCTCCATGACATGCCTGATTCCATGCTTCCTGACTAGATTATGCACTTCGAATCAGGCCTTAGAGGGACACGCTCATTTTAGAACAAACACAGAGGTGAACTCACTAATATGATCATACAAATAGGTAGCCCTACTTTATTCTTCACCCTAAGTGAAATTGACATCAAATGGCATGACATGCACATGGTCATGCTTGACAGCCCCCCCAAGGATTCATTTGAGTTGTCTCGATGGAAATTCAAGAATATAATCAACAATCCACATCTTGTAGCACATTACATTCATTTTTGATTCACAATATTCCTCGAAGAGGTCTTGTAAAAGGGTTTACATGCAAAGGACTTTTGGTGTAGGTATTTCCATGACCATCCTTCTCCTTTTTGTTTTTGTCTAGATGTGCAGGCACCTCACAAAATTTATTTTTTCATCTTTTTAGGTATGAGTGGCAACATAGGGTTTCCGCACACATACATGGTTTTCATTGGCTCGAAAATGCATGATATGGACAACCTCGATTGGAATGATGAAGTCATGATGGATAGAGGCAAGTGTTTTTTTTATGAACACATTTCTGCTTGGAATCCTTGTGTTCCTTAACAACGTGGACCTTCTGTACACATCTCTACAGATAATGATCCATGCATCCTCCCATCACAATTATGAAAGGTGACAGTGGACATTGGCAACATAGACCAACAAGGCTTAACATTCACTTCTATCTCCAGAGTTCGAACGTTGGTTGATCTTCGCATATCTCCACCATTTTCCTTCAGCCACTACTCCCGCATGCAAGGCAATGCTTACATCAGGTGTAGGTAGCAAGAGGAATCAGTACTAGCATCAAGGTCTGGACAGCCACCTCCAGTTTGGTCGCTGCATCTTGCCCCTTTTGATTCGCTTTCAGTACTTTGCATTCAATTTCACAATAGTTGCTTTATTTTATAGGTATTTGCTATGAAACGCAATTACAATTCAATACATTTTCCCCTTTCTACAAAATAACATATTGTGTGCATTCGTCTTTAGAAAAAAAAAAGACAAACTTTACAAGTTCGCATTTCATTGATTAATATGAGAATACTTTTACAACTCTGCTTCAATTCAAATACTTTAAAAAACGCTTGACAGTGAAATAGAAACTAAAATATATGTTCTCACTTGCTACAAAATCTCTTTTTAGCTCTCCAAGGAGTGACTTATCACAGAAGTTCACAGTGTTTTTTACAAACAACAAAAGGTGTTAGGCCCCTATAATACTAGTGATTCCCCCATTACTATTGTCATTGAATCCCTTATTGTTATTATTGTGCCCCTATTGTCCCCATATTGTTATTAGTATTCCCCATAGAAACCCACTATTGTTATTTTTGTGCCCTTGCGTTATTACTGTTATGTCGGCTTGATTACATTATGACCCCTTAGACTCCTATATATAGAAGAGAGGTTTATTCATTTGTATCATCCAAGAATTGTTCATTTATGTAATGTAAAGGAGGTTACCCCCTCGAAGAGGCTAAATTCTAAGGCATTGATCTATCCTTTCTATCTTTTTGTGAGCTGGTTTCCTAACATTTGGTATCAAAGCTTTGGATTCTAGGGTTTCGCTGCTCCAAATAGGTCATCGTGGCATTTTCGCTATTACTTTTTTTCCGCGATGTTTCAGAAGCTAAAAATAAAACCCATTTGGGCTGAAATCATTCTGAACTTTGGGTTCAAATTTCAGAGCTTGTCTCACTATATTGGTGGAGATATGATATGAGGAAGTTTGCATTTTTGCAAACTCCCAAATTACATTCCAAATAGGTGACTTGGGAAAATCATCATAACTTTTGTTTTGAACATCCGATTGAAATTTCGTAAGAAGTTTCAGAAAGAGGACAACCTGTAGTTTGTTGTATATCAGTTTTAGGTACTAAGGTCAAAATAGTGACATGCGGTACATCGTACAAATTCGCTCTACTGAACTATTCTATAATCAGGTCATTGTGGGAGATTTGGCATAAATCTTCCTTGGAGAATCCAATCTTGATCAGAATTGTGGGGTTAGAAAGAGGACTCATAGGGCTACCACATTATGAGATTTAAGATATTTGATATCTTCAGTTACAGAGATACAACAAATTCAATATCGAGCCCTTACAAAGTGAAGAAAAGGTGTGTAGATTTTTGAATTTTGCATAAGATTGGTTTAAAAAATTAGTTTGAAGGAATTAAAAGGGAATAGTGAATAATTTTTTAGTGCCTAGATTTACCTTAGGCCGAGGAAAGTAGGATCCAGGGCCAACATCAAACCACGCTTAACCTGGTAGCTAGCCCTACCAGGTCAGGAGAGGGCTCTCTCCGGGTCAATCTCAGCAAATTATGATCAATGAGGGATTGAGATGAATGATTTAACTATTGATCTTAGGTTAGGTATATGTGTGAAAGAGTTTGATTGAATAAAATGATGTTTTTGTTGGCTCAAATGGAAAGATAGATTTTGGGTGTGGGGATTGAGGCTCAGTCTCGCAGAGGTCTCAATGGGGCAAGGTAGGCAATTGATTTTGGCACTTCAAATCGAATGTGATGGAGGGATTAGACAGGTGAGGAGTTGAAGAGGGCAAGAGAAACCATGGATCCTCTCCAAACAGTTGAAAACATAACTAAAGCAAACCTCAAGTAGAGCACTGCAATTTCAATGGATTCTACTTACACTCTTGTTTGTTTAGTTAAGAAGAAACAAGATAGAGAATGGCATACATGACACATAAGAAAATTCATAATTACAAAAGAAAGCACTGTACCAAGATAAAATACCACAGGGATCCCAAAGAGTGCTGCAAATCTTGGTCTCAATTCCTTAGCCAAAATGCTGATATGAGTGTACAATGAAGCTCAAGGCTTTCTCAAGAGTCCAACCATGCTAATGACTGAAAAACAACATAATATAGACAACCATAGCTCATCCTTGCCTCTAGGGGTCGAGCTCACATGTTTAGGAGCTGTTTCAACTAATTCTAAACTGAGAACTAGAAATTAGGCAACAGAACAACGTGTCTCTAAAAACAAGGGAACTGATTCATTCAGTTTCAAACAACTTTTAAACTGATGAATCTACCTCTACAAGTGAACATTTGACATATTTACATCATGATCCATCAATGTACATTAAATTACATCACAAATTTTCCATTAAGAAAGTGAAAAAGTCAAACTAGCCAAAGTTGGGCGAAAAACAAAGCAATACTTGGTCAAACTGGCAATTTTTCCTCTATGCTCTGCGCCTGATTCTCTATGCATAGCGCCTGTTTGGACCCACTTTTGGAGGCCTTCTCGATGTCAAAATGAGCTCTAAGTGTGCTTGTTGGAAAGTTCTACCTGTCTACTTTCCAACCCAAGTGGAATTTTTCAATTTTGCCTCCATTTGCCCCTCCAAAAGTCAGTTCTCCCAACATTGCTTCCTGTGTGTCAAAATAGGGGCAATGAGGTCATTTTTTGAGTGTTTTTGACCTTTTTGAGGGCTCAAAACCTGTCCAAATTTCTTGGCCATTGGTAGGAAAGCATATTTTTTCATGCCAAATCCAAAAATGCTGAGTTTTTGTGCTTTGGAGGCTCCTAGCAAAAGCAAGCGCCACGTGGCGCGGCACATAGGGCAAAAAATCCTATTTTTGTGCCAAAATTTTCAAAAATGCAAAAAGTGCTCCAAATTTTTTGAAATTTGGGCTGAGTCTTCTTCATCAAACATTGTGTTGGGCCAAGGAAGCCTCAGCCAATATCTGAAGTCCTTCATGCTCTTTTTGCCTCCTAGATGCTCTCTTCAACTTTGCCTTTAAGCTCCTGATTCTAGCTTGGCACACCATGTTCCTCGACAAGTAATGATATGACATGTTTCTAAGCATGTTCTTCTCATTGATGGCCTTTTCTAGCTTCCTCTCCAAGTGTATATTGGCTCTTTCAAGCCATGACTCCCTATCGGCATTAACCTCCCGCTCAAGTGAAGTGAACTCCACCCTCCTCCTTTGGGTAGCTTGGCGATTCTCCTGAATGTTTTGCAACTCCATAATCACTTGTTGGTCTTCAAGTTGCTTATTCCTTTGCTCTAGGTAATGTATTGTCCATTGGGCTCTATCTAAGTTGATAGACAAAGCATCAATGTCTGCCTGCTGCTCCTAAATGATTTCTTTGAGATTTGTGCTATGCGGGCCCATATCAGTATCATCACCCTCAATGAGAATGAAATCAGTCTCCCGCTCACCTGATGGTCCTTCCTCATGTAGTGGCCTCTTGCCTTTGTCCTGAACCTATTGTGATGATGATAGAAGCGAGGCCCCTTCCACCCTGGGTGGAGATAACACTCGCTTAGCTGCTGCAAACAATCGTCTAGTGCCCTTCCGATAGGTGATGAACACCGGCATGCTAACGGTTTGTGTCTCATGACCCTCATGCTGATAAGAAGGTCCACCTATCTCATGCAAAGCCTCTGAAGGTCCCTGAGGAGCTCTGAAAAACTCACGAGAGATGAAATCCTCCCAAGTAATGCCCTGTAAGCCAAGCTGATGAATGACCACAATTTTAATGAGAGCAAAATGGTAAATACTATTGAATTGCTGCTGAGGAGTCTTGTGCTGCACAAGGGTGGTCATATTCTCTATGTTTTGGCACATGAAGTAAGGGACGTTCATCATCCTTACCCTGGTAAAATGCATCAGTAGCCTGATATGATAAGCATATAAACGTGAAAACCGGCCCTCACAGCTGAAATACCTCATGATCAATTTGATCAAAGGAGCATAAGCATATTTGAGGTACCGAAAAGGAAACACTCTGTTGATTTTTCTCAAATGGCCAGGTTTGATGTATGGTTCATAATGCTGCTGGTCAATTTACTGCCTCTTGCTCCATTGCTCTCCAATGTTAGGAATACCGGTTGCTAGTGATAGATTCTGGTGTTAATGTAAAATTGACACCAGCTAGAGTGGCTTGACCATCATGTAAATGCAGCACAAGCAAACAAACCAACTCATGATGAAACTGAATGCTAGCAACCTTCTCACAAAATTCATAGCAGGACTGATGTTGGAAACAAGAGATGGAAAGAGGGCAGGCCTGTAATTCAGCAAGAGTGGTTGGTTCTTCTCTAATATGTTTGCCACCTCTATGAGGCCTCCTGGGTGCATGTACCTCTATAGGTGAGTCACTGTGGGTCTCCTCTTCATAATCATATGAAGGATCAGATGCCATGTCTGCTAGTGGATGGACTGTTTTGGAGTTGTCTTAATGAGAAATAGGTGAGCTGTGATGTGCTTTGACTTTTGCCACCAAGGGAAGAGTGATACAAGGGACTGTGGAGGGAGAAAATAGTGAGGGATTTAGGGACTGTTTGGGTAGGGTTTAATTAGGGAATTAGGGAATGATTTAGGAGTTTTTGAGATAGGACTAGGGTTTGGGAATTTGTGTTTGAGATTTTGGGAAATGGGAATTGGGGTATGGGATTAGTGAATTTAGGGGTATGTGAATGTAGGGAATAGGAAAATCAAGGGAAAAAATGGAGTAAGGGAGTGTGAGGTGGGGGGAATAACTTGGCAGCCAAACAGTCAATACAAAACCCTAGCACTGTTTTCTTTGGTAGGGTTTGATTTCCTTATTCAACACCATAAGACAACCACCATCAAACAAGCACCAACATGGGATGAAAAGCAATGATGGAAGAATTACTTGTATAAGTGATGATCCACGAGTTTTGGGCGATTTGGAGCAAGTTTTTGGAGTTTTCGGGGTTGTTGGTTGTATTCGCCGTGCCCAATGAGTGCGTCGTGCCCGTGCAATTTTGAACTGGAAGTCGAAGCCCAGTGCGCCGCGCCTCCTGCCCAGTGCGTCGTGCCTCTGTTTTTTGGTCGATTTTCACCAATTCCTATTGCTTTCTCACCAACACGACTTTGCCTTGCTTCCACTTTGTCTTGGAGTGCAAATGAACTTTTCAAATGAAGAAACGACTTATAAACAAGAAGCTTTTAAATTTTTGGCTCATAAAACCCATTCTTACAATGTTTTGAAAATGACTTTGTTTTTTACTTTGTTTGGAGCTTTTTCACTTCTTTAGAACTTGTGATGGACTTAATGACCTGTGTTTTGTTTGTTTTTTAGGTGGTTGGAGCTACTGGGGCTAGGGAAAGAGACCAAGGTTACAGGTGGAGTGATTCACATAGGAAGAAAATATAATTACATAAATTTGTACCATAAAAGCAAAAATACTTTGTTTTTCCTCAAAACAGAGTTTTGAGGAAAGACACATCTCTGAGCACTTGATGATGAAGTTTATTGATGTTGGAACCTCCCCATGTGCCTGCAGGTTGTTATTGGACACTTTGAAACACTTTTTTGATGAAACCCTAGACCTAAATGACAATGAAACCCTAAAACAAAACCTTTGCAATCTTTAAGACAAAAGATGACTGTAAATGCTTTGAAATGAACAAACATGAGCCAACAGGTAGATAATAGGAGGGAAACTGTAGGAAAGCCACTACCATCAAATGATCCATGCGCCTAATGGAATGCAGCTAACTAAGAGGGACATCTAATATGCAATGTAACAAGAGGATTTGATCTCTGATGGAGGGATGAAGATACCGACACTAATAGAATTATTAGCATTAATTAATGCCCGGAGAAAGAAAATGGAAACACCTAGTAAGCAACCTGAAATCTCTAGCATGACTCGTGAAGAAGAGGAAGAAATGCAACATGATATATCAAAATTACAAGACCAAGTACAACAAATTTCACTCTCACTAAAGGTAAATGAAGCCAAGATGAATGGCATGGAAGCTAATATGAATGGCATGCAAGTTAAGATGGATGATGTAGAAGCTAAGATGGATGGTGTGGAAGCTAAGATGGATGGTTTAAAGAAAGGCATAGAAGCTAGGATGAATGGCATGGACGCTAAGATGAATGGCATGGACGATAAGATGGAAGAATTGAAGATAAATTTGAATAAGTTGCTACAAGAAATGGTCACTAATGGTGAAAGGGTAGTAAAGGAAACTCATGATGAGAACAAACAAAATGTTAATCATGATTTCATAGACTCTAATATTGGATTAAAGACCCACCATGTTCTAAAAATTGATATGAGAAAGTTTGATGGCAAGGATCCTGGAACATGGATACTATAGATGGAGCAATTTTTCGATCTCCATAATGTGCAAAGCTAATTGCTAAATCTCAAACAAGAGGGTTTAATGATGGAGCACATTGAGGACTTCCAAAAATTGAACATAAAGGTAAAAGATATTCCAAAGGAGCATAGGATTGATGTGTTCATAGGGACTTTAAAGGATAATATCCAACATGAGGTTCGCCTTTGGGAACCTGATTCATTGGAGAAGGCATTCAGGTTAGCAAGAAAAATGGAAAGAAAAATTATGGCAACGAGGAAGCCTACCACTCACAACTATAAAGATGGAAGTGTTGTTGCCCTTAGCCTTCCACAACCTACAAGGTTGACACCACAACAATTGGAAGAAAAAAGAGCAAAAGGTCTTTGTTACAGTTGTGATAGCAAATACACTAAAGGTCATAAGTATGAAGAGAAGAAATTATTCTACATAGATTGTGAAGAGGAGGAAGAAAAGGAACAAGAAATTTCAAAAGAAGACGATATACTCCGGGAACAAACCCTAGATAAAGAAGAAATGAATCCGACCATATCTTGTAATGCATTGGCTGGAATTACCACTCCTCAAAATATCAAGATAGAAGGACATATCAATAAGAAAAAGGTAATATTGATTGATTCAGGAAGTACCCATAATTTTATTCATCGTAAGATAGCAAAGGAATTGAATTGCTTCCTATATCCAACGCCAAAGTGTCAAGTGATGGTTTCAAGTGGAGGAACCATAAATTGCTCTAGAAAGTGCCATAATATCAAGCTATCCATGGGAGAATATGTATTGAATATCCCAATGCTTTCCATTCCAATGGGTGGTGTTGATGTTGTACTAGGAGTCCAATGGCTACAATCCTTGGGTACAATAGCTTTTAATTTTCAAGAACTTTTCATGAAATTTTGTGCGGAAGGAAAGGAAGTTGAATTAAGGGGTATTGTAAGGAAACTGGGAAAGATAATCAGCTCTAACGATATGACAAAGCTTCTAAAGAAGGAACAACGAGGTGTAATTGCACAATTATGTTTGCTAGAGGTTCCCACATCGAAATCATCTATTTCTCCATATATCCAAAAAGCCTTAGACAATCATTCCAAGGTATTTGATACTCCCAAAGGTCTCCCACCTATTTGTGATCATGATCATGCTATTCATTTGATTCCAGGAAGTGTTCCTCCAAACATCAGGCTGTACAGATATCCCTATGCCCAAAAGAGTGAAATTGAATGTATGATTGCAGAAATGCTAGAGGCTGGTATAATTCAACCTAGTCAAAGTTCTTTCTCTACTCCAGTAGTATTGGTGCACAAGAAGGATGGATCATGGTGCATGTGTCTGGATTATAGGGAGCTCAAAAAGCTCACTATTAAAGATAAATTTCCCATTCCTGTCATTGATGAATTATTGGATGAATTGCATAGATCAATTTACTTCACCAAGTTGGATCTTCGTTCAGGATATCATCAAATCAGCATGAAGACTGAAGACATTCCGAAAACAACATTTAGAACTCATGAGGGTCATTATGAATTTTTAGTCATGCCTTTTGGCCTTACCAATGCACCTTCTACATTTCAGGGTTTGATCAATTCCATTTTCAAATCCTTCCTTAGAAAATTTTTGTTAGTATTTTTTGATGATATACTAATCTACAACAAGTCCTGGAAGGATCATGTTGAACATGTTGACAGGGTGCTCAAACTGTTGAAGGAGAAACAATTATATGCAAAAAGCTCCAAATGTTTCTTTGGAGTACAAGAGGTGGAATATCTGGGTCATATTGTATCTCATGAAGGTGTTAAGGTAGACCCTAGCAAAAGTAAAGCCATTAAGGAATGGAAAATCCCCACATCCATAAGGCATCTGCGAGGATTTCTCGGGTTGACAGGGTATTATCGCAAGTTTGTTAAAGTGGAGACTAATATGCCATAGGGAATCTCCGATTTGCTAAAGCGGAGACTAATATGCCATGTGGCCTCCTTCGATACTGCTTATTATAACACACCAAAAAATTTTAAAAGCGCTAT
Organism: Pinus tabuliformis; assembly: GCA_031772625.1. Taxonomy (NCBI): domain Eukaryota; kingdom Viridiplantae; phylum Streptophyta; class Pinopsida; order Pinales; family Pinaceae; genus Pinus; species Pinus tabuliformis. Next base: position 151,107,909 of record CM062816.1, read on the forward strand.
CACATATGCGTTTCGGAGTTTAGATATTTTCTTATTATTATGAAGAACCAATGTTATATGTATTAGAGTTTTACTATCAGAGATTTCTAAAATAATTCCTCCAATGTCATAACTCTAATATAACTCTAATATCAAAAGGTTCCTCCCACCAATAGACTACAACCACTCTATGACTTTCCTGCCACATCATTCCGACCAATCATGTGAGGGGAAATTTGGTTCCACCAATCAGAAGCCTCCCTTGACTAGGGTTTTGACCATCAAAAGGATAAGGTTATCCCAAAATTTCCTTTAAGTTGATAGCATAACTCCTATGCACCACAACAAAGCCTTCTCTCCGATTCTTGTCATGACTCGACCAACGGACCTCACCTCTACATCACGTATTGTCTTAGTCGAAGAGCTCTAGAACCTCCCCGATTATAAGCTTTGTTGTTGCAAAGGATTCCTCAACCTAGTCTTTCTGACTATGTCTCTATCCCAGGAATCTTGTACATCCCCATACGTGCTTCACGGTTTGATGATGATACCTTTGCTTACTTTGGATGATCTACAACATTATCCCTCCTGAGCTTGGGTGATATGTTCTCTAATGGATTCGTGGCCGACTAGTCTTCCCTTCCCACTGGGAAGGAATCCTACCGAAGGTGTCATAGGCGCTCCTGCGTCGCTTACCTACCATGGTTTTGGTATGGACTCCTGAGATCTTCCTACCTCTCCTACTATATGTTGACTATACCAGATCCTATGCCATGATTGCAAGAAGCTCCATGCCACTTGATGAAACCTTCTAGTGCCTCGAAAACCATCCTAAGATGCCAAAAATAGATATCCAACCTGCTGAGAAAGCCAGGTTGCAGGCCATTTAGGAAAAGCTGGCACCTCGTCTGATCCCAAGGGGAAAATCCCATTGACATTAATCTAATGCTTCTCATGCAACACAACAACTTGTAACTTTGAAAAAAAAAGGCATGCAAGCAGATAAACACCCTATTATCCGACAGGTCTGCCATGTAATCTTCATATTAATAAAAGGGTTTCAGAACCCACTATCTTTCAAGTTTGATCAAACCTCTTGTGGGGCGACCATGACATGTAATGAGTTACGTATCTTCCTTAATAAGTTATTACTCTTTGTTTTCATGTGGTTTGTTATAGCATGCGATTCGTTATGCCTCTTAAGCATCAAACATTCTATGTTTACCTTTGGAAGTCATTACACACATCTTTGCCTTCAAATTTTACACACATGCATATCTAGATAGATAGATATATATATATATATATAGAGAGAGAGAGAGAGAGAGAGAGAGATAAGTCATCCCCACATGGATGTACCACATATGCAAACATAATCAACATAATGCAGTCATTCAATCTAGAACCAGTAGTGGAATCAGAGGTTTACTCATCGGAACATTCAAAATGACACAACACAAAACATTTGTGATATGGGTACCTCCAATCTGGAATAGATGCGATAACATAATTAACTCATTTTAATAACTCTATCAGGTCCATAATATCGGAGGTTTTGATATCGAAGGTTTTGATATCCGAGATAATCACAACATTCCATAGTTTGCAAACTTATGCTATAATAAAGCTATGATATGGTGGACGACAAATTACAATTAAACTCATTTTAATATCAATATTGCATCCATCGTGTCGGCCATTTTAGATGATGGCACATAACGAAAGTTTTAATAAATGGATGTGATCTTAGATTAAATCCAGTTTTGTAATTATATCGGGTCTGCAAGTGAATTAATACACCATATAGGGTCCGCATATCGTAGATTGGAGCAAATATGAGGTCGAAGATTATCGCATATCGTAGCACACGCCTTCAAGAATATTAGTGAGATATGGATCTCAGAGGAAGTTCTCTATCGCAAGTCAGACATCAAGGTGTTTCAAGTGCTATCATATAACAAAAATACTGAATCATCAACTGCACATATATGATATCATTGTTCGTCTGTATACTTAACACATTTCGAATTTAAACACATCAATGGTGATACTGATCTAATTGCATATAATAACAAATATGACAAACTTGAATTAAAACAATACATAAGCCCAAAAATATAGCATCAACGTAAAGATAATAGTACCCGACACACATTCACTATGCTCATAAGCAAAATCGTTGTGGTTCTTCTTTCTATTAAGACTTGTTTATAGCTATAGTAAAAACAAAAACACTTTTCGCAAAATTTCAGAAGCCCCTTTATTCATAACAATGAAGGGGATTTAAAGTTTAAAGTCGAAACTAAAATATAGAAAAGTCCATAAAATGTTGTGATGGTCCAAACAAACCACACTTAAAATAAAAATACAAACTAATAGTACAATCCTGTTACAACAAGTTGATCAAGACTTGGACAAATTCTTCTCTGGAAATCGTTGTTGAAGTTCCAATATATTTGTCATCGCCTTTAATTCAGGTGGATGTTCAGGCCCAATGTGCACTCGTGTAGTGAATAACGCATCACTGAGAGATGGCAGCACCTGACTGATTGTATTTAGAAGACACCTCAACATCAACCATTTCCCATGTGGTTTAACTACGAAATGCCAATGTCATTCCAAGTCAATATTTGATAGATATTTTATCCGCTCAGCCTTCTTCTTTGATGATTCTTGCCAAGATTTTGTCAATATTTTAACATCGGGCAACATATCTTCTCAGCACTCCAAGATTAAATTTGCCTCCAAGAGGTTGTCATTGATTGATTGAATCATGTTGCTAGATATGTCCCTAGCACTATGGATTACCATCTCTGCATTTTTAAGCCTTATCTCCCATCCTTGGAAGATAATCTCTTTCTGAGATTTTCTATCTTGGGCAGATTTTCTAGTCGGCCCTTAGAGTCGTTCTTTAATAAACTATTCCCAAATCCCATCCAGACTTTCTTCTGTCGCTACCTTCTCTGCATTTGATTCACTAGTTGTCGATGTTTCAGTTAAATGAATTGCATCTTGACTCTGAGATGTGCTCGCTCTTGTGTCTTGTTTTTTGTTCTGGTGATTTAGATTCAAAATTTCACTGGGCAAATGGCAAATCCTTTTAACCCTCTATTGATGACACTGCACTAATTCCTTGGGGCTGAGCCATCCCGTTGCTTCTCTTTCAATCTTTGAATAATTTAACGTTGATTGAAAGAAATCATCAAATTTATCAAGCTCGTTTGTAAATTGCCTGATCTTTGCCTGTGTTGTAATATTTTTTGTAGTATTTACTGGATCATATTGCTGATTTGGAATGGTTTGAAAGTTCATCAGTTGGATTTCCTCCATCTCCCTAGTAGCATGTTTGAAAGTATCTAAAGAATAGAATCCACATCGATATGGAAAAACATGCCACATTGCCTTTTTTCTTTCTTTCATGACCTTAGACATGCCATCTCCCACAGTTTGGTAGGTTATTTCCCAAGCTAGGAGCTTATTGGGGACATACAAGGGCAACACATGAGGTTGTGAAAGGCTGCCAAAAACTTGAACATAGGTAAATTATTCCTCCCCAAAACATCTTCCAATTGATAACAGGTCAATATTGGCTTCAGCGGAGATTCTAGGGCACTTCTCATTGAAAACAAATTGGCAAATAGGAAGGATGATGCCATGGCTAATATTGAAAAATGGGGTCGGTATTTTGACGCCCATAGAATATCATGGTAAATATGAATAGGCAAGGGTATTCAATAGTCCATTTCCATCCCTTGGATGGAAAACCTAAAGTGAAACAAATACAATCCATAATGTAGTGATCCGGATTTAAGCAGGAACGCAATAGATTACATAGATAACCATAAATACAGAGATGCGATAACCATAAAAACAGAGATGCAACAGAAATAATAATATGCGATAACCATAAAAACAGAGATGCCGCGGAAATAATACTTCATTTCATTAATGGAGAATAGTGAAATATGCTTACAAATAGAAATAACCCAGCTAGGGCGATGGTAGCTTATCTCTGAGAAGAGATGTGTCGGCTACATGCCTCTGAACTGTTTTGAACTGTGTTACAATGAGGCTCGAGGGCCTATTTATTGTTGAGAAACAATGGAAAACCCTTCACATTCCAAAACCTAACCCTAGAAGATGAAACGCCAAATTGTGGGCCCCGTTTTTGGGTAAGTTGGTACATCAACTTCCCGGGGTCGCGAATTGGTCATACTATCTGCGTTTGACGTGCATGATAGCCCGTTGGAAAGATCTCTCCGAGGACTACGATGGAAAAGAAGATTTTTATCAAAAAAATCGCTGGGCGGTGGATTTCCCAAAAAACGTCGTGTAGGGCCTCAAAACGGCTCCGGAAGTTTAAGACCCGAAAAACTGCTAAAAATAGTAAACAGTGCTATAATTAAGGAAACTGATAAAAACTGTAAGAAGCACTAGAGGGGATCCAAGTGGAATTAGCGGGTGGCCACCAATATCCACCTGGATCATTCCTCCCCCCTTAGGAAGCAATGGTCCCCATTGCGTTGAGTTCCTCCATGAGATGAGGGAACTTCTGCTACACTTGGTCCCTAGTGAGCCACTTGCCCTGGTGAAGGAGTTGTCCTGCTTTGACAACTTGATACGGTTGGATATTATGCTAGCGAGTGTGCTTGATCTGTGTGTCCATGATCCGATCAGTTGCAACTTGTTCCATGCAAGCTGGATTTAACTCTGTGGGTGTGAGTTGTTCTGCAATGTCGGACGTGTCTAGTAATGGTGGAAAGTATGGCCGAAGGCGGTCGACATTGAACACCGGGTGCAGGACAAGGAATGGGGGAATGCTGAGCTCAAATGCATTGTCTCCCATAGCTTTGGTAATGGTGTAAGGACCATGTCGAAGTGGTCTGAGTTTCTGATGGGTTCTGGTAAGGCGCTCCCTCTGCAGATGTAACCAAACTTTGTCATCCACCTGAAACTTGTGTGGTACCCCTCCAGGTAACGAGAAGTTGTTCCTGTGTTCTGTCATGACTGTATCCCTCTGTTGCTGCTGCTGTGTTGAGGAACCCTTCGCGGGGGTCATGGATGTAGCAACGATCTTCCCCTTACATTGGGAACGAACCAGACAAAAAATAAATTTCCTAGTCTGTGAGATGAGCTTGCTGCCTTTCTTAGCAGTGATCAAAGAGGTGGCGGTAGGTGGGGCTACCTCCGGTATCCTGTATAATGAATTATCCAAAGAAATGATGACAGCGCGAGGCCTTGACTCATACACAGCATGTCGCCTCCACAAGTATGGCTGGCCTAATAGTACATCACAAACATCCAGAGGTGTAACATCACACAATACCTCGTCTGTGAAGGGCTTGATGTTGTAGGGAAGGCAGCACTGCTGGCGAACTTTGAGATCTCGTCCTTCGTGAAGCCAACCAATACTGTACGGCTGTGGGTGTGGTGTAGTTGGTAGGCCCAACCGCTTCACGACCTCTGCTGAAATGAGGTTCTTTTGGCTGCCACTGTCGACAATGAATTGCAGCGGCGAACCCTTCACCCACATCTGTGAGTGGAAAAGACGTTCCCCCTCCTCTGGATCTTCGGTCTCATTTTTCTGGATCTTGGCAGTAGCAACAGTGGCGCTGGGATCCGCATCAATAATCTGCTTCCCTTTTTCATTCCCCTTGTCGGGTTCTGACTCAGAGTCGGAACATGCATCTGATTCGGAAGCCTTCAACTCGGCCACCAGCGACTGCTTGGTCCGACACTCACTTGTGTTATGAGTGGGACTCTTGTGGAACTCACACCACTTTCCTGTGTCCTTCTTCGGCTTCGTGGTGTTGTTCTTTTCTTGTAGCTTCGACGGGTTGTCTTGGGTCACCCCGCCTTGGCTTTGTCCTTTGGGCTTTGGATTTGCAGATCCAAAGTCTCGCTTCTTCTGTTTGAACTTTTGCTCGATTTTGACAGCGTATCAGTATGTTGTGCCGAGTGAGGAGATGTTCAAGAACTCCATCTCTTCCTGGATGTATCTGTGTAGGCAGCCGCGGTATTTGAGTACCAGATGCAGCTAAGAATCTTTGACACCCAACTGTGTGCGAAGGGTATGAAAAATGTTTGTGAACTCCGGCACATCTTGGTCTCGTCCCTGCCGCAGTGTGGTCCATTTGATGTATTTGTCCTCATAGCTTCCGACGAGGTAGTACTGCTCCTTGATGGCATCCCGGAAGTCATTCCAAGTGGGTGCGGTTGAAAATAGTGAGCCTGTACTTTCATCCTTCTGCTCGCAATAGGTTTCCCACCAGTCCTTGACGTGGGGGGCTGCTTTGAGAAGAGCGAAAACAATCTTCTCCCGACTTGAAAATTCGTGAACAGAAAAATACCCATCTAGCAGATTTAACCATTTATCTACGACATCTGCGTCTATTTGACCCTCGAAGATGGGGATTTCAAAATTAACTTGTACCTTAAATGGTGTGGCGTTTCCAGAGTAGCTGTTGGAAGCCGATGCGTCGCCTCTGGGTAGCCGCTGAAGGATCTGCGCAAAGCTATCCATCATCGCGTTCCTTTGCCGCTCGAGCGCTTCTTCGAGCAAGATTTTGATAGGATCTCCTGCCCCCTCGTCTTTCTTCTCATCCGCCATGGGAGGACGTCGAGATTTGCGAGGCTGGTCTTGCAAAGGTTCGACCAGTTCAAGCCCTAACTCCTTATATCCCGACCTCATTGGGGACATGCAAAGAAAAACAGAGAAAAAGCAGACCGCTCTGATACCACTGATCCGGATTTAAGCAGGAACACAATAGATTACATAGATAACCATAAATACAGAGATGCGATAACCATAAAAACAGAGATGCAACAGAAATAATAATATGCGATAACCATAAAAACAGAGATGCCGCGGAAATAATACTTCATTTCATTAATGGAGAATACTGAAATATGCTTACAAATAGAAATAACCCAGCTAGGGCGATGGTAGCTTATCTCTGAGAAGAGATGTGTCGGCTACATGCCTCTGAACTGTTTTGAACTGTGTTACAATGAGGCTCGAGGGCCTATTTATTGTTGAGAAACAATGGAAAACCCTTCACATTCCAAAACCTAACCCTAGAAGATGAAACGCCAAATTGTGGGCCCCGTTTTTGGGTAAGTTGGTACATCAACTTCCCGGGGTCGCGAATTGGTCATACTATCTCAGTTTGACGTGCATGATAGCCCGTTGGAAAGATCTCTCCGAGGACTACGACGGAAAAGACGATTTTTATCAGAAAAATCACTCGGCGGTGGATTTCCCAAAAAACGTCGTTTAGGGCCTCAAAACAGCTCCGGAAGTTTAGGACCCGAAAAACTGCTAAAAATAGTAAACTGTGCTATAATTAAGGAAACTGATAAAAACTGTAAGAAGCACTAGAGGGGATCCAAGTGGAATTAGCGGGTGGCCACCAATATCCACCTGGATCATGTAGGTACTCAAGTAGAACAGGACAACAACAATTTTAGTAAACTTATGTTTTTTCCTATATTCTTGGATTACGTTGCTTAGCTTGTTGGACAAAATAGTTCCCCAGTCCTTTACATAACCATCAGAGGCAGCTTCAATCAAGGGAGCCCATTGGCCTGAAAACTTCTAGGTATTCTCATATCCAAACAATCTACACATCATTGCAGCAGCATACATACCCTTTTCCTCTCTCTTATGCTTGCTAGCGTCTCTTCTCCATCCTTGAATGGCCTCAAATTGGTGTTCATTTTCCTGCTTGAACCTGTCAACGAACTGTTTATCATATTTCTTCTAAGCTGCTGGGAGGTGGTACATCGCAGAAAAGTCTTTTGCAATGAAAGAGTCGATGACCATTGTCTCTGGGTCATGAAGTTCCTATATGCGATGTTCATATGATCAATGACCCACCTGATCATATCCATATAAGGCAAGATGCTTGGGCAAGCGCCAATTCTATGAAGAAACGAATTGGCCACATCACTGTATGTAATTTCTGAAACAGGAACCCAATCCTCTGTTGTAACTATTCTTTATGTGACTTTTGGCCTTCATCTTCAAAAATCTTATACATGGCCTCTCAACTAGAGACCCCAACATCAGGGGTGCATGTCGTGTCAGAAAATAGCTCAGGGATTTCTGTGACCTTAGGAGCACAACTAACTAGCTATTGTTGAACGGGAATTTTCCTTCTGGGTTTAGCCGATCGAGGCATTTCTTGTGAATTCTGCTTATCGGTACTAGACTGCGAGGAAAAAGCACAAGAATGACCAACACCTACACATAGAGAAAATGACCAATTATGCATGAATCCAATACTTTTATGAGCGAAATCTTTGGGGATCCTTAGTATTAATGAAATCATTTACAATATCAAAAATCATAAATTCACTGCATTTCACCATTAATTGATAGAACATGCATCCACGTGGCCTTCGGCACAAGTTAGCTTTGACAGACATTTTTATTAAAGAAATCACATCGTTGTCCTACCAAAACTTGCAATCTCCTCTGTCTCTGGAGCCGATTACTTTTACGAGAACTTATTTAATATAAAATCACATCTGCGTTTCATCACAACTTTTCGAATGAAACCTTTGCTTAGATCCACCGATCTTTGATTGCAATATGTCTTAGTATACGCGTCAGCTTTACCAGAGATTTTAATCGGAAAAATAAGATGGTTGTCCTGGCAAAATTTGCGATCTCATCTATCTCTCGAACTGGTTTATTTTATCAAAACATCTTTAATATAATACCACATCTGCCCTTCATCCCAACTTTTGGAATGAAATCTTCGCTTGCATCTGTCGATCTCTGATTACAATATGCCAATAGCCCTTGCCTCCTTTCAACTCTTTGTGACCATCGTGCTAGCCCCCAAATTGAAACCCTCTCTATCGGGCATTTCCATTTGGACGTGTAACCTTCGTGGACGAAATTTCAATTTTTCGATTGTTTATCACCTTCTGTGTTTGGCCCTTGGTCTTGTAGCTCTTCACATGACCCTAGTCTAGTGCCCATATCAAAACCCTTCAATCGGAGGATATGAATCAGAGGTTTCGCTTTGATGCACAATACGCCTCAACCTTTGATCTCTAATCTCCCATATGTGACGCCATTGCCACCACATATCTGCCCCCTGTTGCATTGTGAGTAATGCCACGTGTTACCCCTTTTTGGCCTACTATGAGCCTTAAAACTGTTGAATCCAACTGCCATGTATAAATCGTGTTGGCACGACGTTGCCACATGTCTCTTATCAGATCCAGTGTTTTGCTACCACACGTCCCTTTGGGAGGAGAAAGAAAACACCCTAGCTTCTTTCGTTTAGCACACAAATCCTTTATTACATTCTTATTGTCCATCCTGACACATTAACAATAGTAGCCCACTCCCGTCGATTTCACTGTGCCTAATATCACATATTTAGGACGTTAGTCATGTTAAAACCTCCGATACCTAATAAGCTGTCTTTTTGGCTCCAACACGGATGAAGTCATGGTTCGCATGTCATATCGACGCTGCTTTGTCCGTCTTAGTGCAAATGCTAGTATATTGGTGACGTACATAAAAATGCTTGATGCATTAGGGAATGTGAAAAATTTTGTTAAGGCTACGATTTCTAGGTCTTCCTGTTCTCAAGTGCGCGAAGGCATTTAGTCCTTAACACATCGGGAAATGTGCCAAATTATTAGCTTTCGATGTTAAGAGCTTCCTATTGTAAAATATTTATGGGCATTTGGTCTAGTGGTATGATTATTGCTTAGGGTGTGAAAAGTCTTGAGTTCAATTCTCGGAATGTCCTATAGGTTGAATATTCTTTGTATCAATTCAATTCTGGGAATGCTTTGTTTTTAGATAATCTTATGAGAACTTCTATAAATTGTTATAAACAGAGTTTTGGTATGATTTTCATTAAAAAATTCTAGTAAAAACTTTAGAAAATCTTGTAAAATTTGATTTTCATTAAAAAAATTTAGTAAAACCTTTAGAAAATCTAGTAAAATTTTTACACAGTCGTGGTGTGCAAATTTTTTGTGATGGTGCTAAATCCATTTCCACCATCTAAAAAACAATTCAAACACTCTTATGATCAAAATTAAAAATAAAAAATAAAAAAATCACAAAATTGTAACAAAAATAATAACTTTCCCAACATTTTTGTAAAAGACACCATTTATTTTAACTAACCCTAACCCGCAAACAAACTCAGCGTTCAACAATTTAATTTCTTTTAATACCCACAAAATAGAATTCTATTCCTCAAATTATTAAACTCCAAAGAAAATTTCTATTGCGCGTTTCATTTTGTAGTGAGGCGCTCTTTTTATTTAGCAATCCACTCTCAACAATTTAAATTTTTAATCTGTTTTATAGAACCAACCGAATGAAGTTATATTCTTCAAATTTTCTAACCCGCAAGCAAACTCAGCGTTCAACAATTTAATTTCTTTTAATACCCAACAAAATAGAGTTCTATTCCTCAAATTATTAAACTCCAAAGAAAATTTCTATTGCGCGTTTCATTTTGTAGCGAGGCGCTCTTTTTTATTTAGCAACCCACTCTCAACAATTTAATCTGTTTTATAGACCCAACCGAATGAAGTTATATTCTTCAAATTTTTTAGGTTTATGTGATCTATGTTGAATAATTAAGAAAATACTTTGGTAGTAATATATAAAGATTTATGTGATCTATATTGAATAATTAAGAAAATATTTTGGGTAGTAATGTGTTTTGAACCGTAAAACCTTTCTATATGATTTAGGACCGAAAATATTTTCTTAATCATTCCTCAAATTAAAAAAAAAAAATCTATTGCCCTTTTCAGTTTGTACTCGTGTAATTTAGCAACCCACTCTCAACGATTTAATCTTCTTTTAACACCCAACAGAATGAAGTTCTATTCCTCAAATTATTAAACTCTACCTTTGGAATTTTGTTAGGGTTACGGCTTCCAGGGCAAAATTTCTAATGTTTTCAGTTGCTTTTGTAGTTATGTGCGTGGGCATCTAGTTCAATTCTCGGAATGCCCCATATATAGACAATATCTCCTTTGTTTGGGCTTATAGAAACAGAAAGGATCTCCTTACCGAAAGCTTATATAGGCGGTCATACTCTTAGGGTTGACTAGTCCTCTTAAGTTTACGGCTTCAATGGAAAGTATTATATAGGCGGTCATACTCTTACGGTTGACTCGGTTGACTCGTCCTCTTAAGTTTACGGCTTCAATGGAAAGTATTATATAGGCGGTCATACTCTTACGGTTGACTCGTCCTCTTAAGTTTACGGCTTCAATGGAAAGTTTCCTGTTACTTTTAAGAAGTGCCAAATTGTTTTCATCGATTTTACATCGTGTTAGGGCATTTAGTCTAGTGGTATGATTCTCGCTTAAGGTGCGAGAGGGCCCGAGTTCAATTCTCGGAATGCCAAATGTGTGCCTTGTTTGGGGCCACCCCAAACAAGGCACACATTTGGCATTCCGAGAATTGAACTCGGGCCCTCTCGCACCTTAAGCGAGAATCATACCACTAGACTAAATGCCCTAACACGATGTAAAATCGATGAAAACAATTTGGCACTTCTTAAAAGTAACAGGAAACTTTCCATTGAAGCCGTAAACTTAAGAGGACGAGTCAACCGTAAGAGTATGACCAAACAAGGCACACATAAAAAAGCTGGTTTAAGAATTAAATCCCGTTAGCGCACCGTAACGGCAATATGTGGAAAGAAAGAAAAAGCAGCCACAAACTTCACATGCAAGCCAGATTTGAAAAACATAAAAGGTGGTTTAAGAATTAAATCCCGTTAGCGCACCGTAACGGCAATATGTGGAAAGAAAGAAAAAGCAGCCACAAACTTCACATGCAAGCCCGATTTGAAAAACATAAAAGGTTCAGGACGTGCCGAGTTCAATCCTGATAGCTTCCCGTCTTTCGAAAACCTTCTCTAGGCTCCGAAAGGCTCTACTTCACTTTAAGCGGTGTAGCCCCGCAGCCAATAAAAAGAGAGCCAGCAAAAAGGGGTTTGAACCCGACGTGAATCGAACACGCAACCTTCTGATCTGGAGTCAGACGCGCTACCATTGCGCCACGGATCCCTATCCGACAGGCTTTGCTGTTCGCCAGATCTGATTAATAAGCAAAGCTGGTTTAAGGTGGAAAAAGTCCGAGTTCAATACTGTGGATGCCCCATATTTATCAAATAAACCAGGCACATAAAAATCTGGGTTGAGGTGCGAGAGCTCCCGAGTTCAATCCTGTGAATGCTAATGCATGTATTTCGGCATTGCTAGGGGGTCACTGGTACTACTAATATAAATGGTATTGCTAGGGTTTACTGGTACTGCTAATGCGTTTTGCTAAGCACATCAGGCACGGCAAAGGTTGCGACAGGAGCCCTCCCGCGCCCGAAGCTTAGGCAAATGCATCAGGTAGGATGCTCGTCATTCCTACCGGAAAAGGGTGTAGGGCAATGGGGGCATTTCGAGAATCGAACTCAGAACCTCTGGCACCCAAAGCGAGAATCATACCACTAGACCAACTGCATCAAAACATATATATAAACTGAGTTAAAAGTCGGGTTTAAATCTTTTTGATCTTGTCAGAATTTAAGTATGCCTGCTCCACTCCACTTGTAGGTTAAATTTGCTGGCGCTGTCAAAAGACACGTAGGTTCGAGATAAATGACTTTTAATCCCTCTTATAAGAAAACTAAATGTCTCCTTCACTGATATTGTAATGCTTTATACGCAGCCGTTTCCTACTTTAAACTATTATCAAATGAAGTAGAGTGAGGGCGTTATTAGCAGATCCAAGAAAGGAGAGCTATGACATAGTTTAGTTCTCGCGCCAGTCAAAGTTAATTGCATTATTTGTACTGCCGTAGCGGAAGGTTTTGTTTTCGATGCATATTTTTTACAAAACTCGATTTGTCATAGCGAGATCTATTGTGAACATTACAAACTAGTCTCATTTAATTGATTACTTCTTTAGTCCTTGTTCGTTTGTTTACATTGCAAATCTCAATAGATGCTTATCTTTATTTTTCTAGTAGGAATAGTTTAGTGTAGTTACTTGCTAATGTGATAGGGATATTGTCCAATACGTAGATGTCGTTGGTTTTTAAGGTTTGTAATAATAAATAAGAATATTATTATATAAAAAATGGAAAATTTGATTTATAGGCAATTCTTGTACTCAAATGTGAGATGGCAAATCTACTATAAGATTTGGAAGTGTCAAGGTACGGGGGTTTTATTGGGAAGGAATACCATACCACGTGCATTCATATTGGGGGATATATAATGAGGGAAAAATGACAAAATATATTAAGTATATATTAGGGGGTAAAGGGTTTTTATATTGGCAAGTACAAAAAATGACCTCAAAGTTAATGAAAAAATATTAAGGGGTATACAAAATGTTAATGAAAAAATGGATAACTACAATATCTAGTGAAGGTAGGGTTTTTTTAAACTAAAAAGGTGTAATGGGTTCATATAGGTAGAGGGTTAAATAATGTGATTTTTAGAGGTATTTTCCAGTATTTAATCAAACTAGGAGTATTGATTAGTATGCCATGAATGCACATGATATGTCATTGAATGAAGCCCTCGTGTGTCAAGGTTGTAAAGGTCATAAATATCTCAATCTTTTGAATCCAAGAAAGAAACAAAGAGAATTGTCGACCATAACTAACTCAATGGCTATTTAGCTTTGTGGATAAGTCGAGCAATAGGCCTTTGGAATTTTCATTAAGTCCCTTTCCAAATTTCTTCTATTCGGATTGTGGTCCCCATGTTACTAGTCAAGATTCAATTTATCGCAAATGACGAGGACATGGTGTGGAAGGTGATGTGGGTTGTGGATGTGACATGGATTGTGACGTGTGACAGGTGATGTGGAAACATAGATTTATATTTTCCAAAAAAAATTGATTTATTAAGAACATCTAGATTTCGATTACTTTCGTATCAAGGAATTCCACAACAAAATTACGTCATCCAAAATTTTAAAAGGAATAAAACATCTAAACTTTTCCAACGATTGACTTATTAAGAAGTTCTAGATTTTTGGACTTTTAGATAAAGAAAAGACTTATAGATCCTCATTGTTCCATCTTGAAGATCCACCAAAGATTAACAAATAAAAAACCCTAAATTTGACATTTTTGTCTCAAATAATGTTTTTTTGTTTCATTTTTCTTCTTAGTATTGACAAAAGACAATTCTAACTAGTTTTTGTTTTCTAGATAATTTTTTCCAATACCTAAACATATCCATACCTAGACATATCAATGATTCTCATCTGGATTTAGATTTTTGCTAATTCATCAATTAAAAGAAATTATGAATTCTGAATCTTCTTAATATAATAACTCTAATATAAAATTTGGAAATTTTTGTGATTAAATAATAAATCCCACCATTCAAATTCTATCCATTAACAAAAAAGGCACAAAACAGAATTTATAGATCACACGGGGCAAAAGATCAAAGAGATAGGAGGTTCAAATTGACATTAGTTTGGGTCGGGTGGTTGTCACAATGGTATGGGAACATAACATACACTATCGAGAATATGTGTCTCTACTCACTAAATAAAGTATGTGTTTCCACAACTTTGTATTTACGGTCCATCAACATTACTTATGAATATATTTTTGTATAGTCAAGAACATTGCTTATAAATATTTTTTTATTTATTTTTATAGTTAAGAGCATTGTTGTTTATTGTTTTGTCTTTATTTTGTTAAATAGTGATTTAATTTTGAAATTATAAGTTAGGTAGAGATCTATTTAATGTATATGGTGTTGCTTTAAAGATAATTTTATGGTTAGGTGTATTGTTGGTGTTCATTTATTTTGTTTTTCTATTTAGAGTGTCATTGACATTGTTTTTAAATATATTTTGTTGTTAGATGTATTATTTGTGTTTATTATGTTATAATAGTAATTTATATTTAATTATAAATTACTTAGAGATTAATTTAAAGTTAGGTAATTTTTTTGTTTGCGATAATCTTTTAACAATATTATGTGTACAACGTATTTGATAAAATGAAGTTAACGATTGATTTCTATATATGCCTATGATATCATTGAACACATAATTAAATCAAACATTTGTTTTTGGGGCAATGAAACTTTCTTTATAACAATTTGATTGTTTAGTTTTTGGAGGTGTATATATCCCATCTTTTGTACAAGTACTATATATGTGCAGCTGAAGAACTAGTCATTTTATGCTTTCATCGGTGTAAGTGGCTTTTATGTGAGCTCAAATCCATACCCTACTTGAACTCCCAGTGGCAATGGAAAGACTAATGGCATGCCAAGGAAACTTGGCTAAGCATGCAAAATCAATTTAGATGCATTAGTTACCTTGGTGATTGATTTGCAGGTGGCAATTGTGAGATAATTAGGACAATGTACTAATGCATAGGCTAGGATGACCATGGATGTCTTTCCAAGTAAGGGTGAATGACCTATGAGGCTTTGCATAACAAGTTTCAATGGAGGACAATGTGATCCAAGAATGTCATGGATTGTGTGTTATCTGTGATATGCCATATTGAAGTTTGTGACCTAGCGAAGCAAGGACATGATCTCTATAGAGTATTAATTTATTTCCTATATGGATGACAACACAATATTATGTCAGGAATTTAGTTGTTTGTGTAGTTGTAACATCCACTGGAAGGTGATGAATTGTTCTTTCCATACTCTCCCCTTCAATTGGAGAGAATATGGTGTCATAACTCTTTCAAGATTTGAATATGAGCTTTGAGACAACATCTTAGAGAAATGTCTACTCTAGGAGAGAGATATCATTTATGTTTAGAATAATGGTTATTGTAGGAGGATCATTATATCACCTCCTCAACTGATAAATATTGTAAAATTACGTATGCAAATTGTCATCTCAAACCTCATCCTTTCTTCATGAACTAAAACTGGATCTACTTGAGGCATCTTAGGCCCCACAAAATACATCACACTAGAGGGTAGCCTATAAATATATCTTTTGACAAGATCTAACCCACATATAGAGGAACCTAAAGAAAGTACTTTCCATTTCCCGTAAGGAGCATAGAGCTAATGTTGAGCATATATTGTAAGGGATGCAATTGGGCTCTATTAGCGCCTGAAACACACACTTTTATATTGTAAGCATGGATTTTTACATAATACGTTGAAGACTAACTAGTCACCAACATTCTTGTTGAAATAGAAAGCATGGGTCTCTAGCTATGATTCCTAAAAATCAGTCACCAACATTCTTGTTGAAATAGAAAGCATGGGTCTCTAGCTATGATTCCTAAAAATCAATTACCATAATCCCCCCTCCACGAAAAGAAGAGGTGGGCGACTTGGTGTTTAGTAGAGATTTGATAAAACTTTCAGAAAGGGGAAGGGTGCATGTTAAGTAGGAATTCAAAACTCAACTAAGACAAAGTAAATAAGTGCATCGACTCTATAGGTCTCAAAATATTTAGATCCTTATGTTTTAGAGTATCACAAATTCTCATATATACTTACTATAAGAATTAAGCTAGAGGTTATAATGATTTCATGTCCAACTTATAGATTATTTAAGAACTTGTATTTCCATTATTGTATAACTCCTTTCATATACCCAACCTTATATTTCAATGCATTGCATACTCTATTCAAGTGAAAAAGAAGTGCAATCACTCAAATCATAAAGTCCAACAAATACCAACAATACAAGCCCACATGTCATCATGACTTACACATCAATAAGATGATTCAAGATCATAAGGAAGGATGTATGGCGAGAGGAAATTAATTTGAACTAAGGAAAAATCAAATGGACACATGTTGATTTCATTCCATGTCGCCATGATTATGTTAATAAAGCTAACTCAATAGGGGTTTTGAACAATTAGAGGTTGGCATGTGGTAATGGTAATGCGAAAAAAAGAAGATTGAGGTTACAAGTTTCTATTCTATTGGATGACATGTAGCATTGCTCAGATGTGGAAAAGGAAAGTGGACCCCTTATTTTATCAAAAATATTTTTAATTCATTTTCCTTTCTAATTTCAAACAAAAATTTGATGCATTTTTTAAAGGTTTTGGCTCCACCACGATGAGGAGATATTTAATATTATTCTCATAACATGCAAAACATGTTCCATGGAATCATTGTTGAAATTTATAATTTTTAGTGATGATTTGGATCATATAGGTTAGGTGAATCAGAGACAATACAATTTTGTGTTGTAAATTTTCTTGAACAAACCTAATATGTGCTTTAACTATGTTTTATGGTAATATTAGATTTTTTTTCATGGAAATATCTGGGCAAATCCACCCAAAGGGACCACTTCACATCATCTTATTAGCAAAGCCTAACCCTAAAGTTGTCGCGGATAATTGACCCTGTGACCTCCCATTAGCAAGGTGCTTTAGCCACAAGAACTCAACTAATTGAGCCATCCATCAGTGCTTACGGTATTATTAGTTTCTTGGGTGGATATGAATATTTCTATGTACACCATGTAAAACATGACCAAGGATACCTAGAGAGAAATCAACTGATATATATTAATGAGTTTTCATGTCTGAGAGAAATATTAAGTGATGTAGAAGTTTAAGAAGGATAACATAGGATAAAAATATATGAAGTGTAAGAGCGTGACAAGTGGCATTCACATAAAATGTCAAAGAAAACAATTAGGGAATTTCGTGTCTTAATCCACTTAGCATCAAGTCATCCATAATAATTGTAGCAATTATAGATGGAAGATTTCCATCTAATCAAACTTCACCATGTGGTAGAGTGACATCATTTGAATCAATTCCGTGGGACATCTAAATTCCTTGGATAGTGTTATGTGATAATGGAATGTATTGGGTACTTGGATACCCTTAGAGTGTTTTTTTTCAAAATTTTGCTAGTACCCAATTCCTAATTTTAATGGATACAAATATTGTCATATAATTGGAGTCGAAGAGCCATAAAGATTCCTCTCCTTGTGTCCTTATAGTTTCACAAGTACATATACATATCCCACTCATAGTAAAACTAGTCTCCACATTTTTTGGGTCTATAGAATCAAATGATTTCCAATCTTTATGTTTCATTCATTTCACACGTTTAGGATTTGGAGCATAGAAATGGTTTAAAAGAAAAGGAACTCAAGAATGCAATATTGGGGCATTACAACTACAACCATTTAAATATCAAGACATCACCACATTATCAAAGCCATGAATCCATGAGTCAATGGCAACTATTTGTGTGTTGAACCGATTGTGCATTGTATGTAGTGGGACCCAACAAATGAATCATTGTAAGCATGGCAATAATTCAAAAATAAAGAAAATTAAAGGATAAGTAATGATATTGAATATTGTTGAAGGGGTCTGAAGTGAAAGAAGCAATGGTATCCACTCTAGGTACTCATCATACACCCACAATTTAGACTCCATACATGCACCAATCCTTAGAAGGATGACTCTTCAAAATTTATGGTTCTCCCAAAGGCCAATCTTTATTGAGTTATCATAGATATTAAAACAAAATCAACAACATGAATATCCACAATTTTAAGTGAAGACAAAAAATGAGTCCTAGTTGAAATTTATTAATCATAATTTGTGATTAACATAGGTGCTCTTCTTAGGAACAGTGAAAAATAAATAATGGAGTCATTAGTTTAATTCTTCTAGGAGGTATACATTGAATAATGTTATATGTTAATGTGATTGTTTTTCCCTTAAGAGATGGGAAACACTAATACAACAACCCAATTCAATATTATGGAATGTAATTTATGCAATTCATTGTCGAGGTAGATATATAATACTTCTTTCACTTATTCAAGAAATCATAGATGAACTTAATGACCATCCTTATGGAATTGACTACATTTTGTTGATATGATCAACTAGGGTACGATATGCTCTCATCATCCTCACCATTTTTGCACTACTATTCAAGTCTTGTCAATCATAAAATTGTATGTAGTGGGACCCACCAAATGAATTATTATAATCACGAAACTAATTCAAAAATAAAGAAAATTAAAGGATAAGCAACAAGATTGAATGTTGTTGAAGGGGTCTGAAGTTAAAGAAGCAAGGATATCCACTCTAGGTACTCTTGATGCACCAACAATTTAGACTCCATACATGCACCAATCCTTACAAGCATGTATTTCAAAATTTATGGTTCTCTCAAAGGCCAATCTTTATTGAGTTATCATAGTTATTCAAACAAAATCAACAACATGCATATCCACGATTATAATGGAAGATAAAAAGTGAGTCCCAATTGAAATTTATTAAACATAATTTCTGATTAACATAGATTCTCTTCTTAGGAACATTAAAAATAAATCGTGGAGTCATTAGTTTAATTCTTCTATGATGTATACATTGAATAGGGTTAGATGTTAATGTGATTGATTTTCCCTTAAGAGATGGGTACAAAATACTACAACAATCCAATTTCAGATTATGGAATGTAATTTATGCAATTTGTTGCCGAGGTAGATATATAATACTTCTTTCACCTATTTAAGTAATGATAGATGAACTCAATGACCATCCTTCTAGAGTTGATTACATTTTGTTGATATGATCAACTAGGGTACAATATGATCTCATCATTCTCGTCATTTTTGTACTACTATTCAAGTCTTGTAAATCATAAATTTCCTACTAACAATTCCAAATTGATAACGCTTCCTTTGTATTTCATCACAAAGTATCTTCTTATAATTGACGGTGGATAAGAGTTAAATCTTATGATTGAATAATACTCAACCCTCTTTGTTATCTAGGAAAATTATATGGCAAATGATTTAGACCTCATTGCACCGAAAAGTGCTTTCTATAATAGTCGTAGTATGAGGGCACTACAAGGAAAATAACTTATAGCGGAGGTTTTTAGTGTTATAAAATTGGAAAATTTTGTCAAAAAACATCTTCTACAACATCTATTTGTGGTAGAGGGCGTTTTAGCAGAGATGATAATGGAACATCATTACAAATAATAAAAAATTGGGCAACGAGAGGTTTCAGAGGATGTTTTTTAGCTATGCGCTTAATGGAAAAAAAGCATCAGTGTGAATAACACTATAAAAGCACTGATGTTGTAAAGTTAAATAAGATCACTAAGGCGTTGAATGCAAACAAAACCAGTGCCTAAAAAGTATACTATTCAGGTGCTTATGTAATAAACAAGCGCATTAGGAAGTAATTTTCAAGAACCGAACTAAGGCAGGAAAAAAAAATTCAAACCTAGTGATTTTACTTAAATTTACAGTGTCAGTGCTTATGTGTTGTACAAATTCTCGCACTACTAATATAAAAGAACTGGTGTTGTTGATTTGAATAATTTATTGGGGTGGAAACAATATTTTGGAGCATCAGTGCATTGGTTTTATGAAAGCACCGATGCTTTAAGAATTACAATGCACCGAGGCGTTAAACGTTGGCATTATGATACAAGTGTTGTCCTTGATGGCAACTCACAGTGAAACATGTATATGCAGAGGTAACAGGGTAGTGGTACGGAAGAACAGGAAGATGGAACTAAGGTCTACTGATCATAATAAAGAAGGTAAAGGAAAAGGTTGATTAAAAGAAATTTAAGAAGTATACGCGGGTCCACTTAGTCAAAACAACGTATACACGCTGGTCCATAGAACAAGAGAGCATATACATATACACGCACTCCCACAGGAAGAAAAGCACGTACATGTTGGAAAACCAAGGTTTTGGTCTGAGGTATTTGGTCTATGGTATTGACCCTAGGTATTGGTCCTAAGTGGTTTTGGTCCAAGGTATTGACAAAGGATCTAAGTATATAAGGAGGAGAAGATCAAGGGCTAAGTACTTAAGTAATGAATATCTTATGAAGTGTTATGTGCAAGTGTATGGGTTTCTAAGGAATACTTATATCTGAAGTATATTTATGATGTAGGGGCTATGTTTGTGATACTTTTTGCACCTTGAATTCAATATTGGATAAGAATCATGAGACCTGAAATGAATTATTATTGAATGATCTGATATTGGGCTAGATCTGATTATGTACACCTGTTTTATTCTTTAAATATCGTGATCTGGGTTTGTATGAAGTCCAGAAGTGCAGTGAAGTTATGAAGTAAGTATTTTCAGATCTGTACGCTGGTTCGACTCTTCCAAGTAGCGTATGCAAAAGAAAAGCTTGATGTTCAAGGATGACTGATCTATTAGATCAGTGCTGTTGTTTTCTTGTTGTCTGTCAATGAAGTCTTCTTAGATCTGAATGTAAAACTGAATGAATAAGGAGTTTGATATTTGATTGATTGATTGTATAAGTGAGAAGAAGTGATCTCTGTTGCTGCTTGTGTAAAGTTCTGTAAGTTGACAGTAGATGTTCAGTATATTGCTGTTTGGTACAGACTTGATTTAAAAGTTTATGTTTGCAGTAGTTTTGGAGGTATACACAGGTTGATTAACGGAAGTAGCGTATACACGCAAGTTGGGTTTAGCCAAGTAGCGCATACAATCTAATGCATGGTTTTTGAGGTTACAAATGGTTCTAAATGATGATGCAGGTTTCTGGGTTCAACATAGTGTTCTGGTGTCAATGATCTAATTGTTCAGATTAACTGAATGTTGGTTGATGCAGTTTAAGTTTAAAAGTTGTTGATGGGTCCAGTATGAAAATTGGATGAAACGTGACCTTCAGATTGTGGTGTTGTGTTCCAGGAGTATCCAGTTTGAAAATTCATGAAACGTGGTCCCTGGAGGAAGAAATAAGGTTGTATATTTCTGTAGGTCAGCGCTTACGTACTAGTAAACACATTGGCTAGTACAAGAGCTAGGGGGTTGCAACTCCCTTCCAGTAGAAGCTTGAAAAAAAGAGAAGGTTGTAGCCTTTTGCAGGTGGATTCCTGCGTACTAGTATGAGTCTGCACTAGTACAAGATTGTAAATAGAGTTTCTTACTATTAAAAGAAGACAGAGACGACAACAGTAGGTAGTTTTCACCCACATTAGGTTTCCACCTTAAATCTTGGTGTTCATGTGTGTTGCTTACGTGTAATGCTTTATTCTGTTTTTACTGCACTGTCTAATATATTATTGATGCACTGGTTTAAGATCAACACATGATAAATTGTCTAAATCACAAGTTCTCTGAATATTCGCTGGTTTCTCTAATCACAGTTGTGTGTACACGCTAGTTCACTTCACTGAAGTAGTGTATATAAATCTGTTTAGGAAATAAAATTATCGATCTGATAACACTGATTCACCCCCCTCTCAGTATTATTTCCAAAAATTGGTATCAGAGTTGGTCCTTCAGAAGAAGCTTGATCGCTTGAAGGTAAATCTCTCAAGATGAATAATCACGAAGGCATGGGATCCATCAGACCACCAATCTTCAATGGAAGCAACTTAGTATATTGGAAAATAAGAACCAGAGCCTATCTACAATCGCTTGGAACCGATGTTTGGGAAATTGTGGAAGGAGGATATCAATTTCCAGTAGCAATTCCTACATACACTGCAGGTAAGAAGTTATACGAAACTAAAGCCAAAGTTTTCAAATAAATTACTGAGAAGTTTGTCAGAATCAAATTTGTCAAGTTCATGCAGCTCAAGACAACTAAAGAAATATGGGACAAAATCATTCATAGCTACGAAGGAGACTCTCAGGTAAAACGTGCTAAGCTTCAAACTCTCATAATTTAGTATGAAACCCTTAAAACGCATAATGATGAGAGTGTAGCTAGTTACTGTTTACGTATAAATGAGATTGTTAATTGTATGAAGAATCTGGGTGAAGAAATAAAGGAAGTTACTTTAGTTGAGAAAATTTTGAGATCTTTGTCTTCTAAATTTGAATCAAAGGTGTATGCCATAGAAGAAAAACAAGATCTTTAGACTATCACTATGACTCAACTTCATGGAATCCTAACATCCTTTTAAATGAGAAAATGAGGTCCATTCGATATGAGAGAAGCTGCATTTAAAGCATCAACAAAGGGAAAAGAAAAGGAAGAGAATAATGAATCAGGACACATTTATGAAGAAGAAGATGAGGTAAATTTTGTCAAGAAGCTTCAACGGGGTTCTGGAAGGTTCATAGGTAAGTTACCTTTCAAATGCTTTTCTTGTGGTAGAGTCAGTCATTATGCTGCCAAATGTCCTCATAAAGATAAATATGAAAAAGGGAAGGAATATGAAAAAG
Source organism: Pinus tabuliformis (assembly GCA_031772625.1). NCBI lineage: Eukaryota > Viridiplantae > Streptophyta > Pinopsida > Pinales > Pinaceae > Pinus > Pinus tabuliformis. Next base: position 151,131,080 of record CM062816.1, read on the forward strand.
GCAATAGGAAACAGGTTGTGAATAGAAGGAGTTACTATACGCATGAAGATAGTGATGGTTTATCTAATAGTGATGAAGATGAAACTGAACAAGATTATAGACTTCTCATGGATTATGACAATGATGATTTTTTGGATGCATTAGAAGAGGAAGACTTTCATGAAGAAATCACTAAACTCAAAATTTGTTTAGAAGAAAAGAATATGATCATAGATACTTTGACACACCAACTTGCTGAAAGAGAAAAACACAATGAAAATCTAGAATGTGAAATTGTGGGTCTAAGAAAAGATCTTGAGAAGACAAAATCTCTCAATCTTAGATTTGCTAAAGGATCAGAAACTTTAAATGAAATTATCAAAGTTCAGCGTTCTCCTCTGATAAAGATAGGTCTTGGATATACTAAAGAACCATCTCAGTCACAAAAGTCATCAACCTCCACCAAAAGCTATCTTGATGCAACAAAGACCAGTGAACAATATAGCAATCGTCATCAAAGGCCTAAAACTAATTATTAGGTAAATCATACTCAATTTACTCCAAGGATGAATATCAATAGAAGCCATAACCAACAGGTAAACAATGTCAAAAGATTCGATAGTCGCAAAAAATTCTTTAATGGGAAATGTTTTTCATGTCATAATTTTGGGCACAAGGCTGCTCAATGTGTTGCTTACAAAATTATCATGACTAGAGAAGCATGAAATCAAAGAAGTGTAGCAGGAATCTAGAAAAAATCCTATAATAACTGTTCTCCTCTTGAAAATGAATTAGAATGCTTGATTTGTAACAACTTTGGTCATGAAGAATCTGAATGCAGGAGAAAATTTTAGCCAACACTTCAAAAGGAGAAAATTCCATCAAATCCCAAGATATGGAGAAGGAAGGAATCTCAATCAAAAAGATGTGGTATAGCCTTGTATGCAGAAGGACAAGAAAATCAGTGGTACATCGACAGTGGATGCTCCAAACACATGACAAGTGATAAAGAGAAACTTCACTCATATAATGCTTTAGAAAAAGAAAAGAATGTCTCATTTGGAAATGACACTCCAACTTTCATTAAAGGTAAAGGTTCTGTTTTCTTGAAAGAAAAGGTTAAAGTTGGAAATGTTATGTATGTATATGGTTTAAAGCAAAACCTATTGAGTGTCAGTCAAATGTGTGATCAAGGAAATGAAGTGGTGTTTCGATCAAACAGATGTGTTGTTCATGAGCTTGATACAGGAAAGACTGTGATCAAAGGTACAAGAACTCCAAACAACTTATACATACTCAAAGGAGGACAATAACAATGCTATCTAAGAAAAACATATGAAAATGGGCTGTGGCATAGAAGATTGGGACATCTAATCTTTTCTCAAATAAGAAAAGTATGCAAGCTCAAGGCAATTCGTGATCTTCCAAATATCAACATCCTAGAAAATACCATATGCAAACCATGTCAAATTAATAAGAAAAACAGAGTTCACTTCATTGAAAATGAAGGGTCAGCAAGTAAGCCTCTTGAACTTATCCATACTGATTTATGTGGACCAACAAGGAAAAGTCACCTCACGAAGAAGAATACTTTATTTTGTTTATTGATTATTTTTGCAGAATGTGTTGGATAGGTCTTCTAAAGCATAAAGGTGAAGCATTTGAAAAGTTTAAAGCCTTCAAAGCTTTGCTTGAAAATGAATCAGATCAAAAAATCAAATGTCTCATATCTGATCGAGGGGGAGAATTCATATCAGATGAATTATTTGACTTTTGTGAGCAACATGGAATAAAAAGGAAATTCTCCACTGCAAGAACTCCTTAGAAGAATGGTGTAGTAGAAAGGATGAACATAATAGTTCAACAAATGGCTCGAGCTATGCTGGATGAATCAAGAACTTCTGCAACCTTCTGGGGTAAAGCTGCATTTTCTATCGTGACTATTCTCAACAAAGAAAATGTTTGGGAAAATAGCACTCAAACTCCACATGAACTTTGGTATGGTAAGCCTCCTACTATAAAATACTTTAAAGTTTTTGGAAGCAAATGTTTTATCAAAAGGACTGATGAAAAACTTGGTAAGTTTGAACCCAGAGCAGACGAAGGTATTCTTCTTGGTTATTCTTCCAGAAGTAAAGGATACAAATGTTATAATAAAAGGCTTCAGAAAATTGTTGAAAGCATTAATGTTGTAGTTGATGAAACATGCAGAAAGCCATAACAGATGAAATAATTAGAGGAATGTGACAATGAGGAATATGGAGATTACTTTCCCACATCAAATCAAAATGATGTTGAAGAAGAAACCAATGAAGCACCAGAAGAAGATGCAACAGATAGGGAAAATACTCCATCTAGGTATGTTCAGAAAAATCATCCAGAATCTCAAATTCTAGGAGAAAAAGGGTCTAGAGTATAGACAAGAAGAACTCTTACAGGAACCTCAAGTTATCTAGCATTACTATCCTCCACAGAACCTCAGAATGTAAATGAAGTCTACAAAGATGAATGTTGGGTCAAGGTCATGGATGAAGAATTAGATCAAATTGAAAAGAATGATAATTGGGAGTTAGTTCCTAGACCTCATGATAAAAATATTATAGGAACAAAATGGATATTTAAGAATAAGTTGAATGAAAATGGAGAAGTTATTAGAAACAAGGCAAGACTTGTTTGCAAAGGGTATGCCCAACAAGAAGGTATATATTTTGAAGAAACTTTTGCACCTGTTACCAAACTTGAAGCCATAAGGATGTTTCTTTCTCTTTCTAGTTTTCGAAAATTCAAAGTATATCAAATGGATGTAAAATTAGCCTTTCTTAATGGAGATTTAGAAGAAGAAGTTTATATTGAACAACCAGAAGGATTCATTCTTGGAAATGATGCAAAACTTGTATGCAGACTCAAAAAGGCTCTCTATGGTCTGAAACAGGCTCCAAGGGCTTGGTATTACCGCCTTGACAAATATCTACAACAACAAGGCTTTACAAAAGGTTCTGCAGATAGCAATTTATACACAAAGATTGAAAATGATAAATTGCTAATTATTGTTGTTTATGTTGATGATATCATTTTTGGTAGCAATGAAGAATCCATGAGTTAGAATTTTGCTTTAGTAATGTAGCAAGAATTTGAAATGTCCTTACTTGGTGAACTTACTTATTTTCTTGGTCTACAAGTTCAGCAAACAAAAGATGGTATCTTTATCTCACAAACCAAATATCTCAAGCAGATCTTGAAAAAGTACGGAATGGAAGATTCTAAACCAGTATGTACTCCAATGATAACAGGATGCAGTCTCAGCTCTAATGATGAATAACCAACAGTAAACCAACCAACTTACAGATATATGATTGGAATTCTACTTTATCTAACAGGTACTAGACTTGACATCTTGCATGCAGTAGGAATTGTTGGAAGGTTCCAAGTAAACCCAAAGGAATCACATCTCTAGGTAGTCAAAATAATTTTCAAATATCTTCAAGGAACTCAGGACTTTGGACTATGGTATTCTAAAGATACAGACCTTACTCTTCATGCATATATAGATGTTGATTGGGCAAGAAGTGTTGATGATCAAAAGAGCACTAGTGGTGGTGAATTCTATATGGGTTCTTGGTTAGTATCTTGGTTCAACAAGAAACAAAGTTTAATTGCTTTATCTATAGCTGAAGTAGAATATGTGGTTGTTGCATCTTGCTGCACACAACTACTTTGGATGATGCAAATTTTGCAAGACATTCAGATCACATATACTCCAACCATCTCCATTCTATGTGATAATACAAGTGCCATCAGTATTTCAAAAAATCCAGTCATGCACTCCAAGACCAAGCACATACACATCAAGTACCATTTTCCATTAGAAAAAGTGCTTGAACAAAAGGTCAAATTGGAGTATGTTCCCTCCAAAGAACAGGTTGCTGATATATTCACTTAACCACTACCTAGAGAAACATTTGAATATCTCAGCCAAAAGTTGGGAGTAGTTGTTGCATCATCCTGCTGTTGAATCCAGTTTTCTAGAGGAAGGTTATTATATGTAGGTTTCATGAAGTATAGTCACGTATACACGCGAGTTTCTATGGCTGAAGAAGCGTATATGTTTTTCTGATAGGAAAGACAGTGGTTCAGACTCTGATATGGGTGCTTTGTCTGATGTTTATGATTACAGTCTGATGATATGCTTTGTTCATTAATTTGTATCTGACTGACAAAGATGCCTTGATGATTGACTTGTTAACAATGCACATGTAGCACAGGTTCAGGGGGAGCATTGCCCTTCACACGCATTCTGCATTGTTGGCATTATGGTTGCTGATTCCAGCTATGGCTTTAGATATTTTTACCATTTGTTTCTTATGTCATGTAAAAGTCTAGGGTGTGATATGACTTCTCATACATTTGAATGAGTCCTATTGGACAAATGATGTAATTTGTATCCCCACTTTGCATGGGATGGATGATGTAATATTTATTGTATTTTTGTCATGTGTAAAAAATTGGTATCTCCCCACTTGGTTGGGTGGATGAGTCAAACTTGTTATATCCCCATTTGATTGGGAGATTGATGCATGTATGAGTCATTGGTGATAGGAAGGTCAAACTCACATAATTGAGTTATAAAGTCATGTTATTCTTTTGAATCATATCTTTGCAGACTCAGCATGTACTCAGGGGGAGGATGAAAAACATAATGTATATCAAAGGAGGAAAGTTACTTGGTCTGTCTTTTGCCCTTGATGTCAAAGGGGTAGAGTATTTTGGTGTTGCATGTTATCTCTAATAGTTTCTACAGCTTCCAGTAATCAACACCACCATGGTTGCCATCAAGTCCAAAGGGGGAGATTGTTGGCATTATGATACAAGTGTTGTCCTTGATGGAAACTCACTCACAGGTCAATTCAATTTTGGTAAAAGGAAACTCACAGTACAATAGGTATATTCAGAGGTAACAGGGCAGTGGTACAGAAGAACAGGAAGATGGAACTAAGGTCTACTGATCAGAATAAAGAAGGTAAAGGAAAAGGCTAATAAAAAGAAATTTAAGAAGTATATGCAGGTCCACTTAGTCAAAACAATGTATACATGCTGGTCCATAGAACAAAAAGAGCGTATACGTATACACGCACTCCCATAGGAAGAAAAGTGCGTACATGTTGGAAAACCAAGGTTTTGGTCCTAGGTATTTGGTCCGTGGTATTGACCCTAGGTATTGGTCCTAAGTGGATCTAAGTATATAAGGAGGAGAAGATCAAGGGCTAAGTATTGAAGTAATGAATATCTTATGAAGTGATATGTGCAAGTGTATGGGTTTATAAGGGATACTTCTAACTGAAGTATATTTTATGTTGCAGGGGATATGTTTGTGATACTTTGTGCACCTTGAATTCAATATTGGATCAGGATCATGAGACCTGAAATAAATTATTATTGAATGATCTAATATTGGGCTAGATCTGATTATGTACACCTATTTTATTCTTTAAATATCGTGATCTAGGTTTGTCTAAAGTCCGGAAGTGCAGTGAAGTTATGAAGTAAGTATTTGTAGATCTGTACGCTAGTTCGCTTTGGTGAAGGTGCGTATACACACTGGTTTGGCTCTTCCAAGTAGCATATGCAAAAGAAAAGCTTGATGTTCAAGGATGACTAATCTATCAAATTAGTGTTACTATTTTACTATTGTTTGTTAATGAAGTCTTCTTAGATCTGAATGTAAAACTGAATGAATAAGGAGTTTGATATTTGATTGATTGATTATATAAGTGAGAAGAAGTGATCTCTATTGCTGCCCGTGTAAATTTATGTAAGTTGACAGTAGATGTTCACTATATTTCTGGTTGGTACAGAATTGATTCAAAAGTTTATGTTTGCAGTAGTTTTGGAGGTATACGCAGGTTTGATTAATGGAAGTAGCGTATACACACAGTTTGGGTTCAGCCAAGTAGTGTATACAGTCTGATGCATGCTTTTTGAGGTTACAGCTGGTTTTGAATGATGATGTAGTGTTATAGACATATTTGGGCACTGCAATATGCCGATAAACCAAGGAATATTTAACCCCTAAAAGTGTTGTTTCATACCCTAAAGGATCATGGCCAGCTGATCACATCATTTCCCAGAGGTTCCACCTGAAAAACCACTCAGAATTGGCCAAAACTGGACAATACTGACTGCTCCTTGGTCAAGGTGCGATGCATACTGACTCCTACACTCACCAGGTACGATGCATACTGAAAGAGCCTTCTGTGGGGTGCGATGAGCGAGAATGGACAAATGTCTAAGGCAGTTTGCTAAGTGGATGCTCATGGAATCTTCTAGAAACCTCCTCTATGACACTTGCCTCTATGAATTCGCCTAGGGATGAGTAAGAGATCCAAGAAATTTCCAAGTGCAACTAAGAACTACAAGTGGAATGACACTAATAAAAAACCTAGAGCTGACTCACACCTTTGCAAATATCTATAAATGGATCCCTCATCTGAGAGTTCAAAAGGCTGGAATTTTGTAATTTGTAAAGAAGTGCTGTTAGTTTGTCTTTGAGAAGAAATATTGTATTGTTGGGTGATCTTGCTTTTCATGAGGTGAAGAGGGCTTTGATGCTGGGAGGATGATGCTGGATTAGACAACGGGGTTGTAATCCTCTCTTCTACTATTAATAAAGTTCTTTGAGTTTTCCTCCATATAATCATGTATTTGTGAATCTTGTTATTTGTGAATGCAATTGTATGGTCAATGTATTTCTGAATCTGCATTGTTTATGGTATTATAGATAGAGATGCTTTGATGGTGTTTTGTTACTTTGTCTCTACAGGTATTCTCTAAAGCGGGACAAGTAGGAGAAGAGTTGCAAGTTCCATCAAGGGAGAGAGAAATCAAGCAAGGAGTCAAGCGGAAGATCCAGGTTGGCCTTCTTTGCTTCTCTCTTATCTATCATACGTAAAGGAAATCACAAATTGCTTTGATTGTTTGTTTCTAAGATAGCTACCCATCTTAGTGGGACTAGTAGATCAAAAAGACACTAGTTTTCCCAGAAACAAAATGGCAACTCCACTGGGGATCAAATAGTTTGTTTGTTTGTTATTGTTGTTTGATTTATAAACTACAAATGGAGCCTGAAGTTAGCCATATAGCCTTCGAACTGCTTTTGCTATGTAACTGCAAAGTAGATGAATGCTGCTTTATTCAATCTCCAGGTTGGTTTATGAACTGAACATATCGCTTACAAGCATCCTAAACGCCCTTGTGGTATCTCAATAACCTCGTAAGATCATACCCCCATACTTTGTTTTTACTGTCCATCATAGCTTAGCTTAAATCACTGAACTTAGATGAAAATTTTGAGAAAAAACCCAATTTAGTTTTGCTCCCTAGCCCATCGCACTGTCTGTAATTGGCACCCTGTATGCATCGCACCTCCCGTGTGTTGTAGGTGAGATGCATCCATGTTTCCTTGAAGGACAGGTGCGATGACTGAGTGATACTGCTTCTCTCTTTGAAATTTGGTTTTTTCCTCCTTGCTTTCAGCTCTATTCAGTAGTTTTGTTGTTGATGATCAGTATCTCATTGCTGAAACCTTTTTCTTTACATTGTTCAGCCTCCATTGATAGGGATTTGTAGATGTTTTTATGTATTTTTCTGTCATTTACAGTCCTTCTTTGTCAAAAGTAGCTTAATCGAACTGTCGTTTTTGATGCAAAGAAGTGTCGTAACTGCCATTTTGAGTAAAAAAGAAGAGTATCATAAAGTCTTCCTCTTCTAGATAGTCGATAGTACTTTTGCCATTGTATTTGATTTGAATTGTTAATATTTAAAGTGTCGAAAGCAGTTTTCTATTCGAAATCGAAAAGTGTCGTTTTAGTCTTCCTTTCATTTTGAAAAAGAAATTGTCGAAGTGTCGCTTTGAAGAAAATAGTTCAGATCTGTACTTAGTTTTTCCTTTTGGCATTCTCACATTATGGAAATGAAAAAAAAATACATGCATTTACATTTGCATTTAGACTGTATGTGGAAAATGATTTAGGAAAGTGCATTTAGTGTGTGCTCTCTGCTCTATGTTGAAAGAAACGTTATCTTCTTTCCTCAGTAGCTAAGGTTTTCATTGCTAAAAGAAAATAAATGACTGTTTATCATTTTAGATTACATATTTAGGAATTTTACATCTACATCACGCGGTGAACCTTGAAAGGCAAACTTCTAAGCAATATCAACTCTAAAATAAATCTCAATGAACATAATAATGCTTTGGAACCTAACACAACATATCTAGAGGTCTAGGATAGAGACGTGTTCTAGTGTCGTAAAATCTGGTAACTATAGTTTTCATCGAAGGTTGGGTGATTCCTCCTCTTTGAGACAAGTGCTAGTACAGATTTGTGCTCCCCATATTGTCGAGTATATATTGGGAGACCACAATAGGATGATATCCTTTATCCATAGGAAGCCATGTCTGCCGCCCTATCGATCACAATGCACTGAACACAACATTCGGGAAGATTGATTGCCGTACATAAATCCTTGGTAATTTCTCTTTAATTTACCACCAAGGTGTATTTTACATTTTTGTGATTGGTTTGATAATCCCTCTATCTAGATTTCTAGAGTAGTCACTTTCGTTTCTTTTCAACTCCTTAAAAGAAAAGGTCCATCTGAGCACTTGTCACTTCAGGCTCATTAAAAATCGAAGGCGACTAGAGTCATCTTTAGCTTTTTCTGGACTCTTAAAAATTGAAAAAGAAAAGTTGTGTCAAAGCGTCATTAAAATTTATTTAATTTGGAATAACATCCCTATTCCTTCATTGATCTTAGGTTGAGGTAATGGAGTCCACCAATCAAGGAATCCCTCTTGGGGGGATCCTAGTCCTTTCTCTTCTTGGGGAGATATTCGTGCTCCGTATATGGCCACATTGTGATTCCTCAGCAATCAAATCAACAATCAGATGATACTGAAGTTGCCCCTTCACCTTCTACTTCGTTTGTTTCTCCCTCCCCTTCTTCCTCTTCGCTTGGTGAAACTAGTGATACTAAAAACCAAGTGGTTGAGAAGAAGAAGAAAGGGAAGGAGAAGAAGAAGAAGAAGACAATTAAGCAAGGGGGCAACATTGAATCATCTAGTGAAAATCCACACATTAAAACCCCTAAATATCCTTGTCTAATTTGAAACGGAAACCATTTTCACCGGGATTGTCCTTGCATTCCGTGAATCTTGAGAGGATGGTCTCCCCGTTCGCACCATCTGGTGTCATCAACCTCTGGTAATCATGTTGACAGCACACCATCAACTAGTGAAAATGAAGTTCCTAGACAGAAAGGAAAGGTCAAAATTCCATGTCAATTATGCGATGAAGACCATCACCTTCACAAATGTCCTTTTCTAGATGAGGCCAAGAGAATCTCGCATAACCGTCCTGCTTCACCGCAGTGGCTTCCACCTGGATACAAGAAACTCTCACCAAGTCCTTCAGTAGTTGAAAATCCAACCGATGTAACTCAATTATTGGTCGAAATTCCTATCATCGAGAGTGAACCTTCTGAGTCCATACCAGACCAAATTCAACAGGTTGAGATGGTAGTCGACCCAGTCTTGCCTCCAAAAGGTCCACCTTCAGATGATACTATTTCCAAAGAGAATGAAAACGATGCCGTTCAAATTCTTTTTGTTAATACAGAGTCTGATGAACTTGGGGGCAATCCACCCGTTCCTTTACAACAGGAGGAAAGTCCCCCAGTTCAAGGGGTTCATCCAACTATTTATCCGGTACCCCCTCCAAGTAGTCTAGTCGTTTCCTTTGATTGGAATCAACTAGTGAGACCCCGCCTTCCATCTAATGTACCATTCTGGATCATAGTACAAGTTTACAAAATGATCGTGTCTAGCACTATCATATATGAAGGGGCTTACGTGAGTATCCTTTCCTCAACTGCTTGGAAAGCGCTTGGTTCACCATCACTTCTGCCTGAGACACAAAATTTGTCAGGCTTTAACAAAGGAACCAGTTGACTGTTAGGGATCCTTCCGAAGTTGCTGATAACTTTGAAAAGGAAAACCGTTCACTTGAACATGATGGTAGTCCAAGGACCATTAGATTACAATCTACTCCTTGGGCGTGACTATGTTTATAGCATGGAAGCTATTGTTTCCACACTCTTTCGAGTGATGTGTTTCCTGCATGAAGGCAAAATTGTACAACTTATCAACCAACTTTCATTTCCCGGTTCAAACATAGCTACAAGTCAAACATCATCCCTAAATGGTCTCTTTGCATTGAGAATTTCTCTTCAACCTTCATTTCCTCCACCTAAGTACCACGAGTAGTTCAGTGAATGTAACGAAGTTTAGGGGGCATGCACCTTGGTCTGCTTCGGCAGGCGAACCCAGCTGAAAAGATAAGTTTCCCAACAGGTTATGTGATTGGAAGCTCACACCATTCACCTTTGTCTATTTCGATGGACAAAGCCAAGGAAGTGTTTTTTGTCTAACTACTGACAGAAACAATCATGCCTAACCACAGGGACTTCCATATGGTGACCTAGAGACTATCCTTTTCTCAATACCTGGGGGCATGCAAACCTTTGTATGCAAGTGAAAAATGACTAATTTCATTTTTTAGCCTTTTAGCGTTTTTAGCTTTTCAAATTTATAGTTTCAACTTCTTAGGTTAGATGATTGGTCTGACCACCATTCACCTTTATCTGCAGCGTGCAAACGAAGCAAAGGAAGGGTTGTGTCTAGATGAAAGACAAAACCATCCTACCTAATCTCAGTAGTTCCTTAGCTTTTAGTGTAGTTATCTCTATAGTTTGGTCGTTTCTAGCCTACATAAAAAGGCAATGAGCATATGTTATCATAGAGTTCAAGCTCACTAAAAAATAAACCTACCAATGAGAGACATCTTTAGACTACTAGTATGAGCAATGTTTCCGCAAGGTTCAAGCTCGTTAAAAAATAAACCCGCCACTGAGCACATGTTAATGCAAGGTTCAAGCTCATTAAAAAATAAACCCACCTTCAGTAAATGACCTCTGTGATTGCATTGCTATCAGCCTTTTGAGCCTTGGTTGTGTTCCTACCATCACCTCCATTCTTTTGGTCGATCATACGCTTCCACTTGATTGTTTACCCTTTTGAGGAACAGCTGCGATGAGTGATTCTGTTAGCCACCCTCTTCACACTGCCATGTTTTGAGAAGTTCCAAACTTACCTGGAACCAGTTGCTACCCAAAAACATCACTCGTTCCTAAAAAACGAGTCTCTTTTAAGCTCTTTTTAGACTCGTTAAATATGAAAAGATTGCCGAGCTACTGGCCTTTCCAGCTCGTTAAAGTAAGGGGAAGCGCCATCCCTCCTCTACATTTTAATATTTTTAGACCTGAGGGATCATCCCACAAAAATATCGAGTGCTTATCTTTTTCAGCTCGCTAAAGCGATCGAAAAGTCATCCCTTTCGTATTATTTTATACTTTTTCATACTTAAGGGATTATGCTACGAAAAAGGATTGCTGGAGTTTCCTTTTCGTCCCTTTTCAAACTCTCTAAACATGAAAAGGACTGAGTTATCCTTGTCGTTAAACTCGTTAAAACAATAGTGACAAACTTGTCCACCCAGACAAGAACGAGTTTCACTATCACTAGGCTCGCTAAAACATAGCGACAGGTTTGCCCGAAGGGAAAATTATAGAACAAGCATATGTTATCCTCCTCAAGCTTGACAAAAATAAATAGGTATTGGTCAGCAATGTCTGGGGAAAAAAGGGAAGAAAACTTGAAGAACTTCATTGGTAGCAGGTCGCTCTTGAACATGACACTTTCACTCCATCACCATGATTGAGTCGGGTTAGGTTATTCTGTTCACCGGCCATATCACCGTTGGTCCTCCACACCATTTATCTTTTGGGGTTAATGCTACCAATCTATCTTAGTGTCATTGAAATGTTCAAGAGAAGTCATTCAAAGAATTCACCACCCAGCTAACGCCTCATCCACTGCAATACCTTCACCCTCCATTTTTCATGACCGCCATTCCTAAACCTTGTATCATCAGATTGTTTTCACCTCCAGAAAATAATTTTCTTCGTTTCGTGTCGTAGATGTGGGATACATTAAGGCCCTCATATGACAGGCCACTTCTTGTTGACATCAGCTCATTATCCAAGAAGTTGACTTAGAAACAACCCTTTCAGTACTTTGAAGCTTTCATGCCTCAATGGCAAGTTTCTCACTTCCAGCGACAGGTTTACATCAATGGCCTTCGACCGAAAGATTTTACGTGGTGTTCGACGTCAGATCATATATTCACACCACGTGAATTGTACTGTAGTACCTTGAGGGTCATTATCATTATTGGTGATTCCTCTTGCACCTGTTAACAACTTAAATCATTGGCTGGTAATCAGGCGATGTCTTTCCATGTTCGACTTCAAAACATCTTTTCACATAGAATGACTTGTACATCGGGTGAAGATTGAACGAGTTTGAAGACCCCGGATCTAGTTTCATCCATACGGGCTGCGATATATCAAGGAATATAAAGACATCAAATGTACATTGAAGCTGCACAAATGACCATCCAAGCTAAAGGATGATGACTCTACATACAAAGAATCACTAGTCTGCAACAACAGATGATTATCTATCCTATGTAAATGAAAATGAATTTATAAAACTGAGCATGGGAATGCCCGCCTCAACTAGATCATGAAAATAAAATGATGATGATGTATTGTGTTGTATTTTATACAAGTCACCTTCTAGTTCGAATACCTCAGGTCCTCATGATAAAGCATTTCACCTGACATCAGAAGATTTACGACCTCATGCTTTAGGGGGCAACTGTTATAGACATATTTGGGCACTGCAACCCCAATCATATATGTCAATAAACCAAGGGCTCTTTAACCCCTAAAAGTGTTGTTTCATACCCTAAAGGATCATGGTCAACTGATTACATCATTTCCCAGAAGTTCCACCTGAAAAACCACTCAAAATTGGCCAAAACTGGACCATACTGACTGCTCCTTGGTCAAGGTGTGATGCATACTGACTCCTACACTAGCCAGGTGTGATGCATACTGAAAGAGCCTTCTATGGGGTGCGATAAGCAAGAATGGACAAATATCTGAGGCAGTTTGCTAAGTGGATGCTCATGGAATCCTCTCGAAACCTCCTCTATGACACTTGCCTCTCTAAATTCGCCCAAGGATGAGTAAGAGATCCAAGAAATCTCCAAGTGGAACTAAGAACTACAAGTGGAATGACACTAATCAAAAACCCAAAGCTGACTCACACCTCTGCAAATATCTATAAATGGATCCCTCATCTGAGAGATCTAAAGGCTGGAATTTTGTAATTTGTAAAGAAGTGTTGTTAGTTTGTCTTTGAGAAGAAATATTATATTGTTGGGTGATCTTGCTTTTCATGAGGTGAAGAGGGCTTTGATGCTGGGAGGATGATGCTGGATCAGATAACTGGGTTGTAATCCTCTCTTCTACTATTAATAAAGTTCTTTGAGTTTTCCTCCATATAATCGTGTATTTGTGAATCTTGTTATTTGTGAATGCAATTGTATGGTCAATGTATTTCTAATTCTGCATTGTTTATGGTATTATAGATTGAGATGCTTTGATGGTGTTTTGTTACTTTGTCTCTATAGGTATTCTCTGAAGCGGGACAAGTAGGAGAAGAGTTGCAAGTTCCATCAAGGGAGAGAGAAATCGAGCAAGGAGTCGAGCGGAAGATCCAGGTTGGCCTTCTTTACTTCTCTCTTATCTATCATACATAAAGGAAATCACAAATTGCTTTGATTGTTTGTTTCTAAGATAGCTATCCATCTTAGTGGGACTAGCAGATCGAAAAGACACTAGTTTTCCCAGAAACATGTAGGTTTCTAGGTTCAACACAGTGTTCTGGTGTCAGTGATTTGATTGTTCCGATTAACTGAATGTTGGTTGATGCAGTTTAAGTTTAAAAGTTGTTGATGGGTCCAGTATGAAAATTGGATGAAACATGGCCTTCAGATTGTGGTGTTTTGTTCCAGGAGTATCCAGTCTGAAAATTCATGAAACATGGTCCATAGAGGAAGAAAGAAGGTCATAGATTTCTATAGGTTGGTGCCTACGTACTAGTAAACAAATTGGCTAGTACAAGAGGTAGGGGGCTGCAGCTCCCTTCCAGTAGAAGCTAGAAAAGGAGAGAAGGTTGTAGCTTTCTGCAGGTGGATGCCTGCGTACTGGTATGAGTCTGCACCAGTACAAGATTGTAAACATATTTTCTTATTATTAAAAGAAGAAAGAGACGATAGTAGCAGGTGGTTTTCACTCACATTGGGTTTCCACCTTAAATCTTGGTGTTCATGTGTGTTTCTTATGTGTAATGCTTTATTCTATTTTTACTGCATTGTTAATATATTATTGATGCACTGGTTTAATATCAACACATGATAAATTGTCTAAATCACAAGTTCTCTAGATATACGTTGGTTTCTCTAATTGTAGTTGCATGTACACACTAGTTCACTTCACTGAAGTAGTGTATATAAATCTATTTGGGAAATAAAATCATCGATATGATAATACTGATTCACCCCCTCTCAGTATTTTTTCCAACATTAAAGTCAAAAAACGTCGACGTTTGAAGAGTATATCAACCTGATGCTCATTTTTTTTTTGAACGCCCTGGTTATGTAATGTTCAGGAAAGGCACCAAGACGTGCAAAAAAAGTCTTACCCGACTAGTTCTTTTACATAGTATATCGCATTGGTGCATATTTTTTACAACCATATCAAGATTTTTTTTTATTGTTATACCTTTTTTTACATACGATGCCATTTGTTATTATTATAAATATTGTTGCTGAAAAATTCATATTCAGAGCGGTGCACATTAATATACGATGTCCTAGTATCCATCTTCTCTTTTTTAGAAACATCGACATGTGACAATGAAATTATTGTGATTTTTAAAATCCATTATTCATCGAAAAATTGACACATATCTTATAAAAATATTCATATAAAATAATTTTTTATTAGTGCATTTGTATATCATGTTTGGATTAATTCATTATAACATCATATTTCACATCTCATCATTATAATATTTAATCAGTGGTGTAACATTTCACAACAACATTGGACAACGCAATAGAATAAATTAAAATTTATTTTATTATATATGAATAAGAGGATATTTTTCATGCAAAATGGGATAGTTATTAGTATCCCTTTGTCTTTCAATGGGGACACTATGTCCATTACATTAAACAAAATGTTTGATTTTCACACAATTATTTCAAGAAACTACCACTTGTATTGATATCTAAAAAGATCATCATCCTACATTGGAACTGCTATTAGTATTGTTTGAGCTATTTCCATGACTTGGGTTATTTGGAAGGATGTTTTATTGATTGCACCGATTGTTTTCATCCTCTTCTTGGTCTATCTGCAAACATAAAAATAAAGTGTAATGAGTGTATCTACATTGATGATAATAATGAAAATTGAAACAAATAATATACATCAATGTAAATCGAATAGCAATATACCATAGCAAGAAGTAACATGAATTTTACACATGGTTTCAAAAACAAGTCTCATGCCTTGTTGCAACAACTCTTTTGTTGGCATAGTTCCATACTTTGTTTCCTGCAAGTTTTATACCCCATAATAAATGATTGATTTAATTAAAGATTTTTTTTTGTTCTTTTAATTATAAACTTAGAAAAGTAAAACAACATAGATACTTACAAAATCCACAATTAATTTTGGATATGTAAACATACACTCACAACCCATATTTAACCCAATTTCAATCAATCCCTCCGATGGCTATTCTTTGTATGTTAGCACCTATTTGAAGACATTCAAGGATGGTTGTTGTAAAACAACTTAAAATATACAAATTTGAAATCTTAAGTTCTTATAAGAAAATATTAACAATTACTCACAAACTTTGATATCAACCATTTTCTTCCTTGTAGTCATGTTTTATGTGTTGAATGAGTTCCATTTTGTTTTCTTGTCTACAAGAAACTACTTGAAAACTAATATTTAATGCTAAATTATTTGTTTATATGTACCTAATAGAAAATTTCTATGGTTACATACATTTGAAGCACGTTTTTTGTTGAGATGGCTCTTCCTGTGATGCAATTATGTCCATTTCTTTGCCTATCTCCTTGTACACTTTTTTGGACATTCTTACTGACATGTTTCAGATATCATCTCATTGATCCTTTGGGATTTTCATGATCTTCTTGAATAAGTAATAAATTATTTTAATATTGATATATGAAAACTAAATATAACAAAATTGATATTAATAAATAAATTCTTTGTAGTAATATATACATATAATTCTAAAAATGCTTTTTAATTAGGAATATTACTTTTCGAATGATTTTACTTTTTTGTTGTTGTATGTTCTTTCTATTGAAAGTATGTCAAGTCTCATTGACGATTACTCTGGAAACGATTCCTATAGTTTTAATATAACTTGGCTCTTGGAATCATTGGATTTATTTTTGTATTGTAAGTGGAAAGTACATCTATATGTTCGTTCCACTATATCCCTCATAGTTATGTACAAATCCCCCCCCCGGTCCCTTTCATTAACCTTTAGCACCACAACAAATGAGCTAAGGACCAATTCATCATCGTTTACATGTTTTAAAATTCTTTTTTCTTAGAATGACATTTTTTTCCTTCGTTGTTGGTTCCTATAGAACATTAAACATATGTGAATTAATAGATTCTTTGAAAGATGTTATATAATATTCTTAAGTATATTATTAATGAACATTCAAAAGAAAAAAATCATATTGAATAATATTTTTTCATTCACCTGATTCATCCTTCTGCAATTTTTCCATCAGGCTTTTACACTCTTCTACACTTAGATAAGAAATAATCTTATCGAGCTTCCTCATTTTGTGGCTCTGCATGACACACACTAACCAATACATATTAGTTAAACTTACATATAGTTCAAACATATTAATTTTGTAAAGAATTTACAAAGAACTTGCATTTTCTTCTTTTTTGGATGTGTTATCATTGTGTTGATCAGTGTTTTTGCTACTTGACCACTTCTCAGACACTTTTTTATGAATATACAACCTGTACCATTTAATACAAAATCCATTAAATATATTTTATAAATAAATCACATAATTTTTAGCCAAAAAGAGATATGGAAACTTGTGCGCTTATGTGAATAAACGCATTGATGCATTTAATTTAATAAACACCCAAACATTTAATTACTAAGCACCGACAAAGAAAGTTAAGTTTTAGAAAAGCTTTAAATTATGAGAGTTTGGTATTTAATAATAAAAGCACCGCCATCACAGTAAAAATTGAAAACAAGAAAATAAATACATGTTTTTTACTTAATGATGTTATTTTTCATAGGCCCCTGTAACATCACCCAACCCCTCAGGTCTGTAAGAGGAGTGGGGTAATCCAGATTTTTTTTCTATAACCAATGAGTAAATAACTTCCCATATATATATATATATATATATATATATATATATATATATATATATATATATATATATATATATATAAACCCCCCGCAACTCAATGGCTTCCACTCTTCGTGTCATCCCAACGCCTTTAAACACAACACTTCTATGCCTTCTGGGTCCCACTGGACACATCACCCCACTTACCATCACCACGTTGTTGCCCAAGATGCGCATTTGGTTCCCGTCGGGTTCACTTTACCAAGCTTACATGGAGAGTGGGCCCCTCCTTTCGGTCTCCTCATTGTTCTGTAGTCTAACTGCCAATTACTACCACTGCCTGCCCACATCATCCTGATTACACTATCTCAACACCTTCTCTTACAACACCTCTTCATTTCTTTGGGGGTCGTAGTGTTAGGCTGACCTCGCTATGGGAACTCCTTCTACCAATTGGAACTTTGATGGGCTTGCATGTAAGGCTAGCGCAACCAACCTATGCCATTCCATTGGGAAACTCCTCATGCACTCTACTGAGCTCCCTTTGCTAAAGAAAAGGCCCTACTACCCAACTTACATGGATGGTGGGGTCATATGGCTTCCTCTCCCATTGGTATGCCTTCCCACTCTTGCTACTACCACATGCTAACCCACGTTATCCCACTTCTCTTACCCCAAAGCCTCCTTTGTTGCACTCCATTATTCCTCTGAGGTCACCTCGTCGGGCTGACTCAATAGGTGGGCCAGTCCATGAACAATAGCATTATAGTAAATTAGTAATAGTGCGGGCCCTGCCATGCACCCATTTGTGTCATCTCGCCACGCCTTACTCGACGCCTTTGACTCTTCCGCACCAATGTTCCTTCAGGGTGACATTAGGTGTTGTCATCACACCTTTGTATTCCCAAAACTTCTTAAAGCACCATCCCTTCATCTTTCTGGGCTAAACCTTCGAGCTTATGTGGATTGTGGGCCAACCCTACAACCAATTGAAACACCCTCAGACACACGTCCTTTTTCCACATTATCTCGCCATTTTAACCTGAATCTCCTCTACCCGCACCCTTACATATGTTCGTAGTGAAATTAAGCAGACCAACCTGTCATGAGGGTCCACCTCTAACCAATCACAGAGCTTTCGGTTTGGTGTGTCTGCCAGCTCATCCCAATTGGTTATGTCTCAGTTTCCACTCTTCGCATCATCCCAGTTCCTTTAAACACAATGCTTCTATGGCTTACAGGTGGATCCCACTGGACACATCACCTCGCTTAGCATCTCCCAGTGTTTCCCAAACTATGTGTTTAGTTCTTGCCGAAGCTTCTAGGCTAGTTTTTCCACCAGGTCATCCGATTCAGTTATGTTCTGGTTGGTCCCCATTGCTTCCCATTTAGATGTGTATATATATATATATATATCTATATATATATATATATATATATATATATATATATATTGGCATACTTCACTAAACTTAATGTTTTCCGCTCTTCGTGTTATCCCAATGCCTTTAAACATAACGCTTTCATGCCTTCCGAGTAGGTCCCACTAGACACATCACCTTGCTTACCATCTCCCGGCATTGCCCAAACTACGTGTGTGGTTCCTGTTAGCCTTGGAGGCGTTTGGCCCAAAAATGGACCCAAAACACTCCCAAAGTCTCCAAAGTTTTCTTAAAATCATGCCAAAGGATCCAAGTATGCCCCAAAGTCTTCAAAATCCTCTTAAGGATCATTCAAAGTCAAAACCATCACATGCCAAGAGCCCTTGGAAGGGCAGAAATACACTATCAGGAGGCAAAAACACTCCAAAACCATGAAAAAACCAAAATCGCAGGCTTAACAATCCAAATGCACGACAATCGTCTAATCTAGCCAATCAACGGTCCAGATCTGATTGTCAGATTGCATTGGTGGATCTGATTGGCACAGGCGGGCAATGGCAATCGGCGCAAGACACCGCCGATCAACAATCGTCGATGATCGAATCAGCGGAGGTATCGGTGCAAACAATATGCAATGAGCGATTGCGATTGGTGATTCAACGTGGACTGTCAATCTCACGTACAGATAGATGACCCAGATTGCATCAACAGATCGCAATCAGAAAAACCAAGGGACGGAGCCTTTACACCTTCATGTGTGTGATGCGATGATGCAGACCTGACGGTGTTATATATAATATTGCATAAAATTTCAAGTCTGTAGTAAGCTTGTTTTAAATGCATTTTAATGTATTTCGTTATATAATGAAATACAAAGGGAAACAGGGCAGTGCCGATTGCGATGAAGCCCAGACCCGAAAGGGTCCGGGAAGTGAAAAATATAATTTTTGAAATCCGTTAAAGTCCATTTTTAATGATTTTCAAAGTTTTGATGCATTTGTGAAACACAAAAGAAATCGCGAAACAGGCATGATTTCGGGTGAGCCGTGGGCGGTACATTGTTTTGGCTGAGCTCTGCCTGATGCCATACATCATCTGCCACGTTTCCACGATGAGGAGAGAGGAAACCACCCTCATTGGGCAGTTAACTCTAGTACAAAAGAGGCACTCAAAATAGATCACCACGGTTGGATCTAGAACTCCCAGACCAACGGTAGAGATGTGATATCACCCCAAAGGCGGACCCGATGGATATAAACCATTTTTGAGGACTTTTGAAGTCCGAAAAGGACATAGAGGGGCAAGATTTCTCAGTGTTGCTGTGTTTTCTGTTTAAAATAGAAACAATCATTGTTTAAGGCAGAAGTCCACAATATGGCAGCATTGTTCTATTTTAATAGAAAATATGCATTGTTAAACCTTTGAGAGGGCCACAACACGCGCAATTCATCCCCAAACCGACAAAGAGGCCAAGGAGCGGCATAGTGCAACACAGTACGTGCAGCTATCCAAAACAAACAAAAATATCAAAGGCCACAGCGCAGCTCCTCAAAACAAACATCATGGGGCATCTCCGGCACGAGAGAGCTCCCAGATAGCACATCAAACTACCTAAAGGTGGTTATTCCTCTGTCAAAAGGAAAAAACCTTCGAGCCATGCTTCCCTCTTCAGGGAATCAATCAGTTAACAAGATAGATCAGACAGATTAAGACTCTGAGCCTTTGAGAGCTCGGGAGCATTGTAAAAGGTCTATAAAAGGCTACAAACTAGATGTAACAGGGGTTCAACTTCTGGAGACTAATGATACTTTGCTACTCAAGCTTCTCATCTTCATTCATTAGTAATACAAGCTTCTTTTTCTGTTATATGTTCAATGTCCATTTTTCTTCTGCTCTAAGCTTGCACTTGAATAGGTCGTTCATGTTTCTTTTGTGTCTAATGTCAGATAACTGTCATCTTATCTCTGCGTTGATGAATTAGATTTGCAAGCTTCTTTACTGCCTATAGCTAGCCATTCATATGTGGTCATATATGCATCTGCCGATACAGTCAGTATTCTCTTTTGCTGCCTGTAGCTAGCCATTCATTTATGTTTATGTATGCATCTGTTGGTATGGTCACTATTCTCCATCCATTCATTAAATCTACAAACTATTGAGCATTAGTGGTCTAAAGCCTTGTAAGCTGAGGGTGTTCATGCATGTCTTGAGTAAGAACATAGTTGAAATGGTTATCTGGCTTGATCCAAACCATCATTTATTCCAATAGTTCAGAGAACAATATTGAAGATTATATGTTACCAGGCATCTTCAAGCTGCAACCTAGGAGAGTTTCCTGGAGTGATAACATAATTGGCGCCATTTCCGGGGAGAGGAAACTGAAACTCAGCTTCCCTGGGAAACAACGTAGATCTAGATTTGATGATAGACAAAGTTTGGGCACTTTTTTGGTTGTAATCATCTATCTAGCGACTCTACTAGAGGCCGAACCTCTTGGCAACTCCACTTCATAGTTATGGCTCAGTTTGTGAGGCATACTCGGAGAAATCCTCAGAAAATACAAGCTAACCCAGTACCTGTCCCTAAAAAAATCATCAAAGAGAGAAAGGTATTGTAGAAAGGAGCATCAGGTTCATGTAAACCTAAACAATCTCCTATATCTCTTTAAGAAAGGCCTGTAATAGAACAAATACAAGTTAAGAGTATAGCATCTAATACTAGCAATGAAGAAAAACTCTCAGAGATTCATAAAGCTCCTTATTCTTTAGGTTCTCCTTTTGTTGTAAGCCCAAAGGAAACCTCACCTCCTATCCATCATACTCCTTCAGTCCTATCAATCACTCCTCAGCCCTCTATCATTTAGATTGCCAATACTTGTTTATCCACCACAACTATGGCAAGTCCACAAGAACCTACCAAAATCGAAAGAATCATAGCTGCTTGGTATGGACCTCTAATACTGTCCACTCCCTTGAATGCCATGCCTACTGGAGAGCATCAGAAGTATAGGCCTAAGTTCACTGGGACTGAAGGTGTTACTACTGAAGAACATCTTGAGTCATTCTATAGCTATGCTGATAACCTAGACATTAGTGAATATGATGTCTGGATGAGAGTCTTTGTCCAAAGCCAAGATGGAGAGGCTAGAAAATGGTTCAGGGAACTGACCCCAAGATCTATAGCAGATATTGAGGCTTTAGATGATGCATTTCTAAAGCATTGGGGGGATAAGAAGGATCTCCTCTACTACCACACAGAGTTTGGGAACTTAAAGAGGGAAAATGGTGAGCTATTGTCTGATTTTAATAAGAGATTTAACCACATGTACAAAAAGATACCAACTCAAGTAAAACCCACCACTACCTCTACTAGACTCATCTATGCCAGTGCCTTTGATTCTGAATTCTTCTTACTGTTGAGGGAGAGGCGATGTGATTCTTTGGCTGATATGCAAGATGCAGCCCTGGAAGTATAATCAAACATCATGGCTACAGAAAAGCTCAAAGGTAATGCTAATAGAAGGAGACAGAGGGGCAAGTCTTCATCATCCTCTGATCCCAAGATAGATAAAATGACCAAGATGATAGAGTCATTAGCCTCTGAGATCTCCAAATTAAAGTTTGAGCAGCACTCTGGGAAAGTAAGGGTTCCTAATACCTTTTCTCCTCCAAATCCAAATCCATATAGAAGAGCAAATGACCAGTTGCAGATTTTGCAAAGAAACAAAGATGCTAATGAAGACTAAAGGGTGAAGACCCCTTTCCATAATGCAGTCATGGAAGAACAATAGTTTGAAGAAGATGATGAAATCCATTGTATGGAAGACAAAGGAAGTGCCCATTTTTTGACCTTAGCTGCCTATGAGAAGTCATTATTCAATGACCAGATCAGCCAAGAATGGGATGGTGAAGCTATTCTACAAATTGAATATCAACAAAGATATAATCTGAAGTCAAAGATGAATAATTCCAAGGAAACTCCTGCTCATAAAGCTGATGTCCCTGCAGAATAGAAAGATAATAAGCAGAAGCAACCAACAGTTGATCCTATCATCCTCAAAGCTCCAGCCATAGAGAATGAGTCCTTCAAGAAATCTATCCTTGAGGCTCTTGAGCCTAAAGCCATCCAAGCCTCCACTTAGCTTAAGAAACCAGTTTTCCAGATCACAGAGGAAGAAGGCCCACAAATTTGGGACATGTTCTTTGAAGGAGCTTGCTCTAAAGAAGCTACAGGGGCAGGTGTAGTCCTTGTGTCCCCCACACAAGAATGCATTGATTCATCTTTTATATTAACTTTTTAGGTCACAAATGACACAAAAAAGTATAAAGCAGACTTTATTATTCAGCAGGTGTGCAAAACCTTCCAAGCAAAACATCCAAGGCTGAAAGCATACAGAGATGAGGTGAAATATAGACCATCTTTGCCTGATAATACCAAATGTTGGAAAGTTTTTGAAGTAGATGATCAAATCAATAGGCTTTTGCAAGTCTTTGATGATTTTGTTGATATACACATTGACCAAGAGAAAGAAACCTTTGATAGAAAGGTGAAAAGGGTCAATTTTCAGTTTGGTGACTGTTTTCTCAAAAGGGATGCATTAAAGGAAGGACGAAATGTTTTTGATGGCCCAGTCAATGGGCTGTTCTTCAAACTTTATTTCAATTAAGGCTTTCAAGCCTTGGTATTGTAAATATGTTGTTTTCAAGTTTTATTTCATGCTAAATAGATTCCATGCCCAATGCAACACTAGGAGGAATATTTGATCTTGTTTTTTACAGGAAAGGCGTTGTTTTGTAGTTCTTGAAACCTTACAGGGAGGATTTCATCCCCAAAAGGAGCCAGTGTTAGCCTTGGAGGCATTTGGCCCAAAAATGGACCCAAAACACTCCCAAAGTCTCCAAAATTTGCTTAAAATCATGCCAAAGGATCCAAGTATGCCCCAAAAGTCTTCAAAATCCTCTTAAGGATCATTCAAAGTCAAAACCATCACATGCCAAGAGACCTTGGAAGGGCGGAAATAAACTATCAGGAGGTAAAAACACTCCAAAAACATGAAAAAACCAAAATCAGAGGCTTAACAGCCCAAATGCATGACAACCATCCGATCTGGCCAATCAACAATCCAGATCTAATCGGCGGATCGCATCGTTACAGGCGAGCAGTGGCAATTGGCACAAGACACCGCTGATCAGCGATCGCCAATGATCAGATCGGCAGGTCGCATCGGCGGAAGTATCGGCACAGACAATATGCAATGAGTGATTGCGATCGGCAATTCAATGTGGACTGTCGATAGTTCGCGTAGATCGATGACCCAAATCACATCAGCAGATTGCAATCAGTAAAACCAAGGGACGGAGCCTTTACACCTTCATGTGTACGATGCGATGATGCGGACCCGATGGTGTTATAGATAATACTGCATAAAATTTCAAGTCCGCAGAAAGCTTATTTTAAATGCATTTTAATGTATTTCGTTATATAACGAAATACAAATGGAAACAGGGCAGCACTAATTGCGATGAAGCCTGGACCCGAAAGGGTCTGGGAAGTGAAAAATATAATTTTTGAAATCTGCGAAAGTCCATTTTTTAATGATTTTCAAAGTTTTGATGCATTTGTGAAACACAAAAGAAATAGCGAAACAGGCAGGATTTCGGGCGGGTCGTGGTCGGTAAATGGTTTTGGCTAGGCTCCACCTGATGCCATACAACAACTACCACGTGTCCACGATGAGGAGAGAGAAAACCACCCTCATCGGGCAGTTAACTCCAGTACAAAAGAGGTGCTCGAAATGGATCACCACTGTTGGATCTAGAACTCCCGGATCAACGGTGGAGATGTGATATCACCCCAAAGGCAGACTCGATGGATATAAACCATTTTTGAGGACTTTTGAAGTCTGAAAAGGACACAGAGGGGCAGGATTTCTCAGTGTTGCTGTGTTTTCTGTTTAAAACAAAAACAATCATTGTTTAAGGCAAAAGTCCACAATATGGTAGCGCTGTTCTGTTTTAACAGAAAGAATGCATTGTTAAACCTTTGAAAGGGCCATAGCATGCACAGTTCATCCCCAAACTGACAAAGAGGCTAAGGAGTAGCACAGCGCAACACAGTGTTGGGTTGTGTTATATTCTTTCCATGACTAGCCCACGTAGTTAACCGGGGGGTTAGAGGGGGGGCGAAGCCCCCCTTCGTTGCGCTGATTGTGTAGCGGGGGGGTCACAGGGGGTTTGAGGTGTACTCGTAACCCCACTTTATGGGGTTTGGGGCAGCGCCCCGAAAAATTTTGGTTTTGGACCCTATGTTAGGTTGGGCGGACCCACCTATGGTTTTGTGCATGATTTTCGCACATGTTTTTTGGACGCGATGGTTTTCGGTCCATGGTTTTGGACGCGATGGTTTTTTGGTCCATGGTATTGGATGCTTCGGCATGTATAAATATGTATTGTATCATTGAAAAGAACATAATGAAAAATCAAGTTGGTAGTCCCGGTTTTGGGATCTAGGGGAAAATATCTGTGTATATGTGTTATGCTCTCGCATTGTTTACTTTCTGTGTTTTAGAATTTGTATGCAGGTAATTTCTGTACGAGGTTAAAACCTACATTTGGGATCAGAGCAGATTTGGCTTCAAGGGGATGCCTTTGTTGTTGAGGGCTTTCGCTCAGGCCTATGGTAGACCCTGTTCAGTGGGAGATTTGTGAGATCGATTCTAGTGGTGAAAGAAGATGGCGAGCAGTGGAAAGATAGAGATCGAGAAATTCAATGGTCAGAGTTTTGAGTTGTGGAAACTCAATATGGAGGATCTGTTGGTGGATAAATATCAATGGATCACGGTAGATCCGGGTACTAAACCAACGGGATTGTTCGATGAAGAATGGAAGAAGTTGGATCGGAAGGCAAAGAGCACAATACGATTGTGTCTCAGATTCAGTATTGCTGAATGTATCAGGGGAAGCTACGACGAAGGCTTTGTGGGACAAGTTAGGGACTTTGTACCAATCTAAGTCTCTAGTGAATAAACTGTTCTTGCGGGAAAATCTGTATAACTTGAGGATGAAATATGGAGACTCGGTTACAGAGCATCTGAACGCATTTAACACTGTGGTAAGTCAGTTAGCATCTATTGATATTAAAATTTCAGATGAAGATAAATGCATCAGTTTGTTGTGTTCTCTACTAGATTCGTGGGATAGTCTGGTTATTGCAATAGGTAGCAATGCAACTGCCTTGCAATTTGATGAAATAGTCTCAGCCTTGCTGACGAAGGAGATGAGACGGAAAAATATGGAGAGTGAGAATGGTGATGCCTTGTCTGTACGAGGACGTTCCCAGAACAGAAACAAAAATAAGTCATTGAGTGGGAGATCTAAATCTCCAGGAAAACCTGTAAAGGTGGATTGCTCGAAATGTAGAAAGGAAGGGCACTTCAAAAGGGACTATAAATCTAAAGCTCCTGAAAAAGGAAAGGGATCTGATGAGGCTCCTTCTGTAGAGGTGAAAACCACCTCAGATGAAGGTGGGGATGTGTACTTGGCTTCTTCAGGTACACATGTAGATCATGAGGCATGGTTGATTGACTCAGGTGCCTCCTTTCACGATCATTAGGCATGGTTGATTGACTCAGGTGCCTCCTTTCACTTCACTCCCCATAGAGAGTGGTTCTGTGATTATGAGATGATGGTGGTGATGTCTTCTTGGGGGATTACAGGAAGGCTAGAATCATTGGTCGTGGAAAAGTAAAGTTGAAGCTGCAAGGTGGAAGGGTTAGAACACTTCTGAATGTTCTGCATATTCCTGCATTAGCCAGAAATATGATTTTTGTTAGGAAGTTGGATGATGCAGGTGTAAAAATAGTGTTCGAGAAGGATACCTGCAAGATGGTTCGGGGAGCACTGGTATTGATGCGGGGAGTTCGGATTGGAACTCTGTACAAGCTGCAAGGTAGCACTGATGTTGATGGGTGCAACAGTTCCATGGTTCCTGAAAGTGGAGCAGAAAATCTAGTGGTCTCTGGAGAAAAGACCATGCTGTGGCATCAAAGGCTTGGACATATTGGAGAGAAGGGCCTTCAAATACTTCATGGTAAAGGTATGGTAGAAGGTATGAGTAATAACTCTCTGGATTTTGATTTCTATGAAAATTGTGTATACAGGAAGCAGAATCAGGTGAGTTTCCCCTCTAGTAGTAAGAGGGCGAAACATATATTAGAGCTTGTGCATAGTGATGTGTTTGAACCCGTGAAGGTTCCATCACTAGGTAAGTTTGTATACTATGTATCATTTATAGATGACTTCTCGAGGAATACATGGATATATTTCCTTAGGAAGAAATCTGAAGTCTTTGATAGGTTTAAAGAATTTAAGGCTCTAGTAGAAAACCAGATAGAGAAGAAGATAAAGGTGCTGAGGACAAATAATGGTGGAGAGTTTTACAGTAAGGAATTTGAAGAATTCTGCAAGAAGTGTGGTATAGCACGGCAGAAGACTACTCCATATACACCTCAGCAAAATGGAGTTGCAGAAAGAATGAACAAGACATTGATGGAAAGGGCAAGAAGCATTCTCAGTGGTGCTGGGTTAGGACAAGAATTCTAGGCAGAGGCGGTGGATACTGCATGTTACCTGGTCAACAGGTCACCTTCATCAGCGTTGGAGGATAAGTCTCCACAAGAGGTATGAACTGGTAAGAAACCCTCTCTTTCACATCTAATTGTATTTGGATGTGATGCATATGTACATGTTCCAAAGGAGAAACGAACGAAGTTGGATAGTAAATCTGAAAAGTGCATCTTTATTGGGTATAAGGATGGTTTAAAGGGTTATAAGCTTTGGAACCTAGTAACAAGGAAGGTTGTGTACAACTGAGATGTGGTGTTCAGAGAGGTGAAAGATATTATTAAACATGAAGTCCAACCAAATAAACCTAAGAAGCTAGAGTTTGAGATACAGGAGGAAGAATTAGTCTCTACAGCAGAGGAGGAATCAAAAGATGAAGAGCCACAAACTCCGACTATGAGAAGATCAGTTCGAGAAAGAAGGTAGCGAGAAAGGTATAATCCATCTGCTTTTTGTTCAAATTTTGTTTTCTTTGTTACTGATGATGATCCCAAAACTGTGAAGGAAGCAGTGGATTCAGAGGATGGAAAACTCTAGAAAGAGGCCATGGTTGATGAAATGGCATCTTTGCACAAAAATGAGGCTTGGGATCTGGTGGAGTTGCCGGCTGGAAGGAAACCCATTGGCAGCAAATGGGTGTTCAAAAAGAAGACAAATGTAGAAGGAAAAGTGGAGAAATACAAAGCTCGGTTGGTAGAAAAAGGTTATTCCCAGGTGTCGGGAATTGATTTTGGTGATATTTTTTCTCCTGTTGCCAAGGTAACTTCTATTAGATTACTTTTATCTATTGTTGTTGCTTTTGATTTTGAGGTAGAACAGATGGATGTGAAGACAACGTTTCTTCATGGGGATCTAGAAGATGAGATCTACATGAAGCAACCTAAAGGCATTGCGATGAAGGGTAAGAAAGAACTGGTATGTAGGTTGAAGAAGTCTTTGTATGGGTTAAAACGGTCACCAAGGATGTGGTATCATAAATTTGATACATTTATACGAGGACTTGGCTTCACCAGAAGCAAAGCAGATCACTGTGTGTATTTTAAATTAATTGGTGACCATGTTATTTATTTGGTCTTGTATGTGGATGATATGTTGCTAGTTGGAAATGACAAAGAAATTATCCAGGATTTGAAGACCCGTTTGTCCTCCAAATTCGACATGAAAGATCTTGGTGATGCAAACTATATTTTGGGCATGGAAATTAAAAGAGATCGTACAAAGAGGAAGCTCTGGTTAAACCATAAGAAGTATGTTGAGACAATACTGCAGAGGTTTAATATGCACGATAGTAAACCAGTGAAGGTTCCTATTCCTATAGGTGTGAGGTTATCTGCTGAACAGTGTCCCAAGACACAAGAAGACGAAGAGGACATGTCCCGTGTTCCATATGCAAGTGCAGTCGGTAGCCTGTTGTATGCAATGGTCTATACTAGACTAGACATTGCACATGCAGTGGGAGTATTGAGCAGGTTTATGTCAAAACCAGGGAAGGAGCACTGGACAACAATGAAGCGGGTTTTCAAGTATTTGCATGGAACTAGTGATTATGGTTTGTGCTACCAAGGAAGACCAAGATTGGACAGAGTGTTGGATATTCATGGCTTTGTTGTTACAGACTGGGTTGTAGATCTGGATCAGAGAAGATCTACAAGTGGGTATGTGTTTAACCTATTTGGAGGTGTAGTCAGTTGGATGAATAAGAAACAATCTGTAGTGGCACTATCAACTACAGAGGCAGAATACGTGGCAGCCACTCATGCAAGCAAGGAAGCAGTTTGGTTGTAGAGATTGTGTTCAAGTATGGGGTTAGTACAGGAAGCTATAAGGATAGATTGTGATAGCCAAAGTGAAATTTTCTTGGCAAAGAACCCTTCATATCATCCAAAGACAAATCACATTGATGTTCAATATCACTTTGTGAAGGATATTATAGAAGACAAAAAGGTGTTGTTGGTAAAGGTGAACACTTTGAAGAATACTGCAGATGCATTGACAAAATCTGTGAGCTCTAAGAAGTTCTCTTGGTGTAGAGAGACAAT
Source organism: Pinus tabuliformis (assembly GCA_031772625.1). Taxonomy (NCBI): domain Eukaryota; kingdom Viridiplantae; phylum Streptophyta; class Pinopsida; order Pinales; family Pinaceae; genus Pinus; species Pinus tabuliformis. Next base: position 151,160,569 of record CM062816.1, read on the forward strand.
GGGCATTTTATGGCTGGAAAAATGACTAAGCTCTCTTGTCGCCCCTTGTGGAAATAAAAAACAAGTGGGAGAATGTTGGGTTGTGTTATATTCTTTCCATGACTAGCCCACATAGTTAACCGGGGAGTTAGAGGGGGGCGAAGCCCCCCTTCGTTGTGCCAATTGTGTAGCGGGGGCGGGTCATAGGGGGTTTGAGGTGTACCCGTAACTCCACTTTTTGGGGTCCGGGGTTCCACTCGGAAAATTTTGGTTTTTGATCCTATGTTAGGTTGCGTGGACCCACCTATGGTTTTGCGCATGATTTTCACACATGTTTTTTGGATGCGATGGTTTTCGGTCCATGGCTTTGGACGCGATAGTTTTTTGGTCCATGGTATTGGATGCTTCAACATGTATAAATATGTATTATAACATTGAAAGGAACATAATGAAAAATCAAACTGGTAGTCCCAGTTTTGGGATCTAGGGGAAAATATCTGTGTATATGTGTTTTATGTGTTATGCTCTCGCATTGTTTATTTTCTGTGTTTTAGAATTAGTATGCAGGTAATTTCTGTATAGGGTTAAAACCTACACACAGTACACGCATCTATCCAAAACAAAAAAAAATATCAAAGGCCACAGCACAGCTCCTCAAAACAAACATCATGGGGCATCTCCGGCACGAGAGAGCTCCCAAACAGTGCATCAAACTACCTGAAGGTGGTTATTCCTCTGTTAGAAGGAAAAAACCTCCAATCCGTGCATGACTCTTCAGGGAATCAATCATTTAACAAGACAGATCAGAAAGATTAAGACTCCGAGCCTTTGAGAGCTCAAGAGCATTGTAAAAGGCCTATAAAAGGCTACAAACTAGATGTAATAGGGGTTCAACTTCTGGAGACTAATGAGACTTTGCTACTCGAGCTTCTCATCTTCATTCATTAGTAATACAAGCTTCTTTTGGTGTTATATGTTCAATGTCCATTTTCTCTTCTGCTCTAAGCTCTCACTTGAACAGGTCGTTCATGTTTCTTTTGTGTCTAATGTCAGATAACTATCATCTTATCTCTGCATTGATGAATTAGGTTTGCAAGCTTCTTTACTGCCTGTAGCTAGCCATTCATATGTGGTCATATATGCATCTGCTAGTATAGTCAGTATTCTCTTTTGCTGCCTATAGCTATCCATTCATTTATGTTTATGTATGCATCTGCCGATATGGTCAGTATTCTCCATCCATTCATTGAATCTACAAACTATTAAGCATTAGTGGTCTAAAGCCTTGTAAGCTAAGGGTGTTCATGCATGTCTTGAGTAAAAACATAATTGAAATGGTTATCTGGCTTGATCCAAACCATCATTTATTCCAATAGTTCAGAGAACAATATTAAAGATTATATGTTACCAAGCATCTCCAAGCTGCAACCTAGGAGAGTTTCCTGGGGTGACAACAGTTCCCGTCGGGTTCCCTATACTGGACTTACATGGAGAGTGGGCCCCTCCTTTTCGTCTCCTCATTGGTCTATAGTTTAACTGCCAATTATTGTCGCTACCCGTTCAAATCATCCCGATTACATTATCTCGACACCATCTCTTACAACACCTCTTCATTCCTCTGGGGGTTGTAGTGTCAAGCTGACCTCATTGTGGGTCCTCCTTATACCAATGGGAACTCTAACATGTTTTTCTGTAAGGCCAACGCAACCAGACTATGTCATTCTATTGGGACCCTCCTCATGCAATCCAGTGAGCTCCCTTTGCTAAAGGCAGGTCCCTACTACCTAAATTTCATGGATGGTGGGGTTGTATTGTTGTGGGGAAAAATGCCTATGCAGGACGATCCTATCAACCTAAGGTGTGACAGTGCCTTAGCAACAAACGAGTATAGCTATTCTGATTTCTTCCTTTATGAAATGTGAAAGAAGAGAGATAAATGGACTTACCGGTGTCTTCCGTTTGTCCCTCGATCCGGTCTCTCTTCTCTTTGGGAGTTCACAGCTACTTGCCTTCTTGCTTGTCCAGCTTCTACGGGTTCCTGCAAGATCATAAGAGAACATCTACTTGCGACAAGAGAACAGCTACTTGCGACAAGAGAAGAACACTACACAAAGACAGATATTCACATTCATAACTAGTTTAGGATTAGAAATAAACTAAACATACTAATGCATTCATACATCAAAAATACATCAGCATATAGGAGAAACCAAGATAGCTTTATTGATGAATAACAAGGTTCAGGAAGAGATACAACCCAGAAGGCTCCAATCCAGCATCTCCTTCCCAGCAAATGGAATTCCTATCTTCACCCCCTTCAAAGCATTAAGCACCCAATGATTCCAATCTCAAACCAACAACAATTCTTTGCAATAACAAAATTCCAGCCTCTCAGATCTCATGGAGGAGAGATCCATATATAGATGTTTGGAGAGAGGATGAGTCAGCTTGAGATCTGACTAGTGTCCTCTCCCTCTGTCAGTTCTTGAGTCCACTTGGAGATTTGGAACCTCTTACTCATCACCAGTTGAATTCCCTGAGGCAAGTGTCATTTTGGAAGCTTCCTGGGTTTTGACACCTTGAGAAATGAGCCTGCCACATGTCCACTCTCGTTCAGCGCAGGTAGCCAGTGTTCCATTTGACATTCAACGCAGGTAGCCAGTGTTGGCTTTGACATTCAGCGCAAACAGCTAGTGTAGCCACTGAAATGATCCTGAATTGACTTGTTTTTGAGTAGTTTCTGGTGGAGAACTTCTGTGAATTGTTGTGGTTTGTTAGCCTTGTTCCTCTAGGGGTAGGAACAACATGTTTAGGGACTTTGGATCCCTTAGATTATGGACATTTCATGCTCAATGCTGTAAGGCACAAAAATGTCTATAACAGTTGCCCCCTAAAGTATGAGGCTGTTTATCGGGTGAAATGCTTTATCAGGGGGATCCGAAGTTCATCCAATGCTGAGAGGAGACCTGTAATAAGATACAATACAATACATTATTTTTCATTCTGCTTTCATGATCTAGCTGAGGCGGGCATTCCCATGCTCAGCTTTATAAATTCATTTTTCTGTACATAGAACAGACAATCGTCTGATGGTAGACTGATAATTTTGATGAAATTATCATCCTTTGAGTAGGATGATTATCTGCAGTAATGATGTACATGTCAATGTCTTTATCTTTCTTGAATATATATCGCAGCCCGGATGGATGAAACTAGATCCGGGGTCTTCAAACTCTTTCGATCTTCACTCTAAGTACAAGTCGATCCATGTGAGAAATGTTCTGAAGTCGAACATGGAAAGACATCGCTTGATTACCGGTCAATGATGTAAACTGTTAACAAGTACGAGAGGAATCACCGATAATGATAATGACCCTCAAGGTACTGCAGTACAATTCACGTGGTGTGAATAAAGGACTTGGCGTCGAACACCACGCAAAATCTTTCGGTCGAAGGCCATTGATGTATACCTGTCGCCGGAAGTGAGAAACTTGCCATTGAGGCATGCAAGCTTCAAAGTACTGAAGGGGTTGTTTCTAGATCGACTTCTTGGATAATGAGCTGATGTCGACAAGAAGCGATCCGTCAAAGGAGGGCCTTAATGAATCCCACATCAGTGACACGGAACAGAGCTAATGATTTTAATGGAGGTGAAAACGATCTGTGACATATGATTCAGGGTGGCGGTCATGAAAGGATGAAGGATAATGTATGGCAGTGGATGGGACACGGTTGACTTTTCTGAACGACTTCTCTTGAACATATGGCGACACTGATACGATGGATCGGTAGCATTACCCCAAATATGGATGGTATGGCGAGACCATGGATGTGACCGATGAATGAAACAACCCAACCCAATTGTGGTACGGAGGAAAAGTGTCATGTTCAAGAGCGACTTGCTACCATCAAAGTTTTCTTTAGTTTCTCCCAATTTTTCCCCAGTCATTGCTGACCAATACCTCTTTATTTTTGTCAAGCTTGAGGAGGATAACATATGCTTGTTCTATAACCTGCCCTTCGGGCAAGCCCATCGCTATGTTTTAACGAGCCTAGCGATAGTGAAACTCGTTCTCGTCTAAAGACAAGTTTGTCGCTATTTAATGATTTTAACGAGTCTAACGACAAGGATAACTCGGTCCTTTTCATTTTTAGAGAGTCTGAAAAGGTACATAAAGTTAACTCCAAAATTCCTTTTTCGTCATCTAATCCCTTAAGTCCGAAAAAGTATAAAACAATACAGAAGGGATGAGTTTTCGATATCTTTAATGAGCTGAATAAAACAAGCGCTCGATATTTTTGTGCAATAATCCCTCAGGTCCAAAAAGATTAAAATCTAGAGGAGGGATAACTCTTCCTGTCCCTTTAACGAGCTGGAAGGCCAAGGACTCGACAATCTTTTCATATTTTACGAGTCAGCTGAAAAGAGCTTAAAGAAGACTCGTCTTTTGAGGAATGAGTGATAAACAGGGTTAGCAGCTGATTCCAGGTACAGGTTGGAATTTTCCAATCACGGCAGTGTCACAAGGATGGCTAGGTGAAATCACTCTTCGCAGCTGTTCCTCAAAATGGGTAAACAAACATATGGAGGTGAACGATCGGCCAAATGAAAAGTAGAGGTGACGGTGCAAACACGACCAAGGCTTTAATGGCTGATGATATTACATTCACTGTGGTTATTTACCGGGATAGTTCATTTTTTAACGAGCTTAAACGCGGGTGGAAACATTTTCTCAATCTTATGTTTATTTTTTAACGAGCATGAACTATGTGCTAAAACTGCTCGGATCTTGCGTTTATTTTTTAACGAGCATGAACTGTGTGCTAAAACTGCTCGAGGCGGGTTTTATTTTTTAACGAGCTTGAACCCTGCAGTAACACTGCTCGTGATAAGTTTGCATGCCCCCAGCATAACAACGCAAATCGAGGTGCATGCCCCCCAAGCTTCATTGCATTCAACTCGGTGGTTGGAATGAAGGTTTACCTTTGAGATTTGGAAAGGGGATTTTTAATGAGGCTGACACAGTAAAAGAACTATCCTCATGACTCCTTGTTTCATTTTTTAATGAGGTTGACATGAGATTAGAACCGTCCTCGGCGCCCACTGTATTTACAGTATTTCTATTAGGGCGATGATCCACGCCGACAAAATGTTTAGGAATCTTCCGAATCCATTAGATATAGAAGATTTCATATTGTAGGTTTCCACTGTGGCCACTTCCGCCAGATTACTTGCAGGCGGTAGGGCAAAAGTACCCATTAAGGCAGGGTCTTTTAGGAGACCTACTCCAATATTTTGAAGCGAATGATTGCTTCCATGGATCATCGGAATGCTTCCCGTAAGTCGTGAACTGTCGGGGAGGAAAGTTTGTTGGTCGAAGATTGTAATTTCTCCTTGAAAGGGAAATGCAATCTTCCTGAAGTAGGTCGACACAACTGCAGCCATGGCATATATCCAGGGCCTTCCCAGTAGGATGTTGTAATCGAGGTTTCCATCAATTACTTCAACATCAATTCCTATTGTTTTGCCCCCTAGTTCAACTTGCAATTTACTTAAAATCCCGTATGGAGTGTATGATCGTCCATCAAATGCTTTTAACGTCGTTGACGATCTCGACAAGGGTGGTGAGCCTAAATTCTTCCAGCAACTCATCGACATAATACACGTAGATGCCCCCTCATCAATAATTGTTCGATGAACAGTTTTGTTGAGGGCTTTCACTTGAATAAGGAAAGCTCGTTGAGCTGGTAACTGAGGGTCATATCCTTTATGATCAAAGGCCACAAGATTGGAGTCCATTGGGTCAATTTCACCTATTGCTGATAATGAAGCTTTCTCTTGGGAGAGGCAATTTTGCGGTACCTTAAGCGTCGACATAGCAGACGGCGATTGGGCCAGGTCCTCTATTATATTATAATTCTGTGCTATTTTTGCACGAGGATTAAATGTCGACTTGTACACTACTCCCTTTGGCGATTTTATCATTTGTTCAGGAATGGTGGGTGGCACAACTTTGGTCAAAGTTGTTGTCGAACTACTAGGTTGTTCATTAGCCTTGTTATTCGACACCTGTGGATTCCCGTAATCTTTATTCCTTGCCAAAGCATCATTTTTCTGCTTTGAGATAGACAACATAAGCACTTGGGATCGGGAAGCATTTTGATTAGCAACCAGTTTGGTACCCGGGCTTGGAAACGGATTAGTCAATACTGTTGAGGTTCTTGAACTCTTAAAGAGTTTCTTAACTTCAGCTATATGTGGACAATCTCTTGTCCAATGATCCTCATCGCATATATGACACCCCGCAGGGGGTTTCCTTTTTCTCCCTTTCTTTTTCTTCTTGCCCCCTGGTTGCTTCAGTTGTTTGCCCTTGTCAATCGACGCGGCATTTACTTCCGAGGCAAGAAGTTCATCTTTTGCATTTTGATCTGAAATCTTACGGGCTTTCTTGGAAGTAGCCTTTGTCGATTTCGCGTTTGTCATGCCAATCACGCCATCGCCGGCGTGAGAGTCATTGTTTGATTTAGGAGGAGGAGGAATTGAGAATTCCGGTCTAGGGCATCAGGTATTTTGTCATAGAGGGTGCCAGACTGAGTATAGACCAAGTCCAGATATTGCGCACGAGCGATGACTTGCTCTTCCGTTACGACTCCCCCCTTTGCCACATCTTCCGTGATTGTAGGAAGTAAGGATTTGATAAACCATTCAGCTAATAGCTGATCGGGAACGTACGTTTTTACCATCCTACGACGACGTCGCCACTCATGTATATGATCAGATATGTGAGTGGCCGTTGTCTGTTTGAAGTTGGTTAGGAGTTCCGTTCCCGTTTCATACCTTATCGGTAATTGAAAATGGGTTAAGAAAGTCGTGGCTAAGGTACTGAAGTTGTTGAACAAAGCTCTAGGCAATTCAATATACCATTTTGCCGCTGGACCAGTTAACGTCCTCTGAAAAAGGCGAAGCCTAATCGAATCATCGTTTAGGGTGTTTGATGAACACCACAGATGAAATGTCATCACATGATTCGACGGATCTTCACCCGGATTTCCATTAAATTTAGGAATATCTGACGGAAGTTTATGCGGAATCGCTGGCCACCAAGGGGCATAAGCAATTGGATCATTCGTCAACCGGTTAGATCTGGTAATTCCAGAGTTGCTACAAAGGGCAACTGTTGATTCAGGTTAGGCGAAGCATACCCAGGATAAGATGGAATCGCCTGAGCAGTGGGTCTTTGCATACCAGCATAATGTATTTGATGCTGGCAACTTTGACAAGGTTGATGGGCATAACCATTATAATATGGTTGTTGATTACCGCTTTGGAAATGCGATTGCCCATTACTTACAAAGACTTGTTGCTCAGGTCCTTGATATGATTGCTGGAATGGGGGTTGTTGAGTTTGAACCAGCTCTGGTTGTTGAACCATTTGCTGTTGACCAATACTATATGATTGACCAAGATGAGGAGTCACAGTACTTGTTTGATCCTGAGTTGCTCCAGATAAGGAGGCACTAACCTGAGGTTGTGATTGAGTCGTTGAGACAAGAGGCTGTTGTATTGCAACATGAGGCTGTTGGGGTTGACATACAACAGGTAGCGCTTGTACTTGCGACGCAGTAACCATAGCAGGTATAGTGGGAATATTCGATACAGGGTGGACTGGTTGCATTGAATATACAACCCTTGGTTGCTGAGGCAGTATTGGTACCCAACCGCTGGATGTAATTCCAGTTTGATCTGAACTTTGTTGTAAACTCCCATATGGTTGTTCTCCGGGAGGGAACAATGAAAAGGCATACTGCCCTCCATATGGTGGCAATCCAGTACTTAAAGGGCAGATTGGCCTTTGAAGACACATTGGATCAATTTGCTGAGTTTCAACATAAGAAATACCAGATGATAATCCGGATGAAGAAATAGGAACTAACCATGTCGTCGAAGCAGTCCTTGATGGGACTCCGGCTTGTTGTTGATAACTTGCCGGGACAGATGGTATACCATCGAACATTGTTGGGGTAGCAGCAGGAGGCTCTGCCGCTGCTGTGTCGGATGACACAGCCCTGGATGTCGACGGTTGTTCAGACATATCTAGTCTATCCAAAAGATTTCTAGCGATTCTACAAGAACTTACAATGAAAAGAGACTAACTTCAAAGATCAACGAGGGAATGGTGATGATTATTCCGTTTAAAATAAATTTTAACGACGCTTAGACACAACCTACTTTTTTCAATTTTAAAGAGTCGAGAAAAAGCAAAAGATGACTCTAGTCTCCTTCGATGTTTTAACGAGCTCGAAGTGACAAATGCTCGGATGGACTTTTTCTGTTATAGAGTCTGAAAAAGGCCAAAAGGAACTGCTCTGGAGTTCTAGGCAGAGGGTGTGCCAAACTTTTCGCAAAACTGCAGAATACTTTTTAGGGTACGGGCGGTCGATCTTCCTGAATGTTGTGTTCAGTGCATTGCGATCAGTAGGGCGGCCGACACGGCTTCCTAAGGATAAAGGTTTTATGCCTATAGGGGTCTCCCAATATATACGCGATGGTACGTGGGAGCACAATCCGTACTGGTGCTATCGTCCCTCAGGAGGAATCACCCACCATCAATGAGATCGACAGCCACCAGGCTTTACAACGCCGGAACACGTCTCTAGCCTAGACCTCTATGTTGTGCGTTATGTTGCAAAGCGTTGTTAAGTTCATTCAATTTATTTTAGGTTGATATTTTTAGAAGTTTGCCTTTCAAGGTTCACCACGAGATGTATGATACAATTCCTAAATGCAGTCTAAAGATGATAAGCAAGCTTTATATCTTTTCAACTTTGAAAATCCTAGCTACTAAGGGAAAAGAAAGACACCATCTTTTCTCAAAGAGCAATCAGCACACTCTAATGCACTTTTCCTAAATCCAACATGCAAACTATCAAAATGCAAATACACAATGCAGGTGTTTGTTTTCCACTTTCTTAGTATTGATGCCTACAAAGAAAGCTTTTTGTACAACTTTGAATTTGCTTTTAAATGATAAACACAAACAAGTTTACTTTTTCGAAATCAGAGAGGGTAGAAGAGATTACAACACTTAACGATTTTTGAAATGAAGACTTGTTTCGACACTTTAAAAGAGACAAACTCAAATCAAAAGCAAAAGTAAATGTATAATCAACTACAAACAACCAATGAACTCTCTTCTAAGATCACAATCAACAGATCTGAATCAAGGGCTACAGGATGACTATTTCACTCATGCAAAGGAAAACTGTAAATGACGCCACAAACACATAAAAACACTCACAGTATTTCTGTACAAAAGGAGGCGGAATCTAAGCAGAGACAAGGAGTTATCAGACTAGTACCTATGCTGGTTACAGGCTGCAAAAATCAGAGATCAAAACAAGGCAAAACAGAGCAGAGAACCCCAGCTGCACAAGGACAAACTGGTTCATCGCAACCTCAACACAGGGGTTTTGACATTCAGCACAGGTAGCCTTCACGGGAACTGCGTTGAAATGCAGAATCCCTTCACTGGGTCTGCGCTGAAGGAGAAACTCTCGTTTCCCACAGGTTTTGGGTCACAGATTGCTATTTAATTCACTGTTTTAGGCCAAATAAAAGCAACAAGCAAGGTACAATCAAAGGGATTCTTTGAGGAAGGGCTAAGATCTATCACAAAGGATCATCAAATCATTTGTGAATCCATTGTTCAGATCATAGACAAATCCAGTGATTGGATCAAAGCAGCAGCTGTCTACTTTGCATCCGGGAAAAGCGGATGCAGTTCGATTGTTGCTGTCAAGTCTATGAAACAAACAATGATAGAAACACAAATAAAATGACTAAACAGATTTCCCTAGTGGAGTCACCAATTTGTTGTGGGGAAAATGCCTATGCAGGACGATCCTATCCACCTAAGGTGTGACAGTGCCTTAGCAACAAACGAGTACAACTATTCTGATTTCTTCCTTTATGAAATGTGAAAGAAGAGAGATAAATGGACTTACCGGTGTCTTCCGTTTGTCCCTCGATCCGGTCTCTCTTCTCTTTGGGAGTTCACAGCTACTTGCCTTCTTGCTTGTCCAGCTTCTAATGGTTCCTGCAAGATCACAAGAGAACAGCTACTTGCGACAAGAGAACAACTACTTGCGACAAGAGAACAACACTACACAAAGACAGATATTCACATTCATAACTAGTTTAGGATTAGAAATAAACTAAACATACTAATACATTCATACATCAAAAATACATCAGCATATAGGAGAAACCAAGATAGCTTTATTGATGAATAACAAGGTTCAGGAAGAGATACAACCCAGAAGGCTGCAATCCAGCATCTCCTTCCCAGCAAATGGAATTCCTATCTTCACCCCCTTCAAAGCATTAAGCACCCAATGATTCCAATCTCAAACCAACATCAATTCTTTGCAATAACAAAATTCCAGTCTCTCAGATTTCATGGAGGAGAGATCCATATATAGATGTTTGGAGAGAGGATGAGTCAGCTTGAGATCTGACTAGTGTCCTCTCCCTCTGTCAGTTCTTGAGTCCACTTGGAGGTTCTTGCTTCCACTTGGAGATTTGGAACCTCTTACTCATCACCAGTCGAATTCCCTGAGGCAAGTGTCATTTTGGAAGCTTCCTGGGTTTTGACACCTTGAGAAATGAGCCTGCCACATGTCCACTCTCATTCAGCGCAGGTAGCCAGTGTTCCATTTGACATTCAACGCAGGTAGCCAGTGTTGGCTTTGACATTCAGCGCAAACAGCTAGTGTAGCCACTAAAATGATCCTGAATTGACTTGTTTTTGAGCAGTTTCTGGTGGAGAACTTCTTTGAATTGCTGTGGTTTGTTAGCCTTGTTCCTCTAGGGGTAGGAACAACATGTTTAGGGACTTTGGATCCCTTAGATTATGGACATTTCATGCTCAATGCTGTAAGGCACAAAAATGTCTATAACATGTATGGCCTCCTCTCCCATTGGTCTTCCTTCCTACTCTTGTGATCCGGATTTAAACAGGAACGCAATAGATTACAAAGATAACCATAAATACAGAGATGCGATAACCATAAAAACAGAGATGCAGTGGAAATAATACTTCATTTCATTACTGTAAAATACTGAAATATGCTCACAAATAGAAATAACCCAGCTAGGGCGATGGTAGCTTATCTCTGAGAAGAGATGTGTCGGCTACATGCCTCTAAACTGTTTCGAACTGTGTTACAATGAGGCTCGAAGGCCTATTTATTGTTGAGAAACAATGAAAAACCCTTCACATCCCGAAACCTAACCCTAGAAGATGAAACGCCAAATTGTGGGCCCCGTTTGGGTAAATTGGTACATCAATTTCCCGGGGTCGTAACTTTGGCATACGATCTCCGTTTGACGCGTACGATAGCTCGTTAGAAAGATCTATCCGAGTACTACCACTTAGGGAGGCAACATCGGTCCATGGACCCATGTTGCCCAAGATTCCCAAAAAAACGTCGTTTAGGGCCTCAAAACGGCTCCGGAAGTTCAAGACCCGAAAAACTACTAAAAATAGTAAGCTGTGCTACAATTAAGGAAACTGAAAATGCTGAGAAAGACAATGGTGGGGGTCCAGGTGGACTTGGCAGGTGGCCACCAATATCCACCTGGATCATTCCTCCCCCCTTAGGAAGCAATGGTCCCCATTGCGTTGAGCTCCTCCATGAGATGAGAAAACTTCTGCTGAACTTGTTCCCTGGTGAGCCACTTGCCCTGCTGAAGGAGTTGGCCTGCTTTGACAACTCAATACAGTTGGATATTCTGTTGGCGAGTGTTCTTGATCTGTGTGTCCATGATCCGATCAGTTGCAGCTTGTTCCATGCAATCTGGATTTAATTCTGTGGGTTTGAGTTGTTCTGCAATGTCGGATGTGTCTAGCAATGGTGGAAAGTATGGCCGAAGGCGGTCCACATTGAACACTGGGTGCAGGCCAAGGAATGGGGGAATGTTGAGCTCAAATGCATTGTCTCCCATCGCCTTAGTAATGGTGTAAGGACCATATCGGAGTGGTCTCAATTTCCGATAGGCTCCAGTAAGGCGTTCCTTTTGCAAATGCAACCAGACTTTGTCGCCCACCTGAAACTTGTGTGGCACCTAGTGTTGATCATGTCGCTGCTTGTACTTGGCATTTGATTTCTCAAGAATGTCATGGACCTGCTGGCGAATGTGTTGGATGCGCTCAATGAAGCTGGTGGCCTTATCTGTTTCGGACTGGACATGAGCTGAATTCATGTGAGTAGCTGCAAGTGGCATGGCCACATCAATGGGGCATAGTGGCTGGAATCCCAAACCCACCTGAAAAGGGCTATGGCCAGTGGAGCTGTGAAGAGCTCGGTTGTAGCTGTGCTGAACATAGGGGAGGCTCTCGTCCCATGTGCGTGGATGCTTTGAGTTATACATGCGCAGAATGTGCACAATCATCCTGTTGACAACCTCTGTCTGGCCATCAGTTTGAGGATGGAAGGCTGTGGACTTCGTGAGTTTGGTGTCCAGCATTGACCAGAGACTGGACCAAAATGTGCTGAGAAACCGACTGTCCCGATCTGAGATGATAGACTGTGGGATCCCAAAGTGCACCCACACTCGTTCAAAGAAGAGTTTAGCAGTGGCTTCTGCTGTGATATTCTTCTTGCAGGCCATCATAATGGCCATCTTCGAGAACCTGTCGACGACCACAAAAACACAGTCATTTCCATGCTTAGTGGAAGGAAGGCCTGACATGTAATCCATGGAGATGGATTCCCAAGGTCGACTAGGGGTAGGCAATGGGGTATAGAGGCCGTGCTTCTTAATGGTCGGTTTGGCAATGGCACAGGAAGTACATGATCGGATGTACTTCCCAACATCCTGTCGAAGATTCGGCCAATAGAAATAATTTTGCAGTACTGCCACTGTTTTCTCGACCCTGAAATGCCCAGCAGCCCGACTGTAGTGTGCTTCCCAAATCATCTTGGCACGCTCGCTTGAAGGAACACAAAGGTGACCGAGGTGGCATAATAGGGCATCCTGGAGGTGAAAATCTGCAACCTGCCGACCCTCCAAGAGTGTCTGGTATTGTGGCCAAATTCTGGGTCGCTTTTGTAGAGAAGTGGCCAATCAGAAGTCTCGTGCCCACAAGAGTTGAGCACGGTGGTTAGCGCCATGATCGGTGGTCGACTGAGGCAATCTGCAACATTATTGGTGCTGCCCTTTTTATACTTGATATTCAAGTGAAACTGTTGCAGGTATGTAGACCACTTCTGATGGCGATCATTCTGCAATTTCCCTTGGGTCTGTATGAACTGCAGAGGTCGGTGGTCTGTGTGGATGACCGTTTCCTTCCCCAAAATGTAATGCTTCCATTGTCGGCAGGCCTGTACAATGGAATACATCTCTTTATCATAAGTGGGGTACTTTCGGACTGTGTCTGAAAGTGTTTCACTGTGATATGCCACTGGATGTCCATGTTGAGTAAGGACTGCCCAATAGCATAGTCAGAGGCATCGTCTCGACCTCAAATGGTTGTTGTAAATCTGGTAACGCGAGCACTGGTGCCGTGCAGAGGCGATCCTTCAACTCTCTGAATGCCTTCTGTTGAGATTCAGACCAAAAGAATTTTGCTTTCGCCCCGCCCTTGGTGACTTGACTCAAGGGCCAAGAAATATGAGAAAACCCCAACACAAACCTGCGGTAGAAGTTGGCAAGACCTAGAAAGCTGCGGAGCTCTGTTAGAGTGGTTGGAGAGGGCCAATCCGAATGACTTGAATCTTGGCTGGATCGACATGCACCCCCTGTTCATCAATGATGTATCCCAGATATTGAACCTGGGTCATGCCAAAAGTGCATTTCTCCAAATTGGCACATAGCTTGTGTTGCCGCAGTGTTTGGAGAACCTGTCGGATGTGGTGGAGGTGCTCTTCCCAACTCTGGCTGAAGATCAGAATGTCATCCAAGTATACTACTACAAAGGAGTTGGTGAATGGCGGCAAGATGTCATCCATTAGCCTCATAAAGGTTGCAGGAGCATTCGTCAATCCGAAAGGCATGACCAACCATTCGAAGAGGCCCTCCTTGGATTTGAAGGCAGTCTTCCACACATCGGAGGGTTCGATTGGTACCTGGTGATATCCTGACTTCAGATCGATCTTGCTGAAATATTTCGCCCCCTTTAGTTGGTCTAGGAGGTCATCAATCTGCGGGATCGGGTACCTATTACGGACAGTGATCTTGTTCAGCGCCCGATAGTCAATACAGAGTCTCCACGTCCCATCCTTCTTCTGTACCAACACGATCGGGCTCCCACAGGGCGATGAACTCGGACGGATGTGACCTTTCTGTAGGAGCTCCTGAATCTGCCTCTTGATTTCATCGTTCTCCAGAACGGAGCGCCGATAAATTGGTCCATTGGGTAGCGGCGCACCTGGGGTCAGATCGATGGAGTGCTTGACTTGACAGTGCAGAGGAACCCCTGCCGGGGAGGTGAAGATGTCCTCGTACTCCTCCACAAACGTTTCCATCTGTAGTTGTCGTGCAGAGGGACCCCGTTTGGAGGCCGCGGCCACTGTCTTTTTCTTTCCTTGAGGGCGTATCATCAGGAAAACAAATTTCCTGGTTTTGGAAATGATCTTACTGCATTGTTTTGCAGTAATCAAAGAGATGGCGGCAGGTGGTGCTACCTCTGGTATCCTGAACAACTTATTTCCCAATGTAATAATAACAGCACGGGGCCTTGATTCATACACAGCATGTCGCTTCCACAAGTATGGTTGTCCTAGTAATACATCACAAACTTCAAGGGGAGCAATGTCACACAATACCTCATCCGTGAAGGGCTTGATGTTGTATGGAAGGCGACACTGCTGGCTCACGCGAAGATCTCGTCCTTGGTGAAGCCACCCAATGGTGTATGGTTGTGGATGTGCTGTGGTCGGTAAGCCCAACCGCTTCACGACCTCTGCCGAAATGAGGTTCTTTTGACTCCCGCTATCAACAATGAACTGTATCGGGGAGCCCTTTACCCACATCTGGGAGTGGAAGAGACGCTCCTCCTCCTCTGGATCTTCGGGTTCATTTTTCTGGATCTTTGCGGTAGCAACAGTGGCACTGGGATCCGCATCAATGATCTGCTTCCCTTTTTCATACCCCTTATCGGGTTCTGACTCAGAGTCGGAACATGCATCTGATTTTGAAACCTTTAGCTCAGCCACCAGTGACTGCTTGGCCCGACACTCACTTGTGTTGTGAGTGGAGCTCTTATGGAACTCGCACCATTTTCCAGTGTCCTTTCTCGGCTTCGCGGCGCTGTTCTTTGCTTGCAGCTTCGGTTGGTTGTCTTGGGCTGTCCCGCCTTGGCTTTGTCCTTTGTTCTGTGGTTTAGGGGCACCTTTCCCCTGCTTTGGTTTCGCAGATCCAAAGTCTCGCTTCTTTTGTTTAAACTTCTGCTCGACCTTGACGGCATATCGGTATGCTGCGTCGAGCGAGGGGATGTTTAGGAACTGTATTTCTTCTTGGATGTACTTGTGTAGGCAGCCACGACATTTGAGTATCAAATGTTGCTCTGAAGCCTTGATACCCAACTTTGTGCGAAGGGTATGGAAAAGATTGGTGAACTCCAGCACGTCTTGGTCCCTGCCCTGCCGCAGCGTGGTCCACTTTATGTATTCATCCTCATAGCTTCCGACAGGGTAGTACTGCTCCTTGATGGCATCCCAGAACGAATCCCAGGTGGGTGCGGCTGAAAATAGTGAGCCAGTACTTTCATCCTTCTGCTCGCAGTAGGTTTCCCACCAGTCCTTGACGTGGGGGGCTGCTTTGAGAAGGGCAAAAATAATCTTTTCCCGACTCGAAAATTCATGAATAGAAAAATAACCCTCTAGCAGATTTAACCATTTATTTATGGCATCTGCGTCTATCTGACCCTCGAATATGGGGATTTCAAAATTAACTTGTACCTTAAAGGGTGTGGCGTTTCCAGAGTAGCTACTGGAAGCTGATGCGTTGCTTCTGGGTAGCCGCTGAAGGATCTGGGCAAAGCTGTCCATCATCGCGTTCCGTTGTCGCTCGAGGGCTTCTTCGAGCAAGATTTTGATGGGATCTCCTGCCCCCTCGTCTTTCTTCTCGTCCGCCATGGGAGGCCGTTGGGATTTGCGAGGCTGGTCTTGCAAAGGTTCAACCAGTTCAAGCCCTAACTCCTTATATCCCGACCTTGTTGGGGACATGCAAAGAAAAACAGAGAAAAAGCAGACTGCTCTGATACCACTGATCCGGATTTAAACAGGAACGCAATAGATTACAGAGATAACCATAAATACAGAGATGTGATAACCATAAAAATAGAGATGCAGCGGAAACAATACTTCATTTCATTACTGTAAAATACTGAAATATGCTTACAAATAGAAATAACCCAGCTAGGGCGATGGTAGCTTATCTCTGAGAAGAGATGTGTCGGCTACATGCCTGTGAACTGTTTCGAACTGTGTTACAATGAGGCTCGAAGGCCTATTTATTGTTGAGAAACAATGAAAAACCCTTCACATCCCGAAACCTAACCCTAGAAGATGAAACGCCAAATTGTGGGCCCCGTTTGGGTAAATTGGTACATCAATTTCCCGGGGTCGTAACTTTGGCATACGATCTCCGTTTGACGCGTACGATAGCTCGTTAGAAAGATCTATCTGAGTACTACCACTTTGGGAGGCAACATCGGTCCATGGACCTATGTTGCCCCAGATTCCCAAAAAAACGTCGTTTAGGGCCTCAAAACGGCTCCGAAAGTTCAGGACCCAAAAAACTGCTAAAAATAGTAAGTTGTGCTACAATTAAGGAAACTGAAAATGCTGAGAAAGACAATGGTGGGGGTCCAGGTGGACTTGGCAGGTGGCCACCAATATCCACCTGGATCATCTTGCTACCACCGCATGCTAACCCATGTCATCCCGTTTCTCTTACCCCGGAGCCCCCTTTGTTGCAGTCCATTATTCCTATAGGGTCACCTCATCGGGATGACTTAGTAGGTTGGCCAGTCCCTGACCAATAGCATCACGACAACAATATGGGGCCTGCCATGCACCTACTTGTCTCATCCCATTAGGTCTTGCCCGATGCCTTCAACTATTTCGCACCATTTTTCCTTCGAGGTGAGACCATCGGGGTGATGTTAGGTGATGTCATCCCTCCTTTTCATTCCCGGTAGTTCTTAGAGCACCATCCCTTAATCCTTCCGGCGTAAACCTACAGGCTTATGTAGACTATGGGCCAACCCTATGGATAATTGAAACATTGTTGGAAACACATGCTTTTGCCACATCATCCCATCGTTCTAACTTGACTCTCCTCTGCTTGCACCCTTATAAATGTTCCTGGGTGAACTTGAGTGGGCTGACATGTCGTGAGGATTCACCTCTGTCCAATCACAGAGCTTCTAGGTTGGCGTGGTCGCCATCTTATCCTAGTCGATTTTGTCTCGGTTGGTCCCCATTGCTTCCGACTTACATGTGTATATATATATCTATTGGCATGCTTCACTAAGCCCACCAAAACTCAACAGCTTCTGCTCTCCGCGTCATCGACATGCTTCGCTAAGCCCACCAAAACTCAATGGCTTCTGCTCTCCATGTCTTGCCAGCGCCTTTAAACATAACACTTCTATACTTTCGGGTGGGTCCTACTGGACACATCACCCTACTTACCATCTCTTGGCATTGCCCAAACTGTGTGTTTGATTACCTTCGGGTTCCTTATATTGGGCTTACATGGAGAGTGGGCCCCTCCTTTCTATCTCCTCATTGGTCTGCAATCTAACTACCAATTTCTGTTGCTACCCACCCACATCATCCTAATTACACTATATCAGCACCTTCTCTTACAACACCTCTTCATTGATCCGGGGTCGTAGTATCAGGTTGACCTTGCTGTGGGTCCTCCTTCTACCAATGGGAACTCTAATAGGCTTGTGTGTAAGCTCAATGCAACCGGCCTATACCATTCCATTGGGACCCTCCTGGTGCACTCTGGTGAGCTCCCTTTTCTAACGATAGGGCCCTACCACCCAACGTGCATGGATGGTGGGGCTGTATGGCCTCCTCTCCCATTGGTCTTCCTTCCCACTCTTGCTACCACCACATGCTAACCCAAGTCATCTCGCTTCTCTTACCTTAGTGTCTCCGTTAGTGTGCTCATTTATTCCTCTGGGGTCACCTCATCACACTGACTCGGTAGGTGGGCCAATCCCAGGTATCACGCCAATAGTGCGGGCCGTGCCATGCATGCACTTGTGTCATACTGCCAGGCCTTACCGGACGCCTTCGAATCTTTCGTACCAATGTTTCTTTGATGTGAGACTATCGGGGTGACATCAAGCAATGTCATCCTGCCTTTGAGTTCCTGACATTTATTAGAGCACCATCTCTTCATCCTTCCCAGCTGAACCTCCGTGATTATGTGGATTGTGGGCCAACCCTACAGCCAGTTGAAACATTGTCGGACACACGTACTTATGTCACATCATCCTGTCTTTCTAACCTAACTCTCCTATTCCTACGCCCTTAGAAATGTTCCTGGGTGAACCTGAGTGGGTTGACCTATCATGAGGGTCCACCTTTGACAAATCATGGAGCTTCTGGGCTGGCATGTCCACCAACTCATCCCAATTGGTTCTGTGTCAGTTGATCCCCATTGCTTCTGATAATAATCGTCTGGGGTTACCCTTCCGATATTCCACCTCCAAGCCACGTCAATACTCCCATTACCAATTGTGTTAGGGGGAAATCCAACTGTGCCATTACAAAGCCTCCTCGTCTAAGCTTTTTATCGGTTAAGGATACAAGCGCCCGGTTCTTTCTTATAAGTTTTGGGCTTGGCCCATCCTCTACCACTTTGAACCTTCCTTCAATCTCTTCCATGGATTGACTAAGGAACCTTGGTCCGACGTTATGTAAGGTATCAAATGGGGATATCCATTATCACCCCAAAAACAAGTTTCTCTTATGCATTGACCTCATTGAGTTGGTCCTTTCAACCATCACTCTGTCTTAGAGGTCTGGAAAACCTCCATATCAACATCATGCCTTCATGTCGATGTCGATGGTTTATTAAGACCTTCTATGATGCTACCCCTCTTGACCTTGGGTGAATCTCTATCAAATGGGTTTTCGAACCTTCTGCATTCCCTGTTCTTTGACAGGGAATTCCAGGCATGGCAAGATAGGCACTCCTGTGACCCTTACCTACCAAATGGTTGGTGCAGGGTCTTGAAAGGTCTCCACCTTGCCTACCACTTATCGACAGTGAGAGAATTGATATCAAGCCCACAAGAACCTCTATGGTACTACAATGATCCTTCTAGTGCCTAACCAACAACACTAGCATGCTAGGGGAAGACATCCAGACATTATAGACACATAGGTGAGGGGTTGTTTTAGGTAAATCTTATGGGCTCAACTGGCCTGGAAGGGAAGAAAACCCTTAACGTTAATACAAAGCTTATCGTGCGACACAACAACTTGTAACTTAGTAAATAAATTGATGCGAGCCAATGCAGACCCTGCTAAGAAGATGGTCTCCCGTTTAACTGTTTCATATTAATAAAAAGGGCCTCTGAGCCTACTATTTCCAAGTTTTATTCTAAGCTCTTATGGCCTTGCTATGGCCTATAGCATGGCACGATGTTTCTATGCCATTTATTAATGTGTGGTTTACAACACAGGTAAACATTTAGTTAAGAATAAAGTTCAACTTAGTGATATAACATAGTCATCATTATCATGTGGTTTATTACACATTTTTTGCATCACATATTCCATGATCAACATCAACAAGCTATTCACAAGGCCTTTTATTTCCATTTCAGAAGCATGCACTCAGTTTACTTAACAATATCATTCGTTTCAGAAAAATACACACATTTAGATATATTTAACATATCAATCAATGCCATCTCTGTGTAAAGGTGCATCCACATGTTCATACATTCACATCACAACATAGACCCAATTATTCAAACTTGAGAAACAATCCCCACTCGCTTCATAGGGTAAGTGTTTCATTAGTGCAATCCCAACATTAGCACCAGTGAACCCTTCCTATAGGTAGAAGGTTAGAATCAAGCCATTGATCCTATGGAACATTCATGATTATTAATATATCCCCATATGTGCCATTACATGTTAGTTAGCATATCTACATAATGACTCAAGACATATCATGCACACCAGCAATCTACCATTCATTCACATTTTAATCTAGAAGTCATACAAGGATTACACATGATAAATACTTATCTTGAATTTATAATGGAGATGGGAAACTGAGTTTGAGACTTCAAATCTCCACCCAACCATAGAAAAACTGCAACCAATCTACTTGCAGTTATCACCCCCCAGCCAAATTCCAAGGGTCTGAGGTGGTCTTGCTCAAGGGAATAAACACCAATCTACTAGTTGAAACAGGGACTTTGGAGGTTCTTCTTCCTCCATGTTATAGACATATTTGGGCACTACAACCCCAATCACATATGTCCATAAACCAAGGGCTTCTGAATCCCTAAAAGTGTTGTTTCACACCCTAAAGGAACAAGGTCAGTTGATTACATCATCTCCCAGAAGTTCTCCATGGAAAACTGCTCAGAACTGGTCAAAACTGGACCATACATACTGCTCAGTGCTAAGGGTGCGATGCATCTCACCTGCCACATGAAAAAAGTGTGATGCATACTGGAAAGCCCTTCTGTAGGGTGCGATGGGCGAGAGTAGACAAATGGTAGAGACAGTTTGCAAGGTGGATGATCATGGAATCTTCCAGAAACTTTTCCTGTGATACTTGCCTCTATGAATTCACCCAGGGATGAGTAAGAGATCATGAATCTCCAAGTGGAACTAAGAACTATCAGAGAGAGGACACTAATCAAAATCCCAGAAGCTGACTCACCCCCTGCAAACATCTATATATGGATCCCTCATCCCAGAGATCCAAAGGCTGGAATCTTGTATTCTGTAAGGAAGTGTTGTTGGTTTCTTGGTGGAACATCATAGTGTTGGGTGATCTAAGCTTTTCATGAGGTGAAGAAGGGTCATGCTGGGAGGATGATGTTGGGTCAGATCAATGGGTTGAAATCCTCTCTTCTACTCTTTCTATCAATAAAGCTATTCGAGTTTTCCTCCACATTCTTGTATGTTTGATGATATATGCATTTGTGTGGTCAATATATATCTGGTCCTATATTGTTTATGATTGTGGATCTCTATACTTTGATGGTGTTATGCTGCTTTGACTTTACAGGTTCTCTTTGAAGCGGGGTAAACAAGGAGGAGTGGCAAAGATCTATCAGAGGGGAGAAGAAACAAGTAAGGAACCAAGCGAAAGACTGAGGTTGGTACCATGCTTCTCTCCCATCTACTTCTCATAAAGGAAAATGAAAGTAACTTTAATTTGTTTGTTTCTAAGATAGCTACCCGTCTTAGTGGGACTAGCAGCTCTACATGGACACTAGATTTCCCAATACAAAATGGAGACTCCGCTGGGGAGTGAATAGCTTGTTTGCTTTTCTATATTTGTTTACTTTATAAACTACAGATGGAGCCTGAAGTTAAGCCAACTAGCCTTCGAACTGCATTTTCTATGCAAGTGCAAAGTAGATCAATGTTGCTTCAGTCTATCTCCAAGTTTTGTTCATAAACTGAACAATCGATTTGAAAACATCCTAATTTCCCTGGTGGTGGCTCAAGTAACCTCATTAGATCAGCCCTATGATTTGTATTTACTGACTATCATTAGCTCGGCCTAAATCCCTGAACTAAGCTGCAAACTGTGACCAAAAACCAAGTTAAAGTCTCGTCCCTGTACCATCGCACCTTCTCTTCTAGGAAATTTGGATGCATCACACCTCCCGTGTGCAGTAGGTGAGATGCATCCCTGTTTCCCTGTGTTACAGGTGCGATGATCAGATAAGACTAATTCTGCCTCCAGATTTTGGTTTTTTCTTCACTCTCTTCAGCTTTATTCAGGATTTTTGTTGTCTGTGATCAGTATGTTAGTGTCAGTCTTTCCAGCCTTCCTCCAGTGATCAAATATGCTCTTACAAAGTGATTTTGAAGTGTCAAGGTCAAATTTTGTTATTTCAGTGAGTCTTCAAGCAAAATTTGGTCACTAGGCATTAGGTCTAGGGTTTGCTCTCACTGTTTTGAAAGTTGTCCAAATTCCAATCTATGTCACTATTCAGTTGATTTTATCATCATTCATAGGTTTTTCATTATCATCTCAGTGTCTAATGAGTCATTTTACACCTTGTTCATGCTTCAGTTGCGCCTAGGCAGGGTCATTTCCCTCTCCTAGGGTTTTGAAAGCTAATTTCTCTTGGACGGTCAAATCATCAGAAAAACTTGTATCCAGATGTTCATACACCTTCCCCTATCCTTCATATACCTTATCAAACACTTCCCATCACTGAGATTCCCCAAATTCCTCATTTTTCCACAAACCCTAGTTTCTAGCTACAACTTGGCAATTTTCTAGGTTGGGCCTGTGTTTTTCCCTTTTGGACCCCTTCCCCTCACTCAATCTCTAAGATTCCACTTTCCCCTACTTCCTAACATCCCTCCCTACTTCCAAAAATTTCCCCAAGAATTTAGAAGCCTCTTATCCCCTTCATTTCGCTTCATTTCGACAAAATCCCTTGTTCCACACATCTGGATAAGTTCCACTCAAAAGCCGTTTCAGAGAAATCAAAGATGAATTTTGGAAAACTGAGAGAGGTTTTTGTCCATAACATGCCAAAGAAGAAAAACCTCCTTCACGTTTTGCACAGGTGTCATGGTTTTAGAGAAATTTCAAAATTACAATCGCTAGATCCAAGGAGGTTGGCCAAGGCACTAAAACGTCGAAAAAGGTCCGACCCCATCCACATCTTGGCCGAGGCTTCCTTGAAGGAGAATGGCACTAAATAGCTCATCCCCAGCACAAATTCCAAGAAATTTTGAGCATTTTGGGTGATTTTTGGTTTTTAAGGCAAAAAACAGGTTTTTCCGCTTGACGGGTCTCACCCCCCGCGCGACCCTTTCACTTGGCAACTCTATTTTCAAAAAACTCAGCATTTCTGGATTTGGCATGAAAAGTTACACATGCTCACCCATTTCCAAGAGATTTTATGAAGTTTTGTGCCTCCTGAAAGTCAAAAAACAAGCAAAAAATGACTTTCTGCCACATTTTTGACACACAGAAAGCAGTCTTGGGAGATTGCAATTTTGGAGGGGCAAATGACAACCAAATTCAGAAATTCCAGTTGGGTTGGAAAGTAGACTCACAGAACTTTCCAACAAGCCTACTCTTGCCTCATTTGGACACCTGAAAGTGCCCCAAAAGTTCTCTCAAAGGCGCGCGACCCATCATGATTTGGCGCGCGACCCATCAGGCAAATTGCTCAGGATTTCAGCCTACAGCTCAGCAAAACGCAGTTTTGACTGTGTTTGACTTTTTGGAGTTGATTTTTATCCTTCTTGTTGTAAATGATGTAAATTTATGACACTTTTACACTTATGTATCTCTTCTGGAAGATTCATTCATGAGATAGGTGAAAATTAAATGAATGAATTGGTTTCCTAGTTTATAGAGGCAAGTTGTTTTGACTACCTAGTTTTCAGTGCTTAGTTTAGAATTGGTTGAAACAGCTCCTAGGATAGTGAGCTCGACCCCTAGAGGCAGGGAAAGATGTTATATGATCTATATTATGTACTCTCTTGCTCATTTTCATGGTTGGACTCTTGATGGAGAAGCTCTTATTGTATTACTCACTGTATCTCTGCAATTTTTGGCAAAGGAAGACCAGGGTTTTGCAGTCCTTTTTGGGATTGTTGTGGTCACATGTATTGATGGTGTGTTTCTCTTTGTGCTTGTAAGTGTGTTATGTGAATCATTTCCTTACTTTTCTTTCTGCAAATTAGGCAAATGAAGTGTTAAAGTAGAATTCATGACTGTCATGCTCTGCTTTTAAGTTTGCTTAATATCAATGTTTTCAACTGTTTAAGGGGAATTCAAGGTTATTGCTTGCTCTCCTTAACTCCTCACCGGCCATTCTCATCCATCCACCTCTATCAAAGGCATCAATATTGTCTCCTACCTCGCCCCAAAGAACCCCCTGCAAAAACTGTGTCCAATCCCCGCACCTGAAATTGTCATTCCCCAAGTTTCCACCAAAACATTAAAAATCCCAAATTAAACCTCTTGATTAGTTTACTAGCCTAAAATTAGTGTTTCCCTATTGGTCATCTCGCCCATTGAAGATCATTACCGAGATAGACTGGAGAGAGCCCTCTCCTGCCCCGTAGGGCTAGCTATGAGGCTAAGTGGTTTGATGTTGCCTTGAAGTTTACCTTTCTCAGCCTGAGGTGAAATTTCGAGCGCTAACATATTGGCGACCATACTGGGGAGAACAACTTGTTTGTGGATTGATGTGTTTGTTTCATAAGTCTTAGACGGAGCCTGAAGTTATGCCAGGTAGCCTTCGAAACGCTTTTTCTTTGCATAAGCGGAAGTAGATAAATGCTGCTTCAGTCCATCTCCGTGAGCTTGTGGATACAGCACTTCATTCGCATTTTACCCCAGTACATGTATCAAGTTCAGATCTGATTGTTGATGGTGGACAACGATCAGACACTGACAAGGCTGAAATCATTCACTGGCGACTCCTTCACTGAAAACTCCAGAGATCAATGCTTCATGGTGACTTCACTGCAGAGAGATCAGTAGCTGTGAGATTTTCAAGATGGACCAAATCACAAGAAGATACGCTCCCTTGAGCCGAGATCACATCCCAGGTTTTCCGAATAAAATTTCGAAGGTAGATTGGTCAAGGAATCTGCCTATATTTAATGATGATGGTAAGAAGGATGCTGCTTTACATCTAGTTAGATTTCATATGCATATTCGCAAGCTGAAGGTGGATTTTCCTGAAGATTGCTTAATGAAGATATTCTTGGCCACTCTGGAAGGTGCAGCTCAATCCTGGTATGAAAATTTGCCGCCGGCCTGTATTTATTGTTTAAAGGATTTTCATGCCTTGTTTATTGAAAGATATCAAGCATCTTATCCATCATTAAATTTGGTTCATGATTGTTGCAAGCATGCTTATAGTTTTATTGAAAGCCTTGAGAAATATTATGAAGATGATAATTTTATGGATGTTGAGATCATGGAGGCTCTGTATGAGAATCCATTTCAGCAACATGAAGAGAACCTAGTGGATACCCATCAAGATGATTAGGAAATTTTGCAGCAGAATCAAGATCAGCAGGTTGAAGATAATATGGCTCTAATTGATGAAAGAGAAGAGCTTGTTTCAGATCTGCCCACAGAAGACAGCAGCATGCAAGTAAGTCCAGTGCTGATTGTAGATTGTGATAATGCCCGGTCAGCTACTTCAGAACTAGATTCAGATTATGATGACCAGGAATATCATGTGCTGAAGCCCATCAAAGAGAGCTCTACTGTTGAGATGATAGACAGCGGTATGGATTCAAATGTTCTCAGTCGTGCTGCCAGTCTGTCATTAGAACCGAGTCTTCGTGAGGAGGTCATTCAGTCAGCTCATGAACAACAAGGTGAGATCTTTGCTCAAGCAAGTGAAAAAGTTTCTCTGAGTGAATTTGTGGTAGACGATGTAAATGATAATATTGTGCTTGATAATATTGAAGAATGTAATAAGGAACTTGATAATTTGGTTGTGATATCATATGAAGATGACCTACCATATTGTCAGACTACAGAAGAACAAAACATTTAGGATTTCCATTCAGATTCCTCTTCATATGTTTCATGTGCTGAAATGCTTTTCCAAGAAGAGATCTGCCCATCCATTTGTTCAGAGTTTTTTGAAGCCCATGAGCATACTTTCACCGAAGCACATGAGGAAGGCAGATCAGAAATTGAAACAAAAGACACCTTGGTCTTTCAGCAGGAGGTGGCAATGTCAAGTCTTCATGTTTTCCAGGATCCAATGGCAGATTTGTTACAGTCAGCAATGAAAGTGATTATTGTTGTGTTCAGTGATGAAGGAGATCATGGTCAGCTATGTTTTTGGATGCCCAGTGATAGGTTTGTACTGTTGACCAGAAGATCTAATTAGAAGAATCAGTCAAGAAGCCATCTTCTTGATTGGTTGCATTGTCATTTTGATATAGTTTGATGTATATTGTCTTGTAAGAAACACAGGTGGTTGCCATCATGATTTCAAATCTTGATGGACTGCTGCCATTCAATAAGCTTTGTAAGATCTTGTTTTAGTTAAGTCAGTGATGAGTCATTTGTGAGTCAGTTTTCAGTCATGTAGGTTTCATAATTGAGTCAGTTTGAATCAATTTTCATTCAATATATGTGTCAAAGTTTTCTGTCAAAGGTGGAAATAATGACTCCATCGCCCAATGGATGAAAGCACTGGTCTGCTCTCCCAGAGGTCTGAGGTTCTTGGCACCTCCAAGGAACTACCATCCCCATTGGAGCCAATATTAGTGTCAGTCTTTCCAGCCTTCCTCCAGTGATCAAATATGCTCTTACAAAGTGATTTTGAAGTGTCAAGGTCAAATTTTGTCATTTCAGTGAGTCTTCAAGAAAAATTTGGTCACTAGGCATTAGGTCTAGGGTTTGCTCTCACTGTTTTCAAAGTTGTCCAAATGCCAATCTATGTCACTATTCAGCTGAGTTTATCATCATTCATAGGGTTTTCATTATCATCTCAGTGTCTAATGAGTCATTTTACACCTTGTTCATGCTTCAGTTGCGCCTAGGCAGGGTCATTTCCCTCTCCTAGGGTTTTGAAAGCTAATTTCTCTTGGACGGTCAAATCATCGGCAAAACTTGTATCCAGATGTTCATACACCTTCCCCTATCCTTCATATACCTTATCAAACACTTCCCATCACTGAGATTTCCCAAATTCCTCATTTTTCCACAAACCCTAGTTTCTAGCTACAACTTGGCAATTTTCTAGGTTGGGCCTGTGTTTTGCCCTTTTGGACCCCTTCCCCTCACTCAATCTCTGAGATTCCACTTTCCCCTGCTTCCTAACATCCCTCCCTACTTCCAAAAATTTCCCCAAGAATTTAGAAGCCTCTTATCCCCTTCATTTCGCTTCATTTCGACAAAATCCCTTGTTCCACACATCGGGATAAGTTCCACTCGAAAGCCGTTTCAGAGCAATCCAAGATGAATTTTGGAAAACCAAGAGAGGTTTTTGTCCATAACATGCCAAATAAGAAAAAATTCCTTCACTTTTTGCACAGGTGTCATGGTTTTAGAGAAATTTCAAAATTACAATCGCTAGATCCAAGGAGGTTGGCCAAGGCACTAAAACGACGAAAAAGGTCCGACCCCCTCCACATCTTGGCTGAGGCTTCCTTGAAGGAGAATGGCACTAAATAGCTCAGCCCCAGCACAAATTCAAAGAAATTTTGAGCATTTTGGGTGATTTTTGGTTTTTAAGGCAAAAAACAGGTTTTTCTGCTTGACGGGTCTCACCCCCCCCCCCGCGACCCTTTCACTTGGCAACTCTATTTTCAAAAAACTCAGCATTTTTGGAATTGGCATGAAACGTTACACATGCTCACCCATTTCCAAGATATTTTATGAAGTTTTGTGCCTCCTGAAAGTCAAAAAACAAGCAAAAAATGACTTTCTACCACATTTTTGACACACAGAAAGCAGGCTTGGGAGATTGCAATTTGTGAGGGGCAAATGACAACCAAATTCAGAAATTCCAGTTGGGTTGGAAAGTAGACTCACATACCTTTCCAACAAGCCTACGCTTGCCTCATTTGGACACCTGAAAGTGCCCCAAAAGTGCTCTCAAAGGCGCACGACCCGTCAGGATTTGGCGTGCGACCCATCAGGCAAATTGCTCAGGATTTCAGCCTACAGCTCAGCAAAACGTAGTTTTGACTGTGTTTGACTTTTTGGAGTTGACTTTTATCCTTCTTGTTGTAAATGATGTAAATTTTTGACACTTTTACACTTATGTATCTCTTCTGGAACATTCATTCATGAGATAGGTGAAAATTAAATGAATGAATTGGTTTCCTAGTTTATAGAGGCAAGTTGTTTTGACTACCTAGTTTTTAGTGCTTAGTTTAGAATTGGTTGAAACAGCTCCTAGGATAGTGAGCTCGAACCCTAGAGGCAGGGAAATATGTTAGATGATCTATATTATGTACTCTCTTGCTCATTTTCGTGGTTGGACTCTTGAGGGAGAAGCTCTTATTGTATTACTCACTGTATCTCTGCAATTTTTGGCAAAGGAAGACCAGGGTTTTGCAGTCCTTTTTGGGATTCTTGTGGTCACATGTATTGATGGTGTGTTTCTCTTTGTGCTTGTAAGTGTGTTATGTGAATCATTTCCTTACTTTTCTTTCTGCAAATTAGGCAAATGAAGTGTTAAAGTAGAATTCATGACTGTCATGCTCTGCTTTTAAGTTTGCTTAATATCAATGTTTTCAACTATTTAAGGGGAATTCAAGGTTATTGCTTGCTCTCCTTAACTCCTCACCGGTCATTCTCATCCATCCACCTCTATCAAAGGCATCAATACTGTCTCCTACCTCGCCCCAAAGAACCCCCTGCAAAAACTGTGTCCAATCCCCGCACCTGAAATTGTCATTCCCCAAGTTTCCACCAAAACATTAAAAATCCCAAATTAAACCTCTTGATTAGTTTACTAGCCTAAAATTAGTGTTTCCCTATTGGTCATCTCGCCCATTGAAGATCATTACCGAGATAGACCGGAGAGAGCCCTCTCCTGCCCCGTAGGGCTAGCTACGAGGCTAAGTGTTTTGATGTTGCCTTGAAGTTTACCTTTCTCAGCCTGAGGTGAAATTTCGAGCGCTAACATAGTATACCACTATGGAAACTCCCTTCCTTTGCATTATTCTGCCTCCATTGTACAAAGAATTGTGAATTTTTTTATGTATTGTTCGCCATTTACAGTTCTCTTTTACAAAGAAGTAGCTTAATCGAACTGTCATCTTTTGATTTGGAAGTGTCGCAAGTGTCGTTTTTCAGTCAAAGAAAAGAATCCTACTATTCTTGATGGTCTATTACACTGTTACTCTTGTATTTGATTTGAAATAGTAGTTTTTCAAGTGTCGAAAGCAGTTTTCAATTCAAAATCTCAAAGTGTCGTCATTGCCTTCCTTTCGTCTTTTGAAGAGAAAATTGTTAGTACTGTCGCTTTGAAAAGATAATTCGAATTTGTACTTAGCATTCTTTTTGTCATTCACACATTAAGAAAGTGGAAAACAAATAAATGCATGTGCATTTGCATATAGACTGCTTCTTGGTTTTGATTTAGGACAGTGCATCTAGTGTGTGCTCTCTGATCTAAGTTGAAAGAATAACACTTCTCTTTCCTTAGTAGCTAGGATTTTCATTGCAAAAAGAAGATTAAATGAATGTTTATCATCTTAGGTTGCATTTTAGGAATTGTATATCTACATCACGCGGTGAACCTTAAAGGAAAACTTCTTAAGAAAGATCAACTGTAAAATAAATTCAATGAACATAAAAACACTTTGGAACCTAACGCACAACATTTAGAAGTCTAGGCTAGAGACGTATTCCGGTGTCGTAAAGCCTGGTAACTATCGCTTTCATCGTAGGTTTGGTGATTCCTCCTCTTTGAGACGACAAGTGCCAGTATAGACTTGTGCTCCCACATACCGTCGAGTATATATTGGGAGACCACAATAGGCTACATCCTTTATCCTTAGGAAGCTATGTCTACCACCCTATCGATCGCAATGCACTGAACACAACATTCGGGAAGATCGACTGCCGTACCGTAAAAAGTATTCTACAGTTTTGCGATTGGTTTGGTAATCCCTCTGTCTATATTTCCAGAGTAGTCTCTTTCATTCCTTTTCAGACTCCTTAAAGGAAAAGGTCCATCTGAGCACTTGTCACTTCAGGCTCATTAAAAATCGAAGGCGACTAGAGTCATCTTTAGCTTTTTCTCGACTCTTAAAAATTGAAAAAGCAAGTTGTGTCAAAGCATCTAAAATTCATTTAATTCGGAATCATTTTTTCTCTTTATTTTGAGTTGATTGAGTAATCCACAATCGTGGAAGAAAGTCAATCGAAACCCCGTCATTCGCGGAGACTTACGAGTCAACCATCTTTGACTCTAGAAACGAAACTATTCCAGACAAAGCGAACTCGTTTAACTGGATCAAAGTCCCCTGGTTTGCTTGGAACTTGTGTTCCAACATCCTCAGGGACTCCAGTTACTCCAACCATTTCTGGTATCCCTGCCTTTACAGAAGAAGTTCCGCAGCCACGAGAGGACATTAGAACTGATCCTAGTGTAACGGTAAACACTTCTATTCCTGAACAACTTCATCTACAGCTGATTCGGAAGGTGTTATCCCTCCCACATTTGTCGCTGCAAAGTCTATACCTTCTTCGGCACCGGAAATATTTTACGGACTTGACGGTCTACCTCTTCCACCTGGATTGATTGCTATAGAAGAGATTGTGGAGGATCCTCCATCTAGTACTCCATCGCATTTTGGAGCCGGGATCACCCTATATCCTTCTTCATCAGAAGTTAGTCTCCCTTCATCGCAAGTTCCTGTAGAATCACTAGGAAATCTCTTGGATAGACTAGATATGTCTGAACAACTGTCGACATCCAAGACTGTGTCATCTGACACAACAACAATAGAGCCTCATGTTGCTACTCCAATGATGTTTGTTGGTATACCATTTGTCCCAACAAGCTCTCAATTGCTAGATGGAGTCCATCTAGGGACTGTTTCGACAGTATGGTCTGTTCCCGTCTATTCGTCTGGATTAATTTTTGGAATCTCTTATGTTGAGTCTCAGCAAATTGATCCTTCGCAACAGTATCAATTTGGGCAGTCTGGTCCCCAAAGGCAAATCATTCCTTTGAGTGCTGGATTACCACCGTATGGGGGGCAGTATGCCCTTTCATTGTTTCCTCTAGGAGAACAACCGTACATGAGTTCACAACAGAATTCGGGTTATGTTGGAATTACATCAAGCGGTTGGGTGCCGATACTGCC
Organism: Pinus tabuliformis; assembly: GCA_031772625.1. Lineage (NCBI taxonomy): Eukaryota > Viridiplantae > Streptophyta > Pinopsida > Pinales > Pinaceae > Pinus > Pinus tabuliformis. The sequence goes on from CM062816.1 coordinate 151,191,619, forward strand.
TCAAAAACCAAGAGTTGTATACTCAATGCAAAAAAGTCTACCTGTGTCAAATATCCCCACTACACTGGCTATTGTGATGGCGTCACAAGTACAAGCGTTGGCTGTTGTATGCCAACCTCAAGTTTCTCAGGTCGTAATACAACAACCTCTTGTCTCTACGACGCAACCACAATCACCGACTAGTGGCTTCTTAACTGGAGTGACCCAGGCTCAAACGAGTACTATTACCCCTCATCTTGGTCAAACAGCCCGTATTGGGCACCAGCAAATGGCTTCACAACCATGGCTGGTACCATATCAACAACTGCAATTCCAACAGGTTTACCGAGAACCTGAGCAACAAAACTTTGCGGGTAATGGGCAACTGTATATTCAAAATGGTCAACATCAATCATATCATAATGGTTATGCCCATCAGCCTTACCAAAGTTATCAACATCAAATACATTATGCTGGTATGCAAAGACCCACTTCTCAGGCGATCCCATCTTATCCTGGGTGTTGGAGAGGTAAATCCCCTCTACGGATAGAGGCGATCCCTACTAGCCCAATAGGGGTCTAGCAACAATCACACAATGCTGCCACGCATGTTCCTAGTTACACTTAAACAAGAAGTAAAGAGCACCTACTTGGATTCCTGCGCTGTCGTTGGACGAAGAGATGTCTCCTTCGCTCCTTCGCTTCGGCTGGTCACAGTCCCCCGCGATCCCCGCGAACGGACACCTGCACACACGAAGAGAAAGCAAACGCAAGCGTGAAATCTAGTAAAAGTAACTATATGTCAGTCAGAAAAGACATAATTCACATTTATCCATTGCATAAACAAACGAGAATGGAACAATAATAGCAGTCATCTATTATTAATCAGAATAGAGAAGAGTACAACCAAATGTTCTGACGTCGATAAACTTCTCAGGAGGGATCAGTCAGCATGTATCTCAAGCATTCACCTTTGAGGATGGTTCTCCCAAGACAAACAACTCTCTCTCTCTCACACAAATGTCACAAACAAACTTCCCCAAGCAATGAATCACTTCCACTCCTAACACACCAAACCTATAGCAGCAATCTGAGCACTACAAGCTCTGTGCAATCCAAGCTAAGTCTAGCTAGTTCCCACTAGTTTCTAACTAGCTGCTCATGGTAATGGTGGAAGTTTATATAGGAGAAGGAGTCTCCTAAAAAGGTGGAAGGATGAGCTTATCTTCAAGGGGAGTAGTTGCAAAGGGTCGAACAGACATGCCATAGAAGGGAGTCGATATTCACAAAGCTAACAACCAAGCCTGGAGAGATCTGGAAGGCTGGTTGTTTGAACAAATTCGCCCAAACTGGATCAGCGCGGATTATATGGAGACTGCCGCGCTGTCAGCACATAACAATAACTGAACAAGTCATGTCAGCGCGGAAGAACACGGGAAAGCCGCGCTGTGCGTCATCGCGGAAAAGTGATGTTCTTCCGCGATGGCAGCGCACGAAATACACTGTGAGGCGCTGGTCATCGCGGTTATTTTAGGAACAGACGCGCTGATGCACAAAACTTTGGAAAAATGGGTTTTAAGCCAGTTCAGGGATCAAACACTTAGTGATTGTGACTTCTAGACACAGCAGGGTGACTGACAGGAAGGCAGTGATAAATTACTGTGTAACAGATGCCCCCTAAAGCATGAAGACCGAGAGAGTGGGAGGGGTGAAATGCTTTACAACACACGCCGAACTGGAACACCACCAGGAAGTACCGAAAAATCTCTGACAATCATATACATGCAGGCTATGCATGGGCGCAGCCATCCAAAAGACATGCGAGACTGGTCTATGGTATGGACGCAGCCACCCAGCTAAAGAGACCATAATAATGACAAGGTATGGTCGCAACCATCCATGAAGACTCAGGTATGGGCGCAGCCATCCATCAATGAGTCATGTAATGATTATCCACAAAATCGCAACCTGGACCACAGTGAGCAAGGATCCAGGGTCTTGCGCTCCATCTCGACCCGAACAGAGTACAAGTCCACACATGTGAATACAGGGGTTGGAGTCGAACATGCATGAACATCGTCTGATTACCGGCCAATGATGAGAACCGTTAACAGACGCGAGAGGTACCACCAATAATGACAATGGCCCTCAAGGTACTATAGGTACAATCCGTGGCGTGTGAATCAATGAGCTGGTGTCGAACACCCACGGAATCATTCGATCGTAGGTCAATGATGTAAACCTTGCGTCGAACACGAGGAACCTGCCATTGAGGCATGCAGGCTCCAAGGCACCTGGAAAGAGTCTCTCAGTCACTTTCCCGGATAATGAGTTGAAGTCGACGAGAAGTGACCTTGATCGAAGGTGGGCCATGATGATTCCCACATCATCGACATGAGACAGAGATATAATAATTTGTGATGAGATAGCGAACGAGGTTGCATTGTGGCAGAGGACAACTTCTCTTGAACATATAACGGCACTGTAACGGATTTGGCAGTACTTGACATTAAATGAGCAGCGGATAGGATGATGACGGCAATGAACAGATGAGAGGTCAAATAGGATATCCCAAACCCATGGAGGCTAGTGAATACGAGATGAGATGACCCCACCCAGACACGAAACAGCGGAGTGCCATGTTCAAGGGTGACGTACTGCCGAGACGACTGTAATCAAAGTTCCATTTTCCCCACCTTTGCAGGCAGGTACCCCGATTATTTGTGGACGACAAGCTTGACGGGGGTAACATATGCTTGATGTGTGTCATGTTGACAATATCCGATGTCATTGAGTGTTTAACGAGCCTGACAAAGGAAAAACTCGGCTTCTTTTCTTGTTTCGAGAGTCTGAAAAGAATGCGGAAAAGGAGACTCCAAGGGGGGTCCTTTTTCGTACAGTTGTGTCTCTCGAGCCCGAAAAAGTATAAAACTATGCTCGAAAGAACCGCCCGACCATTTCGATCGAGGAGTACTTTTCGTAAATAGTAACTTCGACCCGAAAAAGTAAAAAAGCAGTCGGAAGTACGTCGTTTTGGAGCCAATAACGAGTGCGAAACGACAAACACCCGGCAATCTTTTTAGTTTAAACGGTCGAAAAAAGAGCTTTAAAAGTGACCGCCTCTCGTTCCGTTAACGAGTCGAGAGGGGGACTCGGCAATCTTTTCGTCTTTAAACGGTCAGAAAAGAGTTAAAAGCAGACCTCCATTTTTATTCTCTTTAACGAGTCAAAAAGGGAAAAATACTCGGCAATCTTTTCACATTTTACGAGTCAGAAAAGAGCTTAAAGGTGACTCGTCCTAGAGGAACGAGTGGTATAAAGGGTAGCAACTGGTTCCGACAATGGTGGAACTGTTCAAAACATGTAACGGTTAAGAGGCTGGCTAACAAAACCACTCATAACTGCGGTCCCTCAGGAAAGGTAAAACAACCAAGTGAAAGCATATGATCGGCCAAAGAGATGGTGGCGATGGAATGACAACAACCAAGGCTCATCTAGCAGAATTCAGCGGATAAACATGGCAATCACGAGATGTAAATCGGGTATGGGTTCATTTTTACACAAGCTTGAACCATGGAGAACTCTGCTTGGATTATGTTTCATGTTTACACAAGCTTGAAACGAAAAACTATGCTTGTTATAAGTTGGCATGCCCCCAGCATAATAATGAAAATCGAGGTACATGCCCCCCAAGCTTCATTGCATTCAACAAAGTGGATGGAATGAAGGTTCACTCTCGAGATCTATGAAAGACTCAACTTGTATTTTACGAGATCTTAATCAAAAGACTCGATTTGGAAAGGGAGGTGTTTCATTTTTTAATGAGGTTGACACAGTAAAAGAACTATCCTCATAACCCGTGTTTCATTTTTTAAGGAGCTTGACACAAGATCAGGAACTATGCTCCATCAGACCCTATTTCATTTTTTAGGGAGCTTGACATAGGAAAAGAACTATGCTCCGCCACCTTGTTTCGTTTTTTAACGAGGTCGCCACAAGATCAAAACTATCCTCGGGCCGCCGTGTTTCATTTTTTAACGAGCTTGACACAAGACAAGGAACTGTGCTCCAGACAGACTTCATCATAATGAACGGGAAGTGGAGGCCCCCAAGAAAGTGGCTCCGGAGGGGAGGCCAACATCTTGGAAATCAGGACCTAATGCCCCCAGGACACTATGCACGATGGTGTCATCACTGGGTACGGGCACGGGGTGGGTGGCCACATAGTTGATTTGCGGTGAGGCAGAGGCCACTTGTGGATGAAAGCCAGGAGGGAAGGATGAATGCGCGGGAGGGGCTTGTGGACGAACGAACGATAATTGATCGAATGTCATGATTCTTCCGTCGTGTGGAAAGCAGACCACACGGAAAAGTGAAGAAACAAGGGCTCCCATGGCATACACATAATCACGACCAAGGAGAAGACTGAAGTCTAGAGAACCTTGGGTAACTGAGACATCGATATAGACAGTCTTTCCCCCCAAAGTAATAGGAAACTTCGGGAGGATCCCTAAAGGCTGACTCGTTCCTCCGTCAAACGCGGTGAGATGCGGTGCGACAGGTACAAGCGATGGGGAACCCAAAGCTCGCCAAGTAGTAACGGGCATTAGACTAACCGATGCTCCTTCGTCTAACACAGTGCCGGGCAGCGCCTTATTGCAAGCATAGGCGGTGACCCAGAAAGGCACATGGGACGGAAAGGGAGGGGCAGTCAAACGACTCCAGTCAAAGGAGATGACCGAACTATTTGGTGGGGGAACCATATGGTTGCCCCCCTGCTCGGAAAGAACCGAATCTAAACTCTCCGGAGAGGTTTCAGGAGAACCTTTATCAAGCTCAGGGGAATCCGAGGAGACGAGAAGAACATGAGAACTTTGCTCTTCCGAAACAGAGTGGTTGAGAGGAGGTGAACTCGAATCAACACCCTTTCCGACCAACGACGGGTCTGGAACAGGCTGGGGACAACCAGGTTCGGGAAGAGGGGCCTGGACAAAAGGAGGATCTGAAGTGATCTCTTTGTCAACAGGGGCGCGATCTACAGCTGTAGAAAGACGCTGATAACCAGCGGGAAGTGGATTCAGAGGAGCAGCAAGACTTTCCAACACAGCAGAGGCTTTATCCATGAGTGGACAAAGGTGAAGGGGATGTTTGCCTTCACAAAGTCGACAGGGGATTCGAAACTTCCCTTTCTCCTTACCATTCCCAGCTGATGGGGTAGCATCCCCATGATCATCAGTGGACGATGGAGGGCGGGCCGGATCATGAGACCAAACTTGTAATACCCTGGGAATGCCAGGGCAATCACGAAGGAGATGGTCCTCCTTGCACAATCGACAAGGAAACTTGACCTTCCGCGGAGGAGCAAAAGGTGACTCGACTTCAGGTATACCGGAGGGGATAGCTGGACTTGAGGGGGGAACTGTGTGTGTAAGCTCTCCCTTAGGGGACTTCTTCTTCTTGGTCTTCCTCTTCTTCTTCTTAGTCACCTGGTTATGCGAATCAAGACTTTCACCAGGCGAAGTAGACGATGAGGACGTAGAAGAAGGTGTCGAAGGGGAGAGATCCACCTTTGGATCAACATGACGTTGTTCAGGTGGAGGGACTGATGGACTAACAACCGATACGGTAGAGACCAAAGAGGTTGAAAACAACCACACAGGCAACCCGACAGTTAACCCTGGTAGGGACAACGTTGCCATATACGGAGCACCAACATTCCCAAGAGGAGGGAATTGTCCTGGATTCCCTTCAGAGGGGGACCCTGGGTTGGTGAATCCTGGAAAAGTTGCCATAGTAGACGAAAACGAAACCTACTCAAGCCAACGCACACAAGATCTAACTGGGTGATGTTATCGTGGCCAAATGAATTTTAAGACACAAGAACCAAACTTGACCTTTTCATGTTTCAGGAGTCGAGAAAAGGACGAAAAGATGACTCCAGTCTCCTTCGAATGTTTAATGAGCATGAAGTGACAAGACGCTCACAGGCACCTTTTCGTTTAGGGAGTCCGAAAAGGATCAAAAGTGACTGCTCTGGAACTCTAGGTAGAGGGTGTGCCAAACTTTTCGCAAAACCACAGAATACTTTTTAGGGTACGGGTGGTCGATCTTCGTGAATGCTGTGTTCACTGCATTGCGAATCGTAGGGCGGCCGACTCGGCTTCCTATGGATAAAGGATAAAAGCCTAGTGGGGTCTCCCTATATACTCGACGGTACGTGGGAGCGCAGTCCGTATTAGACCACTATCGAGTCACAGAAGGAGGAATCACCCAACCTAATGTGAAACAACAGTGACTATGTTTTAAGACGCCGGAACACGTCTCTAACCTAGACCTCTAAATATTTGCGTTTAGTTCCAATGCGTTTTTAGATTCATTTGGTTCATTTTATAGTTGATCTTGAGATTAAGTTTCGATTTCAAGCTCTATCGTATGTTCGCTCACAATTACTTAGATGCAATCTATATGCAAAAGAATTTTGTTTCGTTCGATGAATTCTAGCTACGAGAAAGCAAAGAATTTTTTAAACAAAACGAATACAAACAAACAAGCAGCTAAATGCAACTAAAGCGAGGAAAGGAAACTTTTCTTTTGAAAATGCAAATCAATGAAATGTTCTTTTCCTTTTCGAATTTTAAAGCAAGCTACTAATTCGTTTTCTTTTCAGTGACATAAAACACCTAAAGGAATTTGGAGGAACTTGAACACCAAGTAAACTACTTAATGAGAGCACACAAAGTTCCCGAAAACACTCAACCAAAGTCTCGAAATCAAAAGGAAACAAGGCAATGCACGAGCTATGTGATCTAAGCTCTGCAAAACAAGCAAGGATCGCAAGCAAGGAGGAAGCGAAAAAGACCACTTGGAAGCACAATCCCATACACTCTGACAATCACTGAAAAAATGCGAAAACGAGTCTAGAACGAGCTGGTCAATCAAGCAAACAGGGATCCTCACGGGAGGCTTGACACACACACACGGCCACTAGATGTCCTAGGGTTCAGAGTGCGAAATCAATAGAGAAAAGCAAACATCCGACGGACCAGAGTCGCAACCAGTCAATTAGAGACCCAAACACAATCCAGTAATCGCAAAAGTAAGGATGAAAACACGAACCAAGCAGCTAGAAGGGAAGTTGTTTGCAAACTTAAAACCAAGCAAAACGAAACCCTATGGAGTTGAGCTCCGTAATCAAACAGTTCAAAGTTCAGAGAGTGAAAAACAAGTCATCAGACAAGTGGGGAGAAGAAGGGAAAGTCACAGCAAGAGGTTTAGGAGGTCAATTTGGACAAAAATGAGTTTTTCAGGCTCAGCGCGGGTAGCCTTCAGCAACTTGGCGCTGACAGGGGGAGGCCTTCAGCAACTTTGCGACGTCAGCGCGGAAAGTCAGGGAAAAAGCGCGCTGCCCTAGGACAAACGAGGTCAGCGCGGATATAAGGCACACAGACGCGACGACCAAAATCACAAAGAAGAGTGGGCGCGATGTCAGCGCGGAAGAACACGAATAAAGCGCGTTGCCCTTGAAAACGAGGTCAGCGCGGCTATTAGACGTACAGGCGCGATGAAGGGAAAACCAAAGAACAGAGTCGCGATGTCAGCGCGACTGTTCCGAAATAAAACGCACTGGGAGTAAAAAACAAGGAAAGCCAAAATAAAAACTTCCCAAACCAAAGGCAAGAGCTTTTTAATAATAGAGACGCTTTCCAGAAACACCCAGAAAGTTCATAAGCAATAAAGACAATCCCAAAAACCCAAAAAGAGATCAATCAAAGCCAAACACAAAAGTGGACTCAAGAGACAAAAAGGCTGATCCCCAGCGGAGTCGCCAAATTGTTGGAGAGGTAAATCCCCTCTACGGATAGAGGCGATCCCTACTAGCCCAATAGGGGTCTAGCAACAATCACACAATGCTGCCACGCATGTTCCTAGTTACACTTAAACAAGAAGTAAAGAGCACCTACTTGGATTCCTGCGCTGTCGTTGGACGAAGAGATGTCTCCTTCGCTCCTTCGCTTCGGCTGGTCACAGTCCCCCGCGATCCCCGCGAACGGACACCTGCACACACGAAGAGAAAGCAAACGCAAGCGTGAAATCTAGTAAAAGTAACTATATGTCAGTCAGAAAAGACATAATTCACATTTATCCATTGCATAAACAAACGAGAATGGAACAATAATAGCAGTCATCTATTATTAATCAGAATAGAGAAGAGTACAACCAAATGTTCTGACGTCGATAAACTTCTCAGGAGGGATCAGTCAGCATGTATCTCAAGCATTCACCTTTGAGGATGGTTCTCCCAAGACAAACAACTCTCTCTCTCTCACACAAATGTCACAAACAAACTTCCCCAAGCAATGAATCACTTCCACTCCTAACACACCAAACCTATAGCAGCAATCTGAGCACTACAAGCTCTGTGCAATCCAAGCTAAGTCTAGCTAGTTCCCACTAGTTTCTAACTAGCTGCTCATGGTAATGGTGGAAGTTTATATAGGAGAAGGAGTCTCCTAAAAAGGTGGAAGGATGAGCTTATCTTCAAGGGGAGTAGTTGCAAAGGGTCGAACAGACATGCCATAGAAGGGAGTCGATATTCACAAAGCTAACAACCAAGCCTGGAGAGATCTGGAAGGCTGGTTGTTTGAACAAATTCGCCCAAACTGGATCAGCGCGGATTATATGGAGACTGCCGCGCTGTCAGCACATAACAATAACTGAACAAGTCATGTCAGCGCGGAAGAACACGGAAAGCCGCGCTGTGCGTCATCGCGGAAAAGTGATGTTCTTCCGCGATGGCAGCGCACGAAATACACTGTGAGGCACTGGTCATCGCGGTTATTTTAGGAACAGACGCGCTGATGCACAAAACTTTGGAAAAATGGGTTTTAAGCCAGTTCAGGATCAAACACTTAGTGATTGTGACTTCTGGACACAGCAGGGTGACTGACAGGAAGGCAGTGATAAATTACTGTGTAACACTGGGTATGCTTCACCAAACCTGAATCAATAGTTGCCTTTCGTGGCAACTTTAGAGTTACCGGATCTAAATCGGCTAATAAACGATCCAATTGCTTATGACCCTTGGTGGCCGGAGATTCCTCATAAACTTCCATCAGATATTCCTAAATTTAATGGAAATCCGGGTGAAGACCCATCGAATCATATGATGACCTTTCATCTGTGGTGTTCATCCAACACTCTCAATGATGATTCGATTAGGCTTTGCCTTTTTCAGCAAACGTTAACTCGTCTGGCAGCAAAATGGTACATCGAATTGCCTAGATCTTCATTCGATAATTTCAGCGCCCTTGCCACAACCTTTTTAACCCATTTTCAGTTACCAATAAGGTACGAAACAGGAATAGAGCTTCTTACCAATTTTAAGCAAACGACGACCACTCACATATCTGATCATATTCATGAGTGGCGACGTCGTCGTAGAATGGTAAAACCATATGTTCTTGATCAGCTGCTAGCTGAATGGTTTATTAAGTCATTGTTACCTTCTATTACAGAAGATGTGGCAAAGGGAGGGGTCGTCACTGAAGAGCAAGTCATTGCTCGTGCGCAATATCTAGACTTGATCTATACTCAGTGTGGCACGCTCTATGACAAAATCCCAGATGCTCCTAGACTGGAATTTTCCATTCCTCCTCCTCCTAAATCAAGCAAAGACTCTCATGCTGGCGATGGTGTGATAGGTACAACTAGCAGGAAAACCGTAAAGGCTACATCAAAGAAAGCTCGTATGGTTTCTAGTCAAAATGCAAATGAGGAACTTCTCGCCTCGGAGGTTAATGTCGTGTCGACTGAAAAAGGCAAAGAATCGAAGCAACCAGGAGGCAAGAAGAAAAAAAAGGGAAGAAGAAGAAATAGGAGGAGTCGTCTCCTGAAAAGTCTTCTGCAAACCCTTATGGAGAAAGGAAACCAAGTCATCCATGCTTTATATGCGATGAGGATCATTGGATGAAAGATTGTCCGCATAAAGCTGAGCTTAGAAAATACTTGAAGAGTTCAAAAACCTCGGCGGTATTGACTAATCCATCTCCAAATCCAGGAACCAATCTGGTTGCTAGTGACAATGATTCCCCGTCCCAAGTGCTTATGCTGTCCATTTCAAAACAGCAAAATGATGTGTTGATATTGACAAGGAATAATGATTACAGGAATCCACAGTCGTCGAACAAGAAGGCTAATGATCAACCTAGTAGTTCAACAACAACTTCAACCGAAGTTGCGCCACCCATCATTCCTGAGGTAACGATAAAATCACCAAAGGGAGTAGTACACAAATCAACATTTAATCCTCGTGCCAGAGTGGCACAGCATTATAATATAGTAGAGGACCTGGCACAATCGCTGTCTGCTATGTCGACAATTGAGGTACTGCAAAATTGCCCCTCCCAAAAGAAAGATGTATTATCAGCAATAGGTGGGATTGACCCAGCGAATTCCAATCTTGTGGATTTTAATCATAGAGGATATGACCCTCAAATACCAGCTCAACTCGCTTTCCTTATTCAAGTGAAAGCCCTCAACAAAAATGTTCATCGAACAATTATTGATGAAGGGCATCTACATGTGTTATGGCAATGAGTTGCTGGAACACTTTAGGCTCTCCACCCTTGTCGCGATCGTCAACGACGTTACAAGCATTTGATGGACGAACACACACTCCATACGAGATTTTAAGTAACTTGCAAGTCGAACTGGGGAGAAAAATAGTAGAAATTGATGTTGAAGTTATCGACGGAAACCTCGATTACAACATCCTACTGGGAAGGCCATGGATATATGCTATGACTGCCATTGTGTCGATGTACTTCAGGAAGATTGCATTTCCCTTCCAGGGAGTAATTACAATCATCGACCAACAAACATTTCTCCCCAACAGTTCACAAGTTATGTGAAGCATTCCGATGATCCACGGAAGCCCTCATTCGCTTCAAAATATCGGAGTAGGCCTACTAAAAGACCCTACATTGATGGGGAATTTTGCCCTACCACCTCCAAACAATCTGGCAGAAGTGGCCACGCTGGGAACCTGCAATATGGTATATTCTATTCAAAAGATGTCCAAACACGATATTAGCATGGATCATCAACAAGTATTGCCTCCAAGCCCAATATAAATATTGTAGCAATCAATGTTTTCGGCATGGGAGGCGAACCCAAATCAACTCTCATCGAGCGTTTGGATAGATAGGTCTAAGGAATATGGTACCCCTTCAGATCCTTGGTTGCAAGTACATTCTACAAATGAAGGAATTGTTCATTCAATGATGATTGACGGGGCACCATCGGAAGATTACCACCATCGTTCCCATCTCCCAGATAGTAAAGAAGATTATTCCAGTGACCTTAATCATCCCTCAGTTTTTGATTTCCTATCAAATACTGTAAATACGGTGGATTCCGAGCAAAACCTATCCAATATTGAAGAGACTATTGCCATAAATATCTCGACCAAACCAAATGTTGTAGAGAATATTCATGTCGGAAAATCTTGTTCTTCTTCAGAACTGGAAGTATATTACGCTCTCTTTCACGAGTTCAGAGATGTCTTTCCATGGTCATATGATGAAATGCCAGGCATTGACTCGAGCATAGTTGAACACGAAATTAAGATGTATCCAGATGTCAAACCAGTACGACAACGACTTCGGCAGGTGCACCCCAAGAAAGCCACTACCATCAAGGCAGAAGTTGAAAAACTTTTCCATGCTGGTTTCATTTACCCGGTTCCTCTAACTGATTGGGTATCGAATATTGTTCCTGTAATGATAAAGCAAGGAATGATTAGAGTGTGCGTCGATTATAGGGATGTAAATCAAGATTTTCCAAACGACAACTACCCTACACCCTTTATCGACTAGATAATTGATGAATGCGCCGGATGTGAAATCTTCACATTTATGGATGGATTTTCCGGGTATAATCAAATAAATATCCACCCACAGGACCAGCCAAAGACTGCATTTATTTATCTATGGGGCACATTCACATACCACAAGCTACCTTTTGGTTTAAAGAACGCAGGGGAAACTTTTCAGAGGGCAATGAATTATGCCTTCCATGACATCAAGAACATCATTCAACCATATCTTGACGATCTTTCGACTCATTCGCAAAAGCAGACTGATCATCCGTAGCATTTGAGAGCGATATTTCTACGTTGCCAACATTACAAGATACGGCTCAATCCACACAAATGTGTGTTTTGTGTCAGTTCTAGTCGTTTACTTGGCTTTGTGGTCTCGAAGGATGGGATTCGTCTCGACCCATGTAAGGTTCAGGAAATCATTGATTTGCCTCCACCTTCAAATTTGCTTCAGATTTAGAAACTCCAAGGGAAAGAAAACTTTATAAGGAGGTTCATTCCAAATTACGCCAAACTTGCTAAAGATTATACGCGTCCATTGAAAAAATAAGTACCCTTCATCTGGGATCAGGTCGCGGAAGCTTCCTTTGATGCTCTAAAGGAATCCCTAATAAAAGCATCATTAATGTATGCTCCTGATTATCAAAAAGACTTTAACCTGTATCTGGCTGTAGCAGATACGACCATAGCAATGGTTTTAGTTCAAGAAGACAATGGAATTGAACATCCTGTCTATTATTTAAGCTGAAACTTAAATGATATGGAAAGTAAGTACTCCTATGTTGAAAAGCTAGCTCTCGCAGCTGTTCAAGCTGTACAGAGATTTCGACACTATGTCCTCTTCCGAAAAACTACCATTTTGTCAGATTGCAACCCCATGACTTATATCTTGTCGCGACAGTTACTGGGGGGGAAATATTCCAAATGGATAGCAATTTTGCAAGAGTTTGATCTGGAATTCATGAAATCCAAATCAAAGAAAGCCCTGGTTTTCGCGGAGTTAGTATGTGACTTCCTATCGTCATCCAACGATTCAACATCAAAAGAAACAATCGTGGATGAATATTTATTTATGATATCTTCAAGAGATCCGTGGTATGGAGATATAATCATCTATCTCCAGACCCAAACATATAGGTCTAATACCTCCCGCTCAGAGCAACGATGTACTCGATATCGAGCAAAAGACTACATGATCATCGGTGATATGCTATACCGTCGTGGTATCGATACAGTTCTGTGGAGGTGCCTCACCCATGAGGAGGCCGAAAATGTCCTGAATGATTGTCATTTAGGCGCATGTGGGGGGCGTCAATCTGGTTATGCTATGGCACAAAATATTTTATGGGCAGGATACTTCTAGCCAACAATGTTCAAATATTGCATAACCGCAATTAGAAGTTGCCATGCTTGTCAAATCTTCGATCGCAAAACCAGAATACCTCCCACACCTCTACAGCCAATAGTTGTTGTTGGGCCATTCGCCAAATGGGGTATAGATTTCATGACATGTAACCCCACCTCAGCCGGGGGCATGGGTATATCATAGTCGCAGTTGACTATGCCTACATTAAAAAATAGTGGCGAAATGACTGCTCTTTTCTTTTTCAATCATGTAGTCTCCAGATTCGGTGTTCCACAAACTATAGTCATAGACCATGGATCGCATTTTCACAATCACATGATGGTTGAGTTGGCTGCCAAATTAGGATTGTCCCATGATAGATCTACTCCATATTATCTGCAAGTTAACGAGCAAGTTGAGGCAATCAACAAAGTCCTGAAGCGCATGCTGCAAAGGATGATTGGAGTCCATAAACAGAGTTGGCACCTAATCCTGTACTCAGCCTTGTGGGCATACTAGACATCGGTGAGGAATGCGACCGAGTTTACACCCTTTCAGCTGGTGTATGGCCTGGAAGCAATCTTACCAGTTCAGTGTGAAATCTCGTCCCTCAAGCTCGCAGTTGACCTTCTCCCCGGAACTTTAGAAGAGGAGGCTCGTTTCTTGGAATTAATCCAACTGGATGAAACTCGTCGTGATGCCGCCTTGGCTAATGAAGCACATAAGAAACGAGTCAAGGTGCAGTTTCACAAGAATTTCAAACCCCGTGTCTTCTCAGAAGGTGACCTGGTCTTACTTTATGACCAGGAGTTCGACAAGTTGGGAGCAGGTAAGTTCCAGTATTTATGGATGGGTCCCTATATTGTTAAGCGTGTATTAGCAAAAGGAGCCTACAAGTTAGTGGATTATGATGGGATTCCACTGTCGCAACCCTGAAACGGGTTGTACCTTAAGCGTTATGAAACCAGCTCACAAAAAGATAGAAAAGAGAGATCCACGCCTTAGAATTCAGCCTCTTCGAGGGGGCAACCTCCTTTACATTACATAAATGAGCAATTCTTGGATGATACAAATGAAAAGACATCCTTTCTATATATAGGAGTCTAAGGGGTCATAACATAATCATAGCCGACATAACAATAATAATGTAAGGGCACAATAATAACAATAGTGGGATTCTATGGGGCACAATAGTAACAATATGGCACTACATGGGTACATCAATATAATAAGTGGGTTGTACTAATAGCCATAAGGGGTTACACTAGTAGTATAGGGGCCTAACATGCCCCTCTCCTTCAAAAAGCATTGTCCTCAACGCTTGAGTAGTTCTTGATGCTTTTGTATAAAATTCTTGTCCTCCCTTGTGGAATCTTCAGTGGGTAAGTTCTTCCACTTGATGAGAAACTCTGAAATTGATCGATTTCGTAGCTGTCGGGTTCTCGTTTCTGTGACTGCTCCAGGTTCCAATATGATTTTTCCTTCCTCTTCAATTTCTGGCAATATTGTTTGAATTGGGATCTTTTGCAACTTTTGAATAAGTGGCCGTACTTCTTCATCCTTCTTCCATTGAGCCCTTGCTTCGTTTATCCAATCTGGTTGGATAATAGAAATAGCACAAAACAATGCTTCCACATCCTCATCCTTGAAGAGTCTTCCCATTCGGTAAGGTTGCCATTTTTTAAGTGCATGTAGTATTGCCAACATTTCCTTCTCATAAATAGCTTGCTTGAGATGTAGCAATAAAAATACCCAATCACCTACATCAAAACGTTTTTCACTACGATGTTGATCTACCTGTTGCTTCGTTTGATTTTGCACCGAAGTGGTGTTATCCTTTAAAAGTTGGAGAACTTCTTGTTGATGCTCGATGTGATCTTTCACTGCTTGAACCTTTTTCTTCTTGATATGTCCTTCTATCTCTGGAGTTTGAGGAGTGGCAATTTCTTCCAATCTTTTACAAGATATGGTCGGATTCATTTCTTGATGCTCGATGTGATCTTTCACTTCTTGAACATTTTTCTTCTTGATATGTCCTTCTATCTTGATAGTTTGAGGAGTGGTAATTTTGACCAATGAATTACAAGATATGGTTGGATTCATTTCTTCTTTCTCGATGTGATCTTTCACTTCTTGCACCTTTTTCTTCTTTATATGTCCTTCTATCTTGAGAGTTTGAGGAGTGGTAATTCTTACCAATGCTTTACAAGATATGGTCTGATTCATTTCTTCTTTCCCTGGGGTGGAGTCCTGGCGTAGATCCTCTTCTTTTGATGTTTTTTGATCCTTTTCTTCCTCCTCTTCATATTCTATGTAAAATAATTTCTTCTCAGCACACTTATGACCTTTAGTGCATTTTCTATCACAATTGTAACAAAGCCCTTTTTCTCTCTTTTCTTCCAATTGTTGTGGTGTAACCCTTGTAGGTTGTGGAAGTCTAGGAGAAACAACACTTCCATCTTTATAGTTGTGAGGTGTATGCTTCCTGGTTTCCATAATTTTTATTTCCACTATGTCACAAATCCCTTTTACTCTTTCCAATTGTTGTGGTGTTGCTCTTTGTATCCTCATAATGTGCTATCATTTCCTCCGTGAAAATTGACCACGTAACAAGTCATTTACGAGAACAAATCCCTTCATACCATAAAAATTGATCAGGTTCTAAATATGAAGATGTAATACATACCTTTTGTAACAGTGGTACACCATGTAGATCAAAATATTGCTCCATTTGAAGTATCCAATTCACCGGATCCTTGCCATCAAACTTCCTCATCTTGCTTTTTCTTGATTTTAGGAACTCGATCTTGAAACAACTGTAACTCTGTACTTTCAGATCTTTAAGTTCTGAAATTGTGACTTGTAGTAGCCCTCTGTGTTCTCTTTCCAATGCCACTAGTCTGATCCAAATTGGATTCTCCAAGAAAGAGTTATGTGAAATCTCCCTCAGTGACTTGATTATAGACTAGTTTAGTAGAGCGAACTTGTGCAACATGCCACGAGTCACTGTTTCGACCTTTGGATCTGAAAAACGCATACAAGAAACTAAAGTCCGTCCTCTTTCTATACCTTCTTATGAAATTTCAATCCGATCCCTAGAGAGAAAGTTATGACGATTTTCCCCAGGTCATGTTATGAAACCAGCTCAAGAAAAGATAGAAAAGAGAGATCAACGCCTTAGAATTCAGCCTCTTCGAGGGGGCAACCTCATTTACATGACATAAATGAACAATTCTTCGATGATACAAATGACAAAACCTCCTTTCTATATATAGGAGTCTAAGGAGTCACAATATAATCCATCCGACCTAACAATAATAATATAAAACCACAAAAATAACAATAGAGGGATTCTATGGGGCACAGAAATAACAATATGGGGGTAATAGGGGCACAACAATATAAATAAGGGGTATAACTACAATAATAATGGGGTAATTACTAGTATTATAGGGACCCAACATGCCCCTCTCCTTCAAAAAAGTGTTGTCCTCAATGCTTGAGCAGTTCTGGGTACTTCTGCATAAAATTCTCATCCTCCCATGTGGAATCTTCAGCGGATAAGTTCTTCCACTTGATAAGATACTCTGAAATTGATCGATTTCGTAGCTGTCGAGTTCTTGTTTCTGTGACTGCTTCCGGTTCCAATATAATTTTTCCTTCCTGGTCAAGTTCTGGCAATATTGTTTGAACTGGGAGCTTGTTGCCTATAACCTTCTTTAAACATGAAACATGGAAAACTGGGTGCAATCGAGAAGCTGCAGGAAGCTCCAATTTGTATGCCATAGTACCAATCTTTTCCAACACCTTGTACGGACCATAATACTTTGGTGATAATTTATTATCCTTCTTAGCTTGCTTTAGGGACATTTGCTTATGTGGTTGTAGCCGTAGGAATACCCAATCACCTGCATCAAAAATTCTTTCACTGCGATGTTAATCTGCCTGTTGTTTCATTCTATTTTGTGCCAACACGAGGTTATCCTTTAAGAGTTGGAGGACATGTTGTTGATGTTCGATGTGATGTTCCATTGCCTGAACCTTAGAATTTTCTCTTAAATATGATGTGATTGATGGTGGTTGGTAACCATAAAGTGCCATAAATGGGGTCATTTTTGTTGCTGTATGGAAGGAAGTGTTATACCACCATTCAGCCAGAGGCAACCATTTGACCCATTGTGTCTGTTTATCAGATACAAAGCAACGAAGATATCCTTCCAAACATTTGTTTACTATCTCAGTTTTCCCATCAGATTGAGGATGATAAGATGAGCTATGAGCTAACTGAGTACCAAGACAAGAAAATAATTCTGTCCAAAAATTTCCAGTGAAAATGGGATCTCTGTCACTTACAATAATCTTTGGGTTTCCATGTAGCTTTTGAACTGTTTCCATAAATGCAGTAGAAACTGTACTGGCTTTAAATGGATGTGATAATGCACAAAAGTGTGCATACTTGGTAAGTCTGTCAACTACCACCATGATGACACTCTTTCCCTCAGACTTGGGTAAACCTGTGATAAAATCCATTGAAACCTCCTCCCAACGTTGGCTTGGAATGGATAAAGGTTGTAATAGACCCGGTGTCTTAATTGTTTCAACTTTATTTTGTTGGCAAACCAAACATTCCGCCACAAACTTTTGAATATCTGATTTAAGGCCATCCCAAAAAAATTCCTTCTTAACCCTGTGGTAAGTTTTTAAAAATCCTGAGTGCCCTCCTAAGGGAGAAGTGTGCAATTCCATAAGAATATTTTGTTTTAGCTGGGAATTCTTATAGGGGTATAAGTGATCTTTGTACCATAACGAATCATTTTTCCAGCTAAATGTATCAGAAGTACTGGAATCTTGTTGTAGCTTTCGAATAAGTGCCCACACTTCTTCGTCATTCTTCCATTCCTCCTTTGCTTCGTTTATCCAATCTGGTTGGATAATAGAAATGGCACACAACAATGCTTCCATATCCTCATCCTTTCTTGAGAGTGCATCTGCCACCACATTTTGCTTCCCTTTTTTGTAGATGATTTCAAAGTCATAACCCAACATCTTTGTGACCCACTTTTGTTGCTCTTCAGAGGATAATCTTTGTTCTAAAAAGTATTTAAGGCTATCATGATCCGTTTTTACCTTGAAGTGTCTTCCCATTAGGTAGGGTCGCCATTTCTTAAGTGCATGGAGTATTGCCAACATTTCCTTCTCATAAATAGCTTTGCTTAAAAACTTTCCCTTGATTGGACGACTTTCAAAAGCAATGGGTCTTTCATCTTGCATTTGAACATCACCATTTCCATTTCCTGAAGCATCACATTCCACAATAAAGGTTTTTGTGAAGTCCGGTGTAGCTAAGACCGGTGCTTGGCACATTGCCTCTTTAAGATGTTTAAAGGCCTTTGTTGCTTCCGGAGTCCATGAAAATGAATCTTTCTTCAATAATGTTGTTAGAGGTGCTGCTATTCTCCCATAATTCTTAACGAACTTGCGATAATACCCTGTCAACCCAAGAAATCCTCGCAGATGCTTTATGGATGTGGGGATTTTCCATTCCTTAATGGCTTTAATTTTGCTAGGGTCTACCTTAACTCCTTCATGAGATACAATATGACCCAAATATTCCACCTCCTGGACTCCAAAGAAACATTTGGATCTTTTTGCATATAATTGTTTCTCCTCCAATAGTTGTAGCACCTTGTCAACATGTTCAACATGATCCTTCCAAGACTTGCTGTAGATTAGTATATCATCAAAAAATACCAACACAAATTTTCTAAGGAATGGTTTGAAAATTGAATTTATCAAACCTTGAAATGTTGAAGGTGCATTGGTAAGGCCAAAAGGCATGACCAAAAATTCATAATGACCCTCATGAGTTCTAAATGCCGTTTTCGGAATGTCTTCAATCTTCATTCTGATTTGATGATATCCCGAACGAAGATCCAACTTGGTGAAGTAAATTGATCCATGCAATTCATCCAGTAATTCATCAATGACAGGAATGGGGAACTTATCTTTAATAGTGAGCTTGTTGAGCTCCCTATAATCTGGACACATGCACCATGATCCATCCTTCTTGTGCACCAATACTACTGGAGCTGAGAAAGAACTTTGACTCGGTTGAATTATACCAGCCTCTAGCATTTCTGCAACCATACGTTCAATTTCACTTTTTTGGACATATGGATATCTGTACGGCCTGATGTTTGGAGGAACACTTCCTGGGATTAGATGAATAGCATGATCATGATCACACATAGGTGGGAGACCTTTGGGAGTCTCAAATACCTTGGAATGATTGTCCAGGACTTTTTGGAGATCTGGAGAAATAGATGATTCCAATGTGGAAACATTTAGCGAACATAATTGTGCAATTACACCTCTTTGCTCCTTTTTTAGAAGCTTTGTCATACCATTAGAGCTGATTATCTTTCTTGGTTTCCCTGCAATACCCCTTAATTCAACTTCCTTTCCTTCCACAGAAAATTTCATGAAAGGTTCTTGAAAATTAAAAGCTATTGTACCCAAGGATTGTAGCCATTGGACTCCTAGTACAACATCAACACCTCCCATTGGAATGGAAAGCATTGGGCTAGTCAATACATATTCTCCCATGGATAGCTTGATATTATGGCACTTTCCAGAACAATTTATTGTTCCTCCATTTGCAATCATCACTTGACACTCTGGTGCTGGATATAGGAAGCAATTCAATTCTTTTGCTACCCTACAATGAATAAAATTGTGGGTGCTTCCTGAATCAATCAACACTATTACATTTTTCTTCTTGATTTGTCCTTCTATCTTGATGGTTTGAGGAGTGGTAATTCCCGCCAATGCATTACAAGATATGGTCGGATTTATTTTTTCTTCATCTAGGCTTTGTTCCTGGAATATATCGTCTTCTTTTGACCTTTCTTGCTCCTTTTCTTCTTCCTCTTCACAATCTATGTAGAATAATTTCTTCTCACCACACTTATGACCCTTTGTGTATTTGCTATCACAATTGTAACAAAGCCCTTTTGCTCTTTTTTCTTCCAATTTTTGTGGTCTCAACCTTGTAGGTTGTGGAAGACTATGGGCAACAACACTTCCGTCTTTATAGTTGTGAATGGTATGCTTCCTAGTTGCCATAATTTTGCTTTCCATTTTTCTTGCTAACCTGAATGCCTTCTCTAATGAACCAGGTTCCCAAAGGTGCACATCATGTTGGATATTATCCTTTAAAGACCCTATGAACACATCAATCCTATGCTCCTCTGGAATATCTTTTACCCTTATGTTCAATTTTTGGAACTCCTCAATGTGCTCCATTATTGAACCCTTTTGTTTGAGACTTATCAATTGGCTAAAAAAAGTGTTGCTTTTTGTATCCTCATAATTTTCTCTCAATTCTTCCGTAAAAATTGCCCAAGTGATAAATTGTTTACGAGAACAAAGCCATTGATACCATACAAACTGATTTGGTTCCAAATATAAAGTTGCCATACGTACCTTTTGTGTGTTTTGCACATTATTGAGATTGAAGAATTGCTCCATCTATAATATCCATGTGGCGGGATCCTTGCCATCAAACTTCCTCATATCGATTTTTGGAACATGGTGACTCTTCGATCCAACATTAGAGTCTATGGAATCATGATTAACATTTCTTTTGTTCTCATCATGAGTTTCCTTTAGTACTCTTTCACCCTTAGTGACCATTTCTTGTAGCAACTTATTCATATTTATCTTCAATTCTTCCATCTTATCATCCATGCCATCAATTTTAGCGTCCATGCCATTCACCTGAGCTTCCATGCCCTTTATCTTAGATTCCACGCCATTTATCTTAGCATCTGTTAGCTTTTGTGAGCGTGACATTTGTTGCACTTGTTCTTGTAATTTTGATATATCATGTAGCATTTCTTCCTCTTCTTCATGAGTCATGCTAGAGCTTTCAGGTTCCTTACTAGGTGTTTTCATTTTCTTTCCTCGGGGCATCAGTTACTGATAATAATGCTTTACTATGCCCTTTGAATTCCTTCAAACCAAGCTTATGCAAAAATTAAAAAAAAACTACACACCTTTTTTTTACTTTGTAGAAGCCTGATATTGAATCTGATGTATCTCTGTAATTTCGAATCATCCAGTTCTAAACTTGTGACCTGTAGTAGCCTTCTATGTCCTCTTTCCAATGCCACTAGTCTGATCCAAATTGGATTCTCCAAGAAAGAGTTATGCACAATCTCCCGCAGTGACCTGATTATAGACTAGTTCAGTATAGCGAACTTGTATGAAGTGCCACGTGTCACTGTTTCAACCTTTGACTCTGAAAAATATATAAACGAAAACTAAAATCCGTCCTCTTTCTGTACCTTCTTACGAAATTTCAATCCGATGCTCAGAACGAAAGTTATGACGATTTTCCCCAGGTAACCTGTTTTGAGTGTAATTCAAGAGTCTGCAAAAAGACCAACTTCCTCAGATCATATCTCCGAAAATATTGCGCAAAAAGCTCTGAAATTTGGACCCAAGGTTCAGCGCGATTGCTTCTCAAATGGGTTTTTTTTAAACTTCTGAAACATCACAGAAAAAAAGTTATAGTGAAAATGCCACGATGACCTGTTTGGAGCAGCGAAACCCTAGAATCCAAAGCTCTGATACCAAATGTTATGATACCAGCTCAAGAAAAGATAGAAAAGAGAGATCAACGCCTTATAATTCAGCCTCTTCGAGGGGGCAACCTCCTTTACATGACATAAATGAACAATTCTTCGATGATACAAATGACAAAACCTCCTTTCTATATATAGGAGTCTAAGGAGTCATAATATAATCCAGCCGAACTAACAATAATAATATAAAGCCACAAAAATAACAATAGAGGGATTCTATGGGGCACAGAAATAACAATATGGGGGTAATAGGGGCACAACAATATAAATAAGGGGTATAACTACAATAATAATGGGGTAATTACTAGTATTATAGGGACCCAACAGGTCACCTGTTTGGAATGTAATTCAGGAGTCTGCAAAAAGACAAACTTCCTCAGATCATATCTCCACAAATATAGTGCGAGAAGCTATGAAATTCAGACCCGAGGTTCAGCACGATTTCTACTCAAATAGGTTTTTTTTTTAACTTTTGAAACGTCGCAGAAAGAAGGTTATAGTGAAAATGCCACAATGACCTATTTGGAGCAGCGAAACCCTAGAATCCAAAGCTCTGATACCAAATGTTATGAAACCAGCTCACAAAAAGATAGAAAAGAGAGATCCACACCTTAGAATTCAGCCTCTTCGAGGCAGAAACCTCCTTTACATTACATAAATGAGCAATTCTTGGATGATACAAATGAAAAGACCTCCTTTCTATATATAGGAGTCTAAGGGGTCATAACATAATCATAGCCGA
The DNA here is from genome assembly GCA_031772625.1 of Pinus tabuliformis. Taxonomy (NCBI): domain Eukaryota; kingdom Viridiplantae; phylum Streptophyta; class Pinopsida; order Pinales; family Pinaceae; genus Pinus; species Pinus tabuliformis. Next base: position 151,214,214 of record CM062816.1, read on the forward strand.
CATAACAATAATAATGTAAGGGCACAATAATAACAATAGTGGGCTTCTATGGGGCACAATAGTAACAATATGGGCACTACATGTGTACATCAATATAATAAGTGGGTTGTACTAATAACCATAAGGGGTTACACTAGTAGTATAGGGGCCTAACACGTTACTATGCTTGACTCAGTGTAGTAACCTATTCATATGCTTTTGTTACTCTTTTTTTTCGCTAAGAGTAATCGTTTTGGTTAGGTAATCCACTTTTGCATTTTTTTCAGATGTCTAACATATTGGAATCATTTTTTGAATACGCCAACGGAGCAAGTCATAGTTCGCAGAACCTATCTTCTGCGGCCTGCGCCATATTTGATCCAAGTGGCGAGTTAGTAAGTTTCAGAGGGGTATGTATTGGTCGAACAACGAACAAAATTGATGAATATAACGCGTTGATAGAGCTCCTCTCTAATGCCATTATGCATGGCATACGCCGACTTGTCATCAGGCTAGACTCACAACTCGTCATTCTACAGCTCACCGGCATCTATTCTGTGCGGAACCCAGCTATCTATCGTATGTTCCTAAGGGTCAAGATTTTGGAAAGACAGTTCGATTCTATACAATATCAACATATTTCTAGAAACTTAAACATAGTGTTCTGTGTCCAAGACAAAATTGGTCAAATGACCCAAAAACTCAAAATGCTAGGGGGCACCCTAGTCTAATGATGCTGGTGATAACAAGTCACTGCCTGTGCAATCATGCATAAAAGCCTAGTCCATTGACTCGGCATGCCAGTAGTATGTCGCTGTAATCTAAGAGGTAGCTCGTCAGTCCTCACATCCGGGATACCAAGGGTGAGACCCTCGATCTGATCCTGCAGAACTGCAAGAGTCTCGGCCACATCTAGGTCGCAAAGGACAACCCTCCCTACAACCTCTCCTGCTGGAACGGCAGCTGGTGCTCTCAGGCGCACTGCTGGTCGCACTGGTCTGATATCTGCATGAGCACATGAGTTTTGATTAGTCTTGATAAAAGAAAGCACAAGAACATTATAAAAGCAATAAACAGGGATATGGTCAGAGATTTTACCTATAACACCCCACTGCTCGCCAGCCGGCAGCACCAAATCTGGGTCACCCCGGAAATCCATACCAGCATATGGACACTCGGCATAAACCATCTCCTGACGGTTGAACCACTCGAAGAAGGCATCAAAGAAAGAAACCTGCAACTGACCAGCATGTCGGGCCATAAGGTCAACCCATCTCTGCATCCGTGGCTCAGTCAGTGGTGGAAAACCAAGTGAAATGTACTGTGGCTGCATCAGTGGGATCTTCTCCAAGGTGAAAGCAGTCAAAATAGAACCATAGCCAAAGTTCTTGGATCTTCCGTTTTTCACCTTGGTAAGTTGTTCTTTTATCACCAGAAGTACTGCATCACACCAGTTGAACACCTTTGGTTCGAGGCATTCCAAGGCGTACTGCATATAGGACTTATTGGCCAAGTGAAGAGCCGCACTACCAGCCAGTCTAGCAAAGGTGAATAAAATAGTCCTCAAGGACCAGTCAGTGACATCTCGGATATTGATCTTGCCGTCCCTGCTCAACTGAGATCCTTCTCTATAGTATCGACAAATATAATCCCTCATGGATTCGCCCCCACGGGCAGAACCTAATAGTGAGAGAGGGGCACCATGCCTCGATTGTTAGGATATTCCGACACATAGGATATAGTTAAGTTCAACTTGGTCTAGTATAGAGTTAGGTTAGAGTTAGGTAAAGTGTGTTTCTTTACCGTTGTACATTTTGTAACTTACAATCCGACGGTCACGATATGTAGTGATCCGACGGTTCACTCTCACCTCGGTATTACCGACACTTGATCCGTGGCTTGACACCCGATTGGTCCATGAGTTCTATTTAAAGCGCATGGAGGGTCATTGTTCGGGTAATCCGTGCATGAGAGAAGCTTATGTAAATTTTCATTCTTTGATTAATAAATTGCCTGTAGTACCCACGTTGGGACAGGCCGTGGATTGTTTCCCTCCTTGCACTCTGAGGGTTTTAACCACGTCAAAAATACTGGTGTATTGATTTGAGATCTGGTTGTGAGCGGTGTCCTTTTGGTATTCTTTCTGTGGAACTTACCCTGTAAATTCCTACATGGTATCAGAGCTATTTGAGGGCCACGTCCGTTGGTGATCCAAATCTGAAGCCGGTAGAACTGCATGCGGCTGTCGTTTCCTAGATCTGCTGTTTCTGACTGCTTTCGGGCTGAGAGGACTGCTCTGTTGCGTTCGGAGCATCTGTTCCAGTGAGGAACCCCTTTCGTTTCACACGAAAAGGTTTCCGGTAGCCCTAGCTGCGTCATTTTTCGGATCGGGAGGTATACAGTTTTTTTTTGCAGTTTACTGTTAATTTCTCTCTACTTATTTCGGTCTCAGTTTATTTAGCCTATTTTTTAACCGGATCTATACCTTTCATTTCTGCGTATGCTCTTTACCCTGCGACTCTATGCGATCTAGGCAAATCAGAAACAGAAAGGAAGGATTTTTCTCATGCGTATGCTCTTTTCCCTGCACCTTAGTGTGATCTCGGAAAATCAGAAACATTGAGAAAAATATTTAGTTTTTCGGCTAAAGCTAACCTTGAGATTTTTTTTTAAATTTCTAGTTTTTTGGCTAAAGCTAACTTCGAGCCGCAAGGTTCGTTTTTCTTTTCATATTCGTGTTGGGTTTTGTGTTTTGTGTTTTGTGTTTTGTAGGGAAAAAGAGCTTTCTCAAGACAAGCACGCAAACCAAGGCCCCCCCCTCTCTCTCTCTCTCTCTCTCTCAAATTTTTTGTATAGATCAATTGGTTCAAAGCTATTTTAAGAGAGTAGAGGTCTTGGGTTCAAGTCTCCATTTTGTGGGGGCGGATTTTTTTTCATTCCCGCACATTCGCGCACTTTGCCGGCAACGTCAACAATTTTTTTTCAAAAAGCCATAACTTCTTCATCCGGAAGCCTTTTTCAGAGCCGTTTTTTTTTAAACCGCCTATTTTTTCGAGATCTATCCGTTGGTACACTTACTTTCAGCATCTTCAGCTTCAATTTTTTTTAAAAATGGAAAGTCCATGCCAAGTCATTCTTGACAGCACTAACTACTTCCAATGGGTAGAATACATGGAAGATTTACTTAGAAGTAAAGGTCTCTTCAGAATAGCCACAAACCAAGAGAAGAAACCAAAAGATGAAGACAAGGCGGCAAAATGGGAAAATAGACAAGATCAAGCACGTGGTTTGATAGGGATGTCTATTTCTCCTGATCTTAGATTCCACATTGCAGGACTTGAGACTCCTCATGAAGCATTAGAAAAACTTGCTAAAGTTTTTGGGATTAAAAATGAAATTAGAGCCCATCAACTTGAAAATGAGCTGCTTACTTTGGATCCTAATAATTTTTCTTGCATTGAAGATTTCTTGTCCAAATTCAAGACCCTTAGATATCTCTTGGAAGGTGTTAAAGTTAAGAAAGAAGATGGTAACCTTATTTATTACATCCTTACTAAGTTGGGACCAGCCTACTCTGTATTTGTTTCCACTTTCCATTCTACAAGGGAAGCTTTCATTTGTCAAGGACAAGAATACAAGGCCCCTTCCTTTGACTCCTTTTGTGATTCCTTAATAAGAGAACAAGAAAAACTCTTACACCTTGGTCTTCTTAATCTTGGAAACTCTTCCTCGAAAGCGTTAGCCGCCCAGCAGCAACCAAATTCAAAGAATCCTAAGAAGTCATATCCTCAAAAGAATGGTCCTAAACCATCTCAGCCTCAAAATGAAAGATCATTTCAGCAAAATGATAAGACCAATAAAAACAAATGGAAGAAGACTGATAGACATTGTAACTTTTGTAATCGAGATGGCCACTTAGAATCTAAATGCTTTAAGAAGATGGAAGCCTTGGAAGCCGCAATGAAGAAACATAACATCCATGTGGAGCCTACTTCAACTTCAACTTCCGGAATGGCACTTTCTGCATGTCATTATCAATCATCTCAGTCTGGTTATGCATTAAATGTATCTTCTTCTTCTTCTCATTCTCATGAGTGGCTCATTGATTCTGGAGCCTCTTGTCACATGGCCAAAAACCAAGCCATGTTTTCTTCTTTAAATGAATGTAACACCAAAAATATATATATTGGTGATGATAGATCTCTTAATGTTGTAGGGACTGGAACTGTTCATCTAGACAATGGTCAGTTTAATGATGTATTATGTGTTCCAACCTTATCCTGCAACCTTCTATCTGTCTATCAGATAACTCATTCAGGTGAAGGTAAAATTGTTGAATTTTCACCTCATGATGTTGTAATCAAGGATCTAAAAGATCCTAAACAGATTCTAGCTACTGGTCTTGCTGATGATTCCAAAAGGTTGTATAAGTTTCACAACTTTGGTCATCAAATCTTCCCTCAGTATTTGTTGCTCATAATGATGAAGTGAGCAAACTTTGGCATGAGCGATTTGGTCACTTAAACTATCGCTCCCTTCAGCATCTATGTAAAGAAAATATGGTGACAGGTCTTCCTATGGTATCTTGCAGAGATGGTGTTTGTTCCGGATGTGTACTCGGAAAACATCATCGGGACAGTTTTGACAAACGTGCCTCTTGGCACGCCTCAGCCCCTTTACAGCTTGTGCACAGTGATTTATGTGGTCCTCTTCCTGTTGCTTCATTCTCTGGCTGCAAGTACTTCGTTAACTTTCATTGATGATTTCTCCAGACGCACTTGGGTATACTTCTTAAAACTCAAGAGCGAAGTATTTAACACCTTTTTGGCCTTCAAAGCATTTGTTGAAAAACAATCTGGACATCAAATTCTTAAGCTAAGAACTGATAATGGTGGAGAATATGTTAAAAACACATTCATCAACTTTTGCACCGAAAATGGAATTCAAATGCAACATACTGTTCCATACACTCCACAACAAAATGGTGTAGCTGAAAGGAAAAATCGCACCTTAAAGGAAATGGCTAATTGTATGCTGCAATCTAAAGGACTCAGTCTTAGTTTTTGGGCCGAAGCAATTAATTGTGCAAATTATAAAATCAATCGCACTCCTACTAAGGTTCTAGAGAATATCACTCCAGAAGAAGCTTGGAGTTCCATTAAACCAGATGTAAGTCACTTTCGTGTGTTTGGAAGTGAAGCATGGGCCCATATTCCAGATGAAAAGCATAAAGCTTTAGAACCTAAGAGTGAGAAATGTACTTTTGTTGGATATTCTGAAGATGTAAAAGGTTATAGACTTATTCCATTTAAGTCCAAAAATGTTATCATTAGAAGAGATGTAAAATTTGATGAAAATAAATCGGCCTGCGAGCCTAGTCCGGCGGATGTGCCACCTCTTCCTCTCTCTTCTACTTTTGAAAACATTTCTTCTTCAGATGATGAAAGCGAGGATGATAATCCTCCCCCACCTTCTCAGGATCCTCAACTTCCAAGATGGGTCCGTGCTACTCGGGATGCAGCAGGTGATCTTGCCAGTGATCCTACAGATCAGCGACGTACACGTTCTCAGTTTGAAAGAGCCTCTTCTTTACTGGCTCAAGCTCCAGTAAATCATGATCCTAACACTTTTGCAGAAGCTTCAGGCCATCCACATTGGGAAGCAGCTATGAATGAAGAATATCATTCATTGATGACAAATGATACATGGGATCTTGTTCCTCTACCAAAGGGACGCAAACTTGTTAGATGTAAATGGGTTTACAGAACCAAGTATGGACCAGATGGGAAAGTTGATAAACATAAAGCTCGCCTCGTTGCTAAGGGCTTTTCACAGGTCGAAGGCATTGACTACACTGAAACCTTCTCCCCTGTTGCCAAAATGAACTCTATCCGCCTTGTTCTTTCCCTTGCTGCCTCTTTAAAATGGGAAGTCCATCAAATGGATGTTAAATCTGCCTTCTTGCATGGGGACTTGCAGGAAGAAATCTATATGGAACAACCCATTGGCTTCATACAAACAGACTCCAGCCTTGTTTGTCGACTTAAGAAATCCCTTTATGGCCTCAAGCAAGCTCCTCGGGCTTGGTATGCCAAAATGGATAGCTTTCTTTTAGAATCTGGATTTTCTAGGTGTCATTCTGACAATACTGTCTACACCAAGAAAGTGGGAAACTCTCTTATCATCCTTGTTCTTTATGTTGATGATCTTATTCTTACTGGTAGTGATCCCAACCTTATAAACCATGTGAAGTCCAGCCTTAAAAAGAAATTTGAAATGACAGACTTAGGACACTTACACTATTTTCTCGGTCTTCAAGTCTTGCAATCCCAAGAGGGTATTTTCCTTTCCCAGTCCAAGTATGCTTGTTATATTCTTCGTCATTTTCACATGGAAGACTGTAAGCCAGCCCCTTCTCCCTTTCAGTCTGGAGTCAACCTTTCAGTCTCTTGTACTTCTCCTGAAGTTGATGCTACCTTATACCGTCAACTTGTCGGAAAACTCTTGTATTTAACCCATACTCGTCCTGATCTTTCCTTTGCTGTTGGCCTTGTTGCTCGTTTTATGCAAAACCCCCGTGAAAGTCATTGGAAAGCAGCTAAAAGAATACTTCATTATGTTCGAGGTACAGTACAGTTTGGGATTCATTACAGTGCCAAAGCAGCTCCTCTGTTAGTTGGTTTCACTGATTCTGATTGGGCTGGTGACCCTGATGATCGGAAGTCTACTGCCGGTTATGTCTTCACTCTTGGTTCAGGACCTATTACATGGGCTTGTAAGAAACAGGCTGCCATTTCTCTTTCATCAGCAGAAGCAGAGTATCGTGGTGCCATGGAAGCTAGTAAGGAATCCTTGTGGCTTCGTCAGATCCTATCAGAGTTTGGCTTTGAGCAGCAGCATCCAACCACACTTTGGTGTGATAATCAAAGTGCCATTCAGCTATGCAAAGATCCAGTCCAGCATCAGCGTAGCAAACACATTGAACTACACATGCACTTCATCAGAAAGCTCATTCATGACCATGTTCTTGAAGTGCAATATTGTCCAACAGATGATCAGGTTGCAGACATCTTCACAAAGGCTCTCACAGAGGCGAAGTTCACTAAACTTCGATATATGCTTGGAGTTCAGGAAGTTGTCACTAAGGGGGGATAGGCTCTAGTGCCTCCTTCCTTCTCCTATTGTTTCATATTTGTAAATCCTTCAATCCTATCCCAAGTTGTTCTTAAGGGGGGATGTTAGGATATTCCGACACATAGGATATAGTTAAGTTCAACTTGGTCTAGTATAGAGTTAGGTTAGAGTTAGGTAAAGTGTGTTTCTTTACCGTTGTACATTTTGTAACTTACCATCCGACGGTCATGATATGTAGTGATCCGACGGTTCACTCTCACCTCGGTATTACCGACACTTGATCCGTGGCTTTACACCCGATTGGTCCATGAGTTCTATTTAAAGCACATGGAGGGTCATTGTTCGGGTAATCCGTGCATGAAAGAAGCTTATGTAAATTTTCATTCTTTGATTAATAAATTGCCTGTAGTACCCACGTTGGGACAGGCCGTGGACTGTTTCCCTCCTTGCACTCTGAGGGTTTTAACCACGTCAAAAATACTGGTGTATTGATTTGAGATCTGGTTGTGAGCGGTGTCCTTTTGGTATTCTTTCTGTGGAACTTACCCTGTAAATTCCTACATCGATAAACCAGTCAAAAAGTAGATGTCCACGATAGTCAAGGGAATGGATTTGCCTCTGATCTAGAACACTTGGTTGGTAGGATCCCATGCATCGAGGAAATATTGCAACAAGATGATTTGTTGCCTCATGCTAGATATGTGAAAGAACTTGAGCAAACCACAATTTACGCAATGCAATTACCATGCCCGAATCATGTAAGGCAACCATGTCCTCTTCTTCATGCTCGCATTCTCACCATGTAACAAGTATTTTGCTCCGATGAATCTTTGAAAAACAAACAAGAAAAGAGTCAGGATCCTGATTTGGCAAAAAACAAGCAAAAATTCCATGAAAAACAGTGCAAAATTTTTCCTCCTTGCGACCATCGCACCCCAGCTGTGTACTGGGTAAGATGCATACAAACTAGCCAATGGCCAGCCTAGTATGCATCGCACCTTTCGATGTACAAAGGGTGCGATGGGGGAAGAATGAATTGTTCAAACCCCAGGGGCTTAGAAAGTCAGGGAAACATGCTCAGAATTCAAAAAAGAAGGAATGCAATTGAAGAGCTCAAGTTTAGCTCCTACCTGGTCCAGACGGTGCCACGAATTGTCAACAGAATCTCCCAGAATCAGCTGGTGAAAATCAAGGGGGAAAACACCTCCAAAGCTCCAACAAATCCAAATTCAAATGAAATGGTAAAATGAGGGGTAAAAACCACTTTTAAATTACTTTTCACGTAATTTGAGTAGGGTATTAGTGTTTTAACTCATTTTTCAAGCATGTATTCTCATTTCTAATCAGTTTGATGGAGCAATTGAACAGGTAGTATGACCGTCAAAAGAACATAGTGTTAACGGTGAATCGAATATCAATGACCATTATCACGAGCAGTTTTACGCAAAGTTCAAGCTCGTTAAAAATTAAACCTAAGCAATGAGCATATGTTCCACCAGAGTTTAAGCTCATTAAAAAATGAACCAACCTCTGGTAAATAACCATTGTGAATGCACTATCATTAGCTTTTGAGCCTTGGTCACATCTTATCATCACCTCCACTCTGTTTTAACCAGTCATATGCCTCCATTTGATTGTTTACCCTTTTGAGGAACAACTGCAATGAGTGATTCTGTTAGCCATCCTCTTAACACTGCCGTGATTGAAAAATTCTAAACCTTACATGGAAATAGCTGCTACTTGAAAATATCACCCGTTCCTCAAAAAACGAGTCTCCTTTAAGCTCTTTTAAAGCTATTAGCCTCTCCAGCTCGTTAAAGCTATTGGAAGTGCTATCCCTCCTCTAGATTTTAATATTTTTGGACCTAAGGGATCTTTACACAAAAAGATCGAGCGCTTGTCTTGTTCGACTCATTAAAACTATCAAAAATTCATCCCTTTCATATTGTTTTATACTATTTCGGACTTAAGGGATTATATGATGAAAAAGGATTACTGGAGTCTCCTTTCCATCCCTTTTCAGACTCTCTAAAATTGAAAAAGGACCGAGTTATCTTTGTCGTTAAACTCATTAAAACCAATAACGACAAACTTGTCCATGTAGACAAGAACGAGTTTCAATGTCGCTAGGCTTGTTAAAACATAGCGACGGGTTTTTCCGAAGGGAAAATTATAGAACAAGCATATGTTATCCTCCTCAAGCTTGATAAAAATAAAGAGGTACTGGTCAAAAATGACTGGGGAAAAATTGGGAAGAAAACTTGAAGAAACTTTAGTGGTAGCAACTCGCTCTTGAACATGACACTTTCACTCCATCGCCATGATTGAGTCGGGTTGGGTTATTCCATTTGTTGATCATATTACCATTGGTCCATCGTACCATCCATTCTTGGGTTTAATGCTACAAATCCACTTTAGTGTTGCCGATATGTTCAAGAGAAGTCGCTCAGAGAATTCACCAACCCAGCTTGTGTCTCATCCACTACAATACCTTCATGCTTCATTCTTTCATGATCGCCACCCTAAACCTTATATCATCAGATTGTTTTCACCTCCACAAGATCATTTTCTCTGTTCCGTGTCGTAGATGTGGGATTCATTAAGGCCCTCCTACGACGGGTCACTTCTTGTCGACGACAGCTCATTATCCAAGAAGTCAATCTAGGAACAACCCCTTCAGTACTTTGAAGCTTGCATGCCTCAATGGCAAGTTTCTCACTTCCGGCGACAGGTTTACATCAATGGCCTTCGACTGAAATATTTTGCGTGGTGTTCGATGCCAAGTCCATTTTTCACACCACGTGAATTGTACTGTTGTACCTTGAGGGTCATCATCATTATCGGTGATTCCTCTCGCGCCTGTTAACATCTTACATCATTGGCTAGTAATCAGGCGATGTCTTTCAATGTTTGACTCCAGAACATATTTTCACATGGATCGACTTATACTTTGGGTGAAGATTGAACGAGTTTGAAGACCCTGGATCTAGTTTCATGCATCCGGGCTGCGATATATTTAGGAAAATAAAGACATCAGATGTACATCATTACTGCACAAATGATCATCTGAATCAAAGGATGATGGCTCTATCAGAATCATCAGTCTGCCACATAGACGGTTGTATGTCCTATGTACATGAAAATGAATTTATAAAGCTGAGCATGGGAATTCCCACCTCAGCTAGATCAGGAAAATATTATGAAGATAATGTATTGTATTGTATCTTATTACAGGTCGCCTTCCAATTCGAAAAACCTCAGATCCTCATGATAAAGCATTTCACCCGACATCAAAAGATTTTTGACCTCATTCTTTAGGGGGCAATTGTTATAGACATATTTAGGCACTTCAACCCCAATAATATATGTCCATAAACGAAGGGCTTCTGAGTCTCTTAAAGTGTTGTTTCACACCCTAAAGGAACAAGGTCAGCTGATTACATCATCTCCCAAAAGTTCTCCATGGAAAATTGCTCAGAACTGGTCAAAACTGGACCATACAGACTGCTCAGTGCTAAGGGTGCCATGCATCTCACCTGCCACATGCAAAAAGTGCGATGCATACTGGAAATCCCTTCTGGAGGGTACGATGGGCAAGAATAGACAAATGGCAGAGACAGTTTGCAGGGTGGATGATCATGGAATCTTCCATAAACTTCTCCTGTGACACTTGCCTCTCTGAATTCGCCCAGGGATGAGTAAGAGTTCATGAATCTCCAAGTGGAACTAAGAACTATCAGAGATAGGACACTAATCAAAATCCCAGAAGCTAACTCACCCTCCTGCAAACATCTATATATGGAGCCCTCATCCCAGAGATCCAGAGGCTGGAATCTTGTATTTTGTAAGGAAGTGTTGTTGGTTTCTTGGTGGAACATCATAGTGTTGGGTGATCTAAGCTTTTCATGAGGTGAAGAAGGGCTTTCATGCTGGGAGGATGACACTGGGTCAGATCAATGGGTTGTAATCCTCTCTTCTACTCTTTCTATCAATAAAGCTATTCAAGTTTTCCTCCACATTCTTGTATGTTTGATGATATATGCATTTGTGTGGTCAATATATATCTGGTCCTATATTTTTTATGATTGTAGATATCTGTACTTTGATGGTGTTATGTTGCTTTGACTTTACAGGTGCTCTTTGAAGCGGGGTAAGCAAGGAAGGAGCGGCAAAGATCTATTAGAGGGGAGAAGAAACAAGCAAGGAACCAAGCGAAAGACTAAGGTTGGTACTCTGCTTCTCTCCCATCTACTTCTCATAAAGGAAAACGAAAGTAACTTTAGTTTGTTTGTTTCTAAGATAGCTACCTGTCTTAGTGGGACTAGCAGCGCTGCATGGACACTAGATTTCCCGATAACACTCCACCCACCTGTTTCTCAAAAAATCACAAATGCATAGGTAATTCCAAGACCAACTGGCTCACCCTAGAGATATCCCATGAAGGACAACAAGACTTCAGAGAAAAGCAGAGGCTTGTTGCTCTCCTCTTTTCTGTGCTGCCTCCTATAGTTTGACTCTCCTTTTGTAGAATTTTGAGCTCTCTCTCTTCCCATTGAAGTTTGAGATTTAATTTTGTCCCTTGAAAGAACTGAAACATCATAGTGCCTTTAAACACAACACTTATATGCCTTTCGGGTGGGCCCCACTGGACACACCACCCCACTTACCATCTCCTGACATTGCCCAAACTGCACGTTTGGCTCTCGTTGGGTTCCCTATACCAAACTTACATGGAAAGTGAGCCCCTCCTTTCCATCTCCTCATTTTTCTAAAGTCTAACCACTAATTACCACTGGTACCAGCACACATCATCCTAATTAAACTATCTCGACACCTTCTCTTACATAACCTCCTCATTTCTCTGGGGGTCGTAGTATTAGGATGACCTCACTGTGGGTCCTCCTTCTACCAGTGGGAACCCTAACAAGCTTTCATGTAAGGCCAATGAAACCTTTCTATGCCATTCTGTTAGGACCCTTCCAGTCCACTCCAATGAGCTCCCTTTTCTAACGATAGGGCCCTACTACCCAACTTGCATGGATGGCAAGGTCATATGGCCTCCTCTCCCATTGTTCTTCCTTCCCACTCTTGGTACCATCGCATGCTAACACACGTCATCCCGCTTATCTTACCCTAGTGCTTCCTTTGTTGCTCTTCTTTATTCCTCAGAGGTATCCTCGTTGGGCTGACTCAGTAGGTGGGCTAGTCCCCAACCAATAGCATCATGGAAATAGTGTAGACCTTGCCATGCACCAACTTGTGTAATCCCACCAAGCCTTACTCGACGCCTTCGAATATTACCCACTAATGTTCCTTCGAGGTGGGAATGCCAGGGTGACATCAAGTGCTGTCATCCCGCCTTTTTATCCTGACACTTCTTAGAGCATTACCCCTTCATCCGTCTGGGCTAAACCTCTGGGATTATGTGGACTATGGGCCAACCCTCCATCCAATTGAAACATTGTGCAACACATGTCCTTCCACTACATCGTCCCTTTGTTATAACTTGACTCTCCTCTACCTATGCCCTTAGAAATGTTCCTTGGTGCACCTGAGTGGGCCGACCTGTCATGAGGGTCCACCTCTAACCAATCACGTAGCTTTTGGGATGTCATGTTCGCCATATCATCCTAGTTGGTTCTATCCCAGTTTGTCCCCATTTCTTCCCTAACAATCATCCAGGGTAACCCTTTCAGGTTCCACTTGTGGCCCACGTCGATACTCTCACGAGAAATCGCATTAGGGGGAATTTGACAACGCCAATGCGAAACATCCTCGTCTAAGATTTTGATCAGTTAAGGATACGAGTTCCTAGTTATTTCTTATAAGTTCTGGGCTTTGCCCATCTTGCACCACTTAAATCCTTCCTTCAATCTCTTCCATGGCTTGACTAAGGAACCTTGGCCTGACCTTATGTGATGTATCAAATGGGAATCTCTACTATCACCCCAAAAACAAGTTTCTATTTTTCATTGACCTCCTTGAGTCGGTCCTTTCAACCATGGCTCAGTATTAGAGGTCTGATAAACCTCCATATCAACACTAGGGCTTCATTCCAACATTGATGGTTTATTAAGACATTCTATGGTGCTACCCCTCCTTAGCTTGGGCAAATGTCTCTCCAATGGGTTTCTGGCCCTTTTACATTCCCTCTTCTCGGACAGGGAATTCTAGGCATGTTATCATAAGCTCCCATACAATCCTTACCTACCATGGACTTGGTGTGGGTTCCTGAAAGGTCTCCACCTCGCCTACCACACGCTGACAATGAGAGAATCCATAACAAGCTTGCAAGCGGCTCTATGGCACTACATCAAGCCTTATGGTGCCTAACCAACAACACTAGGATGCTAATGGAAGACATCTAGGCACTACAAACACATGGTTAAGGGATTGTTTTAGGTAAATTTTATGGGCATGATTGGACCCCAAGGGAAACAACCCTCAACATTAATACAAAGCTTGTCGTGCGACACAAGTTACAACTTGTAACTTAGAAAATAAATTGATGTGAGTGGATGCAAACCATGCTAAGTAGATGGTCTTCCTTCTAATTGTTTCATATTAATAAAAAGGGCTTATGAACCTATTGTTTCCAATTTTATTCTAAGCTCTTATGGCCTTGCTATAGCCTATAGCATGGCACAATGTTTCTATGTCATTTATTAACGTGTGGTTTACAACACACGTAAACATTTCCTTCATAATAAAGTTCAGTTTAGTGATAGACCATAATCCTCGTTATCATGTGGTTTATGACACATTTTGTGCATCACATAATCCATGATCAACATCATAAAGCTATTCACATGGCTCTTTATTTCTAGCTTAGAATCACACACTCATTTTACTTAATAGTATCATTTGTTTAAGAAAAAAACACATATTCATATATATTTAACATATTAGGCCATCTCTACATAAAGGTGCATCCACATGTTCATACATCCACATCACACCATAGACCCAATTATTCAAACCTGAGAAACAATCCCCATTGGCTTCATGGGGTCAAGCATTTCACTAGTGCAATCCCAACGTTAGCACCAGTGAACCCTTCCTACACTAGAAGGTTGGCATCAAACCATCGATCCTATGGAACATTCATTCTTATCAATACGTCCCCATATGGGTCATTACATGTTAATTGGCACATCTACATAATGACTTAAGACTTATCATGCAAACCACTAACCTACCATTCATTCACATTTTAATATGGAACCCATACAAGGTTTACACATGAGAAATAATTATCTTTAATTTATAATGAAGATGGGAAACTAACTTTGAGACTTCAACTGTCCACCCAACCATAGGCAAACTATAGCCAAGCTACTTGCAGTTGTCATCCCCGAGCCAGATTCTAAGGGGATGAGGGGGTCTTGCTCAAGGGAATAAACATGAATCTATTATCTGAAATAAGGACTCTAGAGGTTCTTCTTCCTCCACCCACCAATTTCTCAGCAATTCACAAATGCACAGGGAGTTCCAAGACTGACTGCCTCACCCTACAACTATCCAATAAAGGAAAAAAACACTTCAAAGAAAATAGAGCCTTGCTACTCTCCTTTCTTCTATTTTTCCTCTTGCAGTTCAACTGCCCTTCTGCATAATTTCAAGCTCTCTCTCTACCCATTGAAGTTTGAGATCTAATTCTCTCCCTTGAAATAATTGAACCTCCTCTCCTTTATTTCTCCTTCCTTGAATGAGTCTGAATGTGTCTCGTGTCTCCCTCCATCAATCTGAACTAGTCTCCTCTCCTTCTATTTTCTGTTGTTGCGTAGTTCCCTGCCAATACTCTATCTTTCATTAATTTTCTTGTTATTTTGTTTTTTGTTTTGCCTTGTTTTGGTTTCCAAGCTAAAATGAGCTTGTCCCTAGTGTTGCATCCCATTTAATTTCCTACAACAATCCCATTCCATAGACCATCCCTGGACATTCAATTCTCAACAACCACCCCTTAATGGTTGTCATATACTTTAGATTTTTCGTCTGTTCAACAAGTAAGATGAATTTGCAAAGCAATTTGACCTGCCCCAGACCTCTTGGGTTTTGTGTCCCTTACTCAGCCCATTTAATTTTAAAATCCCATTACATGATGAGATTACATGGACAAATCAATCCATTCATGGTTGGGATGTCACAGACCCCTCCCGCTTGGGGGAACACTGTCCTTGGTGTTCTTTTTCCATATAAACAAAGGAAACATACTAAATAGAGAAACAACAATGTATTGTCCTTGGATATTTATATTTACAACATTTTCAATTATTTACATATCATATATTCATACTTGTGTGCCCGAAAACTAAGCAATCATAAAAGACAATTTAAATCTGATCAACAATTTTATGTGGCTCTTTGCAATTTCCTGGTGCTTTTGCTGCACCAAATTCGGCTTGGATTCTTTCCTTTGTTCTGGAGGGTAGTATGCCTCCAATATCCAACACTATTTTCCTTGTAATCCTATTCCACCACCAAATAGTTCCTCACTCATTACTTCCTATACAACCCGAATATGCTTTTAATTCCAATCAGCTATGCTCATGACCAAGAAATCCAAATTTTATATTTTGGCCTTCCCTTCTCTGCTTCTCAATCCCTCGAGTAATCTGGTTACTCTCATTTTGTGTAGTCACTCACTTTCCAAGTTTAGGAATCCCTTTCTCTACTTCTCATTCCCTTGGGTGATACATTCCTTAGCAAGGCTTCCTTTCATTGGAAGGAGTTCAAATTCAAGGCACACCCTTGCCTTCAAAGCTACCATATGATCATAGCATGCTTCATGGAAATCAGTTGAAATCATCAGTGTTAGTGTATCACAATGGCCCCATTCTTGAAATATTTAATCAATGTGCCACTACATATTTGATATATTTCAACTGCAACTATTTATCTTGTGGTGAGTCCATTTGCCCCACTGGGTGATTTCATGCTTCTTGAAACATATCACATATGCCTCCATAAGTTCCATCATTAATAAAATTCAATAATTTTAAATCATACCTCATTAGCAATTCATTCATGAGGTGAAATTGGAATTACCCTTTAATTCTTATTACAACAAAATCATGTTATATCATAACCCAACCATCATAATTCAGATCAACGAAATATCAAATTCATAGAATATTGATACTTATCTTGGTTTTCTTCTTTGTTTCTTGATTTACATACACTTAATTGGTATCCAAACGAGAAATCACCCCATGCCTTCTCTCCACTTTGATCACAGACACACACTAGATTGGTTTCCCATCAGAGCACATTCAGTGCCTTCTCTTCACTTTGAGCATGTACACACACCAGATTGGTCTCCCATTGGTAAGCATCTTGTGCCTTCTCTTCACTTTGACCACGTACACACACTAGATTGGTTGTCCGTCAGCAAGCATCCAATTCCTTCTCTTCACTGACCACGTACACACATCGAATTGGTCTAGTGTGTTCTCTTCTCTTTTCTTCTCTTTGACTTAAAATTTACTAAGTGACTCATCAACCTTAATATGAACACTTAAGCCCAATCGTAATCTGGCGACTATGGGCACTACCACCCTGGTAGTCTTCTGTCGATAGGAATATAGTTGTGTTTCACACCTATGTAGGCCCAAGAAGTCCCATACCTGCATGTGTGTGGGACTACATATTAGAAGGACCCAAACAATCCCATACATGTTTGAACACTTTTGTACATACACAACACACATGCCTAGACAATCCCATACCTTCTTGTCCTGAACACACAAACAAAACGAATAGGTCTAGACGGTCCCATACATGCCTAACCTGAACACACAAACACAACACACAGGTCTGTACAGTCTCATACCTAATTGACCTGAACACATTACACATCACACACTTATACACATGGTATGACACAACACATGTAATACATATTTACCCCATTCCCATGCACAACACATGCACATGTACAACAAAATCACATATACATATAACATATCACATTACACAATATCATAATAATACAGGGACCACCTTGTCTCTCATGACATATCACCATCTCACAATCAATCCATAGACCAACTTGTCTCCATGCATGTGAACTAGACCATACTGCCTCATTTGTTTTTCCCATCTTCTTAAACTTGAAATGGGAATGATGTAAGAGATATGTTCACATGATTATAATTTAGTAAAATTCTCCTTTTTTCCCAAAAAATTCCTCATCACAATGGGAATTGTTTTTGTGCCATCCATATCCTTGAATAAGTTTTTTTTTTTTTTTTGAGCAATAATCCTTTCATTCGAATGACCTCTGACAACTTCTAAGAAACAATGGTATTTTCATATATATAAACATATACACCAATCAACATGACTATGTATGCCAAATACCATCTTTCATTAGCATAATCATGGACGCATCGTACTAGTGTCCATCAACATAATCACATATGCAATATACAAGCATCCTTCAACATAATCAGGCATGCAAGATATAAGTGCTCATTAACGTAATCATGTATGAAACATATAATTACATGTGTGCAATTATAATCAAGGGTTAAGATGACTCCCTTATTGCTCGTTTCTTGGCTACGTATGGCTCTGTCCTTTACTTTCATGGCCCAACAAACCCATTAGGTTGTTACATTACTTAATCATGGCCACATCAGCCATTAGCTTGTACCCAAATAAATCTTGGGATTAAATGACTCCCTGATTGAGGCCAAGCATCTGCTATATAGTCTCTTCACACTACTATTGTTTTCATTCCTACTTGCTACTATGTTCATGTATGTTTCCCAATAGCATTCCATTCTACCAAGAACTTTACTAGGCATGTTCTCCTTCATGCCTATCAAGCACCGCCATTTTCATAATTTCGTGGACTTCCTTCTACTCCAACCTCCTTATTCCAAGATCCCCAAGCATGCAATTCAAAATTTAAACATAAAAAACCAATGCAAGAGGAAAACAAAGGAAATTATTGCAAAAGGACATGAAATTCACCACATCAATCATTCACAAAAAACAACGTGTAAAACAATGTCATAAACAAAACCAAGACCAACATGATAATCAAGACTAAAACCAACATGATAACCAAAACCAAAAGCTAACATTGGCATGCACAAGTCTAAAACAAAATGATATTAAATCGAGAAGTCAATAAATTAAGAAATAACACATAAGCATAAAAAAAATAGTCCCCAAAATCACTCCATCTCCATGAGTCTAATATTCATGGCACTTTCAACCATCATACACACTTATAAATGATATCAGTTCAGGGCTTCTTTACAAGGCTAGCAGCAACCTTGAAGCCTTATGTTTCCCAAAATTTCAACGGAATCTCCTAACACATACATGTATTTATCAAGAGGCTTGAGGGTATTCCCCCTCATCCTTCTCAGTATCTTTCCTTGTGATTGTGTGTCCGAGTGACTCGTAGGGGGGCTTTACTTTCCTTTTCTTCCCATGGGGACAATCCCTTTTTTGATGCTCTTCTCCACAACACTAAGAGGAGAGTGTTCCCTTCTCCTTTTCAGCCTCACAAGGCCTCTTCCTGCTATTACCATATTTCCTTTTGGAGGATTTATCTTGTTATTTCATTTTTCGCAACCTCTTTTGGAACTCATCATTCCGCTCAACTAATTCTTGTTGCTTCTTGGTGAAGTTTCTAAGTTCTCCCCTGTATATTTTTAGCTCATGTTCTAGGTCCTTAAGCTTGACCTCCAAATTTATGAAGGTACTTTCATTTTTCAGGGATGTACCTCTTTCTTGTTCTCAATGGGATTGGTTAATATCCTACTGCACCATGCCATAATACATGTTTATTTTGATGCCACTCAGTCTTGTTATGTGTTGCCACATACATCCAGCTGCTAGTTTATAAAACAAATTAACAACGCATATGTCATTTTCATCCTTACATGTTAGGCCAAGGTTGTAATCTTGTAGTTGTCATACATCCTTAAGATCATCCTCAACCTCATGTCATAAACTGAGACACCAATTATGACATACATAAGTTTTTTTTCAAAGCATAGCAACACATGTGTATTAATATTATTCATGATCATTATTATGCCTGAGAAAGAATTAGAGTTCAATATTTGACCATAATAACAACATTTTTTAAAAGCATCCTGTATACTAAGGCCACACTACTATTCTTAATGAACTTTTTAAAGAAAAGAAGAATGTGACCTTCCTGTCAAGGTCATTAGCATCCCTAGCTTTTTCAACTTCAAGGATCAGTTAGAAAAATCTCATATTATACTAACATTTATCATACTTATAGTTGTCATATTCACACAGATCAATTATCGGGCATGCATGCAATCAAGTTAGCACATTTAGCACACTGTCCCAACCAACATGCCTTTGTTCATTCAACTATCTAATAATTACGTTGATCCTTGTTGTGGTATCAAATATGTGCAAACAAGTAGTTATAATTCTCCTGTATTTCTAAAGACTATACACTGACATACCTCTAATCTCTTGAGGCATCATATCATATACAAGCCATTGGATGTTCCCATCCAATTATCTGAACACACACACACACACACACACACACACACACACACACACATATATATATATATAGATATAGATATATAGTAGCAACCATGCTATGCAACACAAGCAATCGTGAACTCATGTGAGCATTCCTATGCACAAACATCTCGATTAGCTAGCATACACATAAATACAAGATCTCATAAATATACATAATGCAAGTAGCACAAGGAGTTTTCCTAAGGTTCCTTGAATCATATTAATAGTTTCATACATATTCTTCCAAGCATGCAAAGGCTCATCATATGACCAATAATGATGACACACTAAAGCAATTATATACTCAATCATGCCACATAACTAGAGAACCATGTAAATGCATTAATCGTGCATGTCATAATTATTCACAACCAGCTTTTGACATTTGTTTTATTAATTTTTCAAAATAAACATTATGAGGCTCTCCCTCTTGGGGAGCCCCTACTGTTTCTTGATCACAATTATGTCCAATGATGGCTCTGACTTCCTACTTGTGAAAATCCCATCCAAGTTGTAACGTCAAATAATTTGAGTCTTGACAACTATAGTCTTTTCCACAAATCGTAATGGATGGTCCCCACCTCCCAAAATTAGGATTGAGGGTTTTCATTTTCCAGGGTAGATCTACGACTTACATGGGGGGTCAATCCCACCCTAACGTCACTAAGGAGGGGGCACGATACCATCTATATTGTTGACCTAAATAAGCTAATCAACGACGTGCGTGGGAAGTCCCCTCCCCACTAATGTCACTCTAGGGGGGTGCACACACCGTTAGATCATCGATGACGATCCAATGGTTCAATTTTATGTCATTCCACCATGTCAAAGGATGAATTGATGCCCATTTAAGCTTGTTTATTAAATTATTTACACTGGCCTTAAGCACCTAAGAATTTGTTTAGACAATTATCAAAATTCATCACTTGCTAAGGATAGAGCCCATATAGACCAAGTGTTGAACCCAGATCCTTTGATACCACTTTATAACATCACCCAACCCCTCAGGTCCTATTAAAGGAGTGGGGTAATCAATTTTTATTTTTGTGTCTAACCGAGGAGACAATAACTTTACACACACACACACATATAGGCATACTTCACTAAGATCACCAAAACTCAATGACTTTCACTCTCTGTGTCATCCTGACGCCTTGAAACACAACACTTCTATGCCTTTTTTGTGGGTCCCACTGGACATGCGCCCCGATTACCATCTCCCGACATTTCCCAAATCACATGTTTGGTTCTTACCAAGTTCCTTGTTCCAAGCTTATATGGAGAGGGGACCCCTCCTTATTGTCTCCTCATTGGTCTACTATCTAACTACCAATTATCACTACTATCGGATCACATCATCTTGATTACACTATCCTAAAACCTTCTCTTACGACACCTCTTCATTTATCTGGGGTTTGTAGTGTCAAGATGACCTCGTTGTGGGTCCTCCTTCTACCAATGGAAAATCTACTGGGCTTGCATGGAAGGGAAACACAACTGGCCTACTCCATTTCGTTGGGACCCTCCTGGTGCGCTCGAGTGAGCTCCCTTTATTAACTGTCAGGCCCTACTACCTAGCTTTGCTACCACCACATGCTTACCCATTTCATCATGCTTCTCTTACCCCGAAGCCTCATTTATTGCACTCCTTTACTCGTCTGGGGTCATCTCATCATGCCGACTCGATAGGTGAGCCAGTCCTCGACTAATAACATCACATTAATAATGTCGACCCTTCCATGCACCCACTTGCGTCATCTCACCATGCCTTACCTGTCGCCTTTGAATTTTCTCCACCAACGTTCCTCTATGGTGTGACCATTAGGGTGACATCAGGTGATTTCATCTCGCCATTACGTTCTTGATGCTTCTTAGAGCACCACCCCTTCATCCTTATGGCTAAATCTCTAGGATTATGTGTATTGTGGGCCAACTATCTAGCCAATGGAAACACCATTGGACACACGTCCTTCTACCACATCATCTGGTCATTCTGACTGGGCTCTCCTCTGCCTGAACCATTAGAAATGTTCCAGAGTGAACCTGAGTTGGTTGTCCTATCATGAGGGTCCACCTATGACCAATCACAAAACTTCTGAGTTGGCATGTCTGCCAACTCATCTTGTTTGGTTTTGTCTCATATGGTTCCCATTGCTTCCCATAAAAATAATTCAGGGTAACCCTTCCAGGTTCCAACTCTAGGCCATGCCAATACTCTCATGACCAATCCCGTTAGGGGGAAATCTGTTCGCACCAATGTGAAGCCTCCTCATTTAATGTTTTTATCAGTTAATGTTATAGAAATATTTGGCCACATCAACCCCAAACTTATATGTCGATGTATTAGGGCTCATCAACCCCTAAAAGAGTTGTTTCATCATTCCCCAAAAGTTCCATCTGAGAAACCATCCAGAAACTGCTTAAATTGAACCATACTAACTGCTCCACTGGCAAAGTGCGATGCATACTGAGTGGTACACTGCCAGGGTATGATGCATACTGTTTAGGCCTTCTATAGGGTGTGATGGGCGAGGATGGACAAATGTTCGAGACATTTGTCAGTTGATTGTTCATGAAATCTTCCAGAACTTTCTCCTATGCCACTTGCCTCTCTGAATTCGCCCAAGGATGAATAAGGGATCTAAGAAATCTCCAATCCCTTCTCTTGTGGAACCCATTGTAACAAGTGGAATGACACTAATCAAACCCCATGGATGACTCACACCCTTGCACACATCTATAAATGGATCCCTCATCTAAGAGATCTAGAGGCTGAAATATTGTGAATTGCAAGGAAGTGTTGATAGTTTGTAATTGAGGAAAGAGAATTGTATTGTTGGAGTGATCTTGCTATTTCATGAGGTGAAGAAGGATTGAAGCTAGGAGGATGATGCTGGATCAGACAACTGGGTTGTAATTCTCCCTTCTATTAATAAAGTTCTTCAAGTTTTCTTCCATATGATTGTGCAATTGTGAATGTTATAATTTGTGAATGCTATCATTTGTTCATTATATATCTAATTATGTAATGTTTATGTTGTAATAGATCATGATGCTTTGACGGTTCTTTGTTGTTGTACTTGTGCAAGTACTCTCCAAGCATGTTAAGTACAGGGAGGAGTTGCAAGCTCTATCAAAGGGGAGAGAGATCAAGCAAGGGATTAAAAGGAAGTTCCAAGTTGGTTCCATTGTCTTTCTCTTATCTGTTACACATAGAACAAATCGTTGAATTGCTTTAAACTGTTGTTTCTAGGGTAGCTGCCAAACCTAGAGGGCTAGCATTCTTTAGGAATACTAGTTTTCCCAGAAACAAATTGGCGACTCCGCTAGGGAATGAACAAATGTTTGTTTGTTGTTATTGTTTGTTTTATAAACTATAGATAGAGCCTGAAGTCAGCCAGGTAGCCTTTGAACTGCTCTTGCTCTACAATTGCATAGTAGATGAATGTTGCTTCAGTCAATCTCTGGTTTAGTTTATGAATTAAAAATTTGACTTAAAAGCACATCTAGATGCCCTTTTGGTAGCTTAGTAACCTCCCAAGACATTCCTTCATACTTTTCTCTTTACTATTCATCAAAACCCAGCTTAACTCACTGAAAACAGTTGCACATCTAAGCCAAAACCCATTTCAGTTGCGCTCCCTGGACCATCACACTGTCTTCCACTATAACTCAGTATGCATCGCAACTCCCAAGTGTAGTAAGTGCGATGCATCTCTATTTCTGTGAAGCTCAGGTGTGATGATTGGCTGAACTCTTTTTCCATTCTAGAAATTGAGGGTTTTTTACCTTGTTTTCAGTTTTGTTTAGTTGTTTTGTTGCAAATGAATAGTGCCTCTTTACTGAAACTTACTTGCATCACCTAGATCGTCTCAATTACATTAGGATTAGTGAATGTTTTTGTGTGTTTGTTCATCATTTATAATCCCTTTTTGAAAATTTGTTTAAATCGATTTGTCACTTTGATAGAAAAAGTGTCGTAATTTTCGTTTTGTGTCGAAAAGAGAAGTGTCGTGAATTCTTCCTTCCCTTGATAATCGATTGAAATTTTCTTCATGTATTTGGTTTGATTTGTTTATATTCGAAGTGTCAAAAGAATTTTTATTCAAAATTGAAAAGTGTCGTTGAGTCTTCCTTTCTCTTTTGAAGAAGAAATTGTCGAAATTGTCATTTTGAGTAAAATATTTAAGACCTTTACTGCATTTAGTTTTCCTTTTTGGCATTTTTCACATTAAGGAGAACGAAAACAAATACATGCATTTGAATTTAGCATTTTTATATTTTTGTGCGAAAAGATGATTTAGGGAAATGCACTAGTTTGTTCTCTTTTCTCTTTGCTCAAAAGCACTGTTATTTTCTTTCCCTAGTAGCTAGGATTTTCATTGCTCAAAATAAACAAAGATTGTTTATCATTGTAGATTGCATCTTAGGAATTTCAGATCATCATCACGCGGTGAACCATTGAAAGGAAAACTTTAAATAAGATCAACTTTAAAATAAATTTCAATAAACCTAACAACACTTTGGAACTTAACGCAACATATCTAGAGGTCTAGGCTAGAGACGTGTTCCAGTGTCATTAAAACTAGTGGCTATCGTTTTCATTGAAGGTTAGGTGATTCCTCCTCCTAGATATGACAAGTGCTAGCACGGACTTGTGCTCCCCATACCACCGCATATATATTGGGAGACCACAATAGGCTTATATTCTTTATCCATAGGAAATTGATTCTACCGCCTTATCGATCGCAATGCACTGAAGACAACATTCGGGAAGATTGACTGCCATACATAAGTCCTTGGTAATTTCTTTTTAATTTATCACCAAGGTGTATATTACAATTTTGCGATTGGTTTGGTAATCCCTCTGCCTAGATTTTCCAGAGTAGTCACTTTCGTTCCTTTCCGACTCTTTAAAAGAAAAGGTCCATTTGAGCACTTGTCCTTTCAAGTTCATTAAAAATCGAAGGAGACTAGAGTCATCTTTAGCTTTTTATTGACTCTTAAAAACAGAAAAAGAAAATTTGTGTCAAAGCGTCATTAAAATTAATTGAATTCAAAATAACATCATTTTCCCCTTAATTTTGAGTTGATCAAATAATCTACAATCGTGGAAGAAAGTCAATCAAAACCTCGTCGTTCACGGAGACTAGCGAGTCAACCGTCTTTGACTCCGGAAGCGAAGCCAATCCAGACAAAGTGGTCTCATTTAACTGAGTCCTATTCATCTAGTTTATTTGAAACTTTTGTTTCAACATCGTCAGAGACTACAGTTACTCCGATTATTTCAGGTACATCTGCCTTAAGAGAAGAAGTTCTGCATTTACAAGAGGACATTAGAACTGATCCTACTGTAACAGTAGACACTTCTGTACCTAAAACAACTCCTTCTAGAGTTGATCCGGAACCCCTCTCAGTTCAAACTGAGGCTACATCTGAACCAATAGTTGTTCAAAAACCTCCCTTTGAGACTAAAGTTCATTTACCTAAACATTTGGAAGTTGAGTTTCAGTATTTAGAAGGTGTCACCCCTCCAGTATCTGTCATTGTAGAAGCTACACCTTCTTCGGCTCTAGAAATATTTTACAGACCTGACGGTCTACCTCTTCCACTTGGTCTGATTGTTATAGATGAGATATTAGAGGATCCCTCATCTAGTACCCCGTTTCATTTTGGAACTGGGATTCATTTGTATCCTTCTACTCCTGAGTTTGGTTCTTTCAATCCCCCTTCATCGCAAGTTCCTGTCGAATCGCTTGGAGAACTCATGGATAGACTAGACATGTCTGAGTAATCATCAACATCTAGGAATGTGTCATATGACGTGGCTGTGGAGGAACCTCTTGCTACCATTCCTATAATGTTTTACGGTACACTATCTGTTCCAGCTAGTTATCAATCACTAGCTGGAGTCCCCTCAGGGGCTGCTTTGGTGCCATGGCCTGCTCCTATTTATTCATCCGGAATCCCATCTGGTCCTTCTTATGCTGAAACTCAACAATTTGATCCTGCATGCCAGTATCAATTTGGGCAAACTAGTTTTCAAAGACCGATATATCCTTTAAACACTGGACTGCCGCCATATGGAGAGTAGTATGCTTTTTCATTGTTTCCTCCTAGGGAAAAACCATATGAGTGTTTCCAACAACATTCAGGTCAAACTGGAATTATATCTAGTGGTTTGATACCAACACTGCCAGAACAACCAAGGGTTGTATATCCAACGCAACTGATCTGACCTGTGTCGAATATTCCCACTACACGTGCGATTACGACTATGTCACAAACACAAGCACAACCTATTGTGTCTCAACCTCAACTTTCAAGGCAGAACACTCAAGTCTCTCAGGTTGTGATGCAACAACCACTTGTCTCTATGACTCAACCACAACCTCAGGTTAGTGCTTCTTTATATGGAACGACTCAGGGAGAAATGGGTATTGTCAATTCACAACTTGGTCAATCCTACAGTAATGGGCAACAAAAAAGGTCCAACAACCATGGCAGCCACAATACCAACAACCGCAATTCCAGCAAACCCAACCTCAGTTTAGGCTTGGTTTACAAGCTCAGATTGGATTTGATCAATATCGAGCTTACCAAGGACCTGAGCAACAAGGCTTTATAGGTTATGGACAGCCACATTTTCAAACCGGTTATCAAAAACCACACTATACTAGTTATGTCCAACAACCTTATCAGAGTTACTAGCGACAGATACATTATGATGGTATGCAAAGACCTACTGCTCAAGTGATTCCATCTTATCCTGGGTATGCTCCACCTAGCCTGAATCAGTAGTTGCCTTTTGTAGCAACTCTAGAATTACCAGATTTGAATTGGTTGACAAATGATCCAATTGTATACTCCCCTTGGTGTCCAACGATTCCTCATAAACTCCCCTCCGATATTCCTAAGTTCAATGGAAATCATGGTGAAGATCCATCGAATCACGTAATGAATTTTAATTTGTGGTGCTCATCTAACACTCTGAATGATGATTCGATTAGACTTTGCCTTTTTCAGAGAACACTTATTGGTCCAGCAACGAAATGGTATATTGAATTGCCTAGAGCTTCATTTGATAACTTCACCTTCCTTGCCACTACTTTTCTAACCCACTTTCAGTTACCTATTAGGTACGAAACTGGAACAGAACTCCTTACCAAATTTAAATAGACCATGTCCACTCACATATCTGATCATATTCATGAGTGTCGGTGTCGTCGTCAAATGGTAAAAACGTATGTTCCTGATAAGCTCTTAGCTGAGTGGTTTATTAAGTCCTTATTTCCATCTGTCATTGAGGACATGGCAAAAGGTGGAGTTGTCACTAAAGAGAAAGTCATTGCTCGTGCCCAATATTTATATTTGATCTATACACAATCTGGCACACTCTACGACAAAATTCCTGACGCTCCTAGACCAGCTTTTTCCGTTCCTCCTCCTCCTAAATCAAATAGGGACTCTCATGCTGGTGACGGTGTGATCGGTGCCTCAAGCATGCAAACTACAAGAGGTCCATCTGGTCAAGCTCTTGTTGTTTCTATTCAAAATTCAAATGACAATTCTCTTGCCTCGGAGATTAATGTCATGTCATTTGACAAAGGCAAAAATCCAAAGCAACCAGGGGGCAAGAAGAAAGGGAAAAATAATAAGAAAAAACAGGAGAATTCCACTCTTGAAAAATCATCTAAGAACCCTACTACGGCAAAGAAACCTCCTTGTTATCCATGTTTGATATGTAACGAGGAGAATTTTACAAGATATTGTCCACATCGACTTGAGGTTTCAAAACTTTTGAAGGCTTCGAATACCTCAGTGGTGTTGATTGATCCGTTTCCAAACCCAGAAACTAATCTGGTTGCTATCGATAATGCTTCCACATCCCAAGTGCTTATGCTATCCATTGCAAACAAGAAAAATGATGTTTTGATATCGACAAGGAACAAAGATTATGGGAATCCATCGTCGTCGAACAACCAAGCTACAGATCAACCTAGTGTTTCAACAACAACTTCGCCAGAAGTAGTCCCACCCATTATTCCTGAATTAATTATAAAGCCACCAAAGGGAGTCATACATAAATCAACATTTAATCCTCATGCTTGGGCTACTCAGAATTATAATATAGTGGAGGATCTAGATCAATCGCCATCCGCTATGTCAACACTTGAGGTATTGCAGAATTTTCCCTCCCAAAAGCAGGCTTTGTTATCATAAATAGGTGGGATCGATCCAACGGATTCCAATCTTGTGGCCTTTAATCATAAAGGATATACGCCTTAGTTACCAGCCCAACTCGCTTTCCTTATATAGGTAAAATCCCTCAATAAAAGTGTTCATCGAACCATCATTGATGAGGGGGCATCTACTTGTATTATGTCAATGAGTTGCTGGAAAACTCTTGGTTCACCACCCTTGTCATGATCACCAACAACATTAAAACTGTTCGATGGAAGAATGTACACTCCATATGGGATTTTAAGTAACTTTCAAGTTGAGCTAGGGGGCAAGACAGTAGAAATTGAAGTCGAGGTCATTGATGGAAACCTTGATTACAATATTTTACTAGGAAGGCCCTGTATTTACACTATAGCTGCCGTTGCGTCTACATATTTTAGAAAGATTGCATTTTCCTTCCAAGGTGGAATCACAATCGTTGACCAACTAGCCTTTTTTGCTAATAGTTTGCAAGCTACTGGAAGCATTCCATTTATCCATGGAAGTTCACAATCGCTTCAAAATGTTGTGGTAGATCTCCTAAAAGACCCTTCCTTAATGGGTGCTTTTGCCCTCCCGCCTCCATCTGGTTTTGCAGAAGTGGCCACAGTGAAAACCTATCAAATGATCTCTTCTACATCATCTGAGTTTAAGAATAGTTCCAACCATTTTGATAGTGAGGATCATCGCGAGGAGTTGCCACCAAACCCATCGAATCTTTGTAGCAGTCAATTTTCTGGGCTTTAGCGGCAAACCTGAATCAACACTCGACGAGTGTTTGGGTAGATAGGTCTTTAGAATATGGAACCTCTTCTGATCCTTGGTCTCGCATACATACTACAGACGAAGGAATCATCCAATCAATGATGATAGGAGAGACGTCGTGGGAAGGTTACCATCATCGTTCCCACCTTCGAGATGATAATGAAGATTATTCAAATGACCTCAATCACCCCTCAATTGTTGATTTTTTATTAAATTTTGTAAATACAGTAGATTCCGAGCAAAATCTGTCCATCATTGAAGAAACTATCGCCATTAATATTTCGACAAAACCTAATGTTGTAGAGAATATTCACGTTGGCAAATCTTGTTCTCCATCAGAACTAGAAAACTATTGTGCTCTTTTTCATGAAAACCACTGTGTTTTGCATTGGTTATGGTTGATTACTTGGTTTTTATAGTTTCTAAGGACGAAATTTGGCTCGACCCATTAAGGTTCAGGCAATCCTTGACATGCCTACACCTTCAAATTTGCTTCAGATTTAGAGACTCCAAGGGAAAGCTAACTTTCTAAGGAGGTTCATTCCACATTATGCTGAGCTCGCTAAAGGTTATACACGTCTTTTGAAAAATGGGTACCCTTCCAATGGGATCAGGTTGTGCAAGCTTCCTTTGATGCTTTAAAAGATTCCCTGATAAAAGCATCATTAATGTACGCTCCTGACTATCAAAAAGACTTTAACTTGTATCTCGTCGCTGCAGATACAACCATCGCTATGGTTTTAGTGCAATAACATGACAGAATTGAACATCCTATATCTTATTTAAGTCGTAATCTTAATGATATAGAAAGCAAGTACTCTTATGTTGAAAAGTTGGCTTTAGCAGCTGTTCAAGCAGTACAAAGATTTCAACACTATGTACTCTTTCGCAAAACTACCATTGTGTCAAATTGCAACCCTATGACATACATTTTGTCACGTCAATTGCTGGGGGGGAATATTCCAAATGGATAGCCATTTTGTAGGAGTTTGATCTGGAATTCACCAAATCCAAATCAAAGAAGGATCTTGTCTTTACAGAGTTACTTTGTGACTTTCCCTCATCCTCCAATGATTTAACATCAAAAGCACCAATCGTGGATGAGACTCTGTTTCTGATATCGTCAAGTGATCTGTGGTACGGGGATATACTGGTCTATCTACAAACCCAAACTTTTAGGCCTAACACCTCTCGCTTTGAACAACGACGTACTCGATACCAAGCCAAAGACTAATTGATCGTTGGTGGTACACTTTACCATCGTGGTGTCGATACGGTTTTACGAAGGTGCCTCACGCATGAGGAGGCCAAAAAAGTTTTGAATGATTATCATTTAGGTGCTTGTGGGGGGCATCTATCTGGTTAAGCTACTACACAAAATATCTTATGAGCTGGTTACTTCTGGCCCACCATATTCAAAGATTGCATAATTACAGTCAGAAGTTGCCATGCTTTTCAGATTTTTGATTGCAAAACCAGATTACCACCTGCACCACTGCATCCAGTCCTTGTTGTTGGCCCATTTTCTAAATGGGGCATTGATTTCATGACATGTAACCCCACCTTATCCTAGGGGTATGGGTATATTATAGTCATTGTAGACTATTTTATAAAATGGGCCGAGGCGATGCCTACATTGAACAACAACAGGGAAACGACTGCTCTTTTCTTTTGCAATCATGTAGTTTCTAGGTTTGGTGTACCACAGGCTATAGTCACAGATCATGGGTCGCATTTTTGCAATCACATGATGATCGAATTAACTGCCAAATTAGGACTGTCACATGATATTTCTACTCCATATTATTTGCAGGCTAATAGACAAGTTGAGGCAATCAACAAAATCCTAAAGCACATGCTGCATAGAATGATTGGAGTCCATAAACGGAATTGGTACTTAATCATGTACTCAGCTCTCTGGGCATATAGGACTTTGGTAAGAAATGCGACCAGATTTACGCCCTTTCAGTTGATGTGTGGTCTAGAAGTAGTCTTACCAATTCAGTGCAAAATCTCATCCCTCAAGCTTTCGATCTGCTCCCTGAAACTTCTAAAGAAGAGGCTCGTTTCTTGGAATTAATCCATCTGGATGAGACCCATCGTGAAGTCGCATTGGCTAATGAAGCACACAAGAAACACATTAAGGCTCAATATGACCAAAATGTTAAGCCTTGTGTCTTCTCAGAAGGTGACCTGGTCTTGCTTTACGATCAGGATTCTGACAAATTAGGAGCAGGTAAATTTGAACCATTATGGATGGGCCCTTACATTGTTAAATGCGTATTGACAAAAGGAACCTACGAGCTTGTCGATTATGATGGGATTCCACTATCGCAGCCTCGAAACAGGTTGTATATTAAACGTTACTATGCTTGATTAAGTGTAGTAAACTCATTGTATATATGTTTTATTGCATTTTTGAGTGTTTTCTTTTAGAGTCATCATTTTGGTTAGGTAATCCACTTCACATTTGTTGCAGATGTCAAACTTTTTGGAACCATTTTTTGGGTATGCCGATGGAGCTAGTTGTAGTACGCAGAACCTATCTTCTGCAGCCTAGGCCATTTTTGCTCCAAGCAGCGAGTTAGTGAGTTTCAGGGGGATATGTATTGGTCGATCGACGAACAACATCATTAACTATGGCGCAATGATTGAACTTCTCTCTGATGCCACTTCACATGGCATACACTGACTCATTGTTAGGCTAGATTCACAACTCGTCATTCTATAGCTTACTGGCGTTTATTCCATTCGAAACCCAGCTATTTATCACATTTTCCTAAGAGTCAGGATTTTGGAAAGACATTTTGATTCCATTTAATATCAACACATTTCTAGGAACTTAAACACATTGACTGATTCATTAGTAAACTATGTGTTAAATAGACATTTGCAGCATTTGTAAAGAAAGAATTTCGCATCAACATTTTCATTAGGATTTCATCACTTAGCCAAAATAAAACTCTAAAAATCAAAAGTAGATAGCTGTTTATATTTTTTACGAAATGTTTTGTGTACAAGACAAAATTCAGTCATCTAACCAAGAAACTCAAAAGGAATGCAGAAAAACATCCTAGACTAGTGATGTTGGTGATAACATGTCACCGCCTATACTATCATGCACAGGAGCCTCGTCCAACTACTTGGTACACTAGTAGTATGGCGTTGTAACCTCAAAGGTAACTCATCAGTCTTGACATCCTGAATACCGAGAGTGAGGCCCTCAATATGATCCTGCAACACTGCCAGGGTCTCTGATATGTCCAGATCCCAAAGGATGGCCCTCCCTACAGCCTCTCCTGCTGGAGCATCATCTGCCTCCCGTGGGCATGCCACTAGTCGCACTGGTCCAATATCTGCACACACATATGAGTTTATTTAGTCTTGGTAACATCAAAAACACATAAACATTATAAAACTGAAAAAACAAAGATGTGGTCGAATCATTTTACCTATAGCACTCCACTACTCACCAGCTGGTAAGCCAAATCCAGATCGCCACGAAAATCCATCCTGACATATGGATACTCTGCAAACACCATCTCCTGGCGATTGAACCACTCGAAAAAGGCATCTGAGAAGGAGATCTGTGATTGGCCGGCATGTCTAGCCATAAGATCCACCCATCTCTGCATCTGTGGTTCCCTCGGTGCTGGCAATCCCAGTGAAATGTTTTGAGGTTGCATCAATGTAATTCTTTCCAAAGCAAAAGCAGTCAATATGGATCCATAACCAAAGTTCTTGGTTCTTCCATTCTTTACTTTGGACATTTGTTCTTTCACAATAGGAAGTATCGCCTCGCACCAATTGAACACCTTCAATTCTAGGAATTCCAGGGCATACTGCATGTAAGATCTGTTCGCTAAATGTAAGGTCGCACTACCAGCCAATCTAGCAAAGGTAAATAAAATGGTCCTCAAAGGTTGATCAGTAACATCCCGGATGTTTATCTTACCATCTCTACTGGGTTGAGATCCATCCTTGCAAAACTAACAAATGTAATCTTTCACGGATTCACCCCCACGAGCAAATCTTGATAATGAAAGAGGGGCGCCACACCTCGAAATACCCTTCAGGAAATAAATATCCTCGACTGTGAAAGGAATAGATTTACCTCTGATCTGTAACACCTGGTCAACGGGATCCCAAGCATTAAGAAGATACTACAACAAACTGATCTGTTGCCTCATGTTGGATATACGAAAAAACTACAGTAAGCCACAGTTTCTTAAGGCATCCACAGTGCCCTAGTCATGTAAAGCAATCATATCCTCCTCTTCATGTTCTCGTTAACGCCATGTGACAACCATCTTGATCCAAAAAATATATGAAATACAAATAATAGATGAGTTAGGATCCATTTTTGAGCAAAAACAGGTAAAAATTTGATGAAAAAACATTGTGTAAATTTTCCCTTCTGCGCCCATCGTACCCTGCCTTGAGCAAGGTGAGATGCATACTGATTGGCCTGTTGACAGGTCAGTATGCATCACACCTTTCGATACTAGATAGGTGCGATGATTGAGGAACAAAATCTTTGAACCCCACGGGCCCAGAAAAGTGGAAAATCTTGCTTAGAATTAAGAAAATATGGAATGAAAATGAAGAGCTCAAGGATAGCTCCTACTTGGTCTGGACGACATGGAAAATGGTCCATAGGATCTACCGAAATCGACTAGCGAAATTTGAAGGGGAAAACTGCTCCAGAGCTCCAAAATCCCAAATTTGAAAAGAAATGATGAAAGTGAAAGGTAAAACTACTTTTTTATGTTTACTATTCATGTACTTCAAGTAAAATGTGAGTTTTGGTTCATATATATAAATTTCTAATCAATTTGATGGAGTTTTGAGCAGGTCGAACGACTAATGAAAGAATTTGATGTGTTAAACAGTGAATTCAACATCTTGGACCACCATTCAAGCATAGTTTCTTCGTTTCGAGCTTGTGTAAAAATGAAACTGAAGCCAAGCATAGTTTGTTCGTTTCAAGCTTGTGTAAACATGAAACCGAATCCAAGCATAAGTTCCCCATGGTTCAAGCTTGTCTAAAAATGAACCCATTCTCAAATTTTAACCCTTGTGATTGCCATTCTATCAGCCTTTTGAGCCTTGGTTGTGTACATCCCATCGGTACCATCCCTTTGGCTGATCATACACTTTCACTTGGTTGTTTTACCCATTTTGAGGAAAAATTGCAATGAGTGGTCTTGTTAGCCAGCCTCTTCACAAAATTAACATGTTTTGAGAAGTTCCAAAATCACCAAAACTAGTTGCTACCCTAGACACCACTCGTTCCCCAAAATAGAGTCCTCTTTAAACCCTTTTCAGACTTGTTAAATATGAAAAGATTGTCGAGCGCTTGTCTTTTCCAGCTCATTAAAGTATTGGAAATGTCATCCCTCCTGTATTATTTTATCCTTTTTCGGATCTGAGGGATTATTTTACGAAAAAGAACTTATGAAGTTTCCTTTTCGTCCCTTTTAAAACTCTTTAAAAATGAAAAGGACCGAGTTATCCTTGTCGTTAAACTCGTTAAAACAATAGCGAAAAACTTGTCCATCTAGACGAGACCGAGTTTCACTGTCGCTAAACTCGTTAAAACATTAATAGCGACAGGTTTTCCCAAAGGGTGAATTATAGAACAAGCATATTTTATTCTCCTCAAGCTTGAAAAAAATAAAGAGGTACTGGTCTGCAATGACTGGGGAAAAAGGGGAGGAAAACTTGAAGAATTTATGGTAGCAAGTCGCTCTTGAACATGAAACTTTCACTTCATCGCCATTATTGAGTTGGGTTGGGTTATTTCGTTCACCGGTCATCTCACCATTAGTCTTTCATACCATCCATCTTTTGGGGTTAACGCTACCAATTCATCTTAGTGTCGCTGACATGTTCAAGAGAAGTCATTCAGTTGAGAAACCACCATCTAGCTAATGTATCATCCACTACAATACCTCCAACCTTCATTTTTTTCATTACCACCATTCCTGAACCTTGTGTCGTCAGTTCATTTTTTCACTTCTAGAAAATCATTTGCTTCATTTCGTGTTGTAGATGTGGGATACATCAAGGCCCCTGTACGACGAGTCGCTTCTTGTTGACATTAGCTCATTATCCAAGAATTTGACTTAGAAACAACCCTTTCAGTGCTTTGGAGCTTG
This sequence comes from Pinus tabuliformis, assembly GCA_031772625.1. Classification (NCBI taxonomy): domain Eukaryota; kingdom Viridiplantae; phylum Streptophyta; class Pinopsida; order Pinales; family Pinaceae; genus Pinus; species Pinus tabuliformis. The sequence continues at coordinate 151,249,013 of CM062816.1, forward strand.
CATACATCAATGGCAAGTTTCTCACTTCCGGCGACAGGTTGACATCAATGGCCTTGGACCGAAATATTTTGCGTGGTGTTCGACATCGGATCATGTATTCACACCACGTAAATTGTACTGTAGTACCTTGAGGGTCATTATCATTATCGGTGATTCCTCTGGCGTCTGTTAAGAGCTCACATCATTGGCTGGTAATGACACGATGTCTTTCCATGTTCGACTTCAGAACATATGTTCACATGGATTGACTTGTACATCGAGCGAAGATTGGATGAGTTTGAAGACCCCGGATCTAGTTTCATCCATCCGAGCTATGATATATTCAGGAATATAAAGACATCAAATGTATAAAGGCTCTACACAGATGGTCATCCTAACCATGGATGATGACTCTATATCTGAAGATTCACCAGTCTATATCTGCAGACGGCTATCTGATCTATGTACATGAAATTAATTTATAAAGTTGAGCATGGGAATGCCTCCCTCATCTAGATCATGAAAATTATATTATGATGATGTATTGTATTGTAACTTATGCAGGTCACCTTCCAATTCAAAACTTCGGATCCTCATGATAAAGCATTTCACCCGACATCACTATTACGACTTCATACTTTAGGGGGCAACCGTTATAGACATATTTGGGCACATCAACCCCAAACTTATATGTCAATGTATTAGGGCTCATCAACCCCTAAAAGAGTTGTTTCATACCCTAAAGGAACATAGTCATCTAAATACATCATTCCCCAAAAGTTCCATCTGAGAAACCATCCAGAAACTACCTAAATTAAACCATAATGATTGCTCCACTGGCAAAGTGCGATACATACTGAGTGGTACACTGCCAGGGTGCGATGCATACTATTTAGGCCTTCTATAGGGTGCGGTGGGCGAGGATGGACAAATGTCTGAGACATTTGTTATTTGATTGTTCATGAAATCTTCTAGAACTTTCTCCTATGCCACTTGCGTCTCTGAATTCGCCCAAGGATTAATAAGGGATCTAAGAAATCTCCAATCCCTTCTCTTGTGGAACCCATTGTAACAAGTGGAATGACACTAATCAAACCCCGTGGATGACTCACACCCTTGCACACATCTATAAGTGGATCCCTCATCTAAGAGATCTAGAGGCTGAAATATTGTGAATTGCAAGGAAGTGATGATAGTTTGTAATTGAGGAAAGAGCATTGTATTGTTGGAGTGATCTTGCTATTTCATCAGGTGAAGAAGGATTGAAGCTGGGAGGATGATGCTGGATCAGACAACTGGGTTGTAATTCTCCCTTCTATTAATAAAGTTCTTCAAATTTTCTTCCATATGATTGTGCAATTGTGAATGTTATCATTTGTGAATGTTATCATTTGTTCATTATATATCTGCTTCTGTAATTTTTATGTTGTAATAGATCACGATGCTTTGACAGTTCTTTGTTGCTGTACTTGTGCAGGTACTATCCTAGCGTGTTAAGTACGGGGAGGAGTTGCAAGCTCTGTCAAAGGGGAGAGAGATCAAGAAAGGGATTAAGCGGAAGTTCTAGGTTGGTTCTATTGTCTTTCTCTTATCTGTTACACATAGAAGAAATCATTGAATTACTTTAAACTGTTGTTTCTAGGGTAGTTGCCAAACCTAGAGGGCTAGCATTCTTTAGGAATACTAGTTTTCCCAGAAACAGTTAAGGATATGGGTTCCTGGTTATTTCTTATAAGTTTTGGTCTTGGCCCATCCTGCACGCTTCAATCCTTCCTTTAATCTATGTCACGGCTTGAATAAGGAACCTTGGTCTGGCCTTATGCAATGTATCAAATGGGGATCTTCGCTATCACCCCAAAAACAAGTTTCACTTTTTCATTGACCTCCTTGAGTAGTTCCTTTCAACCATGGCTCCGTCTCAGAGGTCTGACAGACCTCCAAATAAATATCAAGGCCTCATGCCAACGTTAATGATTTATTAAAACATTCTATGGTGCTACGCCTCCTAATCTTGGGAAAATGTCTCTCCAATGGGTTTTTGGCCCTTTTTCATTCTCTGTTCTCGGATAGGGAATTCTTGGCATGGCGATATATGTGCTCTTACAGCCCTTACCTACCACATGCTTCGTATGGGTCCCTGATAAGTCTCCACCTCACCTACCACATGCCGACAGTGCCTGAATCCATATGAAGCCTGCAAGAAGCTCTATGGTGCTACATCGAGCCTTTTGGTGCCTAACTACCAACACTAGGATGCTAGAGGAATACATCCAGGCACTAAAGACACATGGGTGAGGGGTCATTTTAGGTCAAGGTAATGGGCTCAACTGACCCCCAAAGGAAAAGAACCCTCAACTTTAATACAAATCTCTTCATGCGGCACAACAACTTGTCACTTACTAAATAAATAGATGCGAGCGAATGAAGACCCTGATAAGTAGATGGTCTTCTGCATAATTGTTTCATATTAATAAAAAAGGCCTCTCAGCCTACTATTTCCAAGTTTTATTCCAAGATCTTATGGCCTTGCTACAACCTGTAGCATGGCACGATGTTTCTATGTCATTTATTAATGTGTGGTTTACAACACAGATAAACATTTCCTTTAGAATAAAGTTCATCTTAGTGATCCAAACTTATGCAAGAATGCAACAAAATACATATATACACATAAACACAAAGATCCAACATAAATAAAACTTCATTTCATTAATATCAAAGAACTGAAATATGTTTACATACAGAAATGGAAATAAACTAGCTCGGGTGATGGTAGCATGTCTCTGAGAAGAGATGTGGCGACTGCATGCCTCTGAACTTTGTTACAATGAGCCTCAAAGGCCTATTTATTATTTAGAAACAATGGAAAGCCCTAAACATCCAAAAACCTAACCCTAGGAGATGAAGCGCCAAAACTGTGGACCTTGTTTGGGTAAATTGGTATATCAACTTCTCAGGGTCATAACTTTGGCATAAGATCTTCGTTCAGCTATCATAATACCTTGTTTCAAAAATCACGAATTGGAGGTTGAAAAAAAAAGGATAAATTGGTTTACGAATTTTTGGGTCTCTCTGTTTTCCCTAAAAATGTCTTTTAGTCCCTTAAAACGACTCTGAAAATTTAGGACCCGAAAAACTTCCAAAAATAGTAAGTTGTGCTACAATTAAGGAAACTGAAAAGAAACAATAGTGGGAATCCAAGTGGAATAGGTGAGTGGCCAACAATATCCAAATGGATCAGTCTTTCCCCCTTAGGAATCAATGGTCCCCATTTCATTGAGTGCCTGCATGAGATGCGGAAACTTCTGCTGAACTTGGTCCCTCATTACCAACTTGCCTTGGTGCAGGAGTTGGTTAGCTTTGACAACCCGATACAGTTGGATCTTCTGTTGGCCAGTGTTCTTGATCTACGTGTCCATGATCCGATAACTTGTGGCCTATTCCATGCATTTTGGGTTTAACTTTGTTGATGTGAGCTATTTTTCAATGTCTGATGTGTCCAATAATGGTGGAAAGTATCGTCGAAGGCGGTCCACATTGAAAAACGGGTGCAGGCCAAGGAATGGTGGAATGTTGAGCTTGAAAGAATTATCCCCTACAACCTTAGTGATGGTGTAAGGCCCATATTAGAGTAGGTGAAGCTTTCGGACGGGCCTGGCGAGGCGCTCCTTCTGCAAAAGTAACCAAACTTTGTCGCCCACCTGGAACTTGTGTGACACCCAATGTTGATCATGACGCTGCTTGTACTTAGCATTGGCTATGTCCAATATGTCATGGACTTGCTGGCGAATGTGATGAATGCATTCAATGAAGTTGTTAGCCATGTTAGCTTTATACTAGACATGAGTTGAATCTTCTTGGTAGCTACAAATGGTATGGCCACATCAATGGGACATAGTGGTCGGAATCCCAAGTCCACCTAAAAGGGGTCGTGGCTAGTTGATCTATGGAGAGATCTATTGTAATTGTGTTGTACATAAGTGAGGCTTCCATCCCATGTGTGTGGATTCTTCGAGTTGTACATACATAGAATGTGTACGATCATCATGTTGACGACCTATGTTTTGCCATCAGTTTGGGGGTGGGAAGTTGTGGACTTAGTGAGCTTGGTATCCAACATCGACTAAATACTTTACCAAAATGTACTTAGGAACTTGTTGTCCCGATCTTATATAATGCACTGTGGGATCCCAAAATGTACCCACACTCATTCAAAGAAGAGATTAGCAGTGGATTTTGATGTGGTACTCTTCTTGTAGGCCGCCAAAATGGCCATCTTAGAGAATCTGTCGACGACCATGAAAGCGCGGTCATTTCCATGCTTAGTAGAAGGAAGGCCTGACATGTAATCCATGGAGATGGATTCCCAAGGTTGACTACGAGTAGTCAGAGAAGTATATAGGCCTTTCTTCTTGATGGTTGGTTTTGCAATGGCGCAGGCAGTGTAGGATCTTATGTACTTCCCAACATCTTGTCGAAGGTTCGGCTAATAAAAATACTTCTACAACACTGCCATTATTTTCTCTACCCCAAAATGTCCAGTGACCCAACTGTAGTATGCCTCCCAAATCATCTTCGCATGCTCACTTGAAGGGACGTAGAGGTGTCCCAAGTGGCATAACATTGCATCTTGGAGGTGAAATTTTGGAACTTGCTTTCCTTCTAGGAGCGTCTGGTATGTGTTGCTAAATTCTGGATCACTCTTGTAAGGATGTGGCCGCCCCACAATCTCGTGCCCACAAGAGTCGAGCACAGTGCTCAGCGCCATGACTGGTGGTCAGCTGAGGTAGTCTGCAACATTGTTGGTGTTTCCCTTCTTGTACTTAATGTTCAAATGGAATTGTTGCAAGTATGTGGACCATTTTTAGTGGCGCTCGTTCTGCAACTTCCCTTGTTTCTATATGAACTGCAAGGGTCAGTTATCTGTCTAGATGACTGTTTACTTCCCCAGAATGTAATGTTTCCATTGTCGGCAGTCCTGCACAATGGAATGCATCTCTTTGTCATAGGTGGGATACTTTTAGACTATGTCTGAAAGTGTCTCACTATGATATGCCACTGGACACGCCTATTAAGTAAGAACCGCACCAATAGCATAGTCAGAGTCATCTCTAGCGATCTCAAATGGTTTTTGTAGGTTTGGTAATGTGAGCATTGGTGTAGAGCAGAGGCGATGCTTTAACTCGAAAAATACCTTCTATTTGGATTCAGACCAAAAGATCTTTTCTTTCACTCCTCCCTTTGTGACTTTATTCAAAGGCCAAGTTATATGAGAGAACCCTAACACGAACCTCTAGTAGAAGTTGGCAAGATCCAGAATGTTGTGGAGATTTGTTAGAGTGGTTTTGGTTGGCCAATCCTAAATGACTTGTATCTTGGTTGCGCCCACGTGCACACCCTTCTCATTAATGATGTACCCCAAATATTGAACTTGGGTCATACCAAAAGTGCATTTCTCCAAATTGGCACACAACTTGTGTTGCCGTAGGGTTTGGGGGACCTATCGAATATGGTGGAGGTGTTCTTCCCAACTTCGGCTGAAGATTAGAATGTCATCCAAATTAAACACCACGAATGAGTTGGTGAAGGGTTGAAAGATGTATTCCATCAACCTCATGAATTTTGCAGGGGAATTTGTCAACCCGAAAGGTGTGACCAACCATTCGAAAAGGCCCTCCTTGGATTTGAAGGTAGTCTTCCACACATTGGATGGTTCGATCGGTACCTCGTGATAATCGAACTTCAATTCAATATTGATGAAATATTCAGCCCCCTTGAGATGGTCTAGAAGGTCATCAATCCATGGGATTGGATACCTATTCCGGATAGTGATCTTGTTCAAT